>JASAUF010000303.1:5307410-6634262 GCA_030180095.1 Magnolia changhungtana
GTGGACTATAAACATTTAAGTTATGGTTTTCAAGGCTTTCAATGTTAGCTAATGATTTATGTCGGACTTGATTGCTGTCATATGATCTTAGTTACGACGCTTTGTATATATTATATAAATGTGAACTATGTTGAATACAAAGATGAATTCCATGTGTTTGTTGAAATGATCGAATGAATATGAAATTATGATTTGTGTTCGTCATGACTGTAAACGTAGGATTCATGGTTGTCGTAGGTATTATGATCACTATGTGTAAGGATTTTCTATAATATATGTCGTAACTAACCTAGTCCATATATTGGGTAAAGGGTGGCCTAAGTGTTTAATAAAATGTTTGAATGAATGTGATATCTTGATTTGTGCTTGTCATGATTTCTAATCTAAGATCCATATTTGTTACATGCTTTATAACCTACTTTGTGTAGAAAATTGCTATAGTTCATGTCGTATTTAATCTAGTCTATGTATTTAGTAGTGTGTAGTCTAAGTGTTTGATAAAATATCTGAATGAGAAATTGTCGATGGATTGTGTTTATCAAGGCTATCAAGATAGGATTCTCGATCACCTCATCCATATGTATAATTCCTTGATGAAATCTAAATTTTGTCTGCGTGATTTACGTATGAAATGCATATATATAATAACATGTTCAGTGTGTTTGTTAAAATGCTCAAATGGGATTTATTTTTGAAATGTTCATTAAATGCCTATATGATTATCACATGTATACATATGCTGCATTTGAGTATGATTGGAACT
Source organism: Magnolia changhungtana (assembly GCA_030180095.1). NCBI lineage: Eukaryota > Viridiplantae > Streptophyta > Magnoliopsida > Magnoliales > Magnoliaceae > Magnolia > Magnolia changhungtana. The sequence continues at coordinate 5,308,174 of JASAUF010000303.1, forward strand.
ACTACATAGTCCAGGCAATCGGTAATGGTTCCCGTTTGAGTGGCCAAACTAGTCTCGCCACAGTGAATGAGTTCGATGAATCTGAGTCGCATGATGATTGTCGACAGTGGTTAGGCCATGTGGAGTACTCATGCACTCCATGTCGATTAATTCAGCATGCGCTCGTACCAATCGAACTTGTCAAATAACCCGATTGGCCTAATGTGTGTTCACCATGTATGGACACTACTGCTTGAATCTAAGGTACCACTTACCAATGTAAAGCCCATTTCAACCATGGTACCATGATCCGCTAAGACTCATGAGTTGGGCATAGTGGTATGGGACACCATGGTCAAGTTGTCCGCCTACGCTGGGGTAACGAGCCTCCCCTTAGTGACCAATGAGCAACCTAAACTCGTGAGCTAAATATGATTGTATATGACACTGTATTCGAGCTGTCGGTCTACACCGGCGCAGCCTGGCTACGGTCCCAATGTGGGTTGGGGTGAACCATCAAATCCAGACCCCCTTCGAAAATAGCACTCTAGTTGGTAGGGCGTTAGTGGAGTGACCTCGAGTATAATCAATTGAACTTACCTATCCACTGCTTTTAAATTAGGGGTGACGTTGCCCTATAACTTGTCTATTGTATGTGATTAACTAAGATTGACGACCCTAGATGGATCATTGTTTGGGTAAATGATAAAAAGGGAGGTACCTTAACTTCCTGAATCTACTGTATGAATAAGTCTAATTAAGAACTTGGCTAACATGACCATGCACCGCATTGCATGTGTCTTTGGCGAGGAAGAGCACAGTAGGAGTTTAGTATGCGTGACCATGAGATGGTGTCGCTGAGGGTGTGCAAGCGAGGGCATGCATCATTACTGCATATCATCCCTGCATTAATAAGAGTAGTTAGGAATTACTTGTTGTACTACTTTATCATTACTGCTTGATTGAATTAATAACATGTTAACCTTTGCCTTATAGTACCACTGAATTAGCCACTCATTTCCACCCTGGGACGATGTTTTAAAACACCACCCAGACTCTGGTTTAGATACAGGTGATGGCAAAGTTTATACAGCGGAGTTGGACTTCGTAGGTGAGGAGGAAAGATTCTCCCACGTTCAGCTCTCAAACAAGTCTATATAGACCACATGCTGATACGACGGGATTACAGGGATATATGATTTAGCCGAACACTTTACATTTTGGCACTTTGTATATTTTAAAATAATACAGGTATATATAATCAGCCTGGTTACATACTCATACTCCGGAGTTCTTTGAAATACTTTCATATTTATATACTTGTGCTTCCAATTTCCGTTGCTTAATTACATTATCTCTAGAGTATGATATGTTATTTTAGTATAATCCCACTCATGTTTAATGCATTGATATGGACGACATCTAAACATCATTATCCATGTTGTATAAGTGATGTTCTGGATCTCAAGAGTAGAGTTTTACTCGACCCCCGATTTTCAGGGCGTTACATTAGTACACCATCACCTCTTGTCGTAGATGGAAGAATATGTGGTACCAGATTTAGTATATCCACTGTGTAAAGCCTATCTTAATGTATAAGCTAGATCCGCCATCCTTCCAGTGGACCCCGTCTTGGGATATATGATATATTAGTACCTGGGAGGCTAATGTTAGTCTAACATAGGACATACTACATGGACTCCTATAGTTATTGAAGGGGCATGTCATTTAGCCCCTACTCTTGTAAGTGGCATACCGGCTAAGACCGATCATCGCCTGTTATATCTGATAATCATGCTAGTGTACTTAGTCTAGTAGGACACACCGAGAACATGTTTAGTATTACCTCATGACACATGTCCATACGTATCATTTGTATGCCTGTTGTGAGGAATGGTTGATCATAGCATTGCCGTTGAGCCGAGTTATTTAGGGGACTCCTTAAGAGACAGAGTCGCCTCACATGATCGCGCAGCATGTGCAGGTTTGATGCATGACTAGATGGTATGACTCATGCATCTCGCATTTGTGTGACATGATCACTTGGCGCCCTTGCAATATCAGGGTTATGGCCTCCATAGGTACATCATGGATGGCTAAATGGGATACCAGAAATATTTGGTTCTAGCACTATTGGCACATAGGATGTCCTTGGGTGAGAGTCCCAGAATCCTCTTGGTATTGGAGGATACTCCAACGTCTAGACCGTGTGGATACATGAGCGCTCGAGTGTTGAATACCAGTAGGCGGCGTCTCTCACTGTGTCGTGGTCGTTTGGAAGGGGGTGTGGCCATATCTGCTCGAGTGAGGGGGCTGTAAGCTAGCTGAGTATGACCAACTCGTAAATGGGTCCACTATCGATGAGCCAGGTAGGTATTGACAGACTACTGGCTAGGCAGATAGTGAGGTCTTTTCCACTCGCTGGTTGTGCGACTAAGGAGGCGGTAGCCATTATGGAGTGTACTAGACCCTGGTGATATCCCAAAGATGAGTTATACTGATATGTGGACTTACTGAGTAGGAATTGCATACTCAGCATTTAACTCATTCATTCATTCATTCATTCACTATCCACTCGGGCTGGTGGTGCGCAATCAAGTCATTGTGTGTACCTTCGCAGTGACCAGGATTTTGGTTGGGGCGCCTGACCAACCTGAGATCAGGAGCTTACCACATCAAGTCTGGCTATCCAAATTTAGGTATGGGACTGGTTTGGATAGAAGTCCCTTATAATGGACCCCACAGCCTACGATACTACGTGTTATCGTCCCGACTTCACACTCTAACTTGGTCATTTCATTCGCACCGCATATTGTATTGCATCCTCAGCACATAACATTTGATTTACTATTCTTCTGTATTGTATATCTTAAATAAGGTTGATGGTATTATGGACTCGCTAGGATCTGCATATTGCATTACATCCACGGCATATGGCATTTGGGTTGCTATGTTTCTGCATTTATATGGCCTAGATGAGGCCAATGGTAATCATGGTTCGTCAGGAATTGTATATTGCATTGCATTCTCGACATCTGATATTTAGTTCACCATGACTCTGCATTTGCATAGCCGATTGCATTATGTACTCTGATATTGTATGACTTATGGATTTGCTAGTATTTCTGCTTGCTCTGATAATTATGTGCTTGGCACTTATCTTGCACACACACTTATACTACCATCTAAGCTTTCTATATGCTTATGCATGACCGTTACGTGCAGGTGACGTTAGGTCGCAGCAGCATTGAGGCAGGAGCTTGTGGAAGATCACTTTGGAGATTTTGTTATTTATGTATTCCCTTTTAGCATTGTACTCGAATGTTTATATTAGTGGATATGTGGTGTTGATGTTGTCGTTTGTGACTTGGTAATGCTTGTAGTTATGCTCCTTTAAAAAAATCACACTGAAAATCCTCCTTGTAGGATCCCAGGATAGGAATCTGGTGTAGGGCGCTGAAAACCGAGAATGGGGTACTACGGAGGTTGTTAGTGCTGGATTTGGCGATTGGGAATTCTGTGAGCCCGATTTTCGGATTGGGGCGTGACAAAGGATCTGAGGAGAAGGTTGAGGAATGTTGATCATTGGAACGGGAGGTGTTTCGTGAGGGAGGGGCAAATAATTAGTACTGAATGACATAAAAATATTATCTACCGGTGAATAGTTAAATTCTCCATAATCAAGAGGCTCTTCCTCTGTAGGGGTGACCACTGTCACAGGAGGAGAAGATACATTTTGTGATACTCCTTTATCGATTAAAGTGGCCTCAACAGTGGCATCATCATCCCCACTGATGTCCACCTCACCTTCTTCCTTTAAATTATCACCCTTGGGAGAGCCATCCCCAATTGCAGAGCTACTATTGGAAGACAACTCTTCGTCCTCACCCTCTAATGATGAGGCCTCCATAGTTGATTCTTTAACAAGTACTTATTTACCTTTATTGGAAGGACCAGCCTCAATCGCTTGCACTTGTCCCCCCCACGGTCACAGGATTAGGAGAAATGTTTTGATGACTTTATAGCACTTGAGGGGAATGAGATCGCATCTGGGATCAGGTTGTGGGTGATGAAAAGCTTTGGCAGGCCAACTACAACAAAGGTGATACGGCCGAGGATACGACTTTGTTTTCTGTATCCCCTATTCCTCCTTGGTAGGAGTGTAGAGAGCAGTTGTCGGCATTGATGGGGTGGGATCATTGCTTCTTTCTGGTGGGATTGGAGTTATGATCGTAGCTAGATGTTCTCCTGACATCCTTCGAATATCTAAGGGAGTCCCATAGGCAATCCAACCTTCTAAAGTGTTGGCTAGCTTTATTTGACGAATGGGTTCCTCTAGAAAATCTTTAGGCAGGCTTGGCCGGGAGTGGGGGCATGGTCCGTTTCCACTATATATCTGATTCCTTGCTCCAGTCTATAATTCCTCAATCTTAGAGGAGGAACCCATACTCGATAATTCATGGAGTGACAATGACGAATAAGGAAAGACCGATGCGCCCACCAAGGCATCTAACAGTAAGAGGCGCAACAGAGTGGTAATAACCAAGAAGGATGAAATGTGAGCCGGTGCACACAATCAGCAACTGCTTTCATATAAGTGCCCAATTATATGGGCCCACTCCATAACTTCTCATCAGACATGTCACTGCTCCACAATCCTCTAGCATTATTTGGTTGTAGCTGAATTGGCATGCGAACCTACTAGGATAGTAGGGTCTGTGCTAGAATTCGCTTCCTTCCCTCAATGGGGATTGCTCAATCGGATGTAAATGAAAAAGACTTGCTCGTTTGGAGATAGTGAATCATCATCCACGAAATCTTTATCCTCAGCGAAATCAGAGAAGGAGAATTACAAAAAAAAAAAAAAAAAATCGATCCCCTCGATCTTGTCAACAATCCAATCGTAAGGCTTCTTGATCATCTTCCAACCCTGATAACGTCACAACGGGAGGTGATCTGGATTCACATAGGCCTTCTCCGGTTCATTGCATGTCCATGGAAAATGACCCTGAGACAGCCGGAAAGGTAGTGTCATGCTGTAAAGCTGAGGACGCTCCAACCACTGGGCTCTTTCAATGCATGGCAATATCGTCGAATGCGCAATATAACGAACATAGGATTGGAGGAGCCAATGAATACTTTCTTCCTTCTTCCATCACCCCAGCAACAAGGAACAAGGTGGGACTGATAACATCGACCCATTTGGAGCTCAGAATCACTATCAGGCTCAAGTAGTAGGCCAGGAAAGTAGCAAGCTCGCCGTAAGCACTGTATTTAGCAAGTCCTTTGATCTTTTGTCGAAGACCTTCAAGTTCCTGCGAATGATTCCAACAAAGCATTGTAATCAGAAGACAGTGTAATTAGTAACCAAAACGAGAATTGATAAGGATATATATATATATATACACACACACACACAAGTATATGCAGAATAAAAGGGGGTAATATATGTACCGCAGATCCCTGGTGAAATGCATAAGCTAGGTGAGGAGAGGGACTTTACAAATGTTGGAAATTTTTGACCTCTTAAAAAAAGTTTGATGGTCATCTGTGAGACCTTTGACTAATAGAGGGTTGAAGAGAAGTGTGCGAATTCTTCATTGGCGGGCACATATTCGTCGAAGAATTAACCAATTATTGGGAGACCCGCCATGCGATAAAGATCCTATAACGTAATGCTGACTTTGCCAAGAGGTAGATTAAAAGAGTTAGTTGTCGGGAACCAATACTTTAGAAAGTTGTTGAGTGTCAAATATTACATATTTTTCCCTATTTATATCTTGGTTTTATGAACATGATAAGGCTTAATGGTATATTTTATACATGTTTGTGTTGCAAGGTGAATCTGAGAGCTTGGATTGAAAAGAATGTTAAAAGCATGGATTTAATGCTCAAGAATCACCAAGGCAAAAGATGGATCTTATGAGACCAAGAACAGAGAATTCTCATGCTAAAGATCTAAGGAAACCAAGTACAAAGGATGGAGAAAAGACTACCAAAAGCACAAGTTAAATAGAAGAAAAATCAGACAATTCGGTCCCACCTAAGCTAACTTCGGTCCAACAGAAATCGCACAAAATAGTCCAGCAAGAAATCAAGGTTTTCAAGCTTAATTCGGTCCCACTTAAGCCAACTTCAATCCGACCGAAACCAACTTCAGTCCCACTTAAGCCAATGTTTGTCCCACCTAAGTACTATCCACATAAATTTCAGATGCAATTTCTGTGCGACCGAAGCGTAACTTTTTGCGTAAATGTGAGGCAGTTTCAAGGTCGATTTGCGGAAATTCCAAGTCGGTGCGCAAGAAGGTGTTTCACAACTATTAATAGGAGTCCCTATAACGTTCCTAGGTATCATCTAGGGTTTAAGGAGTGGAGCAAAAAAGTAGAGAGCCACCGCCAAGAGTTTTTCTTCTTCTTCCTTAGTTATTTTTATATTTTTCTTAAGAGTTTTTAGTTCAATCATATCTATAGTTGGCTAAACCTCTTAGATAATGAGGTGAAGCTTGAAACGTGATCGGGATATTTACTTTGTTATGATTCATGTATATGTTGAACTTCATTGATTTCTAGTTGATTTTAAGGAATATGTTAAGTTTTCAATGGTTTGTTGTTACTCAAATTAAAGTAGATCTGTGATAGCTTTAAATATCTTCTTTTTCTATTTGAGATTGTGGAATTGGTAAATCTTGTTGTTCGTCATCGTCTTCAGGGCATGGTTAGGTGATGGAATCCCTTCCAAATCTCCATAATCCTCCTCCATTAAGGTTAGATCGATGAGAAGTTCAGAGATTTGACCATTTCTTTTTCCAATTGGATAAGATAGGACTCCAATTCCAATTAGATCTTTTGAATCAAGTAAGGTAGCATCCCTAGGGCTAAAGTGGATCCTTGGAACCCTAGTTCCCACCTTTAAATTCATAAGTTTCAATTACAATAATAGCAATTACTCTCTTAAATATTTCAGATTTAGATTTATATCTTCTTCTAGTTTTGTTTCTAATTACTTTTAGAAACGTACGAGTTTAGTCCCTGTGGATTCGACCTTGGTCTTACCGAGATTATTACTACATCGTGACCTTACACTTGGGGTTGTGAACAAAAGCCCTTTAAATGGTGGTATCTTTGCAAAAGTACTTGGAAGTCACCTTAATCGCATTCAGAATGTCGATTTCAATCAAAGTATCAGAGTGCTTCCTGAGTATAGCACGGGCCCATGCACTTTAATAGTTGCGTGAAGAAAGGAAACCACATGTCCCGAATTCTTCTACACCTCACAAAGAGTCCCTGGAACAGAAGTGTTATTGTACCGTCTCCAAGAAGTGAGTAGGGTAGAGCATATGTGGATTGTAGAATGGTAAGAGGAACCTCATAGTTGAGATTCTCCCAGTTCTTTATTTTCAACCCTTCTCCAAAAGAAAGCCTTCTAGGATCTGTTACTCCTTCATCGCCTAATTAGCAGTGTATAAAATCCTGTTGTGTATCATTTGATCCGTCAGCTGACTATGGAAAAGCGATGAATGACGGCAAAGATTCATCGGAATAATGATCATCTCATCTCTGAAAGGGCTATTGAATTTAATTATATACTGGTGAACTTCCACACAGTCCCATGTGTTCTGAAGGTGTTTCTTATTAAATTCATTTATCTTCTCTTGAAACTACCGCATTTTGCTCTAGGGTTGTTTCTTTTTTGAGAAGGGAGGCAGAGTTGATTCTCTGACAACGGGTCTCAAGCTATTTGTTCATAAATTAGAAGTGGCCTTCAGCCAATTCTTCCAATCCAATTCTTATCCTTCTCAGGGAGGCCTTTCGATATTATAGCCTTACGAATCAGACTCAACAAATGAGCTATTCTTTCAAAAAAAAATATTGGTGATAGGGTGGGTTCCTTGAAAAGAGAGTGATGTCTTGTTGTTATCTTCACCCTCTTATTGGGATGACCCTCAACATGAGGGGGTTGAGGATTATCAGACCCTGACTGCTGAGGAGGGTTTGTATGTTCTTGGGAAGTGCTAGATGTTCTTTTGCCCCTTACCATTTGGTTAAAGAGAAGTGTATACAAGACTGTAGAAAAAAATTAATAGATTTTGTGTACTTGGAAGGATTTTTACCAAGGCAGAAGGTGTTGCACGGTCGCTCAATGAGAAGGCGTTGTGTGGACACACAAAGGAGAAGTGAAGGCCTAAGGGATAATGAATGCATAAGTGAAGTGAAAGATGAGAGGATCAGCTTATATAGAGTACGAGACTCGACTGCGTGTTGCATGGACCCGATCACGCAATGTGGATTGTGTGATCATGCAAGGAAGTGAAAAGTGATTTTACAAGGAAAAAGTTCGATTCCCATTTGATTCTATAAAACAAACCAAAAGGGAATCGAGGGGGCATCGGTTGGATCAAAAAAATACATAAATCCACATAAAATTATCATGTTGTGCGACCACACAACGAGGATGTGTTACGCGACCGCACAACACAATGGATATTACCAAAATGATGTTTTAGGGGTAGGATGTTTAAACAAGTCATGTACCCCATTGTGTGACTGCACAATAGGGGTGTAATGCGCTGCCGTGCAATAGTACGTTGTTGTGCGGATTCACATTTCACACGTGTGGAAGCCTAAAAATACCCATTACCCCTTTCATTTTAAGCATTCACAAGTGAGGAGTTTTAGAGAGAGCTTCGAGAATCTTCGAAGGTTCAGAGCTATGACATATAGGAATCTTGCGACACGATATGGGAGAAGCATAGAAGAAGGAGAAGGAGATGCAAGAAGTAGTGCAAGGCAAAGACCTATTGCAAGACCACGCAAAAGACATGTTTGCACGTCAATTTCAAATATTTTGGTAATATTCTTCCATGATATCTGGAATTTCCCATGAGTTGGTCTCTTATACTTGCATTTCAAGAGTATTAGGTGTAGAACAAGGGGTTTTGAACCCGCGCAACTCCTATGTCATTGTGATGGATGCTTCGCAGGCTGAAATGCTCCCAAAATCACTATTAAATTGCTTTTCTTTCCTTTCACTACATTGAAAAAATGTACTTTATTTCAGAATCAAGGGAAACACAAGGGATGTAATACGTATTTACAATTAATAAAATGAATGATGATCCTTGTTCTTCCATTTTCCTTTTGTTATTATTGAATACAGATATTCCAATCTGTGATACTTTATTTCTTGTCAAAACACTTCGTTGTAGGAGATTCACCCAACCTCCTATCACCTTGATCACCTCAAAGGAGCACCACATGTAAGGTGGTTGATCTTGGATCTAAAGCATTAGCAATGCATTGGCATCATGATTAGGGGAGCAATTGAGTAGCAAATTCAAGCATGGGAGAGCTTTCAAGAAGCGACTCAAGATTAGCGCATCAATGAGGCTCGATTTGACAAGTAAATGTCATTGAGTGAGTCTGTACTCTCTTTTCTTATGTAGGATTGTGGGTAAGATTTCGTGACCTAAATTTGATAGGTTCTTGTGTAGGACTTAATCTCTTATATAGGGATAAATTCACCAGACATGGGCGTATACGTGTTAGTCTTCATGGGAGCCTCCGACGGGAGTAAACATATGTCTTTATACTTGAATTGAGGTTGATCGTTAGTCGATAGAAAATCAACTCAGGTCTCTTGTGAGAGCCTCCGATGGGATTGTACGCCAGGATCCTTATATAGGGCTATAAAGGTTAGAAGTGAACCTAATTTAAAACCTCTGAAAGTAAAATATGGTACACTCATGGGTTACGTGCGTCTATCGGGAGTGGATTGGGGAAACTAAAGCACTATACATGCTTGTGTTTGGGATTATTGTTCACAACCCCAAGTGTAGGGTCGCGATTTAGTAACAATCTCGGCGAGACCAAGGTCAAATCCACAGGGACTAATCTAGTGACTATTCTGAAAGCAACTAGAAGTAGAACTAGAAAAAGATGTGAATCTAAATCTGAAATAAAAGGAAGTAATTGTGAGAGATTTAATTAGAAACTTAAGAAATTTAAAAGTGGGAACTAAGGTGCCAAGGATCCACTTATAGTGATCAGGTAGCCATCTTGCTTGATTCAAGTAACACAATTAGAATTGGAGTCTTATCCTGTCAAATTGAAAAATGTATCAATAAAACTAAATCTGAACTTCCATTAACCTAATTCTTAATGAAGAAGAACTATGATAATTTACAAGGATTCCATCACCAAACCATGCCCAGGAGATAATGGCAAACAATAGGATTTACCAATCCCATAATCTCAAAGCAGGAGAATTGTGAAGATTAAGAAGGATTCCATCACCCTACCATGCCCAAGGGATGATGGTGAACAACAGGACTTACTAATTTCACAATCTCAAATCAGGAAAAGAAGATACTTAAAACTATTACAAATCTACTGTAATTTGAGTCACAATAAACCACTAAAAACTGAAAGTATTCCTTAAATATCATATTAAAATCCATGGAGTTCAATATAAACAAGAATCAAAACAATAGAAACATCCCATCATACTACAAGCTTCACCTCTTAGCCCTAGCTAAGAGGTTTAGCCAACCAATGACATAATTGGATCTAAAACCCTAAAAGAAAGCATGAAAATAACTAAGGAAGAAGAAAAACTCTTGGCGACGGCTTCTCAACCCTTTTACTCCACTCCTTAAACCTTATAAGATGCCTAGAAACATCTTAGGGAGTCCTATTTATAGTTGTGGAACTCCAACTTTCGCACCTAGTTGGAAAACTCTAAAAACCGCTTCAAATTTACGCAGTTTACTAAAATAAACTTCACTCTGTGCAATTTCACAAAATGACCTAGAGTTTCAGAATATGCTTTTTCAGGACGATTTCAGGATTTCTTTTCTTCACTTCAAATCTTTAATTCTCTTCATTCCTTACTTGGTTTTCTTAGATCTTTGGCATGTGAATTCTTCAATCTTGGTCTCCTAGGATCCATCCCTTGCCTTGGTGATTCTTGAGCATCAAATTCATGCTTTTATCACCCTTTCCAATCCAAGCTCTTAAATTAACCTTGCAACACAAATATGAGTAAAATAGAATATTAAGCATTATCATGTTCACAAAACCAAGATATAAATGGGGGATAATATGTAATATTTGACCCTCAACAATTGTCTTTAAGCATTTGCATAATTATGCTTATGTGATTAACTGATGAATTATATATAAGAACGATTAGATGAATGTTAAGAATTGATAGTTAACACATCTCATACACACATGTACAATATCATATTTATAAACTAGTTACTTCATAGGAATATTAGACCGAGTGGTCCACCACCACCTCGCGCAATTTCAAAGCGCATGACGGAATATATAAAGCACATTAAGTTGGGAAGAAAATGAGGCTTATACTTTGGTGTTATGGATATTTCTAGCTGAAAATGACAACTGATTGTATCTAATATGCCATGGAATGTGAAGCATGTTAGAAACATGGGCAGATACAACATGTATCGATGACCAAATTGCATCATTTTATTAAACCTTGACAATTTCGAGGATGGGCCATTGATTTAATAGGTAAAATTTATCCTCATTCATCAAAAGGCCATAGTTTCATCATTGTGGCTACTGATTACTTCACTAAATGGGTAGAAACAATGTCCATTATAGGGACTGGTAACAAGGAAATTATCGAATTCATCAAAACTCATATAATCCACCAATTTGAGATTCTTAAATCAATCACTATGGATTAAGGCGCAACTTTCTCGTCTGTAGAAGTCAAAGCAATGGTCGATCAGTATAAAATTAAGTTATTGCATTCATCACCCTACTATGCTTAGGCCAATAGCTAGGTTGAGGCTAGTAATTAATTTATTAAAATATTCTGCGCAACATGATTGATGGAAACCCCAGAGAGTGGCATGTTAAGTTATCTGAAGCTATTTGAGCTTATCAAAATTCATCTCGAATGAGCATAAGGATAAGTCCATTCATGTTTCCATATTACCTTTGGAAATAATTGTGTCATCATTAAGGGTAGCTTATCATGTTAATCTCACATCAGTTGGGTTTATAGAAGCTATGCTGATCGAATTCAAGAATTTAGATGAAACATGGTTGAAAGCCTTGGACTCTATTATGCCCAACAAAACCAAGGTACCCAGAGCTTATAATAAGAAGGTGAAAAAGAAGGCTTTTGGAGAAGGCGATATTGTTTAAAATGTGATATTGCCTCTTAGAATTAAGGATGTTATGTAACGCCCTGAACTTTTCGATACTTGAGTGTAACACCCCGCACTTTCGCGTACTTGGGTGTTGCCATTAAACTGTAGAAAGTATTTAAGCGTGTGGGAACACACAATATAGATATCATCATCAGATAATGCACAAAGAGACCATTTTTGAAACCCATGAACAATTCTAGAAAATTTCGTTAGTTACAACTCTCATCGAGTCAAGTCTAAGATCATTTTGAGAGTCCATTGAAACTTAATAAGAATCCTACTCACCATGTAAGACCCTTATCCTAGCCCGTATCGTTCCGTAGGCCTCCATGGTCCTCCCAGTCGAATTTCAGCGACCCTTGATCGGTTATCGGTGTTCGTGCGTGATCTTGAGTTATGTCTTGTGTATCAAAGTCGGCTCAACTCGAAACTTGTACCCTTGCGACCGCACCGTCATTGCGGTTCCAATGCCATGTCTCGAGCGCCGATGCGATACCCGAGTCAGGAGATGTGGTCCCACGTTCAGTTTGAGAAAAATGCCGCACGTTGCAAATACCGAGGGAATCTCTATGACACATCACATCAATCCATCAATCAAATGTTAAGTACAACACCCATCCCCAAGTACAACCACCCTCCCCAAAGTCAACTCTCTCACTTACAACTAAGTACACCCATCCATCACTCACCATCCCTCTCTCCCATCACTTCTCTCCCATCATCTCTTTCTCTCTCTCTCATTCTCTCTCTCATTTTCCAAGCAAGCTTCATGAGAGAGCTTTATGTGTCCCACTTCCTATATCCCATCCCCACCCTCCAAAACCAATCTCTACCATTGAATCTCATCCATTGGAGCTCTAGAATGTATTGATGGAAGGATAAGTCCATGATCAAAGGTGGGGATTTTATGTTGTGATTTTGTGATTTAAGGGCCCACATATAGTGGGACCCATCTCGATGCATGCATTGTTCAAAGAGGGACCCTTAGTGGCAGGGTCCCTCCGCTACTCATGTCTCTCTCTCTCTCCGCTACTCATGTCTCTCTCTCTCTCTCTCTCTCTCTCTCTCTCTCTCTCTCTCTCTCTCTCTCTCTCTCTCTCTCTCTCTCTCCCTCCCTCCCTCCCTCCCTTTTGTGGCCCACCCTGATGCTTGATCCACGCCGTACATGCCGTGGGACCCACCTGCGTGTGGATTTCATCCACACCGTCGGTCCATCTCATGGGACCCACATGAGGTATGTTTTATCTAAACCGTCCATCAGTGGGCGCTAACTATGGGGTATGTGTTATATCAACACCGTCCATCAGTGGGCCACATGTGCTTGGGGCCACCTCAACGTATGTGGTTGTGAGCCACGTGTACGTGATCCCAACTTAATGGATGTCTCACATCCATACCGTCCAACCATCTGACGTCCAGAAGCCTCTGCTGCTAGACCGTGCGAGTGGAAATTAACAAATATTAGTTTGATTCCAAACTAGGTTAGCCACATTGACGTGGACCCCACTTGGATGCATGTGTTTATCTAAACCATCCATCTCTACTGTGGGGCCAGGTGTGATGCATGGGTTCCATCTACACCATCCGTGCAATGGACCACACCATGATGTATCTGTTTCATCCACTGTCCAGTTTGGATGGTGGGATCCATCAGACCGTCCAACGGTGGGAAACCACCTTAAATGTATGTATTTCACCCACCATCCACGTGGGACGGTGGGGCCTACTTGAAGATGTGGGCCATCCTGACCATCCAAGTCACGTGGATCCCACCTAATGTAAGTATTTTATCTAAGCCGTCCATATGTTTCCCCACATGGGACCCACCATGCTAGTGGACTAGATGGTGTCCTCACACCAACTATATAGACACAACAATTATGTGGGACCCACCTCATTGTATATCCACATCGTCCATTTAGACGGTGTGCTGTGGGCCGCACTATGCTCTACAGCCACACCGTCCATCTAACGTGTGATAAGTGGGCCACACATGATATATATAGGTTTTATCCATGCTGCATAGCAGTCATGTGACCCACGCACGTGTGGACTCCACATGATGCATGTGTTTATCCAATCGTCCATCTGTTCATCTAGCTAATGGGCGTAGGTCCACCATGATGTAAATGTTTTATCCACTCTGTCCAGTCCATGGACGTGGACCACACCGTGATGTATGTTTTGTATTCCAGGCTGTCTATTTCTGGACAGTTCTGTGGGACCCCATGTTGTATGCATTTCATCCACACCGCCCAAACATCTGGATGGTGCTGGACAATGTTTGGATAGTGCTGATTCACATAAATAATGTTTGGATGGTGCTGATTTTCATAGACAAGTTTGGACAGTGTTGATCATCATTAGTGGGCCATGTGCCCCATGGAATGATAGTGCACAGTGATACACATATTACACCTTCAACTATTGAAATGATTTTAAATGTAATCCAAGCTCATTTGAGGCCCATTGGTGCAGCCCATCCATAAGGCCCATCATGATGTATATTTGAGGCCCATGTGATAGGGCCCACCTGCATTGTATTTAAGGCCCATGTGATAGGGCCCACCTACCTTGTATTTGAGGCTCATGTGATAGGGCCCACCTGTTTGAATCTAAGGCCCATGGCAAGGCCCAATGTGATGTATTCGAGGCCCATGGGCAAGGCCCAATGTGATGTATTCGAGGCCCATGAGTGAGGCCCATTGTGATGTATTCGAGGTCTATGTGATGTGGCCCATCATGATGCGTATTAGGCCCATGTGATGCGGCCCACCGTGACATATATTAAGACCATGTGATGCGGCCCATAGTGATGTGTATGTAGCCCTTGTATGAGGCCCATTGCGATGTAGACTAGGCCTTTGTGTGAGGCTATGGCCCACGATACATTTGGCTCTATGTGGGCCACTCCATGGGAGTAATGATGGTTAAATGTCCACATTGATGAGCGATGGTAGTTAAATGTCCACATTGTGACCTTTCCTTAGGCCCATTGTTAAGCCGATTACCGATTCCGATTGTCGAGACCGATTCTAATTATTGAGGCCGATTATCAAGGTCGATTCCGCTTGTCGAGGCAAATTATGATTGTTGAGGCCGATTCCGATTATCGAGGTCGATACCCATTGTCAAGGCCGATTTCGATTATTGAGGGTGATTCCAATTATCAAGGCCGATTCTGATTGTCGAGGCCGATTCCAATTGTCAAAGCCGATTTTGATTGTTGAGGCCTATTGTCGAGGCCGATTCCAATTGTTGAGGCCGATTTCGATTATCGAGGTCGATTCCGATTGTTGAGGCCAATTGTCAAGGCTGATTTTGATTGTTGAGGCTGATTCCGATTATCGAGACTGATTCTGATTGTTGAGGTTGATTTCAATTATCGAGGCTGATTCTTATTATCATGGTCGATTGTATAGGTCGATTATCAATGTAGATTATCGGTGTGAGACCCGACCCAAGTTCACATGTGTGCATGTGTGTGTGTGAGTATGCATTCCATCCATTTTGGTCCCGTGGCCCTACTGGTCAAATTCTGGTGACCCACGACCTTTAGATAGTGATTGCGGTCACCCTTGAGTTTGGCCATGTAGACCTGACTAGGATTGACCCAAGACTTATGTTATTGCGACCGCATCGTTGCCTTGATACCAACGCCGCATCTCGTGCATAAATCTGACATGTCCATCAAAAGTTATAGGTCGTACATTATTTGGGCCGTTGATTCATTTTGGTGGGACCCACATGTTTTACATGTTTCCCCATGTGCATATTTGTCAATGATTATGACATCACTATTTCTATAATGACCTATAGCCTATTCTATGGACCTATAGCCACCAAGCATGTTTGAGATTTCTTTATCCAACAAATAATCATGAGTTGTTTTTTTCAAAGCAATCATGAGCTACCCTATCCCATGAGCACTTAAGTGTTTCTCTTTTCAAAGCTCACCTTTTTCTAAGAAATTCCATCATTTCACTTTTACAACTCTCCCATCTCTCTCCTTCTTTCTTCATTTCTCTCTTCTCCTCTTTGCAAAAAGCTATCCAACGTCCACCATTGCTGAAATTTCCAGCCCTCTTCCCTCTCTTTTCCCTCTAAATCTAACCATCGAAGACCCATCATCACCATAGAATCTTCTTCCTTGAAGCTTGAGGAGTATGGTGGTTGAAGAATCTTGAAGATCCATCATGTGGGTGAGCATGTAGAATAGATTACATTGTTTTTCTTCATAGATCTTTTGTTGTTTCATATGGAGAGTGTAGGACTCACCACATCAATGGTGGAGGTCCTACACCACTCCTTGGATGTGGTCTTTAGCCACCACTTGCATGCATGTGATCTTGATAGGGTCAATCTCCATGGACCCCATCTTGATGAGATTTCCTTTCATCTATGCATCATGGGTCATCTAGACCTTAGATGTTGCATGTACATGTTGTTTCCTTCATTGTGGAGGGTTCATTGTAGCAGAGCCCTCTCTATGGCTGGCATGTTTCCTTTCTGGCCGACATGTTTCATTTCTTCTTCTCTTCTCCCCCTTTTGTGGTTTAAATGTGATGATTGTGTCGCCTACCTGATGTGCCATGCAACCAGGATTTTCAAATTTTTGGGACTTCCAGGCCCAAGTTGCTGGACGCCCAGGCCTAACTGTGCTACCTAGTTTTGTTGTTAGATATTGGAAGGCATTTGGGCCTAATTTTAAGGATTATTTTGAAAGGGATTTGGGCCTGAAGGTTGTGTGACACATCAAGGTGGACCCCACCTTGTGGAATCTGTGATTTATTTCCCATTTATTAATTTTATGGGCTAATCCAGACAGTAACGTGTTGTTGTCCAGATTGCTAGAATTTTTTTTATGTTGTAATGTATGGGTTGTAGGCCTTATTTGTGGCTTCTTTTTCCCTGATTTCCTAAACTTTTCTTTGGGGTGTGGACCACACTTTGATGTAGATTGGGGCCCACATCATTTCCCCCATGCTTGAGGCCTATGGGATGGGCCAAAGTAGGCTCACTGTCCAGAAATTTCTGGACAGTCTAGCAACATTGCATGTTAAAAATGCTTATTTTCCATCTTGAATTGAGAGTGAGTGGGCCACTCCAGTGGACAGAGTGGCCCACTTACTGTCCGTATGTGGGGCCATCAAACCCACCAATTCTCCACTAATTTGGGCAAGTATAGGCCCACTCCATATGGTGCCAAACATGGGAAAGCAGTATTTTCTGCACCAGCAGATTTTCTAGATATTCATTGCTGACCATAATTTGTATGATTTAAATAAAATACTTATACTACCTTAAAAATTTTTAATTTTGTAGAGAGATGTCCCATCCATGGTAGGACCTACCTGCAAAATTTTAGGGCTAATGGATCCCATTTGGGCATCCAAAAGGGTAGGCCAACATAGTGGGCTACTAGAACTTTCTGTTATGCAGTCCAACAGCATAGTTCCATAAAAAAACAAAATTTTAAAAACATTTTATCAAAAGGTGGGCCATCTTTCTATGTCCCACCTTGGTTTAGACTTGATGAGGGACCTTGGGTCTAAATTTTAGGAATTTTGGAGGCTCAGAACCCACACATTTGGATGGCCCAAATTCAAGACAATTATTTCCAGCAACATTCTACCCTGGATAAATTGTAATTTCAAAATTTATTAAAATACTTTTGAGTGTCCAAAAATTATAAGAATTTACAGAGAGGTGGCCCACCCATGATAAGACCCACCTACCAAATTTTAGGGCCAATGGACACCTGTGCACACAAGGGCCAGACTAGCCCACCACATTGGGACATCCAGGTCAGTCCAATTTTTTGGATAAATTGTTTTCTAAAAATAAATTAAAATACTTTTAGTTATCAAAAAATCTCAAAATTTTGTGGAGGTGTGGCCCACCCATGGAAGGACCACCCTACAAATTTTCAGGGCCATCGAACCCCTATACCGACCATGGTTGGCCTACAATTTGGATTAGTTTTAGGCCAAATACCCAGGCTCGTAGGACCAACCAGCATGGACGCCCATACCTTGGGTTGCTAGGCCTGCATTCCAATGGCATGGCCCACTTAAAGTAAGTGTTGTATATCCCTCTTCTTATCTAGTGGGGCTCGCTGTGATATGTGTGGGCCATCATGGGTCAGTAACCCATCAAGATTAAATAAATTTCTGGACTCCAGCAGGCCCAAGAAATGGGTGGGCTAAAATTCCAGCAAGGGGCCCAAATTTGCTGCATGGTTGATTGTTTTGAAGTTGTTGTGGCCCACTAGATTTAAGGGCCTATTACACACACTCTTTGCCTTCTTTCCTTAGACATTTTTGGGCTATTTATAAGCTGATCATGTATTATACGCCTTGATGCCCTCATGAAGTACTTAATTATGGGCTGACTTGCAAGGCCCACATTGATGCATATTGTGGAGGGTCTTGCTAAGTCTTTGGGCTGATATGGTAAGGCCTACATTGTCAGTTTAGGCCCTGCCCATGTGTATTCTTGGGTTTATGGGCTACCCTCTAAGTCCACCATAAAGCATGAATTGAATGGCTTTTATTTTTGGGCTATTTCCTCAAGGCCCATTATGTGATATTATATATATGCATGGCCGCCCTTTTGTGTTGGTAATTAGGTCTTGTGGACCAAGTCCTTTTGGATAGACTCATTGATCTTGGGCTTATACTCTCTCATCTATTGTGATGGGCTTAGGGGCAAAAATATGCAAAAAGTTGGGCCCTTAGCTGCCCATTAAAATTGACCCTATACTTGGTCTAAAAAGTGAGGCCCAACTCACTTGTGTTAAATGTGAGAATTGCCCATGTAAATGAATTATCGGGCTGCCCATGAAGCCCACCATAACATATGGGTTTATGACCCTTATGGTTGGGCCCAAACCTCACTTGAGGGCCCACTATATGGTCTATAAGATTGGGCTTGGTGTATGGGCAATTAGACCATATATTGCTTAGGCCTTAAACCTTACATTATATGCGTAGTGGGCTACCTTTTGGGACCTAGTTGAGGTTGGATATCTTCCTTGGTGGTCCTAAAGTAGGCCCATAGGCCCTTATAGGTGGTTGAAGGTCCACCTTGGGCCTGGTTAGGACCGTTCCTTTTTAAGGTCATGACCCTCTCTTAGCTTGTGGGTCATCCCAAAGTACTGGACCCCCACTAGAGGGTTTTTCTTCTCCTTAGGACATCTGTCTATGTGCTTAGAACTTGACCCTGCTTAGGACGGAGGATTCCATATTCCACAGGAAGCACACTTACATTCTTGTGACCCATATGCATCATCTGTATGAAGTGATTGTATTGTGTGGTGGTCATTAAGGGATGGAGTTTCTCCCCTTATGCACATTGTGTGCCTGCAGCTAATGCATGAGCTATGTGTGTGACTCATGCATTGGCATAGCATTGCATGATGATACCGCACTTGCTTCATTGGGGCCTCGCCTCTACAGGGATATTCGCGGATGGTCATATGAGTGGACATCAGAAATATTACTTGAGCATACCGGGTGCATAGGATGCCTACGGCTGAAATTTCTAAAACTTCCATGGTACCAAGGATCTACTCCAACGCAGTGACCGAGTGAAAACTATGAGTGCACGAGAGCCTTATACCGTTAGGCCGCGACTCCCACTGTCGTGTAGTCAGTTGGATAGGGGTGTGGCCTTACCTGCCTGGTGTGAGGAGGCGTTGCTAGGCTGAGTTTGACCAACTCGTAAATAGGTCCGCTACCTTCAGGCCTTGTTGGTGATTGACTATCCACAGGCGGGTAATGAGGTCTCTTACGCTCGTTTAACTATGCGGGATCTATAGAGCGGCAGTCATTCAACAGTATAATGGACCCCGGTGATTTCCTTATGATTCGAAAATGTACTTGATATGTGGCTTGGATATAAGCACTGGCATTACTTACATCGCATTAACATTGGCTATGTAAGCCCCTTCATGCATTGTCTTGGTATGGCGTCTAGTACTCATTGCATCATATTTATGATAAGCCTTGGTAAGGTTAGTGATATTCTCATTGAGCACGTTTCTTTCCTTGTACATCCTGTTGTGCACCTTTGTCACACACTTTCACCACCCTCTAAGCTTCATAAGCTTATGCATGATTGATGCGTGCAGGAGACTCTAGGCAGGCATCGTAGTGACAGGGCATGGAATAGAGTTGGTTTTGAGGACTCTAGTGTTGCTGACCTTTTCTCTCTTTTCCCATTATCTTATGTATGTCCTTTGGGACCTGATGTAAGTTTGTAAAAGTTCAAATTCTTAGTGGATTTTGTGATGTGTGCCCTTTGTTATTCTCAAATGTACTTACTGTGATCTTGGGTATGCTCGTATTGGAATGATTATACTGTTATGAAAATCCTCTTTGTAGGATCCCAGGATCGAAACCTGCCTCAGGAGTCGAGAATGGGGTACTACAGAGGCTGTTGTCAAGCCAGAACCAGCCATCGCGTTCTTTGTGAGTCTAGTTACCGAGTCTGGGGTGTGACAATCGGTGTCGGTTGTCGATACTGATTATGAGTATGTGACAGCATAGCATCATGATACATGTCTATATGCATCATCTGCATGTTTGTTATGAGATGTGATTGACCATTGCATATGTCATTGGGCAGGTTACTATGA
Organism: Magnolia changhungtana; assembly: GCA_030180095.1. Classification (NCBI taxonomy): domain Eukaryota; kingdom Viridiplantae; phylum Streptophyta; class Magnoliopsida; order Magnoliales; family Magnoliaceae; genus Magnolia; species Magnolia changhungtana. The sequence goes on from JASAUF010000303.1 coordinate 5,328,984, forward strand.
GACTCCCTAATAGGCGAAGATTGTCTCACATGAGCGCATAGTATGCGCAGGATTGATGCATGACTGGATTATATGACTCATGCATCTTGCATTGCGTGTTGTGATTACTGTACGCCCTAGCGACACAGGGTCGTAGCCTCCACAGGCATGTCCTAAATGGCTATATGGGACACCAAAAATCTATTACTAGCATCGAGCCACCATAAATGGCCTTGGGTGAAAATCCCTAAACCTTCTTGGTATCAGAGGATGCCCCAACGTCGAGACCGAGTAGATATATATGAGCGCATAAGGGCCGAATACCCGTAAGCCGTGTCTCCCACTGTGTCGTGATCGGTTGGGAGGGGGTGTGGCCTTACCCACCAGAGGGTAGGAGGCATAGCTAGGCTGAGTTTGACCAGCTCGTAAATGGGTCCGCTATCAATGTGCCGGGTAGATATTGGCTAACTACTGGCTAGGCAGATAGTGAGGTCGCTTTCACTTGCATAATTGCACGTCCAGTGGGCGGCGATTACATGTAGAGTGTTCTAGACCCCGGTGATGGTCCCAAAGATGTACAGTACTGATATGTAGACTTATTGAGCAGGAGTTACATATTCATTCATTCATTCACTATCCACTCGGGCTGGTGGTGCGCAACTAGTTGATGTGTACCTTCTCAATGGCCAAGATTTCGGTTAGGGCGCGCGACTAACCTGAGATCTAGAGTTTACCACATTGAGTCTGACTATCCATATGGGACTGGTTTAGATAGTAGTCCCTTGTGATGGACCCCATAGCCTACGATACTATGTACTATCATCCCAACTTCACACTCCAGTATGGTCATTCCATTCACACCGCATATTGTATTGCATCCTCGACATCTGATATTTGGATCTTTATGACTTCTCATATACATAACTTATCTATATTGTGTACTTTGATATTGTATAACTCATGGACTTGACAGTATTTCCGCTTACTCTGATATCGTATGATTCATGATCTTGCTAGTATTTCTGATATTGTATGATTATGGCATTGTATTGAATACTTGGTACTTACCTTGTGCACATACTTTCACCACCCTCTAAGCTTTCTATATACTTATGCACAATAGATGCATACAGGTGGTGTTAGGTCGCAGAAGTGTCAAGCTTGGAGCGTGCAGCAGACTCCTGAAGCTTTGATTTTGACATATGTATTTCCCTTTCAGCATTGTATTCAAATTTTTATATTAATGGATATGTGATGATAATGTTGCCTTTGTGATTTGGGTATACTTGTGGTTATGCTTCTTATGAGATAAATCTGCATTGGCAAATCCTTCTTGTAGGATCCTGGGATTAGAATCTGACGTATGTGTGCTAGGAGCCAAGAATGGGGTACTACAGAGGCTATCGGCACCGGATTTGACGATCAGGAATTTTGTGAGCCCGGCTTCCGAGTTTGGGGCATCACACACCAACCACTTTATAAAATAAGAAATATAAAGAAAACCGATAATCTAATATCTACATTGTAGTGTGCATATCTACCTAGCCAGATCACAATCCAACCATTAAACTTGACTAATGCATTTCACATCCATATCGGGACATGTTAAGAAGTCATGTGGACAATCAAATCGTATTCGAGATGAATCTAAACCATTCGAATTAAATCAGCAAGTCATGGATGCCTCGTAATGATCCAAATTGTCACCCTAGTGGACCATTAGAGCTTAAAACATCTAAAAATTTGGGACCAAATCATTACATCCGCCATTCACAATACCTAGAACCCACAACCTAATAATACACCACTCGATTTCTCACTCAAAATGAAGTCTAAGATATTCAAACCATTAATGTCCAAATCGGGAAAGGATCTGATCGTTAAACAGTTAGCAATTGTTAGTTAGACTTACAAAAGCAGAAAGTATGGTCTGCCTGAGCCTTGGAGCTGTCTAATATTTGATTAGAGGCCCTAATTAATACCTCCAAAGGGAATGAACAAAGTAGATTTAACAAACCATCTCTGTGGACCCCATAATTCAGGTGTGTGTGCATAACCTATGCACGCACCCGCAGTGCACCGAACCAATGACTTAGTCAATCGGGCACTGACCTGATACATAACTCAAAAAGAGAGATTTTCTCTCTCCTCTAGTTTTTCCACCGACAGACGAGGGCCGCTGCGATGGCTTGTGGCCCACCATCTTGATCATCCTAAATGATTGAACCATCCATCTGATTCAGAGGATAGATCCCACCAAAACCCTGGTCGTTCCACTCGTTGAAACTCACCAGTGTACGCACACGTTAGGACGCAAGGAGAATGTATTAGGGGAGTTTTTCTGAAAACGGAAAACTGATTCCCTCCTACTACGCTGGAAACCACAACAGAAGTCTTTACGTAATCCCAGCCCTCCATTTCGAGAGATCCCAACCCTACATGCATTCCGCATTTTAGGGCGTCCGCAAGTGCAAAGGAGCAAAAGGAATCTTTTTGGTTATTGACGCTAGCTCGATCCTACCTGTTCCCTAGCTTCTAGAAGCTTTCCCAGTTGATCTCCATCATCTAGTCTAGGGCAACCAGCAAGGTCATATCCCGCCAATAGGAGTTCTCGCTAGTAACTCATGAATGCGCGAGTTATCAGTTACGGTTGAAAATCTTAGAACCCACCAAGAAATGGTGGTCAGCCATCGAAATGGTGGGCCCCACAAGCTCTATAAGACCAATCTAGACCAATCAGAAGGCTTGGATTGAACGTTAATTACCTTGATCATGATTCGTCATGAATTGTCATCTTCCTCGATTTGGCCAAAAATCGCACCATCAGCATATGGACCCTATTTCCACATCGGAGACATTCATCCAATGGGCCATGCCCTTTAACCATTATCGGTGGCATTGGATCTTAATCATGCAGCCTAAGAAGTCGACACTCCCAAATATCACTAAAACGCCTTTGGCTATAACTAATCCAGCGATTAGTTACGCCCGAACTTTCAAGAATGGGATTAGAGAAACCTTATAAAAGGCTGCCTTTTAGGGCAACAATTTCCCAATAAGGAAAGCGAGAAAGAGAGAGAGAGAGAGAGGTCAAGTTCGTCATTTCTTCTTTCCACATTTGTCGACTCAGACCGAGTCATGAGTCGTTCCGAGTCGCTGCTAGTTCGGGTTGAGTTTAGGGCTTCACCTAGTTATTTCCAAAAAAGAATGAAGAAGGAGAAGAAAAAGAAGAATTTTTTTTTAAGGGAGAAGCGGTGCTGCCTTAACTGCTGCATCGAGTTGAGTCTACTTGGCTTGAGTCGCTACACATTCAAATAAGTCTAGTTCCACTCTCATTCAGCCAAAGAGGAAAGAAAGAAAGGAGAAGAACCAGGGAGGGTTTAAGTTGGGTTACGGCCGAGTCGAACAGATGAGACTCGCTGAAATAAAGTCTAATCGAGTTCCACTGGGTTGGATCAACTCGTTGAGTCTATCGTTGAGTCTATTCTTGAGTTAGGAAAGAATCAGGATGAGTTTGGTTCAGATTTAGGGTTGATGGACGCCCCATGAATGAAGGAAAGAAGAAGAGAAAGAAAAAGAGAGAGAGAGAGAGAGAGAGAGAGAGAGAGAGAGAGGAGAAAGAGAGAAGAGGGAGTTACCGAGTTATGACTCGGTGTAGCCACTGAGTCAAACCGAGTTGGGTCCAGCAACCCTGCTGGACTTGATCTTTGGAAAGGAGAGAAAGGAAGAATGAGAGGTATTCTCTTGTTATTTTATTTAATTTAGGATAATATTCGTCATTATTATTATTATCAATTTTAGTTATTATTATTATCATTATAATTGTTAGTATATAAACTCTTACTAAAATATTGCTATCAATTAATTTTATAATTATCTTTAATTTTAATTAGATTATTATTTTTATTATTGGTATTTAATTTTAAATTCTTAAATCATTATTGTTATTTATCTGTATTTCGTTGTCGTGCAAACTAGATTTCAAATCAAATCCCTAAATTCAAGACAATACATCAAAACCCTAAAACTACTGATTGAAATACCTAGCTTTAATCTCGACCATATAAATTGGGTATGCTGTGATCTAACCACACTAATTATATTAATCATGTTAGATATCGATCTTATAGTACGAACATCCGATCCTAGCAACACCGAGAGATAATACAACCCCTAAGGTAAGGATCACCCTTCAAGCTTTTCTACATCTTGATAACTATCTTACTTATTCAACTTTGTTCATTTACTTTATCGTTTGCTTAATGTGGTTCATTGCTCTTATTGATTTTGATTCCTTATGATGACTAATAAATTGGATTTAAATTCAATACTTGAATATATAGTAAGATCTAAATACCTCGATTCTACTTTGAAATGAATGATTTAGATATGCATGTGCTATATTAATATTATACATCATTTAATTTGTCATTCATGATCACTTGATAGAATAATTGGAGGTCCTAGAACTAGTGGACACTTTGTCTAATAAATTAAATGGAACATTTTTTTAACACACGCACACACTCACACTAGTGGAATTTCACCACCTATGGGCACTCGAACCCTTGACCGGGAGTTGAAACTCCTGAGAGTCTACCACCCGAGCAAGAGTAAGGACCCAAAAATGGAACATTTGATGTGGACTTATCATCTTATGGAACGTTTGTTGCCTAAGTGACTTTTGGAATAATCCCTTTTATCACATCTTTGGAATGGATTGTTTGCCCTATGTGGCTTGATGTAATATTTGCCCTATGTGGCTTTAAGGAACCGTCTTCATATAACCCTGCGATGATAAGTTTCACTTGTAGAACTATAATTGGCCACTAGTTAAGTAGGTTACATTTAAACATCCTATTTGTTAGTCTCATGAGCCAAGGATGGTGGAATGGGATACTATGCCTGAGCTATCGGCCTATGCTAGGTGACAAACCCCTTAAGTGACCTTTGAGCTTCCATAAAATGGTTGTTTGAAATTGGAATAATAATGATTAGGCTAATCATGCATCTTCATTATATACGGACTTTACCTGGTAGTCGAGACAAGATGCGAAGTTTTCTTGGGTCACTATGGGCTGTACCGTAAAGTATTTTACCTGGCGATCCTAAGTTTTCGTTGTGTGCATTCAACTACCATGGACTTTTTCGGGTGTCTAGCCTTCCTTAAACATACATAGAGTACTCTTCCAGGAAGCTAGGCCACCTTGGGTGTCCTCTTTGCATGGTATTTTTCGGGTGGCTAGTCCTCCTTAAGGCGTACCTTTTAGTACTTTTCCGGGTGGCTAGTTCTCCTTAGGTGAACTTTTGCCAGATGGATGTGCATCCCCAGGTCTATGAGTATATGCATGTATCCATGCATTCAAACAAGATTATCTTTGTGAAACTTATTTAATAAATGCGTATTTGATGAACCTTATCTGATTACTATGATTATCATTGTGAAATATTTGTTATACACTATTCTTGACAATTATGCTTAACTATCATGATGTTTGTTAAATCTTGGGGTTATACCTCACTAGGATAGCCATTGACATTGTCAAACCATATTTAGTGTGCAAGAGACGCATATGATGCGCATGCTGGTGCTCATATGGAATAGGAGAAGCCAGATGATCTTACGACTCTCTACTTCTGACTTCATTTGTATTAAATTTGTACTGTTATGTTTTGTAAAACATTAAGACATTGTGTTGTATAAGTTTTCGGGAACCACTTGAAATATTTGGTTTTGTATATTTGGACCCCCTCTTATACTTGATTTACTCCTATTCCGCTAAAATTACTAACTCTGATAAAAAAATGTACATCAAATTTGGGTAATCTCCCAAGGTTAACACTCAGGTTTTTGGAAAACGAGTAGTGTACTTGGGTTTCGGGAACCGAGGTGCTACATCGAGCATCGAAAGTTCTTAAGTATTACCATAAGATTCAACATAATATATACGTGTGTACGATACCAATCCAATTATCCTAGCCTTACATCCTTGCCCTGACATAAAACTAACCGTGGGAATGGTCTTCATTCATAGATCAAGCCATCTGACCATTGATTTTAAAGACAAGGTCATCCATCATGTGACTGACATATGTACTTCCCTTAAGTGAATTAGCGAATAACCAATTATCAGTAATGATTTAGATGAAAGTTCATTTGTAAAAATTAGTTGGAAATGTGCTTACTACCATGTAGACCCATTAGATTTCACAAAACTCTCATATCAACAATAATTACAAAAATGTCATTAACCTAGACCACTAAATTCTAGATCACATGGTTCTCGCGATCCTTTTGGTATGAAACTTTATATCAGGCCCAAGTATCATAAATGAACCATACATGACAAAGTTCGGCCGTTGGATCTACGTGATCGGTGGCTAAAACAAATATTCATTCAAATATGGGCCACCTGATCTTTGGATATGCTTCAAATTTGGGCTTAACCCCTTAAATTAGATGGAAAAATGAATAGATGGTGTGGATCTTACACTACATCACCATGGCCCCACACTTAGGAGGTGCATGTGCATAGGGAGTACACACCCGTATCACACCAAAACACGGAGTCGGTCAAAGACTCTTTGACCCGATGAATTTCAGAAGAGAGAAAATCTCTCTCTCGTTCCCGTTGTGCCAATTTCAAACGGACTGTCGTCCGTTGGCGCCATCATGGGCCACCATCATGGCCCATGTAAGTCATCCAAACCGTCCATCTGATGCTGGTGAAGGCTACATTCAAACCATCTGATGCTAGTGAGCCGCACACAATCCGCCGTATAGACTGCCCGGGCCTTGCATCCGGATCATATCTTGATCCCTGGACACGGATATTACGAAGATCCGGATGGAGGAACCAGATCTCCCGGATGTCTAGGGTAGTGGAACCCATGGAATCCTGCAAAAGGCCAGTAGTTCCGCGAACTGACCACTCTCCCTCCGTAATGAAAGAGGAAACGCGTGCGTTCCTTTCTCACGCGTAACAAACCAACGAAGAACGTCCTGGATGAAATCCAAGCCGTCCAAACCATGGTTGGGGCAATTTCGAATCCCACCTAGGTGTCCAAAAGCGTCGGATGAGCATCCCCTACACGAATCTCCTTCGTTGTCACGCTATGGCGAGAAAAAAAGGACCACAGCAGGTGATGATTTCGACCAGGATGAGAAGAGATGGGACTAATCCAAGACGTCCGATGGATAGGGTCCACTCCCTTATCAAACGCTCCTAGATTTCAACCCAAAACTTCCACCGAAAGTAAAGGAAGTAACAATCGGTTTCCGTAAAGAAAACCGGGGGTAGTGCGTAAGATATCTAGCTGTCTCTTGTGCAACTTATGCAAGAAAGGCCTAGAAGGCCGAAGTAGATATAAAAACTACCCATTAGCACTGCATAACACACTATGAGGAGAGACAGGAAAGAAAGGAACAAGGAAGGGAAAAGAGAAGAAAGAGAGAGGGAGAGAGAGAGAGAGAGAGAGAGAGAGAGAGAGAGAGAGAGAGAGAGAGAAGGGAGCGAGGAAGGCCAATCCGATCTGACACGAGCATTCTTTGATTTCGTTCTTAATTCCCCAAACCAGGTCTAGAATCCCTAACCATCTCCTCCCTTTCCAAAACTCTTCTCCTTTCTTCTCGGCTAGGAATTGAGAATTCTAAAATAGAGCATAACTAAGGCATCCTTCATATTTCCTAAGTCTAAGTGAAATTTAGTCACAACTAATCCTAACTACTCGAATTCTGTGAATTAGGATAAGGAGAAACGAGTTTTATCCTAAGATTTCCTAGGACGCTAAACTTGCCTGAGAACGACCAAACAATTAAAGATGAGGGTTTTATCCTTTAAGCTTACATTAATTTAAGTTGTAATATTTATCTTGCCTTTCACATGCCTTCATGTTACTATGAATCCTCCCTGTAATTATATGTTTTACCATCAATTATTTGCCCTTTGAGATTATAGTGTAATGTTGATTACGAATGATCTTTATGAATTTATGTGGGACGATGGATACAAGCCTTGCCCTTGCCTTTATCAATTTATTGAGTTGACCCTTGCCACTCTCCTCTTTATTGAGATGGTTATTACCACTCTCCTTATATTTAAGTTGGCCATTGTCACTCGTCTATTTGTTGAGTTAGCCATTGCTGCTCTTCTTTTATTGGGATGACCATAATCGCTCTCCTCTTTATTACGTTAGCCATTGCCACTCTTCTCTTTATGTTATTGGCCTTGTGTTATATATCTTTACAGGGCTTGAGCTGTGTCTTAATATTCCTAAACTCCCATGATTCAATGAATTTTCCCTTTTTGGTGCAAGTACTATATTGGGAATCCCTCTTATAGCGATTGAATAAATATCGTGGACGTAATGCATTTTTTGTAGCGGCATTGAGGCGACACGTAATTCCATGTTTCATAGGTGATGGTGTACAAATTGGTGTATGTAAATCGTTATACGTGTTACATTAATTATTTTCTTTTTGGGGGTTGGATGTCGCAATTAGTCGCTTCAATCTGGTCTTTTCTTTTTGGGGGTTGGATGTCGCAATTAGTCGATCCAATCCAGGTTGCGTGATTCACCCAGTCATGTGTTTTGTTCATCTTGGGATAACCGTATAAATCCATGTTAAATGTGGGACATGTCGGCGAATCTCCGTAGTATGGGATGCAGGGCGAGTTGGATAACTATAATCATATTCCACATTGTGGCAATCGCTAAGTGTGATAAACCGTATATACTTTACTAGGCATACATCTCATGTAAATTGCTTATGTATATTGATACCTCTTGTAGTTGTGGAGTACGGGACGTATCAGAACTTTTACTTTGTTTTTATCAATCTCATAAATTACTGTTAATCTTAAATGATGATCATAACTATGAGTAGGGCAATGACCCTTTCCCAACCGTATAGATGATGCAGGTGATGTACAGATTGAAGACCTAAAGGATCATCTCCCTATAGAAGACTTATATTAAAAGAATACGAAGATAGTTTTATTATTTAGTTTTATACTTCCGTTATGAACTCGATTAATGTAATAAGCTTCCATTGAGAAGGTATTTGATTATTTATTGAATTTCTTTACTCTGATGAAATAATTAATCTAGTCGATTTCATTCTTGTGAATGTTACCTTCATAAATATATCCGAATGCTATTTAAAAATAATAATAATAAGGCACGATTTCTAAAACATCCAAGTTTTACATTATTAACACCTGGTTTTCTCGGGCACGAGTATAAACTCTGGCAGTGAATATTTGGGGCATTACATGTCTTTTCGTAAATGGTCATCCACTTGAGATGGACCATTTCTGGTAATAAAGGTTCTCAATGGAGGTGCTTATGTTCTTCGCAACATGTGGAGAAGAATCACAAAAAACCTTATCAATAGTCAATTATTTAAGACTTATCAACCTAGTTTGAGAAAGCTATGGAAATATTAAGCCAAACATTGGCTAGATTGATCACAATTCATTTATAATAGACCAAAATCAGTTGAAAATTAAAGACAAATGTAAGGAAATATAGGTTTTATTAATAGGTTGATATGGAAAGATAAAATAGGACCTACGTTGATTATATACATATACATATGTGTGTGTGTAAAAAAGAAACATTAAAAAAAAAAAGGCCCGATTGAGATGTAGTTTAAGCATAAGTTGTTTTCATTTCTTCAAATTCCGTAAAGGCACACTCCCTAATGAGTTCGGATGTCTGCCTTTAAGCCTTCCAAGATTCTCCACTTTTTAGAACACGACAGAGGAAGCACAGAACCTAGTCGATACAATGATCAATTATGTTGGCCTTATGCTCTGCTTCTTTCTTCTATTCACTTCTTTCATGTGACAGAGCTTGATAAATATCAAGTTGGGAGTTGATGAAATTCAAAAGGGTCTAAGAGTAGTCTGAAGCCTTCCCGGGGTAAAGGCCCTTAGTCTCTTGGGGATCATTGTCAGCCTCTTTACGTTGAACTTGGAGGGTCCACGAATATACTTTATTGAAATGATGTTGTCTAGTCTAGTGAAGGTGATTATATCAAGTCGCGTTGCATTAATCAGAGAGTATGTTTGATTCCCTGTGAATAGTGACACGTTCGTCTTCACGAGTGTCTAGAATTTTGAGGTCTTTTCTATTAATAAAATAAGTATTATCGATGCATTGGAGCTTGGTCAAAGCATCAAGAAATTCTTTTAGGGGAGCATAATTCTCCACAATGTTCTAAAATTTATGGACAAATGGGTAAATTTCAATTTGGAGAGTGGAATGTGCAAAACAATCAATCTCAAGGAAAAGAATTTTCCTTTAAAAAAAAAGTTTGAGCCCGATCGAGAGAGAAAATGAGTGAAAAGGTCATGGTAGCAAGTAAAAAATAGAAGTTTTGAATTTGGAAGTAAGAAAGATTTAAGTGCGTCATGGGGAAAGAACCATTGATTCATTTATATAAGGCTAAGGGAAGCTTAGCGTGCCTGAAGTCGAAGTGCCATGACAATTGGAGTGCTTATTAATGACACGAAATGTTCTCGAGGAAGATGGAATAGGCAGGTGCATGATTTTTCATATTTATGCCATGTTGTCAAGGTGGTTGTTCCTTTTAAGCATTGTGGAAGGAAAAAAAATAAATAAAAAATAAGTACCAAAGGCATCGTTAGTGAAGAAGGTATTGTGGCCGATTGCATTAAAAGTAGAGAATTACATGTCAACAATACAACAGTTAAAGAGTCAAAAAAATCTATGACAATCAAAAATCAAAAGAGGAAAAAGTAGCAATCATCTCTTGTCATTTTGATCACCTCGCCTCATGCTGATCAAGCACAATTTTAGTCTTCGAGGCCGAGTGTACCATATGACTAATCAATGGAATATGTTTTTGCATGAAGATGCTCAATGTCTTGACCTCGGATTTCTAACCACGTCTAATCTCAATCAATGATTTTCCCTCTTCCTCTAATGCCTTTAGTCTATCCTCCATCACTAAGATTTGAGCCTTCAAGTTGGTTAAAGTCGAATCTGACTCCTTCAGTTTGTCGTAGATGATGGAAAGATATGCCCAAGTAGTTGTAACCTCGGTCATTTTTTAGGGACAACTGTATGCTCATATTGGAGTCTGTCGACCACCATGATGGTATTGTGGTACTCATGAATTAGATTAAAAAATTCATGGAGTACAGGCATCTTAACTGATAGGGATTTGTACCGAGAGAGAGTTTGATAACGACGGATAAGAAGATCGAGTCTCTCAACCGATCCTGAAGAAGTGATGTCAGAGGCCCCGGAGGGAATGAGAACTCATACTTTCCACTTGAAGTTGTTGGACCTCTGATGAAGGCGTTGGGGGCTCGGCTACCGAAGTATCGCTGGCAAGGGATTGGTCAAAGAAGGATAAAATATCTTCTATAGGAAGAGTGTCCTCAGCCGATAAAGGGAAGACACCAGAAGTATCGACTAGCATAGGAAATGGAGCAGTAACATCGACCATAAGGATCCCAGGGCGAGAGAATTCCTCTTTTACTCCTACTTCGTCTGCGATGACCACCCTATGATCAGGGATTGGATCTATCTACTCGGTTAAATCCAGGGATGGAGAAGACCGAATAGAAGAAGTTGGAATCTCCTGAGAAATGGTTGTCTTGAATGAATCTTGTAGCATTGGCGCAAATAACTCTACAACTCCTTGACCCTGATCATGAGTGAGCGACAAGGTCATATAATGCAAAAGGAGACTGAAAGACTCCACAGGCTAATACGTGATTACCTCTTCAAGAGTGTGACTTTATGTCTAGTGTTGAATGTCAAATATTGCATATTTCCCCTAGTTATTCCTTGGTTTTATGAACATGATAATGCTTAAAGTGTATATTTTATACATGTTTGTATTGCAAGGTGAGTCTGAGAGCTTGGATTAAAAAGAATGTTAAAAGCATGGATTTAATGCTTAAGAATCACCAAGGCAATGGATGGATCTTAGGAGACCAAGAATGGAGAATTCACATGCCAAAGATTTAAGAAAACCAAGTGCAAAGGATGAAAAAAGACTGGAGAAGATTGCTTAATCCGCAGCAGAAAACGGGACAGTTCGATCGGACCGAAATCGCACAAAGCAGTCCAGCAACCAACGATGAAATTCAGGGCTAATTCGGTTCAATCAAAAGTTAATTCAGTCCGACCGAAACTTAAGTTCGGTCCGACCGAACCCAAGCTCGGTATGATTGAAATCGGGCAACTACTAAAGACAGAATCCAGTTACAACTCGAACTCGACTTCAGTCCGATCGAAGGTAACTTCGGTCCGACCAAAGCGTAACTCTTCTGCGTAAATCCAAGGTTGATTGTGAAATCTCCAAGTCGGTGCGAAAGATGATGTTTCACAACTATAAATAGTAATCCCTAAGACGTTCCAAAGTATCTTCTAGGGTTTATAAAGGGAGAGAAGGCCAAAGCAGAGCACCGACAACGTTCTTCTACTTCAATTTCTTCACAGGTTCTAGTTGATCTTTTTGTTGTTCTTCTAGGATGTTAGTCTTATTAGGCTAATCTCTTAGCTAAAGCTAAGGGATGAAACCTATAGTTTTGATGTTTATCTTACTTTAATTCAAGTTTATATTGAACTTCATTGATTTCTAGTTTAAATTGAGGAATATTTTCAATTTTCTATGATTTATTGTGACTTCAATTACAGTAGATTCTGTGGAGGCTTTTGATATCTTTTTAATCTATTTGGAGTTGTGGAGATTGGTAAATCCTATTGTTTATCATTGTCTCCTGGGCATGGTAGGATGATGGAATCTCTTCCAATCAATGTAATGGATCTTCATGTGTGAACTAATCCAACGAAAGTTCAGATTCTGTTTTAATCACCTCATCATCCAATTGGATAGGATAGGACTTCAATTCTAATCGAGTTATCATTGAATCAAGTAGATTAATATTAAGATTGCTATAGGTGGATTCCTGGATCCTTAGTCTTTTATCTTTATTAATTAAAACCTTCTTTCTAAATTGTTGGATTAAAAACCCAGACTAACCAAGTTAAACTTAGATTAGTTCTAGACCATGTTCCCCATTCCCTGTGGATTCGACCTTGTTCTCACCAAGTTATTACTACATCGCGACCTACACTTAGGGTTGTGAACAAGTTTTTCTGGTCGACGAATGTCACTCATATTCTCTTTAGAATCAGAAATGTTAGGTTTTTTTGGGAGATTGAGCTGTGTTAACTAGAATATCTGAGATCAATGTCTCGGCCTGAGGAGACAATGTAGAGATAGGTGTTTCTCATATGCTGAAAGCTCCCTGGTCACTATGAAAACGAAAAGGGAGAATTAGAAAGTAAAATTGGAATATAAAAGTATTTAAAAGAAATTAAAATAAATAGGTCTACCAAAATCAGACTGAACAATGACGATGATAAATCTGTTGACCGTTGGTGAAATTTTGGCGGGATCAACGATTAAAGCCAAAACTCGATTGGAACGCGGAAGAGGATTAGGCTAATATGGTTTGAGAAAGTGATCAAAAGGAAGATCGTGATCATCCAATCTTTCATTTTCTCTTTTTCATTTGTTAAAGGCCTTGTTGAAGTGAGCATCCTTGTGTCTCTTATATGCTTCTTCCATCTCCCACCAAAATTTCACTAGAGCTCGATTGGAACGCGAAAAATGAGGAGGATTAGGCTGATATAGTCCGAGAAAGCGATCAAATGGAAGGTTAGGATCATCCCATCTTTTCTTTTCTCTTTTCCATTTGTTAAAGGCCTTGTTGAAGTAAGCATCCTTGTGTCTCTTATATGCTTCTTCCATCTCCCACGAGTATTTTGAAAGAGGAACATCCAGCCAAATCTTGGTTTCATAATATTTTTCGAAAGCTGCAATAGCTTTGACTAAAGAAGAAATACCAAAGGATCTCAAGGCCGACTGACCAAAAGTTACGAGAGATGTAGGAAGAGGGGTTGTAAGAGGTCCAAGTTCTAAAAATTTAAGAATAACTGGAGGCACTATAGATACTTGAACAGATGAAGTTGTAGAGACAACTTTGACTGGACCTACTATTGTAGCCTTTCGATGTTTTGGTTCAGGTGAAGTTGGCTTTACCGATTGTATTAATGAGAAAGGGGATGGTTTGACAGTCTTATTGGTGTTAGAGATAGGACAATTGATGCGATTGATGTCGTCTTCTTTCATCATGTCTTCTTATGAACAGGAGATGCGATCGACTGAGGTACCATCGATTTTTTAACACCCTCGGTCATTGTTTTCTTCTTCTCAATCATTGGTTTCTCCACTTTAGACAATGAAAGAGAAAGTCAAATGATGATTAACTCATGGGATCCATTGACTAAAGTCCCGTAATAAATTTTCCACCTATGGTAAAATAAAAAATAGTTGCTTGGGACAACTAGGAAAGAGAGGAAATGTGAAAGCAGAGCTCACAAAGTCAAAATTATTGCGGAGGGTATGGAACACACTGACAGAATCCACAACTGATCGATAATTCAGAGACTAGTTGCAAGTTTGATGAATGAATGGATAAGGAATGCCTTGGGCCTAGTCGAACTTATGAGCAAGGAGATTAGGGTAGTATTAATCGATACCGGCTTTGGCATTGACACATGTTTCTACTATGCCACCATATGGAATGTCTTTACAAATCAATAACTTTTAAAAGCTTAATCTCTAAGACTAGCCATCTCGATATCGACCGACTCATATTCTTCTATAAACCAAGTCAAACTGAATTCTTTATCATTAAATGGATAGAAAGAGGATTTAATTTATTAAGGTTAAGACAAAGGAAGAAGTTCATGTATGCAACAAAAGAATGATTCATTTTAGGGCAAAGGATGTTATGATGGCTAAAAAAGAGAAATCCAACATAGTGTGAATGCATTTGACAAAAATTGCCCCAAAATATTTATAAAGCCACATATTGACGAACCAAATAGGTCCGCCGGAATAGTAAAAACTTTTGGTAGTCACTTCAAACATACTCCGATATAAGTGGCTGAGCACGTACAGGGCAAGGGCAAACTGACGTCCTTGAGCAAGTGCCTCGGCCAAATGACTGTATTCCTTCGTAATTTGAATAACACTAACACAAAGTAAATATTGACATATCCACATCTTGAAAAATTTTGTGTACTCTTGATCATCAATTTCGTCCTGAGATTTACATTGGATAGCCATTAAAGTATAATAGGCTTTGTTGGACTTTTCTGGAAGGACAAATGGATGTTTATCCGTTAGGGCAAAACTCGGATAAACATGTTCACCAAAAGGGAGAAGAAGGGTAAAGGCACAAACATTCATGATTGTTGAACCTATGAGGCCACATTTGAAATGGAATGGTATTGGTCGATCGACTCCAAAAGGTCGAGGCTGTTGTAAGGAGGAAAATATTGGCTGGATATTCATGCAAGGAAAGGCTGATACACTCATAAATTCCAGCTTGCCTCCATATATCACCATGTTGCGCTTCTATGCGAGTATACCATTTTGCCCGGCCCTTCATCAGTTTTGCCCATGCTCTCGAAGGTTTGAAAGCATTGGTAGGATCCAGGAAATGATCAGCTTAGACGAACAGAACTTCATCAAGGCACCTTGAGAAATATGGTTCTATTTCACGAAGTTATTTGTGAGTGACTTCAGGATGAAAAGCCGGACCGAGTGTTAAATATGCCTTGTTCGGTTCAACAAGAGCATTGAAGAAGAGGTCATTGATAACTCCTAAAGAAATAACATATAAATCCTTTATGAAAGTCTCGTGGTGGAGGACTGGAACAAAGGAGGAGGAAGATGTGGCCATGGTGATTGAAGGAAGATCATACGAAGAGAGAAGCTTGATGAGAAAGAAGAAGTAAGAGTTACAATATCACGCCCCGAAATTCGGTGCCCGAGTTGGTCAGAACCAAGTCCGAATTCCAGGTTGTGATTAATTTTTTTTTTTTTTTTTTTAACATTCTCAACCACAAATTTAATAAAAACTAATTACAATAAATCAAATATTCATCAAATACAATGTTTAGACTCACTTTTGAGGGGGGGGTTTTTTTTTTTTACAATACATTTTTTAACATAAATAGAGAAGATCACTATGACTAAACAGATGGTTAGATCGTTGCTCCATTTCGCCTTTGGCTACTCTTTGAGCCCCGAAACATTGTTAATGTGGGTGTGAGCATAACAGCTCGTGGGATCGTATTTAACCAAAATCTGAAATTTGTATAATTATACAAAATATATATATAATAAAAATACTTTGCTTAAATTTTAAAACACGAATTAAAGCACTGAATCTTAAAAGATGAGATGAATGCAATACTAAAATCGTAAAGATGCTCCGAATGCCAAACTTTCAATGAATTCTATAAATAACGAAATTAAACAACCATTATATTTTACGACACCGTATCCAAGTGAATGGTCACGTTACATTAACTCCCACGCACTAGTACCTCAAGGTGAAGGACCCATTTATACGTTAGTTGGTCAGACTACTGCTCCAGTTATACCTCTGGCGTATGTCCGTACACACAATTGTACTCATACGCTGTACATAAAGGAGACTCCAAAGGATCTAGTGGGTTCTAGAGTCTTTCACCCAAGGGACAATAGCCCTACTTGCTTGCTTTCGGGTCCTCCACCCAAAAGACACAATCGCCCTACTTATTGGCTTTAGAGACTTTCACTCAAGGGACACAATTGTCGTACCTGTTTATGCCTTTTAAGGACATCCACAGGGTAGCACACTCGTATTACAATCTTCATTATTAATTAAAAATAAATATGCACACGATATAAGTAACCACCATCCATCCAAACCGAAATTATTAAATATACAACTTATTACAGGTTAGTTACAAACTACATAGTTACATCACGTATTCTTCAATTTTCTCAAATTATGCATAGAAGTCATAGTAAGGTTCGATATTTATTAACTCAATAATTATTTTAATTAAATAATTAAAATCTTTGATTATAAATTTAGAATTAATTTTTAATATAACTTAATAATTAATTTATCAAAATTAAATTTTTACTTAAAATCGAATTAAAATTTCTTTATAAATTTGTAAATCAATAAAGCGTAAGAATTTCTATAAGTAACTTATGTTAAATCCTGAATCTAAATAAATTAATATATAATTTAAATTTTAACAATTTTAATTTAATTAATTTAGTAATATATAAATAAAATATGACTCTTTTTATATTTATATAATTTTATTCTTCCTTCTAATATATTATAGGAAAGATTTATTCTTAACATATTAATTGAATTTTTTAAAATCCTAATAATTGAATTTCTATTTTTATTAAAGTTCATCATATTATGGTTAAGTAACTACATATATAGAAAATCCTCATTAATAACTAATTTCTAATATCTAAATTTTAATTTATCAAATGTCAAAATTTTGAATTTATTATTATTATTATTTATTTATTTAGAATTAAATTTGAAATTAAAATTTACCTAATCAAAATTAATTCTATAAATCCTAAAATTCATAACCTAATTAAAATACCAATGAACAAGTAAGTTAATCAATGTTAAATTAATTTTAAATTTAGATTAGTTAATTATACATCAGTATTCCCAAATTGAAATTGTATTCAATTTATATTTAATTCCAATAAGTTATACTAAATTATTAAATTTGAACTTTATTTATTATTAAAATTTACCTTATATTATACATATCATTATTTTAATTAATATGAATTATTTAGGTATATTATTTTAAAAAAATTAAAATTAATAACTTGAGTTAACCTAAAGATGTACGTCAAAATAAATTAATTTAAAATGTAATTTGGATTAAAAAAAATTAATTCCTACATAATTATAATACTCTAAAATTATTTTGTATTAAATTCAATAGTTTAGAAATCATATATATATATATATATATATATATATATATATATATATATATATATATATATATATATATATTACTCTAATCTTACTAAACAATTTTTTCTCCAAATATTTCATGAATAAAAATATCAACAATAAACAATAATTTTTTGCAAAATTCAATTCAAAAGCAATTAACTATAATGATAAAAAAAAAATTAATAACAATGATCATAAAAATTTCATATCAGAGATTGATCACCCACCTTAACAAAAGTTTCACGAAACTTTTTTTTTTTGTATTTCTATTTTTTTCTATTATCTTTTTCTCACATTTCCCTTCTTATGTGTACACCACCCTATTTATAATATGTAGGTTCCACCATACGCAATACACACGTAAAAAAAATAAAATAAATAGAATAAAACGGTTATATTTAAATGACATTTTATGTAAGTGAAACAACCACCTTCTTTAGTTTCATTTATTACAAAAATACGCATCACGTGTGTATATGAAGTGATGCACATGGTGTGTGGTTGTGCGTGTGCATGGTTGCGCATGTGCATAGTTGTGCATGTGCATAGTTGTGCATGTACATGGTGCCCATGTGTGAGCAGTGTATACATGGGCATACATGTAAAATTATTAATGTACAATGGATGGTTGATTAGGTGGGTAGGTTGATGGGTCAAATTAATGGATGAATTTAGGTGATAAATAGTTAATTGAGAAGTTCTTTGGATGGTGTTGATTTGTGTATGTATTTAATGGTTTCACTTTGTGGGTTTAAGTCGACGAACGGATGGTTGGCTGATCTCGTGAAAAAACTTGGATGATTTGAAATTATTGGGTTGGTCATTATGATGGGTTGTCTAGATTAATGACCCCTTATGATAGTCACATGCATTTTCATTCCTAAATTCAATACTTGATGATAACTTAAATACTAATTAATTTATATTTATATTTTATTAAAATTTAATAATATTTAATACATGTTATTAACCATTTAAAATGTTAAAACTTAAATGGGCATACTACACACGTTTAATACATACTTTATTAAAGAATTATACCATACATGAATGGATGGTTGGAATGTTTTGAAAATAAGATTTAAGTGGACTATGCAGTACCTCAATGAGCATAGAGGTAGATGTACGGTTTATTTTATGAATGGGTTACCCGATTGCGAGATACGGGGTGTCGGATTTACAGTTGTCCGCATGGATACATGGATGATTTTCTCTTTTTAAATTTATTTTTTTTTTCATAAGTTCATCACCAAAATATCTATATGGCTTGTGGACCTCTAAAACTTGTTAAATCATGTTCCAATGTACGAAGTACTCTAGTAAATTTGTCCGGAGAAATGCGAGAATTATCATAGTGATTTTTTTAGGCGGCCCAATTGGCAGATTCATGTATGATGTACGGTTAGATGATAAAATATAAGTAAAATAATCAAACGATTAGGAGTCTAATCTGATATGCATGTTAATGTATGGTTACTTTCATACTCGGATGGGTGCAAGATGTGTTTTTAGTTGATCAGATAGGTGAATCATCGGATAAACAGTTTAGATGATTAAAGTACAATCTTAAAAAATGAATGGATGAGTGGGTGGTTGCATTCCCTATATGGCGTATGAATGGTTGGATTTAGTGTATGTCCCACGGTTAGATTTGAGTTGGTAAATGAATGAACGATTAATCACAGGTGTATGAATAAAGAGAGTGCATGTATACATATACATACATACATACATACATACATACATACATATATATATATGTACATATATATATATGTACATATATATATATATATACACGATTAATCACAAGTGTATAAATAAAGAGAGTTCACGTATACATATACATACATACATACATACATATAATGTGTGTGTGTGTGTGTGTGTGTGTGTGTGTGTATATATATATATATATATATGGGAAAAGGTACTATGCGCTCAAGCTGATGGGAACGTCCCATGAGGTCGAGCTGTGTGGGCACCACCGTGATGTCTTTCGAACATCTACCCCATCAGTCAGATGCACCATTCCATCGTGGGCCTAGGTCTCAAAAATCAAGTCAATACATTACTTGTGTGGGCCACACCATATACAGACATGTGGCATTACACATTGAGAGGGTCGTGCACCATTAAAACATTCATAATCATTTTTGGGCCCACCGAGATGTGGTTTGCAAATCCAGCCCATCCATTATGTGTGTCCCACTTGGATGAGGGTTCAGACCAAGTTTCAGACGCATTCAAATTTCAGGTGGGCCCCACCAAGTGCTTTTATATGTTTTTGGCATGTCTTCACATGATTTTAGATAGTATGGCCCACCTGAGTTCCGTATACGGCTGATTTTTAGGATATCCCATTTAAAGGGGACCCATCAAATGCACAGTGTTGATGGTCGACACACATCACGGTGGCTCCCACACAGCTCGATCTCATGAGAGCTTATCATGAGCTCGAGAGCATAATACCTTTTCACACACACACACACACACACACACACACACACTAAAACCATACAATTATTAATCAACAATACACTCTAAATAAAAATCGATCATATATATCACAACTTGCATACTTTATGTACGTATGCATGCATGAATACATTTATACATGAATGTTTAGATGGATGCAAGTGTGCATGTATGCAGATGCATGCATGTGCACTAAAATCTCAAGTCATTACATACAAGAAGGAAAACACTCGCCTTGCATAGTGTTTATATATCATCCGCAATATGCGCGCATTGATGAAAGGGTAATAATGACTCATTGTACGAGATGATTATGTGAAACATGTCATGAGAACAGCCGACAGATAAGAGGTAATGATCGTCATACGAGTTAGCTCAGTCAAGTGGAATCAATGGGGAATTGACACATGGGGCGAATGATCGTTCGAATTAATTACATTAAGCAACTAAACAAAGTTACTTTCACCTTTTACCCAAAAGTGAAGCAATGGGGGGGGATGGGATTTCTGATTGTTTTAGGAAAAGCCAATAGGGAGGTGACATGTGGCATTACACAAGAGATATGAAGTGTATGAAAAGCTTTTTTTGAGATACTTGGATTGTTTTTTGTAGAATCATAACTGGCATTAGTTTAATGATACATGTCATCAAGTGATAGACAAAGTAGTGCGACTGAAATATCTAGAAGCAAAATGTGGTCGAAGAGCAAGCCATAACCGAGGGAAATAGAGCTTGGCTGAGAGAAGAGGAATAGTCAAAATGAGGAACGTAACAAGATAATGATTTAAAAAGTGATGCCTCGTTGACATAACCAACCAATAAAGAATATAAACGTTTGAAGAATAGCTACATAAAATATCTATAAATAGTAGGAGGATTAGCGGAGCAAAAACACATGCTTAAATCAATAAAACTAAAACAAATCTATTTTTTAACTCAGTCTATCTTATGATATTTGTGAGAAATCCACCGATGCGGATTTCCTGTGAAAGCCTTTGAAGTTCTTGTGCTGGGTTGCTAGGTGGGGCCCACCGTGATATTTGTGAGAAATCCACACCATGCATCAATTTTGAGAGATCATTTTAGGAGATGCGACAAAAAATGAGGTGGATCCAAAACTCAAGTGAGCCGCATGGGAGGAAACAATGGAGATTCAATGACCACCATTTGAAACGTTCGTTTGGCCACAAAGTTTCATATCAAGCTAAGTTTTTATTTTTTTTTTTATTTTTTCACTTCATCCTAGTAGAAATGACTTTATAAACGGTTTGGATGGCATATAAACATCAAAATAGATGGTTTGGATGGCATATAAACATCAAGGTAGATGCTGGAGAAACTTTTTCCATAGTTTCCATGTGGTATGACCCACTTGAGTTTTAAATCCACCTTTCTTTTGGTTGTATCTCCTAAAATAATCTCAAAATGGATGGACTATGTCGTGTACCACACACTAGCAACGTATCTGATTTGGGAGCGTGTTGTGCGAAGACAAGCGCGGATGCTTGAGCTATGAGTTGTACAAAACGGTTCAAATGAGATCAAAGTTACACACCCCATAATGATGTATTTATTGTATCTACATGGTTTATCTATTTTTGAGATCATTTTAAATCTTGATCCCAAAAATAAGTAATTTACAAGGCTCAAGTGGACTACACCACAAGTAGCAGTGGGGACATTAATTTTCACTGTTAAACATTAGAAGGGTGCACCGTAGCATTTGCTTTCCGTCCAATCTTTTCATAAAGCCCCACAAACCTGGATGAATATAAAATACAAATATTATATTGATTAAAAATTCTGATGTCTTATGATATAACTCATACCTCGCGATGGGACCAAAGAACTTGGTGGCGTCAACACATTAGCCACAGCGGTGGTGCGTGGTACACCAGCCAGTCCACTTCCAAAAAAAAACTATGCAATGCACCCAAACGTACAGTTGGCCGATGACAGCTAGCAATTAAATATTAATAAACACAATAAGAAAATAACAACGAGAGAAATAATACGATCCTTATGCAAACGAATGGAGATATTGTCCTGATAACTGATATAGACCAATGACACCAATGACTCGGTAATCCAGACCGTTCATCTGACAAATCCTACCCTGAATCCGTAATTACATAAAAGTTGGCCCTAAGTCCTTACCCTTAGTTCCTTGGCCTGGATAAAGACGGTTAATATAAAATAAGGTAAAAGTCCACAAAAAAAAGGCACTTTTTGTGTGTGTGTGCGCGCGCATCATCCCACGTATCTTGTTGTTAAGAAGAGATTTAACCGACTGATATTTGAAAAAGGGGACCACTCGCTGGAAATGAGTGCATTAGGACAACATCTTAGCAGCAATCTACAAGGTCTTCTAACTCCAACTAAAGAATCTGAATCCAGTCCCTGCTACGAGCAATTTTAATAATATTGTTGTCAATGTACCAATCACGATAAAATAAAATAGAGTTATCTGCTTGTGGCATAGGGAAGCGGATTGCGTATGAGTAACTCATTACGCTAAGTGGACTGAGTAAACTCTGTGGGGTTCACCATGATCTATATATTTTATCCACTCCATCCATCTATTTTATTAGATAATTTTATGACATGGGTTCAAAATTGAAGGATATCCAAAGCTCAAATGCACCACACCACATGAAACAGTGTAAATTGAACTTAAACCATTGTAAAATTCTTGAGTGTCACGGAATTTTTGTATTAAACTTATATTTGTTTTTTTTCCCTTCATCCATGTCTTTGTGATATTATTAACAGCTTGGATGACAAATAGACATCACTGTAGGGCTTAGGAAGGTTTCAACGGTGGAAATCATTATTCCCACTGTTTCCGGTGGCATGATCTACTTGAGAGTTGGATATGCTTCAACTTTGGGGTCAACCCCTTAAATGAGCTGAAAAAATGTATGGACGTGTGGATAAACCACTTATTTTCACGGTGGGCTTAACTGAGTTTACGCGGTACGATAAGAGTGTACTGAGTTACTTGGTATGCAATCCGTTCCGTAGCAGAGTATCCGGATTCAAACCCAATAAAACACTTACAGAGAAAAGAGTTACTTTGTTACTTTGGCTGACGATGCTTAATAAGCCGGCATTGAGTGCTAAGAAATTGTAAATAGCATATATCAACTTAAAATACACCAACTAAACTGTGCAACTCATTGTTCATGCACCACATGAATTAGATCAGTCAAGCAAATCTCAGTTTCTGATTGGCAGTTATTTGTTGAAATAAATTTATTGGGTATTCTTCATTTTAATTCTATAGTGCTACTATGATGTCTGTTTTCTTGTCCACACCATCTATCTATTTTATTAAATTTTTTATGTATAAGCTCAAAATTAAAGCACATTAAAAGTTCAAGCAGACCTTACTCTAAGAAACCCAACCGGTCCAATCTTTCCTGAGACACATGGTTATATTTATTTCTCATCCATCTAATTCAAGAGGTCTATATCAATACGGATGAAAGGAAAATACAAACGGTACTTTGGTTAATTTTTCAGCGGAAGCCACTCACAATAAATTTTTTTTTTTTCACAGGCAGTGGGATTTCATCACCTATGGGTCTATGCGGCTCAGATTACTTGAGGAAAGGGATCGGCTACTGGGCCACTAGCCAATGGTTAGTCGTCGGTGCTTTGTGGGCCCCACCGTGATGTATATGTTTCATCCATGCCATCCACCCATTCTTCCATATCATTTTATGGTATGAGCCCAACAAAGAGGTTGATCCAAATATCAAGGAGGCCACACACGGTTAATTGAACGCCCACCATTAAAAATTTCCGGGAACCACAAGCGTTTTGGATTAAGCTGATATATATATATATATATATATATATATATATATATATATATATATATATATCCCTTTATCCAAGTCTTAATGACCTACGGTTAGATGTCAAATAGCCATTGCAGTGAGCCCTAGGAGGTTTTTAACGGTGGAAATTCAATCACAACTGAGATTTAGATCTACCTTATTTTCGAGATCAAGCACTAAAACTTTCTTTCAAAATAGATTGACCGTGTGGATAAAACACATACATAACGGTGGGTCCACGTAGCACCGACCACTAGCTACTTTGCTGTTGCGGCGGCAGTAGCCAAATTGCTCGTACAATGACTGTCAGGCGTCGGGGACATGCCCGAAACAGCCTCATACAGGGTAATACGGAGCTGTGTCAGTGGAGATCCATATGACACCGGACGTACTGATTTTAAGCCATCGGGTGCAATTTGTACGTCTTTTCCCAGTGCCTGAGTATCATCCATCACACTCCCTCTGTGTATCAAAGGTCGTCCAATAAAGGGGAAAAATATAAAAAATAGAAAAAAGACGCCACTGGGAAAATAAGACCCCATTTTCTGGTGTGCTTTCGCATTCTCCTCCCGGCCGCTCTCTCTCTCTCAAAGAAAAAACCTAAAACCCCTCGATATCGCCAAACTCCTCCAGCGAAAAAATCCGGTCAAAAGCCTCCATTTTCCGGCTGCGCAATCTTCCATCCCGCATTTCCGGTCGCGATTCCGCGGTCGGATCTTGACTCCTTGGGGAGGTTTTCCGTCATTCTATCCGGGTTTTCCGCCAGCTGATAGTGGTTTTCCGTACGTGGAGAACTGTTTTGGGGGGTTTTGGAGATGTATAAGAACCAGCTGCAGGAGCTGGCGCAGAGGAGCTGTTTCAACCTGCCGTCATACTCGTGTATAAGGGAAGGGCCTGACCATGCGCCGAGATTCAAGGCTGCCGTCAACTTTAACGGCGAGATCTTTGAAAGCCCTAACTTCTGCACGACGCTGAGGCAGGCCGAACACTCCGCGGCTGAGGTCGCCCTCAATTCGCTCGCTAACAGGGGCCCATCACATTCTCTCGCAGCCAGGATTTTGGTAAGAGTATAAGGGTTTTCGGTTAGGGATTTCGCCTTTTCGGTTTGAATTAGGGTTTTATTCTCTATTTTTAAAACCTCTAGACGGCTTTCTTTGTCCTGGCTTCCGACACTTTCTTTTACTACTATTAGAAGGGATGGAAGTGCGGGGAAGCCAGGAGGCATGTTAACTTGCGCCGTTGGGTTGTGTGGGCTTATCGGATTCGCCCGCAACTGTTTTCTGGCTGTAGTCTGCTAATGTGCTCCGTTTCTTCATTAGCTCGGTTTTTACTAGACCCTCCTGCAAAGGATCTTCCAATTTGCTAATGCGCGCTGGATCGGGTGGGGCGCATGTTCTCAGAGAGCTTCCTGGATTTGCCCCGTCATTGGGTCATTGCTGGCGTCCATCAGCTAACGTGTGCCATCAGTGCTTGGGTCTCTTAACTGACGCCCTGACTGGTGGGTCGGGCGTGATTCTCAAAGTCTCTCGCCTTTGGTATGCAAAATGACAAAAAATGCCTGCCCCTTTGGGAAAGTGGAAGCTTGGACTCCGGTAAGCCCCACATGCACACAAATCCAGACGGTTGAAGTGGTGGGCCCCACTTCGGATGACGCATAGCCTGAAAACCACACTAATCAATCCTAACCTTCCGTTGTTCCCCACCAAATGGACGGTTTAAGAGAAAATCGTCAGCAGTTCAGATTAACAGGTGAAGAGAGGGCGTTTCAAGAAAAAAGTGTCAGCGGTTCTAACAGGCATACCATCTCAACTGCAAAATGGGGCATGCAGATTGGGACTCATGATTTGGACGCTCAAGATTCTGCATGCTGGATGGTGGATGAGTCGGTATGCCTGCCAACCTTTGTGAAATGGTTAAAAATATTGTTGGAGTTATGACAAGCGGACTTAATTTTTTATTGATTTAGGAAAAGGAAAATTGGAAAGTTTCTTAGGAGCATCCCGGAGAAAAATATTTAATGGTTTTTTTCACCTAAAAATATTAACATTAGATACAATGTGTTGGGGAGGTCATGATGTTGGTTACAAGTGCATAAATAATCCATCTTAGCCAAGGACAATTGACCAATTGATGGAGTTGTGCCCATCCAGACAGTACATGTCCATGGCTCGATTAAGGGGCTAAATAGTTAAAGTATAGTGACCGAAGTTGACTAGGTTATCCATTTCTTTGTTTTTGGACATTGAGAATATTTATTAGTGATAATGGATTGGGTGAGATCTTAGTTTATAGGACTTGGAAGATAGAATTAGTTGTGTATTCCACCAAAGTGGCAGTAACCAATGTTTTCAGTATCGTTATCGATGGATGCATCATATCCTTGGATACAAATACATATATGGTATCATGTAACACCCCATATTTTCGTAACCCGAGTTTAGTACTCGTTTTCCAAAATCCCGAGTGTTAACCTATAAAGATAGCCCACATTTTGCCATATAATTTTTTTCCTTTTTCTTTTTCAGAGTGAGTAATTCAGCGGAAGAGAACAAATCAAGCATAAAGGAAAATGCTAGATATACATTCCAAATACACAAGTGGCTGCCCATAGGGCTAAATAATGAATGGAAACTAGAATTTAGAGCCGCATGATCATCAAGCTCTTCATGCTCCAAACCAGAATTAACCTGTACATCATCCACGTATCCTGCACTCATTGAATATGTTTTGATAGCGTTAATGGCTATCGTAGTGAAGTATAACCCCCAAGATTTACCAAAACATCACGATAATTAAGCATAGTTTGTCAGGAATAGTTTATAATGAACATCTCACAATAACCATCATAGTAATAAGCCAGAGTTCATCAGATACGCATACATGAAATAAATTTCACCATGATATTCCTGTTTAAATGCATAAATGCATGCACATGCTCATAAACTTGGGGATGCTCATCCAACTGGCAAAAAGGTCGCCTGAGGAGAACTAGCCATCTGAAAAAGTACTCAAAGGTACGCTCAAGGAGAACTAGCTACTCGGAAAAGACAATGCAACGAGGACACCTAAGGCGAACTAGCCTCTTGGAAAAGTACTCTAGGATATGCCCAAGGAGAGCTAGGCACCCGAAAAAGTCCATCCAAAAAGGACAACCCATAGTAGTTCGAATGCACGCGACGATAACTTAAAATCACCCAGTAAAATATTCTATCATATAGCCCATAGTGACCCAAGAAACCCCGTGTCTTACATCGTCCACCCGGTAAAGTCCGCATGCCATGAAATACATTATCAGCCCAACCGTTATTAGTCCAATTACAAACAATCATTTTAAGAAAGCTCAAATATCACTATGAGGGGCTCGTCACCCAGCATAGGCCGACAGCTCGGGCATAGAGTCCCAAACCACCATCCCTAGCTCATGAGACTAACAACTAGGATGTTTAGTGGTAACCTCTTCAACCAGTGGCCAATCATAGTTCAACAAGTGGAATTGACCATCGCAAGGTTATACAAAAATGGTTCATCAAAGCCACATTGGGCAAATAGTGCATCCAAGGATGCGACAAAAAGAGATGATCCTAAAAGTCACATAAGCACAAATGATCCACAAGATGGTAAGTCCATCACATAATTTTAGTTAATCCATTACTTACACAAACGGCCACTAGTTCGAGGACCTCCAACGATTCTATCAAGTAATTATAAACGACAAAACAAGCCACATACAATATCGAAAGCACTTACACATATAAAGTGTTCATCCTAAATCAGAATAGAGATATTTGAGATCCATAGCATGTTCAAATGCCTGAATTTAAATTCAATCATCAATCATTTATGAAGAATTACTCAAATAGAAATTAACATTTATCATCATTTCCACTAAGTACTATATTAAGCAATCAATTAGATAAATGAACGAAGCTAACTATCGTGATGTAAAAAAAGTTTGAAGGGTGATCCTCACTTTGGATTGGGGATTTTGCTTAAATGTGGTTTAGGAGGTGTAACCTGGCCCAAATGGAAATCGTAAGAGAGTAAATCTGGAGATGGGATCAAACATTCCACATTAAAATCAAGATTCTAAAGCTAATTAGCTTAAATTAAGGTTATTTTAAAATTCTAAAGGAGACTTTAGGAATTGACTCATCTCAACTTCTTCAGTTGACTCAACCCAATTATACTACTCCAAATTCGAATTGAGTTGAGGTGGATCAAGATGTGTAGTTTTGGATGTCAAGTTCCCTATATCCATTTAGAATTCAACCATGATTAACCCTAACTTGGATTTAAACTTGAATTCCCATAGAAAGTTGAGAGGTTAATTCACCTCAACCCACTTGAGGATAATTCAATCTCGCTATCACAAGTAGGCAAACACTTTCGTAAGGATTTAGGAGTTCTACATCAGTTAACACGTGAATCATCGTCGGTTAATTTAGAATCTAATTAAAATCATGTTGGAGGTTTGGACGAATCGATTTACTTAGAATTTGATCAGCTAGATTTTGTCTTGAATCTAATGAAGATAAACCTAGAAGATGCTTACCAATCCTACATTCTCACATGGAATCTCTAGCTAGCTCATCTCGAAGTGGAATGAAATCAGCACCTAAAATTCAAGATTTTACTTACCTGCCAATTGAGTCAACTCGACTCGACGACTTGGTTGCAAACTGGCGACTTCCAACCCGACTCAAACAATGAGTGGAAAACAATCTTTCCCATATGCTGAACACAACCAACTTTGATCTGCTGGATAGGACAACTCATCATAGGGCAGATTCGGTCATTGCCGAGTCAACTCGAGAGTTACTTGATAGCCACATAACTGCACAACCCCTCCATCTTCCCTGCTCCTCCTCCTTTATTCTTCCTCCTCTCTCTCTACTAGAAGATGATCGATCCCAAAACTCAACCTGGGCTCTACCAGGCGCTGACTCGGTTCGGGCGAGTTGAGTCGCTGAGTCGGCTCAACGTTTTGACTCACTTTCTTTCTTCTCTCTTACTTCCTCCTTTCTCTCCTTATCTCTCTCTCTCTCTCTCTCTAAATAAAATAAATTTAAATTCCAACACGTTTGGAAAACTACCGGACTCGTCAAAACAACTCGGCAGATTGCTGAGTTGGCCCGATTCGACGCAACAACACCCAGTTAAACGCAAAATGATTTTCAGCATTATTTCATAACGTTGATCTAGACAGTGATTTGGAATCTATCCACAACAAATTTGACTTGAGCTCTGTTGAATGATTCTAGATTCTAAGGCCCGTCGAACGATTGACTTGGATCTTGAATCCGAGCTTTATCAAAACCACATGATCATCGTGTGATTAGAGAAGATGAGCTGACCTTCAATGGTGGATTTCGCTCGATGCCTTCCTTCTTTATTCCGCTGCTTTTGGACGACCCTAATTGGCCCCTAGGAAACTTCAGGACATAATAGATCGAAGCTCAGTGAAGTTTTGGTCGGTGGGTTCGTAGTTTCTTCAATTCAACCGATTTTCTAGGGTTTTTGCATGAACGGGGAGGAAAACCAAATTGCACTTGATTCTTACCTCTCTTATAGTGTTGCCCTAACAATCCCACACTGTTGGATTGAAAGCAGATGGTGTGGATCGAGATAGGTGTCAAGCTTCTAGAAATGGACCGTGAGAGAGATTTTCGACATTAGTTTTCTAGGAAACCCTAATCCGTTTGTTACGAACAGAGGATGAGGACTATTTTGCACCCTATGATTGAGATAACAAGAGAAAAATCCTCATGGATTGCCAGCGTGGCAGTAAAAATCGGGGAATTCTGTTTTCGGAAAACATCGAGCACACCTCCATTTGCGCTGAGTATTGTGCTCCTACACGCATGTTTCAATACTTGAAGATGATCAGGGTTTGGTCGGAATCGACAGTTCTTCAAGATGGACAGTTTGGATTATCCGACCATAAACAAATGGTGGGCCAAGATTGGGTGGTAGTTTCCGTTCTCGGAAGTTGTCCCATGCACAGCTTAGCTGCGTTTGGATCTGTGCCTATGCACGTGTGCAATATCTCGAGGGGAGGTTGGGTTTTGGTCGGACCTTGATGCCACACCCGATGGATGGTTTGGATCTCCTAGACAAATGATGATGGTGGTCCACAATCGGATGATGGACGCTGCCCATTTGAAGTGCGAACGCTGGTGCACTCCCTTTGGTGCACATGCATGATTGATATGGGCCCCATAGCGATGCTTGTGAGAAATCCACTCTGACCATCTGTTTTGTTTTAGTTAATCATGTTAGGCCACGAGCTTTAGAATGAAGTAGATCCAAAGATCATGTGGGCCCCACAACTTGATTCATGTGATAAAATGACATTTTCTAACGACCTAAGGCTGGATTTCCTCGGATCTTAATCCATTCCTATCCAAAAGGTCCTAAGGTCCAAAGACTATCCACATAGTGATTAGTAGTGGGATTTAAGGCCCATGTAGTGAGTTCGTACAATCTTAGTTGTGTTACTCGCAACATAGTCTTGAAGTTAATGAACAGTGGGTTTGGCGATTTGAGCCCCACAAAGGTTGATGTATGGTCTTGTTTGTCTAAAAAGGTGATTGAAATCTTAAAAATAGATTTCTCTGGTGGTGTGATGGTCCATCTTGCCAGTTAACGGATGGATGATTCGATCTATCAATGCAGTCTAGTTCCAATGGTTAGATTTATTCCAAATATGACCCACACCAAAACAAAAGGTTTTTTGACTTGTTTAAAGGTAATGAGTGGTAGTTTTAGTGATCAGATAATTTAATTATAATAACCGATGATGGATTGTGTATTAGTAGTTGTGTATCTAATTAACTGTGGATCTGATGATTCAAGCTTCAAAGCCTAAGATGTATGGTTAGATTTAGGCTAAAATGAAGGTGAACGTTCAATGAGCTAGGTTCGTGTTACTAAGTTAGATCTTCATGGGAACACCCGAGTACTGAAAAGTATGGGGTGTTACATATCGCTTGGGAAATATATGTTATATTGCGTATTGTTGTTTTTTGGGAAACATTGAGAAATTGGTCAAATTTTTCAATGAAACTTTAGGGGGTGTTAAAAAAGATATCATTACATATACTTAGAACTCAAAAGCTTACTAAAATCAATTATGCAATAAGTTTTTTTTTTTTTTGTATAGGGTACTAAACTCAGCGTTGCCAGATATAAGTGATGCAACTATATTAAAAATTAGTTCATTGAAAAGAATTAATTAAGAAATTATTTATAATTCATATCTCTTATTGGCACATTTAATGTACTAAATAGTGAGACTAGGATATGTTATGCAATATATAGTGCATTTATTTAAAAAATTAATAATAATTTTTTTTATATATAATTTTTAAAAATTAAATTTGTTTTTGAAAATAAATAAACAGATGTGGCTGATGTTAAGATCAGTATACACTTATAAGTACAAAATATTAGGCATACATAACATTTGGTCAATCTAATTGTTTTCAAATAAAATTATTTTTAATTAATTTTCAACATTTTTTAATTAAGAATATATTTTTTAATTTCAAAAAGTTCTTTCAATCTGTAGATCAACCTCTAAACGCTCTAATGCGATTTTTTAACCACCATTTGCAAGTTCAATAGGTGAAATGGAGGCAATTTCGAATTTCCCCCAAATTTTCCAAATTTGAAAATCGAAGGTCAAAACCTTTGATGGAGCATGCAAAACATGAAAAATCATTGATTGCAAGAAATTTAAACAAGAAAAAATTGTTCCAATTCGCAAAATATCACTAATTTGGTTTTCGGCACTGCATGCCCTCTAACTTTGATTCTGCCACCAAATTCCGTTTCCTCTCAAACGATTGAAAAGGAGTGGTTAAAATTTCTTTAGGAATGTAATGAAAGCAAAAAATTTCTAAAATACAAATTTCGGGAATTTTTTTTTTGTGATTTTTCCAATAATTTCACGAAGGGATACATGGCAATTCATTACGATATATAGATCAATATTGAGAAGTTTCCCAATTAAAACCCAATATCATATCGTTTTTGTGCGATATTGATAATATCGGTCGATATTATCGATATTGTAATCATCGGTGGTAATTGAGAATGCCCATCGGTCCTTTGATTCAAAGAGCGTAACGCCTTATTGTGCATTAAAGATCAATAAGGTAGTGTTTGTATCCAAACAAATGGAATTTGATCCAAAGGATTTCGTCGTGTGGTGAGAACTAAATGGGTGGTGTGGATGGTGTTGACGACATGAGATCAAAGGGTGCATCTTACCATAATGGTGTTGTGCTGCTTGTGCTGGTGCTGTTGGCATTCATCTAAAGCTCATGTGAGAAACACTTGCATGTTGCTAGTTGGACCCAAAGGAAAAAATCATAATGATGCTTTGGGTTTCACACTAGGTTTGTTGTTTAGGCCATTATCCTAGATGATCTAGTTCATTGCCCTATCGATTAGAAAAAAGGTTAGCATGGTGAAGTTCTTATTCATGCTTAGAGTTGATGTGATTCCTTTCTAATGTGATCTTTTACACATTCTTGTCATAGTTAAGAATATTTCATCGGTTAGCTCCCAAGTCAACAACAGTCCCTACCCTATCAGATCCAGTGTTCGCAATATCGATAATATCGGCCGATAATATCGGTATCGCAGCCCAGCAATATGAAACCGCCAATATTTCGACCGGAAGCCAAAAAAATTCCGCAATTTCAGTTATCGCACGATATATCGGCCGATATTACGCAATATATCGCACATTTCGTGCGATATCATCGATATCTTCACGATATCCTCAGCTTGACAGAGTCACGGGTTCACTGCAGAGGACTCACGAGTCCCCTGTAGCCAACAACCCGCGGCGACGATAAAAAGGGGCTGCATGTTTACCAGAAAATCAAGAAAAAAAAAATAGAAGAAACAAGAGGAAAAATCGTAGAGTACCTGTGGCCATAGCGATCGGAGATTCGGAGGTGGGCCATTCCATCGATTGACGGAGGTAAGTTCGATTTCCCTCCTTTCGCCGATTTTCTTCTATTTTTTTTCTTCGAAATAGGAATCTCGGAGATTCCGGCGAGAAATCTCGCTGCCGTAACTGTCGTGGCCCTATTTCATTTCGAAAGGGAGGGAGAGGGATGTGGATGAGGGTGACTGTGAAGGAGAAGTCGGATTGGGTACTCGGTTACTCAGTACGCTCTTATCTTGTTGAGTAAACTCCGCTGGGCCCCACTGTAAATGTTTGTGGTTTATCCACACCGTCCATCCGTTTTTCCAGATCAGTTTAAGGGTTGATAAAAAATATGAAGCTTATCCAGAGCTCAAGTGGACCATTCCACAGGAAACAGTGGAAATAATTATTTCCACCGTTGAAACATTACTAGGCCCATAGATCAGGTTTATTTGTCATCCAAACGGTTCATAAGACCATGTTAAACATGGATGAAGGGAAAAAACAAATATAATCTTGATCCAAAACTTTTATGGGCCCCAAGAATTTTTCAACGGTAACATTCAATTCACACCGTTTCATGTGGTGTGGTCCATTTTTCAATGGTAACAATGTGAATTTTGGTTTTCCACTTCAGTCATATATTTTTACCATGATTAATTGATTAGATGGAAAATTAACGTTATGGTGTGGCCCATATAACTTTGATCTCATTTGAGCCGTTCGTACAACTCGGAGCTCGAGGCGCGTACGCACTCGTCTTCGCACGACACGTACTACCAGCTATACAGCTGGTTTGCGTGGGTCGGTGCCAGCCGGACGCGGCGCAAGGATGCTGGGTGGGGCCCACTACAATGTTTTTGATAAATCCAATCCGTCCATCCATTTTTCGAGATCATTTAAGGACTTGAGATAAAAAATTTTAGGTGTATATAGAACTAAAGTGGTACACACGAGAGAAAACAGTGATCATTCAGTGAACACCGTTGAAGCATTCTTATGCCCAAAAAATTATTGTATCAATCTATATTTTTGGTTTTTTCACTTCATCCCATTGACAATGACCTTGTAAACTGTTTAGATAACATATAAACATCAAGGTGGAGCCAGGGAAGATTTCAACGATAGAAATTTCTTTCCCTAGTTTTCCCTCTCATGTGACCCACTTGAGTTTTTTATCCGCCTCAGTTTTTGTGGCACTCACTAAAATGAGATCTCAAAATGGATGGACGGAATGGATTTCTCACATACATTATAGTGGGCCCCACCCAGATCCTTGCGCAGGAACTTCCGGCGAAAGGCTTTCGTAGGAAATCCGCGTCCGTGCCAGCCCTGACACCAGCCCCGTCGCTGGTGGTCGGTGCTATGTGGGCCCCACCAAAATGTATATGTTTCATCCTTTCCGTTCATCCATTTTTACAAATCATTTTATGGCTTGAACCCAAAAATGAGAGGTATAAAAATCTCAGCTGGACCACACCACATGAAAATAATAGTGATTGGACATCCATCATTAAAACCCTCTTAAGGCCCACTGTACTATTTATTTTACATCCAATAGGTTGATTAGGTCATACAACCCCAGATGAAGGGAAAAAACAAAAATCAGCTTGATCCAAAACTTCTATGGCCCAAAAATGAATTTTAATGGTCAACGCCAATTCAACACTGTTTCCTGTAATGTGGTCCACTTAAGATTGGGATACAACTCATTTTTGCTATTATACCGTAAAATCACATGTTTAAATAGATGGACCACATGGATTAAACACATACATCATAGTGGGGCCCACAGATGGTGTCAGGGGGAGTAGCCAATCCGTTTCCACGTGGGACGCGAATTAGCTACTCAACCAGTGACGTGGCCATTTCGGACCCGCCATGAAATATATGTTATATCCGCACCGTCCATTCATTTGGAGATATCAATTTAGGGCAGGATCTAAAGAATGAGTTAGATCTAAAGCTCAAACGGACCCACCACAAAAAAATGTGGCAAGAGTGACGCCCACCATTAAAATTTTCTAAGGCCCACAGAAGTTATCCATCAAACTGAAATTTGTGTTTTCCCTTCTTTCATGCATGTGTTAACCTGTGAACACGTTGGATCTCAAATAAACATCACAGTGGACCTTAGGAAGGTTTTAACGGTAGGAGTTACTTTCCCGCTGTTTTCTGTGGTGGGGTCCACTCCAAATTTAGATCTAACTCATTCCTCCTCTCATGGTTTTAATAAATTGATTGTGTTTTCATACATGACTTTGATATATTTATAAATATCCTGCACTCAATTTAAATATAGTTGCATTAGTTCAGTTACACAACACATAGCTTAAGACCCTATACAAAGGAAATTTATTATGTGCATTTTTTTTTTGAGATCTTACGATTTGAAAGTGTGTATTCAGGGCTTTTTTAACAATCCCCAAAGTTTCATTAAAAAATTCAACCATTTTCTCAATGTTTCCCCATGTTTCCCAAAAAGTGCGATAAATTATGCGATACAAATGATATATCCCGTGCGATAACCGATACGTATCTGTATACCAAGGGTGCGATACATGGTGCGATACCGATATTTCGAACACTGATCAGATCTAACTTCCAAGAATGAAAGGAAACAATAGAAAAAACCATAGGTGCATAAATCTTTACTTAGCCTTAAGAGAGTAGCAACCTCTTAAGCCCAATTGATTCAAGCTTAGCCACTAAGGTGACCAAGTATGACAAGTAAGAATGAACAAACAAGCTAAGTTTAATGATCATTAGACATTCTATTTCAAAGCCTTTTCGTGGGGGGTATACCTGAGAAAAAGAACACAAAGGAATTTTTAGCTGAAATCGGGAAAAGATTCACCAAGTCCAATAAGGGGGAGATGATAATGCATCTTTAGTGAAGTCATTTCCTTAAAATATAACGATGATGAGAATATTAAGGAGCACATTATGAATATATTCGAGCCAACCTCTAAGTCGCTTAAGTTGGCCATATCTAATGACATGATGGTCTATCTTGTGCTTCATTCTCTTTCATTTTGCTTTACCACATTCAAGGTCAACTACTACCCACAAAAATAAAAGTAGATCTTGATTGGGCAAATTCTACAATGTGGGCAAGAAGAAGAAAGACTTAAACGAGATTGACATAAGAGTGCTCACATTGTGTACTCCTCTCATGAGAATGACTTTAAAGAAAATGAAGAAAGGTTATGGGGATAAAGGCAAGCAAAAGGTAACAAATGACAACTCGAAACAAAGGATAAAAGTAAGAAGGGCCAAACTTGTTACTTTTGCAATAGGAAAGGTCACTTAAATAATTAATTCTATGACAAAGTTTGGCTTAAAAAATGGAAAAATAAAAGTAAAACTCTTGTCTAGTTAAGATTAAGGCTAATTGATCCATATAAGGATTCACAATGGATCGATTAAGGGGTCATTATTCATATTTCCAAATTCCATGGAATGGCTTTTAAAGAGCTAGAGACCCAGTGTTGCGAAATGTTATGCATTCACAAGGAACGGCAATAAAGTGGAGATAAGGCAAAAAGTGTGTGTGAGAGATGAAGTTATTGTCAATTTACATTTGGACCTCATTAAGGACCTTTTAATGGTTTTGTTATGATTTTTTTAAGATAAAAGGAATTTATTAAGAAGGCATCGAGATGGCACAAAAAAGCTTACAACCCTATCTAGCAAAAAGCAAAGAACAATATTTCGAAAGCGCATTACAAGAAGCCCAATTGGCAACAAAGGATTTCACCCTACGAATCATAGAAGCAACTTCCTTATCAGAATCACCAAAGCAATGCCCATTCCTCTCCTCCCAAATAGCCCAAAAAGCTACTAAAAAAAGCCAACTGCTTCTTTGCCCATGCTTTCCTTGGAAGACAAACCCCATGACCCATGTGCGCCTCTGTATCTTGAACGAAGAGGATAGAAGAATCCCAAACCTTTCGAGGAAAGGGACAATAGTATTAATATATATATATATATATATAGAGAGAGAGAGAGAGAGAGAGAGAGAGAGAGAGTAATGCTCCCCTACGAATCGTAGCGTAGGGGAGCTACTTGTGCTCAAATCTAAGTCCAAAGTTAGCTCAGGATGAAACATGTGGAATGTGCCCTAAATTTTTTTTTATTTTTTTTATTTTTATTTTTATATGGACCCACCGTGATGTGTATGTGAAATCCTCTCTAACCATTACATGTGCCATCTGTTGTTAGGCTTAGGCTAAAAAATTAGGCTACCCCCATGATTCAAGTGGGCCACACCAAAGGAAACAGTTGGGAGAGACGTGCACTGTTGATTTTTTTTATGGGGCCCACCATGATGATTGTGTGAAATCCATGCAAACCGTTAGATGCTGCAAAATAATATAGGCCTGGGTCCAAAAATCAGACCCATCCTTGATTCATGTGGGCCACACCAAGGGAAACAATTTAGAGGGTAGGTGTCGTCCTGTACGGTCTCTAATTGTGAAGTCCACCTAAACCACGGATGTGGCTGGTTTTTCAGCCCCACGCCTAAAATTAGCTCAATTACCTAGCGGTCAGAGTGGATGTTTGAAATACATGATTGCGGGGCCCACCCAAGCTAGACCACCCGTTTACCTAAATTGCTTTTTCTCAATGCCATTTACAGATAGATCGCATGTTGACCATGCTAGTATGTTGCTACTGGAAAAGCTCTGTGGGCCCACCATGATATATGTGTTTTATCCACGTTGTCCATCCATTTTGCTAGCTCATTTTAGGGCATGAGCCCAAAAATGGGGTAAATCTAAATCTCAGGTGGACCACACAATAGGAAACAACGGTGATTCCACACCTACTATTGAAAGCTTCTTGTGGGCCATAAAAGTTTTGGATCAAGTTGATATTTGTGGTTTCCCTTCATTTAGGTTTGTGTGACCTAATCAACAAGTTGGATGGTAAATAAACATTATAGTGCCCCCTATGTAAGTTTTTAATGGTGGGCGTTCAATCACCGCTGTTTCCTGTGGTGTGGTTCACCCGAGTTTATATCTACCCCATTTTTGGGTTGGTGCCCTAAAATGATTTAGAAAAATGAATGGACAGTGTGAATAAAACACATACATCATGGTGGGCCCACAAAGCTTTTCTAGCATCGAGGTGACGTACTAGCAGGTTAAGCGTGCAATCCACATCTGTTACATAAAGCAATTTACGTAGACGGGTGGTCTAGCTCGGATGAGCCCCACCATTATGTGTTTCAAACATCCACTCCGACCACCAGGTGAGTGACCCAATTTTAGGCGTAGGATTGAAAAACCAACCACATCCATGATTTAGGTGGGCCTCATGATTAAAAGCAGTGTACAGGCGAAGCTCACCCTCTAAATTGTTTCCCCTAGTGGGGCCCACCTAAATCGAGGATGGATATGATTTTTAGGGCCCGACCTAAATTGTTGTGTGGCATCTAATGGTTCACATGAATTTCACATAATCATCAACGGTGCACATCTCTCTCCCAGCTGTTCCTGTTGGTGTGGCCAACCTAAATCACAAGTCAGCCTAGTGTTTTGGCCCTAGGTCTAACATGGGATGACACATGTAATGGTCAGAGTGGATATCACGTGCACATCATGGTGGTCCCATAAAAAAATTAGGATGGGGTTTCATTTAGGACTTAGATTGTGTGCAATTAGCTCCCCTATGCTACGGTTCATAAGGGAACACGTGTGTAACCAATATTAAGCCTTATGCATAATGGAAATAAACAAGAATAAAGTAGTTAGGTGTCACTAGAAACTTTAGCTTCTTAGAAGTGATGATAGACAACTATGGTCTGCACAAAAGTATAACATCACTTTTGCTGATAGTTTTTTATGTTGTGGCCTCCATTAAAGGCACACATATATCCATATGGTTGCATGATATTGTCACCCGAATCCATAGTGGTTAATGTGGGGGCATTTTCACACCGGGCTCGAGTAGGGTGGCCTGTGGGATGCGGGGGCACACTCGGGGCGGCTGGGCCGCGGAACCCATGTCATTTGGGGCCCGTGTGAGGCAGAACCAATGGATTTGGGGCCCATGAGGAGGGTTCGGCTGAGGACCTAACCCATGGATTTGGGGCCTGGGCTATGAGATAAGGGGATTAATTTACCATGCTCTAGTAGTTCGAGCTTTTAGAGCAAGTGGTTAATTGTTCTGCATTAGTGGTAAAAGTTGAGAGACAAAACCAGACATATAAGGGCATGGTTACATCCATAGTAAAATCCAAAATTATTAGTGTCAATTTCTTCAACTAACTTAAAGGATTAAAGGGGTTCAAATTCTAATACCATTTGTAGGCTATAAGGATAGTCGAAGCTGGGAATGTCAGGATTGTAAAGGATGGCCGAAGCGATTTTAAAATATAACCTAGAAACCTCCATAAGGAGCAAATCAATTTTATTTATTTATTTATTATTATTTTTTAAGAATGAGAATATGATAAAGGGGAGCCAAAGTAACCTAGAAAGAAAGGAAAACAAAGCGAACAAAACAACAAAAACAAAAGGAAAAACTAACAAAGCAACTGTACAATTCGAAGGGACCCCAAAACATCTCTAGAAACTATACAAATAGAGACCCCTAGGGCCATTAAACTACCGAAAATACAATTGCAGAAGGAGAAACTCCAAAACGGAGAGGCTAAGAGAGCAAATCATGACTTTTCTTACGTTTGTCACATAGGAAAGATCTTCTCATTCCTCAATGGATCAATGAGTGAATAGTGGGAGATAATTAGGAGTTCTTCGGGCAAGCCCACTAAAGAAGAAACACCTAGAATGATACCCTTAAAGGAAGGACATGGTGTAATCAAAGGGGTCGTAACTCATGAGGTTTGAGCATTTGATATGCGAAGTAGTCCTATAGCTTAAAAGTAAGCATCACATTGGTGGTACTTGAGGTTAATGAGGTGATTTCTTCATTGCTTTTAAACAAAACACTGCTTGCAAGTATATAAAGATTAGTGAGAGCTTGGTTTCTACCGTTGCATGACAATTCGGTCCTGCAGTCAGCCTGACAAAGCCTATATGGGAGGAATGCTTGGGACGTATGGTGAATCCAAATGTGGATCCACGAAATGGGTGACAAAAAATGTGATATAGTCTTTATGCTCACATACAGATGCACTAGCTAGTTGGAATCGATTACATGTACAAATTCATACTATGTTAGATGCCTAATGAAGTCCAATTTAGGCTTTGTTTTAATGGGTATGAAGGTTGTTGTGTGAAAGAGTGCAATACCGGTGCTTATCGCTTCATTCATTGTAAAAACAGAGGTGAACGCCTACTACGAAGCTAGGTGTTGGGCGTTGGAGTACAATGTTCTTTTAAAAAACAATAAGGGTTCATCTAAATCAGGAGCATTTGCTTAAGGTTCTTTGTCATAAAAGAAAGAATTCAGAATCTCTGGTGTTTGTGGATTTTTACATACCTACGAATGAAGGTATTACTTCTCGTAAGATGTTTGGATAGTGGGAGTATACAAACATTACAATTATGTATGCATTCTTATTTAATTCTAGCCCAATTGACGATTTTGGTCTTATAGTATATGTTCATTAATTACATGTTATGCATGCATAAGGTAATTGAATACAACATTTGGGCTTTCATTTGAGGCATAAGACATCTCTGGGTAGGGATGGAAAGACCGCTTGCAAATTTGCACACATGATCACACTTGGCATGAGATTTCCATACGACGCGCCCATGTGATAACGATCCATGTTGTTTGGAGTGCTCATAAGTGTGATCATATGTAGTCTAACTTTGATAAATGAAGTGATGATTGCCATAGTTCCATATTATTATCTCAATGAACCATATTATTTAGGTTATTGCTCATGATCCATTCTTTGTATGGTACAATACCACATGCGATCCAAGTGGAAGAATGTTGGAATCTAACCACAAGATGGGCCACCTATGGCACATGTGTCTACATGAAGGGCATAGACAGTTTGGATCAAGGCGATGAGATCAAGGCGATGAGTGCCCAATGGGCCCCAAACCAATGTGGTTGTGTGATATCCAATAATGAGTAGGGAGTACCATACATATTAAGGGATTGCATTTGCAATGGGCTTTCTCCATCTTGATGGAGAGATGTGGAGGTGTCGACACTAACAGAGGAATTTGTCGATGGGTAGGATTCCACTGCCGACCGAACATATAAAGGAGAAATCTTGGTCTCCTCTCCCATCACCCAACTCAAGCTGTGAAAACCCCCATCGGTCAGAGGGTAAGGAGTGGAAGCGCCAGTGATGCTATTCATCTTCTCCAGCAAACCTCCATTACTGGCATTAATGGCGGTCGACTTAGGTATATCCTCCACCCCAATCCCCTTATATTCAATGCACAACGATCATCGATTTGGATGTTAACACCATGCCCCACAATCACATTGGTTTAACAAATCCTAACCATGTTACTATAAAATTTTTGGGGAAAGAAAATGATCATCACCACCATCATTATCATCTAAACCTTATACCAACATATTAGGGACAACTACTGGAATCCTGTTCGGCCACACCACTGGTCACATCCTTGATTAAACCACGGGTCATCAAATATTGGGGAAAGATAACAAATGGTGAATCATCAATTAAGAAAATAAGTAGATGTTTAAAACTAAAGTCAACCAAAGTCCTTAAAAAAGAAATCCTCCAATCTAAGGTTAGGATTGTCCAAGTGGCACGGGTTTTATGGTGTGGGCCCATTTAAGGTAGGGTCTACTCGATGATTGGTCCAAGTTTTGTACTCATTTGTCATGTGGACAAATAGTGTGTCATTGATGAATTAGGCGAGGGAAAGTGACAAATATTCTAGGTTTATCCATCAAGAAAATCCATATTTGTATTTTCTGTGTATATATGATTAATGGTAATTATTTTTGGAGAGGTTGAGTTTTAGGGGTGTTGATGGGCCAGGTATAGAGGCGGCCATACCCATTCCCACCAAAGGGTACCACACGATCCACACGCTTAACCATACCCATACTTATACCCATGTTGGGCCTGAAATGAGCACTCGTATCTATATCCCCTAAGGTGTTGGTGTACCTATTGGGTATCAGATACCCATTTATGATTTGAGATAACTCAAAAGATTAAATTTTATAGAAAAAATAAAATTGTAGTTTTTTTTTTTTTTCTTATTCTTTTTCTTAAAAAATCATAAACATAACATGATAGCATGCTATTTTGGATTCATCTTTATTTTTTATTTTTTAAAATCCATGCGTGATTAAAAGCTAAAAATTATCACAGTGAGGTTTCATACCCGAATAAGTAATTAAAATATGAGCCGTCCACTAGATGTAGAATGAGCTAAAAATTAAGCTTGTTTGATAATTTGTTTATCGGATTAGTGAGCGTTTTTTGGATGGTTTTAAGTGAGAAATATCTGATGGTCCCATTTCAACAAACAAGTGTCTAGGAGTTGGGAGGTTAAGATTGTTCAATTAATATGGTTTTGAGCCTATTTTAGTGATAGTGATTTCTACGATTTACTTGGTTTAATTTGAGATATTGTTCGCCACATGTACAATATCAAGCATCATACATAGCATGAGTATCGATAACTTTCCATTTTATTACGACTCTTAATTTGGTATAAAAACTCTACACAGAGACTTCGATTTGATATATAAATTGAACATGAGTCCAACATGCTAGCATTTGTATTGCAAGCCATTTTACACCTAAGGTGGGCCACATGGCTATGTCAAAGTAAATAGTTGATAAGTTTGATGAGAGAGATGGTCTCCCGACCATCCATGCGAAGAAACTAGGTGGCACAATGTGATGGGTTCGTGAAGTCTACTACAACCATTAGATGAGTCACATCATGTTATAGCCAGGGCAAAAATAAAAATACTAATCCATGATTCAGGTGTGGCACACCAAGGGAAATAGTTGGGAGCAATCACCCACTGTTGATTTCACTAGGGCCCAATTGAACCATAAAATGGCCTGATTTTTGGACCTTGCTGTAACATTGGGTGACCATGGTTCTGAATGTTGATATTGGTCGACGTATCAGCTCGATGGAAAAATGGTACAATATGGTGTTACGTATTAGGGCTGTATCGGTTAGAATTTTTTTAAGCGAAAAAATATAGAAAAATATTATGAAAATAGGAAAAAATGTGATATCCAGGAATCTATCTTCTTCTTCTTCTTCTTCTTCTCTCTCTCTCTCTCTCTCTCTCTCTCTCTCTTTTCTTTTTTTTTTTTTTTTTTGACTAGGTATTCAATAGTGGATTGGACCATTCTTTGATAAGAATGTTATCTATCAATTCGATTTGTTGAAGGTCAACTAAATTGGCTCTACTTAACACAAATCAAGCATGTCAACAATGGGCCATTACATTGAAATACATAAAAAAAAAAAAAAAAAAAAAGAAAAAAAAAGAAGATGGTGTGTGTATATATGTGTGTGTGTGTGTGTGTGGGGGGGGGGGGAGGTTCTATGCGGTCGAGCTCATGGGAATTTCCCATGAGGTTGAGCTTTGTGGGCCCCACCATGATGCGTGTCGAACATCTGCCCCATCAGTCAGATGCACCATTCCATGGTGGGCCTAGGGATTAAAAATCAAGTCAATCCGTGACTTGTATGGGCCACACCACGTACAAAAGTTGAGAGGGGCTACCCTCCATTAAAACATTCATAATCATTTTTTGGGCCCACCGAGATGTGGTTCACAAATCTAGCCCATCCATTATGTGTGTCCCACTTGGATGAG
This sequence comes from Magnolia changhungtana, assembly GCA_030180095.1. NCBI lineage: Eukaryota > Viridiplantae > Streptophyta > Magnoliopsida > Magnoliales > Magnoliaceae > Magnolia > Magnolia changhungtana. Next base: position 5,372,903 of record JASAUF010000303.1, read on the forward strand.
GGGTCAGACCAAGTTTCAGCTGCATCCAAAACTCAGGTGGGCCCCACTAAGTGCTTTCATATGTTTTAGGCATGTCTTCACATGGTTTTAGATGATATGGCCCACCTCAGTTCCGTTTACGGCTGATTTTTGGTATATCCCATAACCTAAAGGAGACCCATCAAATGCACAGTGTTGATGTTCGACACACATCACGGTGGGGCCCACACAGCTCGACCTCATAATATGGGAAAAGGTTTCTATGAGGTCGACCTCATAGGAACTTCCCACAAGGTCGAGCTATGTGGGCCCCACTGTGATGTGTGTCGAACATCAACACTGTGCATTTGATGGGTCTCCTTTAGGTTATGGGATATACCAAAAATCAGCCGTATACGGAACTGAGGTGGGCCATATCATCTAAAACCATGTGAAGACATGACTAAAATTAATAAAAGTACTTGGTGGGGCTCACCTGAGTTTTGGATGCAGCTGAAACTTGGTCTGACCCCTCATCCAAGTGGGACACACAATGGATGGTTTGGATTTGTGAACCACATCTCGGTGGGCCCAATAAATGATTATGAATGTTTTAATGGGAGGGTAACCCTTCTCAACTGTTGTATGTGGTTTGGCCCACCCAAGTAATAGATTGACTTGATTTTTAAGTCCGTGGCCCACCATTGAATGGTGCATCTAACTAATGGGATAAATGTTTGACACACATCATGGTTCCCATGAGGTCGAGCTATGTGGGCCCCACCATGATGTGTCAAACATCAACACCATGCATTTTATGGGTCCCCTTCAGGTTATGGGATATCCCAAAACTCAGCCGTAAACGGAACTCAGGTGGGCCATATCATTTAAAACCATAAGAAGAGATGCCTAAAACATATAAAAGCACTTGGTGGGGCCCACCTGAGTTTTGGATGCGATTGAAACTTGGTCCGACTCCTCACCCAAGTGGGACACACAATGGATGGGCTTGACTTGTGAACCACATCTCGGTGGGCCCAATAAATGATTATGAATGTTTTAATGGGAGGGTAACTGCTCTCAACTGTTGTATGTGGTGTGGCCCACCCAAGTCATGGATCGACTTGATTTTTAATGGCCCACCATGTAATGGTGCATCTAATTGATGGGATAGATGTTCGACACGTTACAGTGCGGCCCACATAGCTCGACGTCATGGGAAGTTCCCATGAGGTCGACCTCATAGTACCATTTCCTATACACACACACACACACACACACACACACACACACACACACATATAGAGAGAGAGAGAGAGAGAGAGAGAGAGAGAGAGAGAGATTTACTATTCTTTTTTATTTTCCCCATAGTGGTCCACTTCGCTTCGATTTATTGAATCTCATTCAAATCATTTGTTTTGATCCCAAAATAGGTCTACATCTAGCCTAAAATGAGTTTTTAAGCTTGTTCCATTATTTAAATGAAGAGAGAGAGAGATTTTGAAAAAATAATTCTAAATTGGTCTTTTATGGGCGTATCGTCCTATATAGGCCATATCGATGTCGATATGCCCTGTATCAGCACCGATTCAAACCAATATGGGTTAATTTTTTCGTATCAGGCCGATACGTCGTATCGCGTATCATCTCATGCTGATATGGATACGATATGGCTGTATCGGCCGATATGATACGGATATTCATATCCATGGGTGACATACATGATGGATCGACTAGATTTCACATACACAACACAGTGGGCCCTGTACAGATCAAGGGTGAGCATTCCTCTCCAACCGTTTCCATTGGTGTGGCACACCTAAATCATAGACCAGCTTGATTTTGGGCGTTGGGCTTAACATGGGGTGACACATCTAATGGTTAGAGTGGAGTTCACGTACACATCACAAAGGGGCCCACACGCACACACACACACATATATATATACACATTGTTTATTATTTATTTACCTATATATTCTTAGGGCGGAGTGAGATTTGAGTATGGGTTGGTGTATAACCACACCCAGCCCATTTATTAATTAGGCTAAAAAAATACCTAAACCCACACCCACACTTGTTTAATTACACCCATAGCTGACCCATGTCGGGTTGAGCTCGAGTATCCATTGGGTGCACCTGGCTCATTGATTTCTTATTCTTTTCGAGTAGGGAACTTCTTCGTTAAAAACTTAGTTTGTAGATGTGGGGCCCGTGCCCATGGTCTATCCAAGCCATTGATTTGCGGCCCCCATCAATCATCATGGATGGACCAGTCACTAAAGTCTCCTAAATTGGAAGATTCTTTGGTGCAGGAGAATTATGTGGAGCCCATGGTTAAAAAGAATGCATAGGGGTGTCAATGGGCCAGGTGCACCCAGTGGGTATTCGATCTGGGCTTGGCATGGGTGTGGGTGTGGGTATTTTTTCTGAGCTCCACAATTCAATTGGAATGGAGTGTTTCTCACAAACCCTAAAACACAAGGAGGAAAATTCATTTACACGAGAGTTACTCTTCTTTTTTTTTTTTTTCTTCTCAATAACACCACGGGTTAGAACTCCGCCCCCTGTGGTTTTATAATTAAAAATTCAGCATAATTACAACTATGCCACTCAGGTGAAGTGGCCCATCATCCAAAATAAGAAAAACTAAAATATTTATTATCAACCTCAACCATCAAATAAATTCTAAAATTAACAAAAAACATGAAGAAAGCAAGATCAGAGTCCAAGGGGCCTAGATAAGGAAGATCTGGCGACAAGATCCAACGATTGGATCGACACGAAATAGAAATCCTATGACTAAAATGTTCTCCTAAGCAACCCACATCCATCATCCCAAAGTGGGTTCTTCCTAATACACGTCCAATGCATGCGGGGTCTTCAAAATGGCACGAGGCCCCATTTGGAACTCGTCTCCCATCCACAAAGAAAGTCGCGCTGTTGTGGGCGGTTGTCTCTGTCTTTGGTACATTCGAGTGGGTCCTCTAATGTCCCCATCAATTCCCCTTGGCTGAGGAGATTTCGCCTCTAGCGAAATAAAGTTGCAGTGATGCTCGAGGAGATCCGAGTCTCGTCGCTGAAGCTCTGCCTCTATGATCCACGTACTGTTTGACTTTGGTATGCCATTCCACTTGACAAGGTACTCCTGGTAACCGTCATGTCGTGTGGAAACCGCTTCTTAATCTAAGATATCCTCTATATCCTCTCTTCTCATAGGTACGGATGGTAAAGGTTGAGAAGAGGAGTCAGGTAATGGCCATGGGTTATGGGACAGGTCAGGGGCATCATCATCAAAGTTCATGTGAGGGTTAGGGGAAGGTCTATGAAACGGTACAAGATCTTCCACATTAATTGTGGGACTGATACCCATGTTAGGCGGAAGATTTATCAAGTAAGCATTCAAACCCAGTCTTTTCAAGATTTTATATGGTCCAGTGTTATGGGCTTGTAATTTTCTATGGTTCTCCGTGGAAACCTTTTTGGATGTATTTTAATCATGACTTCATCACCCATAACAAACTCTTTAAATTTGTGGTGTGAGTCAGCAATCATTTTGTATGTTTCATTATTTATATTGATTCTTTTTCTAATCTCCACATGCAAGTAATGCATATGTTGTGTAGATGCATGTGCAGACTCTGAAGGCTTATGGAACACAGACATGGGTATGCACTCAGTAGGGGTCCTAGGCTCATCTACTTATCTTTCCAAATCTACTTCCTCTCCGAGTTTCATTTGATCGTGATGAAGGTTTGGTAGAATCAATGCGTGAATATCCCGCACAGGTGTAAAGCTCATCCGGTATCTCCTCTGGAATAACAACACTGGACTCCTCCAATACCGGACTCACCTCAGATGATAACTTTACACTACCCTCGGGTGTAACCTCAGGTGGCATTTCCATAATAATCTTAGGTGTGACCTCACTTGCCACATGGGCATACCACGTCAAATCAGTTTTAGTCTTTCTTTCAGACTCTTTGGCATTAACTATAGGAAGATACTCAAGCTGGAGTTTCGTTACACACCTTCAGGACCACATTTCTTGACGTCCTTCTTCTTTTTCGAGATGCTTTTGGGTGAGAGAGGCTTCAAGACAATCCTTTTGCCTTCATATAGAAATGAACACGTATTCGAGCGACCGAACAGTGTTGCGTCCCTATCATACAAAAAACCTGTCCAAAATGACGTGGCCTATATACATAGGTAAAACATCACACCACAACATATCTGTATAAGGAACCAAACTGAATGGGAATGTGACAACGCTGAGAAACCAGAATAGAAGATACATAAACCCATGAGACTCGATAGGGCCGAGGGTGAGGAACGACTAACATACGTAAGTAGCCCACGGTGCTAGCAGAGACCACATTGATGCAATTGCCACTATCAATGATCACCTTGTAGTTTTTACCACCACACTTGGCATAAGTGTGGAAAATTGAATTCCTACGCCAATCATCACTTTCTACAATCTGGCTTAAGGCATGGCTAACAATTGCAAGTGGCACAATCTCAATTTGATCCTCGAATTATAATTGGACATATTCCCCACTGTAGGGGTTCGCCTGAAAGGAGGCTTCAAGCTGATTGACACGCGCATTAATCATAGTCAATTGAGTTGCGGTGGTCCTATTGTGCGCTTCAATAGTCATTAGACGGTTGTTGATAGCATTAAGGGACTTGGCAATCTGCTCTAGATTCATAGTAGGATGTAGACTAAAGCCACGTCTAGAACGAGTTGGCATACACAAGGTAACTCTTAGGGGAAAACCTAGATCCTATGGTAATGTCATGACAAAGACAAAACCAACCTAGAGATCAAATTAGACATGCTAGAGGCACTAATTGAAAATTCAGCAAGCTGTTAACCCGAAATACTACCCTGAAAATTCAGCAAAAGTGTAATCTGAAAATTACGAACTGAATATTCAGCAAGGTGACACCTTGAGATTACTACGTTGAAAATTCAGCAATGGTATAAGTGGAAAGCGCTAGCTGAAAATTTAGCAATGTGACACTCCAAACTTGAAACAAAAATCTGCAATATGATCCTAGATTCTATATGCAATGTATGCTCTAATAACCTAGATGTGATTCTAACCCGAGTGCAACACAAAAATTCTATGCTAAACCTAGCTCTGATACCAAATTTGATGTAGGACACATGATTTAATGCTAGCATGCAACGTGGATATAATGAAAGAGTCCATAAAGCAATTCTAACAAAATATGCTAACCCTCCAAGTAATTAAGAGTAAACAATAGGAAATAAAATCTGATTTAACTTAAATCACATGCCCGCATGCTAAGAAATTACATGAATCAATTAACACTAGGCTCGATTGAAGGATAAAACTTCCAATTTAGTATAGGCACATTCCACACTCAAGGGACATTTGTAGGTTTTATTATTTAAGGTTAGGAAGGGGAAAATCTAAAATTTAGAAAATTAGGGTTCATGGCAATTGGAAATTTTGGAATTAGGGTCCTTAGAAATTGGGAAAAATAAGAAATTCAAGATCTAAGGTTTAGAAGGTTGTAATGGAAGGGAAAAGAGGAAGACAAGAGAAGAAGAAGAATACATTTCGAAGAAGAGAAAGAGGAAGGATGTTCATTGAGGAATCCACCATCAAACGAGCTTCTATCCTTTCACAATTCAATTGGAATGGAGGGTTTCTCACAAACCCTAAAACACAAAGGAAGAAAATTCTTTCACACAAGAGAGTCTCTTTTTATCTTTCTTCTCAATAACACCATTGGGGTTGGAACTCCACCCCCCTATGGTTTTATAATTAAAAATTAAGCATAATTACAACTGTCACTCACTTAAGTGAAGTGGCCCATTATCCAAAATAAGAAAACTACAACATTTATTATCAATTTCGACTATCAAATAAATCTTAAAAATGTTAAAGAACATAAAGAAAGCAAGATCAGAGTCCAAGGGGCCCATATCAAGAAGATCTAGTGGCCCGATGGCCTGATCGACAAGACCCGATGATCAGATCGACACGAAATAGAAATCCTATGAGTAAAATGGTCTCCTAATTAGCCCACATGCATCATCCAAAGTGGGGTCTTCTTGATACACATCCAATGCATGTGGGGTCTTCAAAATGGTCCAGGGGGCCCCATCTGGAACTCGTCTCTCATCCACAAAGAAAGTTGTGCTGATGTGGGTGGTCATCTCCATCTCTAGTACACCTAGGTAAGTCCTCTAATGTCCTCATCACTCACCTTAAGGATAAAACGGTTTGTGGTACACGTGCCAGTGTGTAAGACCCATGTACAATTTATTTACCAAATCAAAAGTCTCCTTGTAAAATTTACATAACAAATGAAGAGTTATAATAAAATGTAAAGTCATTGATGCTCGGGTTGTGTATGACACTTGATAAGTAGGAAACTATAAATACGGCGAACATTATCTCAAATTAAACCAAGTAAATTGCGGAAATCACTGTCGCTAAGTAATAAACTTAAAATCATATTGATTGAACAATCATAACCTCCAATTCCTAGGCACTTTTGTTGAAATAGGACCATGGGATATTTTTCACTTTTAACCGCCCAAAAAACATTCATGATAAACAGATAATTAAACAAGCTTAACTTTTGGTTCATTCTACATCTAATCTAGGGCCCACAATTTGGAGGGCTTATGTTTTACTTGTACTTAAAATATGCAATTTCACTGTGATAGTTTCTAGCTTTTTAATCATGCAATGGATAAAAAACAACATGAAGTTGGTTTTTTTCTTTTTTCTTTTTAATGTTTTTTTAAGAAAAAACCATAGTTCTTATTTTCTTTTCTGTAAAATTTGATCTTTTAAGTTAATGGCATTTTTTTCACCTCAAATCATAAATGAGTACACCAACACCCTAGAGGTTATGGGTATGGGTACCCATTTCAGGCATTACATGGGTATGGGTGCAACCACGGGGTAGTACCCATTGGCGGGTATGGGTACCCCTTTACCTGGCCCATTGACACCCCTAGAAATGCATGAACAAACTACATTCAATTGGAGGAAAGACCAAAGATTCAATGACTAGGATCCTTCCAATCTAGAGTTTGGGGAATGTTCCATCCATGATGGAGGCTGTTAGATCAGTGCCTTGGATACACCAACCATGGCCCCCACATCTACCAATTTCCGAACAAGTAAGGACCCTGTTCTGAAGGAATAGGGAACTCGGCCTCTTCTCCTTGTAGAAGTTAGCAAAATGATGCCAATTGACCCTCATATCTTTACAAAGAGAATCAAAAGAAATTTCACCTTAAAAAAGTCGGGTGATTGTGTCAATAGGTGTGTATATGCATATATGTATGCATAAGCAAGTGATCCCTCATCAGTTTATGAATATACAATGACTCAAAAACATATGGGTGGGCCCCACCAATTATTGCTATAGCAAAAAATCCGACTCAAGCCTTGAGATGGTGTTAAAACTGTAGATAATGCTGCATGTCCAGTGGCCAATTTTCTAGCGATTGGATTATTAGGACTATTCAATTACCTTGATCCCTGGGCTTGGGCAACCAAAGGTGGGATCCACCCGGTGATTGGTCCAAATGGATTTACCTATCCAATGCATGTGCACATCATAGTATGACGACGACCTGCTACATTGCATCATTACTCGTATGTATAAATCAACACATTATATGTACATATATATGCAAGGGATAATTATAAACACCTCCTTTTTTCTTTTTCTTTTTGAGAGGTAACAGAAATTTCATTAGAAGGCTCGCAAAACACGAGGAAAGAATACAACCCAAGCTACAGGAAATCAAAAAGGCCCAGAAGCAAGGCTAGCCGAAGCTGCCTTAACATACATAGCCCACCCCAATACAATATCCCTTACTCTAGAAATGGCCTCAGGTTCAATCTCCCTCGTATTCAAAAGCAACGGCCATTCTTTGCTCTCCAAATTACCCATAACACTGCCATGATTAACAATCTCCATATAGCTTTGCCGAATTTGCCCATTCTACCTCTGCTCCAAGCCCAAAGCAATTCCTTCACTGACTTTGGCATGTCCCAATCAGAATGCAGCAAAGTGAGGAAGTGTATCCAAAGTTTGGTGGCAAACGGGCAGTGGATGAGCAAATGATCAATTGACTCCTCGCTTGCCATGCACATGATGCAAATATTGAGGAGAACAAGTGATCTTTGCTGCAGGTTGTCAATCGTGAGAATTCTCTTCCGTCCTACCCAAGCCCGACCCAAAATTGATTGGGCCATGTATGCAAAGCCCAAGCCTGATCCAAGGGCCAAGCTGGTAGGTCCAAGCCCAACAAAAAGCGGGTCAGGCAGGCTACCTGTCTCATTTTCACCCTTAGTGAGGGTGTTTAGCATTATCTCAATAGTTATAAACATATAAACATACATGCATAGTTGCATACGTGTTTGTCTACATACAAAACTTTTCCTCAGTGAGCTGTGCTTTTGACAACCAGTGAGCTCCCTTAACTCAATATAACTTCCTTTGGACAGGATGAGACGGGGGTCTACAAGAATCTGCTACAGGAAATTGCACAGAGAGTCGGAGCGGCATTGCCGGTGTATACAACGTTCCGCTCCGGCCTTGGACACCTACCTGTCTTTACAGGTAAGGTGGAGCTGGCTGGAATAATATTCACCGGAGAACCTGCCAAGAACAAGAAGCAAGCAGAGAAGAATGCAGCCATGGCTGCATGGTCATCTCTAAAACAATGTAAGTCTCCGTCCGAAGATTTCTCTCTTTTCTTTTCTAATCAGCATCTCTGCAGCTGATTTTGGCACATAGTAGAATTTTGGCTCTTTGCAAACAGATCTTCATAAAAAATCCAATATTCATAGAAGGAAAGTAAAAATTTATGTTCCATTTTGGATTCCCAGAATACCCTCGCAATTGCCAAGTATAAAGAAATTGAAATTTGAGTTATTAAAGCAGGAAACAATATATATATATATATATATATATATATAGAGAGAGAGAGAGAGAGAGAGAGAGAGAGAGAAGAGAGAGAGAGAGAGAGAGGAATGCTCACCTTTGCACACGTGTCTTAGGCACAGAATCTAAACAGTCAACATGATGTGGCACTCCTTAAAACCTCACAAGCCCAACTTTCAGCCCAATACAAAACTCTGGTGGGCCATGGCAAAAGGAATCAATTTCCTCCCTTGATTTACATTTCTCTTTGCTATGGTCCACTAGAGTGTTGGATCAGGCTGAAAATTGAGCTCATAAAAGTTTCAAGGGGTGCCATATCACGTTGACCGTTCAGATTCTGTGCCTAAGACACGTGTGCAAAGGTGTGCACATAATGGTGCAGGTGAGCATCTCTCTCTCTCTCTCTCTCTCTCTCTCTCTCTCTCTCTCTACACACACACACACTCTGATTGTGAACCTCATTGTCAGCGGTCGGTCAAATTCTAAATTCTTCTTCAACAGCCAAGGGAATTTTGGAATCGAATTGTGTACTGAGTAGCTGACTCCATTCAATCTTGATGTAGGACGAATGGTCTAGTCTAATATGCAATAGCAATATCATAAAACAAATCAACTCAAACGATTAGAACATAAAAATATTGCTTTTCCATCACAAATTTAAAAATTCAGATTTATACTACAGCATGCGTTTAGACCCAAACATCCCACAATTCACATAACTATAAAATAAGCATAAGAAAGGCCCTATGGGAGGTAAAACTCCCTTCTAGCATAGGATTCACCCACATTCATATAAAAGACATGTGTCAAGTTAAGGGATTTAAATGTATAGGGCTGCCCGGTTATTGTAGGGTGGTTTTGAATGGATTGGGATTGGTTTGGAGGAAATTAGGGTTTGGATGACTAACTAGGTTTAGGAAGGATATAATTGGGAAATTAAGCTTTTAGGGTTAGGTTTTGAAATTGGGGTTGGGAAATTTTGGGTTTTTGATGTAGGATGGAGCAATTAGGGTTTTGGATAGCTAAGGGTTATGAATTTGAAAGATGGGAATTTAGGGAATTTGGGAATTTGACGAATTGGGGCAAAATCGGAATCCTAGGGTTAGGGTTTTGAGAGAGGGCTTTTAAGGGATTAATGTAGGGCGCTTTAGAGAGGGAATGCGAGAAAAGATCAAAGGAATGAGGGCCTACACATGTCTATCCGTACGGACGCACGTGCATGTATACTGACGTGTGCATGGAAAAAGAGGGGGGAATGGATGGGTTGAGTTGGTTGATGTAGGAAAAAGAAGGAAGAGGATGAGTAGAGAAGAAGTGAAAAAGGAGAGCTAGGACAATGCCAAATAATCAAAATAAATGCGAAATATATAAAGATTACAAAAATCTCAATTGCCTGAGCATTGAAACGTGATTCTAAATGATTCGTAGGACAACCTTCACCTAAAATATTAGGCAGGACAACCTTATTTCAGGAATATCTTTAAAATGAATCTTTCAAACTAGCGATAGAAGATAAAATAATTACAACATTCACCATAAGAATGAAATAATAAATAACATCCACCACCAAAAGAATAAAGCATTCACCACAAGGCATAAAGGGTTATAGTGGTTCGGTGCTTAAAACAACCATATCTACTCCCAAAATTACTACCTTTGTAATTTTGGCTTTTACTATAATAAGGTTTTCATAGGTTCACCTTAACAACTTGATACAGTTCCTTATGATTTTCACGGGTTATCACAATAAAAACCTCTTTTGTGATTTTCATGAGCTATCACAAATAAAAATCCTACTGAGATTTTCACAAGCTATCTCAAACAAACCTAAAATGAAATACAATAAATGTACTTATCTTCAAATGGAGATTCGAAGATGTGGCAGAAGCTTGTAGCAAAAGAACTTCTTAAACGTAGATGACGCAGTGTTCAATCAGACAGAAAGAGTCTAGGATTCTATAGATTTTATAAATGAAAAACTCAAATGCTACTTGATTCAATTCTCTTAGATCTCAAAGAAAAGTATAGATTACTCTCTTAGAATAAGATTAAAAAGATCTTGAGATAAGGGAATTGAATAAGCTATAAATTAAAATTATAAATACCAACAGATAGCTTGCCGAAGACTTGAGTTTCTCTCTCTCTTGTAGAAGGATTATAGTAAATTTTCGTTGTAATTTAGAATGAGAGAGCCTCAATTTATAGGCAAAGAGGTTGGAACTTCGGCTAGCCTAAGATTGACTTCAGCTGGCTGGATTCCACCGGATTCGTTCTAATGGCTATTGGATCACGCGGGATAAGATCTATCCAAAATTCGGCTCGCTCGAGGTCAAATTCGGCTAGCCGAATGCCCACAAAAACCAAAGATTTGTATTGTTGGAATTTAACCTGAACTTTCTCGGGCTAGCCGAATTTCAAGCTTAGGCTAACCGAATTTTCAACAGAGTTTGTTATTTTGTTCAGGCTTAAAGTTAAAGCTGGCCGAAGAAGTTAGGTTGGCCGAACCAGAAGTTAGGGTGGCCGAATTCCAGAGCAAAAATACTTACAAAAACCCAATTTAATGAAATCTTGAAAGTACCTAAACCTAAGGTCTTTCTAGGGTTATGCCACTTGTGTTTTAGCAAATATATGAGACACATTGTCTTGAACTTTGACTTGATCTTGTCTTGTATTCGGACGTCAATTTCTTGAGAAGATATGTCGATCTTGAGGATCATAAGCCGATCTTGAGCTGATCTTCAGGCATGTAGAGTAGTTGTGATTCGATACTTGTGATCTGACCTTGAAGTACTTTTGTCTTATGAAATTTGACAACCATGTGTGCTAAACATAACAACACTTACAAAAAGAGATGAGAAAGAAGATATTGTTACCTTGAATCGAAGAGAACGAAAGATATTTGTGGAATGGTCTCATACCCTCTCCAGTCTCTAGAGATGCAAGGGGCTTTCTCACAAAGCCATGAGAGAGTTCTTCTCTTCTTCCCTCCCCCCCGCTTTTATATTCTCAGATTCAAAAATTATAAAACGTCAATAAGTCCAAAATAAATAATAAACTAGAAAAAACGGGACTCATAGTCTAAAATGTGGTGGTCCAAAAGGCATAATGATGGGTACATCACATCAAGTACACCTTTGTGTACGTATCAGAGGAAGCGGGCCGCACCGATTTCACTGTGGCTAAGCGAGTACCCATGATCATGTTGAAGACCCCATGTGCATGTGCGAGCATCTGGAAGATCCCACATTGGGAACATGGGTTGTTTAGGGAGTGATTTGGACCATCGAATTCGAGGGACGTGAAGATCAGGCTGTTAGATCGCATGGATCACATGATCGTGCCATTGATCGTGGATCATCTTCATCATTTTGGACATTATTTTCTTTTAGGATTTAGTTTATGATTACTTTAGGTTTAGAAACCTTATGAGTGATTTTAGTTGATTTTTCATTAGACTAGGGTCATTTTCGTCAAAATTCATAAGACAGTTGAAATTGTAATTTTGAAAAGTTCTTGAAGCTATAAAGGGAGTGGGGTCGGGGGGTCGTGGGACCTATCTCCAGTTGGTTTTTGAGAACAAAAGGAGAGAGAGAAAGCTCTTTGCTTCTTCTCTCATCTTCATGTGATTTGAAGGTGACTGACATGCAAATTGGAATGAAGATTGGTGCGATGCTAATCTTCATCAACAGAGGTGCAAGGCTTCCATCTATCCCCCCACATTCTCATCCCTTCATCAACCATCGAGGTGTTCTTCAAGTTCTTCAATCTTCTCCATCCCAAGTCATCACCATTCTTCCGACCCTTATCCTTTATACATCTAGTGACGAGCCAAACCCTAAGGACCCAAAATCTCACAAACCTAACCCACACGTGTGACCATACGGCCACATGTGTGAAACCATAGGGTGAGCTGTACGGCCACACTCTTGTCCCTTTGGCTTTTCACTACACTTGCATCAAAACCCTACTCTCTTTTTTCCAAACCCTAAACCTATAAATCTCAAAATTTCCTATTTCCCCCAATTACCAAACCTTTGTTCTTCAAATTCTTCAATTAAGCCTAAATCCTTACATTCCCTCCATCCAAAACCCTAATTCCCTTATCCTAGTACCTAAACCCTTTAACCCATCTACTCAATTTACCCCATTAACCCTAATTCTAAGTTTTTCCCAATTTTCCTAAACCCTAATTTCACCCTAGGTAGTATTAGATCTTCTCCTTTAAAATAGGTTTTACCCTATGCTATTTGGATGTCCCTACATCTATTAGATCTTAGTTTCTCTTATTTAATGGTCTTGTAAGATGATGCTTGGTAACCTAGGTTGGAATTATGCATGATCTTCTCTTGGAATTTTGGTGTTTGTGATGATGATAGCAAGTTTTATGTTTTTTATTAATTAAGTTAATTTTGCTGATTGGTCTCACACAATATTTGATTGCACGTGTCGGTCCTGTATCACATAATGGTCTGATCACCATAATCTGAGGGTCCAATAGGCTAGCAGCTGAAATCCAGCGGTAAAAAACTCCAATAAAAGTAACCTACATGCACCTTTCCAGTATGGGGTCTTCGAGATGCATGAACCATGCATGTGGGGTCTTCAATGCAGCCCGTCGGGCCCCACATAGCAATTCTCCAGCCATAGTGAAACTGGGGCTTCAGTTGGGGTTTTCTTCCTCTACTGGTAGACACGATCGGATGATGCTCTGATGTCCTCATTAATACAGGGGCATTTTCACATCAGTCTCGAGTGGGGTGGCCTGTGGGATGCAGGGGCATACTCCGGGTGGGCGGCCCGTGTGAGGTGGGTGGCTTGTGTGAGGTGGAAACCATGTGATGTGGGGCCCACGAGGGCAGTTTGGCCGGGTACCTAATCCATGAGATGTGGGGCCTAGGCTATGAGATAAAGGGATTGATTCGCCATGCTGACATGAAATCAAGGTCAGGAGCAGTCATAAGTTCTTGTTATAGTACAAAGGAATTTGCACATGTCAGTGGAGCATGGGTGCATTATAGATAGCTTCTAGTCAAACTGATTAATGCTATCCATCCTTACTGTCATGGCTGGAACCTCACTCTCTGTTCAAGTAAATCAATGGTAGCAGAAGATTTAGAATTTCCATGTTGTGGAGCATTAAGGGGTTATTTGGGAATGAAACATATGGATACCTATCTTCTTTGGAGAACATGTGGTCCTACCAGGCAACAATTGAGTTGTCATCTGGCACGCCTTCTTTTGTTCTTGTGTTGCAAGAGTGATTCATCAGCCTGTTTGGGAGCGAGGGAAGTATTTGGGTGGAAAATACTCTCTAAGAAGACATTTTCCCTTATTGGGAGGTTCACTTTTTGAGAAACATTTTCCAAAAATTTGTTTTCATGGAAAAAGTCCTGAAAACTTTTTCCTGCTCTCTCAATGCTTTCTTAGGAAATAACTTTCAAAGAAAATGTCACTCTCCTTTTATTTTCCAACCTTCCAAACATGCCCTAAACAACAACTCAGCCCCCTAGAAGAAAAAACTCAGCCTCGTCAGGCAGCATTGGATATGGCCCTGTGGGGCCCACTTGCAGGCGACCATTAGTGGATGGGTCCCATACAGTTAAACATCGGAACATTCCCAGTCGGTTGGATATTCCTTTTCTAATTCTCTTCTCTCAAAATTCAAATTCAAATTCAAATGAGAGAGGATTGGGGTAAGGGGGAGAGATCGCTTCCGAACTCCCAATCCTCTCGATCCCTCCCTTTATAAAAGATGAAGGCATCCCATCTCAGAGATACCCCATAGAGAATCGAGAGAGGAACAATACCCATTGTCCATCAGGCTGGTTCTATACGATCTAAATTGTCAATCGTGTCTTATGGCCATCGTAACCATAGCATAAGAGGGGTGATTAGATCTTTTCCACTTTCATAGTAGTTCAGTGGATCACTGGACGTGGGCCGTCCATCTTCGTCTTTATGAAAGGTCCCTAATATCGCGTAGATACTGTCAGATCCTGTAGGCTCACCCATCCAAGTAGATCAAGCAGACCCACATCTTTCAGTAACATAAACAAACCCGGATTTCAAGCCAAACAGCCCGTAAACTATCCTAACATTCACTGCTTCCATAAACCATCTCACAAGGATTAATAGACTCACAGATTCACGAAGCCTGGCTCCACTCAGGCTCCTAATGTTACTCCCATGTTCATATGATGAAATCATTGCAAAACACAAGGGCACTTTTTCAGGGCTCAAAAAAAAAAGGGGTGCATTTTTTCCAAATAAGTAAAAAAACCTTAATTGTTTTGAGTAGCTATTCTATAAAAATAATGAGTCGTGTGTGTGCGTGTGCATGTATCGTACCATTTCATACAAAAAATAGGGGAAGACACTGGCCTGTTGTGGATGGCGGCATCTGCCTCCATTGCCATGCTGCTACCATTTATATGAAAACATAAGACGATTGACATTCAAAATCAAACTGTTCAAAGAAGGTTGACATATGCATTGGTTGTATGATACAGATTCTGAAATTATGTGCTAGAAATGCAATTTTCTTGAATAACGGTAGTTTTCATTGTTTTTGGTAGTTGTGGTTGTAATAATTAACTGTCTGGGGAGTTTGGTTTGTTATGCTGTTGGGCTATAATAGATGAGCTACGTAGTGTTCCTGCCACAGATATACCACGTGCAGGGTCATCAAAACTGTACATGTAGTGCATTTATATGGCAATCCAGACCCTACATATGGTGATCCCTACTGTTGGCGTTGGTGGGCCATAGCCCAAAATAGCACTCAAACTGGTCTATTTCCAGTTGTCTGCTGCCAATTGAGGCCTGCTTACCCAAAGCTGGAATGCCATGGTCTGGATGGCTTTATGTAAGTTCCATGTCTACAATTTTGGTGGCTCTTCATGCCACTTGTGATTGGGTGGACCCATGATTTTAGGACTCAGCAACTTAGGATGACTTAATGGTTCCTGAGTCAAATTGTGACTTGGCCGAGTCACCCTCTATTTTAAATTCTGACTCGTTGTGTCAAACCAAAATAAAATAAAATTCTGCCTGCCTGAGTGAAATTAGATTAGAACTAATCACTCAAGTCTCACGAATCTTAAAACCTTGGGTGGTCCCCATTAATACCTGGGTTTGGATACTTGAGTTTCACCTCATACGATCTGCCACTTGTTTTCCTTGGCAGTGGCACAGCAAACTGCAAGCTCATCAGCAGAGACTGAGACCAACGACGAGCAGGAGCAGATCACCATAGCCCGTGCTCTACTTAAATACCGTCAGGAGGAGAAGTTGGTGATGGCAACGGCAACAGCAAACAAACCAAATGCACTTCCATTCCCGAAAAAATTCCCGACACAAGATCAAAGGCCATCGGTCTCACAAACTCCTTCCTCTGCCACTGGATCAAAAATCCTTCCATTAATCCGCCCAAAATCTGCTTCAAGGAACAGGTTTGCATCCCCAACCACGACCAGCGACCGGCACCCATCATCACCTAAGCTTCCCGAGAACCGTGGGCCCTGGCAACAAAAGTTCCCCATGGCAGGAGCAGCACCATATGTACCTTTCCAACACTACCAGGCACCATATCATGGGATGGCTCCACCTGTGACAATAAGAACAGCAGTGCCAGTGTACTCTGCCCCGCCACTGCCTCCCCCACCTTGTCATTCATCTCATATAATGGCGCAAGCAATGCATGCTGCGCCACCAGTTCGTATTAGACCAGTGGTGCCAGTTTTTGCTGCCCCACCACCGATGGTCCGGATACAGCCACCAGTTCATTCCAGTCCTCCCCTGCCAACAAAGCCATCAGCTCAGATAGAAGAGATTGCAAGCACAACGGCTGTGAAAGACGTGCAAGAATCATCTGCAATAGAGAGCATGAAGCAGCTGAAAATCTGATGTTGGAGAATTTGAAGCCTCCGAGTTGTTTTTCTTTTATTTTCTTTCCCCAATCTCCTCATTTTGGCATATCTTCTGCATCTTGGTTTGTTTTATTTTATTATTATTTTTTCCTTTTGTGATAGTTTATAAACATCGGTAAGTTAGTTACAGTAGCAAATGTAGTTTTTTTCTGGGAATCAAATCAAAGTGCAGAGTTGGAAGGTGCATGAGCTGGCCTATTCTTCTTCTTCTTCTAAACATGGCCCACCATACAAAGGTTAAGGAAAGGGTCATGGTGGTGTGGGCCATCATATAAATGGTTTGGATCCATGAACATGATCCCAGGTCCAACAACAGGGAGGTTCCAATGAGATAACATGCAATAACAATTGAGCAGTTGCTCCAAACATTCCCTTGTATTCAAGTATAGCATTAAATTGAAAGCGAATGAACTTTTATTGTCCCTACCCCACCATTTACTAAAACAGGTATTGTCTAAATTGTAGGCCCCACTGTGGATGCATATTTTGAAATCACAATGCTCAGATGAATTTCGAGAGTGCTGAGCATTCTCTTTTAGCATTTGTTGGTCACCTATCTGAATTGTCTGTTTTGAGCAGCTGAGGGAGTGTCAATCGGTAGGTAGGACTAGTGCATTGTGCCTGGCTTCGAATAACGATGGCGAATGGCCCTATCCAATCATCAAGTAGGCAACCATTATGACAAAAGGAATGGACGGTTCACAGCCACTTGCGATCGGTTATCTCATTGAAACATGATCTGAACTATTTATATGAAAAGGCTCAATTGTAGGTTCAGGATTTTTTATTTTTATTTTTATTTTTATTTTTTTTCCAGTGTTAGATTGGACTTGCGGGGCTGCACCGGGACTAGCCTTGCTCATTGCCACCTCTTGGGTAAGTCTTCACTAGGCTGGAAGGGGCCGAGCTTAAATGTTCATGCCTAAATAGTAATCAGGCTAGTAATTATGGCTGCCGGATCAAAATAGGGCCAGGCCAGATATGGGTCATGTTAATAAAAGATATATGCTAATCATATTTGTACCTACTCATATATCTCTGCTATGCATAACACAAGCGGGAGGGGCAAATAAGTAAGATGTAAGTAATTATTCTGAAAAGCTAAACCGGGCAATATGGAATGACATGAGTAAGATTTTTGAGCAATCCACTGCTCTTTTTTTTTTTTTTTTTTTTCCTTCTTTTTGGTTCCAGAAAGAAACTACGTTTTTAGGACCACATCAGGTCCACATCCCTTGAACGACTTGCAAACGATTGCCCTGGGGTACATAGGTCATTTGAGTTATCGACATGATCCGTCTTTTGACCACATGCCTTTATTGGCAGGTCATGGTGAAAATTTTGTAGGGTTTGAATGATCCCCAACCTTCCAATGTAGGTCATTTTTGTTATAGCGGTCTGTTTTCTTAGAAGCCATAGGTTGGACAATTCACATCATCTAACGTAACTGCTCCTACAGAATGATCAGCAATCAAACGTAGGGTGCATTGAATATATGCAAGTTGACGAGACGTTCTATTTTTATCTGCTCAATTTTGACCGTCCATTTCTTGCATCCTATTAATCCCGGATGTTTAGAATCATCCTATTCATTGTTGTCGCTTCCAAGAGTTGGCTGGAATGATTGAAGGGTTCAGATGGATCAATACACCATCTTACTGTTCAGAAGCAATTAATTGCTATATATATATATATATATATATATATATATATATATATATATATATATATATATATATCGAAAAGGTACAATGCACTCGAGCTGATTTTAACACCCCTTGAGGTCGAGCTGTGTGGGCCCCACCGTGATGCGTTTCGAACATCTACCCCATCGGTCAGATGCACCATTCCATCGTGGGCCTAGGTCTCAAAAATCAAGTCAATCCGTGACTTGTGTGGGCCACACCACATACAGAAGTGGGAGGGGCCGTGCACCATTAAAACATTCATAACCATTTTTTGAGGTCCCACCGAGATGTGGTTTGCAAATCCAGCCCATCCATTATGTGTATCCCACTTGAATGAGGGTTCAGGTGCATGCAAAACTCAGCTGGGCCCCCACCAAGTGCTTTTATATGTTTTAACGGTGTCTTCACATAATTTTGGATGGTATGGCCCACCTGAGTTCCGTATATGGCTGATTTTTGGGATATCCCATAATTTAAAGGGTACCCATCAAATGCACGGTGTTGATGGTCGAAACACATCACGGTGGGGCCCACACAGCTCGACCTCACGGGAGCTTATCGTCAGCTCGAGCGCATTGTACCTTTTCCCATATATATATATATATATATATATATATATATATATATATATAGAGAGAGAGAGAGAGAGAGAGAGAGAGAGAGAGAGAGAGAGAGAGAGAGAGAGAGAGAGTAATGGTCTCCTGCGCACGGTACCGCAAGAGAACTTTTGCGCACCAAATTACCACCGGTCATACCAACTTAAACAAGTGTGTTATAAGTGAGCCTCACAATAATATTTTCCAGTGATCCATTCTGACAAAGCGGTCCATAATATCAATTGAACCGTAGGGTGAAAAAAATATAGATGATTTGTGATTTACTAGGCCACAAAATAGAAAACAGTAAGAGAAGAAAAGCCTACCTTTGAATTTTTACAGGACTCATCATAATGTTTATGTGAAATCCATTCCATCCATTAATTTCCTCGTAGAGGTTAATTCATGGAGACCAAACATTAGACCCGTACCTGATTTATGTTAATCACACCAAGTGAAGTAATTTTGATAGTGGGTGTTCCTTACACGGTTTTCACTCATGTGGCCCACTAGAATTATAGATGTGTTTGATGTTGGATTAATACCCCTAAATTATCATATTGACCCATTATGGTTGGAGTGGATTTTACATACATGTTAAGGTGGGCCCACCTCCAGTTGACCTAGGTTGTGGATTAGATGTCATGATCGCCATGAGCCATCTAACTGCTGGTTGGTGTTAGTTGGCCCAATAATGATGTATGTGTTTAATCCAAGCCGTCCATCTATTTTTCCAATTGAATGTATGGCATGTTCCAAAAAAAATGAGTCAGGTCCAAATATCAAGTGGACTATGTCACGTGAAAGATTGCTGGAAAGCCCACCATTAAAAATTCTTTGGGCCAAAGTAAGTTGTGGGTCAAGCTAATATTTGTGTTTTTCCTTCATCCAAGTCTCCATGACGTAATCAATAGGTTGGATGGCAGATAAACTATACCTAAAATTTTTTAATGATGGGCGTTTAATCCGTTTAATCACCACTATTTTCATGTGGCGTGGTCCACTTTAAATTTGGATCGTATGCTTTTTTGGGATCATATCATAAATTGAGCTAGAAAAATGGATTGACTGCTTGGATTAAATATATACAGCATTGTTTGGCCCACTAGCACCAACAACTAGCAAGGTTGTTAGTTACTGACAAGGTAGGCATGCAATCCACGTCTCTGACTCGTCCCAATCACTACTGAGTCGGCTAGGGGTTAGCCCACCTTGATGTTTATTTGAATTCGCTCCATCCATAATGTGCGTGACAATAATTTAGTCATAAGTATAAAATATCGGCCACATTTATAATGTTGGTGGGCCACATGAGCAAAAACAGTGTATAGGGTGCCAACTATCCAAATAGTTTCACTTGGTGTGACCGATATGAATCACGAATCTACCTAATTTTTAAGATATACTACTAAAGTGGATTTCATGAATGCATCATGGTGGAGCCTAATTTCAACCCATCCTTTTTATCTGTGTTGGTTGGTGCGTAAAATATCTCATGCGGTACGGTGCGCAGGAGACCGGGATTCTCTCTCTCTCTCTCTCTCTCTCTCTCTCTCTCTCTCTCTCTCTCTCTATATATATATATATATATATATATATATATATATATATATATATATATATATATAGAAAATGATATAAGATAACTTTAACAAAATTAAATTATACTTAAGATATAGTTAATATATGACCAAGAATACAATTAAGCATATTTTCCTTGTGATGAAAGGCTGTTTAGTATTTAATTGATATTTATAATAAAATAATTTTATTAAATTAATATATTAATGGAAGGCTCTTAATCTTAAATCATCTGACTTCAATATCTAGTTTGGAAACGAAAATCAACAAAATGGAAGAAAGTCGCACCGAAAAAATGAAAAAGAGTTTTGAGTCATCCATGTTGCAGGGTACTGACTCAGCCCTGACTTGCGCAAAGCCTCAAGCTGCTCGTCTAAGATTTACCTCACCCTGCAAGACTCGGAAGTATTAACCTGACCAAGGTCTGACAAGTCCGAGTCAACTTGGATGAGTTGTATTGGAGTTGGATGTATCATCAAACGATGGTCGTACGCATGCATGCGAGATTTGAACTTCATAGAGATGGTCCACTCATCCACATTAGACCACGTATATGCAAGACATGCCAAAATACAGATTTGGGAATTCTGAATTTCCAAAGTTTCTTGTCCAGCTGGGGCCCTTGTAAATATCGAGAAAAATACATACAATGAGTAGATGCACATGTATACTTAAATCCAATCTATCTGACTGTTTATAGCACTCCTGTGTTTGAGAATGCAGGCAGTCAACTGTGCCTAAATAGTCAAACCTTGTGTAGCTCCCCACCTTTGCCAGTTTCAAGACTTAAATCAGTGGGGTCCCACCATGTAAATGCCTTTCCTAAAATATAAGCCATCTTATTACACGTGTAAGAAAAGAAATGGACAGTTTGAGAAAATCAATGGGATACATGTGTCAGATTGTTGGGCATCCCAAACCTCCAAAATAGATGGTTAGATTCTTCAGCAATCAAGAAAGCATGAGCGCTCAAACACGCAATAATCTGTTTATATCTTTTTTTCAAATCTAAATTAGATATTTGAAACCCCAACTGAATTTACTATCATCCGAATTGTGAATATCATTTGAAGTGGAGTCTTCAGATATTCTTCTGAGCTTTTATTTTTTATTTTCTGAAACTGATTGTCAGCTGTGTATCACTGAGAAGAAAATGTAAATGGGCCTCTGCCAGTGCACTTGGGACCATGCAGATACAAGATCCAAACCACTCATCAGTAGGCCCCCACCATGTTGATGGCCCAACTCACGCATTATATTGAATGTGGACAATCGGCCAAATTTTAACCATCCATTTTTCTGCACACAAGCAGCCCACCTGATGAGCAGATCTTATTTGTGGGATAGAACATCAACACGATTGGGCCACCCTGTTAGTAGCACAGGTTAGCAAGTGCACTCATGCAACAGTATTAGCAGAAGGAAAATCATTGACAGACAAAAGTTCAATTACCGTTGCTCATTTACATCGAAAAGAAGCAGCACCTGCCAATTTTCTCATCGATAAAAATATCATCCATAATCTACAATATAACACAATTGGGCGAGCAAATACACCTGTGCACAAAGAGAACAGAAATTCGACACTCACTATACACAGCTATAGCCCAATCATTGTTCCAAGCTGCAGTCAAAAACCTGAAGGGAACTCAACAAACAGCTATATTGGACCCTGGGGACACTAGAAATACATTTTAGGTAGCGGAGAAGGCAGCCTCCATTGACCTTAGGATCTGAGCTGTGTCAAACCTGAAATTTCTAAAGCTTTTACCAGGGCCAGAATCAACCATATAAATCTCGGACCCAGGTCTGATCAACAGAGCTTCGCTTGCTGATGTGCCTCCCAAAGAATTGTTCTTCGCCTTCCACACGCACGCCCCTTTTCAAATTTAAATAGAAAGAAAAACAAAATTTATTAAATTACATGGGCACATTGAACAAATCTCACTAAATTTTGCACCCAAAGGAAAAAAGAAAAAAAGAAAAACATTGTTTTCTTCAGTCATGAAGCCTTTAGTTGTATAAATGAGGAGATCAACATCATAATTTGAAGAGTGCGATTCAGATTCTATAACAAACATGCTGCTGAATGAGCTGTTGTGTTCTTACTTTATCAAGTGGAACTTGGATTCAACTTGGTTTGCTCCAACTTATATTCCTATTTTTATTTATTTATTTATTATTATTATTTATTATTTTATTTTTTTATTTTTGTAAAATCATCATCAACAACAACAGGGTCTTCCTCCCAGCAATATGGCATTGACATTTCATAAAATATTGTACATTATTCATTGACTCGCTGACTAGAGTCTGGAAGTAGAAAATATGATCGGGAACACTATGGCAACAGTGCAGAAGAGATGGAAAAGCTGAATAACAGCAAACGCAACCATATGGAATACATGCGTACGACCCAGTCAAAAACATTACATGGAGAGGATGGTAGATATACCATGGCCCATAAATCAGGCCACTCATCAGATGGGTTAAACTCATATGAGAAAAATGTACTGTTAGAAGAAAATCACTGATGCCCTGTTTAATGTAAGCTTGTGGCTGACTAGATGAATGGACCAATCTGGCTTTTGGAAAATGGTCTGTTTGCATAAAGCTGCACCTGGTATATGGCCCGGATCTTGCACGCAGCGATCACCACTTCTCTCTCCCCAAGTGAATCTTTTTTCTTTTTTAGACTAGGTGGACGGTACCACCAACATTTATAAATCTGGAAGAGAATCCTGCTTTGCCAGATGGTCCGTAAATACTTGATACACAACTCTAATTCATCAAATACGAACATTAGCCAAACCCAGATGATCTTAAGTACACAAGTCTTTGGCAGTGCCACACGTGATTTGGCCAAAGAATCAGCAACTTGATTACTTTCACAAAAGAGATTAGTAATTTCAATTTCCATCAAATGTCTGATCTCCAAGATCTGAACCCAAATCAAATTGACCATGCAACCTGTGTTTTTAGCCCCATATCCAAGCAACTTCGAGTCCCTTTCAACAATCGGATCAACAACCAAAAACTAAGAGCATAACTTCAATCCTACAAAGCAATGCTCTTGACACTTCCACCACCTACAAGTCCTCAATTACTTCTTGAGGCACCATCCACATTTAATTTCACAATATTTTGAGGTGATGTCAGCCATCTTGTTAGGATTGCTCTTTTCATTCTAGAAGGCCTTCTAGGAATATTAAGGGCCTTCAAATGGAAGGATCCCAGAAGACTGATCCATGTAGTAGCCTGAACTACTGGAATCCATGTGGAAATGCCTTTAATAATGAGAGCTGCATCAAGTGAAAATGCCCCTCGAATAATCCAAAATTTCTTCCTCTCACATTTCTCAATAGATGAATAAAGGGAGGAGACCAATATAGCTCCTAACCTGCAAAAGAAATAGCCACTCTGTTGAACCATTTTATTCACAATGCTGACTGAGGGACTGCTCTTCAAGCAATGGGATACCAAGAAACAGCTAAAATGAGTCCACATTCCTCTTGGTAACCACCATCTACTTGAAATGCGATCAACCAATTCAACATTAGGAATGATTCAACAAACACATTCCGAAGCTATATGAATTCAATCCGCCGGACATATAGATCAACTGGGATTCTGCCCTTGAGAGCGCACCACAAAAAGAAGCCTATTTTCAAAGTGACATTCTTTCTCCATATCCAGCAACCCCAAGGCATTTGCTGACCTCTAGATCGCAGGTGATACCAAGCAGATTTCATAGAAAAAATTGCCCTTAGATGCTGCTGTCCAAGCCAAATTATCCTTAACATTGAATAGCTGCATTCCAGATTGCACTATTTCTTGAACCAATGAAAGTGATTATCTAAATCTACACATTCCAGTTGCCTAAGGACAACCAGGTTAAGAGGAACGTATTTGGAAGCTGAGACACTACCAGAAATTGTCAAGGATTGTAACGGCTGAAAACCCCATCGGCAGTCTTTTCACAAGGAAATGTTACCTTCCCCCACAACCCGCTTTGAGGCCGATAGCAAAGCCTTTTTCATAGCAAACATTTTCTTCCGACAATAACAATGGAAAGATGACAATGTACCATCAATAAAATGCTTGCCGCGACATAATTGCAAGACATAAAATTGGACCAGGTAGATTCTGAATTCAGCATTGTCCATAGCATTCCTAACCAAAAAGAATTCGCTACATCCAGCAATATTTTAATTCCAAAGCCCCTTTCTTGAAAGGGTTTGGAAATAGTGTCCGACTAACCGTGTGGTGCTTCAATCCATACCTAATACAACCAAAGGCACAATTGGATTAAGAGAAGATAAAGACTGGGAAAGCTCCAACCATCCTTTATCCACACACTAGTTAATAGTGATCACAACCCACTCTTTTCTACCAATATGGAACCAAAGGAACCAAAAAAAAATAATAATAAAAAATAAAAAATAAAAATTATAATGGTATGCTACAGCTTACAAGCAAAGTGACCTCTATATAGCATTTTAAACAACTTGGCGACTTGGACCAACTCGTTTCAGTCCCGAGTCAAGTTGGAACTCATCTGAGTCGGCACTGAATCGGCCCAACTTGAGGGGGTTACTCATGGTATTGAACTAGATCAGGTCCAACTGAGTCCCAAGTCAACTCGGATGAGTCACATCAAACTCATCCGATCCTTAAAACCATGTTATATAGACTTTTGACAACAAAAGAAATCCTAATATAATAGAAAATGACTAAAATTCCTATGAATCATGATTCATGTCACAACTCACAACCATCTAGGCTTTTTGTAAATTGGCCATAACCCACTTCAATGGCAACGGAATTGCATGATCTTGGGCTCGTTTGAAAGCAAACTTAGTAGGTTATTGAACTAGACCAATTTGGTGTCATTCCAGCCTCTTCGTGTTTTTTTTTTTTTTTTTTCTTTTTTTTTTTGAAGAGTGGTCATTTCGACATTGTCCAAAAAGCTGCCCATAAAAAAAAGCGAAAAAGATAAAAGAGAGACTTGTTAAATAAATTATGACTCAATCTAACTCAAAAAACTAGTCAAAGCAAATAAACCATATAAATTTGATGACCATGCAATTCATTCCATTGGTTCCACAGTGTAAAATGATTGTTGGACTCATCAGATTTATCATCAAAACGTTGATATGGTCAAGATAATCAATCAAGACAAATGGTTGGATTTGTAAGATCTTTTGGTCAGCCAGCTTGAGTGACCTGGTTGCATCAATTCCACTCGGCTTCAAAAAGAAATCTTCGAGTTGAAGTCGGTAGCACCAATCTTTTTGCATAAGATCTTGTTTGTATTGTCTTCTTGGGCTTCAATACCAACTGATGGTAAAGGCCTATGTCTGAATGATAGCTCGTACATACCATGATGATTGAATATGCGCTATCTCTTCTTTCGCTTTCCAACTGAGCTACATGTTATAGGCATTGACTTCCACCTCTCGTACAATAGTGGATTCGATTGCTTCAATTGTTGGATTGCTGATCTTAGTACCCTCCCTTGGCCTCTACTGGGGTATGGTCATCGGAAGGTCGTCATCATTGGCCTCTAATATAGTTTCCTTCAATCGGACTTGAGATGGGACGAACACATCCATCCCCATCAAGTCCTTCATCTCATTCTCCCCATCCATCAAGTTATCAAAACCTGTCGATCCATCTCTCTTTTACAAGGTTGTTCATCAACTGATCTTTTGATTTGATTGGAATTTCCATCGATCAGGTTATGGATCCATCAATAATCCCATAGTGGATTCATTTTCAGTCAACCCCGCTTTTGGTAGGTATGTCTTTAGATACACAATGAATTCATTGAATTGAGATCATTCTTTTTTGCTATTTACTCAAGGATGCCATGCAAGTTTTGAAATCCTCCAATATTTCCTCAACACCTTTTGCAATTCTTCGAGGCAAACCTTGTATCTTTCCTGATTTCTCTCATCTCCTTGCACATTTTTTGAACCTTCTTGTTTTCGTTGGTATTTCCTTATAATAGAGTGCTTTTGAGTAACCAACATATTGTTGCTCTCTTTCATAAAATCAGGAGGGTATTGATAGGGATCTACATAAGACAAATTGGAAGATATATGAAGGGTGACTCTCACAGGTATGGTAAGCTGCATAGGAATCATTGACGAAAAAGGGCACAACAAGGACTGGAGTCAAAGTAGGAGCATTCATAGGAAGTGTATGATTACCATCTTCTTAACGACATCTCCAACATAAAACATGGGTTGGAATTTAGGTCTGGACTCTAGATCTAAAGGTTTTGAGGACGATTAGGGTTGGTATGATCTTTTTGAAAGGTTTTACAGGGTTGGTATGATCTAGATCTAAGGTTTTGGGAAGTGGGAGAAATTAGAGTTTTTTATGCATTTGAAATGAATGGGAGGATAGGTTTTTGCTGGTTTTTGGATGAGTTGAAAAGGCTAGGACAATTGCAACCTACATATATAATCATAATTGGGTAGTCGCCTTAATGAAGAAGTTTACAAATGGGTGGGAGTTGCCGACGCTAGGGGTAAGGTTAGCTACAAATATTATTTTCTAGGAGAGTTTATACCAACATAGGCGAGAATTAAGCAAGATGATAACTTCGAGGGAGTAGCTAAACTCCAAGTATGAGAAAAAAAAAACTAGCATATCAATTGAAGTTATTGCGACCATTAGAGATAGTGACTATTGGAAGCAAGTGAAAGAGGATCTCAAGGGAACCATTGACGAGGGTTCTTCCGCTTGTTGAGACCAACAATGGGCTTCCTTTATGAGGCCATGAACGGAGCTAAGCTTGCTATTCGGTATAATTGTCAAAACTACAAAGAATATTGGAAGATGACTGTCAAACGTTGGACCCATCAACTTCACCATGACCCTCATTGGGCAGGTAATAAACAAGTGTTTTAAATAGCGTGTAATGTATAGCGTAGCGTTTGGCCCCCTGAGCGTGTGGCGTAAGCTACACTATACTTAATATTTCTTAATTAAAATAATAGAAAAATATGATAAAATTTACAAAAAGTATAATTCCTATGAATTCTTTACGAATCTAGATCATCAACCACATATTTCTATGCAAAATCTCTCTGTCTCTTTGCCTTCAGACATCTCTAAGTGTGATCGGTTTTTTTATTATTATTATTGAGACATCACAAATTCACAATATGGACCGCAATTTGGATGGTCTAGATGTTAGACAGGACACATACCTTGTATAGCTTATTTCCATGTATAGATAATTGATTCTGTTTTTATGTTTTTCCTTGTATAGATGCTTGTATATCTCTATATATTCAACCTTTTAGGGTCGTCTAAAATACAGAAAACCAAAGGAGAATCGTTTTCTCTTTGCTTTCATGGTATCAAGGCTATACCAATCTCAGCTGATTCGACCCTGCTCCACCATCTTTAGCTGTACATCCTGATCCGGCACTTCCTTCATCACCGGCACCACCTCCTGACAGATCCGGCCTCTCTTGCGTCAGCAAACCCCTGCGGTACCATCTCCTGACAGATCCGGCCCCTCCTACGTCAGCAAACCCTGTTTCGAACCACCCCTGCGCCCCTTCTGCACTCCTGCTACGTCAACAGCCCCCGTCCGATCATCCTCAACCCATGTACGACCATCCCCAGGCCCCGTCCGATCAACCCTAGGCCACGTCCGATCATCCTCCGCCCCCGTACGACCATTGTCAGCCCCGTCCGACCAACCCCATCCCCGTCCGCTAACCCCAGGACCGCTCAACATTGTTGCGCCCAGCTCTTCTCACAGACCAGATCTTCTTCCAGCTTTTCTGCTGCAAGGTACATCCTTCATTGGCGTTGTTTATATCGCTTCAGATCTATGGACAAAGACTCTTCCCGTACAGAGGCCCCAAGATGTGGTTTCGATGGTACAAACTACAATCTATGGGCCATCTACTTTCAGAGTTTTCTCAAGGGTCATAGTTTGTGGGGACTAATTGATGGATTTGTTACTATCCCCACTTCCACGGATGCCGACAAAATTGCTGACTGGGAAATAAAAAATGCATGGATTATTACCTGGCTTCTCGATTCGGTCGATCGGTCAATTACTGTTGGCCTTACACCAAACCGCACTGCTAAGGCAATGTGGGAGCATCTCCAGACAATTTATCAACAGAGCAATGCGGCTCGGTTATACCGCCTAGAACAAGATCTGGTTCACCGTACTCAGGGTGACAATAGTATTCAAGCATTCTACTCTAAAATTGTTGCAATTTGGACAGAGATAGCTATGATGGATCTAGAATTTCCTCATGACTTTAAGATATTCCAAACAATGCGCGATAGTGCGCAAGTTCGACAGTTTCTTATGAAGCTGCGTCCGGAATTTAAGCATTGTAAGGCTGCTCTCCTGAACCATAGCCCAACTCCTTCATTGAATTTAATTATTAATGATTTATTAACTGAGGAACAACGACTGAAAGTTCTCTCTCCCACTTCCCCATCTGATTTGGTACTCGTTGTATCCACCTCTGCACCAAACCGTGGTTCCGCTCCTTTCACTTGTCACGGCTACAACAAAGTGGGACATGTCGTCGCTCAGTGCAAAGATTGGTGCTCTTATTGTCGACGGACTAGTCATGGTATTCAGGACTGCCGTTCACATGCCTATGCATCCTCTTTAGGTCGTGGATGTGGTAGTCGAGGTCATGACCGTGATTGTGCTCTTTTTGCTACTTCTGCCATTATTTTTACCGAGCCTTCTGTTAGTGATACTGCATCTACTATTTCTGCTGAAGGACTTTCCTCACCTTTGACTCTTGCGATGCTCTAGCAGATTGTGCAGGCCCTGTCTGCTGCCGGTATGTCAGGTATATCCTCATCCTCAACATGGTTATTCGATTTGGATACTTCTAATCATATGACTGGTGACGTATCACATCTTTGCGACATTCGTCCCTAAACTGGCAATCAGGCAATTTCTACTGTGGATGTCACTAGAATACTCATTCAGTCTGTTGGTTCATTGACTTTCTCTCCTTCTGCCCATCGCCAGTTCACCCTTCGTAATGTGTTTCATGTCCCTAAACTCTCCTCCAATTTAATTTCTGTTGGTCAACTTACATCTAATAACTGCTTGGTCATATTTCTTCCAAATTGTTGTTTTGTGCAAAATCTGGCAACGGGGAAAGTATTTGGGAGGGGTAGGCGGCATGGATGTCTATATGTGCTGGACTTTGAACCATCCGTCACTCCAGCTTGTTGTTTCTTTTCTCCATCTGCCTCAGATATTTGTTCGGTAAATAAAATGTGGAAACTCTGGGTCTTTCGCCTGGGTCATCCACATTTTGATCGGTTGATTCAGCTATTTTCTTCTAGCATGTTAGGGAATATTTCTCTTAATAAAAGTAATTTGGATTATTCTTGTTCTTCCTGTTGTCTTTCAAAAAGTATTCCCTTTCCTCTAAGTACTATAAAATCATCATCTATCTTTGAGCTAGTGCATACGGATGTCTGGGGTCCTTCACCAATTTTAATTTTAATTTTTTAAAAGCAACTGAAACTACATTAAACACGAGAGAAGGGAAACAACGACAGGAAAAAGAAAAGGGGAAAGGACAACAAAACAGGAAAGAAGGGAACAAATCTACGGAGATAGCAGACACCCCCTAACTGCTTAAAAAACTAAAATCAAAATTACTTAAATCCTTAACATTAGAAGCCCATTCAATCACCAACTTTTTAGCCCTAGATCCCACCATCTTAACGGAAGAGGAAACATCATTAAAACATCTGTCATTTCTTTCTTCCCAGACGGCCCACCAGATAACAATAATGGTCATGCGCTAGATGATAAATTTGACCTTCCCGAGATTGAGACCATTCCAAGCAGAGAGCAGATTGGCGGCCGATTGAGGAGCACACCAACTCACCGAAAATCTCTGACAAAGCTCGGCCCGAATTATAGACATGAAAGAGCAGTGAACCAGCAAGTGATACTATGTCCTTCACCAATTATGTCACTCTCTGGACTACGATACTATGTTATATTCATTGATGATTTTACACATTACATCTGGATCTACTTTCTGCACTCTAAGTCACAGGTTTTTGAAAAATTCAAAATATTTCACTCTATGGTGGACACTCAATTTCAGGTAAAAATTCAAACTCTCCGCTCTGACTCAGGGGAAGAGTCTCTCCACCAATTTTCGTACATATCTTCGGGGTCATGGGATTATTCATCAGACCACCTATTCTGATACTCCACATCAGAATAGGGTGGATGAACGAAAAAATCGTTATATTGTTGAAACTACCAATACCCTGATGACAACTATGAGTGTTTCTCGTTCCTTCTGAGCGTAAGCTATGATGCATTCCGTCTACTTGATTAACCGGATGCCAACCACAATTTTGAACAAAAAATCTCCCTACGTTGTTCTCACCGGTTTACTTCCTATATATTCCACATTTCGTGTTTTTGGTTGTGTATGTTATATTCATCTGACATCATGTGAACGTAATAAACTCTCCCCAAAATCAGTCAAATGTATGTACTTGGGATTTGGAGAAACTCAGAAGGGTTTTCGTTGCTATGATCCGGTCTCTCGTCGTGTTCGGGTGTCACGACATGTTGTCTTTCTTAAACATATTACCTTTCATTCATCTGTTCCTCCTCTGCCCACACCAAACCCTCTTGGTCTTACCGTTTTTCCTGACATTCCTGTTGCCTCGAGTACACTCCCTTATCCGTTGCAGGTTTACTCACGACGACCATGTACAGATCCACCACCTATTGCTCTCCCTACTGTACCTGTTACCGATCTAGATCCTACCTTGATACGTCGTTCCGCTCGTGTACATCGACAACCTGATCGCTTGATATACTCTGTTTGCCATGAATGCTACTTTGGATATTGTATCTATTCCTACTTCATACCCTCAAGCAGCCACTCATGATTGTTAGAAGAAGGCTATGGCAGAAGAACTTTAAGCATTGGATGATAACCATACGTGGGACATTGTCACTCAACCCACTGACCAATAATTAATTGGTAGTAAATGGATTGATTATATAAAGCTCAAATCTGACGGATCATTGGATTGATACAAGGCTCGGCTTGTTGCTCAGGGATACAAACAGGAACACGAAATTGATTATGATGAGACATTCACTCTTGTAGCCAAGATGAAAATTGTTCACTCTTCTGGCAAAATCATCCGTTCGTTCTTGGCCACTCGCTCAAATGGATGTGAAAAATACCTTTCTTCATAGAGACCTCCAAGAAACAGTATATTCGAAACCTCCTCCTGGCTCTTTAATCCCTGCCAATAAGGTCTGTCGCCTACGGAAAGCTCTGTACAGCCTCAAACAGGTCCCTCGGGCATGGTTCCAATGCTTTCACGATGTCGTTACGGGTGCTGGCTTTACTCAAAGTGGTCATGATCCATCCTTATTTCTGTACACCACTGATTGCAGAATTATCATTATTCTCGTATATGTTGACGACCTACTTCTGACTAGTAGCAATGCTACTGGCATCTTGGCATTAAAGGAAGTTCTAAAATCATCCTTCAAGATGAAGGACCGCGGCCATATGACATACCTTCTTGGACTTGAATTTTCACGTTCTAAATGTGGGATCCTGGTCGGCCAGCGTAAATATACCAAGGATCTTCTCGCCTTGGCCTCATTGACGGATCAGAAGACATTTCCGACTCCCTTAAAACTTAACGTTCAATATGGCCGTGACGATGGTGATCTCCTTGTGCAGCCCACATTATACCGTTGTTTGGTTGGGAGTTTGGTTTACTTAACAATGACTCGCCCCGATATTGCCTACGTTGTCCAAGTAGTCAGCCAGTTTGTATCTGCTCATCGGACTCTTCATATGACTGTGGTGTTGCGTATCCTACGATACCTATGTGGACCTCTAGATCGATTACTGTTCTTCTCCTCCACGGCAACTCTGGACCTTCATGCTTGTTCGGATGTTGACTGGGCCGGTTGCACTCTCACACGACGATCTACCACTAGCTGCTGTGTTTTTCACGGCACTTCTCTAATCTCTTGGAAGTGTAAGAAGTAGGCCACTGTTTCCAAATCAAGCAGGGAAGCAAAGTATCGAGCGATGTCAGCTACTTGTAGTGAGCTTGTCTGGTTACATAGACTTCTTTCCGACTTAGGCGTGGACTTCTTTCCAACTTAGGCGTTCATCTACGGAATCCTATTCTACTCCATGTAGATAATCTCAGTGCCATACAGATTGCCTCTAACCCTGTTTTTCATGAACGGACAAAGCATATTGAGGTTAACTCTCACTTCATCCGAGAGAAGCTTCAGTCTGGGCTCATTTCTCTTCCACATGTGGCATCCCATGATCAAATTGCAGACATTCTCACGAAGTCCCTCACTTCTGCACGTCACTCATTTCTAGTTGGCAAACTATTACTTGTCGATGACCAGCATCAGTTTGAGGGGGGATGTTAGACAGGACACATACCTTGTATAGCTTATTTCCATGTATAGATAATTGATTCTGTTTTTATGTTTTTCCTTGTATAGATGCTTGTATATCTCTATATATTCAACCTTTTAGGGTTGTCTAAAATATAGAAAACCAAAGGAGAATCGTTTTCTCTTTACTTTCACTAGATTGATCTAAGTGCTCTATCTCTAAATTGATCTAGTGTAGTGCCACGTGTGATGGGGATGAGTCACCACCATTTTAAAATAGGTGTTGAACTAGCATTAGAAGAAAAACTTTTAAAAAGGGGGAGATTTCAGGTAGCATGTGCTACCTACGCTACGCTACATATAGCGTACGTTACATGCACGTTACTTGCATACGCCACGTAGCATTTTAGCTACGAGCGCTGCCGAAGACAATATAATAAACTGTCTTAAGACCGACAAGTTACTAACAATGGCCTTCCTTTACAAGGCCATGGATAGAGCTAAGCTTGTTATCCGATATTATTATTATTAAAACTACAAAGATTATTGGAAGATGATCGCCAAACATTGGACCCATTAGCTTTACCATGACCATGATAGCCAAATGTTGGAGCAAATATACCCATTAGCTTTACCATGGCCTTCATTAGGCGGGTAATAAATAAGTGATGCACGTTTTTCTACTTTGATATTTAACTAAAGTTACGTGGCTTCTTGATTTCCTCTTCTTCCTTTTTTTTTAAAAAAAAAATAAAAATTTATTATTTAG
Organism: Magnolia changhungtana; assembly: GCA_030180095.1. Taxonomy (NCBI): domain Eukaryota; kingdom Viridiplantae; phylum Streptophyta; class Magnoliopsida; order Magnoliales; family Magnoliaceae; genus Magnolia; species Magnolia changhungtana. The sequence goes on from JASAUF010000303.1 coordinate 5,406,816, forward strand.
GTTGTTGACAAAGGTTCGACCACAGGTGTGGGTTCGACTCCCCTCCTCGGCATTACCCGATACATGTGGTTATGGGTGATTGCGTGTATTTGCAGGGAATAGTCTTGCCTCAAAAGGGACGAGGACACCCTATGTAAAAAAAAAAAAAAAAAAACAAAACAAAACAAAAAAAAAAAAAAAAAAAAAAAAAAAAAAAAAAAAAAAAAAAAAAAAAAAAACAAAAAACAGAGGTTCTGATACATGACAACATATGTTGAAGATGATGAGATTCATGCCAAGCTAAAAATTGTACAATGAGGTTGGAGCCAAACATGGATATGCAAATCTAGTTACTAATAAAATTAAACACTTTCTTTTTCCTCCTCCTTGTAAACATATTTGGTAATTTTGCTAACACTAAGTTACCTTCATCCATTTGGGATATTCATCACAGTTGAATATGTATGCATTTTGCATGGGAGCCTTTGAATAAAAAAATGTAGAAAAGGAAATTAAAAGAATGGCTCTAGGTAAAATTATTCTTTTCGTGTGTACTATGTGCTATGTTCTCGTCTACATGTAAATTGTATGCTTGCTAATTTTACTTTATTATTATAACTATTAATATTATTTTTTTGTTCTCTACGTAACTGATAGGTGGATCGATTATAGAAGAAGTGAAAGGCCCTCAAATCAATTGCACTAGAAGTGCTTACCAAAACCACTTCCTCCTCTACTTGTATGAGGAACTGGAATTGTTTCTCTCTCATACATACGAAGCAAAGGAACATCTTAAAGGCTAAAAGGTTGGAGAAGTTGGTTTACACACTACAGCGTCAAATGAGATGGAGATATATAAAGATGTCTAGTAAGATTGGACAATGTATTTGATCAGGATGACCCACTTCTACCCTAATTGAACAGAGAGAGAGAGAGAGAGAGAGAGAGAGAGAGAGAGAGAGAGAGAGAGAGAGAGAGAGAGAAGCATATGGAAGAAGATAGTGAGAACATCAATGTAGACCCTTCCTGACCCTTCCCTACTTGAGTAATGGCCATTAGTCTCAATGCCAGAGTCATGCTACTGGTAATGGGATGATTACTAAAGATCTAGAGGAAGACAATAGTAGCAATGCTACTGAGTTAGATGTTAGTCAATGGAGTAGCGGTGGTGGAGGTGATAATGATGTAGATGATGGCGATTCCAATAGTGAAATGGTTATACCTAGCACATATCTTTAACCCATGATGACAGTGTACACCACACAAAAGGATCCAAGAGACAGAGTTAGAGATGTGTCATCACATGAGGACAATCAACAAAAGCAACACTATACTTAGAGGTGGTGGTGGTGGTCATGGTGGTTGTCATGGTAAGCAGGCAACAACATCCTGGCTTTCATGCCCATTCAGAGTCCATGGCGACACTCACATTGTACTCATATCCTTATTACCAGCCACTAGTACAACAGCCATCAAGTGCAAAAACTTAGAGCTAATTATTCACATATCCTTGTCATTGTCAATACTGAAAATGGACACCCACACTACAACCCTGACGGCAACAACAATTATAGCCCCTTAGGCATCCATGTGGGTTTGACGAGGTATTTATGGCCATAGAGGCCTGGATAGATCACTACGTAATGCCTACTGAGCAAGGCATTCCATAACAGTTATGTAACGGCCATAACGTAACAGTAATGGGGGTAACTGGTATGCGTTACGGAGCCCTAATAGCCGTTGCAGAAAAAATTGCCTGTAACAGCCCCATGATAGTCTGTTACAAAGCCAAAATATGTTTTTTACAAAAACTTAAATTAAAAAATAAAAAATAAAAACAAAAAAAAAAAACATAACGGCCATTACTGGCCCATATCATTACGGTAACTACGGTGGCCATTACAATCATCATTGCCATTATGGAATACCTTGCTGATGAGTATATGTATATCATATTTGTGCCTTACCTATATTGTTACACTCTTACTGTCTTGCAACTTGTGATTTGTCATTTCTGAACTTATATACTGACATATTTAGATTAATATTACATTATTAGTTATGATACTAATTAATAGTAATCTGGCATTTGATATCGTATCACAATATCATGAGTCTTAAAATTAAAGATTGATTCACAAAGGGTCCATTTGGTTACCATCAAAGTTGTGCTCGGATAGAACATTCTGAATAGATCTATCTAGCTAGGCTTGTCTAAATAGGCTTGTATGGAGAGATTATTTTGTTGCACTAACTATTTATTAAATACATTGACTGGACAAGCAAAAGTGGCTCTTGTACATATTAGGCACATCAACACCTATGGATCTATGGCAGACTTGTAGACTAATACTAACACAAGTGGGTTACTTGAAGACACACAGTAGCACACATTAGTCGCTTAAACATGCACCGTGACCGGGGGCACTTGAAGGTTGAATATGGCAAGTGGGGTGGTCAAAGATGGGTAGTCTCACTCATGTATAATTGTGACTCATGTAGCACATGTGGCATGCATGTGTACAAAAGATAGCTACTCATGTATTTTATAGAAATGGGCTAAAAACCAACTTTATGCCTGGGTTGCCCAATCCACACTAGGGCTAGTTTTTTTTTTCGAACAGCCTTGTCTTTAGTTTTATTGGAAGCTAGTGCCATTGTCAGAATAATGATTGTGGACAAACCGTGGACATGTGACCTGTCCGAAATGAACTTTTACAGTGACCAAACAGTCCTAAAGCTTTAAACAGGCTGCTGGCAGAACATTCTTGCCCCCTACCCCCCAATTAGGGCTAGTTTTTCGAAACAACCTTTAGTTTTATTAGAAGATAGTGCCATTGTCAGAATAATGATTATGAACAAACTGTGATGGGGACATCACGCGCACACGCACGCCCCCCTACGCACGTACGCAAGGAGGAGGAGGGCCCCACCATCGATCTGGATCGATGACAACATCCAGGGAGGGCCTCCTAGTTAGAGGACTGTGTTTTGGTTCGTTGGAGTAGACCCGATAGTCATGTGAATCCCACCATGGGTTCTCATGATCGTGACCCACTATTCTGATTAATCTAATACTTTGGGTTTTGCTTATTATTGTTATTAGGAATATTATGGACGGTTTAAATTGTTTTGATTAGTTGTTATTTTTTATTACTTCGTCTCCAAATAATATGTTACGCACATGGTGCGAGTTTTGGGGTATAGAGTTTTATTATAAATAGGCACCCCTTGTAGTCTTTTTTTCCTCATTGGAGATTAATAAAATTTCTGCATTTTTTTTTCTGCTTCTCTGAGCTTCAGAGTTGTGGAAATCTATTTGGGTGTGAAACCCTCCCTTCCTCGAAGGGCTAACTACCGTGGTGCGAAGCCACACTCATCTCGATTCGCCCCCACCTTCTACTTTCCATATTTCTCTTCTCCTACAACCATCTTCCCTGCAAATCCATCAATATTTTGTAGACTTTTCTTTTCTACAGCATATTTCTGGGATTTGGCCCTACAGGAGGGCTGAAACTTCGGCGGAGCACCGCGCACAGACCAATCGTCGGATCGTCGCGAAACTTGGGGGTTTTGTAGTCCACCCTAGCCAACCAAGGCCAAGCTGGCCGTTTTCTCGTTCGTAGGCCCCACACACGTGTGGGACACCACCAGCGCACGTGCGTCTGGGCCTACACTACTGTCCCCGCATGTGGTGCCTCTCTGGTTCGTCTCTCTCCTCTCTTTCATTCATCTTTTTCACCTAAATCCCTAACCCTAACCCTAAATTACTCAAATCTCCAATTTTATGACCTTTCTTCAATTTTAGGATTCCCCGAATTGAAATCTGTGAATCCCTTGGCTTGGGGAATTATTTTTGTGCATGTGTGGATGAATTTACCCTCCTTTGATTATTGTTTGTCTATAATTTTGATTAATCCGGCCCGAGCATGTGTAGGCCTGGATCCGTATAAGATTCCTCTTGATTGAGTGCTTGAACTTTTGTGTGGGATGTGGAATTTTGTGTAACTGTTTCTGAATTAGTATGATCTAAAGCCTAAAAATCTTGCACATCATACTTGAATTTCATGTCCTGCATCAAATTTGGTATCAAAGCCAAGTTTTTTATAGGAGAATGCATTGCATGTTTAGGATTTAGTTTATTTGTGTCCATTATGCATCAAATATCACCATTAGAGTTGGGCATCAGATCGAGTCGGATTGGATTGGGTGCAACTCGATCCGATCCAAAATCGCAATGGCCTGACCCGAACTCAATCCGATCCGGGACTGAGTTCGGGTCACCTGACTCGGATCTATCCGAAATGTACATTGTCTGATCTGATCCAACTCCGACTCGGTCAGGAAACCCGAGTCGGATCGGATTCGACATGACGCAGCAACTGCAGCTACGACATGGCCAGAGATCCCAAACCAGAAAGAAGGAGAGAAAAGAGAGATTTTTTAAAATGGTAGTTTCGCAAAAAGCCACAACTAAAACCGCTCTCGGACTATGAAACCAGATACCGCGTTTTTTAGCCTATCTGTCTGTCCCTGTCTCTCCTTGCTTGCTAGCTTCATTGACTCAACCAAGTGCCGTGATTATAGTGACCATGCTACTGACAGCTCTGTGGGGCCCACAGCGATTCTGTGTGACATCCACACTGTCCATTAGCTGGTGAGCCCAAAAATCAATTACATCCATTGACTCAAGGGGACCAACTATAGTAAACGGCGTGACAGGGACGCCCACCATCGAAACCTTCATGGGGCCATGGGATTCTTAGACCTGGGTGATATTTGTGTTTTTTCATCGTCGTGGTGGGACCCACCTTTTGAACGGCTTGGATGACATATAAACATTACCCTGGACCTCAGTACAGTTTCAATGGTAAGCATCTACATTTATTGTTTGTTGTTGTGCGGCCCACTGGAGCTCTAGACCTACTATTTTTAGGTCTTGAGTCCTGACTAAGCTGCCGTGACTGATGGATGGAGTGGATGTCACATAAACATTACAGCGGGCCCCACATAGGCTTCCGTTAGACGTTCTCCCTACACGTAGCATAGAAAAATCGCGTCCGTTGGCAAGCTGGTGGAAGATATGGTAGAGCCCTATATGCGGTGTACACGTCATAGACATCGATCGGGTCCATCCATCTATGGGTCCTTTCAAGGAAGGTTTCACTTTTTAGCAAATCACATGAAAGAGAGAATCCCATGTATGGAGTTTTTTTCAATTCACTCCAGTGACTTAGACGTTCATTTTCAGCCGTTTCTTTGAGGGCCACTTTTCCATCCCTTAATATCACCCAATCAATGTATATTTCAAGAAATATTCCATCTAAACAATTTCTCAACAAATGGATGGTTCAGATTAACGAATCATCATCCCTCTAGGACAGTAGAGAGACGAAACTACCACGTTTTGGTTCTTCAACTGTATTGCATTATAATCTTTCGTAGAGGAAGAAAGCATTCGTACAGTGGTGGAGGGTTGCATTTAAGTAGGGGAAGAGTCGTCTGACATGTCTCAGCTTTTTATAATGGCAGAGAATGCAGAGAGAAATGTGTATTTTACTGGAGGTACACGTCGCTCCTCTATTTGGTAGTGGGACCCACAAAAATTAACATGACCGGACTCCAATGTTAGTTTTACGCAAATTTAAAATGGCAGAGACAGTTCAACCGCACACTTGGCATAGCTCTAACTTTTGTAGCAATCCAAACTGTTCATATCGCTGACCCAACCGGAGATGAAGCTAACGAAAAGCGCATTGAGAAGATCGGAAGGAGACTCCGAAAGCGCACGTCTTCAAAGCGGATCTGCCTGGCCTCAGGAAGGAGGAAGTGAAGGTGGAGGTTGAGGAAGGGAGAGTGCTCCAGATCAGTGGTGAGAGGAGTAAAGAAAAGGAAGATGGAGATGGTGCCGGTGAGGAGGACGCTGGTGGCTACTTGGAGAGGAGATGAGTCGTTGGAATTGCCGAAGAGAGGGAAAGAAGAGGAGGAAGGTGCGGGTAGAAAGGTTATACACACACACACACACACACACACACACACACACACACACACACACACACACCTTAGGGTAAAATAGTAAATAACTAAATATACATTATACATACTAGATCCGGATCAGTTCAGTCCGAATTGGTATTGATCCGAACTCAACCCAAAAAGATTTCGGATCTGGACTGGCCTACTCGATCCGCGCCGATCTAGGTCGTCGGATCGAGTCGGATCCACCGGATCGGGTCGGGATTGCCCAGCTCTAATCATCATATAGAACTGTTTAGAGGTCCATAATTCCTGATACAAGCTACTGAATTTTCTGCTATCAGAAAATCCCCATATCTCTTTGCTAGATTTTCTGTTGACAGATTCTTTGGGCAGATAAGTTGCTGGAAATTGAGTAGTATTGTGTCGTTTTCCCCATATAGTCCTATAGGAGCATTTAGTCTCATCTAGGCGCATATAGTCATATTAGAAGGTCCTTAAATTGAGTTAGTAGTTGTATGCCCACACGTATGGGTCGTGGTTTTGGCTTGCACCCTACATTAAACATGGAGCAATTGCAAAAGTCAATAAACAAGCTGACCCAGCAGTTTGAGTCTTTGGGTAAGCACTTGGAACAACGTATGGACCAACGCTTTGAGCAATTTAATATGCGCGTTACCCAACTAGAGACTTCCGCCCGAGCAAACCCCACCATTGGGGAAGATGCTCAATCTCAGGTAGGTGATCAGGAGGTTAAACCATGGAATGGAAGTTGTCAAGGAACTGGTCATGGGCGTGCAATCGTGCACCCTTCCCACGAGGGACATCATGATCAATATGACTCAGATGCGCAACTCCTCAAGGGAGTTAGATTAGATGCCCCTACGTTTGATGGCCACTTGGACCCTAAAGCCTTTTTAGACTGGTTGGCGGATATGGACCACTATTTTGAGTGGTATGACATGTCAGATACTCGTCGAGTCCGATTCGCCAAGATGAAGCTTGTGGGCCAAGCAAAAAGGTTTTGGGCTATTGTAAGGCCAAAGAAAGTAAAAGTGAGGGAGCTCTCAATAGTCCACTAGAGAGATGAAAGAAACTCTTAAGGAGAAGTACCTCCCTTTCTCTTATCGCTTACGTTTGATTGAGGAATGACAGTTTCTTTGACAAGGTTCCATGAGTGTGGCGGAATACATTGAGAAGTTCGAAGAGTACTTGACCAGGTGTGAAGTTGATGAGGATCCCGTACTCACCCTTGCTCGATTTAAAACAAGCCTCCGTTCTGACATTAGGAAAGAATTATTCACCGAAGACAGACACTATTGAACAGTTGTATCAAGTAGTGTTGGAGGTTGAGCAATACTTCAAAGCATCTGTGAGAAGGCGGTTCGACTTTCGCGATTCTAGTGCCAAGGCCAACCCTTCTGGGGCTAAACCTAACACTAGATACCAAAACAAATCCTCCAACAGTTCTCGGTCCAGGCCCAAGGATGATAAGAGTAAAGAGATTGTCGAGTCTAACTCGCGTGGAAGTGGGGCAACTAGGTGTTTTAGGTGTCAGGGGTTCGGTCACTTTGTCCACTAGTGCGGCACGAGAGAGGGCACCAAGGTGCTCCTTATTGATGGGCAAGTAGAAGAAGTGCCCCCAAAGAGTGACAACGAAGAGGAAGAATATGAGCCAGTAGAAACCCCTAGTGATGAGGAAGAGAGAGCGCAAGAGTCTGCGACCCCCGCAGTTGTGCGTTGCTCCTTTGCTCAAACCAAGAACACTGACGATTGGCGCCGCAACACAATCTTTTATATTTATGCAAAATGTGGGGAAAAGTAAGATGATCGTGGATAGTAGTAGTTGTGCTAACGTGGCATCGACTAACACTGTGAGCCGTTTGGGCTTGAAACTTGAAGCCCATCCTCAACCTTATAGAGTGTCCTGAGTTAATGAAACTTTCATTCCAGTCTCGCACCGTTGTCTTGTTCCTATTCAGTTTGAATCTTATAAAGACATTTTAATGTGATGCTGTTCTCATGGATGTTGGCCATATCATTCTAGGTAGACCTTGGCTCTACGACAGGGATGTCACCATATTTGGTCGTTCGAATGTGTGTACATTCTGGTTTGAGGGCAAGAAGATCAAGCTAAATGCACTTCCACCCAAGAACATGACTGGAAAAGAGGCCACCACACAGTGGTGTGAGCGACTCAAAAGAATTGAAGGAGTCAAAGTCCAAGTTCAAACCTCTCCATATTTTAAATGCCAAAGACTTTAAGCGAGAAACTGAGGCGGACTCGATGGTATACGCCCTTGTGGATAGGGAAAGTGTACCAGAGGCTAGTGTAGAGTTACCCACTGAGGCCATTCAGGTAGTGCATGAGTTTTGTAATGTCTTTCCTGATAATCTACCGAATGAGCTTCCCCTTATGAGGGATATACAGCATGTCATTGATCTAGTCCCTGGGGCGACTCTACTAAACCTCCCTCATTACAGAATGAACCCAAAGGAGCATGCAGAGTTGAAGAGACAGATTGATGAGCTCCTAGAAAAGGGTTTCATTTGAGAGAGCATGAGCCTGTGTGTCGTGCCCGCCCTTCTTATACACTTAAGAAGTATGGCACATGGAGGATGTGTGTTAATAGTAGGGCCATCAACAAAATCACAGTCAAGTATCGGTTTCCCATACCGCATCTTGATAACATATTAAATATGATGGTCAATGCTACTATCTTCTCGAAAAATGACCTCAAAAGTTGTTATCACTAAATCCGTGTACGCCTTGGTGATGAGTGGAAGACGGCCTTCAAGACGAAGGATGGGCTATACGAGTGGTTAGTTATGCCTTTTGGGCTGACTAACACTCCAAGCACTTTCACGCGTGTGATGACCCAAATGTTGATGCCCTTCATGAGGAAGTTCCTGGTCATATACTTTGATGATATCTTGATTTATAGCATGACCAAGGAACAACACCTCAACCATTTGAGGCAAGTTTGTAGGATCCTTAGAGTCGAGAAATTGCACGCCAACCTAAAGAAGTGTGCATTTTTTTTTATAATAGTGTTATCTTCTTAGGTTTTGTTGTGTCAGCTGAGGGCGTATCGGCGGATCCTGAGAAGGTCAAGGTCATCGTCGATTGGCCTGAAACCCGCAATATTCATGAGGTACGCAGCTTTCACGGCTTAGCCACCTTCTATAGGCGGTTCATTCGAGGCTTCAGTTCCATTATGGCTCCCATCAAGGATTGCATAAAAAAGGGAGAGTTTCAATGGACAAAGGCAGCCTCGAAGGCCTTCAAGGAGATAAAGGTCAAGATGACCGAAGCCCCAGTCAAGCGACTTCCGGATTTTTCAAAAGCTTTTGAAGTCGCATGTGACGCGTCAAGAGTCGGCATAGGAGTACTTAGTCAGGAAGGGGACCCTGTCACCTTTTTTAGTGAGAAACTAAATGAGGCGAAACAAAAATATTCCACATATGACAAAGAGTTCTATACGGTAGTGCAATCACTGTGCCATTGGCGTCATTACCTATTGCCGCAAAAATTCGTCTTATTCTCAGATCACGAGACCTCAAAATATCTGAACTCTCAGAAGAAATTAAACCCTAAGCATGCCAAGTGGGTTCAATTCCTTCAAGAGTACACTTTTGTGCTTAAAGACAAGGCCGGTGTAGAGAATAAGCCTGTTAGGGTTTTTGTGATCATCCCCTTTAGAGATGTGACAATTTTCCTTCAAATGCCCTCGTAATCTGCATGTTCAACAGAACTTAGGCTTACTTTCATAAATAACTGGGATCCATCGGGCTTTTGAACAAAGCATGATCCTCACCCATCTGGTAAAACCTTTTCAAGATCCACCTTTACAAAGAACCGAGCTGCATCCATTTTGGACACTGATAATGATGTTGGATCCATCTTAATGACCTCACCCAGGGCACCCATGATGGAATGTAGACAACCTTCATTACAAAGATTTAATGGAAGATTCGGAAATCCAACTCACATCGCTGCAAAAGAAGAATCCTAGTCAAGGACATACATGGACTCCAATTAAAAACCCAATGGGTTTCTTCCTCAGCGATTGATAGTCCCTTGGGCCTTGACAACACATTCAGGAACTCGTCTTCTCTAATAAATAGCATCACAAAATTCCTCAGATCAAGCCCCCACATAAATCTCCTTTGACACCTCACTCTATTCGAATCGCTATCTGATGCAGGACATGAATTTAAATATGATATGCAAGATTTTAGGCTTAGATCATACCAACTCAGAAACAACCACACAAATTCCACATCCCACATGAAAATTCAAACATTCAATTAAAGGGGAATCTATGCCGGTCCAGGCCTACATAGGTTAGGACTGGGCCAATAAAATTTATAAGTCAAACGATGCTCAAAGAGAAATAGAAATCAACCACACATGCACAAGAATTAGTCCCTAATCCAAGGAATTCCCCAATCTCAATTCAAGGAACTCTAGGGTGAGAAAATAAGCAAATAACTTAGGGAAAACGTAATTTAGGGCTACGATTCATGAAAAATGGCTATAAGAGGATAAAAGATGATAAAAACATGAGTCAAAAGGCGATCCCGCATGTAGACAGCGTGCCTTGGGTGCTCGCACGTGCGCAGGTACCTAGCTGCACGTGCGAGGGGGCGTCGATGGCGGAAAAGCTCTCCTTGACCCTGGTCGGCCAGGGGTATGCTCCAAAACCCCGAAGTTTCGGGTCGATCCGAGTTACGGCTTGTGCGTGGTGCTCCGCCGAAGTTTCAACCCTCCTACGGGCTGAAATCTGGAAACCTGCTATAATGAAGAAAATTGATGTAACAAAGGACGAATTCGAAGCACGGATGGTGGTAGAAGATGGAAAAAAAAAAGAGAGAGAGAGATAATGGACGATGGGGTGAATCGGGATCTATGTGGCTTCACACCACGGTACTTAGCTCTTTGAAAAGGGAGGGCTTCGCACCCACTTTTGAATTCTTCCACAACTCACGAAGAGAGCAGAAAAATAAAGCAGGAATTTTTTTATTAAACTTGAATGAATCAAAAGAACTACAAGGGGTGCCTATTTATAGGGAAAACTCTATACCCCAAAAACTCGCACCATGTGCGCAACCTATTACTTGGCGATGAAGTAAACTAAAATAAAAACCAAACAGAGAAATCTAAAGCGTTTACGATGCTCTAAATAATAACAATAAGCAAAACTTAAAATATGAAATCAATCCGACGAGTGGGCCACGATCATGAGATCCCATGATGGGCTTTTCTTGACTATCGGACCTACTTTTTTTGAACCAAAACTTGTCTTCTAGCTAGGAGGCCCTCCCTGGACGTCGTCATCGAGCCAGATCAATGGTGGAGTCCTCCTTCTGCATACGTACGTGAGTGGGGGTGGTGGTGTGCGGGCGTACGTGTGCATAATGTCCTCATCAACTCTTTCCGGTGGCGAAGATTTCGCTACTGGCGAAATAAAACTCCTGAACCGCTCTAGGATGTCGGAATCAAGTTTCTGAAGCTCCTCCTTAGTGAGCCACGTGTTGTCTGAAGCTGGGTGTGACTTCCATTTAACTAGGTATTTCTTAAACCCGCCATCCGACATGAAAATTATCTCATGGTCCAGGATATCCTCTATTTCCTCTCTGGGTGTGTGAAGGCTAGGTATGGGAGGCAGAGGCTGGGATGAAAGGTCGGGAAGAGGCCATGGATCAAAGAGTAAGTCTGGGGAATCAGGATGGGTGGGAGAAAGGCCGGAAAAAGTATAAGTGGGTCCCTGAAAAGCAACTTGATCCTCCACATTGAATGTGGAACTAATTCCCATAAAAGGTGGAAGATCTACCTTATACGCATTGAGACCGTTTCACTTTATAATTTTGAAGGGCCCAGCGCTACGCGCGTGTAACTTACGAACAGCCCCTAGAGGGTGCCTCTCGGGCCTGATGCAGACCATCACAAAGTCCCCAATATTGAACTCTTTGAAACGTCTATGTCGATCTGCAGAAAATTTGTAATGTTCATTACTAGTAGTGATCTTTCGCCTGATTTCTTGATGCAATGTATGTATGTGATGCGCAAAAGAATCTGCAGACTCTGATGGCCTATGGGACAATGACATGGGGATAAGATCAATAGGCTTCCTAAGCTTGTAACCAGTAACGACTTCAAAAGAACTTAGACCTGTGGACCTATTGACAGAACTATTGTATGCAAACTCGGCTATGGGTAGTACGGCGTCCCATGTCCTGGTATGCTCCCCCACTAAACATCAAAGTAAACTCCCTAGGCTTCTATTAACCACCTCAGTCTGGTCATCGGTCTGAGGGTGGTAGGCAGAAGAAAATTGGAGCCTAGTATTCATCTTGTGCCATAGTGTCTTCCAAAAGTAACTCATGAATCTCACATCACGGTCAGACACTATGGTTTTTGGTAACCCATGCAGTTTGACGACCTCACTAAAGAACAGCTTGGCAACGTGAGATGTGTCAGAGGTCTTAGAATAAGGAACGAAGTGGGCCATTTTAGAGAAACGGTCCACGACAACAAATATGGAGTCATACTTTCGAATAGTCTTGGGAAGTCCAAGCAAGAAGTTCATACTGATGTCCTGCCAAGGGATGAATGAGACTGGCAAAAGTGTATATAATCCTGTATTTTGTTTTCCCTGCTTTGTCAGTTGACAAGTACGGCATCGCCCTATAATTTTGGCAACGTCTCGCTTGAGGCTTAGCTAATGAAATCTATCCTCCACTAGGGCAATGGTTTTGTCACGACTGAAATGACCCGCGACTTCCCCTCAATGTAACTCCCAGACAAGAAAATCGCGAAGGGAGGTGCGTGGTATGCACAAGCGGTCACTCCTAAACAAATATCCGTTCAAAATCAAATACCCACTGTTAGCTCCTGACAGACTCTCTAATAAATACGTATACACAACCCTAAAATCTGGACACTCAGAATACTCTTCTTTGATATGCTCAAGGCCCGTAACTTCAGCGCTTATGGAGTTGAGTAATACGACTCGACAACTCAACGCGTCGGCAGACTTATTCTCTACACCGGCCTTGTGCTTAAGTACAAAAGTGTACTCTTGAAGAAATTGAACTCACTTAGCGTGCCTGGAGCTTAATTTTTTCTGAGAGTTCAAGTATATCAAGGCCTCGTGATCTGAGAACAAGACGAATTCTTGCGGTAACAGGTAATATCGACAATGGCGTAGTGATTGCACTATCGCGTAGAATTCCTTATCATAGGTAGAATATCTTTGCTTCGCCTCATCAAGTTTCTCACTAAAAAAGGCGACAGAGTGCCCTTCCTGGCTAAGTACTCCTCCTATGCCGACTCCTGATGCATCACATGCGACTTCAAAAGCTTTTGAAAAATCTGGAAGTTGTGTAACTGGAGCTTCGATCATCTTGACCTTTATCTCCTTGAAGGTCGAGGCGGCTTTTGTCCATTGAAACCTTCCTTTTTTTATGCAGTCTGTGATGGGAGCCACAATGGAACTGAAGCCTCGAATGAACCGCCTATAAAAAGTGACTAACCCATGAAAGTCGCGCACCTCATGAATATTGCGGGGTTCAGGCCAATTAACAATGGCCTTGACCTTCTCGGGATCCGCCAATATGCCCTCAGCTGACACAATAAAACCTAAGAAGATCACACTACTAGACAAGAACGTGCACTTCTTTAGGTTGGCGTACAACTTTTTGGCCCTAAAGATCCCACAAACCTGCCTCAAATGGTTGAGGTGTTGCTCCTTAGTCATGCTATAAATCAAGATATCATCAAAGTATACAACTAGGAACTTCCCCATGAAGGTCTCAACACTTGGGTCATCACATGCATGAAAGTGCTTGGGGCATTAGTTAACCCAAAAGGCATAACTAGCCCACTCATATAGCCCATCCTTCATCTTGACGGCTGTCTTTCACTCATCACCAGGGCGTATATGGATTTGATGATACCCACTTTCGAGGTCAAATTTTGACAAGATAGTAGCATTGGCCATCATATCTAGCATGTCATCAAGACGCGGCATGGGAAACCGATACTTGACTGTGATTTTGTTGATGGCCTTACTATCAACACACATCCTCCATGTGTCATCATTCTTAGGTGTAAGAAGGGCGGGCACAGCATACGGACTCATGCTCTCTCGAATGAAACCCTTCTCTAGGAGTTCATCAATCAGCCTCTTCAACTCAGCGTGCTCCTTTAGGTTCATTCTGTAATGCAGGAGGTTTGGTAGAGTTGCCCCAGGGATTAAATCAATGACATGCTATATATCCCTCATAGGGAGAAGCTCATTCGGTAAATTATCAGGAAAAACATCACGAAACTCATGTACTACCTGAATGGCCTCAGTGGGTAACTCTACGCTAGTTTCTGGTACTCTTCCTAGCCACAAGGGCGTATATCATCGAGTCCGCCTCCGTCTCTCGCTCAAAGTCTTTGGCATTCAAAATATGAAGCGGTTTGGACTTGGACTTCGACTCCTTCACTTCTTTTGGGCCACTCACACCACTTTGTGTGGTGAACTCTTTTCCAGTTGTATTCTTGGGTGGCAGAGGATTTAGCTTGACCTTCTTGCCCTCAAACCAGAATGTACACACATTTGAACGACCAAATATGGTAACATCCCTGTCATAGAGCCACGGCCTACCCAGAATGATATGGCCCACATCCATAGGAACAACATCACACCAAATTGTCTTTATGTGATCCGAACTGAATAGGGACAAGACAGCGGTGCGAGACTGGAATGGATGTTTCATCAACCCAGGAGACTCTATAGGGTTGAGGATGGGCTTCCAGCTTCAATCCCAAGCGACTCACAGTGCTAGTCGATGCCACGTTGGCACAACTACCACTATCCATGATCATCTTACAGCTCTTATCCCCACATTTTGCTAAGTATAGAAGATCGTGTTACGGCACCAGTCATCAGTGTTCTTGGCTTGAGCCAGGGCGCAACGCACAATTGCAAGGGTCACAAACTCTTGTGCTCCCTCTTCCTTATCACTAGGGGTTTCGACTAGCTCATATTCCTCCTCACTATCACTCTCTGAGGGCACTACTTCTACTTGCCCATCAATAAGGAGTACTTTGGTGCCCTCTCTTGTGCCGCACTGTTGAGCAAAATGACCAAACCCCAGACACCTAAAACACCTATTGGCCCCACTTCCACGTGAACTAGACCCGACAATATCTTTACCCTTATCATCCCTAGGTCTGGGCTGAACATTAGGGGAAGGTTTGTTTTGGAATCCCATGTTATGTCTAGCCCCAGAGGGGTTGGCCTTAGCACCGGATTTGCGAAAGTCAAATCGCCTTCCCACAGATGCTTTAAGGTATTGCTCGACATCTAACACTACTTGGTGCAATTGTTCAATAGTGTCTATCTCTTTGGCGAGCAATTCTCTCCTGATGTCAGGACGGAGACCCGTTTTGAAACGAGTAAGGGTAAGTACTGGGTCCTCATCAACCTCACAGCAGGTCAAGTATTCTTCAAACTTCTCGATATAGTCCGCAACACTCATGGAACCCTATCGAAGAGACTGCCACTCCTCAATCAATCATAAGCGACAAGAGAAAGGGAGGTACTTTTCTTTAAGCGTTTCTTTCATCTCTACCCAATGAACTATTGGGAGTTCCCTCGCTCTTTCTTTCTTTCGCTCAACCGTCGCCCAAAACCTCTTTGCTTGACCCACAAGCTTCATCTTGGCGAATCGAACTCGTCGAGCATCCGACATATCATACCACTCAAAATCGTGGTCCATATCCGCCAGCCAATCTAGAAAGGCTTTAGGGTCCAAGTGGCCATCAAATGTGGGGGCATCTACCTTAACTCCCTTGAGGAGTTGTGCATCTGGGTCATATTGATCATGATGTCCCTCATGGGGTAGGTGCACAGGTACGCGCCCATGACCAACTCCTTGGCCGCCTCCATTCCTTGGCCTAACCTCCTGACCAACTGCCTGAGATTGGGCATCCTCCCCAGTGGTAGGGTTTGCTGTAACGACTCGGAAAATTCCGTACAAAGACCCGAGTACCACCTCAAGCAGAAATCACTCAGGATCAAATCCTTTAGGCATTAGACCAAATTAACTAAGTGCTAAACTAGATTAGCTGTGAAATCCGCTTGAATCACTTTAAATACGATTTGCAAGACCCAAAACTTGTAGAATCATTGACGCTAGGTTACCCTAAAATCTAGGATTAATCTCATTACCCAGTTGCTCTCGGGAGCACATTGAAACTCCGTATCGGATCCGGACCACACGTCTAAAGTCCGATGACCGCGAGACTAAACGCTTAGGACCTCCTTGCTGGGCTTGACAACCATCTCAGAAATCAGATCCAGATAGTGTCCCGGGGCTATTTGCTTGAGCCCGGAGTGAAGAGTGTGAGAAAATGTGGTTTTCTTTAGAAATAAAATCTAATTTAAGTAATCTAAAACTTGTCGCTTGCGGGCCAAATATAAGGATTCAGACAATCAGAATCTGACCCAAATACACCCTTGGATCAGGGAAAATTTCATACACAGGTCAGTGTACTTGTGGCCTTGATCGGTGATCGTGGACCGTTGAACTGAAACTGGTCCGCCACGGGCAATCTATAAATCCGATCGGACTGAAAACTTAACTCGATCTAGATCCATGGACAGAGAGCTTAAGTCCGACCTCTGACTCAATGGGAGGCTCCGGAAGTGCTCCGTTGAGCTGACACAGACTCCCTTTGGCTATAACCTAGGTATACCTTGGCCCTGGGGCCATTTCCATCAATTTTAGGCCTATATAAGGACCTTAAACCCTCTCTAATTCACTCCATACGAATTTGAGAAAACCCTAGGAGAGAGAAGAGAGTAAAGAGAGGGAAGGTATGAGAGAAGTGGGAGAAGATTCCTGGTACTCTATCCTACTATTCTACGTGCCTATTCATCGTTATCTAATGGCTATTCCGGTGATTCTGACTTCGTTCCTAGGTAAGAAAACCTAACCCTAATCTGTTCTAGGGTTTCAATTGTTACAAGTGGCGAGATAGCTGACTTAACTCGTGCTATAGGTTGTTATTTCATCGTTGACGAAGACTTGGAGTCTCTGTCGAATTCGTTACGCTTCTACGGCGTAAGGTGCGGACTATAGTCGTATAGGTTATGGTTTTCAAGGCTTTCAATGTCGGATAATGATAGATTCCTGATGTGGATGCTATTTCACATGCATAAAGTGATGTCCGTTTCGTTTTTCAGTTATACGTTAACTAGGCTGAATATACTGTATTCCTCGTATTTGTAGAAAATACCGTATACATACGAAATATGAAAATGTGTTTACCATGATTAACTACTGCGTGTATATGCTAGATATATGTGTAACAACTCCTCGGCGAAAGGATTCGCCCTAATACATGTTTTGGCCAATATGCGTTATGTATGTTAAATAAGTGTAATCTAAGTGTTTGTGAAAATGCTTGTATGAGTAAGTACTTAGGAGATAGTGCTTTAGGTGGGTGTTGACATAGGATTCTCAACTACCTTAAAGATGTGTATGATTTCCTCCATGCAAGTTGTTTAATTTAATCGCTTACTTATGAAATGTATGTATTTGGATTTCCTGCTTACATTGTGTTTTATAACATGCTTGTTAATATGTTTGAATTACTTGGTTAATTCTGCTCTGACGACTCGACATGCTTACTGGTTAAGGATTGAATGTGTTTGGGACTACAGTATAGTCCAGGCAATTGGTAACAGGCTTTGAGTTCGTGGCTGAGGTTCATTCGCCATGTAGGACGTGTTTGAAAAATCCGAGTCGTACTAGAGTTGTTGGCAGTGGTTAGGCCACACGGAGCGTTTACGCACTCCATGTTGATCAACTTCAGGTGCGCTCGTAATAGTCGAGCTCGTCAAGTAACCCGATTTGTCCGATGTATGTTCACCATGTTTGGACGCTACTGCTTGAACCTAAGGTACCAAACTCACCAGTGAAAACCCCGTTAACCTTGGTACCTCGATCCGCTAAGACTCATGAGCCGGACATGGTGGTATGGGACACCGTGGTTGAGCTGTCGGCCTACGCTGGGGCGACGAGCCTCCCCGTAGTGACCAGTGAGCAACCCAGACTCGTGAGCCGAATACGGTGGTATGGGACACTGTATTCGAGCTGTCGGCCTACACTGATTTGGTGACGAGCCCTTTGTAGTGACCTCGAGCATACTCTGAGTCTACGTGGAGGCGACGACCCTTCCGTAGTATCTAGAGTATAAACTAGGCCTGCACTAATTTGGTGACAAGCCCTTTGCAGCGACCTAGAACTGTAACATCGTATGAGATTTCCTAGGACTGACGACCCTAGAATGGATCATTGTTTGGGAAATGACACAAGGGAGGTACCTTAGTTTCCCAATCCTGCTGTATGAAATGAACTAATAAGAACTCGGTAATCACGATCATAACATCGCATTGCGTGTGCCTCGGGTTGAAGAGCACAGAGGGAAGAAAGCATGCCGCGACCGTAAGATGGTGTCGCGCAAGGGAGTGTAGGCGAGGGCATGCATCATTATTCATATCATTCTTGCATTAATAAGAGTATCTAGGTATATTTGATTTTACTGCTTTATCACTACTGCTTGACTGAATTGATAACATGTTAACCTTTGATCTATGATTCCACTGAGTTGATCACTCACTCCCACGTTACGGGACGGTGTTTTAAACACCAACCAGACTGTCTTGATTTCAGATGACGACGTGACCCCAGAGGCGGAGCCTGATTACTATGACGATCAGGACGAGTTCTCTTATATGCAGTTCTCCGGCGGCTTCGCTTAAGCTATCCGAATCGACGGGGCTACAGGGATTATCATTGTAATTGTACTATTTGACATTTTGATTTCGAAACTATTGCATGTATATGGTGACTCAGTGATGTATTCATACTCTGGAGACCGATCGTACTCTTTTGACTTATATACGTTTATTTGTCTTTCAGTCTTCCGCTTGCGTTTTACAACTTGATCTGGAGTATGAATTACTGTTTTGGTATAATCTCACTCGTGATTTATGCACTAACACAGACAACATTTAATCATAAACACATATGCTGCATAAGTGATGTTTTGAAACTCGGGAGTTAAGTTGCTACTCGACCATCGATTTTCAGGGCGTTACATTTGCCCTGAAGGAGGCCTCTATTTCTTCAAGGCGTTTATCTATGCGTTGTTCCAAGTGCTTATTCAAGGACTCAACCTGCTGGGCTAACTTGGCCACTATTTATTGCAGTTGCTCCATGTTTAGTGTGGGGTGCAAACCAAAACCACGACCCGTACGTGTGAGCATACACTGACTTGCTCAACCTAAGGACCTGCTACGGCAACTATATGCATCTAAAAACTAAATGACCCTACGAGACTCTATATGAAGGAGACTACATACCGTTACTAAAATTCAGCTATATATGATGGACTGAATGCATGAAGGACTCAAACAAATTAAACCATAAATATGTGGTGAATTCCCCTACAAGAACCCTAGGCGTTGATACCAAATTTGATGCAGGACGTGAATTTAAATATAATGTGCAAGATTTCAGGCTTAGATCATACCAACTCAGAAACAACCACACAAATTCCACATCCCACATGAAAATCCAAACATTCAATTAAAGGGGAATCTATGCAGGTCCAGGTTTACACAGGTAGGACTGGGCCAATAAAATTTATAAGTCAAACGATGCTCAAAGAGAAATAGAAATCAACCACACATGCATAAAAATCAGTCCCTAATCCAAGGGATTCCTCAATCTCAATTCAAGGAACCCTAGGGTGAGAAAATAGGCAAATAACTTAGGAAAAACGTAATCTAGGGCTAAGATTCATGAAAAATGGCTATGAGAGAATAAAAGAGGATAAAAACCTAAGCCAAAAGACGATCCGCGTGTGGCAGGCGGGCTGAGGCGCTCGCACGTGCGCAGTACTGCACGCCGCACGTGCGAGGGGGCGTCGATTGCAGAAAAGCTCTCCTTGACCCTGGTCAGCCAGGGGTATGCTCCAAACCCCGAAGTTTCGAGTCGATCCGAGTTACTGCTTGTGCGTGGTGCTCCGCTGAAGTTTCAACCCTTTACAGGGCCGAAATCTGAAACCTCTTTGTAATGAAGCGATGCAACAAAGGACGAATTGAAGCACGGATGGTGGTAGAAGATGGAAAAAAAAAAGAAAAAAGAAAAAGATGATGGACGATGGGTGAATCGGGATCGATGTGACTTCGCACCACAGTAGTTAGCCCTTCGAAAAGGGAGGACTTCGCACCGACTTTTGAATTCTTCCACAACTCATGAAGAGAGTAGAAAAATAAAGCATAAATTTTTTTATTAAACTTGAATGAATCAAAAGAACTACAAGGGATGCCTATTTATAAGGAAAACCCTATACCCTAAAAACTCGCACCATGTGCGCAACCTATTACTTGGCGATGAAGTAAACTAAAATAAAAACTAAACAGAGAAATCTAAAGTGTTCACGATGTTCTAAATAATAACAATAAACAAAACCTAAAATATGAAATCAATCCGACGAGTGGGCCACGATCATGAGATCCCATGATGGGCTTTTCTTGACTATCGGGCCCACTTTTTTTGAACCAAAACTTGTCTTCTAGCTAGGAGGCCCTCCCTGTACGTCATCATCGAGCCAGATCGATGGTGGGGTCCTCCTTCTGCGTACGTACATGCGTAGGGGTGGTGGCGTGCGAGCGTGCATGTTCACGATGTCCTCATCACTATCCTAATCCATTCCAACACTTGCCTATTGTTTAAAAACCGGCCTACCAATGCTAGTTTCCAAGGGGCAGACGTCTGTTGGACCTCTTCCACCGTAAATGAAACCAATGGGATTCCATTTTCATATGTTGCTGCTCTGACTGGTATCTCCACTTGATTGCACAGCAAAACTGAGGAAGATATCGATATTTCTGAAAAGACTTTTGATCCAGGTTTGAAAACGTCCGAAGGCTCTGAAGCTAACCATCCAATGAAATTGGCATCCTGATAAGGAGGATTGGACATGGGAATCTTTGCTCTCCCTGAGTGAATCACTTTATCATTTCCAAAGAATCATTTCCAGTTGAATCTGATTTAATGAATATCAATGAAAACAACAAAGGGGGCATAACTAGCTTTGCCATGATATTGATGATTTCGTGAAAAGGAAAGGGGGAGGGAGAAACCTTTGAGAGATGCGTCTGATTTTTGAGCTGTGGCTGGTCGATGTTTCGAAATCCATTCTTTAAGAGGCCTGCACAATGTTATTATCAACTATGCATCAAACCTGTGAGGTACCACAAAACAGTCACAGCAATAAGCCATTCTAGACAACAAATACATGCATGCTATGCTGGGCACTCACACCAAGAAAGGGCCAACCATGTAAAGCTTCAGGCCATTGGCTCCACGTGATATTACATCATTGCCGAGCAGCTGAAGTTCATCAAGCCGGTGCCATGAAATTTCCTGTAACCAAGAAAAGAGCTGTAGCTCTGAATGTTTGATTTGGACATGAAGTGCATGTAGAGAGACCAACCATCATCTTCAAAGCAATGTTTAAGATTCAGCATTTGGGAGGCACTCGTCAAGCCAGGGATTGAGAATCGAGTCAGAAATTTTCACTGAAAATTTCAGTGACATTTTTTCAGATTTTGGAGAAATTCAGATGAGGTGAAAGCACAAGAAGTACTTGACCTCCATTTCTTTTATAAACGAGTCCAAGTTTACAAAGGCATAGAGTTGAATGTTAATTCTTAATCTGTTTTAAGAATTCTGTTTTAATTTCAAAAACCATGCTAAGGGAACTTGCAAGCTACACGTGCCAATGTAGTGTGTGAGACCCAAGCTGTTCTTCATGTGGGCCCCATCATGGATCTGCCGCGGCCCAAAATTCAGGCTGGTGCGATCATCAGGTGGGTTATAGGTGTACATTGAATCTGGACTGCTGGCCAAGCCATTCTAACCATTCATTTTCTGCAAACACATGACCTACCTGATGACCTAATGGCCAGATAGACCATGACATACAAATCAGGCCCTGCCACTAACCTAATGAAAGGCCCATATCTCAATAAACGGACCACCCAGGTTCTGAGTTGAGGGTGACTGATCAACTCGGCAGACATCTACTCGTATACCGAGTTGACTGGCTCACCTGAGCTCCAAGTTGAGTCTGATCTTTCATTGAAAAACCGGCTTGATAGATATTTCATTGAACTAAAGGCATCCTACGATGGAGGCTAACACATACACTGATCTCCTTCTTGGTTAGTGGTGCAAAGACAGTATCTTCCTTAACACCAGCAATTATGTAGAGCCGCACCCTCTGTTGTCCAATTGTAACTTCAATGTACTCATCCATTTTCAAAAGCTTGGAAACATCATAACCTGTTTCCTCCAAGACCTGCATCCATCACAACACAGTGGCATATGATTTCAAGAAGGATGAAAATTACTTGGAAAGATCATCGGAGGTGAAAGAAAGAAACAGAATAAAGTTTTATGGATGAATTCTAACCAAAACAAGATCGACACAAAATAAAGGCGAGTCAGAATCAAATGTAGAATTGTTGGAACTCTTACATTAACTTACCATTCACTGCTTTATAGAAGACACAAGTGTTGATGTCTGAAACTTGGTCTAACTTGTGACAAATGTGTGTGTGTGTGTGTGCTTTCTTCTTCTTCTTCTTCTTTTCTTATTTATTATTATTATTTTTTTTTATTTTCAGGGGGGGAAGCATGTTATATTTATACATGGGTGAGGCACACCTATTGGACGGGATGGATTCATACATAGGCGGGGTGCACGAACCAGACGGGCTGGACTACTGGATGAGTGCACTGTCTGGACGGACCAGATGTCATACATGCAAAAGCAGCCCTCACAATAGCCCTGTACCAAGTGGTGAATGTGTGCATGCAGATATCTAGTGGTGATATCAACTCCATTGGGACACTTGGACGGTCCAATCGACCGATCTGGAATGTCCGTTAGGTCCAGCATATATTTCTTGGGCTACCAGGAAAAAATCATGCCAATTGGATCATTTGAACTGTCCATAAGTTGGCCTTCTTTTTGTAGCCTTCCATTTCCCAACCATGGATGGGATGGCTAGGATTGTCAGATAAAACAATTGACATGTTTTAATAGATTTTTAAAGCCCTCACAAATTTAAAAACACGAACGGAAGCCAAATAAAATTTAAAGATCAAGAGGAAAAATATAATTTGAATCGCAAATTAGGAGTTTAATCATAAATAGTGAGTATCAAATCATAGAATCGTAGGATTCATCCAAAAAGGGATTCAAATCATTTTGCTTAAATTTAGACTTTAATCGTAAATTCATAGGATTTCGACAACATTTTTTGAAGTCCCAAGCTCCTGCAAAAATATAAACATTTAATGTTAAAACAATGTTATTTTAAGTAAATAGAAACCAGAAATTTAAATTCAGATTATTTGCGTCGGGCCGATTTGGGACCACTCGAATGCCTCCAAAATGGGCTAAAACTCATGCAATCCATTGGATTCATCCAACTAATACATATCCATAACCATTTGACACCACTTTTCTTAAGAATTTTAAGAAAACAAATAAAAAATTAAATTGGATGAATAGTGACGAGCTGATTTGGGTGCTCTCGAATGGCGCCCCAAAATGACCTGAAATTCACGCAATCTATGGGATTCATCCTACAGATGTATATCCTTAACCATTTGACACCATTTTCCTTTAAAATTTTGATGAAAAAATTAAAATTAAATCCGGATGAATAGTGTCAGGTGGTTTGGGAACACACTCGAATGCCCCCAAAACGGCTCGAAATTCATGCGATATGTGGAACTCAACCTGCTAATGCATATCCCTATTCCCTAATCATTAGACACCATTTTCCTTTAGAAATATGAAGAAAAAAATTAAATTAAATTTGGACGAATGGTGTCAAGCTGATTTGGGTACACCCGAATGGCCCAAAAGGCCCGAAATTCATCTCACTAATGCATATCCTTGAGCACGTGACACCATTCCTCTCAAGAAATCTGAGAGGGGAGGGGGAGAACTGTCATGCTCATACCAAAAATGACCCAAAATTATAAAAATACCAAAAAAAAATAAATTTAAAATTAAAAACATTAATTTAGTGCATGCATGTGTAGATTTAAATTCCATACATGCATTTGAATAATCTACGATCCAAGTGTTTTATTAAAAAAAAAAAAAAAAGCCTCCACAATGGGATGAAATTCAAGCAATCCATTGGATTCATCCAACTAAAGCATATCCCTAACCATTTTGACACCACTTTTCTTAAGAAATTTGAGGAAAAAAAAAAAATAAAATTGGATGAATAGTGTCGAGCTGATTTGGGTACTGTTGAATGGCCTGAAAATGACCTGAAATTCATGCAATCTATGGGATTCATCCTATAAATGCATATCCTTAACCACATGACCCCATTTTCCTTAAAACTTTTGATGAAAAAATTAAAATTAAATCCGGATGAATAGTGTTAGGTGGCTTGGGAACACACTCGAATGCCCCCAAAACGGCTCGAAATTCATGCGATATGTGGAACTCATCCTGCTAATGCATATCCCTAATCACTAGACACCATTTTCCTTTAGAAATATGAAGAAAAAAATTAAATTAAATTCGTATGAATAGTGTCGAGCTGATTTGGGTACACCCGAATGGCCCAAAAGGCCCGAAATTCATGCAATCAGTGAAATTCATCTCACTAATGCATATCCTTAAGCATGTGACACCATTCCTCTCAAGAAATCTGAGAGGGGAGAGAGAGAACCGTCATGCTCATACCAAAAATGACCCAAAATTATAAAAATACCAAAAAGAAAAAGGAAAAAAAATGAAAACATTAATTTAGTGCATGCATGTGTAGATCTAAATTCCATACATGCATTTGAATAATCTACGATCCAAGTGTTTTACAAAAAAAGCCTCCAAAATGGGATGAAATTCAAGCAATCCATTGGATTCATCCAACTAATGCATATCCCTAACCATTTGACACCACTTTTCTTAAGAAATTTGAGAAAGAAAATTAAAATTTAAATTGGATGAATAGTGTCGAGTTGATTTGGGTACTGTTGAATGGCCCCAACATGACCTGAAATTCATGCAATCTATGGGATTCATCCTATAAATGCATATCCTTAACAACATGACCCCATTTTCCTTAAAAATTTTGAGGAAAAAATTAAAATTAAATCTGGATGAATAGGGTCAGGCAGTTTGGGAACACACTTGAATGCGCCCCCAAAACAGCTCGAAATTCATGCAATCTGTGGAACTCATCCCGCTAATGCATATCCCTAACCATTAGACACCATTTCCCTTAAGAAATTTGAAGAAAAAATAAAATAAAATTCGGATGTATAGTGTCAAGCTAATTTGGGTACACACCCGAATGGCCCAAAAAGGCCCGAAATTCATGCAATTGGTGAAATTCATCTCACTAATGCATATCCTTATGCATGTCACACCATTCCCCTTAAGAAATTTGAGGGGGGGAAAAACTGTCATACTCATCCCAAAAATGACCCGGAATTATTTATTTTTTTTTAAAAAAAAAAAAAACCTAAAAGAAAAAAGAAGAAAATGAAAACATAAATTTAATGCATGCATGTGCAGATCTAAATTCCATACATCGAAAGAAACTTGAAGATTGATGAAAATTATACAAAAGCCAGCCAAAAAAAAAAATTCAAAAAAACCAAATTGAATACAAATCTAGCAAGATTTTATCATTGGTAATGTAATGTTTAATCAAAAGCATGTAACAAGAAAAACAAAAACAATGAATATTTACTTCTTTTTTTTCAATTTTCCCTAAATTTGGCTACGAATCTTTGATTCTTTGAAAATGGGTTAAATCTTGCGTTTTAATTTTCAAATTTTGCACAAATCTAGTAAAAAATGGGTTAAAAATAGTCTTAAGAAGCAAAAATGTCAAAAAGATGAGGAAAATGAAAACAACCCTAAAAGGGGATGTGTATACACGTAATGGCTGTGGGTTGTTACACATTGTCATAACGGACCATTATGGTCCAAAAATTTCGACACGGACCATTATAACCCCATATCGTGCCGTTACCCTTTTTTGTACCTTGGACATCACCCCATCCATTGGGTTGCTTTAGATCAATGGTAAAGATATCAGAATTACAGGATATATATGTACACAAAGTATCATATCAGGACACCGCACGTTCTGATGCAATGGGGCCTTATTATTTCTCATGGAATTTTTTACTTCTACCACCTCACATGCAAGCATCACTAGCATCTCACATTATATCCTCAGCTCATAGATAAAACAAAAGGGAAAACTCATTTGGTCAAATTTAACAAGCGTTTCAATGAGAAAGTTCACACGTCAACTTGCTTCGCAAAAGTAGAACTTTACCTGCCAACAACATAAGTGATGTAAGACAATTTACCACTTGTTCTAAAAGCTCGAACTGATAGAGCATGGCGAATTAATCACTTTATCTCATAGCCCAGGCCCCACATCCCATGGGTTAGGACCTCCGTCAAACCCCCCTCATCGGCCCCACTTCACATGGGTTCCGCTTCACACGAGCCACCCGCCTCACACAAGTGGGGCCCACCTCACACAAGCCACCCGCCTCACACAGGCTGCCCACCGCGAGTGTGCCCCTGCATCCCACAACCACCCCACTCGAGCTCGGTGTGAAAATGTCCCTGCATTAATCACCCCCGGTGAGGAGTCTCGAACACGAGACCTCCCGCTCTGATACAAATTTGATGCAGGACAATTAACCACTTACTCTAAAAGCTTGAATTGATAGAGCATGGCAAATTAATCCATTTATCTCATAGCCTAGGCCCCCGCATCCCATGGGTTAGGACCTCGCCGAACCCCCCCACTCGAGCCCGATGTGAAAATGCCCCCGCATTAATCACCCTCGGTGAGGAGTCTCGAACACGAGACCTCCCGCTCTGATACAAATTTGATGCAGGACAATTAACCACTTGCTCTAAAAGCTCGAATTGATAGAGCATGGCAAATTAATCCATTTATCTCATAGCCTAATCCCACCCCCCCCCCCCCCCCCCCCCCGCACACACACACACACACTCGAGCCTAGGTATGAAAATGCCCCGCATTAATCACCCCCGGTGAGGAGTCTCGAACACAAGACCTCCCGCCCTGATACAAATTTGATGCGAGACAATTAACCACTTGCTCTAAAAGCTCGAATTGATAGAGCATGGCAAATGAATCCATTTATCTCATAGCCCAGGCCCACATCCCATGGGTTAGACCTCGCCGAACCCCCCCCCCCCGGTGGGCCCCACTCCACACGACCCACTCGCCTCACACAGGCCGCCCACCCCGAGTGTGCCCCTGCATCCCAAAGGCCACCCCACTCGAGCCCAGTGTGAAAATGCCCCTGCATTGATAGGGCCTGTTTGGATGGCTTTATCATCCTTTCAATCTATCTATACAATAGGTACCGTACAAAAAGAGATCAGCACTATTTTCCCTAGAAATGAGTTTGAAAGGAAGTCATTAAAGCCAGCATATGTGCCAACTGGTGGCACATGTGTGGGACCAAAACCATCCGCAATGTGCACCACTACATAAAATTTCCATGCCCCAATAATCAGAGCCATCCATTGTTCATATCGTTGCAGTTGTGCAGAAAATTCCAATTGTTCAGAAACTTCCCTATCAAGCACTGGCAGCCCTGTTACACCTGAGTGAAAAATGGATCCGACTGGCTTTTGCTTGTCACCCAAACAGGCCCTTAAAGAGAGCAGGAGAACAATCACCTGCCCTCTGAATATAGCATTCAACAAAACCCAGCTCCACTAATAATGATCATGAAAACCATTAGCGGCATTTCCTCTTTAAAGATGGGAATACTAACATGTTGAAAAAAAAAAAAAAGAGTTTCAATAAATTAAAAAGAGAACTGATCATCTACAAACAGTTGTAGATTAACTTAGAACCCTTTTTATAAGCACTCTAACCTTAAAATACATAATAACTTCAAGGGACAAACTGGAAAGCAAAGTTATGAAGGCATGAGAAATGGGTTCCAGTGTACAACCCATTGTGGGTGATCCCATCAATAAAAAAACAACAATTTCAATAGAAAAGACTTTCAATAAATCAGAAGGAACAACATTTGCTCCTAAAAATGATTGCTGGAAGAAAACAACATTCAACAAGAACATAGTTTATTCTTTTCAGTAAAATAATTCATAAAGCAACTAGAAATGGTAACAGTAGTTTCACGTAGAGCATATTACTTCTCGGATGGCACAAGTATGATCTTCCTCATCTTTATTCTTTTTTCCACGGGGAAAACTCCAACTTGCTCCAGCTTTCCAACCTTTCACCAGTAAACACTGCAAAATGCATCTTACATAAATAATGATTTGATGCTGCTAATAATGAGAAACAAACTAATAACAGCTCGGGTACAGCATAACCTACCTACTTCAACTTGTTTAGACGTGTTACCATGCATAAGACAAGTCAAACTTAGTTTCTGTGGGAAGAAAAACCTTCTAATGAAGGTGTCTCTTTAATGATAGAGACACCACTTCAGCCAATGGCAAGTAAAGGGGCATAGAAAATCATTTCAGTCTAATGTTGTTCCATAGAGGAAGCATTTACTGGCTTGTTCAAAGCTGGCACCCTTTTCTAAAGGAGAAGTTAAAAGAATGGATTTAGATGTTAGGTAGATAAACAAAAAGGCCAACATGTTATGATGGGTTTCCATATTTCTTGAGAGATGTAGATTTTTGGTACAAGATATTAGAAATATGAGTCTGTTTCGTTGTTTCTTGAATATAGTCACTACCTCCAAAATGCTTTAATTATAATTTAGAAATGCATGGGGCTGAAAGACTTTAAGCCAACATGATGTACATCGAGCTAGGTTCAGGAGGTGCTTATCAACCGCCACATTACTCCAACGTTAAATAAATAAACCACCAATTCCAGTCACAACATAGAAGAGTATTTCAGGCTCACAAACTGAAATTCAACAAGAAAATCCAATTTCAAGCCAGTAGAAAAGGCTTTCTAGTGATTATAAGCAGTTCCTGAGGCAACATAATTGAATTGCAGAATCCCAACATAATTTCCAACAAATAAAGTCCAGCAATCAGGAGAGAATGCCATGAGGAGAATGGATTCCGGTGATACTTAGGCTATCCATAGAAAGCTTCCTGGAGGAATGGTTGGGACTCGGAAGCAAATTTCCAGCAAGTATCTCAGGAAATTGGAATAGAAATGGAGGTAGTCATCTCTAAGATGAGGAGGTCAGCAGTAATTCAGGGTTTTGCATTCATGGAAATGGAGATGGCAGATGAAGCTGATAATATGATAAGGCACATGAATGGAAAATGGTTCTCGGGCAGAAGTATCTTAAATACAGAAAGACAAATGTGCGCCAGAAGTCATCAACAACATGCAGAAGTGAAATCTGGGGGCTATGTGACAGGACCGAAGAATAAGAGTAAAGCATTGTTTGGGGCCTAAAATAACAAAGTGAATGGTCTTGCCGGAATGGCATCACATGCAATGAAGTCCTACCAGGACGATATGCTGCAGAATGAGAAGGCGAGCTCCTCCAATGAGCAGGACAACCCAGGACAGGGCTGCAACCCCTTGCACTTGGATGGTAGGTGGGCATGTAAGGTGGAGTAAGCAGCAGCCAGCAGGTAACTCGGTTAGAGTTCATTCTGATGTCTTCCAACCAGTGTATTAAATAGCGTGGTAGCGTAGCGTGTAGCGTACGCTACGTAGCGTAGCGTACAAAAAACGCTACGTAGCGCTTAAAATAGCGTAAAAAAATGAAAAAAAAAAAAAAAAAAAAAAACATACCTTTTTATTTTATTTTTTTCTTTTCTTCTTCTTCTTCTTCTTCTTCTTCTTCTTCTTCTCGCCCTGCTGCGGCTGCGGCTGCGGCTGCGGTTGCGGCCCGGGCCTCCTCCTCCTTCTCTCTCTCGGCCAATGGGTTTCTTTTGGGTTTCCCTCTTCCGTTTTTTTTTTTTTTTTTTTTTTTATCGGACGCGGTTCATTTTCTTTGGAGATACGTGTCATGCTAAAACGAGGTGACACTCCTCGAGCTCAATGCGACGGTTCAAAGGAGATCAAAGTTACATGGGCCCCATGACTAGGTTCATCAATTTTTAAATATCATTTTAGAGCATTAGCCAAAAAATGAATCGTATCCAAAGATCATCTGGACCACACCAAAAATAGCAACGAGATGATGATTTTTCACCGTTAAAAATTCGTAGGCTCACCCTAACGTTTATTTTTCATCCAATCTGTTCAAAAGGTCAAAAAGACCTGAATGAAAAGGAAAAATAAATTTCATATTAATCCAAAAGTTCTGTGATCCCAATAAGGGTTTCAATGGTAGGGCGTTCAACACTGCTTTTTGCGGTGTGGTGATAATTAGATCTATATTATTTTTTGTGTCAAGCCTTACGAGTTCTTCAAATGAATGGACGGTTTAGATATAACACAACCTCATGATCGGAAAACTTGCTTGCATTAAATGAATGGAACCGCGTTACGCTTATGCAAAGACGTTGCACAATTTAATAAAATGTACACGTGCCACATGGGCCCCATCATCACGTATGTATTTTATCCATCATGTCCATCCATTTTGCCACATCATTTTAGGTTATGATTCAAAAAATTAGTAAGATCCAAATCTCGGGTGGACCACAAACATAGAAAGCTTGATGGTTATAAAATGCTCACCATTAAAAATTTCTTAGGGTCTCTTGTAATATTTATTTTCCATCTAACTGTTAATAGGGTCACACTAACGTGGATGAAGGGAAAACGCACAATGATCTAAAACTTTTGTAGCCCGATAAATTTTTAATGATAATCATTTGATATTATTGTTTCTTATGGTGCGGTAGCTTTGGATCATCCTCATTTTTGGGCTCATGCCTCAAAATTATTTGGCAAAATGGATGGACGGTGTGGATATAACACATTCATCACGAGTGGGGTCCAAAAAACTTTGACACTCATGTGCTACACTTCACAATCTGAGTCTACCTAATTCGGGCCCTTAAAAAATTGTACACAAGACATGTATTAACTTAAAATTTACCAATTAAATTATGGACTGTAATTGCTAACTCAAAATGCCAAAATATTTTGCTTTTTTCTTACTATTTAATATATATATATATATATCATATATATATTTTTAATTTAAAAATAGAAGTATTGTGTAGCGTATATTGTGTAGCTTACGCTATTTCGCTACACGCTACAGAGGGTTGAACGCTACGCAACACGCTACCGCTATTTAAAACACTGCTTCCAACGTTCATGAAAGGTGTTGGAGTGGGAGTTCAGTCACCTGGGTCAAAGAGGGTAACGCAAGACCGATGCATGGACTAAGTAACATGTGAGATCAAATAGCCGAATTAAGATATTTAACGAAAAAACACAAACATCGCTATATTCATCACAAATATCATGAAAATCAAAAGAAAATCATGCATAATCCTGGCCTAAGCTACCAACATGGCAACATCGTAACACAAGATCATTAAATAAAAAAGAAACTAGGATCTAATGGATGTAAGGACATCCAATTAGCATAGGGTATGTCTTACTTCAAAATAGAAAACCTAATACAACCTAGGGTGAAAATTAGGGTTTGGGTCATTTGGGAAAGTATGAAAATTAGGAATTTTAGGTTTAGGGTTAGGGTTTCGGGGATGGAAGAAAGAGATTTTGATATAATGATGGTGGGATACCAAAAGGGGCAGGTGGGATTCACATGTGTGGCCGTACGGGCACACGTGTGGCGTGGGAGGATGGGTTTAGGTCGGTTAGGGTTTGGATTGTGGATGGGTATGAGAAAGTAGGGTTTGGGAGAAGACGAAGATATGGGATAGAGAGAATGAAGAACCTAAAGAAAATACATAGATGAAGAAGAAAAGAGAAGATGGTGTGGGGATAGATGGAGACCTCACACCTCCGTTGATGAAGATTAGCATCGTACCAATCTTCATTCAAAATCATATGGAAGTATCTTCAAATCGGATGAAAATGGGAAAAGAAAGCGAGAGCTTCTCTTCTTCTTTTTTTTTATCACAAAATCCAATGGAGTTGGATCTCCACCCCCTTGTGCTTTTACTATTAAAAATTCGGAATTAAAAATTCAGCATAATTACAACTATGCTACTCACTTAAGTGAAGTAGCTCATTGTCCAAAATAAGAAAACTAAAACATTTATTATCAATCTCAACTATCAAATAAATCCTAAAAATAACAAGAAACATAAAGAAAGCAAGATTAGAGTCCAAGGGGCCCAGATCCAATAGTCGAATCGACACGAAATAGCAATCCTATGACTAAAATGATCTCCTAAGCAACCCATATGCATCATCAAGGTGGGGTCTTCCTGATACACGTCTAATGCATGTGGGGTCTTCAAAATGGCTTAGCGAGCCCCATCTGGAACTCGTCTCTCATCCATAAAGAAAGTTGCACTGATGTGGGTAGTCGTCTTCATCTCTGGTACACCCGAGTAGGTCCTCCGATGTCCCCATCAGAGGGTTCCTCCATTAAAGAGTTTGGTGAATGGTTAAAGTGGAGGTGAGGCATTTCAGAGGATGATGTCATGCTTAACGTGCTTAGTAGACCTTTTGTGTGGATGTCTCTGTGACCGAACAAAGATCTGGACAAGATTATCCTCTTGGTGGCTGTTCTTGGGGATGGCTTTATGTCAACATCGTTTAGTTGACAAACATTTGAAGTGTTCAACATGAAGGAGGTATGAATCCAGATTCTAGAGTTTTTGAGTTCTAGATTCAAGATGTGTTTTCGGCGGTCAACACGTGTCGATGAGATTGTGGAAATTGATCCACTCACAACTAGTCGCAAAGAGTTGCAAATGGCGAGGATCAAAGTCTGGATGAAGAAGATCAAGGCAGGTCTGGAGAAGTTGGTAATTGCAATTGAGTTTGTGTCCATCTCAATTGGGCTGTGAAAGGAAGCTTCAGTTAGAGACAATAAGGAGGCGGACTCGAGCATCGCCCAATACAGGCATGCCTTGTCTTAGAAGTCGTCGTGGGTTTCACAGTGGGGGAGACAATAGTGTATGTACTCCTATGTCTTGTGGTTCACCAAATCCACCTAGTGATATGTGTCACAACGAGTGTGTGGTGTGTCAGCGAAGGCCACAACTTCCACCGCTGATGATGTCACAGTTGTCCTAAACTAGGAGGCTCAAATTTTTGAAATCGCATTCATACAAAGCCTAATATGTGTGTGGAGTGCAAGCGCGCTGGCCATGTTGAGAGGATCTGCTCATGGGAAGTAGAGGGGAACATTTTGGGATTGGCACCCATCTCTTCAGTGACCTCACAGCTCCTTTACTGAAGAAGGCAGATCCCAAATAGTGTCAAGCCCATATCTGGAATGGATGCCGATAGATTGTCAGTCATTTAGGGACAAATGGTTATTACAATAGGTTTTGGTGGAAGGTGGGGTGGGAAAAAGCACCTTGTTTGAACGGAGAAGGGGGGATGGGGTAGGTGAAGTGGGACAGATGGAAGCTTTTAGAGGTATACAAGTAGGAGATGCATCCCAGGGGTCAAACAGTAGTGACCCATGCCAGTGTAACTATTATGTTCAAAGGCTAATTCCTTTTTCTGCATTTGTTATCTCTAAGCATGGGCAACTGATGGCTCAGACCAGTTTGGGTGAGACGTGGCAGCAATCCTCAAGTTCAAAGATTGGGGAGGTATTGAAAGTATCTAAGGTTAATGTGATTATCACCTTGCCCTGATCTCATCAACCGTGTTGGCTCCAATGGGGTTGCGGAAAATTTTGGCAACACTTGGTGCTGGAGAAGAGAACGCAGGGAGATATGCGTGGGTCTATAGGAACTAAGGGAGCTAGTGGAAGCAGTTCAAACATCCGTGGCATGGGATTCCATGGCTAGGTTGAAGATTTAGAGGCCAAGGAGGCCCTAGTGGCAGTAATGGACCTAGTTCCTGAGCTAGTCTTTGAAGGGGAATCACAAGAGTCTCCACGGATCAGGAGGAATCTCATAACTAGTTTTTCCCAGGCACTCCTAACAAAGTCCTTAAGCAATTTTGCTAGCTTCTTTTGTTTTTTGTGGAAATATGCCATAGCCCACCTCCTGTTTTTCTCTCAGTTATTTCAAAGTTTCCGGTGGTTTTCTTTTGGAATAACTTTACCAAGATTGGAATTTTTATTCTCTGATTTTTCGCTCTCATTTCTAATTGTATGGGCTAAGTGGTGTAATCCATGCAACCGTTGGGTAATTCCGCCCAGTGTTTTGAATAGCGCCCATGGCATATCGTAGCTACAACGCTACGTAGCATTAGCAAATAGCGTAAATTCCCTATAGCATATGCTACAGAGGTTGTAGCGTATGTAGTGTACGGGTAGCATATGTAGCGTCATAGCGTGCGTAGTGTTTGTAGCATATGCGTGCGCGTAGCATATGTAGCGTACACGTAGCGTATGTAGCGTCATAGCGTGCGTAGCATATGTAGCATGTGAGTAGCATATGTAGCGTACGTTACGCCTTTTTTAAAATAAATGGTAATTATATTTTGTATTTTTTAAAGGTAATTATATTTTGTGTTGTATTAATACTTTCAACCTATGGGATTTTAATTTCTTTTCTTATTTGTGACTTGTGGTTTCAATTAAACATTATTAATTATAGTTTGCTTAAAAAGTTATTGATGCGATAATAATTTGATTTGGTTTATGTATGTAAATTGGCTTTTGATAAATGATGATTAATAACTTGTTTGAACATGCTTATACCTGAAAAAATGAACATGCTTATACTCATGCGACCCAACTGCCCTGGTTGTGATTCATGCAGTTATAACATACGTATGAGATTTTACCTTGAACTATTGGCCACCCTGTGTTTGGATTAAATGGAATTTGGTTGTGGACTTATCATCTTGGTAGATCATTGTGCCTTGATAACTTGTTTGAGCAAAATCTCATTTGTGCCTTGTTAGCTTTTGTTGAGAGGAACCCATTATTGGATTCATATACTGGGATGGTAGGACCTACTTGTTGGACTAAGTCTAGCCACTGGTTGAGAGGGTTTGTTAAATGGGCTACTTGTGAATCAGATTACTAAAGGTTGGATTAATCATACATTCATTGCACACGGGCGTTATCGGGTGCATGGTTGACTGTTTGAAAGAACGATGTACTGTTCAAACGACCGTTATTTCATTTGAATGGGTCGACTTTTTCAAAGACCCATTCTCTTGCATGAATGGGCTGACTATTTAAAGGTCCATTCATTGGTCCGGCTGGATTGCATCACCAAAGCGAAGAATATTCATGCATTCATGCATTTAAACAAGACGCATTATAAAGTGGGATTGTTTTGGTATGCTTTTTATGAAACTATACCTAATTAATTTCGTCGATTTTTCTTTTTATAAATTTCCTATTTTCGCCCTTTTTATTTTAAAAATTTTTCCAAAAATAAAAATAAAAAATGTGATCAATTATGTGATTGTGCGATCCCATAAGCGATCAGGCACAAGCGATCTTGTGTGCAATCGCTTATGTGATTGTGCGATCACATAAGCAATCAAGCACAAGCGATCGCTCAAGATCGTTGATGCCATTTGACAAAACTGGTCTTGGGTTTGAAAGTAAACCTTAAAAAGAGCGAAATGTTGGGCATTCGATTTTTTTCCTAAATTAATCATTTTATTGAAAGAAAACAAAAATAGAACAGGAAAGAAAATGAAACAAATGTGTCAAATAACCATTTGCTCTAAAAGCTCAAGCCATTAGAGGATGGTGTAACAATGTATACCACATCAAATAACCACTTGCTTTAAAAGCTCAAGCCGTTAGAGGATGGTGTATCAATGTATATCTAGGGATTTTAACAAAAGGGAAGAGAAAAATACAAGCTAACCACCCTGGTTAGGATCCCCAATCCCTAATAAGGGAAAGCCAAGTGTACAAATATGAACACTTTCAAAAAGCATTGGTGTATCTGTTATCAGATAAAAAACAAGAATAAAAGTGCCAATTCCGCACAAATAGAGGTGTGAAGGAGTAATTTTCCCATAAATAAACAATGCAATCATCATATGCATTCACTAATGGAATAAAGAGTTAGAGGCAGCCTCATGTGGTTTGATGGGTTTCAAGACTTGTATGCAACCGCTGGCTTCTCACCTAAAGTATGTTGATGATGCTTCACATTCGTGTAAGCTACTGCAATTCAACAATTTCCCCCTCCAATTGAATTTAGAGGGTGGCATGAGTTGTGTTGCGAACATGGAAATGGAGAACTTGATTCATAGTAGGATCTTTGCAGGGAGGTAAGTTGGACTGTTGGAGTCCTTAGAACAGGTATTCTAATAGCTTGAGTTTTCTACCCATGCATGCTCAAAATTGTTACAAGTTCTAATCCAGCCATCCATATACAAGTGCATGCATGCATCTAGATGCACATATCCAAACATGAATAAATCTGTATGGAAACTACATATAAAATATTCAGTTGACCAAGTGAATCAAGATTTTCTTTAATGCGGAGAGAGAGAGAGAGAGAGAGAGAGAGAGAGAGAGAGAGCGAGAGAGATTTTGGACAGAATTCACGTCACTAGAAAAAAGATAAGACTGGTCCAGTTTTCTGCCTGTTCAAAAATGAACTTACCCGTTCATAAGATTCATCCAAAATGATTGCTCCAGTTACTGGAACTCGAACCTTATAGGAAGTGAAGTCCTTGTATATGTCATCAATGTGTGCAATATAAGGCCTCAGTGCAGCACAGCTATTAAACACTATAAAGAATTAAAGAAAACAACGACATTCTCAGAAAATCATATTAAAACCTCATAAATGATTTTGCTAACATAAAACCCTTGAGCCAACATAAAGCATCAAATATCTACCATTAAAAAAATGGTAATAATATAGGTTATACAATTAACAAAGCCACCAATTCTTTTTTAATTAAAAAGAAGGGATGCATCCAAGAATAAGTTATGAACCCCATAAAGGAGAGGGCAAGACATGACAAAGCACCAAGGTTCGAAAGCATGCACACTGTCAACAGCAACAGGTACCCAGACATGCGGGTACCCAATAGACCCGACCTGATTTTAATGGGCCCAGGTCCATCTTTTTCAGAAATCTTAAAACAGGGTCAGGTTGGAGCTGCCATTTTGGACCCAGTCAAAAAACGGGTCTAGTCGGGTTCAGTACAGGTCCACCATCTTGGACCGGTTGAAATCAGTACGGGTCAGGCCTAGTTAATTTTACTTGAAAGTTATATATATATATATATATATATATATATATATATATATATATATATATATATATATATAATCCATATACACCAGGCAATTGTCAAAACAGCACATTAGTGTACGATCTAATCCATCCATCAATTGGGCTCAACCTTGTAAAATGCCCTCATTGGACCCGAGACCGAACCAGGCCGGACCCGAACCCAATCAGGTCTGGGTCCAGGTCCCCATAAAAGACCCGAACCCGATCAAACCGGCTATGGGTACTCTAGGACCCAACTTGAAGCCAACCTGTTGACAACTGATGACCTTTTTATTCCCTGGACAAGGACAGGCTGCAACTCCCTCACTATATATCAAGATCATCATAAGAAAACATTCACAATCTGCCAGGGTGTTCAGGTCCTCTCCACAGATACTGTTATTGACTTGCCCGCTATACAGAAGTGATATTTCAGTCAACATTTGCTATCTAAATATGAAAACAGCCTACATGGCTCTGCAAAACTTTGTTCTTTATTTAAATCTCATGGGCCCAAAGCTAGGCAAGTCATAAACCACTAGTATAGTATATGACAAAGGTTATGGGATTAGGATACTCAAAGATGTGAATTCTCTAAGTGAGAGAGCCTTCAGTAATGGATTTTGCTCCATCGAGTTGTCCTCATAGAACCAATGTGCTTGCTCCACAAGAAATAAAATCCTCTCGAACGATTGTAGGTCTTCTTGTGGTACATTCAAAACAAATCGACTGCAAAAAAAAAAAAACAAAAAAAAAAAAAAAAAAAAAAAAAAAAAAAAAAAAAAAACAAAACAAAACAAAAAAGATGCAAATTGTTTAGTGTTAAATAAAGCACAAGTTGATCAAGAGTGAAATTTTATACTAAGCCAAGTAGGTGATTGTAGAAACAAACTCCCTGAGCTGGAAACCTCATACTACAACATTTGACAAAAAGCAAACATATTCTCAGGTAATATACCTGATAAGAGAAAATCTTGCCTCTCGTATTGTTTTTCAACTGTGAAATTTATCCTAGGATGTATTATCAAAGGGCATATTATGTAGTTTGTGTACAGTTATTAAGAGAACTCATCTATTCCTCCCGAATTTAGAAGGGATCCAAACCTTTCCCTGGTATTAGAGGCCTACAGTTTCTTCTTTTTCTCTTAGCATTCTTCTAATCCTTCCTCATTCTCTAATCTTTCTTTCTTCTATCTTTCCTTCTTAAAAATAAATAAATTTTGAAAGGTCATCTTTCCTTCTTCAATCACATACTCTCTTGCTTGTTCCTAGATTATTATTTTTTAGTCTTTCTTTTACCTCTCCTCTCCTAATCCCATGTTTCTGCCTCTTATCATCGGTGCACACGTCCTGTATTTCTGCTCCTCTTATTACCAGTTCATGTTAGTGTTATCTTTCCTACCTGTGTAGGTCAGTTCCCTCCCACCCCCGTATTTCTGCTCATCTTATTATCAGTGCATGTTAGTGCCATCTCCTCTCTTTCCATCTCCCTCAGTCCCACCCTCCCTCTGAATTCTATGTCATGTTCTTTTTATCTTCCTCCAGTTTCCTACTTTTCTTAGATTCTGAATCTTTCCTTCCCACATTTTCACTTCATCAATAGCAAATCCTATCTCTCTTGAAGTAATTTGGGTTCAAACTATCTTTTTGGAAGAGTCAATTTGTTCCATTCTTCAAAGCCAAAAATCTCTTTGGCTTTCTTGATGGCTCCATTCCCACCATCAACAATTCATGGACTAAATTCATCACGGGCCATATGGATGTCTATTGAAAAATCTCTCCAACATTCTAAAACGCATGAGATGCAACTCCGTTTCCAGCTTCAAATGACCAACTGTAGCACACTTTCTACTGTTGAGTACCTTCATAACTTCAAAAGTGTTTTTGATCCCCTAGCTGCTAGCAGTCATCCTATTTTGGAAGATGATCACATTCTTCAAGTTCTTCATACTCTTTCCGATCTTGGACAAGAATAGGACATGTTCACCGCCTCTATAACAACCAAAAACAATGCATTTGTTTGATGAACCGTGTAGAATTGTAGGGAGAAGAGAAGAAGAGAGATGGGAGAAAAGGAAAAGAAAGGCAGAGAGCAACTAAAGAGCTCTCACACTCCACCCCTTGTATTATTAGATTAAGACTAACAATAATAATGTTTAATTATAAAATTGCCCCTCTTACTTAGTCCCTTACAAAACTAAGGCCCATGGGCCTAAAAGTTAACTCCAAAAAAATATGGAACCCAAGCATAAGAAGTGGACCACCCAAAGGGGACCACTCATCACCACATGCTCAAGATAAGAATAAATAACACTCTCCTTCAAGCTGAAGTATATATATCATGAATGCCCAGCTTGAAAAAGAATCAATCTAGATGAGCATGACTGAGAACCTTCGTAAACATGTCTGCCACTTGATCTTGGGACTTGAGATACGGCATGCATATCTCCTTGTTAGCCACATTTTCCCGAACGAGGTGATAGTTAACTTCAATGCGTTTAGTTCTCTCATGATAAACTGGATTGTTGGCAATGTGCGACGCAGCCTAGTTATCACGGTACAACCTTGTCGGTAATATCCATCGCAAACCCAAGCTCACACATTAATGTCTTCAACCAAATGAGTTTGCATGTTCCATGAGCCATAGCCATGTACTCTGCTTCTAAACTTGATCAAGCAACAACACTTTGCTTCTTACTTTTCCACATAACCAAGTTGCCTCTCACAAACATCCAATAACCTGTAATCGAATGTTTGTCAGAAGGAGAACTAGCCTAGCCTACATCATAATATCCTTCCATTCGAAGATGTGCATGCTGCTTGTAAAAAATTCCACAACTAGGGGCTCCCTTTAAGTATCAAAGTATGCAAAGCACTGCCTCCATATGAGACACCCAAGGAGCCTGCATAAACTAACTCAATACACTGACTGGATAAGTGATATCCAGTCGTGTAATCGTGAAAGACATCAATTTTCCAACAAGCCGGCGATATCTCCATGGATCATTAAACAGTTCCCCTTCATATATACTCAGCTTCACATTATTATTCATGGGAGTTTCAACTGGCATAGCCTCCAAAAGACATGTTTCTTCTAACAAATCCATCACATACTTCTTTTGTGACAAGTTGATCCTCATATTCGACCTTGCTACCTTAATACCAAGAAAGTATCAAAGATACCCTAAATCCTTCATGCAAAGGTGTTTCTACAAGAACTTCAATTCAGAGATACTTGTATCACCAGTAACAATAATATCGTCCTCATATGCAATTAAAACAATAGTGCCAGTCATGTTGGGTTTCCCAAATATGGACAAACAATTTCTCGCTTTGTTGAAAAAAAAAGGGTCTGCGGATCGCGAAAAGGATGATGGGTGACTGTCTCATCCCAAACTGAGGTACCGCCTTGTAGTGGGGACCACGGTTCGGGTCGGTTCTGCTTAGGAACCGAGATAAATTTCCCGAACCATGCACATAAATTGACTTCTTCATATGACAAACTTTATCAGACTTCCCCTGAGCAACAAAGCCAGGCATATGCTCCATATACTTCTTAATGCATATCACTTTGAAGAAACGCGTTCTTCATATCAAAGTGCCAGTCATGTTTCGACAAAACAGAGGTCGGTCTAAATTGGGAGCAACGGAGATCACCACATGAACGGAATGAAGCTTGGCCACGGGAGAAAAGGTCTCAAAGTATTCAACCCCTAACGTCTGAGTGTATCCCTTTCTAAGCAGTTGAGCCTTTAAACGATCCACCAAGGGATTATACTTGACAGTACATACCATCTGCACCCTATTGCACATTTCCCTACAAGTAACTTGGCTAACATCCAAGCCTGATTTTGATGAAGAGCAATCACTTCTTCCTCCATAGCATGCTTCCACCCATCATTGTGAAGAACCTCTTGGAAAGAACGAGGAATAGACACAAAGGACAAAGACAAAGCAAACTACCAAAGAGGAGATAAGTCATCAAGCAAACTACATATACCCTTATGGAGAGCAATGGGAAAATCTTCCTCATTAGGCAATACTAGGGAAGACTCAAGAGAAGAATCTTCATATGGGGTGGCCTGATTGATAAAGGACATGTTGGTAAGCTCTCCATCACCTTTCTTGGAATGCTAGGAGTATATCTATATCGAAGAAGGATCTGAACATTCCACAAGAACTTGCTTAATGAATGAAGTTGTGTCTGGCACCAAAGGAAGAGTGTAGAGCCTTCTTCAAGTTGCGAAGATTTTCCTCCCTCAAAAAATTATGCAGTACTCTCGAAAAACGCAACATCAACTGACACATATCGCTTATGAGTAACTAGATAGTAACACTTGTAACCTCGTTGAGTATAAGAGTAACCTTAAAAAAAACAAATTTTACAGCTTTGGGTTTGAATTTATCAAAAACATGGTCAAACTGATGTACGTAGCACACACACCCAAAAACTTTAGGAGGAATAGAAAAGGGTTAATGTTGGGAATATCTTATAGAAAAGAGAGAGAGAGAGAGAGAGAGAGAGAGAGAGAGAGAGAGATTTCCCACATAAGACTGATGAAGGCATCCTATTTATTAAATAACATGCAACCAAAATTACATAACTCCAAAAACCTTTTAGAACATTCATATTTAGCAGCAGGGCTCTAGCAACCTCAAGTAAGTGAAGATTCTTACTCTCCGCAACTCCATTCTACTGATGTGTGTACATGACATTTGGTGAATGAGATCGTGGTAGGAAGGACAGGAATGAAAGAGGTTCGATGTATATTCCCTGACACTATCAGATCTCATAATACATATTTTAGCATCAAATTGAGCTTGTATTTGCATATAAAATTCTTTAAAACATGTAAAGACCTCAGAACGGTCTTTCATCAAGTATAACCATGTATTTCTAAAGCAATCATCCACAAAGATAACAAAATATTTAAAATCAGACAAACCGAAAACATGAACTGGACCCCAAATATCTAAATGTACCAAGTAAAAGGGTTTACCAATTATCACTAACGTTATCTTCACAAGAAAGAAAAAACACTCTATGATGCTTGCTTAACTCACAAGCTTCACACTCTAACTTAGACACATGTGGCAAAGATGGGACAAGACTCTTTAAACTATTCAGGGATGGGTGACCAAGCCTGGAGTGCCACTGATGAGGAGAAACGTTGACCTGCAAAGTTACTCCAGTTCCCTTTATTCCACGATCATAGTAGTAGAGCCCATTTAATTCATGTCCTCCACCAATCATCTTCCCCATCTTTAGATCCTTAAACACACAATAAGAATGATAGAATTTGATAGAACAATTTAGGACTTCGGTTAGTTTACTAACAGATAACAAACTCAAAGGAAATTTAGGAATATACAAAACTTATAATAATGAGAGATTTGGGGTAGGATAGATAGTACTAACCCCAGAAACACTAGTAGATGTAACATCCATCAACTAGGGTCACAATGGGGATGAATGGAGAATGAAATAACTGAGACAACATAATACGCTTATCAGTCATGTATCATAAGCACCATAGTCAATAATCCATGGGAAACTCTCAGAGAAAGTGAAACATGTCGTACCTAACTGGGCAAAAGTAACTATAGAGGAAGAGGCATGGGTAGATTAATCTCTCAAAAGCTTGGCATGTTCTTCCTTAGACAATGTAATTGTGTCACCTTAAGAACTCGACTCAGCATGTGTGGTAGAATAGTACACTGCCCGTCAGAACAATCCTCCAATGAGTGGACATGATTAGCTAACGATGGTTTTCTTACTAGTTCCCAATAAGTCTCAACTGTGTGATTGTTGAGGCCATAGTGTGTGTAATGTCGATTACCACGGCCACCTCCAAAATATGTGCCGCAATCATCCCAAGTATTTGGGCCTCCAACATGACCTCCCTGTGGGTCTCTACCTCCAAATCAACCACCGCGACCTCGACCACCTCTGTCCCCATCTCCTCTACTAGATGTAGAGATAAATGCAGATTGATTAGATGAGGAGGAGCCCTATGTGCTCATATTAATTGTGCGTTGAACTCTAGTGAGTGCTTCTATGACAAATGTGATCTCACTCCCTCCAAGAATTTTAGATCTCACTAGCTTGGACTCAAGACAGAGGCAAGAGGAATTTTGCTACATGAAACTCCTCCCTCTGTCTTCAGAGTCTCAATATTGGTTGACAATTGACATTGGTTGATACACATTCAATTCTTCCCACATGCCCCGCAGGACATAATAGTACTCCCCCATACTCTTATCTTCCTCCTGGAATTAAAAATATACTCTATAGGAGTTCATAGATACAAGTGAGATTCTTCTCGCTCGAATACATCTTCTTCGAATTATCCCGGACTTCTTTGCCAATCTTGAAGATGACATTCGCACTAATGTGGCTCCATATGATTCCACGACATTGCCCTAATTTGGGCATCTTCGGGTACCCAATCATCATAATTTGTCACAGTTGTATCAAGCTTTGGGAAGTCAAATATTTACGTTTTTGTTTCCCTATCAAAAGGACCTCTATAGATGTGGCCCACTGTAAATAATTTTTTCCATTTAGTTTAGTTGATGTGATTTGGAAATGCATCGATTCAGGTGCAAACATAATATTGTACTTTGATTTATTTCTAATATCCATCTTGATAGGGAGAAGAACTTCAAATGCACGCTAGGAAAAAGGATTCAACTAGATTGATTGTCGCACACGTAGAATGTAATCAACTAGATCATTACTTGCTCTTTTTAGCTTCCATTCGTACAACTTTTTCCTTTGATCTAGATCATCAATAATCTTCACGCACAACTTATTTATAGCCTTCGAATCTGACCACAACCTTCATATCTACGTGTAGATCCAACTGTAGATGAGAGATGGCCCACTTTGACCCATCACATGGGTATACATAAAAGTGGACCTTACACACCTTTGTTGAACATGATTACACTACCCACCAAGTGATGGTATAACGAGAAAATGTGGCTAGGTTAGATCAGCTCAAACACATTAGCGTTTCTCCTTGACAAGAAGAGAAAGATCAAATGAAAGGAGGGAGAGAAAAGAGAAAGGTATCATATCAATGATGCTCTAATACCATGTAGAATCTGAGGAGAAGATTGAAGAAGAGAAGAGAGATGGGGAAAAATGAAAAGAGAGGGAGAAAGCAACTAAAGAGTTCTCATCTCATGCGCCCACCCCTTGTATTATTAAATTAGGGCTAATAATAACAATGTTTAATTACAAATTACCCCTAAGTTTTTAAGATTACAAATTACCCCTCTTAATCCCTTACAAAACTAAGGCACGTTGGCCTAAAAGTTATCCCAAAACATATGGAACCCAAGCATAAGAAGCGGGCCACCCAAATGGGACCATTCATCACCACATGTGGCAAGCGTGGACCCCATATGTGATCCACACGTGCTCAAGATAAGAACAAATAACAAACTATGTGCATTTCTTTTGACATGAAAAGAGAACACTCTCCTTCTAGTCACGATGCTACTGTTGGTATAGCATACCACACAACAAGGTGATTTTGGTGATCAAGCACATCCCACTACCAATGTCAATTGAGAAGATGCCTCTTCTTGTGGACAAGATCATGATCA
The DNA here is from genome assembly GCA_030180095.1 of Magnolia changhungtana. NCBI lineage: Eukaryota > Viridiplantae > Streptophyta > Magnoliopsida > Magnoliales > Magnoliaceae > Magnolia > Magnolia changhungtana. The sequence goes on from JASAUF010000303.1 coordinate 5,451,793, forward strand.
ATGTAGTATTAGAGGAATTCGAACTGTGGAGGATGTGGCAGACATTGACATCAGACATTCAGTCCTCACAGTAATCCTCATAATGGACCTAATGATGATGGTTATCTCTTTTACATGCCCTACACTCTTGTGTCTGGGGACCATCTCCAGTACCATCTTCTACTAGTTTCCATTATGTCTGTTAATGAATTTACTCGTTACACTTGGCTTTATGCCTTTATTTTTATATATCAAATCTGATGTTTTAACTTATTCTTACAAACTATTTATTAATTCTTATTATTTTAAATATTTAAAATAAATGGATTCCCAAGTCAAACCATTTAGGAGTCTAACTAGTTGGACTAACCGCCCATAAAAACAGGTTGGTGTATTGTCTGAGTTTTAAAACATTAATATCTTTAAGGGGTTATTTGGATGGCGGTAAATGGTTTAAGTTGTAAATGATTTACTAATAAATCACTTACAGTGTTTTGGATAGCTTGTAAATGGTTTATATCCTGTAATTGTGTACTCACACCTGAGATAGTTTAGAGAAGTAATTCATTAAAAAACATTCAAATGGCATATAAGAGTGGATTTTAAAGTGGATCATTGGGATAAGCCCATCTCACTAAAGCTTAGGGTTGATCCTCACATAAAACCAAGCAGTAGATGAGCCATAGAAGTGGGTCCATGAATTCAAATGCTCTTTTATAACTTATAAGGCCAGTAGCAAGATCTGCTATCGTTGGCAAAAGAGGGGGTGGGGGGTGGAGAGAGAGAGAGAGAGAGAGAGAGCCGTTGGAGTTCTCATATACAATGTGTGTATCTCCCAGCCTTCAAAAAAGAGTTGTTGGAGGCTTCTTCCTGGTAAATCATTTGTTAGCAAATGAAATCCCCGCTTTTTGCTGGCAAATGAAAAGGGAGAAAAGTTGGTAAATCATTTGTTATCATTTGAATCTGGTTGAACTCGTGACTCCACCTGTAGGCTACTGAGTACTGACTACCTACACCAGTAGAAAAAGAATGGATAATGGGCCATCGGTCATGGCCAAGGACCCGTGGATGCCTAAGTCAGGTAGTTGAACCAAGAGTAGGTGTGACTGGAGTCGGGATTTTTATGCGTACCTTTTGCTTTAGGCGGATGATGAATTTATAAGTTTTCTAGGCAGTCTGCGTATCTGAGTGGATCTACTAGAAATGCTAGAGAAGCCCATATTGGAATGGAAATCTGTTCTCAAGAACATCTCCGATTTTGCCTCGATCAGCATGATTTTCAATTAGGATCTCGTCAAATCGATCATGTTTTATACGACGTGGAATTCTCTTTGGATATTTTTGTTCCAAAGTCGAGGTCGGTATCTGAGGTCGAGGTTGGTATCTGAAGTCAACATCGGTTAGACAGCTTGCTCGAAATGATCAGGTTAGCTGATGTATCTTATTACCGAGCTCAGTTGACTGGTTCAGCTTAGCCAACGGGTTCTTTGCCCAACTCGGCTTCTCTGGTGGTAGACACATCAGCGGTTCAGGGAGATTGCTCTGTTGATCTTTGTCATGTGTCTCATATGGCTGGTCAGTTCGATTTTTCCAATAACAATTGCCCCCTTACTTCCGAGTTCCATGTTCATGAGCTCGGGAAGTAAGGATTTGAACTGACGTATAAGCATGGGATTTTGAAATTCTAACTGTGAGTGGTTAGCTCGATTCGCCTATCTTCCTCGATTTTGTCACCTAATGATGAGGCGAGAATCGAAAAAGACGGCGAATGTCACGGGGATCAAGGAAGATATTATGACAGTTTCGTCGTACAATGAGTCGTGCGCAGAGTAGCGAGCACTATTTCGTCTTTCAAGCGACTCACAAGCAGACACTTATCCCTGTTTCATTTGCTACTTCTGGGCGAACCCCGTGTCGCCATGTGGTAGAGATCGTGCATCGAAGCGTCTCTCCATGCCCTCGTGAATGATACTAGCATTAAAGGCATTCTCCCTTGGATGCTTATAAATAAGGGTTTTCCCTTCATTGTTCGCTCACCAGTCTAGCGAAGTCCAATCTGTGGCGACTTGTTTCCTTCTTCCTCTGTCCACTTCTACAGTTTATCCGGATACTTAACCTTTCCGATATGTTTTCCCTGTCTCTCCCTCTTCTCCTCTTCCAAGGATCTTTCGAGGGGCACTTCTGTCTTAAGAGCCTTCCACGGGGAGTCCGTACATGATAGTGCAGACTCTAGGTTAGCTGCATCTTCTAGGGAATCATCACCGGCAATGGCACCTCGTAATGAGGACGCTTCTCCGCCTCAAGCGGATGCGGCTTCCTCATCTTCTCATGGAGTGGCCTTATCGACCAACATTTTTGTTTCCCGGCTATGGCCGGAGAATTTGTGTGTCATTAGTCAACCTAATCATCTCGACCAAGCTATCTAACTGAGATCGATCTCAGATACTAACCTCGACCTCGGATACCGACCTCAATCTCGAATTCCGACCTCGACCTAGGAAAAGAAATATCTAGAAAGAATCCTACGCTGTATAAAATTAGATCGATCCAACGAAATCCTGGCCGAAAATCACGCCAATCGAAGCAAAATTATATATGTTCTCGAGAGCAGATTCCCACTCCAATATGAGCTTCTCCAGCATATCTAGCAAATCCACTCATATACGCAGACTGCCTAGAAAACCTATAAATGCATCACTCGTCTGAGGCAAAAGGTACACACAAAAATTCCGACTCCGGCCACACCTACTCTAGGTTCATCTACTTGACTTATGCATTTACAACTAGTAAATGGAGGGTCCCTAGCGATTTACTAGTAAATCTACCGGCATTTACCACCCCATTGTCAATGTATTAGTTATAATACGTGTTTATAGGTCACAGCAACTTTACCCCGACTTAGAGGTGGAGTTGTGAGTTCAACCAAATTCAAGCGATAACATCATTTACAACTAGTAAATGATTTACAAGCATTTTAGGGCATCCAAACGCAAGTTGTAAACGAGGTGGAGTTGTTAATTTCAATGCATACAGGTGGAGTTGTGAGTTCAACCAAATTCAAGCGATAACATCATTTACAACTAGTAAATGATTTACAAGCATTTTAGGGCATCCAAACGCAAGTTGTAAACGATTTACTAGTAAATCATTTACAACTTGCCTCATTTACCACCATCCAAATGACCCCTAAGTGTTAATTTCAATGTATTAGTTATAATACGTGTTTATAGGTCACAGCAACTTTACCCCGACTTAGACAGCATACGTATAGTTGAATGTCTCATAAGACAAACAAAGAAACGCATGAAACTACATCCTAGGGTGCAAGAAAAGAGTCCATACAGATGAGAGATGTATAAATTGAAAGCAGATCCGTTTATCTGGGGATAGCAAGTCATGAGACATTTAGGTGATGGAGTCATGAAAGACAAGTCAAAACCAACAACAATGCAGGTATGTCTAAACCGATGAGGAAACCACCACTGTCCTGCAGACTTGAATCTGAAAGATCGACTTCTGCTATGTTATCCAACAAGCAGTGTGACAGAATAGAAAGACAAAACTATATCTCAAAAGCCAAGCTTTAGCTAGCAAAGTGGACATGGTAACCCAAACGACACTAACAATAGCTTAAAACAAGACCCAAGTAGCAATTTCCTAAAGCATCTAAACCAGGACTAGATTTTCCGAAGCAACAATAGCAATGAAAATCCTGAAGAATCAAATATTTCCACAATTCCTTGCGTAAAATTCTCCAGCCAAATCGCAATAATACAGTCAATTCAACCAAACATGCCACTGAGTCTACATACTGGCATTTCTTTAACCCCTGGCAATCAATTCATAAACATCGTGAGACTGAAAGCAAAATCCTCAGAATTTTCAATTGCAGTAAGCACATAAACCGAGAAAAACATAAATCATCAACATGAAAAGCGGAACCGCAAGAAATCGTGAAAACAGAGTAGATAAGAAGGGGGAGTGAAAATGGCGGAAATATCTAAAGATTTGAAATCTGACCTGCATAGATCGTCGAGGAGCTCTTGAGGAGGAAGTATATTTCTCATGGGAGTGCTTGAAGATCGATGGAGACCTGCCATTACAGAGACGGGGAGAGGGGGGAACCCTAGCTTTTGCTTCTTGAAATCCTAGTTTCCGTTCTATGCAACGGAAAGCAGCAAGATCGGGGACTGCTGAGCAGTTTTTCTTCAGCTCTTTGTTGAGAAGACCCGAGAAGACTAGCGCATAGACGACGGAGCGGGGCTAGCGTAAATTAGCGACTCGGCAGGTAGTATGCGCACTCGCGAAAGCAAAAGCGATTCGCGCGGGAAGTGATTGAAGAGGTGAATCGCGGTACGCATGTTGATGGTGCACACCTGTGAGGCGTTGGGTCCGTGTGATCTTGAACAATTTTCAACGTAAACCGAACGATCATTCATTCATCATCTGGGACACCTGCCTTTAATATATACGGTTTCTTATTTTGTCGCTAGCCGTCTATCTTTCCAATGTTGTTGATATTCATAATTTTAAAAAATGAGGCCACATGTGTTAACTCAAATGCGTGGAATTAACATAGTGTTTAGAGTGCCACAGTCGTGCTCAACCTAGTTTGACTGAATATGACTCAAAGTGCTAAATCAGCCGTGTGAGAGCCATAGTCATACTCAACTTGAGTTTTACTGAATATGACTTCAATGTGCCAAATTAACAGCAGGATCAGACTTGTAATGGTTGGCCTGATTGTCCAGCCTAACAATTTAGAAATGAGGTTAATCCTTTCCAATGGAAGCTTTTTGCCTAAGCTAAGACTTCTTTCAATGGTGATAGTAGGCCTCAAGTTTCTCGATAATGTAGTAATGAATGGAAAGAATTTAAAACTAAAGGCTAAATTGTCAATTTCTATTGATTTATAAATGAAGTTTAGTACAATTGGGAAGGAAATAAAATAAGAAATAAAATAATTAAAAATAAGTACCTACGATCACCTACATGAACAAACAGTTGAGGTAGATGATTAGCAGGATGTGACCATAGTGTGATCTTCTAAGAAAGGACTCAGTTGATCGGGGATCCACTGATGGTAGGCCGTAAATATTTACACTATTCCTAGATGTACTGTAACGATGGCATTAGACAGCAGTGATCCAAGCTACCCTAAACTATGGACATTTTATAGTGAGACTGGACATAAGTGAAAGGATATAAAGCTAAAATTAAAATAAACAATGATGCATTGTATAGAGAGATTGTTTTTTGGCAAGGCCTCGAGCTCTTCATCGGATGCCCCTTATATAAATTTGAGAGGTTGATCATCCATATCGAGATCTTCTTGCCATCCTGGCTATAGAGATCCTTAAAGGTTATGAGATCAGTTTGTATCTTAAATGAACTCAAATTCCTCATCGCGTCTTTTGATTCATTTCTGTTTTGGGAGGAATATTTTTCTTGAACTTTTGTAGACATCGTGAAAGCACTAATTGTATATAGGAACACATATTTAGGCATGATCGTATGAGATAGCCTTGCAATAGACTTTTTTCTTATCTCGATTGGTCTTTATAAACTTGTCATTTGTCATTCATACATAGTGCCGACATGTAGCAACATTTTATTAGTCTATGTAAACTCGCCAAGATATGGCGTCAACAAGTATGTCCTACCTGATGACTTGATTAATATGATTTATGAAACAAGGTATCTATAGACACCCCACCCTGGACTGATAAGCTAATTGAAATTGAACTGTTTAGACGGATGGCAAAAACCCTAATCCAAATTCCAATCTTAGAGGCCTAAATCATAGGAACCATAATTCACACCCTAAACTCAACCTAGCTCAACCTAATCAACCTAGTTGATCTAGTCTTAAAATTGTAGAACCCTAAACCCTAGAACCTTGAGTCGACTTGTTGAGTCAACTCATCCGGTCAGCCTACCCAGTTCATTAACCCAGTCAGCTCATCTAGCCAAGCCCAACCCAAAACTGAGCCTGAATTAGACCCAAATCCCAACCCAACTGAAGTCCAATATTAAGCAAAGCCTACACACGAGTAGAGTAGGTTGCCTGCCAAGATAGGAGGCTCCATGTGTGGATGGCAGCACCCAGGGCACCGCTAGCCATGTGGCATGCCTCCTCTCTTGGCAGGTACCCTCCAAGCGTGTGGTTTTCCCCTTCCATAAACTTCTTGACTCTAAAGAAGAGACTTCAATGCCCCTATCCTTAACTCATATTTACCCTTTTACCGACCAATCCAAGCCACAAGATGCTGCCACATGATAATCTTAAATTCAGACCATCAACGTCCTTTTCAACCCTAAACTTACCAGGAATTACCAGAAAACTGGGCTTGGGGGCTATAAATATCCTCTCCCCTTCTTATCTCAATCATTGAATCATCCTTGGAAACCCCTCCTCATCTAAGCATTCGGTAGATCCCATAGTCACCGAGTAGCCAGCGGAGCATCCCTCACTCATCAAGGTTCGCTTAGCCATCCACTTTCCATACCTCCACCAAGAATAGGAAAGAGCCATAGGAAGGAGAGCCTAGCCCTAGTTTAGCTTAGCCTATTCGTATCCCTAGCCTCTTGAGCAAATTCAAGTCTTGATCCAAACCACTCAATCTAGTCCTTGCGACACAACCATCCATCCAACCATTCAACCCTTAACAAGCTTCCATTAACCCGATATTAACATAGTGCAACACTCATTCCCCTCCCAACCACCTTGCACATCAAAATTCATCATCTTCGTATTGCATTATGTCACTTCTTTCACCTAATTGGTTCAAGTGTATGCTCTATGGCTTGCTAATTAAATAAGATCCTCTCTATCAGAAATCCAGCTGATTAACTCATGCTTTGTCATAAGTATTGCATATAACATAACATCACAATAACGCTCAATACCCGGTCAGTACAAAACATATGTTCTATGGCTTGCCAACATAGCTGGATCCTGCCCATTAGAAACTTGGACTGCTTGGTATCGCGCACATCCACAACACCGCAGGAGGCTCGTTCGGTCCTAGAGGAGTGTCGGGATGTCTTCCCTGGGAACATTCTAGACGAACTTCCACCGATATGAGACATTCAACATGTGATAGATCTCGTCACAGGGGTGACCCTACCAAACCCCCCTCACTACAGAATGAACCCCACCGAGCATGCTGAGTTGAAGAGGCAGGTGGATGAATTGCTTAAAAAGGGATTCATTGTTGAGAGTCTGAGCCCGCCCTTCTTATGCCCAAGAAAGACGGCACGTAGCACATGTGTGTTGATAGTAGAGCCATAAACAAGATCACTGTCAAGTATTGGTTTTCCATCCCGAGACTTGATGACATGCTTGACGTGATGGCCACCTCTCCTACTATCTTTTCGAAAATTGACCTCAAGAGTAGTTATCACCAAATTCGTGTTTGCCAGGGAGATGAATGGAAAACTGCCTTCAAGACGAAGAACGAGTTGTATGAGTGGCTGGTTATGATTGATAGCGCTCACTTTCTCAGTAAGGAAGGTCATTTTGTGCACATTTAATTTCCTCTTTATAGTGCACAAGTTCTTGAGATATTTAGCATATGATGGAATTTGTCTAATGACATCAAGCAAAGGAATATTGACAGTAACCTTTTGGAACACATCAACACCTCTTGATATTTTATGGGGACAGTCGGATTCCGAAGTCTAGATGGGAACAGAGCTGGAGGCTCATATGACTTAGTGTCTTTATCATTTTATTTTTGCAGCTCTTGAACCATAGCCGATTCATCATTCTCTTTAGATGGTGGCTCATCCTCCGGTATTTCTACCGGTTGCATTATCTTGTTATCGACCTCTTTTCCACTTCTCAAGGTAATAATGGTTTTAACTTGTTCATAATGTAGCCCACTTGAATTTGAGTCTCCAATGAAATGTGTGTTTCTGGGGTTTGGCATAAGTTGAGAAGGAAGGGTGTCTTTTTCCCTAGTATTTAGTTGAGTCTCAATCCTAGCCACGACTGTCTTTAATTTCTAATTTGATTGGATTAGAGACTAATTCATTTAAGCTTTAGAGTTCATGAATGTGGTCAATGCTTCCTCCACAGATGATCGCTTTGGTGGTGGCACATATGGTGTATTGTTAGTGCCCCAAAGAAATTGTTTTGTGGAGGCATTTGAGGTGCATTGGGCGCATTAATTTACAGTTACGCCAATTTGGATTGTACATATTTTCCATTGGTTGCATAACTGACCTTTGGTAGTTATTTATAGCATTTGCTTGCTCATGCTAATGCGTGATATTTTGTACAACTGGGATTATTAGACAATCTTTTGTGTCATGGTCTGCACCACCACAAATGCTATAAAAATTACCTAAGTAAGAGTTTTCTTTAACCATATCAACCTTCCTAATTTCCAAGGCTTCGACCTTTCTAGCCAATGCAACGAATTTTACATTAAGATCATCTTCCTCTCTTAGGACATACATCCTCACTTTCTCTATAGGAATGGTTTTAGTTTGGTCTGGTTTAGCAAAGACATCCCATGTCTGCATACTCTCTGCTAACATATGTAGAAAATCCCAAGCCTCATTATGATCTTTGTCAAGAAAGGTTCCACCACACATCATTTCTATGAACTGACGGGTATCCATGGTGAGCCGCATTCAAAACGCATCAATCACGTGCCATGGTTCATAACCATGATGTGAACAAGTAGAAGGTCTTTGAAGCGCTCCCAAGCTTAGAAAAGCAGTTCATTCCCCTTTTGGGAGAACGACATGATTTCTTGTTTTAGTGTATTTGTTTTGTGCTCAGGAAAGAATTTTTTCAAAAACTCTCTACTTAAGGCTTGCCATGTAGTGATGGTATTAGGTCTTAGAGAGTTGAGCCATGCTTTCACCCGATCCTTTAGAGAAAATAAGAATAACCTAAGCTTAAGTACATCCCTATTGCCATTGTTTACTTGTAATGTTGCAATTATTTCCTCAAAGTCTTTGAGGTGCAAGTGGGGGCTTTCAGAATCTAAGCTATGAAATTTAGGAATTAATTGAATCACACCTAGTTTAAAATCAATGTTCCTTGTGTGAGCAGGAAACACTATGCAAGATGGTAAAGTTGATCTCTCAAGGTGTAGATGTTCACGTAAAGTTCGTGGTTGGTTTAAAACATTCCTATGAACTTCATTTTCATCCTCAAGAGGAGGATTAGGTTGATTTTCTCTGTTTTGATTTATAGTTGGATTTGGATCATCAACTGGGTCTGCCATGGAATCCAAGTGATGTTGAGTGCCTCTTCTATGTGAATGATCAAGGCCTGGAACTAATCCGCCTTCGGAGGAGAGTTGATTGTTTTGATCCCTACTCCAATAGGACATAAACAATCCACACCACACAACAAATGCCATTAATTTAAATAGCAAGTATGATACTTAAAATAAAAATAAAAACTTAACCAACAACCCAGGTAGCGGGGCCGACCATGAGGGTTCAATCCACAAAGTAAAATAAATTAACAACACAGGTGACAGGGCCGACCATGAGGGTTCAATCCATAAAACAAAAATAAATCAACAACCCAGGCGGCAGGGCCAACCATGAGGGTTCAGACCACAAAGCAGAAATACAAAATAAATCAACAAAAGTACTACTACTGTAGATATTAAACTATGCGCTAATCTGGAAAATAAATTTAGCAAATGATCTTTGTGATCAAATAGCAACTGTAGGACAACCATAGCACTTGGGTGATAAAATCCCAAGCAGGGCAACCTTATGTCATAGTCAGTGCTTAAAAGACCCAACTAGATTTACTTTCAAAGAAAAAATAGAAAATCTATAAAAAAAAATTTAGAGGGTTTAGAAGAGAACTTACCTTAGCTATCTTGCGCAGATCTAATCTATCTCAGTGTCTCCCTGGCAACGGTGCCAAAAACTTGATTGCTTACCTCCAAGTGCAGAGGTTCGTAAATAATATCTCGTGAATACATGGTCGATCCCACAGGGAGATGAATTGTGAGAATGAGAAAATCAAATGCAAAACAAACTAAGTAATAATAATAATAATAATAAAAGCTAAACTAATGAGTTGATTTCAGGAGTTTTGAATGAATGTAATTCAACTGAATTAAAACAACCCCCAAGCTTTAAAGTTCCACACATAGGTTAATGTTCCAAAATCATGATGACTTGGATAACACAACTAGAATCTGAGTACTATGGTTAGCCTAATCGAAAAATAAAATAGTTTAGATATTTTAATAAATGATATAAAAGATTAGAAAATTATGGATTTGCACGATTGATATATATTCTCAAGCGTCAGTGATTTTAAGAATTCAATATCAATGAGATAATAAATCAAAGAAATGTAGCAGGATGAGAACCTCTCCTATCTAGGAAATCTGATTGATTCAAGGTAAGCCTGTCCATCAATGTGGATTTTATATTATGGAAACATATGGATCTCACAAGAGGATAAAAAATAAAACCTAAACAATAGATAACATGCATACACCATTCTTCTCATCATTAAAATAATCAATTATCATAACTATGAAAACATTAAACCAATGTGCTTCCCTTCTAGCTTGGGCTAGAGGGAACTAGAAAAATATAATTAAATTACAGAAATAAAACGTAACAAAAAATAAATAAATGTAAATAGAAAAATCTAAAAGAAAAAAAAACAATTTATAAAACTTAAATAAAATTAAAAATGCTCTAAAAATCCTAAATCTTGCTCTTGAATGAATTGAAAACTCTAACTTTCGTATAAAGTTAGAAAACTCTAGAAACTGCCTCAAATATACGCAATTTTCCAAAGTAGACTTCATGCTGCATAATTTGTTAAAATAGACTTCACACTACACAGTTTTCTAAAATAGACTTTAGAGTTTCATAATACACTTTTTCAGGATAATTTTAGGATTTTTCACTTCAAATCTTCGATTCTATTCATTCCTTACTTGGTTTTCTTAGATTTTTGGCAAGTAAATTCTTCAATCTTGGTCTCCTGAGATCCATCCCTTGCCTTGGTGATTCTTGAGCATTAAATCTATGCTTTTAACATCCTTTTTCAATCCAAGCTCTTAAATTCACCTTGCAACACATACATGAGTAAAATAGAATATCAAGCTGATTCATGTCCATAAAATCAAGATATAAATGGAGAAAATTATGCAATATTTGAGTCTCAACGACGGGCTGTACGAGTGGCTGGTTATGCCCTTCGAGTTAACCAATGCCCCAAGTAGGTTTATGAGGGTGATGACCCAGGTGTTGCGACCCTTTATTGACAATTTTTTAGTTGTGTACTTTAATGATATCCTCATCTATAGTACATCCCCTAGCCAGCACATCGAGCACTTGAGGTAGGTCTATAATGCCTTGCGCGTACAAAAGCTCTATGCAAACCTCAAGAAGTGTTCCTCCTTAACCTCTCGTGTTATCTTCTTGGGGTTCGTTGTATCATCAGAGGGTATGTCTGCAAACCCTGAGAAAGTCAGGGCTATTGTCAATTGGCCTGAGCCGCTACCATGCACAACGTGCGAAGCTTTCATGGCCTAGCTACCTTCTATGGGCGGTTCATCCATGGATTTAACTCGATTATGTCTCCCATTACAAATTACATACGAAAAGGGGAGTTTCAATGAACTAAAGCCACGGAACAGGCCTTGTCGAAAATTAAAAAGAAGATGAAGGAAGCGTCAGTCATGCATCTACCTGACTTTACCAAAGCCTTTGAGGTAACGTGTGACGTGTCAGGAATTGCCATAGGCGGTGTAGCCTTTTTCAGTGAGAAGCTAAACGAGGCTAAACAACGCTACTCCACTTATGACAAAAAGTTCTATGCGGTTGTGTAATCATTGCGCCATTGGCAGCATTATTAGAATTCGTCCTGTTCTTTAATCATGAGGCCTTGAAATATTTGAGCTCTCAAAAGAAGTTAAGCCCTAGGCATGCTAAGTTGGTACAATTTCTTCAAGAGTACACGTTTATGCTTAAGCATAAGGCCGAAAAAGAGAATAAGGTTGCTGACGCGCTTAGCCATTGTATTATAACGCTGCGGTCCATGAGTATTGAAGTTACATGCTTTGAGCAACTCAAGGGTGACTACTCAAATTGTCCTGATCTTGGGATCATTTATGCGTCATTGTCTAGTGACCTGCCCTCGAGGAGTGTGGAGTTCGTCCTTACATATGGATATCTTTTTAGAGGGGACAAGCTCTGTATCCCACGAACATCCCTCCGTAATTTTTTAGTTTGGGAGCTGCATGCTGGAGGGATGGCGGGTCACTTTGGTAGACATAAAACAATTTCCCTTGTGTTTGATCATTTCGATTGGCCTAATCTCTAGAGAGATGCGGCTAAGATTGTAGGGCAGTGTCGAACATGTCAATTGGCAAAGCAGAGGAAGCAAAATACAAATTTATATACTCATTTGCTAGTTCCATATGCCCCGTGGCAAGATGTCAGTATGGACTTCGTGCTTAGGCTTCCTAAGATTATTCGCATGCACGACTCCATACTCGTGGTTGTTGATCTATTTTCTAACATGACCCATTTCTTACCCTGTTATAAGACCTCAGATTCCTCCCATGCTGCTAAGTTATTCTTTCAGGAGGTTATGCAGCTCCATGGAGTACCTAGATCCATCGTGTCTGACAGAGATACTAGGTTCACTAGTTATTTTTGGAAGACTCTCTGGCATCTTTTGGGTACGAGACTCCAGTTTTCTTCAGAATGTCGTCCCCAGTCAGATGGTCAAACAGAGGTAGTGAACCATAGCCTAGGAAATTTGTTAAGATGTCTGGTTGAAGACCACCATAGGACCTGGGACATTGTTCTTCCCACAACAGAGTTTGCTTATAATTCTTTAGTGAACACAGGTCCACATGAATGAGCCCGTTTGAAATTGCTTCAAGTCTTAAACCCCGAGCCCCCATAAATTTGATCCCTATGGCTACCCCACAGCGTCTTTCAGAGTTAAGAGAGTCCTTCGCCCAACATTTACATGCATTGCATAATGAGATTAGGAGGAAGATTAATTCAAGTAATAAACATTATAAACTTTCTGCTAACACTCACAGGAGATTTAGGAAATTTCAACCTGGAGATGACATCATGGTTTGTATTAGGTCTAATCGGTTTCCACCTAGATCCGTGAAGAAGCTTCATGCTCGTAGCATAGGCCCACATAAAATTGTGAAAAGGTTAGGGTCTAATGCTTATGTTATCGATATCCCTACTACCATGGGCATCAGTTCCACATTTAATGTGGAAGATTTAGTTCCATTTCACGAGTCATTACCTTTATCAACTAGTTCCCGTATTTCTTCCCAGACCCTCCCTATATATAGACCTTGGCCACAACCTGATCTTCTCGTACCCATCTTACCTTCTCTTCCACTTGCACCAAGAGGAGATGAGATAGAGGAAATTTTGGACTCGAGGCGGTTTCCACTTGCTCCGGGGGTTTCCAGAAATTCCTAGTCAAATGGAGGAACAGGCCCATTACAGGTAACTCTTAGATCACAGAAGCAGAGCTGTAGCGCATTGCCCCGATTTGCTCGAGAGATACTGTTCACGACCCCAAGTGTAAGGTCGCGATGTAGTAATAATCTCAGTGAGACCGAGGTCAAATCCACAGGGACTAATCTCGTGAGTATTCTGAAAGCAACTAGAAGAAGAACTAGAAAAAGATGAAAACCTAAATCTTGAAGTATAGAGACTAATTGTGAGAGATTTACTGAAAAACTTAAGAAATTCAAAGGTGGGAAACTAGGGTTTCCATGGATCCACTTGTAGAGATCAAGGAGATCCATGCTTGATTCAATGACGCAACTGGAATTAGAGTCTCATCTTATCCAATTGGAAGATATCTTAGTAAAATCAAATCTGAACTTCCTTTGACCTAATTCTCAATGGATGAGAGTTGTGAGAACTGGAAGTGATTCCATCACAAAACCATGCCTATGAGACAAGGCAAACAACAGGATTTACCAATCCCACAACCAATCATAAGAGAATCATGAAGATTATAAGGATTCCATCACCCAACCATGCCCATGGGACGATGGTGAACAATGAGATTTCTTAATTTCATAATCTCAATACACGACAAGAACATACTTAAAGCTATCGCAGATCTATTGTAATTTAAGTCACAACAAACCATTAAAACTAAAAGTATTTTTTGTAATCAAACTAGAATTAAAGATAGTTCAACTTAAACATGAATAAAATAGAAAATATCCCATCATGCTACAAGCTTCACCTCTTAGCCTTAGCTAAGAGGTTTAGCCAACCATAGACATGATTGAACTAAAATCTCTTAAGAAAAATATAAAAACAACTAAGGAAAGGGAAGAAAAACTCTTGGCGACGGCTTCTTCACGCTTTTGCTCCACTTCACAAACCCTAGAAGATACTTAGGAACATCCTAGAGAGTCCTATTTATAGTTGTGGAACTCCAACTTTCGCACCTAGTTGGAAAACTCTAAAAATCGCCTCAAATTTATGCAGTTTGCCAAAATAGGCTTCACTTTGTACAATTTTACAGAATGACCCAGAGTTTCAGAGTATGTAATATGTTTGTTTTCAGGATAATTTCAGGATTCCTTTTCTTCACTTCAAGTCTTCAATGCTCTTCATTCCTCACTTGGTTTTCTTGGATCTTTGGTATGTGAATTCTTCATTCTTGGTCTCACAAGATCCATCCTTGGCTTTGGTGATTCTTGAGTGTTAAATTGATGCTTTTAGCATCCTTTTCAATCCAAGCTCTTAAATTCATCTTGCAACACAAACATGAGTAAAATAGAACATTAAGCATTATCATGTTCATAAAAGCAAATAATAAATGGGGGATAATATGCAATATTTGACTCTCAACATAATCCCCAACTAGCATTTTGCTAGTCTCGAGCAAAGTATGTGAAAAATATTTTGAAAACTAGAGGACAATTTCTATAAGCTCAAGTGGTTTTAAAATAATCCAGATAATAGAGTTTCAAAATACATCGATGTTGAGCATTATTTTCTCCTAAATTGTAGCACTCGGTAAATTTCATGGTCAAGTTCAAAGTATTTATCCACAAATTAGAACAATTGTAAACGTTGAGTTCCACAAGTGCATAGTGAAATCTAGACTTATCACAATCAAAGGTTCAATTCTTAATGTTCATGATAACATTAATAATCAAAAGAGTATTCAGGACAACCAAAACTTAAACCAAAACTTGCCTTACAGTTCATCTTTTCATTCTTCCAGCTTTTGATTTTTCCATCGATGACTTTCACGCTATGTCAACCTTTTTAAAGATCTTTAATAGGTAGCCGTTTTCGAAGATAACTGTTTTTTTAGCTGGGTATTTATTTATTTTTTATTATTATTATTTTCAATTTTTCTCATTGAACATGATGGACAAATTTCCCAGGGTGGTTCCTTCCATGCTTAATAATTATCAAGTTAATAATTCAATATCAAACTGACACCTTAATGTGTAAGCTATATGTGACATGTGAAATCATGACTCATTCAATATTTAAAACTTCTAATCATGGATTAATAATTCAAACTTAACTGTGAAATCTTACAAGTAACTGAATCCAAGAGTCATAAATCACCAACATTAAGTATCTTATACTTCTAAATTATGGATGAGCTTCAAAATCGCTCGAATTTACAAAAAGTTTCGAAATTTTTTTACAATTTTTGCTCACAGACTAAGAGAACACTGATTAGCTTACCTAATCCACACCCCTAACCTAAAATCTACATCATCCTCAATGTAAAAGATATAAGCATCCAATGCACATGAGACAATGGAAGTAAGGAGAAGTGATGGAAAGGTAGTACGTGAAGAAGGAATATAGAGGTTTTTCCAATGGTCTCAGTGTGAAGATGGGTTAGTACAAGAGTTAAACCAACAAAAAGCAAACTATCCTAAACAGTATAAAGCCGACTATCCTAGACATAATATGAAAGCAATAAACTAATCCTAAACTAGGAAAGTAAGGGAAAAACTACTTAGTCATGCCACAAGGTTCCTCATCCGGCCAATATCTTGATAAATTTCTCAGTAGGTTTCTCAACAAGATCATCCAAAAGCCCTTTTTGCAATAGGTTTGAATGCCTTGGAGCATTCATTTCCAGAGAATTTTAGGGACCTCAGTAAAAAATTGTCGTTGAATCGCTTGAGGTATCCAAAGTATATATGATTCACTTGTGACCGAAAAAGTTTCAATGTTAGTACTCCATGGTGAATCAAAAACTACAGGTAGGTAAATTCAGAAAAATTCTCAGCAGATGATGTAGTCTCAACACATTCCGAAGTTTTAGACTTCGATTCAATTGTCAGCTCTCCCTCCTGTGATAGTAAACATTCAGGATCTGTGGAGGAAAATGTTTCAGAATAAGGCTTCTCTCGGTCAGTAACAACTAACGAGGTGTTGTCATGCAAAGCATTCACTATGTCTTGTATCATGGGATCATTTGAATCTACAAAGTGTGCCTAACAATCGTCCGAAGAGTTAAAAAATTCAGCTGAGAGTGACTCATTTTTCTCATTGAAATTTGTGTTAATCTGCCTAAGGATTCCATCGTCTCTAGAAGTGGATGAAAGCATGATCTCTTGCTCTTCATCACGGTGAGAATAAATCGTCACCGGATGTATTTTGTCTTGCCTTTCATAGGTGGATTGATAATCAATAGGCGAAGAATTGATGTGAAGACTTTGTTCATCGGTACTACTCAGTAAAAGCATTGTATTGTCAAAAGTGTACAACTCAGATGGTAGCCTCAATTGGGTAGTTTCAACTTCCAGAGTCATATCGAGCAACTCATCCATCTCCCGAATCATATCATCATTCAATTCAGGGGAGTGGTCTAAACATGTCTCACAAGAGTTAGAAGGGTCAGTTGAAAGAGGCTCATCCTCCACATTTCAATCAGCCATGTCAGATGAGCGGAGTAGCTCATTATGACCGATCACTTCGTGTACTTCTTGATTATTGACATGGACCAAACTTGAGATTGATTACAGGGAAATTTGGGCTGCACATTCATGATCGTCATCCCAATACTCATCATTTTCCAATTCAGTGCAGTACTGATGTTTTATTTAAACCAACCTGATTTAAATGATTTTAAACTCGCAAGTATACGAATCGGATGTAGATATGGTACGTATTATGAGATCGTTTCCACGAGGACTGATTGTCACAATTCAAATTTACGATTTTTCTTAACTAATCCAACAAATAGTTGAGCGAACTACTAACACAAATCTATGAAAAATAACCGAGAACAATAAGAAAAATTCAATCAAGGAGAATACTAGGACTTTCGAATCCACCCCTAATTATCCTAACCCTTATTTTACCTGTTGATTCACCCTAATTCAGATTGATATAAAAATAAATAAATCACACTTTCTGTCCTTGGTCGAGCACACAGAATGTATAATCCTTTAAAGCATAGGGATCACATCTTTCCATCCATGGTCAGGCATGAAAAGATGTAGTTCCTATTTCTTCCTCTATAGGAAACCTGTTCATGGTCAGACACAAGCACCTAGAATAAGAATCCAAACAACATCCACATCTAGACTTTGGTTAAGCTCATAGAATGGAGAAGTATGAAAATTTCAGTTTAAGCACACTAGAGAAATAAACAAATCAATCAAATCAATATGAATTCAACCATAAACAAGAGTCATTCAAATTAAGGGCTTCATCTCAGCCCTAGCTAAGAGATTAGCAATCCATGAATTCAAATAAAAGGAAAGAAAAATATATTGATAAAAGGAGAACATCCTTCTCTCTCTTCTTTCTTCCTCTCTCTCTTTCTCTTCTCTTTCTTCTCTCCAAACTAAGCTCTCTCCTCAAGCCCTGGATCTCTTTCCCTGGCTCTCCCTCGCTCCTCAGCTCTGGATCTTTTTATAGCTACTGGAGTCGGTCGGTGTAGCTTCACAGCAACAGCTGGTGCATGTATAAGCTGTACACAGTGAAAATCGGAGCTTCACAAGTCCTGATTTCCTTGCCTGATGTCAGTAAAATCAATGTCTCCTGGGACGTTTTGAGATGGTCTACATGATGGACAGCTTGGATCAGCCATCTGATCAACGGTCTGATCGTGCAACCGCCCCAAAGTCGGCCAATTTCCGGACGCTGAAACAAAGATCGTGGATCTCTTCTGTTGTGACACTGGTGGGGCCCATTCCTTCATTATTTTAAGAAATCCACTCCATCCATTGGATGAAGGACGAAATTTCAGTTGGGAATATGTAATTTTTATCTTCTGTTGATGAGGCCCACATGATATTTTTTCTCTACCATTCAACCTGCTTTAGAACGGCTGGATTTACATAATCATTTTCTTTTGAAATTCGGTCACCTACACCTTGGCAATATCGATACTGGGATTCTGGTGGACGGTTTTGATTATCCATTTAGACAATGGATGGGGCCCACAACTACGAAATGGCCGGTAGTGCGAAGGTGCTGTAACGGCAGTTGCCGTTTTTGAAAATACACGGTCAAAGGTCGGTTTGACCATGGTGATCGTGCAGTGCACGGCTAGTGCACTTGAGCATTATGCACACCTAGCTCATGTGGAGTCCACTGTGATGTTTACGATCAATCTAATCCAACCATCTAATTTGTCTCCCCGATTAAGGGGTTGAGACCAAAGTTAAAGCATATCTTGTTACCAGGTGGGCCCTACTCAATGAATTAAGGGGCTGATCTAGCCGTTGGCCCACTTCCATAGTGATCCAATGGATGAAATTTAATATGTACGATTAATTCATCACCCCCAGGCCATGTATGATGTTTCGAATCAATCGGATGTCGGGAACCCTGAGATCTTGCATTTTGGACCAATTTCGGGCCTTTTTAATGTAAACGGCTTGATTTCCTCAGTCCCTGGCATATAAACTCTTCACTGTTGGTTCCCTGGAGTCTGTCCTTTGCTTTGGTGACTTCAAAGCATCAAATCCATGCTTGTAGTACTCTTTTTCAGTCCACACTCCTAATTACTCCCTACAACAAAAAAACAATTAAAATATGACATTAAACATTATCATGTACGTAAAATTAGGTAATAACTAGGGTCTGATATGCAATATTCGACCCTCATCAAGTACACACTTGGGATGGTATCACTTTCCTCACATTCTATTCCTAAATCGGGTTGAGGTTCGAATAAACTAACCTCTCCCTCATCATTGAAACCAAGTATGTCATGTGAGTGAAGTGTGTCATTATCATTATATTTGCAAGACACCCATGTCTCTTGATCATTCCTTTGGACTGTCATCGAGATCGACTCTTTGGGAAATTGAACCATATGCTCATTAACACAATCCAACTCTTCATTCTGAATTTTAGTATTCTCCATAATCGCATCACGTGAACCCCATTGTTGTATTCTTTTATAAGTTCTTGAAATCTCTGGAGTGCGTTTTGTTGACTGAGCTCTAGAGTTTGTATGGAATTTTGAAGTGAATTCTCATGATCATTTCTTGTCGGATCTCAGAGGTATAGGACCCAAGAGAATTGTCACTATGTTGCATTGTTGATTCAGCTTCCCAATCTTGATGTTTCCACTGATCATAAGTAGGGAGTTGGGAATGAAGAATTGGATTGGGTTGAAGTTGGGGTGAACTAGACTCCATTAGCTTATCAAGGCGCGATTCAAGCGCTTCTATCGTTCTTCTAATGCCAGCAAAATTGTCTGTGTAACCCTGAAGTGACTCCTCTTAGATCGTTTCTGATTGGGTTTCATAGGTAGAGGATCCAAGAGAGTGTTCACTGTGATGTCTTGCTAGTTCATCTTCTTAACTTTGATGTTTCTACTGATTATAGTCATACGGGTCATAGGTGGGAGAATCTGATGGTTGTTGATACATATTATCACCCATAATATAATCTCTCATTGTTTTCTTCTTGTCTGATGGGTGATAATAATTCTCACTCCCATAGTCATGATAACCCCAACACTCACGTACTGTTTTCTTAATCCATGGGGTGTAATTGTTCTTCCACATATGATCGCGTAAGGATTTCTTAACCAGTGGAGCATTGTATTCCGTTCGGTTTTCGATAATGGTTTCAGAAAAATTTTAAGACATGGGTTGTTTCCTCATATAATCATCTGACAGCCCTTCACAATTTCTCGCATTCTCTAAAACTAGCTTAGCATATTGACGTTCCCACTCTTGCATAACCCTAGCTCTGAATCTAATCCTAAAAAAAGAATAAAAAAAATCCTATAACAATATGGAAAGTAAGTAGAGGAGAAGTAATGAGGAAGTTACTAGATTGGAGGAGATCTATGTTAGGATCCTGCAAAAGAAAAAGGAAAGTGAATTAGTTTCTAAAAAAGAAATAAGAAAGTTTCTAAAAATAAAAATAGAAAGATGAGTTAGTGTCTAAAACTAAAAAGGAAAGTGTCTAAAAAAGCAACCTAGTTTCTAAAAACAAATTACGAAAGTTTCTATAAAAAAAAGCTTAGTTTTTAAAAACGAAAAAAGAAAGTTTCTAAAAACGAAAAAGGAAAGTTTCTAAACCTAGAAAGCTAAGTTAGTTTCTAAAAATAAATTAGAAATTACCCTTATCTAATCTTATCTTATCTTATCCTATCCTATCCTATCTTATCTTATCTTATCTTATCTTATTTTAGAATTAGAAAATAAATTAGTTTCTAAAAACAGAAAAAGAAAGTTTCTAAAAAAAAACTGATTAGGAAAGTTCTAAACCTATAATTAGAAATTTTTTTAAAATAGAAAACAAACTCTAAAAATAGAAAATAGAAAAATCTTAATCTTAACCTAATTCTAAAACTAGTTAATCTCAGAAAAATGCAATCGTTAATCCCAGGCAACGGCGCTAAAAACTTGTTCGCAACTCCAAGTGTAGAGTCGCGATGTAGTAATAATCTTGGTGAGACCGAGGTCAAATCCACAGGGACTAATCTCGTGAGTATCTTGAAAGTAACTAGAAGAAGAACTAAAAAGAGATGAAAACCTAAATCTAGAAGTATAGAGAGTAATTGTGAGAGATTTAATGAAAAACTTACGAAATTCAAAGGTTGGAAACTAGGGTTTCCAAGGATCCACTTGTAGAGATCAGGGAGATATATGCTTGATTCAATGACATAACTGGAATCAGAGTCCCATCTTATCCAATTGAAAGATATCTCAGTAAAACCAAATCTGAACTTTCTTTGACCTAATTCTCAATGGATGAGAGGTGTGAGAACTGGAAGTGATTCCATCATAAAACCATGCCCATGAGACAAGGCAAACAACAGGATTTACCAATCCCACAACCAATCATAAGAGAATCATGAAGATTAGAAGGATTCCATCACCCAACCATGCCCATGGGACAATGGTGAATAACAGGATTTCCTAATTTCACAATCTCAATACATGAAAAGAACATACTCAAAGCTATCACAGATCTATTATAATTTAAGTCACAACAAACCATTAAAAACTGAAAGTATTTCTTATAATTAAACTAGAATCAAAGATAGTTCAACTTAAACATGAATCAAAGTAATAGAAAACATCTCATCACGCTACAAGCTTCACCTCTTAGCCTTAGCTAAGAGTTTTAGCCAACCATAGACATGATTGAGCTAGAATCTTTTAAGAAAAACATAAAAACAACTAAGGAAAGGGAAGAAAAGCTCTTGGCGATGGCTTCTCCATGCTTTTTCTCCACTCCACAAGATGCCTAGGAACATCTTACGGAGTCCTATTTATAGCTGTGGAACTCCAACTTTTGCACCTAGTTGAAATTTCTAAAAATTGCCTCAAATTTACACAGTTTTTCAAAATAGGCTTCACTCTGCACTATTTCACAGAATGACCCAGAGTTTCAGAACATGCAATATGTTTGTTTTCAGAATAATTTCAGGATTCCTTTTCTTCACTTTAAGTCTTCAATGCTCTTCATTCCTCACTTGGTTTTCTTGGATCTCTAGCATATGAATTCTCATTCTTGGTCTCACAAGATCCATCCTTGGCTTTGGTGATTCTTGAGCATAAAATTTATGATTTTAGCATCCTTTTCGATCCAAGCTCTTAAATTCACCTTGCAACATAAACATGAGTAAAATAGAACATTAAGCATTATCATGTTCATAAAAGTAAATAATAAATAGAGGATAATATGCAATATTTGACCCTCAACAGATACAGGAGTTCACTTTCGCCAGTGGCGAATTCTTCCTACCCAATGAGAGTTAATGCGGACATCAGTAGTGCACCATTTAGAGTATACTAGATGAGGAGGCGTCGCCGACAGATTACCGGAGTGGAGGAGTTGATGTAGATGGACGTTGAGTCCATCGGACCCATTTTCTGATACGCTATGAGTGCAGGAGCGACATGACTGTACCCTGACGATAGATCCATGGGTTGGATTTCATACCCTACCACATGTGTGTTTTAGTTGTATGTGTTTTTTTGTTCTTTTCTTTATTTCAAGGGCTTTATTTCACTTTCTTTACTTTTTGTATTTTTTTTGTTATTTTTCTTATTTTCAAGAGATTTAGTGCACTTTTACTTTTTCCATAACTTATATATATACGTTGTGAGAAACCCTATTTTCATTATTATTAAATGAATAGAAATTCGTCTCTTTTCTTCTTCTTTATTCAATAGATTAGAGTTTCAGGATTGGCCCTTGGGTGTTGAGAATTCCACTCCAATTTCAGATTTCCTTCTTTTTAGACCTTCGAGGTGCAAAAAAAGGTAAGAATCATCTTCCTTCTTTTCTTTTGACGACAAAAGGACCCGTATTTCTTCATCTTGAACCCTTCGTTTTTCATCCCTTTCGTTCCTCTCTGGATACCCCCTTTCTAGTTTGAATGGAAAAGAGGGATGGTTAGTCAATACAATCAGATCCAAATTTAACCGTGGATTGACTTATGCTAGATCTGGGATATCCTCATATCCCTAGGTCCTCTCTTTCTACTGTTTACGTGATCTTATGCTAAAGGGCATGATCCTGACAAAAAAACATCATCTTTGTGTTGAGGTTTACTTAATCCGTTTGATTGCAAACAGTTAGTTAATTGGTGTATTTATTTGAATATTCTTTAACCTGATTACACATGCATCTAGAGTTAGGTCATCACATGTCCTTGCATCAATAAACCATACAAAACCTATAATACTTTATGAAACCTTTCTTTCTTTTTTCCAATAAGCAAGAAGACAATAATACTTCTATGCTAGTGCAAAACATAACCTTCCACTGACAAGACACTAGAGGCATTAGGGAAGACACATGGCTATATAAGAAGAAGAAATGGGGTAAGTTGACGGAGGGTTGAAACCAAGGATGCTTCTGTCCTTCCCAAGGGGAGTCCTATCAACATACATACAATTCAACTTTCTAATCAAGATTTCCTCAGATCATGATGCATATGGGGCACACAACCAACAGTTGAGTCTTAGATGGGCTCCACAAGCAGACTAATTGAGGATTAGATATCCTCAGATTGAATATCTGACTCAAATCAAGCCCCGTCGGGTCCATAGTCCATACATCAAATCAAGATAATCCAACCATCTAAGTTAGATATCAGGAGCACATTAGGGATCCAGATTGGCAGAATCTAGATCAGATCCACAGTCTAAAGACGGACCTGGAAAAAATTACTGGTCTGAGGGACTTAGAGGTCCAATTAGATCACATGCCCAACAATTTAATTGATAAATGGAGCTACAAATCTAGCCATATTTTTTTTTTCTTGCACCTTTGTTGAAGCTTTCAACAAGGTAACTTTCTATTTATGCATATCGAAATAGTCATCAATAATAACCACAACCTATTTGTAATAGGATGGTCTATCCAGATATTATTTTTAGAAGCAGCAACAACTATTTAGGATATTTTTGGGAATTTTTCACAGTGACACATCCCCCCAACACCAGTCAATTGGTATTTACGGAGAGATTACAGTTGGCTATTGCCTATTAGAAAAGAATTTGCAGTCAATAGACCCATGTACTCCAGCGGCGGTTTGTTGTCATTTTATACAATCAGTTAGGCTTTTATGCAATCTAATAGTTCCTGTTTTTGGAATTTCCTGCAGCTGGCAGATTCCATAATTAACTATGTGGCTGCATAGTCGTGAAGGTGGTTTATGCAAAGAAGATGTCTAGTTATATTTGTAGTTTTTGGTTCTCTACAATTAGTTTCCATTAAGAGGTTTTTTATTAGAAGTAGCAATTGTCATTGCTTATGATAGGAGGTCATCGAAAAAAAGGACAGCACTACATAGATAAACCTTGAATGCAAACCAATCGAAAGTAAAAGATCCACAGAACAAAGAATAAAACACAAACATCTGTTAGAACATATGGCCATATGGTTTCTTCCTGTAACGCATTAATAAATAAATAAAAGAAAGAAAGAAAGCATTATTGTATATTCCATTACCTATTCTTCAAGAGTAAGTCCAGTTCTGTCATGTGTAATCAGCGTATACTCCAACTTGCATGCTTAAGAACCAAGAAAATCAGATATGGCAGAGGACAAATGTAGCAATTCTACATACTTTGGTTTTAATTTCATCTATTTGCTGGAATATCTCCATTCTAAAGAAACGAAAGACTGTCTCACTATTGAGAAAATTGTTTAGCCATCATGATAGATGGGATTGGCATCTCTCTGCCACATAATTTGCTAGATATATCCATAGGAAATATTAAAGCACTCAATATGACAATTCACAAAACTCCATCTTTGTGTTTTTTTTTTTTAAGAGAGCACAAATTTTGTTAAATAAAATGGTTGAAGTACGAAGATGCCTTCGATTACAAAGACCAGTAAAAACCTTGTAATATTCTTGTGGAATTAGAGTTTGGAGTTCTAACACAGTGCCTGGGAACCGAGCTTAACTCAATGAATTTCTAAGTCAATAAGCAATTGATGCAGGACAATTAACCACTTGCTCTAAAAGCTCGAACTGTTAGAGTATGGCGAATTAATCATTTATCTCATAGCCTAGGCCCCACATCTCATGAGTTAGGACCTCAGCCAAACCCCCCTCGTGGGCCCCAAATCACATGTGCCGCCCACCCCGAGTGTGTCCCCGCATCCCATGGGCTACCCCACTCGAGCCCGGTGTGAAATGCCCCTGCATTAATCACCTCTGGTGAGGAGTCTTGAACACGAGACCTCCCCCGTGGGCCCCAAATCACATAGGTCACCCACCTCGAGTGTGTCCTCGCATCCTATGTGCTACCCTACTCGAGCCCGGTGTGAAAAAGTCCCTGTATTAATGTAACAACCCGTACTTTCAGTACTTAGGTGTTACCACGTAGATCTAAGTTAACTTGCACGTATGTGGTAACCTCGCAATTTACCTCACACGTCACCATCCAATGACTCTCAACCTATCCATCTCAACCCTTAGATTTTGGACTATGACAACTCACAACACCATCATAAGATTTGAGATTCGACTATCACAAGTTGACCTCGTACTTAAATAAAGAAAAATTTTATTTTAGAATCTTGATCATGATGACATTTCATTATACACCTATTTAGTACAATTGACTCATATAAAATAAATTTAGGGATCAAAATCACAAGATCCACCGTTAAATCCAATCCATACTGCGCCTACTTAAAAAATTCACATTAATACAACCGTTTAATTTTGGATCGAGTAGATCGATTCCATTTGGACTTTCGTAAGAGGCCCTAAGGCCATAAATCTAATTATATGTTATGTAAACTAGTGGTCGACCTGAGGGCCTGTCCATGCATTCAAAATAGTAGGGCCCTAGGGGACCTAAAAGATCATTTGTTTCATTTTAATCAAATCATCTAACCATTAGATTTGCGAGAATCAGTAGTTGGCCAAGAATTTATTAAGTGTGGCCACTTATAATTGAAATGATTTAACCTTTCTGATCAAAGCCCTATAGGGGTTAAGTGAGTAAATGGATGGTGCTGGTCGAGATGGGACCCACGTAAATAACTTAGAGAAAGATAATCATAATAATAATAATAAGGATATGAAAAACATTGTAAAGAGGGTATTTAACATTATAAATGTGTATATTAGGTGATCTGATCCGTAAGCCATCCATTAATTTCTAGTTAAATGGTTTCGTAGACCTATTTTAACCGTTGATGCTCAGATTTGAATCAATCTAACCGTCGTAACAACGATGATCCATAGTTAAAGGTCGCGATCCAGATTGTATGGCCCACCCAAGTTTAGGATCGGCCCCATCCGTGATTTAGGGTCATAATGAAGCCGTACAAATCAAATGGACGGTGTGGATTTCCCACAAACATCTCCGTGAGACCCACAACATGACTAAAAATACATGCATATGTGGGGAAAATAATGATAATAATAAATAATATTTAGTGTAAGTAGTGTAACATGATACTTACTGTTACAAAAGCACAACGGGGCATATATTCATAATCTAACCATTGATTTGTAGCTAAAATGGTCCCCTTGACCTTTCCAACCGTTGACGTTCAATTTCAGGGTGATCCAACTGTCGGGTCGACGTAATCGACACCTAAAGACCTTGATTCGATTGGTATGGCCCACCTAAGCCTTTGGTCTGCCTCATCCTTGACTTCATGTCCTAATAGGACCCATAGAACTCGACGGACGACTCGGATCTATCATTACTTGCCCTGTGGGCCCCACTTAATGGAGTGTGTGTGCACTCGCAGTGCATGGAGCTAAGAGGCTCGGCCTGTCATGCCCTAAACTTGAAAACCGGGCTCACAAAATTCTCGATTGCTGAATCCGGCGCTGACAACCTTCGTAGAACCCCATTCTCGGCTCCCGGCGCCCATTCGCCAGGTTTCGATCCTGAGATGCTACGAGGAGGATTTCCAATATCTGTTTGATTCGTAAAAAAACATAACCAAAGGCATAACCCACAAACAACAACCAAAAACTCCATCACATTTCCACTATGATAAAAAACTTTATAAGTACAATGAGCATAAAGGGAAATACAATGATAATGGACAAAAAGCTCTAAGATGATCTGTTATGCGCTCCTGCCTCAGTACTGCTGCGGTCCAACGTCACTTGCACGCAATGGTCGTACATAAGCTTATAAAATACTTAGAGGATGGTGAAAGTATGTGCGCAAGGTAGTAATACAACTATGCAGTATTAGAGTAATGCGGAACATGCTAGTGAATCCATGAATACCGTCAGCCGTACCGAGGCTATGAGATGCAAGGCATGAATGATGTCGGCCGTACCAAGGCCATACGATGCAAAGCATGAATGATGTCGGCCATACCAAGGCCATGCGATGCAAGGTACAACTCAAGCATACAAATCCTCATCTAGGTCCACATATCAATACAGCTCAACTCTGGAATATCACCGAGGTCTAGTACACTCTAAACCAGATTGTTGCCAATCGCGCGCAATAAGGTAAGTGGAAGAGATCTCACTATCCGCCTGCCAATATCGGGCTCAACTCGTCGAAAGCGGACCCATTTCTCAAGCTGGTCAAACTCAGCCTAACTTTGCCCCCTCCTCTTGGGCAGGTAAGGCTGCACCCCCTTTCAACCGACCATGACACAGTGGAAAGCGTGACCATCTGGTAATCAATACTTGGCGCTCATGCACCTAGTCAGTCTAGATGTTGGAGCAACCTCTTGGTACCATAAGGGTTTAGGGACTTTCACCCAAGGATATCTATAGCACCCCATGTAGAACAAGATTTTCGATATCCAATCCTGCCAACCACGATACGCCTGTGGAGGCTACGGCCCTGATGTTGCTAAGGCGTACAGTAACCATGTCACACAATGCGAAATGCATGAATCACACTATCCAGTCATGCAGCAATCCTACGCGTATCGTGCGCTCATGTGGGGCAACACCGCCTAACCGGGAGCCCCTAAACAATCTGCCTGAAGGCATATGCTATGATCAGTCACTTCTCATATCAAGCATACATATGATGCGTATGATAATGAATCATGGAATTATACTAAACATGTTATATGGTGATGGATGTTGTTCATAACAAGGATGGCCTAGACGACCTATAAGTATGGGCCTAACAATGGGCCCTAGGGAGAATTATAATGCGGACATTTAACCAACACTATTTGTACAATGTGGACGTCAAACCAACATTGCTCCTAAGGCACAACCTACATAAGGAATCCATACACAATGTAACGACCACACATACATCACATTGGGCCTCGCTCACGGGCCTCACATAAATCACATTGGGCCGTTTGAATGGGCCGATTCGAATGAGTCGATCCAAAGGGGCCAACCAAATGGGTCGAATCAAATGGGCCGACCAAATGGGTTGAATTAAATGGGCCGATTCAATGCATCACCATGTGCCTCACATGTGGGCCTCATATACAACAAATGGACCACGTATCTGGGCCTTGATTACATCAAATGGGCCGAGTTAAATGGGCCGAATCGAATGGCCGCATCAAATGGGTCGATCGATGGGCCTCATGTATATCAAATCGGGCCGCACCAATGGGCCTAACCTTCATTAAGTGGGTCGCGCCACCTACACCATTCATCTAATCCTAGGGATCATTTTAGAGTACTAAAATATATTTTTAAATCACATGGACCGCACTCCAAATATAGTGCTGATAATGATTCCCACCGCTAGAATTCTCAAGGCCCGCCATAAGATTTATTTCCCATCCAATCTGTTCATGAGGTCATAAAGACCTGAATTAAGATGAAAAATAAATTTCAAATTGATCCAGAACTTCTGTGACCCCAAGAAGGGTTTTAATGGTGGGCGTTCACTCATCATTGTTTCTGCAGTGTGGTCCACTTGATATTAGATCTATCTCATTTTGGTCTCAAGCTTGAAACTGAGCCGCCCTTTGGATGGATGGTTTGGATGTAACACATACATCAAGCATGGGCCCACCATCAGAATGGATGGACGGCTGGTGTAAACACATACAGCATGCGGGACATGCAACTTGCTGATGTCCAAAGAGCCATGTAGCTGCTCTACGTGCAGCTTGCTGCCTGTTTTGTAAAGCAGAGGTGGGTCCCACGTAGGGCCCACCATCAGGAACATATATAATATATATTATATAATATATTTAATATAATATAATATATATATATATACACACACACACATAACCACAGTGTAACGTCCAGGCCTTTGGATGGCATGGACCGTCACATGCATCAAGGAGGGCCCCACACGTGGGGTGTGTCCCACGTAGCATACATCGTGGTGGGCCCATCTAAATGGAAGGACGGTGTAGATGGGTCCCATGGACCCCACGTCAGGGCACACTTCTCTGTTAGCCACCGCCCTAGGGATAGATGCGTAGACCTCAGTGTGAAACAAGGTATCTTTCACTCAGTCTGCCAGTGAGCTATGGACGTGGGTGTGTCCCACCGTTGAAATGATGTATCCCACTCAGTCTGTTAGTGAGCTAAGGATTTGGGCGTGGAAGTGGGCCCCACACGGACATGGTCCACCGTCCAGAACGGTGGATGATTTGGATATAGCACATACGTCATGGTGTGGCCCATTTGGAGGGGTGGAGGACGGGGGTGGTTCCCAAGGACCCCACCGTTAGCTGACACTCTGTCAGTACACCCACTACAGTTCACACTTCACTGTCACACACGTCTAGCGTCCCTGGACGCTGGACTGTGTGGATATAACACAAGTCTCATGGTGGGTCCCACATGGACGTGGTCCACCTGATTTTGGATCAAGCTGTTATGTGTTTCTCATCATCCGGGCCCACTGGATGGCCTGGATAAAAATAGATGGACGGCGCCGATTAAAAGAGGCATGATCAAGGCGGGTACACCGTTTTGGATGGGTGGACGGGGTGGGTGACATCATGCATCAAGGTGGGCCACAAGTCATCATACACAAGAGAGAGAGAGAGAGAGACATCGGCAAGGATGGAGGGGCCCCGCCACTATGGGCCCTTCTTTGATACAAGGCCTACATCAAGGTGGGTCCCACATATATGGACCCTTACATCAAACAAATGAATGAAAGACAAAAATCCAAAATCACCCACCGTTCCTTCTTGCTCCCTAGGCTTCCTTTGCTCCTTAGCTTCGATCCTAACGGAGGAGATGGAGTTTGGATGGTTGAGATGAGAGATGAAAGGGGAGGAGTGGGCCACACTTGTAGCTTGGGAGAGATGGAAGAGGCTTGGATGTGGGATTGTTTTTGGGTTGCTTGGAATGTGATTTGAAGAAATGAGAGAGAGAGAGGGTTGTAAAGAGGGATGGGTGATGGAGTGATGGATGTGGTGAGTGATGGGTGTGTAAGATACTTTTGGACTTTTGTGGTAAATGGTGTAAGAAAGGTATGGGCTTTATAAGAAACTTTTGACTTTAGGGGTTGCTTGTGGAGGGTGTGAGGTGATGTGTACTTGACATGATGGGATTGATTGATTGATTGATGTGGCAAGTCGTAGAGATCCTCTCGGGATTCTTATGCGCAGCATTTTCCTCGCACCGAACGCGGACCCACATCTCCTGGCCAGAGTATCGGATTGGCACGCGAGATGCGACATTGGAACCGCGGTGACGGCATGATCGCAAGGGTACAAGTCTCGGTTTGAGTCGACTTGGGTTGATGGCATATGAATCAGGGTCGCGCGCAAATGCCGATTAAGGGTCGAAGGTTGCCGGAATTCGACCGAGAAGACCGCGGAAGTCTATGGAACCGTATGGTCTAGGATACGGGGCTTACACGGCCAGTCTATTTTCCAACAGTGGACGGACAACGTCTGAGAATTTTTTATCGTGGGCCACGAACTAGGGTCCCCACCCATGATCTGAACCGTCTATCTGGTGGAGGCTTTGAAATCATCCAAAACCCAAAAGTTTCACTCGATCAATCACGCATGCGTGGGCACAATCCTTATACTTCGTTGGATTAAAAACTCAGAAAACCCAATTAGTTTTAAGTGTGTTCTCACCAATTTCCCTATGGATCGACCTTAAACTCATCGAGTTATTACTGCATCGCAGCCCTACACTTGTGGTTGTCAACCCTTGGGTTCAGTCATTGGTTTAGGGTAAAAATTAAGGGATTGGTTCACCATCTCAATTGAATTGTTTTTTACGGTTTAGGTACGTTATCACATGATTTGAATGACTGATTCAAATCATGGGTTCAATGGTCCTTAATAATGTAAGTCTTTGATCAAGATCAATTGTCGATCAAATGTGGATTGATCTCTAACTTTACAGGTTAGCTATATGTTGGTGAAACTCAAGGTTATACAGTTTAGATTGTGCTAATTGAGTGTACAAGTTAGTAATCTTTTTGAAAACTTTTTAGTGTAATTATAAGGCCCTAATCGAGTGGTTTGACACACAGGTTGAGGGTTATGGTTGGGTACGCTTAGGGTATATTCAACAATTAGATTAAAACTAGTTTATAGAAACACAAGTAAACTTATGAATGTAAGTAGTGAGAGTGAAAGTGTACATGTATACACATTCATACACAAAATTACGAAATTGATAATTACATACGTCAATGTTTCACACTAAGTAGATCGATCACGCATGGCAATGGTCACAACTTACAAAGATTGATGGATGTATTTATGCATGGATGTGTGGATGGATGCCTAAATGTTTGGATGAATGAAAGTGTACTCAAATGCACATACAGGCATGCGCACCAAAATCTCGGGTAGTTACACAACTTTATGAATGCAGTTCAAGTTTGTAATTAATCATTCCACTAGTGATGGATGGTTACATTTAATGAAGCTTAATAGGATGGACTCTCACACCCTAAATTTTAGGACTCGAGTATTCTCCTCTCAATCACTTAATTAGGGTGTGACTCACTATATGAATTACATACAACTAACATATTCATTTTGTCCATTCAATCATGATGTAGGAAATAAAAATATAATTAATTTAATGAAATAAAAAGAAAAGAGTATTTCATGTACATTGACTTATTCAAATTAAATATTCAACTAATATTATTTAAAAAATAATCACTCTACAAAAATAAAAGAATAAATATATTCTTTATTCTCTTCCTCTTTCTCTAAACCAAGAACCACTTTGTGAAAGTCGTAACTCCATTCCTTGATGCGACGAATGTTGTTAAATATCCTAGATGGTTAATTCTCAACAGGGCGAGCTATAAGGCTAGTAAATAGTTTTTACACATGCTTTCACAACTAGGCATGAATCAAGTATGTGTTCTACAAGATTTTTGTAATATAAGAAGTTGATGCATGGATATGTTGAATTCATGCAATCTTCCACCACATTTTCAGTACAATTAATCCATTGAACCACTAGGGCCCAGTCTCTTTTACCTCGGCCTACCAACACCCACCTAGCCGCACACAGGTCGATCTTTAATATGTGCAGGAGTTTACAAATGTATTAGGCATAAACATTAAGCTTATGACTAACTCACGTACCATGCACAATCATCTAGCCTTGATCAATGGGTAACCCATTCTGAGCTGGTGAGACTCCTTCCTTGCCAGACTTACAATTCGAGACGGAGGCTCTATTGGTACCAACTGAGTTGGGGATTTGCACCTTGGGATCTCCCTCCTCCCATATATTTAAAGGACATCTTGTTTCTTGAGTTGTCTGGTATTTGCATATATGTAATGCTCTTCTCATTCTTCCATCTTCTCAAAATATACATATCTTTTAAACAATGATGTGCATAGCAAAACATAATAAATATATTGCAATTAGAACAACTATCATCAATACATGAGTCATGACATGCGTGCAGGTAATATCATCCATGTTTGTAACAAACACATATGGCAAAATTACCATGTGTATAGTGCTTTTTCTTTATGTTGAATTGGTATCTCGTTAATTCGAAGAGTTTCCTTAGATCTTCGAAGTGTCATTTAATTGTGTAAAACCCGATGATCATTTCATCCATGTAGACCTCCATATCTTTGTTAATAATGTTATGGAACTAGGTGGTCATTGCTTGCCACGTGCATATCCAAATTCACTTTCACATCCACATGCACTTCCTTTTCCACCTATTCTTACCTCTACCTGTCATATCCTCACATGCACATACACATCCACGTGTACTACAATGGTGGTGGAACCCTCTCTCTCTCTCTCTCTCTCTCTCTCTCTCTCTCTCTCTCACTTGATGGTAGTCCACTCTCACTTGAACTTCGATAGTGATGGTGCGGTCTCCTCTCTCTCAAGCTTCGGTGGTGGTGGTGGACCCCTCTCTCTCGAGCTTCAGTGGTGGTAGTCATCCCCTCTCACTTGAGCTTCGGTGGTGGTGGTCCCCTCTCTCTAAAAAATGAATCTACAAAAACTCTGGAATGAGTTGGAATGTGGGTTCGATCCCATATATATGGCCTACATATTGATATTGTGGAGGCCACAGTGCATATCCATTGAAATCCCCTCTGACCATTATGTTGGGAAAATAATTTCAGGGCATGGACCTAAGAATCTGGGAAGAAGGCGTCTAAGATGTAACACACTAATAAGAATCAGTTCAATAGAGAAAGGCCATTGTTCTCTCTATTGGGGGCCATAGAGGACTCAGATGAAGATGAAATCAATGCCCACCCATGTTTAAGCATACCCTAGACCGAATGAACAGATCAAATCGACCAAGGGATAGGCCCAAACGTTGCTTTTGTGAGTTCCACAGTCCATTTTTCGAGCAAACAAAGCCCTACGATGAGGCGGTGTGCAAAAGGGTAGTTTTGTCCAAAAAAATCTAAAATCTTGTATCGAGACAAAAAAGGTATCCCCTTATAAGAAATAAAGTCATTTAAAGATGATATCATTCCATGAAGTTAGTGTGGTAAAAATCCTGTTGCATGAAACCTCCATGCAACAAAACCTCCCATGCAACACGAAAGGCGTATCTTCATTCAAACAGATGGGTGTTCATCCCCATTATCATCATTCCATTCCGGGAGAGTTACGTGTGATATGTACGAATCCGCACGGTGTATTTAAAGATTTATAGATATGTATGAAGAAGATTTCTTAATAATAGTAGCTGGAGCATATCAAACGGTATTGTGTCGTTGTTTGAGCGACTAATGAAGAAGCAATTTTGTGAAAGCACTTACGGGACAGATGATAAAAGGAGAAACAGAGGAAGTCAAGTAGTGCTGAACGGTTACGGTAATCGTCAAGACGTGGGAAGGATCTAGATGACTGGATTAAAGCTATAAATAGAAGACAAGTTCAAGAAGAAAAATCATATCATACCAACCCATTCAAACCAAATCAATCATCTTCCAATTATCCATTCAATTTACCAGTCTTTTTTACATTCAATAGTGTATTCTTTTACTTTTCCTGTCAAGCAAATTACATTTCTTAGTTAATTCTTTATTTTCAGCCTATTATTTACATTTCATAGTGTAATCCATAGCGTTAACCAAGTAGTTGGTAATCTTTACCTATAATTTAAGTCTACGCTCGCACGTTGGATTCGATTCTTCACTTAAAAAGGTGTTCTGTAGCTGTTCTTCACAACCGATTGTAAGAATCCCTTCCTCATTTCATTTTATCTTTATCGAAAAGTCATTTCGTACGGAAGGTAAATGTGCAACCCATCAACAGAGGATGAACTCCACCATCTGAATTTCATTTGATCATATTTACACATTGAACGAGTGGCTGAATTGGGGACCAATCTCACCAGATCTCGGTTATACACTACATGTCTGCCTATCTAGACGATTGAGGTCATAGTTGTTTAATTTGAATTGAAGCTGCGATTTCAATTCTGGCGTGCTCGCATATGTACAGCTGAAAACAGGAGCCAACCAAATTTACGACTGTATGACCCATTTATGGACCATTTGCGAGGCTAAGCCCACCTTATTTTACCTTGCAAAAATAAGCCCCAGTTGTATGGACGCCTTCCCAAAGGTCGAAAATGCCCCTCTTTTTTCAATTTTAGTCCATTCTCTCATTTACGCACAAAAACACGTTCGGACTTGTCTTTATCAACCCTATTTCTTATTTTCACATATTTTCTTCCCTAAATCACTATATAATCTTTATCATACTATCACATTACATCTTCCCTATTACATTCCCCTCAAGCCCAAGTGCATTCTTTTTATGAGAGGACGCGAATGCATTAATGAACGTGAAATCTTGAAGACCTTTCTCCAAAGAACGTGTTTCAGATCAACGCACTCTATTCTTTTTCTCGAACACGGATTTCACTGAGTGTTAGGGTGTAACACCCCGGATTTTTGCCAACCTAGAGTTAGACGTCCTTAGGCGATGGGTCGATCCGAACACCTTATTAACTTGTCACAACTCAAGCCCAAAGTCTAAAATCACTTAGAAGAAAATGGAAAATATCATACCAACCCATTCAATTAGGTAGGAAGTTACGTGTGATATCAATCATCGGTGTATTTAAAGATTTATAGATTCCATTTTTAACCCTTTTCCTTCACAAATCTCACCTCACACCACCTCGTTCTTTAAATATTTCTAAGTACTTTCACATTAGACACAAATCTTAGTGTTTAGGTGATGAAGAACAATACTCAAACTCAAAATAATCTTATGGAATCATCGACGAATAGGTTACTTAGAAACATCAAAACATCGGCCTCTCCGCCTGAAGAAGCAAGGACCTTCTTCAGAGGAAGTCAATTGTAATTAGGGCGTGATTTAGTTAAGTGTTAATTCTTTGAACCACCTTCTATACAAACTACCAAAGGCTCAAGTATCACCTCAGACAGAAATCTTATAAGACTAAATCCTTTAAAAATTAGACAAAGTTAACGAAGTGCTAAACTAGATCACATACGAAATCCACACTAATCACTTTAAATCCGATCTGCAAGACCCAAAACTTGTAGAATTAGTGGCGCTAGGTTACCCTAAAATCTAGGATCAATCTTTACCCACCTAAAATCTAGGATAAAATGCCCCTCCTTTTTCAATTTTAGTCCATTCTCTCATTTACGCACAATTTACACGTTCTATGGGACTTAATCATCGATCAACCCTATTTCTTCATTATCCAATGATCTCATTATACACCTCCTATCTTTTCAATTTGAAAGTCCATTCAATTTTCTCATTTACAGAGCCAACCAAATTTACGATCAGACATTGTCGAGAGCATCAAAGAACGTGTTTCAGATCAACGACTCTATTCTTTTTCTCGAAACGTATAGGGTGAGATGCCAACTGGAGGACCGCACGTCGAAAGTCTGAATAATATGAGGTTATAGAATTAAGATTGCCTTGCTGGGCTTGACAACCATCTCGAAAATCAAATCCAGATAGTGTCCCACGGCTATTTGCTCGAGCCCGGAGCGAGGAGTGTGAGAAAGCCTGGGTTTCTTTAGAAATTAAATTAAATTTAAGTAATCTGAGACTTGATGTTTGCAGGCCAAATATAAGCAATCAGACCGTCGAAATTTGACCCAAATACACCCTCGGATCAGGAAACATTTCCCATACATGTCTGTGTACTTATAACCCTGATCGAGACTCTGTGACCGTTGAACTGAAACTGGTCCGTCATGTGCGATCTGGAAACCCGATTGGAATGAAAACTTAACTCGACCTAGATCCATAGTCAGTGAGCTTAAGTCCGACCTTTGGCTTAAGAGGGGGCTCCAGAAGTGCTCCGTTGAGCTGGAACATATGTCCTTTGGACATAACCTAAGTATACCTTGACCCTGGGTCTATTTTGGAGAGTTTTGGGCCTATATAAGGACCTTAAACCCTCTCTCATTCCTCCCATACGAATTTGAGAAAACCTAGGAGAGAGGAGAGAAAAGAGAGAGAAAGTGTGGGAGAAGTGGGAGAAAGATCCCGTTGCTCTAACCTGCTACCATACGTGCTTAACCACCACCGTCTTATCGCTATTCCAGCGATTCTGTCTTCGTTCTTAGGTAAGAAAGACCTAACCCTAACTTGTTTTAGGGTTTCCATTAATGCTAGTAGTTTGATAGCTAACCTAGCTTGTATTACAGGTTGATATTCCACGTATACGAAGACTTAGAGTCTTTGTTGAGTTCGTTATGCTTCTACGGCGTAAGGTGTGGATTTTAGACACTTAGGTTGTCATTTTTCAAAGCTTTCAATGTCGACTAATGGTAGATTATTGACGAGGATGCTATTTCACATGTAGAACATGCTGTCCGTTTTCCATTTCGAATACATACAAAGTATATGGAATTTTATGTATTTTAGGATTTGTAGAAAATACCGTATACGTATAAATTTTGTAAATGTGATTGCCATGAGTATTTGTCGTATATACATATGAGTTATGGATGCAGTATCTGTTTGGCAAAAGGATTCGCCCTAATATAGGTTTTAGCCAACATATGATGTGTAGGCTAATACGTGTAGTCTAAGTGTTTGTATAAATGCTTGTATGAGTATATATGTAGTAAATAATGCTTTACTTAAGTGTTGAGATGGGATTCTCAACTAACTTAGAGATGTATATGATTTCCTCCATGTTGGTTGTTTAATTTAACCGCTTACTTATGAAATATATGTGTTTGTATTTCCTGTTTATATTGTGCTTTATGACATGCTTGTTAACATGCTTGAATTACTTCGTTTATTCTTCTTTACTCTACATGCTTCTGGTTAAGGATTGAATGTGATTGGGGCTATGATTATAGCCCAGACGATTGGTAACAGACTTGAGTTCGTGGTTGAGATTCATTCGTCACGTACGACGTGTTTGACGAACCCGAGTCGTATGTTGGTCATCGGCAGTGGTTAGGCCACACGGAGTGCTTATGCACTTCATGTCGATCGATGCAATGTGTGCTCGTACTAGTTGGGCTCGTCAAGTAACCCGATCTGTCTAATGTATGTTCACCACCATGTTTGGACGCCACTGCTTAAACTTAGGGTACCAAACTTACCAGTGCAACCCCGTTAACCTTGGTACCTCAATCTGCTAATACTCATGAGCCGGGCATGGTGGTATGGGACACTGTGGTCGAGCTGTCGGCCTACGCTGGGGCCACGTGCCTCCCCGTAGTGACCAATGAGCAACCCAGACTTGTGAGCCGAATACGGTGGTATGAGACACTGTATTCAAGCTGTCGGCCTACACTGTTTTTATGGGTGATGGAGGAGTGGTGTAACAAGTGGGTGTAACAGCCCTAACCATGCCCGGTGTAGTGACCTCGAGCATACTCTGAATCTGTGGAGAGGCGACGAGCCTTCCCATAGTAAATAGAGTATAAACTAGACCTGTATTAATAAGGTGATGGGGGAGCGGTGCAACGAGTGCGTGCAACAGCCCTGGCAACCCTTTACAGCGACCTAGAACCGCATCATCATATGAGATTATCTAGGACTGACGACCTTAGAATGGATCATTGTTTGGGAATGATATAAGAGAGGTACCCTAGTTTCCCAATACTGCTGTATGAAAAGGACTAATAACAACTCGGTAATCATGTTCATATCGCATTGCATGTGCCTGGAAGATGTGGAGCACTGAGGGATGAAAGCATGCCGCGGACGTAAGATGGTGTCGCACGAGGGAGTATGTTGGCGAGGGCATGCATCATTATTGCATCTCATCCTTGCATTAATTACAGTACTTAGGAATGTTTGATTTGCTTGCTTTATCATTATCGCTTGATTGATTTGATAACATGTTAATCTTTGCTCTATGATTCCACTGAGTTAGCTACTCACTCCCATGTTACGGGACGGTGCTTGCAACACCAACCAGACTGTCTTAGCTGCAGGTGATGGCGATGCTTCTGAGGTGGAGCCGGACCTTTGTAATGACAAGGATGCTTTCTTATATATGCTATTTTTTGCGGTTTCATGTGAGTCGTGTCTTGATCGACGGGGTTACAGGGATGTCGACTAGATGACCTTACACAATTTTGTATATTTTAGAATTGTACTTGTCATTCATTAACCTGGTAACATTATCACACTCTGGAGACTTACCATAGTTTATATATTTTATACATCTATCACAGTCTTTCGCTTGCAATTTAACTGTCTCTGGAGTATGATATGCTGTTTTGGCTTAATCCCATTCATGTTTCAATGCACTCATCATAATCATCATTATCTAT
Source organism: Magnolia changhungtana (assembly GCA_030180095.1). NCBI lineage: Eukaryota > Viridiplantae > Streptophyta > Magnoliopsida > Magnoliales > Magnoliaceae > Magnolia > Magnolia changhungtana. Next base: position 5,490,877 of record JASAUF010000303.1, read on the forward strand.
GTTGCATAAGTGATGCGTTGGAACGCGGGAGCTAAGCTTTGCTCGACCCCCGATTTTCAGGGCGTTGCATAGGGAGTGATTGGAGTTCGTGGTCAACTACATTGAAGTTTAAATTCTAGGTAAATTCTTAAGTGCTTACCTAAAAGACCATGGTCAATTTCACGTGGTCAATATCATGCATTGCTGAGTCAATTTCACGTCACTATCCAATTAGATGAAGTAGTGTGGTCGATTTCACTCACTTCCTAGTCAATATACTGAATTGATCGGTCAACTTCATGCACTACTTGGTGATTTTTACGCAATTTACTATCAATTTGTCGTGCATTTCTGTAATATGACGGTGAATCTGTAGTGCATTTATTGTAATACGTTTGTGAATGTTATATATTGAATACATCTGTTACTTTCTTTGAGACTGTTTAGTTTTTCATAATCCAGGTAAATCGCCCTAAAGAAGTAATTATTACATTTTTTTCACTTGTTTGGAAATGAGTGAGTAATTTCACCTAGAAATCCGGTCCGAAAATGTTGACTTAAATCCATGGGCCCACCATAATGTATATAATATATCCGTGTCGTCCATTTATTTTTTTAGAATATTTTGAGGCTTGATCCAAAAAAATTCGGAAGATCTAATGTTCAATTGGCCCACATGAAAGGAAATAATGGATTTAATTTGTCCACTGTTGAAAGTTGATTCTTTTACTGGGCCCACATTGAGGTTTATTCACCATCTAACCCGTTCATAGGGTCACATGGACATGAATAAGTGAAAAGTATAAATATAAGCCTGATAAAAATTTTCTAAGGGCGTTAACAATTTTTTAATGGTAGACATTCAATTCTCATGATTTCAAGTGGTGTGGTCCACTTGACGTTCTGATTTGCCTAATTTTTGGGGTCATGCCTTCAATTCACTTGGCATAATGTATGGGTGGTGTGGATAAGCCACACACATTATGGTGGGCCCCATATTTATCTTACAAATTCCTCGATTTATGTGCTTAAAAAGTAACTAGTGAAGTCAGCATTGGGAAAGATGCAGGTAATTACCTTGGTAAATAATGATTACTCATTTACAAGATAATTACACTTAAGCCAGAAAACCAAACAGGCCCTGAAATTGCGAATTGTTATCACTACGATTCAAATTTCCAATAAGACATTCATTTCATGGTCAATTCCATTCATTTCACGATCAACCCCCTTCACTCCACGGTTAATTCCATGCATATGTACGGATAAGTCCATGCGGATCCCCCTAACTTCACGGTCAATTAAATTCAATTCGCGGTCAATTCCCTTCACTTTACGGTCAATTCCATGCATTTCACTGTCATTTCCCTTCACTTCATGTTCAAGTCAATGCATTTCACTGATGATTCCCTTCACTTCACAGTCAATTCCATGCATTTCACAGTCAATTCCCTTCGCTTCACGGTCATTTCCATTCATTTCACAGTCAATTCCCTTCACCTCATGGTTATTTCCATGTATTTCATGGTCAATTCCCTTCATTGTACAGTCAACACCCCCTTCACTTCATGGCCATTTTCATGCAATTCGTGGTCAATTCCCTTCACGGTCAATCCAATTCATTTCAAGTTCAATCCCCTTCACTTCATGGTCAAATCCATGCATTTCACGATCAATTTTATTCATTTCACGGTCAATCTCCTTCACTTCATGGTCCATTCCATGAATTTCACAGTCATTTCCCTTCACTGCACGGTCATTTCCCTTCATTTCATGGTCAATCCCCTTCACTTCACGGTCAATTCCCCTTCACTTCACCGTCATTTTTATGTATTTCACGGTCAATTCCGCCAGTTCCCCTTCACTTCATGGTCAATTCAATTCCCCTAGGGCCTGTTTGATTTTCCATCATACATGTAAATCACATACATCGTGGTGGGCCCCACATTAATTTTGCAAATATATCTATTTAGTGTATAAAAAGTACGTTGTCACATCTATATTGGGAAAGATGTGGTAATTACATAGGTAAATAATTATTATTCGTAATTACATGGTAATTACAAGTGAGCCCAAAAATCAAACAGGCCCTTAAGTTCACTTACTTTCCAGTCATTTTCAATCACTTTAGGACCGAGAAGTGAAATGAAATTCATCAGAAAAATGCGAACCTTTCCTAGATGTGAGTAAAATTGATTGTGAAGTGAGTAAAAATCATCGCGAACTGAGTGGCATACATCCCTGTAATTTAAAACTTTGCAAATCTAACTGATAAGCCTGTCATATTGGAGCTGGTACAATAGTGGATTTCCTACTACTTTGTCAAATCTACGGTATACATGTGAATACTTAATGAGTTATATTTTTATGTTTGTTTTCAGGAAATGGCTTCAGTAATCATCCTATGCTCATATGGTGGGGAGTTAATTTGCGAAAATGACCGTTATATGTACAAGGGCGGAGAATCAAAAACTACAGCTGTATGTGTTGACATTTCATATGAATAGCTTCTATCGAAAATGTACAAAATTGTGAAGAGTAGACCTGAGGATTACGATATAAGGTTGAGGGTATTGTATCCTTGCACAAACCAATCAGTCCCTCCAGCTGTAATTGAAGATGATGACGATGTGAGAATGTTCTTGATAGCGCAGCTGAAGCACCCGGATCACTACATCGCTTTATTGATCGAGATAATGCAGCGCGTTAATGAACTAGTACTCGAAGACCCGGTCAGTTACAGTGGGTTCGAACATGACGCCCCAGCAGTAGAAAGTTTAGGTGAGGAACATATCTTCAATTATGAATATAAGTGTTCACCTTCACAGGTTCCTCTAAGCAACACTCCGGTACCCGTGCCAGCTCATACATCAAACTTCATGACAAGTCCAGTGAGGGTGTCGGCTGACGTGAACCTCAAACCTGAATATACGGCAACACCTTCATTTACGAGAGTAGATTTGCCCTCAACATCCAACATTGAAAATGTGATTGGAACTGACATTTCATTGCCTGAGCAGGGTCGATCATTGGACTTCACCACCAGGCTTCCCATCGTGCCTTTCGCGGATGCTGGTTTCACCAATGCGGACCTGTCACTGTATTCATGTCCTCCCGATGACCTGATTGATATAGCCGATGGCCAAACATCCGAGGACAAGAGCCGGTGTAAGTATATTTTGAGCCAATTTGCAATTCGCAACAACTTTCAATACAAGGTGCTACATTCCACATCCAAGAAATTCACCGTGGCGTGCATGGAAGATAAGTGTGAATGGAGGGTACACGCATCTAGGGTGAATGATGCAGGGATATTCAAGGTTAAGACCTACAAGTCCATATATACTTGTGGAATGTCATGGATGAAGAACGATCATCAGCAAGTAAGCAATAAGTTGGCCAATGAACTGGTTGTTAATCACATTGAGCAACGCATGGGGTTAAGGCCGAAGGACATAATATTCACAATGCAAGATAAGTATAATATTCTTATTAGCTATAGTAAGGCATGGCGCGCTAAAGAGATTACAATCGATCGCGTAATGGGGTCTTATGAAGACTCTTACAAAGAACTCCCGATGTACTTGCACGAGTTGAGGATGGTGAACCTGGGGACTTTGACTTCTCTGCTTGTGAATCAACAGATGATGAGGTTTGAGAGATGTTTTGTTACGCTCGGACAGTGTGTCAGAAGTTTTCAAAAATCTCTGCGAAGGGTCTTGCCCGTTGATGGGACGCATTTAAAAGGTAAGTACAAGGGTGTTCTGTTTGTTGCTATGGCATTGGATGGTGACAATCATATCTTTTTATGTCGCTTTTGGTATCGGAGAATCAGAGAATAACAGTAGTTGGAACGGTTCCTTACATACATCAGCGATTCGTTAGGGAATTTACCTGGTCTTGTTATTATATCAGACCATCATAAAGGTCTAATAAAAGAAGTTCCACGGGTCTTCCAGGCAGCAATCCATGGGTATTGCGCATACCATATATACCGAAACTTGGTGGATACGTTCAAAGACAAGTCATTAGAAATCTACTACTGACAGGTTGTAAAGACTTGTAGGAGGGCTGAGTTTGATAAATTAATGCATGATATCGAACTTGTCAACCCCCCGGTATATGCATGGCTAAAGGAAATAGGTTATGAAAAGTGGACATCTTCGTATTTTCCAGGAAAAAGATTCAATTTGGTGACTACAAACATAGTTGAGTGTGTTAACGCTCTATTTAAAGAAGCACGAGAATATCTGGTGACTATTCTAATAGAGACAGTTAGATTAAAAATTCAAGAGATGTTCTATAAAAGAAGAGAATCAGCCTCATCATTCGTTGGGTCGAGAAACAAATAAAGGATCTCATATCGAAGGCACGAGATGTTCGTTGTCACGCAATTTCCCTGGATGAATACTATATGGTGAGAGACTACAATGATACCGTCAAGTTCAATGAGCTTTCATGTACATGTCGTGAGTTTGAAGTAAAGGGTTTGCCTTGTTTTCATGTTCTTTCAGCATGTATAACTACAATCTTCTTCATTACTCGTATTGCTCTCCGTTATACATGACAAGGAATTATCAGATCACGTATGAAAATTCCGTGTACCCGGTATGGACAAAAGTTAATGGAAAATTTCTCCTACATTCAAGGAGTATTGTTCAAGAATCCAGCCCCCGCTACAGATGAGGTCAGCTAGAAGACCAAAGAAGGCACGGATCCTTTCCCGTAGAGAGGAATGAATAACAAAAATATATGGACGTTGCAAACAAATAGGGCATAATCGTCAGAGTTGCAAATTTTCAATACCTCCGGAATAATGTTTGTTGTAGTGCATTTTTTGGAATACGACTGTGAATGTTATACATTTTTTATAATACGATTGTAAATGTTATACATTTCTTGTAATACAATTGTGAATGTTATACATTTTTCGTAATACGACTGTGAATGTTATACATTTTTGTAACACGACTATGAATGTTATACATTTTTGTAACACGACTGTGAATGTTATACATTTCTTCTAATACATATGTCAATGTTTTGCGTACAGTCATTTTCATGCATTTCACGGTCAATGAAGGCGATTCCGCTTCACTTCACGGTCATTTCCATGCATTGCACGGGAAATTCCCTTCACTTCACGGATAATTCGATGCATTTCACGGTCAATTCCCTTCACTTCACGGTCATTTTCATGCATTTCACGATCAATGAAGGCGATTCCGTGCACTTTGAGTGTCCAGCCTTCCCACACTTGAAATGCATCAAAATTGTCCATGATCGGTTACCTCCTATCATCCAATTCCTTTGTGGGCCAGATTGGGAACATTTCCTTGGTTGTGCTACCACACCGTTCGTGGTTGCCAAATGTAACCTAAGTTCTTCAATCTGCTGATGATGGCCCACCTTGTCAACTTCACTTCCTGTACCAGGCAACGGTTGAGATACTTTCTGATTTGATGTATTGAATGATGCACTCTCTCGTCCATTGACATCTCCTGCACCCCCATTTGTATGTGAACCGGGCTCCTTGCTAGGCAGATGGTGGGGAACCTCCTCCATTTGGAATCCTTCACCAGAAGATGATGGCGGCCCTTTATTTGTGAATCCATGGAATAACATACCCTCCAGTGCATTACCATTTCCTTCTGCCCCTTTATGTAAATCAAGACCATTGATTGGTGGATGGTGGCTTCCCTTCACTTCAAATACTTTTCGACATGATGATAACGGTTCGTTCTCTATCGACCCATGGAATAACACACCGTCTAAATCACTACCATCTCCTTCTCCCCCTTCATGCAAATAGATATTCTCAATTTTAAGATGGTAGCCCACATCCTCCACTTCAAATCGTCCACCAAATGATGAAACTAGCCCTCTCTCTATTGACTCATCAAATGACATATCCTTGTGTTTGTCATCATCTCCTACCCCTTTCTTCATGCAGATTAATCCTTTTGATCGGTGAATGGTGGTCCACCTCCACTTCAAATCCTTCACCTGATGATGACAGAGACCCTTTCTCTATTAACCGATGCAATATCACATCCTCCAGTCCATTATTATATCCTTCTTCGAGCCCTTCGATCAATAGAGATTCTTTACCGGATGATGATGGACAGTCATTCTCAATTGACCCATACAACAACACACCCTCGATTCTAACACCATCTCCTCCTCCTTCATTTAAATCGAGCTTCTCGATTAGCGAATGGTGGCCCACCTCCTCCACTTGAAACCCTTCCCAAGTTAATGAGATTCTAGTTGGCACTCACACGGTCATTTCCATGCATATCACGGTCATTCTTGCCTATTCCGTGTTGATTCACGATCATTTTGACGCATTTCACGGTCATGCCCCTTCACTTCACGGTCATTTCGGCGCATTTCATGGTCCATTCGCCTCACTTCACGCTCATTTCCATACATATCACTGTCATTCCCGCCGATTCCGTGCTGATTCACGGTCATTTCGACGCATTTCACGGTCATGCCCCTTCACTTCATGGTCATTTCCGTGCATTTCGCGGTCCAATCACTTCATGTCACGGTCATTTCCATGCATATCACTATCATTCCCGCCTATTCCGTGTTGATTCACAGTCATTTCGGTGCATTTTACGGTCATGCCCCTTCACTTCACGGTCATTTTCGCGCATTTCACGGTCCATTCACATCACCTCACGGTCAGTTCCATGCATACCACGGTCATTCCTGCCTATTCCATGTTGATTCACAGTCATTTCGGAGCATTTCACGGTTATGCCCCTTCACTTCACGGTCAGTTCCGCACATTTTGCGGTCTTATCGCTTCACTTCACATGCATTTCGGCACATTTCACGGTCCATTTGCAACACCTCACGGTCAATTCCATGCATACCACAGTCACCTCACAGTCAGTTCCATAGATTATCATTGATTTCGACCTATCCTATTATGGCTGAAGGTGATTCAAAAAGTGCAATAGCTTGGGCCAAGGGTGATCCATTTCCATGGAGGATTGCAGATACCACTTACGAGGTCACTGACCTGTGCATCATCACTCCATCTCACTTGCTCTTATCCCTGGAAAAGTGAATGAGGAGGCTTGTGAAACTGCTAAGTTGAGTGCTTTCTACAATGGTGTGAATATTTATGATAGGTATTTAAGTTACCATCCTTGAGGGTTGGTTGGGCTTTTTGCCAGCCTACGAAATTCAGAGGTACCAGCACAATATATTCATAAGTGCCGAGCAGGCCCTTAGAGGGCAATTAAAATGTATTTATTTTCCATCCAATATATTCATAAGGTCACAAAGACCTGGATGAATGTGAAAAATAAATTTTGCATAATGATCTAAAACTTCGGTGACCCCTTCACTTCACGGTCATTTGCGTGCATTTCACAGTCAAGTTGAGTGCTTTCTACAGAGAGCAGCTTTTGCTGAAGAATAAATGAAGAAGGGATATACTAAGCTCAAGTATTTGTGATGAATAGCTTGGGCCTTATTTTCATAACATTATCGCTGGGGTTCGAGGACATGGTCCTTGATAGAGTAGAATGGTAGAACATGATTAGAGTACCCGACCTCAATTACTTGGGATAAAGTTAGGATGATGATGATGATTATCATCCATTCAGTCTTAGTGAACAGCTTGTATGTCCCACATACGTGCAAGATTGGGCGTGTGGCTGTGCATAGAGATACTCGATAGAGAAGTCCCTCCTCTTTAGTTGCTTCTACACTGTTTGTGTGTGGATTGGATGAAAACCAGAGAACTCAAATGTATTTGTAGAATCTTGTTAGTACAATTAAATCAGGTCATTTATGCGCATTTCAAGGTTCAATCGCCTCACTTCACGGTCATTTCCATGCATACCATGGTCATTCCTGGCGATTCTGTGTTAATTCACGATCATTTCCACGCATTTCACGGTCCAATCGCAGGACTTCACGGTCATTTCCATGCATTTCACGGTCCAATCGCAGGACTTCACGGTCATTTTCATGCATATCATGGTCATTCCCACCTATTTCGTGTTGATTCACGGTCATTTCGGCGCATTTCATGGTCATGCCCCTTCACTTCACGGTCATTTCCATGCATTTCCCGTGCCCGCTTATCCCTTAGGTTACTCTCCTTAATATGCACATTGAATATTTATTTATATTTATAGGCTTTTATAAATGTGTAGGTACCAGAAAATTAACCATTTAAAAAATGAATACGGATGTAGCTACGGTTATAATTTGTAGCCAAAGGAAAACTGCAGGTCGGCGATCAATTACGGATCTTGCGATGGAATTGCAGGATCCGCGATTGATCGCCGACCTAGGTTTCCCTTTGGCTACGGATTATAACCGTAGCTATATCCGTATTCTATGAACTTTTTTGTTATTTGAATTTTTATTTTATTTTTTTTACATGGAGAAAATTTGAGCCGAGAATCCAACAGAAAGCTTGTTAATTAATATCATATTCAATTCACAATACAATGAAAAATTTACTGTAATTATCAAGGTGGTTTGTTCGGTTTTAATTCTCCAACTTGAAATTTCTGACAGATCATAAGCAGCTCCTATCATTTCCAGAGTGAGTAGCTAATCTTGCCCGCACAATGGATTTAGGAATTCACATCAGTTTGAATAGCAGCATGCCTTTGATCATTCCTAAATCTAAAATTTGTCAAACATTTTGAGGTTTATTTGGGATGGTGGACTGCAACGATGGAGTGCACAACAGAAATATGTATTCTTGTAATCTGAGTCACTCGAACATTCCAAAAGCAATGGGCTTAGAATATTTTGATAGACACTTCTTCAAAAACAGAATTTTCTTTTATACAACCAATTGAGAGTTTCTCTGAATCTGTAGAAAGGTTAACAATGTTATAGTCCAATCCTGTCAACAAAAAATGCGAAGGTTAAATACATGTCCTTCCAAGAAAAATGTTATGGTCCACTCTATAGGAAGGTTGAATGCATGGCTCACCTGAGAAGGAACAAACGTGTAGCTCACATGGAGCAAACATTCAAATTTTTTATTCAGATAAATTAGATTAGATGTCTCAAGTTCAACTAGTTGGACTATCAGTTATGGTACACCCAACAGATAACATCCAACCTTTCAGGTTTGTGTGACTTCCAATTCGTCCAATAGGTTGAACGCATCATGAGGATAGGTTGAACGCATCATGAGGATGGACTTGTGCAAAAATTAGCCACGTCCGATTATCAAATGGACCACGCTTGTATTTTTCTATCTGTCAATTGATATAAATTGTTTTCTATGGTGTGGCTCACATGATGATATGTGGGGATGATTTTGGCATGACGAGATCCGCAAGGTGGGGCCAACCTGTTGGAACATGTGAATGTCCCATGAACAGCCTACATTGGTAGTAGGATCCATAGACCCAATTTCATATATTGAACCTGTTACATCCATAGATCATTCCAGGGCTGAAATAGTGATGCAATGATGAATGTGAAGAGGCCCCCATGGAATTATATGATAGATATGCCAAGCTATATGGCTTTAGCGTAATACATATGTTGAGCTATGTCTTGTTCCAAAGAAGGGAAGAGAGAACAAGTTTCTTGAAAATTAGCTCCTAGACCATCCTGTAAAATTGTTTGTTCTGTAGGGCTTGAGGTTAGAAGCGAAACTGAGAATAGATGGGTTGTGACAAAGTTCATTGAAAAACACTGTCATATCTTGACAGATGCAGAGGTTGACTATGAAATGTCGACGTTCATTCGGTAGAATGAATTAGGACGTCTTTTCAAAAGGTTTATAAATGTGGCAATGAAGTTGGGAACTAATTATTGCATTTGCTATGGAAACAAATGATTCAAGTGCAGTAAGGAGCTTGATATCAATGAGTAGAGTGGGGGAAGCTGACAAAAATTCAGTCCTAAACTTGTTGCTGAGGGAGTGTAGCGGAGAGGTGACTAAGGTGGCCGTTATCATTTCTATCGTTGGAATGGGGGGATTGGGGAAGACCACCCTTGCTCAGCTCACCTACAACAATGAGGAAGTCAAGGGATGAAGCTAGGAAGGCAGAACTGTGTAAGAAACTAAGCAGAAATTTACAGACCTTGAGACTAACTTATTGTGGAAAGCAAAATTTATCTATAAGTACTATCAACCCACATCATAAATAACATGAAAAAAAAGGAGATTTCAATTTCATTGCATAATGCCGCACTAAACTTAGGCAATACATATCGTGAACTCCCCGTAGGGAGAAGATGACAGCATGGTAGTGATGGGGCCACAAAAAAGGGCGGCATGAAGGCCTTCTGGTCCTCAGAGTCAGGCGAAAGAGGGGGCACTCCCTCTTTCTGTACACAGCATAGGACTGCTTTTACTTCTCGGTAGAGCTTCTTGCCCAGCTTCTCTTGTCTCTCCATCCTTGCATCAAGCGATTGATAGAGCTCCCGTATTTCCTATAAGACAAGAGGTGTCTCGTTTGCTCCCGCCTTTTCGGATTCCTCTTCCCCATCACTTTGTTCTTCTTCTTCGTCGCTCTCCTCTTCTTCTTCCTCTTCGATCTCATCCCCATGTTTTTCAAGCCTCGACATCTTGAGTTTCAGGCCACTATTCATATGGTTGATCGTAGTTTCATCAATGAATTTCACGAGCTCGAGGTTCCCATTGGATCCCTTGATCGTGTACTTGCTAGCGAACCTACAGATTAAGCGACCAAATGGAAGCGCTACATTTCCCCGAGGCGATGTCGCTGCCTTTACTATTTGGGTAAGCACAATGGTGGGGAGACATACTTGTGCTCCCTGGCCAACTTAGTAGAGGAGCTCGATCATGAAACGATTGCACTCATTAGAGTTGGTAGTCCTTGGATATAGGTTGTACGTACAAATCTGGTGGAGTAGTCGATACGGGAAGAGCAGGTCGGAAGCAGCCACGCTGCTGCCACGCTTCCACGTGACCAGCTTCCCACACAGGTGCATAATTCGTTCATCCCTATCCTCTTTCTTCTTCATATTTTTCACATTAATATGCACTTTGCCTAGAGGAGCGCCGAGGATCTTGGAGATGACTTGTATGTTAACACGGACCGTCTGCCTGCCAAAAGGGATGTCGAACCCTAACGGGTTCATACTCGCCTTAAGAATTATAGAGTAGAAGGACCTTACCAGGCCCGCATCAGAGCGATAAGTACCATCAAACATGTGTGCCCAATCGTTATGCAAGAGGCAGTCAAGTAACTCGAACATGCCAAAGAACTTGTCTTCGACGGATATCTTAAACACAACTTTTTGATTTCAAAATTTCCCTAGGTCCACCTCGGGGTGCGCGGGAGGAGCCATGATATTTTCATTTTCATCATGATTCCTCTTCGAGCGCATCTCACAGCTTGGACCCGTGGCGTTGGTAGCCATTGCTAGCTGCAGCTCACGCTCCCCTCACGGTTGCCTAGCCCAGCTCGGCCGCACCTTCTCGGGAGCCGCCCTCCGCTTTCCCATTTTCTTACAAACTAAAGGGTGAATGGTGTAAGGGTTGAAGCTTGGATAGAGGTATGCTTGTAGAAGATTTGAGGATTTGGGGAAATGCTGATTTCGATGTTCGTAGGATTCGGGGAGCTGAGGATTTTGAAGTTGGTAGGATTTTGGGATTTGAGGATTTCAAAATTTGTAGGATTTGGGGATTTGAGATTGTTAAAATCCTTGAATTTGGGGATTTGAGGATTTCAAAATTTGTAGGAGTTGGGGATTTGATGATTTCAAACTTTGTAGGGTTTAGGGATTAGAGAATTTTGAAAAGAAAAGAGGGTGAAAGAAGAAGAGGGGATGAAAGTCAGAGTGGGTATGATGTAAGGGAGAATGAGATGAAAGGTGAAATGGAGGAAGGCTTGGGGATTCCGATTTGAGAGGGTTGAGGGAGGCTAAGAGGGTGAGAGTACTCGAGGGAAAGGAGAGATTTGAGTGAGGGAGTGGGGTTTTACAACACCCTACTCACGTGCCGGTTTAAAAGGAGGGACAATCGGGGATCAATCGCAGATCTCGGGGATCAATCATGGATCCAGCGTTCCAATCGCCGATCTCTGTCCGATCGGGGATCAATCGTGGATCCCGCGATTCAATCACGAAACTCTGTCCCGATCGGGGATCAATCGCGGATTCCAGGATTCAATCGAGGAACTCTGTCCGATCGGGGATCAATCGCGGATTCCGCAATTCAATCTCGAAACTCTGTCCCGATCGGGGATCAGTCGTGGATTCCCCGATTACGCCCTAACTCGTTGTCCTGAATGAGGTGATTAATCGCGGTGGACCCCACACTTTGGTGACCATGTGGATCGCTCATGATGATGATGATGATGATGATGATGATGATGATAATGATGATGATGGTAATGGTAGTGATGATGATGATGGTCTGTTTTAAATTTAAAGTTTATGAGATGTTCGTTTGAGGAACATTTTCATAAAAATTGAGTAATCTGATAGATATACCCTAGGTTGTTGGACACTTATATTAGGCGCATCCCATTTATGAGAAACCAGATCTTGGATATACCCTGACCCAACTACATGGACTATAATGAATCAGACATTTCATCGAACTTGTCTTTTTACTTGAATGGAGCGGGACAAAGCATCAAGCATTAGTGAGCATAAATGAGCTGAAATGAGCGTGAAATGCATCAGTCATTTCACCGAACACATGAACTACAATGCATTTCATAAAACATATCATTTGTAAATCATTTCAAATAAACAACACAACAAGTTCTTAAGCGTAGATCGCAACCCGTGATCATGATCTGGGCCCTCAGGGGTCGATAAAACGGTAACCTAGGGTTAATACTCGGATGATTCGAAGTAGGAGTTCAACGCATGGCGTAAGGATCCGTACAATAGATGTAGTATATTAGCAATTGTGAAAAAAGGGCTTCAATAGTCTAGGTTTTTGGGTCGAGGGTCGGATCTCACCTGTTTGTGGTCCTACGGAACACGAAAGGAGTCCCCGTTGCGGCACGAAGTCTTCCCTTGGAAAAGGAGATCAATGTTCCTTGGTTGGATCCCACTTCTCCGAGCTTCCTCTTCTCTTCTCCTTATTTTCCCTTTCGAAATGTCCTAGGAAAAAATGGAAAATTCGTGCAAGGTAGAGAGGTGTGAGAAAATGGGGTTATATATTACTCCAGCTTTGATGTAGGCCCTAGTGGCACTTGTATTCCCATACTAACCCTATAATCTAGGGTACGTTGCGTGCCAGTGATAAGGCTAAAAAATAGGCCTTGAGAACCCAAATGCCCAAAAATTGACAATGGGTGTGAAATGTGCTGAAATGACCGTGAAATGCGCCGAAATGACCGTGAATCAACACGGAATAGGCAGGAATGACTGTGGTATGCATGGAAATGACCGTGATTTCCATGTGATTGGACCGTGAAATACACGGAAATGACCATGAAGTGAAGGGGCATGACCGTGAATCAACACAGAATAGGTGAGAATGACCGTGATATGCATGGAAATGTCCATGATTTCCATGCGATTGGACTGTGAAATGCACGGAAATGACCGTGAAGTGAAGGGGCATGACCGTGAAGTGCACCAAAATGACCATGAATCAACACAGAATAGGCGGGAATGGCCGTGCTATGCGTGGAAATGTCCGTGATTTCCATGCGATTGGACTGTGAAATACACGAAAATGACCGTGAAGTGAAGGGGCATGACCATGAAGTGCACCAAAATGACCATGAATCAACATGGAATAGGCGGGAATGACCGTGATATGCGTGGAAATGACTGTGATTTCCATGCGATTGGACCGTGAAATGCACAAAAATGACCGTGAAGTGAAGGGGCATGACCGTGAAGTGTGCCGAAATGACCGTGAATCAACACGGAATAGGTGGGAATGACCTTGATATGCATGGAAATGACCGTGATTTCCAAGCGATTGGATCGTGAAATGCACGGAAATGACCGTGAAGTGAAGGGGCATGACCTTGAAGTGCGCCGAAATGACCATGAATCAACACGGAATAGGTGGGAATGACCGTGATATGCGTGGAAATGTCTGTGATTTCCATATGATTGGACCGTGAAATGCACGGAAATAACCGTGAAGTGAAGGGGCATACCCGTGAAGTGCACCGAAATGACCATGAATCAACACAGAATAGGCGGGAATGATCGTGGTATGCATGGAAATGACCGTGAAGTGGGCTCGAAGTGGGCAGATGGTTACTCAAAAAAGAAAATGCCACTTCTCTGAGACCATTGAAATCTGTGTCAAGCAAGGTTATCAAGATGCTCCTTAGGCTCGACAGATTAATAGGCGGTCAGAAGCTAAGCTGTTGGGTTACTGAGATTTGTCGAAAGAATACATGCACGATGTATTCCAGTAATTGGTATATAGAGATGGATTGAAGGGCTTGGTATTGGGAGATGGGTTTTTCATAAATTTTTTGTATTGATCATTAGTCATTTGTACCATTCTTATTGCTCGCCCACAATGAATTTTTGATGAGCCATGCATTCAACCTTCCTACAGAGTGGACCATAAGATTTTTCTTGGAAGGACATGTATTTAACCTCACATTTTTTGTTGACAGGATTGGACCATAACATTGTTAACCTTCCTGGACCATAAGATTTTTCTTGGAAGGACATGTATTTAACCTCACATTTTTTGTTGACAGGATTGGACCATAACATTGTTAACCTTCCTAATTTGTTGTATAAAAGAGAAAGCTGTTTTTGAAGAAGTGACAGATCAAAATATTTTAAGCCCATTGCTTTTGAAATGTCCAAGTGACTCAGATTACCAGAAAACATATTTCTGTTGTGCAGTCCATCGTTGCAGTCCACCATCCAAAATAAACCTCAAAATGTTCGACAAATTTTAGCAGGGAATGATCAAATGCATGCTTCTATTCAAACTGATGTGTATTCTTAAATCAATTATGCGGGCAAGATTAGCTACTCACTCCAGAAATGATGGGAGCTGCTTGTGATCTGTCAGAAATTTCAAGTTGGAGGATTAAAACTAAACAAACCACCTTGATAATTACAGTAAATTTTTCATTGTATTGTGAATTGAATATGATATTAATTAACAAGCTTTCTGTTGGATTCTTGGCTCAAATTTTCTTTCCTTCATGATGGATGGATTAGTTTCAGGGCCGACGGGATTTATTTTTATAGATATGTGTTAGAGAAAAATGTAGGTGGAATAAAATTATCCATGTAAAAAATAAATAAATAAATAAATATATATATTTAAAAAATAAAAAAGTGCATAGAATACGGATATAGCTACGGTTATTATCCGTAGCTAAAGGTAAACCGAGGTCGGCGATCAATCACGGATCCCGTGATTCCATCACAGGTTTCTGTCTTGATCGGCGATCAATCGCGGATTCAGCGATTGATCGCCGATCAGGACAGAGACCTGCGATGGAATCGCAGGATCCGCGATTGATCCCCAACCTGTGGATTATCATTAGCTACGGATTATAACCGTAGCTATATCCGTATCCTTTTTAACAGGGTTAATTTTCTGGTAACTACACATTTATAAAAGCCTATAAATATAAATTAATATTTTATCTCTTTATGGAGCTCGGCAATGTGCACGTTTAGGAGAGTAACCTAATGGATAAGGGGCCACGGGACGAGTGCGCTCTCCATTTGTGCGAAAAACTCGTCGAATGGAGAAGAGGTACTAGATGAAAAGCCAGATATTTGGCACGAGACTACCACCTGCTCCACTACATATGCACGTATAACGTGTACGTGAGATCCAGCAACCGTTCTGAGGTTTCTCGGTATATGGTAGAATTCCTCTACCAGATGGGGCAAGGAGAAAATGTATGTATCCCCACCCTTGTGCTTAGACAGATTGTGAGCTCTGCATTAGGAAGGCGTGAAAAATTATCGCTTTCCTTTGGTCGTCTAATCTGTAAGTTGGCACGTCAGTACAAATTTAATTACCCAGTCGGGGTCCCATACCCGATTATGGTGATCAATGAGGACACCATAAATCGTGTCGAAAGAAGCTCTAATCAACCCCGGGGTAGTATTGAAGAATCTAGGGAAATGACTGTGAAGTGAAGGGGCATGACCGTGAATCAACATAGTCAATATATCGTTCGGTTGTAAGGATGACTTAGTACGATTATATCGACTAGATTTCGATGTAATCTACAACTTAAGCTAGATGTAATTGATTAGGTGCCGATAACATTGAAACGTACTTAGTTTCGATATATCGTTTGATATTCGATATATCAATAAAATATCGATATATCGATTTCTATTCGATATATCGAAGTGTAATTTTTACTTCTTTTTTTTCTAATGTGTTTTTCTTTTGTTTCGCTTTTTTAGGTAAGCTTGTTAGTACACGCCCATGTCGGCACACACTCCATGTTGATTCACGGTCATTTCGAGGCATTTCATGGTCAATTCCCTTCACTTCACGGTCATTTCCATGCATTTCGCGGTCACTTCGCTTCAAACCATGATCATTCCCATGCATTTCACGGTCATCCCAAACAATTCCGTGTTGATTCACAGTCATTTCGAGGCATTTCACGGTCAATTCCCTTCACTTCACGGTCATTTGCATGCATTTCGCGGTCACTTCGCTTCAAACCATGACCATTCCAATGCATTTTAGGGTCATCCCAAACAATTCTGTGTTGATTCATGGTCATTTCGAGGCATTTCACGGTCAATTCCCTTCACTTCACGGTCATTTGCATGCATTTCGCGGTCAATTCGCTTCAAACCATGATCATTCCCATGCATTTCAGGGTCATCCCAAACAATTCTGTGTTGATTCACGGTCATTTCGAGGCATTTCATAGTCAATTCCCTTCACTTCACGGTCATTTGCATGCATTTCGCGGTCAATTCGCTTCAAACCATGATCATTCCCATGCATTTCAGGGTCATCCTAAACAATTTCGTGTTGATTCACGGTCATTTCGAGGCACTTCACGGTCAATTCCCTTCACTTCACGGTCATTTGCATCATTTTGCGGTCACTTCGCTTCAAACCATGATCATTTCCATGCATTGCAGGGTCATCCCAAACAATTCTGTGTTGATTCACGGTCATTTCGAGGCATTTCATGGTCAATTCCCTTCACTTCACGGTCATTTGCATGCATTTCGCGGTCAATTCGATTCAAACCATGATCATTCCCATGCATTTCAGGGTCATCCTAAACAATTCCGTGTTGATTCACGGTCATTTCGAGGCATTTCACGATCAATTCCCTTCACTTCACGATCATTTGCATGCATTTCGCGGTCACTTCGCTTCAAACCATGATCATTCCCATGCATTTCACGGTCATCCCAAACAATTCCGTGTTGATTCACGGTCATTTCAAGGCATTTCATGGTCAATTCCCTTCACTTTACGGTCATTTGCATGCATTTCGTGGTCAATTCGCTTCAAACCATGATCATTCCCATGCATTTTAGGGTCATCCTAAACAATTCCGTGTTGATTCACGGTCATTTCGAGGCACTTCACGATCAATTCCCTTCACTTCACGGTCATTTGCATGCATTTCGCGGTCACTTCGCTTCAAACCATGATCATTCCCGTGCATTTCACGGTCATCCCAAACAATTCCGTGTTGATTCACGGTCATTTTGAGGCATTTCACGGTCAATTCCCTTCACTTCACGGTCATTTGCATGCTTTTCGCGGTCACTTCGTTTCAAAACATGATCATTCCCATGCATTTCAGGGTCATCCCAAACAATTCCGTGTTGATTCACGGTCATTTCGAGGCATTTTATGGTCAATTCCCTTCACTTCATGGTCATTTGCAAGCATTTCGCGGTCAATTCGCTTCAAACCATGATCATTCCCATGCATTTCACGGTCATCCCAAACAATTCTGTGTTGATTCACAGTCATTTTGAGGCATTTCACGGTCAATTCCCTTCACTTCACGGTCATTTGCATGCATTTCGCGGTCAATTCGCTTCAAACCATGATCATTCCCATGCATTTCAGGGTCATACCAAACAATTCCGTGTTGATTCACGATCATTTCGAGGCATTTCATGGTCAATTCCCTTCACTTCACGGTCATTTGCATGCATTTCGCGGTCACTTCGCTTCAAACCATGATCATTCCCATGCATTTCACGGTCATCCCAAACAATTTCGTGTTGATTCATGGTCATTTCGAGGCATTTCACGGTCAATTCCCTTCACGAAAATGGTCATTTGCATGCATTTTGCGGTCACTTCGCTTCAAACCATGATCATTTCCATGCATTGCAGGGTCATCCCAAACAATTCTGTGTTGATTCACGGTCATTTCGAGGCATTTCATGGTCAATTCCCTTCACTTCACGGTCATTTACATGTATTTTGCGGTCAATTCGCTTCAAACCATGATCATTCCCATGCATTTCAGGGTCATCCCAAACAATTCCGTGTTGATTCACCGTCATTTCGAGGCATTTCACAGTCAATTCCCTTCACTTCATGGTCATTTGCATGCATTTCGGGGTCACTTCGCTTCAAACCATGTTCATTCCCATGCATTTCAGGGTCAACCCAAACAATTCCGTGTTGATTCACGGTCATTTCGAGGCATTTCATGGTCAATTCCCTTCACTTCACGGTCATTTGCATGCATTTCGTGGTCACTTTGCTTCAAACCATGATCATTCTCATGCATTTCAGGGTCATCCCAGACAATTCTGTGTTGATTCACAGTCATTTCGAGGCATTTCACGGTCAATTTCCTTCGCCTCACGGTCATTTGCATGCATTTCGTGGTCACTTCCCTTCAAACCATGATCATTCCCATGCATTTCACGGTCATCCCAAACAATTTCGTGTTGATTCACGGTCATTTCGAGGCATTTCACGGTCAATTCCCTTCACTTCATGGTCATTTGCATGCATTTCGCGGTCAATTCGCTTCAAACCATGATCATTCCCCTGCATTTCAGGGTCATCCCAAACAATTCTGTGTTTATTCACGGTGATTTCGAGGCATTTCACGGTCAATTCCCTTCACTTCACGGTCATTTACATGCATTTCGCGGTCACTTCACTTCAAACCATGATCGTTACCATGCATTTCACGGTCATCCCAAACAATTCATGATGATTCCTATGCGATTCACGGTGAATTTGCAGTAGATGTGTGCATGACAGGGCTATTCATTAAGTGGGTCTCACAATCAACATGCCTTATCCTAAAAACCAATTTGATCCACTCATTGGTTGGGCCATTTACATGTGTTGCATATGGACCATTGGTCGTGTTCTTCCAAGAATTAACCTTCCTCACTTTGAAATCGTCAGATGATCTTAAGGATCACTAATCTCAATCTCTGACCAAGGATTTTGGCCAAAATTTTTTAGGGGTTGTCAACAAGACTGATTGCCGATAATCTTTAAGGTTGACAACACCTTCCAACTTAGGAATAAGGGCTAAGGAGGTACTTCCCATTTTAGAGGACAAACAATTAGCCTCAAAGAAGTTAACCATAAAGCTCGCAAGATCTATCTTTACCAAGTCCCAAAAAGACTAGTATGGTAAGTAATACTAAAAATTCAAATGCACGTGCATCCCTAAACTATCAAGTAATGCATTTCACGATCAATTCCCTTCATTTCACTCTCATGTACCAAAAAATGAAGTAGATCCAAAGTTCTACGGTCATTTTCTCCTCTCTTTTCCCCACAAGTATTATTACTTTATCAACTTTTTTCTTCACACCTGATGCAAAAATAAATAAATAAATAAAGCAAAACAAAACCAAAAATAAAAATAAAAATAAAAAAGAAAGAAAAAAACAAAACATGATTGATAGTATTTGAAAAGTGTTGAGAAAAGAGACAAGCCCTTGAGAGGAGATTGAGCAAGATCTCAATGTTGAATTAGCTCTTTTATTTCTTTCTACATGCGTACAACAAAAGGTCAAGTCATCTATGTTTAGGCCATAGAAACTGTGGCTCTCTAAATCCCAAACAATTTTGAATCCAAAAATCAAAAATTGGATTTGGGTTTGAATTTCTGCAGTTGAGGCCCTAGGAATTTAAAAACCCAAATTGAAAATTACCGTTTTCTAGCATTGAAGAGCCAAATTCAAAGAAACAAAACAACCAAATGCCATTTCAAAGTCATCTTCCAGAAAGAAAGGAAAAAAGGAAAATAAAAGAAAATTCCACTTGAGTTCTTTGGAATCCATACCATAAAGCTTGAGTTGTGTTTCAAGATCACGGATCCTACTCAAATAACCTCCACTACTGCCATCGGGCTGTTTATCAATCAACCGCCTCCTTTTCACTGTCATCATTTCTTCAAGAATTCAACTCAACATACATAAAAATATTATCAAACAGATCCCAAACCAATTTCCAAAGAAACCCAACTTCAATTCAATGAAATCGTCAATGAAAACAGAGAATTTTGCATGAAAAAAACAAACACTAAAAACTAAACCTTTTTCTATGGCACTCTTGCTTTGTACCAAGGCCTCATCTCTTTTGGTAAGCTTCCATGTCAAATTAATGTGTATGATAACCATCAATCATTTTTCAACAATGATCCACGTCAAATGTGGACTTTACACACACAACACAATTAGATAATGATATTCAGACAATCACTGTAAGAGTATCTCCAATTACAGCTACAAGAACAATTCTGTCTAGGTCCCATAAAGTGAGAACATCTTCTGCAGCACATGTCAATGAACATTGTTATGAAAGAGAGATTGATGCATAGATATGCCAAATTATATAATGTATATATGAAAATGCTTGTAAAAGGACCTAGGACCACCTTGACCATCATCCTCATCAACAGGAATAATCAGCAAAATTATTACTGATTAATATACTAGACTAAAAAACAATAATAGAAACAATGGAAGAACGGATACTTACATCATACTAATAAAGGTCCAGTCAGTTCTAACCTACAAAACAAATCTTAGCCATTAGCCACTGTTCCAGGTTATTGCATAGATATTCTCCAAATATCAATCTTATGGTAAGAGATGATTACAAACTTGTAAAAATCCGTCTACTAATCAGAGATTACGAATGCAGAGACTATAATTTTTCAAACCTGTAAACATTCAAAAGAGGCCCATTAAGTAACTAAGAATTCTAAAATCAGATCATTGAAATAATTTTACTCAATGATTAGGGGAAAAAGGATTGAAAGGTGCACCTCGACTTACAATTTTAACACCATGCTTTTCTGCATGTGTAATATACACGAAAAAGGTTGAGAGAATAACAAAGATCAAAGGGCCGATCGCGAGCACCCAGAAAAGGCTCTTCATCTTCTTCCCCTTCAACACTTTTGAGTCATGTAAGAAGGAAACCTTCCACAAGCATGGAATCCAAGGAATATGAAGCAAAGAGAAAAAACTTACAATGTATTTGGCAACTAGAAACCAGGGCATTTAATTCTTAGCCCCAAGCCCCCAACATGTAAACCAGGGCATTCTTCAGGATATACCATCTATCACGATGGTCCTTTCCCATTCATGCAACTCATTACGGTCATCTTTATTTCGTTATATAGGTGAAATACCATGCCTCATAAATTGAGAGTCATGGTTTGAACATTTACGGATATCCCATGAATATCCCACGAAAAAATAAAATAAAATTGGACAGCAGTCAATAGTTGATCATACAAGTAAAATACCATGATCATACAAAGTCCACTACCTCAAATATGTAAAGTGGCACAATGGCAGATGAGATGCCTATCCCAATCCCAGACAGTAAACGTCGTTTGTACACTCTGGGCCATAGCACTGCAAAAATTTGCTAAGCACATTACACAAAATACCTTGCTACTACTAAATCCAATTTTACAAACTTACAGTCAAAGGATATGTCCCAAGACCAGAGAAATGCTCCAACTGCAAGTGGGATTGCATCTAGTTGAAAAGTCCTTGTTCTACCGAATTTATCAGCTAATGCTCCTCCAGTGAATGAACCAACAGTGGCACCTGCAAGGGTTGTGCTAACAACCCATCTTGTCCAAAAATTTAAATGTTATGAGAAATTGTAATGTTGAACACTTGAAAGATAAACAATGGAGTCATATGAAACTCCATTACAACTTACAAGGCATGAACAAGTGTGGATTGAATGAAATTGTAAGGTCAGAAGGTTAAAATAGGTTAATTGTAGCATGTCATGACACTTAGTTTAATTGGACTGATATGAATAATAAATGCTGATTTGCTTCTTGATCAAAGAAACGCATCATTGCTGCACTTTCCTTGTAGCACGGTGTTCTCAGCAATCGCAAGATCCTTAGAAAGGTATTCCAAAGCTCCATTCACCACACTACAGTAAAAGAAGAATATCATGTGATATTTTAGTAAGCACCTTGTCCATTTACATTCTATGGTGAGAAATCATAAAGATGTCAACAAGCAGCCTTACTCCAGATAAACATCCTAAATGAAATCAACCAAAGTTCTTAAAGCGATGAGTTTAGAGAATATGTGTCATTAAGAAGGTGGCTTATAATTATTCATTGGCTAGTGAAATCCATTGTTTTAAGTACATTGTTATTGCAACATGTGTAAGACCCGTATCCTAGTTCATACTATTCCGTCGACCTTCGGGATCCTTTCCGTCGAAATTCGGCAACCTGCGACGTATAATCAACGTTTGCGATCAACCATAAGTTGTATCTTATAGATTTGAGGTTGCTTAATCCGAGACTTGTACCATTACGACCGCACCGTCGTCGCGGTTCCAACGCCGTGACTCGCGCACCGATCCGATACCCTGATAGGGAGACGCCGGCCAATGGTTATTTCGAAGAAAACACCGCGCTTTTGTAATCCCAAGAGAATCTCTACGATATATCCCATCAATCAATCACTTCATGTCAGGTACACATTACCTTTCACCCCATCCCCAAGCAATCACCAAGTCAACTCTTTCTCACCCTCTCCTTACACACCCATACCTAGTCAAGTCCACATCACTCCATCACTCACATCTCCCATCTCCCTCTCTCTCTTACAATAATCTCTCTCTCATCTCTCTCATTCCCAAGCAAGTAAGAGAGCTCACGTCCATGCTTTCCTAAGAGAGAAAAGTGATTTTGGTGGCCCACTTCCCTTCCCAAGATCTCCCATCCTAGCCATCCATCTCCCATCTTCCACCATCAAAGAGGAGCACAAGGAGACTGGCGTTCCAACGGACCGAGAAGATCGATCGGTGGGTGCTTTTATAGGCTAGTTTTTCATGCATTTATGATGGGCCAAGTGAGGCCTACCGATCGATGGTATGGATCTCACTTTAGACCCTAAGATGTGGCCAATGGCCCACTTGGATTACCATTGATGTATGATCGAATGCAAGGGAGGGCCCATAATGTCAGGGTCCCTCCATTACACGTGTCCCTCTCTCTCTCTCTCTCTTTCCCTCTCTTTCATTTTATTGTTAATTGTGTGTGTTGATGTGGCCATGTGGCCCACCTGGATGGACCCCACCATGAGCCATGTATTTTATCCAAGTCATCCATAAGTGGGGCCCACTTTATATGTATTGTATCCACACCGTGTAACCATGTGGTGGCCCACCTGAGTAGGGCCCACCTTATGTACATGGGTCGCCCAGACCGTCCAGCTTCCAGGGACGCTGGACGTCAGTTGAAAACACAAATATTAGCTTTGGATTCAAAGCTTTTGAGAAGGGCCGCTTATGCAGGCTCCACCTTGATGTCTGTGCTTAATCCACACCGTCTATCCCTTTCCTTGGACCATTTTAGGCGTTGAGCCGAAAAATGGGGCTGATCCAATCTTCTGGTGGGCCATACCTTAGCAAACACTAATTCTTACCGTTTAAAGTCACCTGGATTTTTCTACACGCCAAAAGATATTCAATATTGGGCTTGTTTGGCTTGTCTTGAGCTATGGGAACCAATGGCAGGGTCGGATTCTTCCGAAATGGGCCCCACACATGAGAAACCGCGAAAATACATGATTTATATTTTTTTTTAAAAAAAACAAGCAAACAGCAGCAGCTACTGCTGCTGCTGTGTCAGAGGCGCTGGCGAACGTGCACGAGAAGGGCCCCATGGGTCCCCTGCTATGGGCCCCACCATGATGTATTTATGTCATCCAAACCGTCCATGAGGTGGGCCACTCCCTGAAGTGGGCCCCTCCAAATTTCAACTCCATCCAAGACTTGGGTGGCCCACATCACAGGAAATAGTGTGAATTGAACCGTCTACATCGAAACTCTTTTTGGGTCCACAGAAGTTTCGGATCAAGCTGAAATTTGTTTTTACCCTTCATCTTGGTCTGCGTGACCTTATCAATGGGTCGGATGGCCTATAAACATTAAGATGGGCCCCACGTGGGACCCATAATGATGCATGTGTCTTATTACCACCGTCCGCCTGGACGATGGTACCCACTGTGATGTATTTGTTTTAACCCCACCATCCAGGGGACGGTGGGCGTGTGTGAGTGTGCACATGTGTGTGCATGCATGTGTGAGTGTGTGTGTGTGTGTGTGTGTATAATATTATATTATATATAGTATTGTATTTATATACTATATATAAGTTATATATATTATATACCAGATGGTGGGCCTCTATGGGCCCCACCATGATGCATGTGTTGCTCCAACCCATCCAACCATTTTGAAAGATAATTTTGGAGCTTGAGTCCAAAATGAGACAGATCTAGGATTAGGTGGGCCACCTTATAGAAAGTAGTGGATTTGATTGTCCACCATTAAAACCCTTGGGCCACCCATTTTGGACCAGTATGATATTTGCTTTTCCCTTTCAGGTCATTGTGACCTTATGATCAGATTGGATGGGAAATAAATACTATCGTGGGCCTTGGGATTTCAATGGTGGAAGTCATTATCACCACTTATGTAAGGCCCATGTTATGGGGCCCATTCGATGTATTTGTGGCCGTTATTGAGGCCCACCTTGATGTGTATTTGTGGCCATTACTGAGGCCCACCTTGATGTGTATTTGTGGCCATTGTTGAGGCCCACCTTGATGTGTATGAGGGCCCGTTATTGAGGCCCACCGTCATGTGTATGAGGCTCATTGTTGAGGCCACCTTGACATATATGAGGACCATGTTATAAGGCCCATTTTGATGTATCCTAGGGCCCATGGGTTGAGGCCCATTATGATGTATTAGGGCCCATGGGTTGAGACCCGTTGTGATGTATAAAGGCCCGTGGGTTGGTACCCACTGTGATGTGAATAGGGCCCATGTTATGAGGCCCATTTGGTGTATTGGAGGCCCATGGGTCGAGGCCCAATGGGATGTACACAAGGCCCGTTGATGCGGCCCACTTGATTTATATAAGGCCCATATAAGGTGGCCCATTTGATGTATCTGAGGCCTATGGGTCAAGGCCCAATGGGATGTATATAGGTCCATTGCAATATGTGATTTCCCATGGTTTGTGTAGCGATATTTTATAGTGGTCATGCCTTGGGAGCAATGTTGGTTTGACGTCCACATTGTAAGCATAATATTGGTTAAATGTCCGCATTACGACTCTCCCTAGGGCCATTGGTAGGCCCATACTTGTTGTGTGTAGGCCGTCTAGGCTCATCTGCATTGTAAGGATAGTTCATCACCTTATAACATGCTTAGTGTAGCTCCATGATTCATGCCCATACGCATCATATGTATGCTTGATATGAGGAATGTTTGGTTATAACATGAGCCGTTGGGCTGAGACATTTACGGGACTCCATATAAGACGGAGTGTCCGACATGAGCGCATGGTACGCGCAAGATTGCTGCATGTTTGTACAGTGTGATTCATGTATCTCGCATACATGTTACTTGATCATTGTACGCCCTAGCGACAGAAGGGTCGTGGCCTCCACAGGCATATCGTGGATGGCTATATGGACATCGAAAATACTTAGTTCTAGCACTATGGGCACTTAGGATGTCCTTGGGTGAAAATCCCAGAACCTCCGAGGCCAGGAGTAGCCCCAACGTCTAGACCGAGTGGAACATGAGCGCCCAAGTGCCAAATATCAGTAGGCCGCATCTCTCACTGTGTCATGGTCAGTTGGGAGGGGGTGTGGCCTTATCCACCCAAGTGAGGGGGCTATAAGCTAGGCTGAGTATGACCAGCTCGTAAATAGGTCCGCTATCGACGAGCCGGGTAGGTATTGGTAGACTACTGGTCAGGCGGATAGTGAGGTCTATTCCGCTCGTTGGGCTGTGCAGCTAGGAAGGAGGCAGTCGGTGTCGAGTGTAATAGACCCCGGTGATTTTCCCAGAGAGCAACCGTACTGATATGTGGACTTATTGAGCAGGAATTGCATATCCATTCATTTATTCATTCACTATCCACTCGGGCTGGTGGTGCATAACTATTTGTTACGTGTACCATCGCATGACCAGGATTTCGATTGGGCGCATGACTAACCTGAGATCAGGAGTTTACCACATTGTGTCTGACTATCCAAATTTAGGTATGAGACTGGTTTGGATAGAAGTCCCTTGTGATGGACCCCATAGCCTGTGATACTTCATACTATCATCCCGACTTCACGTTCCTGCATGGTCATTTCATTCGCACCTCATATTACATTGCATCCGTAGTACTTAGTATTTTGGGTTACTATATTTTTGCACTTATCTAGCCTAGATGAGGTTAATGGTATTCATAGCTCGTCAGGATTTGCATATTACATTGCATCCTCAGCATCTGTTATTGTCTTATTATGTTTCGCATCGCATAGCCTTGGTACGGCTGATAACATTCATGGACTTACCAGTATACTTCCGCTTACTCTGATGTCATATGATTCATAATCTTATTAGTATTTCTGCTTATCCTGATGATGTATAATTTATATGCTCTATAGTATACTTGACACTTATCTTGTGCATACACTCTCACCACCCTCTAAGTTTGTAAGCTTATAAACGATAGATGCGTGCAGGTGGCGTTAGGTTGCAGCAGCGTTGAGCTTGGAGCGTGCAGCTGTCATCTGGAGATTTGATTTCGATATATGTATTTTCTTTTCAGTAGTGTATTCAAATGATTATTTTAGTGGATATGTGATGATGATGTTGCCTTTATGATTCAGGTATACTTGTGGTTATGCTCCATTACAAAAAAAAAAAAAAAAATCATACTGAAAATCCTCCTTGTAGGATCCCAGGATTGGAATCTAGCGTATGGGTGCTGGGAACCGAGAATGAGGTACTACGGAGGCTGTCGGCACTGGATTTGGTGATCGAAAATTTTGTGAGCCTGTTTTCCGAGTTTGGGGCGTGACAACATGACATCTTAAAAGACAATTTAAGGGCATGTTTGGATTAAATTTAATTACGATTTCTAGTGTAATGAATGGGTAACCAAATTCAAATTTCCTTGGATAGTCTTCAAATTGCAAGAATGTTATCTTCAAGCTAGACTTGAAAGAACTTAGCTGCAATATGAGGTAAACCGAACCAAATCTGGCCATTTTCCTTCCTATTGAAATGAATTTTTGCAATTCAATTCAATTATGCATCCAAATGCAGAACAAAACAAAATCAAAATGCTATCAGATAACATCTATGTACCGCTGTGGACATAGATGGTCCCTCCCTAGCTAGTACAAAGTTCGACAACTTGGGTAGAAACTCCTTATCTAACAGAATATTAGATGCCTCAAAATCTCGATATATTACCTGTTCAAAGGGAAAGAATAATGCTTATCATCCGTAGACAGAAACACTCGTGATTGTAGTCTTAACAAGGAGCTCACATTTGATCTCGTGATAGTTCTGAGAGAGAAAAAAATAAATTTGGATAGCACAAAATGTGGAATCTTGACCGATTCACACAGTTCAAGAGCTTGGCCCTACACCCGGATGGGATCGGATGTTGGACTCGTGATGATTATGAATGGAATATGAAATATGACTGTTGCAGAAGAATGAAAATCCTTAGATCTTGCAACCCGGCTTTTAAACAGGAAATGAAAAGTGCCCTTTTTGACAATTTCAAATCCTAATCCACCAAATTCCAAGGTGCCAAACACAAGATTTTGGCATGGATTTGGATTCAAAATCCAAAAGCACCAAAATTGCCAAAATCCAAGCTGCCAAAGCACCTCCAAATCGATGCAAATAATTTCCACTAGATTATCCATTGCTTGCATGAAAGACACTTACAATAACCACATTTTGCATAAATCAAAATCGCCTACCCCAAAATGACAGAGAGAATAAAACTCTAAGGAAATTCAAATTCACCTGCCCATCAGAGAAACTTTCAGGGAGAGAAGACAAAGACCCTGAGCTTACTTTAAAAAATGCGCCTACTATCGAGGAAAAAAAAAAAAAGCCAAAGAACCTAACAATGTAAATTTTACAAACAGAAAACCAAAATCTCGGCGAATTCAAAACTACATAAAATAGTACTTATCATTCTAGCTCTTCTTTGCTTCAAATATACCCCAGAAACACAATCTTATGCTATCATTTCAATTAAATTCCAGTTTTTCTTTTTCTTCACATTTACCGGCAAAAAATGAGCCTGTACACATGTGGGCTTAGCAAAGCTCACAATTTATGCATATGAAAAGATAAGCAAAAATAGGACCAAGCATAGTTCTAAAATGATCCTAGTGGAACTCCCTACCTTTAGCAACCCTATGGTGCCAAAAAAATCAGCCAGCATACTCTCAGCAGTTCCAGGAGGTAAGTTACGGATGTACACAGAACCATTTAAAGGGTCTCCTCTTCCCATATAACTTGCCATCTTAATGCTCTAGTCTTATGAAGTTATAGGGAACATAACATGCACCCAGTGATGGACATTCAGAAAGACATTACCTGAAAAAGAAAAAATAAAAAAGGAACAAGGTCCTGACCACAGTAGAGTTGAAACTGTGGGGAACTCGTACAAATGATTTCTGTGTATTGAGAATTCCATTTCTCTTCTTTATTTTATTACAATCATTGGCATTCTCTAAAAAATATAAAAAAATAAAGTAAAAATAAAAAATAATGTGACGTGAAGGGGCATGGCCGTGAAATAAGTCGAAAGGACCGTGAATCAACCGTGAAGTGAGGCGATTGGACCGCGAAATGCTCCGAAATGACCGTGAGGTGAATCGACACGAAATGGCGGGAATGACTGTGATATGCATGGAAATGAACGTGAAGTGAGGTGATTGTACCGTGAAATGCACGGAATTGACCGTGAAATGATGGAGCATGACCGTGAAATGTGCCGAAAGGACCGTGAATCAATACGGAATAGGCGGGAATGACCATGATATGCATGGAAATGACCGTGAAGTGAAGCGATTGGACCGCGAAATGCACGAAAATGATCGTGATGTGACGGGGCATGACCGTGAAATGCATCGAAATGACCATGAATTAACATGGAATAGGCGGGAAATGACCTTGATATGCGAAGAAATGACCGTGAAGAAAAAAATATCATTTACTACAAAATGTTGTCTTCACCATTCATAATGAAATCAATATTACGAATACAACATTTCCTTTAAATTTATGATAAAATATACAACACATCATTTACATCATTTCACCATGAATGTTTTACAGTACATCATTTACAACAGTTTACAACATTTTCCAAAATTTTCCGATTCCTCTCATGCCTAAGACAAATATATCATATTTTGAGGTCACTAAGGCAATCATAGGCTATTGACTCCCTAAAGTTGGAAGTGAATGGCTGTAAGTCTCTCCCTGTCAAAATGTGATCGCTGCACAAAATGTCGATATATTTCATGACAAAAATGCCACAGTTATATTCGTTCGTCTGCTTTAGTAAAGAGGTATCTTCTCTGACCGACCAAGCATTTTCTTCCAGCGCAGCCCTATCTCCAGTGGCGTAAAATAACATAGGCAAGGCCTCCTTCATCAGATCAATATGTTGCCTGTATCGATTGAGTGCCCTCGAGTATAAACTGTCAAGTATAATGATTTCTCGGTCTCGAGGGTGGATGACCATCAGGTACCAATGACTGTTGGCATGATTGACTGGTACATATGCCTGTCCATGTTTGGCAAGATAAGAAATCAATATCCAGAAAGTATAGATTTGGGTATACCTAGTACTGATAACTTATAACGACACCATTACCTCTTCATGTTGCCACATGGCCTTCTGCCCCTCATGCGGCTTGACAATGCTGATCGGAGAGAGTTTTTCTAGCCCTTCAATTAATAAACGCGAATCGTCACTGCCAACATCCCGATATATTCGCAATGTCGACATTTGCATGCTGATACATGGCTATTACAAACAACATAATAAATTAGAACATATATCATATAATGAAATAACATATTAACCATGATCCAAATCATACAGTTACCAGAAAATATGTGGGACAGAACTTGCAGTCCTTTGTATATCAGAAATTTACGACTGTACGACCCATTTATGGCCCATTTAGGAGACTAAGCCCACCTCATTTTACCTTGCGAGAATACGCCCCAACTGTACGGACGCCCTCCCAAAGGTAAAAAATGCCCCTACTTTTCCTTCAAGCGGATCGGCCGCTGCTCGAAGATGAGCGCTGACGCTCCTCAAACTTCGAGTTATACGAATGGTTCAAAAGAGATCAACGTTACATGGGCCCATAGTTATGTATTTATTATATCCACAATGTTCATCCATATTTCAAGATCATTTCGGAGCATTATCAAAAAAAAAAAAAAATCATATCCAAAGATCAACTGGACCACACCACAAAGAGCCATGAAAAATTGATTTTCACCGTTTAAACTTTTGTAGGGCCCACTATAACATTTATTTTCCATCCAATCTATTCATAAGGTCATAAAGACCTGGATGAAGAGGAAAAACAAATTTCATAATGATCCAAAACTTCTGTAACCCCTAAAAGGGTTTCAATGGTAGACGTTCAATTCCCCACTGCCTTTTAAAGTGTGGTCTACTTGATAGTTAGATCTGTCTTATTTTCCGTCTCAAGCCTTAATATGAACTCGCCAAATAGATGTACGGTTTGGATATAACATAGACCTCATGATGGGACCCAAAAAACAACAAAGATTCAACGTTTAAAAAAAAAAAAACAGATTTTTATTTTATTGGATGCAGAGATTTAGCTACGGATTATAACCGTAGCCATATCTACCAAAATCCGTAGCCAAAGGGGCCTATCCGGGGTGGGCGCGCCGAACTAGGGTGCCCGCGCCACTCGCTCGCGCCGCTCGCTGACCTATCCGGCGGGGGGGCGCCGATCTGGCGGGGCCACGCCAATCTGGCGACCCCTTATAGCTACGAATTATAATCGTAGCCATAACTGTAGTCTATGCCAATCTATGAATTTTATTTTATTTTAAAATTTTTTTTTATTTTTTTACATGAAGAACTTTATTCTACCTACAATTTTCTCTAACACATATTTATATAAATATGTATATATAAGCATATAAAAATTTTTTCTCTCTTTTTTCGTTTCTTTCTTTATTCATTTAACAAGAATATCTTCTAAACTAAAATTAGTTACTTAATGTACCCTATATGATTTTGGGGTAGGAGAAGCTACTTTAACCAACTAACCTGGTTATTTTCCAAGATTCCATCAAGTCGACGGTCGAAAATCCATTTCATTCACTTAGCGGTCAATTTCATTCATTTCATTTACTTTGTGATCATTTCCATGCATTTCACGGTCAATCCCGACGATTCTGTTTTGATTCACAGTCATTTCCATGCATTTCATGGTCAATTCCCTTCACTTCACGGTCATTTTTATGCATTTCACGGTCATTTCCCTACATTTCACGGTCATTTTCATGCATTTCACGGTCATTCCCAACAATTTGATTCACGGTCATTTCCATGCATTTTATGGTCATTTCCGCGCATTCCACAGTCAATTCGCTTCACTTCACAGTCATTTCCATGCATTTCACGGTCATTCCCACCTATTCTGTGTTGATTCACGGTCATTTCGACGCATTTCACGGTCATGCCCCTTCACTTCACGGTCATTTCCGCGCATTTCACGGTCCAATCGTTACACTTCACCGTGAGGCCCACTTGTAAAATCGGCTGACACTACAAAGCTTCTAAGTTCTGATTTCTTTGCATGTAGCCTTTGTAGTGTTAAAAGGTTATAGCGAAACGGGTGACCAAGGCCCACTTACAAGTCATTCCCGACGTTGTCTGAAAGTTACAAGGTATTCTGCTTAACCAAATAACCAAAAATGATGTTATTCTGTTCTAGAATGCTTGTAACTTTCTTTAGTAACAAAAGGTTTAGCTCATTTCAAAAACTAATAAATAAGTCAGTCCCAAAATCAAATTTGTGAAACAATTCTACTTATGTAAACTTGCTTGAAATATAGAACCGTATAATATTTAACATTTTTTTGTATTGAGTTAACATCCACCAACCTGATACTTGGAAAATCAAATTAGTATATATATATATTTTTTGTTCATTTTTGAACTGTTGAATATAGTATGGCCTTGTACATTTGTCGATTGGATGGAATGTAAGTTTACAATCCGTAATCAATTAAAATGTAGTTAAAAATGTGGAATTCTGTGTTTATTATTTATTTTGTTCTAGTAAAGTTCACCAGGGATTGTGCCCTGAGTCAGTCACTACACTGTCTCGTCCAGTGCATTTAACCAGCTGTGGGAAGAAAGAACTGACCATGAGGTGAAGACGTGTGACCGCGAAATGCGTCGAAATCACCATGAATCAACACGGAAAAGGCGAGAATGACCGTGATATGCATGGAAATGGGGTGAAGGGAAGCGATTGGACTGCGAAATGTGCGGAACTGACCGTGAAGTGAAGGGTCATGACCGCGAAATGCGTCAAAATCACCGTGAATCAACACGAAAAATGCAGAAATGACCATGATATGCATGGGAATGGGGGTAAAGGGAAGCGATTGGACCTCAAAATGTGCGGAATTGACCGTGAGGTGAAGACTGGTGACCACGAAATGCGTCGAAATCACCGTGAATCAACACGAAAAAGGCGGGAATCACCATGATATGCATGGAAATGACCATGAAGGGAAGCGATTGAGCCACGAAATGCGCAGAACTGACCGTGAAGTGAAGGGTCATGACTGCGAAATGCATCGAAATCACCGTGAATCAACACAAAAAAGGCGGGAATGATCGTGATATGCATGGGAATGGGGGTGAAGGAAAGCGATTGGACTGCGAAATGCGTGGAACTGACCGTAAGGTGAATACGCGTGACCGTGAAATGCGTCGAAATCACCGTGAATCAACACGGAAAAGGCGGGAATGACTGTGATATGCATGGAAATGACCATGAAGTGAAGCGATTGGACCGCGAAATGCGTGGAAATGATCATGAAGTGAAGGTCCATGACTGTGAAATGCGTCGAAATGATCGTGAATCAACACAGAATATGTGGGAATGACCGTGATATGCATGGAAATGGGGGTGAAGTGAAGCGATTGGACCGCGAAATGTACAGAAGTGACCATGAAGTGAAGACATGGGACCGCGAAATGCGTCGAAATGACCGTGAATCAACACGGAATATGCTGGAATGACCGTGATATGCATGGAAATGGGGGTGAAGTGAAGCGATTGGATCGTGAAATGCATGGAAGTGACCGTGAAGTGAAGACGTGGGACCGTAAAATGCGTTGAAATGACCGTGAATCAACACAGAATATGCGGGAATGACCATGATATGCATGGAAATGGGGGTGAAGTGAAGTGATTGGATCGTGAAATGCAAGGAAGTGAATCACGCGTCTTCACTTCACAGTCAGTTCCGCGCATTTCACTGTCCAATCGCTTCACTTCACTCCCATTTCCATGCATATCACGGTCATTCCCACCTTTTTCGTGTTGATTTGCATTGATTTTGACTCATTTCGCGATAACACGTCTTCACTTCACAGTCACTTCCACGCATTTTACGGTCCAATCTTGATACTTCACCCCCATTTTCATGCATATCACGGTCACTCCCGCCTTTTTCGTGTTGATTCGCGGTGATTTCGACGCATTTTGCGGTAACGCGTCTTCACTTCACGGTCACTTCCGCGTATTTCGCGGTCCAATCGTGACACTTCACCCCCATTTTCATGCATATCATGGTCATTCCCGCATATTTCGTGTTGATTCACGATCATTTTGACGCATTTTGCAGTCCCGCGTCTTCACTTCACGGTCACTTCCATGCATTTTACAGTCCAATCGCTTCACTTCACCCCCATTTCCATGCATTTTGCGGTCTAATCACTTCACTTCACCCCCATTTCCATGCATATCACGGTCATTCCCCCATATTCCGTATTGATTCATGGTCATTTCGACGCATTTCGCGATCCCACGGCTTCACTTCACGATCACTTCCATGCATTTCATGGTCCAATCGCTTCACTTCACCCCCATTTCCATGCATATCACGGTCATTCCCGCATATTTCGTGTTGATTCACGGTCATTTCGACGCATTTCGTCGTCCCGCGTCTTCACTTCACGGTCACCTCCGTGCATTTTGCGGTCCAATCGCTTCACTTCACCCCCATTTTCATGCATATCACAGTCATTCCTGCATATTCCGTGTTGATTCACTGTCATTTTGACGCATTTCATGGTCATGGACCTTCACTTCACGATCATTTCTGTGCATTTTACGGTCCAATTACTTTACTTCATGGTCATTTCCATGCATATCATGGTCATTCCCGCCTTTTCCGTGTTGATTCACGGTGATTTCGAAGCATTTCACGGTCAGTTCCGTGCATTTCGTGGTCCAATCGCTTCCCTTCACCCCCATTCCTATGCATATCATGGTCATTCCTGCCTTTTCTGTGTTGATTCACGGTGATTTTGACGTATTTCGCGCTCATGACCCTTCACTTCACGGTCAGTTCTGCATATTTCGCAGTCCAATCGTGACACTTCACCCCCATTTCCATGCATATTACAGTCATTCCCGCATATTCCGTGTTGATTCACGGTCATTTCGACGCATTTTGCGGTCCCGCGTCTTCACTTCACAGTCACTTCCGTGCATTTCACGGTCCAATCGCTTCACTTCACCCCCATTTCCATGCATATCACGGTCATTCCTGCATATTCCGTGTTGATTCACGGTCATTTCGACGCATTTCACAGTCATGGCCCTTCACTTCACGATCATTTCCGCACATCTCGCGGTCCAATCGCTTCACTTCACGGTCATTTCCATGCATATCACGGTCATTCCCGCCTATTCCGTGTTGATTCACGGTCATTTCAACGCATTTCACGGTCATGCCCCTTCACTTCATGGTCGTTTTCCTAAACCTATACTTATAACCTAAACCTATTCTCAAATCCCAAAACCTATAACCTAAACCTAAACCTTAACATAAACCTATAACCTATAACCTAAACTGAAACCTATAACCTAAACCCGAACATAAAGCCGAACCCGAACCCGAATTCCTAAACCTAAACCTTAACATAAACCTTTAACCTATAACCTAAACGTATAACCTATAACCTAAACCCAAACCTAAACATATACCCTGTAACCTATAACCTAAACCTAAACCTTAACTTATTCTCAATTCCCTAAATCTATAACCTAAACCTTAGCCTAAACCTTAACCTATAACCTATAACCTATAATCTAAACCTATTCTTAAATCCCTAAACCTATAACCTATAACCTAAACCTATAACCTAAACCTAAACCTAAACCTATAACCTAAACCTAAATCCACTGACACCACCATCATTACCTTAAAATCCATCCCATCCCTCCTAATCCCATGGGATTCGCCCGGCCAAATAGGCCCTTAAATCCCATCCAATCCACCCTAATCCCTTAAAAAATGTCTGGGACGTTTTTGGTTCGGGGGATTGAAAGGGAATGGAAGGTTTAATCCCCGAATTGGCCGGGCGTGCCAAACAGACCCGATATAGCAAACCCGGGGTATAGCAATCTCATAGATCTTGCACCAATCCACTGACGCAGCTATTATTACCTTGAAGTCCATGCAATCCACTCTAATACCATCCAATCCCATCCAATCTGCCTGGCCAAACAGGCCCATAGGGTACATCAAGTAACTAATTTTAGTTTAGAAGATACTCTTGTCAAATGAATAAAGAAAGAAATGAAAAAAGAGAAAAAAAAATTATATGCTTATATATAAA
Source organism: Magnolia changhungtana (assembly GCA_030180095.1). Taxonomy (NCBI): domain Eukaryota; kingdom Viridiplantae; phylum Streptophyta; class Magnoliopsida; order Magnoliales; family Magnoliaceae; genus Magnolia; species Magnolia changhungtana. The sequence goes on from JASAUF010000303.1 coordinate 5,527,041, forward strand.
TATGTGTTAGAGAAAATTATAGGTGGAATAAAGTTCTCCATGTAAAAAAAAAATAAAAAAAAATTGCACTACGGTCAATGGCTACGGTTATAATCCGTAGCTATAGGGAACCCCCCAGTTAGGCGTGGCCCCACCAGATCGGCGTGGCCACGCCGGACACTCCAGCAAGTGGCGCGGGTGCCACTAGTTCGGTGCGCCCACCCCGGTTTAGACCTTTTTAGCTACGAACTGGGTATATATGACTACGGTTATAATCCGTAGCTATAGATCTGACCGTAGCAAATCACTTTACAACATTTTTTTTTTTTTCAAATCTTTGTTTTTTTTTTTTTTTTTGGGTCCCATCATGAGGTCTATGTTATATCCAAACCATCCATTTATTTGGCGAGCTCATATTAAAGCTTAAGACGGAAAATAAGATAGATCTAACTATCAAATGGACCACACTTTAAAAGGCAGTGGGGAATTGAACGTCTGCTGCTCTTTATGGTGTGGTCCAGTTGATCTTTGGATATGATTTTTTTTTTTTGGATAATGCTCCGAAATGATCTCGAAATATGGATGAACATTTTGGATATAATAAATACATAACTGGGGCCCACGTAACGTTGATATATTTTGAACCGTTCGTACAACTCGGAGTTCGAGGAGCGTCAGCGCTCGTCTTCGAGCACCTGCCGATCCGCTTGAAGGTAAAAGCGAGGGGCATTTTTGACCTTTGGCAAGTCGTCCGTACAGCTGGGACGTATTCTCGCAAGGGAAAATAAGGTGGGCTTGGTCTTGTAAATAGGCCATAAATGGCTCGTACAGTCACAAATTTCTCTTTGTATATAATAGAGGAAATGATCGGTGCCTTATCTCTAAGAAATTGACGTACTTATTAATAGCCTAATCAATAAAGAAGGAAAATTAACCTATACTCTTTTATATACAAATTCTGAAAAAAACCATGTATGTATGTGTGTGATTTTCTTACCACGCTGTCAACCCAAGCATTCTTCTCCTAAATGGTCTTGAACCATGTCAATTCAGGTGATTCTTTGTTTGCGTTGGCCCAACTTTCTAATTCATAGAGTTCGTCCTGCGATATTACCCTAAGTGGATTGATCATGGCCTGAAGGGGTATCGGAGAACTCGAAAATTCTCTCTGTTTCTCATCATCGGCGGCGTTGCTTGGAGTGGTTTGCACGACAGAGATGGAAATGAATAAAGAACACTTGTAGACAGACGGCTTCAGCACCCTCTTAGGTCTCCTCGTATATACTGGAATGGATTGCAGTGATTTCTCACATATATCAACACCCAATGCATCCTCGTCCTCCTTCTCAGACTCTTTCTTCTGATTCTCACAGTCCTCCTTCCAGAACCGAATCTTCTCTATACGAAATGCCTCCATCTGCTTCTTCAACTCCGCTTTACCCTCCTCCAACTCTTCCCTCTCCTTCTTCAATTCTTCCTTCTCCCTCAGCATCATTTCCCTCTTCTTCTTCAAAACCTCCCTCTCATTCAACTCCTCCTTCTCTAACCTCAAAGCTTCTTTCAGTTTCAGCATTAGTTCAACCTCATTAAGTACTACTTCTCTCTCCCTCTAATTGATTCTTCTCTCTTTTAATGTGCGTTCGAGAAGCTTCAACTCTTCTCTCTCTCTCTCTCTTCTCTCTCTCTCTCTCTCTTGCCTCCTCGGCTCCTCCCTATCTTCCATCAACTCCCCGAGAAGTTGCAACCCCACTCCCTCTCCCTCTCCATCACCGATATTGTCTTCTTCCTCTCCCCTTCTTCTTCCTCTCCACCCTCTTCCCCTCTCCCCCCCCCCCTTCTTCTCTTCTCCCTCTTCCCCCCTCTCCCTGTCCCGATTTCTCCTCCATATCTTCATCTTCATCTTTAGTGTTCTATAGAATGAAGCAATGTATGTATCAGTTATATAACATGTCAAATTAAATATAAAATATCAACATAAAGGAAGACGTTTCTGACATCTTACATCAAATATATCACGGGCCAAACGAACGGACTCTGTCTCCAACTCCTCTATAGTAGGCTCTAAGTTAACAATGATCTCAGCCTATAAGAGAACATCTTCATTTTCATGCTATAGAAACACACACGCGCACACACACACAAATATATAAAGTTAAATAAGTGACCATTTAGCTTCATAGAAATTGACTTACATCTTTACTCTCTATAATTTCATGAATCTTCTTATACCTCAGAACCTTCCATCCTCGATATTGTATAAATCGTGGAAATTGGAAGGGAACGTATGAAATTATACATTGTTGGAGAGCTGGTACTCTCTCAACGGCCTATATCTATTAAAATGAAATAACAAGATGATATTAAATAAATATAGTTTGCTATAAACTATGAATTAAAATAGACAAGGAAAGAATCCTTACCTGTAGGGGAAATATGCAACCGGTGACATTGTAATAAGGCCCTTGGGATGCCATGAAGTCACTCTCGATCCCTTCTGTCATCGTTTTGAAGGCCAAACTACCCTAGGGGTAGATATTAAAGTCTTCCAATGAGTCGACAAGGTCAATAAACTCTTTACAGCATTTGATATTCGTGTCGGTACCCCTAACAAACCACTCTACACATAATATTAGGGCTAACTTCACGACATCTTCGTGCTTATTGCTATCAACTATCCTATTGAACACCTCATGTACATGTTTCTTTAGGATAGGATATTTAGGAAAGTATTTGTCTCTTAATGACTTCTTCGAACGATAGATATTGGCAATATAGAGGTCACCAGTCTTCAGCCCTGTTATTAGAGTGAAGTCCATCTTGGTAAATTTTATATGGTTCCCCTGTATCTTGAATACAAGGTTGCCTATATATCTGTTAATAAGTGCATGAAAAATGGCTCCTATAAACCTAAATGATGGAATTTTTAATAAAAATGAGAATGAGGATCGCCTAAATATATTTAATCTAGTGTTCTTCTTCTCCAACTCACTCTTCACACTATCAAACCACCATGTCAATGAACATCTGCATGAGATGGTAGGGGCCGACTCGCCGAATCCCTTATGCAAGGGTTTGTCATCTGCAATGATGAATTGGAAATTAAATCAATGATAACATTCAGTATTTAACGACACATAATGTGAAAGTTGACTTATTGTGGTGAAAATTCATAAAGTATGGTGTGCAAGTACAAGACTTATTAGTGAATTTTCACAAGTTTTGGGCTGCCTTCACTCATTTGTCAGTATATTTCATATAGTTCTTGGTAAATTTATATCAAGGTTGGTAGTAAAAAAAAGTCAATATCAAGTAGTCATCGGCCATTTTGAAGAATTCCATGTCAAATGGTCATCTCATAGGTCACATTCAACAACTTCACAGCCAATTTCACTAAGATATGAGTCAATTTTCAGAGTTATATGTTGCATTTTGGCCATGAACGTCGTGAATTTGACCATGCGTGGATTTGTCTAAGGACTGTAATTGATCATTAAGTGAAGGGGATTGACCGTGAAATGCATCGAATTGTTCGTGAGGTGAAGGAAATTGGCTGTGAAATGAGTGGAATTGAACGTGGCATGAAGGGTATTGTCCATGAAAAGCGTGGAATTGACCGTGATGTGAAGGGGAATGACCGGGAATTACAGTGAAATGCATGGGAATGATCATGCTTTGAAGCAAATTGACCGCAAAATGCATGCAAACGACCATTTTCGTGAAGGGAATTGACAGTGAAATGCCTCGAAATGACCGTGAATCAACACGGAATTGTTTGGGATGACCCTGAAATGCATGGGAATGATCATGGTTTGAAGCGAATTAACTGCGAAATGCATGCAAATAACCATGAAGTGAAGGGAATTGACCGTGAAATGCCTCGAAATGACTGTAAATCAACACGGAATTGTTTGGGATGACCCTGAGATGCATGGGAATGATCATGGTTTGAAGTGAAGTGACTGCGAAATGCAAGCAAATGACCATGAAGTGAAGGGAATTGACCGTGAAATGCCTCAAAATGACCGTGAATCAACACGGAATTGTTTGGGATGACCGTGAAATGCATGGGAATGATCATGGTTTGAAGCGAAGTGACCGCAAAATGCATGCAAACGACCGTTTTCGTGAAGGGAATTGAGCGTGAAATGCCTCGAAATAACCGTGAATCAACACGGAATTGTTTGGGATGACAGTGAAATGCATGGAAATGATCATGGTTTGAAGCGAAGTGACCGCGAAATGCATGCAAATGATCGTGAAGTAAAGGGAATTGACCGTGAAATGCCTCGAAATGACTGTGAATCAACACAGAATTGTTTGGGATGACCCTGAATTGTTTAGAATGATCATGCTTTGAAGCGAATTGACTGCAAAATGCATGCAAACGACCGTTTTCGTGAAGGGAATTGACCGTGAAATGCCTCGAAATGACCGTGAATCAACAAGGAATTGTTTGGGATGACCCTGAAATGCATGGGAATGATCATGGTTTGAAGCGAAGTGACTGTGAAATGCATACAAATGATCGTGAAGTGAAGGGAATTGACCGTGAAATACCTCGAAATGACCGTGAATCAACACGTAATTGTTTGGGATGACCCTGAAATGCATGGGAATGATCATGGTTTGAAGCGAATTGACCACGAAATGCATGTAAATGACTGTGAATTGAAGGGAATTGACTGTGAAATGCCTCGAAATGACCGTGAATCAACACGGAATTGTTTGGGATGACCGTGAAATGCATGGGAATGATCATGAATTGAAGCGAATTGATTGGGTCATGCATGCAATTGACCGTGAAGTGAAGTGAATTGACCGTGAAATGTATGCAAATGACCGTGGATCAACACGAAATCACCGGGAATGACCGTGAAGTGAAGCGCATGAAATGCATGCTAATGACCGTAAGGTGAGGTGAATTGACATTGAAATACATGGAAATGACCGTGAAGTGAAGCGAATTGACGGTAAAAGGCATGAAATTGACCGTGAAGTGAAGAGAATTGACCATAAATGAACATGAAATGATTGGAAACGACCGTGAGGTGAAGGGAATAAACCGTGAAATGACGTGGAATGGCTAGAATTAATTCAGTTCACGGTCAATTTAACTAAGTTCACAGTCATTTTAGCCCAATTCACAATCATTTTACCTTAGTTCATGGTCATTTTAGCTCACTTCATGATCATTTTAGCTCCGTTCACCATCATTTTACCTTGGTTCACAGTCATTTTAGCTCATGAATCAATAACTCAGTGGGTCCTCGGTCTGTTAACTCAGTCAGTGCTCAGTCGCTTTCATGCTCTTCATTTAGTTTCACATCTAATTTCATTCTTTGTTTAAACAACACTCAATGTGGGCCATTTGAGTCCTTATTTCGGTCATTTATCAGGACATGCCATACCATTAAGCATTTTAAAAAAATAAAATTGGATCGGGGACCGTGTGCATATATAGTATAATATACAGTGGGGTCCACCCAAACAAGGCTTAATACTTTTAAAAATTGAAAATGGATTGTGGATGGTGTGCATATATAGTAAAATATACAGTGGGGTCGAAAAAACGAAAGTAGGGATTTCAATATACCTGTCATTCGAGGCTTCTTAGCTGGGGGGACCATATTTCGTCCTATCTTGAGCTCAAAAAAGTCGAAAAGGACGTCTGTGAGGTGTGTATTTTCGACCAGAGAAAGGGGAAAGAAGAAAGCGGTAAAAGAAGGGTTTTACTTCTTCAGTGGACAGTCACAGGGGGGAGAAGTGATCAGAAATTGGTAATCTACGGGTAGGATGAACAATTAGGGAGAGAAACAATGAAAAAAGCTAGGGTTTTTTCGGTAGAGACGCAGCTGGAAGCGGCAGTAAAACCCGTAGTTTATACTAGGGGCATTTTTCGACCTTTGGGAAGGCATCCGTACAGCTGGGGCTTATTTTTGCAAGGTAAAATAAGGTGGGCTTGGTCTCGCAAATGGGCCATAAATGGGTCGTACAGTCGCAAATTTCTCATGGGAAAATATACGAGTGGTACTTTCGAACGATCATCATCCATGGCCACACCATTGATCGGAAACTAACCAAAATTTACCATCGTTGGACAATCTTAACCGTCTGACCATTTTTGTGACTAAATGTGAGCCGTCACTAATCCAAATCATTGAGTCTCCATTTGTAAGCCACTGTTACAAGGACTAAGATGGTTAGAAAGGGCATATACCTTTTTGGTCTGTGGCACTTACACTATTAGACCTATTGAATGAACGGTCCAGATCTTGTTCATGTACGCCAAACGTACGGAAATGACACCGGAGGGACAGTACCTCCTAGGCATCCAGATGCACTGGATCCGAACAAATTTACCAGAAATCGCCCTCACTAAACAACTCCGGATCTTGCCAAAAGCACGACTTTCCTGCTTTTTTTCGTCGTTTGCTGAACAGTGAGCGGTCCATCTCACTCACCGATGCAATTACACAATCACACGGTCCAATTAGATTGCAACAACCACAATTTTTCTGCTTGACGAGGATCCGTATTCTGAAATGAAAAGAAGAACTTTTCCTTTTGTCTTTCCCGGCCTTTTTAAAAAAAACCGTTTGGGAAATACGTTATCGACAAAGGCTATTTAAGAAGACCATCGATTTCTCTCATATTTCTTGTTTTCTGGATTTTGGAAGAGAGAAAAACCATGATTAGGGCGAGGAACATTCGAATCCTATTTCTGTTTTCGGGTTTGGTTTTCACAATGGCTGTGTATGTATGGCTGTGGGTTATGATTTCTTCTTCCCACTTCCTGTGGGAAGATTTCAATCGTGATCCCCCAAAGGTACGGATTCGTCTCCTTGTAAGTTTTCTGAATTTTCTCTGTCTTTTCCTTTTGTAGATCTCACGGTACTGATATTTTATTCATGGAATCATCTCTTTTTATCTGTTTTTGCCCTTCTTTTCTCTTTTGGGTTATTGAATTCTTCCTTTCTTTCTTGATGTTGTTGGATGATTTTCTTTTGTTATTTTCATTCATGGAGTTCTTTTTCCTCTTTCTTGCAATTTTTTTAAAAATTTTTTCTGGAATTCTTTTTGGGTTTCTTTATATGGATTCTTCTTTTTCTAATTCAGATAAGAAACCCAATCTTTTCTTGTTTTATTTTTTTTTGCTGATAATGAAAGACAATCATCTGAAAAAATTGTTTTTCTTGATTTCAATAACTCCACCAAACCTCATTTCTTGTTCTTGAATTTCTCCTGTTCATCAAAAAGCTTAGTTCAGACAAGCCTCATATCTTATTTCATGGTTTCTGACACGAAAACCCAAAGATCTTATTTCTTTATTTCGTTTTTTTTCTCTGTTATTTATTTATTTATTACTATTTTTTCTTATTGCAATTGCAGAGATATTCTAAAATCTTGGGAAGAAAACCCTTCCACTGGAGCATTTTTCTTGAATAGTGACCTACTTGAAATAGATTCATTGTTTTCGTGGACATTCCTCTAGATAGATTAATATATGAAATCAATTGGTCTGAGTACCCTTTGAATCACTCTGTGACTTTCTTGAGTCTTTAAATATTGCGGGGTGTGCTAAACTAAATTTCTTGTGGAAAATCTGATTGAAACAAATAGGATTGTTTGATTTTCCTTCAGGATCTTTTTATATATATATATATATATATATATATATATATATATATATATATATATATATATATATATATATATATATATATATATATACACTGAAGACCCACAAGGAAGCAATATAGGATCCGAGCTGTTGTGCAATTGATTTGAGTAAATTTGGATTGAATTTCTCTTTTCTAATCTGGATTGCATTATTTTTGGAAGGTTGTTCATCAGGCGACTTTGCAGTCAGAATGAATTCCATTAGTTCACCCTGATTTCTCCACATTTGTTCATGGACTTAAAGCAGAACTGCTTGAAACAGGTGCATGTACAGTTTCCAGAGCCATCATTTCGTCATGGACTGATCGAAAAGGAGCTGATTCGGCTTAATTTTCCCCTCCAAATGCATTTCAATCTATGTTCTTGAGACTTTAAAACTACAAGCCTCCTGTGAAATTTAACTTCAATGTGAGAAGTGTGTGTGTCTATATATATATATATATATATATATATATATATATATATATATATATAGATTGAAATGAGTCCAACTTGCATGGATACCTAACTGAACTTGCTATTTTCTTGTATATTATTATAGGAATCGGCAACACTGGAGACAAGGTTGCCAACAAGCATGCATTGACAATTCAGCTAGAACATGAATTGCTTTATAGATGCATGATTTCCCTGTTTGGATCGGTGGAATCCTCTTTTCTACTGTGGAAAAAAATTGCTTCCCTCAGATGTGACATTTTCTGTCATGTGTAAAAATCAAAAGCAGCTGTCGAAACAGAATTTTATTTCCTTGGTTTTCCTCAAAAATGGTAATTTCCATTCGAGAGAGAGAGAGAGAGAGAGAGAGAGAGAGAGAGAGAGAGAGAGAGAGAGAGAGAGAGAGCTCTGTTGTTATTATTATTATTAAAGATAGTGCTCTCACTTTTTTACCATTGAACTACTTCCATTTCCATGGAAATCATAAATGCTAAAACAAACTGGTTATTTAGGACTCTTTTCCATAGATGTCTATTTCCACAGATTTCTTCCGATATGAAGTTTTCCTTTCCAGATCTACTTTTAGGATTCCACCAATCCAAACAGGCTTATCGTCGAACCGAACAGATTTGTTGACAATGGGATTACCATTAATCCATTTGGTAAATCTCTAAGGCCAGGCCTCATAGATTCACTTCAGTATGCAAATGTCAACAATATTTAGCCTTGATGCTACTGTTTGTTGGCTCACTCGAAAGCCTTCCATTCCCACTCAGAAATTGGTCTTTTGTAATTAGTTTTTTTTTGGGTCACAAAATAGCTTTTTTCATATGTTTCTTTTTGTTGTCCTTAATTCCACTTGAAACTGATACTAATTATCACAAACCAAATATAGCTTGCAAGATTTTCAGTAGACTGGAGATGATCAGACAACATTCCCCCAATTCCTTTAGAATGTTTTCATGAACTTGGGTTTGATGGATAACATGATTGTGGGCATGTCTTGCAATTTTTGCAGCTTTAATATAGGTTGCTGAATTATATGCACATGTCTTTCTGTGCTCCAGTAACAAGTCAGATCCTTCTCCCAAGGAAGGCGAATCATATGGATGGAAGATAAGATATGATGAGGAATTGAGAAGGGCTCAGCTGCCGTTTGAGGAAATTACAAAGGTAACAAAGGTACAATCCTTCCGTTGATTTATAGCATGGAAGGCAAATTCATCAAACCACAAGCTTTTTCTCTGAGGATATTGTTCTCTATTTTGGGGTATCTCTACTGTAGAAGACTGATCTTGTACTGACCATCTCCATCTGGAATAGTTCTGCCAGCCCTCAGCCATGGTGGGGTCCCATCAGATCAACAATTTGGATCAAAGGTCCCATGTGTAAAGAACCCTACATGCTGTCTATGCTAAGCATACTAATTAAGGCCCACCTCAAAACTTAGAGGAGCTTCAAGAAACTTGCTGCCTAAACTGCAGACTTCTACCGATTTTTATAGCACTAGATATTCTTAATATTTAAAACCAACAAACCACAATTAAACAGGCACGAGATCAAAATTCCACATATCACAAGAGGTTTTTACCTCCTTTCAGGTTCCCTTTGGATGGTAGGATCCATTTCTTCAAGTAATTCATGATTCATGTCCACAAAAGTGGTATTGGTCTGTGGATTCAAGATCTAATTTGGATTTTTTAATTCATGGAAATTGTTTTGGCTTCCTCATTTCTTTCAATGACATTTGTAGGTAGATAAGCAGCTTCTCATGTGGTCCGTTCCACGAATTGAGGGCGAATAATCTTTAGTTCTTTGAACAAAACCCAGACAGCGTGATGAAAATTAGCACTTCCTGACCTTCGGATTATTGGGATAAACCACAATCTAGGCCAACTCCTTCAAATCTACTGCCTGAAAATTTGATACTCAAAGGTTGTTCCTTGGAAAATACCCTTGGAGCTTGGCTAAGCGCACATACATGTACAATAAAGCTCATGTACACACCGAGCATTCACCAGCATGGCACAATAGGTCCAATATGTAATACATCCATCAGGTATGTCTGACCTTATACATGTTTTCCCAAAAATAAATCTGATTCCCTTAGCCTGTGGGCCCCAATATTGGAAACAGGTGGATGGGTTAGAAAACTTCAGCCAAGTTTGTCATAGCTGCATATTTGTTCTGCAAAATGTGGCCCACCTGACCACTGGACTAACCTGATTTGTGGATTAGGCATCAATATAGCAGTTCCTTTCTGATGGATGGATTGGATCTTGGACCTATCTTGCCATGCTAGCACATGGTGGTGTGTGTTGGGGGTACACGCGGAAGTAAACCAAGCACACAGAGAACACAAGGTTTTATGGAGAAAAATCATAGCGGGAAAAAACCACCGCACAAAGCGAGAACGAATCCCCTATGATTATCATCAACGTTACAAGAGATGGAAGAGCTTACCGATTTGAGAATACACCCTGAAAACCGAAAAAAAAAAAAAACCTAGCTTTGATCTCCCTTTGCTCACCAAAAGCCCTAAGCATGTTTTCTATACCCTAATCCCCGATTACAAACCCTTAAAAAGGATTAAAGCCAAATTAGGAAACACAACCCGCAATTCCGAAAAATTGCGCAAGGCGGTCGATGGGAGCTTTGATCATATCGAGTGCCATTGACGACCCCTCGATGGGATCGAGTGGGCTGTTGATGGGATTGATAACTGTTTGATGGGATTGACTGGTCTGTCGATGCCATCCACAGACCCAGATTACAGACAAATTAAAGACATCTGATAACAATGTGTTCATGAGCTTTATTGCACATGGGTGTGAGCTTGGCGAAGTTCAATGCTCCTGTATTTGTTTCTCATACTGCAGTGTGCAAATTTTTTGCTTTGCAGGTGGAGGCTTTTAAGCTGCGGAGATGGGAATAATCAGATCTGATGAAGTGGGTGATGTGGCTGAAATTGGTAATAGCTTAATCACATAGTATCTAGAGTTCTGTTCTTCCATTCTGTATCTTGGTTTTACAACGTTTCACTTGTTATCTTCAGGAAAACAATATCATGAACGAACCGGTGGAGGATTTAATGAAGAAAAAATAAAGAACAAGAAACTGGAATGCAACATAAGTGATGCCCAGACTATATCAGATGGTAACTGATATTCCCATGTGAAATGAATTCTTCCTCTGAACATCTCATGTCCTTTTCATGTTTCACTTCAAAATTTTCTCAGAAGGAGCTCTACTCATTAGTTATTTTGCACACATCCAGTGACAGGTTTCTCCCACATGAAGTGACTTCCAGAGTACCGATCATCAGTTTCCTGAGCTGAAGTTCTACATTTTCTTCTTCTGTGCTCAATATTGTCTGTTCCAAGAACTAGTTGTTGACATTCAAGAACATGTAACTGGATGTATCCCATCTTTTATTGTTCCAGGCCATATCATCGGATTTCTGTGAGGAATTGAAAGATCTAACGCTCTAAAATCTCCACGCTTTCTCCACGTTGGGTGTGATTTTGAATGGGAGCGATGACTTAAAAAGGCAGATTCATGCATTGACTTACTACCCATCTTTCCTAGAAGAAAAATCTTTTTTTAGTACTAATTTGCCAATATTAATTAAACAAAGTTAATGCTTTAACATGGAAAAACTAAAGTTTGGCCACATATACATCATAAATTCATAATATCAGTATTTTGAATTTCAAATTTGAAAAGTCCATTTTGAAATGCACGTTAAGATTCCCACCCACCATTTATTGATGGCGGAATATTGGGTGCACACATTCATTTCCTATATTGGTTTCTTTCTTTTCTTTTCTTTTTTCTTTTTTTAATTTGTGCAGTTTAATTGTGCTTGAAACAGAGACCTTAATGCTGAAAAGCACTCTGACTACTGTCGAGCTCTCTCTTTCTGTATTGGTTACGTAGCCAAATCCTAAATTTTTGTAACCCATGTGAAATATAGAGGAATAAGCTATTTTCTTCTTGAAATTGTATTAAGCAGGAGAAGTTGAAGCGGTGTAGATTATTTGAATCGTTCCTATTATCATCGACCAGGGAGAAAATATAGAATGGGCATTGGGTAATAATTGCATATTGGTCTGAACTTCCAGATTGAAGAATACAAATGTGCTTCTCCAGGGTCATCATAGAGAATGATCTACTAGAGCTGGCTGCATGGCAACCTATCATGCAGTTGAGCTATGTGGGGCCCACCATGATGCGTGGATGATTTTCAAGCTGCCCATCAACTTTGTCCCCATCATTTACGCCCAAAAATCAGGCCAAAATGGGGATTAGGTGGGCCGCAGAACAGGAAACATAGGTGGGAGGGGGTGCCCACCCTTTATTACCGGGGCCCACCTGAGTTGCAACAGGACCTGATCTTTTTGCTAGAGATGAAGGGATTGAATGGGCCAGATTTTGTAAACACAGCTTTTTGGGCCCCATACACAACTAAGGTTGGGTTCCCTCTCCCTCCCCAAGTTTTTCCTTTGGTGTAGACCATCCGATTTTCTGGGGCCTGGGGCCATCATGATGGCAAGCATCTGATGGATGGCTTTGATATTATGTACACATCATGGTGGGACCCACAGAGCTGAATGCATGGTAAGCTACCATGCAGTCCACTATATTGGATCGAGAACTTACCCCCCCACACCCACACACACGTGAATGGGCGTTCACACATGCATGTATATGTCCATGTATGAATGTGGGTGTGCAAGAAAAAATTTCCACACCATTCTTTTACTTCTCAAAATCTCCAGTTTTCATTTCTTTTGATTTTGTTTTTTTACATTTTTTCCTATTCTTTTCAGATTTTCTAAAAATGAATGCATTTGCATTGTGTATTGTCAGTAAATAAGCATGCAATGTTGTTGCTACACTGATGTGTAATTTTAAATGCAATCTCTTAATTGCATTCGTCCTCAATGTTGATTTAAATTAGTCACAATTTTTATATTTTGTTTAATCATCCATACATTAGACAAGATCACAGTAATACGATGATGGGCATATCAATGTCCTTCCCTACGCGCCAAAAGAAATTATTATAGGAGTTATTTCATGGCTCCGTTGGATTTGCATTCAGTTCATGGAGAAATCTTGTTATGGTCTGAACAAGCACTTCATCGATGCTCGAGTCTGCTGGTGCTGATGAGGCAGCGGTCCCTTTTGAGTTCTGCACCAAATAAAGAAGAAGAAAAAGAAAGAATTCTATCATTTGACATTCAACATAAAATGCAACTTCTTTTTGCGAAATTATCCTTAAATACAGCTCTTTAAAAAAAAAAAATAATAAAAAATAAAATAAAATTCTTTGAGTGGAGTCTTTTAGCTTTCGGTTTCTGGAAGCTTGAAACGACTTGGTTTTTTGTGTGTGTGTGTGTGTGTGTGTGTGTGTGTGTGTGTGTGTGTGTGAATACGAGGGTGTTTGGATGCCTTGCATAAATCTACTTACCGCACACAGCAGAACATGGCATGCGTTTGCCAGATTGAGACCACTTATCAGGTGGGTCCCAACATGTTTGTGACGCGGCTAGAAATCAGGTAGGCCATTCGGCACATACCAAAAAATGGACAACCGAAAAATGAATAGCTGAAAAGAATTGAGCAATAGAATGCATTTAATGTACAGGTGTGGCCCACCTAATGAGAAAACCAGCTAGTTTTTCAGGCCATGATATGTGCATGGTACATACCATCTTGGTATACGTCTAGCCTCTTTCAAGAACCTAACCTGATTTTGTCTGCTGAGAATATTTTACACACTCACGCACATGCACATCATACACATACATACACACGCACGCACGCACACATGTACATACATATGTGTGTGTATGTGTAATAAGAGAGATAGAGAGAGAGAGAGAGAGAGAGAGAGAGAGAGAGAGAGAGAGAGAGAGTAAAAATGGCATAACACTAAGAAAATGTTAATGCTAGATGAGTTTTACAAGGAATCCATATTCTTCTCTCATCACGTTGGATAGGCCTCCTCAAAACTCAGTAACTGTGTCATTGGAAAAGGTTATGGTATAACAAGGGATTAAAGAAGACGGAGACTTACAGATGATACCCTTCGCCTCTTTGGCCGTCTGGTCCTCGCATCCACCATCTCAATCAGCTCGTCAAACCGGAAAAGAAAACAGACATCCAGCAACATAATCAGCGCACATTCCAGAAAAAAAAATGTTAGGATTGTTTTGTTTTAATTCTCTATCCATGTTATAATCATGAAATTCAATTTACTGAGATTTTCATGTTCATGATTTTTACACGTATATGTATTCACTATAGTGTGTTGTGTCGTGAAAAATACATTTGAATTAAGAAGAATTGTATGATCCTCCTGCAAGAATACAGATACTATGCTTAGGTCTTGAGTTGTGGGGCACATTTTCTGTTAATCTAGACCATGATCTGATGGGCCGCACTATGGACAGCCAATTTTTACCAAAAACCTCCATGATTGGATGATCATGACCCTTCGATCTTTGGCCTACAAATAGGCGGTTAACATGAAAATACAGGAACCCAGATTCCACGGAAAAATAAAAAGCAAGGCCTAAGATTGGATGGATAGGATTTTCAAACATGGAAGACTGTTGGAGCATGGCCCATCTCAAAGAAACAGCTTTGTTCACCGAATCTCGACCAACCGTACCATCAATAGTCATTCTCTTGCTAGTTAAATTACATGAAATAACAAGGAAAATTAACGGTAGTAAAGACACCAATGCAACCAAAATGAAACAATTGCATGCAGAAGCTACATATGAACTTTCACATACACTCCCATCTTTCTTGCCAATGTGTGATTTGTGTAAGACATCCAAACCGTGCAAAAGGTGAACTGTGCCATGAAACATTTAAAAATAAAAATTTTAAAAAGAAAAGAAAAAAAAAAGAGTCAGATTGGTCCATTCATCGGGTGTAGCCCAACCAATGAGTATGGCTACAACTGACTTTCATGGCAGGCGAGTATGGCCCATCTTTTTCACAGCTCAGATTACACAATCGTTTCTCTAGACAATGGATCTCCTTTCCAAGGCATCTATTTACCTGTTTTACAATCTCTTCATATTTCCTCAAGCACTGGTATTGCCTCCTATCATCATCCTCTCTAGACATTTTTTTAAATTAAAAAAGGATTTTATCTGTTATGGGATTTGAAAATCTTTCAACGTTGGTAATGCTTGAGGTTCTTTCTTTCATGTATATATAAGGAGTTAAGTGCATGTGAATGGCATGGGAAGAGGTTGCTTTTGAGAGAAATGGCGGGAATAAAGCCTCGTGGTTCCTCTTCCTTTGCTTGAATTGAATGTGACCGTTACAATAACGACCATTTGGGAAAAGAAAAGGAAAGATAACCGTTATTTGCGACCATCTCTTCTTCCTTACGCGTTCAAACGAGGCTCGCGTGATGGGAAAGTGAAAGAGAGGGGGAATGAATGTCCAACCTCCTAGTTTTAAAAAATATGTAGAATGTAATGTGCGTTTATCACAATCACTAAGTTGTGACAACTCAGCCAAATAGCACACATGGCATGGCATCACCAACTGGGGCCATTCATATTGTGGGCCCCATGTAATGTGCATTCGTCTGATCGGCAGTTGTCAAATAGGTCGGTAAAGAGAAATGGCAAGTGGCTCAAGCTTGATGGTAAACATCAGGTGGCTTATACGGTTGGATCAATGTTGTTGTTTTTGGACTATGTTTCATCCACGAAGCATTCCACGATTTAGACGGTTCAGATTGGGAGGAAGATATGCCACTTGTGGGGTAGAAGAGTCGCCACCACTTAACGAGTTCTTATGAAAATCATATTGTAGGGAATCCCTAGGAAGAATAACGGTCACGACTAATACAATAATGGCGCGAAGAGAGGTGAATTGAAGAAGAAATGTACGCCCTCCAATTAGAACTAACATTTATTGTGAAGCAGGTCGTATTAAAAATTCGAGGAGTAAATTACCCGTAGCCCCAATGCACAAGCCAACTTGGGAAGCTTGCCGATATTCACCCTATCTACACTTCACAAGCAAGCAGAAGCGTACAATATGACTACTCATTTAGGTGGGCCACATCAGTGATTGGTTATGAGCCATGGGTCAAAAGTTGTACTGATCAGAAGATCTTAACCATCCAATGGAGTGGGCCTAAAATTGAACATTTTAACAAAAAATGGCCCAAAATGAGCAATCGGACTAATGAAAGTCCACCGATAAGAATCTGGGATAACGTTGTTAAGAGCGTTTTGGGTCAGTCCCATTGATGTAGAGCGGGTGGCAGATAGTTGCATGGCTAAGATGGATTAGAAAAGGCCCAGTTGATGACAGAAGTGATCCGGACCATCGGACCTTAGATCAGGCGTATCTCTCAATCCGGAATGAGTTATCGGGCGTAAAATATATGATTTTGGCATAGAACGAGCTACTTTAGCCACCTAACCTCGTTACACCAGGTTGCGGAAGCCGGATTTGCAAAATACCCCTCGATCGACGGTTGTTTCCCTATTTTAATTCCATTTTTACTACAAATAGTAAGTTTTAGTTTGATTATAACTCTTCATCCGTTGGGCTTTAAGAGTTGCACCCAACATAAAAAGAGCTTAGAATAATTAGGAGAATAGCTTTGTGAAGCCAAATAAGACATTATTTTTTGCTGAAAACCTTGCGCATTAATAGACATCAGGACCATCTATAAATGGTAAGTTTACTATTTATAATCACGACCATCTATAAATAGTAAGTTTACTGTTTATAGTAGGTTGCGAATTCTAAGAGTTTTAGTTGTAGTTTGCTTCTGATTTCTCTTTCATTGCTTGGTATCCCTATTTAAAGGGTTATTAACTCGTTTATTTCATTCAGTAATCAATTTCGAATTTTATAGAATTTATTTTCTATTTTACTTGCTTTATTTCTCGTGGATTCGAAAAACCTTTGTGAGGAGTCCCGAGAAGTTCCGTGGATTCGGAACAGTTATCCTCTTGAGGAAGACGGTGCTCGACCTCATCACATTCATCCCTGCGCCACCCATCCACAGAGATGACCGACCCAAATAATCAAATTAGGTATGGCAATTGACATGGCATGCAAGAGGGTGGACACTCAACTTTGATCTTGGTCGTTTGATAAAGGAGCCAAATAGCCCTACCATGGATCTTGTCACTATAGTCGGACATTGGAACTCTTGGGTGCTTTATGCTTGCAGCCTTTATCCATTTTTTTATGGGAGCCCGCCTGTCGAAAGCAACGTAAACTGACTTTTGGGAAACGAAATCAGCATTTTAGCTCGGTTAATGCAGAGCATGAAAAACAATTCCAAATCTAAAACTCCTTAACACATATCCCTGAACCAGTTTGGCTGCAAAAGTGCATCCAAACGCACACAACAAGGGAGGATTATCAAAGGCGCGCATGGGCTTTATACGTCGATTTTCTGAAAACCGGTAGGTATCCCCTAAGCTGTGATATTTGGAAAGGTAGCTTGTTAAAAAACAACAACAGATACTTCATACACCATGCATGTTGTTGCATCAATCTACACTGTCCAAAACTGTGGGCCTAAACAACGTCCAAAAATCACCCTGGGCTTCCTATAGGGGCTTTCATACGCACGGTTGAAAAGAAGAGTGGTCAATAATCCGAATTCAATAAATAAAAATCACGTGGCTAAGATCACCCAAACAATGCCAGTTCTTTCGAGGTCTGCAGCTGCCAAAACAGGCTACAGGATTTGGATGGTCTTGATTTGGATCAGAGGCAACCATGTACTAAACATAGCATGCCAGGAGATTGTAATATTATATTTTTATGCCAAATCAACAGTTTGACTCCGACAATTCATATGGTAAATCCATTTCTTATGCTTTCAGAATTTTTGTCAATGCGTCTGCCCTTTGAAAATTATCGGATTTTTCAATGGCAAAATACTTGTAAAAATGAGTGTTTGGTTAAGTTAGCGTGAGCCTGCACCGGTTGACGGAATGCCAATTCATCTCAGAAAATTAACACCCACAAATAATCATAATGATAGTAGTAGTAGTAGTAACAATGATGAATAAATGAATGAATCATACCAAAAAGATGAGACATGCAACCAACTCTGAAATTTCAACCTCAAAGACCAAGACAACCTTATATTTCTTTTAATTTAACAATCAACACTAATCCCTCATTGCATTGCTTTACTCTCTTTTTTTTTCCCAGAATACTTGCGTCACTTGCATCTTTCTACCCAGCTCTTCAATTCATAGAACCTCCGATTGACCAGAACTGATACATTGCCCCACCTATCCATGGCTGTCTGGGGAATTCCTATTCGAACAGAGTTGCAAGCATCATGTGAGTGTCTGGAGACTGGGGAATGCCGAGGAAACCAGAACTTGTTTTCTTCTTCTGCTCATTCAATGGCTGCAAGTTCAGCTAAATTGGTATAACTGTGGGCATCACCCACCTTAAATCTGAAGTTAACTGCATCGTTTTCTACAGACTCATGCAAAGAAAATTCAAGTTCTTGAAAACCAATATGTCATTACTGCCGAATAGCTTCACGCCGTGCTGACATGCTTTCAGTTATGGAAGTTCTCAACCCAAGTTATGAAATATACAATTTGAAGCAATCATAACTCAATCAAGACCCAAAAAAAAAAGGGGATAAAAGAAAAGAGGAGACCACACCAAGGCACTATCAGTTTGGAAGAAGGCTTTTTATCTTGTTTTTTATCGGGACGCCAACGACCAGAAGTTCAAGAGAAAAGATAGGGAAACGGTGAACCAGCTGATAAAGGCCATGGCTGTTGCCGTCTCAAATTCTGTGCAGTGGTTCTGCCCGCAGACTCCGAGATCATTACCCATGAGGACTGTGATACCGGCGGATGAACATGCAGCTGCAAATGTAAGGGTGGAAGTGATCTGCAGCAAAGCACAGGTGATAATGACCCCAAAAAAAGGTACACAAAATAAATGAACAGGGTTTGGTATAGATTACTCCATATACTTCATGCATATGGACACACACACGCACACACACACACACACATATACACATACACATTTACATATATATATATATATATATATATATATATATATATATATATATATATATATATATATATATATACATGCAGCTATGCGAGTGATGCACTAAATTCTGCCTGGCAGCGACTGCAAAAAGCCCGGCCCCTAGGCTGGGCAGAGGAGGGTTGATGTCAGAAAGGCAGTTGGTTGTCCAACCTTCGCAAGCAAAAATAAGAATTCCTGTTTCAAATATTGATGAAAGCTTGGGCGAAACAGGATTGAAAAAGCTGAACCCAAATTGCTGGGACCAGGCTATGCTGCTATGCACTTAGATGAAAACATGCATAAATATACATTTACATATATTTGCCAACCAATCACAAGAATGCGTGTTTCAAATATTGATAGACAAAACAGGACTCACAGCTGACTCCCAAGTAGCTGGGACTAGGCTATGATGGTGATGACAACAACGACGACGACGATGATGCATTTATACATATACATATCAATATGTACATATAGTGCCCATGAATTTCCATTGAAGAATGTTATGGCCATTGCCAATTAGTTTTGGATGATTGCCAGTTTTTTTTTTTTTTTTTCAATCTTTTAGCATTTTACAAAAGTATGATTGACAAATATCTAGACTCATTTCCCGCAAACAGTACGCTTTTAACTCAGAATACTTTTTATTACGTTGTACTTGCAGAGTAAGATTTCTCACCCCATCACCAATGGCAAAGAAGCTGACTACTCGGGGATTCCGCAAGCAGCGCTTCACAAGAAGGGCGTAGATATCAACCATGGCTAGTGATAGACTCCACAAGCTTTGCAAGCCAACTGCTGCTACAAGGTAACTGGCATACCAAATAAAGAAGCTTATTTCATGCAGCCATCCAAAAAACTCAATCCTATATTCTACAAGATGTCTTTCCAGTTTTATGTAGCACTGTCGAGCACTGTGAGTAAAATATTCCTTTTTTCAGATAAAGAGTGCTTGTAAGTAAGATTTTTCAGAAATGGAAAACTGGAGCAGAAAAAGGATATCTAGCACCTAGAAAGAAGTCATGCATAACAGAGGAATGGAGATATTTTCATCAGTTGGCTAAATCATGATTAATGCTTTACCACTACGTGACAGCCCCCTCCCTTGCTCTTTTCAATTTTCTCCTTTTTCTGATTTTGTTTTAATTGAAGTCAATGAAGAGAAATGTGAAAAACCACTTGGGATGTACAAATATTTTTTCGTTGATCCAGTGGCCAACTCAAGGAAACGTATCCTATTTATATGGGCACACATGCCAAAGTGATACACATGAGATCGGTGACCACCTGACCAGTGAGCTTCCTTAAATTTTGGCCACAGCATCTTAAGAGTGGATTCCACCTATGAATGGACCCAGGTCCCAGTTGCCATGTTTTAGTTTGGGTGCAAAATTCTCCCTCCATCTATCATTAAGGGATGATGTTGGCATCCCTCTTTCATGCAAGTTTACCCAATATCAGATCGTTGATCAAAATGTATACACAGTGCAGGCCACCAGTTGAACTACTTAGGACCTGTTTGGATGCCTGTAAGTTGGGTTAGTGGGAAATGACTTACAGGGAAATCACTTACAGGTGCTGTTTGGGGGAAGAAATTCACCTGTAAGTCACTTACAGGCAAAACTGCCAGGAAACTTCCAGGGGCTGGAGGTCAGAAGTCACTTCCCTATAAGTGACTTACAGGCCAACGGTCTGATTTTTTAAACAAGGGGAAGAGTGGGAAAATGCACCTCCATTACTGAAAAGCTCTGGCCATTGAAGAAGCTCCACTAAGTGACTTACAGGCCAACGGTCTGAACGCACCTCCATTACCGAAAAGCTCTGGCCATTGAAGAAGCTCTCTCTCTCTCTCTCTCTCTCTCTCTCTCTCTCTCTCTCTCTCTCTCTCTATGCAACGGTTTTCCTTTTCTTTTATTGGAATAGACGGATTTAGTTAGGCTGTGACAGTGGGGCCCACCGTAATTTGTGTTTTATTTTGGTATATCTATGCCATCCATCAGTTTTGCCAGTTCATTTTAGGGCCCAAGCCCAAACATGAAGTATATCCAAATCTTAGGTGGGTCACACCACAAGAAACAGTGGGATTGAATGTCCACCATTAAAGCTCCCCATGGTCCAGTCTATTGTGGTGGACCATTTTTATTTATTTTTAAATTTTTTATTTAATTATTTTAATGCACTACACCTTGTACAAGTAAAATATCAAAAATGGCCCACCATGGAATAGCATAAGAATTGGCTTAAATATTCCTCTTGGAGGGCTTAAGAGAATGATATATTTGGTGTCAGGATTTTTTAGGTGATTATAACATCTTGAAATGATTCCCTACTCCAAGCTCTGCTTGGCTGTAAATATACAACTTCTTACCTGTAAGTAACTTACAAGCTACCCAAACACAAAAACCAATTTACCTGTAAGTGACTTACAGCTTACATCCAAACAAGATAACCTGTAAGTGACTTTCACCTGTAAGTACTTGTAAGTCACAACTTAAAGAACTTACAGGCATCCAAACAGGCCTTAGATCTAGCACAAACTTCTGCATGTGTTGATATCTTTTTGCATGTGCACCTGTACACTGCTCCCACCTGAGATTTAGGTCATTGGAATTCACTGTTTTGACTTTAAGCATTTTCCTTTAAATTTTACTCAGTGTGGGACCATCATTTTTTTACTTTAGTGTTAAGGCCCTTGGACTTTTTAGCATTGTCCAAGAACAAAGACATCAATTGTTTAACAGCTAGTGATTTGGTGATTATTATTTCTGCTTATTTGACCTATAGGTTCATTGCATTTGTTTATTGGCACTAGAGTATACTAATCAATGTCAAGCACAGATCAATCAATCAAACTTTTCAGTTTTTTTCAATTCTTTTCAGTCTTTTCTACTTGTACCTTTTTTCCCCTATTTCCAGATATTTTAATATATATTTTTAAGGCTTACAACCAACCTTGAATATTGGTATTGGGTAGCATATTGGCCAATGCCTTCTTCTTTTTGTGCTGAAAATATTCCCAAAAATATTGGAATTTTTTGAAAAATGGGGAGGATCCCAAATATTTTTTGTGGACATGTATTTAATGGCATAACAGATCATTATTTCGTTAGAATGTTCTGTTGGGCAGTTTTAGCGTAACCTTTTTTTTGAAAGATCACTGGAAATATATTAGAAAGGAGAAGAAGAGAAGGAAACAAAACAGGGAAGGAAGAAGAGATCGCCGAGAAAGCAATCTACAACTAAGCTCCTAAAAACAAAAAATCAACATCCTTTAAGCCCCCCACATTAACCACCCACTCAACAATAAGCCACTTAGCCTTGATGGCCACTACCACTTCTGAATTTGAGACATCCCTGAAACACCTTTCATTTCTTTCTTCCCAAACTGACCACCAACTGGCAATGATAGTCATACGCCATAGATGCGTCCTATTCTTGCCCAAACTAACCCCATGCCAAGCTTTGAGAAGGAGGTCAACGGAGCCGGAAAAGCACCACTTCAAGTTGAAGCTGGTAAGAAAAACTGACCAAATCCGGGATACAAAGGGGCAGAACATCAACAGGTGGTCTATGGTTTCCTCATTCCTCATACAGCAAAGGCATGTATTAACAATGGTCATGCCTCTTTTTCTCAAATTGTCCACCGTGAGGATCCTCCTGGATCCTACCAGCCAGACGAATGCTGCTAGCTTGGGAGGGACCGAATACTTCTAAAACCTTGGGGGGGGGGGGGGGGGGTCTTCAAGAGGGGACGACACCTGACACAACCGGGAGTAGAACGATTTGACGGTGAAGGTGCTGGATTTGTCAGCCTTCCAGGCTAATTTATCTGAGGAGAGTAAGGCTGGTGTGGCCCTGTAGATGCACTCAAGCAGAGCAGTGAACTCCGCAACTTCCCGGTCTTGTAGGTTTCTTCTACAGACGATGTTCCAAACAGGCTTATCAACAACAGACGACAAGCAATCAGCAACAAGGACAGCCGGGTTGGGCGCTAGGCGATAGATATTGGGAAATTCGACTTTGAGAGAGCCATTGCCCACCCATCAGTCCTCCTAGAACTGAATCTTAGTACCATTGCCAAGGATAAAATCGATGCATAAGAGCACCTCCTTTTTCAAGGACATAATCCCCTTCCAAAGGGGAGAGGACCTATGGCGAGAGGAATCCTTGGTCCACCAACCGCCGATCGATTTGCCCCAAAGGGGAGAGGACCTATAGAGAGAGGAATCCTTGGTCCACCAACCGCCGATCGATTTGCCATATTTGCCTTTGATAATTTTATTCCACAAACTATCGTCCTCGGTCCCAAGTCTCCAGATCCATTTCCCTAGGAGGGCTCTGTTCATTTTCTTGAGATCTTTTATACCTGCTCCACCATCTCGGGTTTTCTTGCAAACTTGCTGCCAGTTGACCAAGTGGAACTTCTTTTTATCTTCCTTCCCGAACCAAAGGAAGTCTCTTCTAAGGCTTTCAAGCTTGGCCAAAACAGTGACTAAACATTTGAAAAGGGACAGAAAATACACTGGCAGATTAGAAAGAGAAGCCTTAATGAGAGTGATTCGGCCACCCAAGGAGAGAGGACATTTCCATCTAGCCAGATAGCTTTCAAACCTATTTATGACTTTATCCCACATGGATTGAGGAGGAGGACCCAAACACAAAGGGAGACCCACGAAAGAAGCCGGGAGCGAAGCCGAAGCGCACCTGAAAGAGGCGGCGAAATTCGTAATTTCCTCTTCCTTCAGATTAACCCCATACATCTTGGACTTGGCCAGGTTGATCCTTAAACCTGAGACTGCCTCGAAATAGCGAACCGTGGTACGAATATTATCAACCTTAACTTGATCAACTTCGCTAAAAATCAGCATGTCATCTGCATATTGGATATGGGAGATTGGAATTGGCAAACCTCTCATTCTAATGCCACTAATGATACCTTCCACTTGCCCAGCCTGAAGCATCTTAGAGAGGGCTTCTCCCACAATAATGAAAAGGAAGGGAGACAGCGGGTCGCCTTGACGGATACCTCTAGAGCTCCTAAAGAAACCTTTTGGGGTCCCGTTAAGGAGAATGGAAAAATGGGCCGAACATAAGCATTCTCCAATCCAACCACACAATTTGACTCCGAATCCCATGCACTTCATCATATATTGGAGGAATTTCCAATCCACGTGGTCATATGCTTTTTCGATATCCAGCTTGCAAAAAATAGCTTTCACACCGCTTTTGTGGCTGGAGCCCAGACACTCATTAGCTATGAGCGCACAGTCGATAATCTGCCTTCTCGGGATGAAAGCACTCTGGTGACTAGAGATAATCTTCCCGATGATAGACTTTAGACGGGAAGCCAAAATTTTGTAAGGGCCCCCTATCAAGCTTATAGGCCTAAAGTCTTGGAAGGAGGATGCGCCCGGAATTTTTGGGATGAGGGCAATAAAGGAGGATCCAAGACCCTTGGATAACTTTCCTTTGTCGTGAAATTCTCTGAAGAATAGCATGAGGTCCTCTTTGATGACCTCCCAAAAGAAGAAGAAGAAGAAACTAATGGGGAAACCGTCAGGGCCCGAGGCTTTGTCGCTGCCTAAAGAAATCACCGCCAGCCACACTTCTTCCACCGAGAAGGGGGCTTCCAAGAGCTGCACGTCTTCTAAAGGAAGACCATCCAGGCGAAGATTGTCCAGTCGCGGTCCATCCCAACAGTCTTTGCGAAGCAGCAAGCTGAAGTACTCTATGGCTTCCTCTGCTATCTTGTCTCTATCTTCAATACGGTTGCCGTTAACAGTGATACTGCTTATTCTGTTCGACCTCGAATGCATACTTGCAATCGAATGGAAAATTTTCGAGTTTTTATCCCCTTCCTTGAGCCACTTGGCGTGCGACCTTTGCCTCCAGGCAATTTTGTTTTCTAAGACCCTGGCCAACAGCGCCTGAATCAGCTGAATTCTTTTGGATAAAATGCCAGTCGACATGAGGCCGTCTTCAGCTCCAATGTCAATAGCCTGCAGCTCTGCCTTAATCAAATCCGTTTCTGAGTCCCTATTTGACATCATTTCCCGATTCCATTGCCTCAGCTTGACCTTTAGCAATCTAAGTTTGCTGCATAGCCTAAAGCCCGCAAAACCTACAACCTGAAAGCCATTCCACCAATCTGAAACCATCTGAAAGAAACCATTAGAATTAAACCAAGACGATTCGAATCTGAAGGGCTTCGGGCCCAAGTTGAAGTCCTCCGAAGAAAGCAAAATCGGACAGTGATCGGAGGTAGACCTCGGCAGGGCTATCTGAGAGACGGATGGGGACGCTTCCAACCAATCCGGAGAGAGAGAAATCTGTCTAATCTGGAGAGAGAGAGAGGGGATAATTCTCCCATTGGACCACGTGAATCTGGAACCGAGGAAAAGAGGATCAACGAGCTCGTGATCTTCTATCCAGGAAGAAAAGGATCGCATCGCTGGAGAAACTTTCCTGCCGTAAGACTTTTCTTCAGCATACCTGGTTATATTGAAATCGCCAGCAAAACAAGGGCCCGTGAATTTGCTCCTAGAGGAGGACAGCTCGGACCAGAAAACCACCTTGCTAGCATCGATAGAAGGGCCATAAACTGAAGAGATACGACGCTTCTGATTCGTGGATAAGTCGAGGAGAATCCCCGAGACTGAGAAAGTCCCGGTCCAATGTTCCACCAGCTTCCATTTGGACAATCTCCACGCAATTATGGTCCCACCCACACTGCCGATGGCATCCAATGAGACCCACTTGGCATTAGGGACTTGCCACAGAGAGGCCATGAGCCTATCGCTTAAGGTCTAAGTTTTGGTTTCCTGAAGGCAAAGGATATCAGGGTTGTGAGAGGTGCAAGAGTCTTCGATAAGTCTCCTTTTCTGCTGTGAACCCACTCCTCTAACGTTCCAAGAGATGATCTTCATCGGGCAACCAAACTGCCCCGAGTACCCTGGCTGTCCGCACCGTTGATCGAGTCCAGTGATGGTCCCATCGATGAAGCAAGCCGCTGTAGCTCTCTGTTGCTGCACAACTTAGACAAACGATGTCTGGGGGATTTTGAGACTGCCAAAGGTCCGCCGCGACTCTCCACGCATTGGAATAGGGCGATGTAATCCTCGAAGGCCGAGCCGAGCCGAGCACGAGCTCGGACTCAAGCAGTCCGAGTCGAGCACGAGCTGGGCAAAGGTCAGCTCAGCTCGACTCGTGTACACCTCTAGATACGAGCCAATACGGCCCTTTTTTTCACAGCCGACCAGCTCAGCGCCCATATTGCATGACAGGGGTGATCAATATGGTTACATAATGGCCAAAACAGCCATAATGTTTACTGTTTTTCCAAGCTTGCTTACAACTCTGTTCACTTTGGAGCTAGGCCTTGCTTTATTGGGTCCAAATGCCTCAACCATGCATTGCGAACCTAGGTTGCGCTTTGGTCCAAAAATAAAAAATAAAAGGACTTGGAAGAATGGTTAAAGAAATATGCATTTCAATGATGCTACCATTTGATCCGCTTGGCTTGCTCAGATTCAAGAGCTATCTCCTCCAACTGAACCTTTAAAAGTCATTGGCGAAGGACAAGTACTGTTGAATGTTGGAGGCAATGATACTGATTATCTGACCTCTATTGTGGGAATTACTTGAGGCCTCATTTTAATTCGACCCACATTTACTTCTCCATAGTTTATGCCTTGGCCTCCCAATAGATCTGCTTCCTTTTCAATTTCACATAGAGATATTATCTGTGTCATATTTACAATAGCACAAATAAACTACATTTCAAGTACATGAAAGTTGTGATCATCTAACCTTTCAAGTTTCATACCTTTCTTGAATACAATAACAGAAACTGGAATAGTCTTCAAAGAGGACTTAACTGGAGTACAACATAAATAGAATACAAGACTAAAAACAGACCTAAATTGGGGAAAAGCAAGTCAACATCAAACGAGAATACATGGAACCATGGTAAGCCAAAACGGTTACGTAAAGGATGGTAACGGTGGTAACCGTTAGGCATTATGGGACCAATACAGGCATTACAGAAAAACGCAGCCCCGTAACAGTCCCGAAATAGATTTTTTAACAGCGGTGGCCATTACACCATTAGCTTTGTATAGCCTGGAGACATGCAAAATCTGATTTAGGAAAATGGGCCAACCATCATCAAAGATACAGCGATCTTCAAAGGGGGTTCCATATTCACAAATACAATTTAGCAGTCAGCATATTTGGCACTAGTTAACAAAGAGCATCATACCTAAGAGGCTACAAGGTGCACATCCCAATGTATCTGGATTCTGGACTGTCCAATTACTGGGTCACCTCTTGATGAGCTATAACCAAAGAATGGTTAATTGGAATTTTGATAATTATCCGTGAGGTGGGCAATCAATTGGATGGTCTGGATTGTCTGCTATTCCACCAATCTTATGATAGTAGGGTGGCTATAGTGTGTCAATCAATTGATAAACATGTGTGCTACTCTTGTGACCAGTGGATTACCAGGTGAAGCCAGAAGTGCATCCGATTAAGACACCTGCGGTAGAGCCATCCTCCACAACAAATGGTCAGGCTACGGGCAAACACAATTACATTTGCAGCAGGTTTTCATCCCCAAACTCCCTGAACCCTGACTTACCTTGTAAATTTCCCATGTTTAACATAATCATGATACAAGCTTACTAAGCCTAAAACTCACTCAGTGCAAGTCAGAGCACCACTGCAGCAGGGAACATGGATGTAGCTAAGGCCAATTTTGCTTATCTTTGCAGGAATTTTGTTTGGGGAAGCCATCGCTATTCACTGCTGTGTATTTCAAGGATGCCCAAGGGAATCAGAAACAACACTGAAGGGAATCCCCAGAGATGTGGTGGAGATTTCAAACTTAGATCATGAGTTCGTTGTTCAGCCTAAAAAGGGATGGTTAAAGAAAGGCAAATTCGTTATCCAGGCATGTTAGATATTGGTGGGATCAGCATGCAAAATGCACCAGTGTCAATATAGAAACAGTGTAACTAACCCTATTATTCTAGAAGGAGATACGGTTCAAAGATTCAGCTCTAGCATACAAATTCCTAGATTAGTGTCACAAAACATGGTCTATGATTACATCTGCAGACCTCAAAGAATCAATTTCTTGAACACCAAGATTGAACTAGCATCATCATAAGTTTTTTCCCCCCTCCAAACGATGCTTCAGAAGTCAAAATGAGGAATACATCATAAATGAGAACAGTGCTTATCAACAATCTTGTCTCTCCTAACTGTTCGCCGCTAGTAAAATTACTGAACAAGCTATTTTCTATCACCCACTGCAAGTGTTGATCATCCAGTTGAGTCTTATCTCCCATCACCAGCTTCATATTTTATACTATGTCCATGAAATTTACTCTATGACATATACCCAAGGTGCTTTCCTCATGAAGGCTAAAAAGAAGACTAAAACTGCTCCAACTTATATATATATATATATATATATATATATATATATATATATATATATATATATATATATATATATATATATATCAAGTTAGACTACATTCATCATCATCATCTAATCCTTATCCCAATTAATTGCAGTCGGCTATTTGGAATGCCGTTCATGATGAAAGTTATGGCATAAGTTTGCACTGGCCACCAACCTACCAGGCTGGGGACCAGCAACAAGAGCACAAAACTCCCACATGCGCAATGTAAAAACAATTACATAAGTTGATTACAACCAAATGCTATCTAATAGTCTATTACATAGGTTGATTACAACCAGCAAGTTGAATTAAATTGGGAGTCCTGATTGGGATCCGCAGTTGTTACTGAATGACTCAAAAACTGGGAGTCTCTCTCTCTCTCTCTCTCTCTCTCTCTCTCTCTCTCTCTCTCTCTCTCTCTCTCTCTCTCTGTATATATATATGTGTGTGTGTGTGTGCGCGCACATGCGTGCGTGTGTTCCTAAGACTGATAGATTAGAGCCAGTTGTACACTCCAACCCATTTCTATATGCCTCAGAATTTTTGTTTCCAATATTGCCCTGGATAATATCATATATTTTCAAGGGCGTAACTTTGACACCCGCTGCCAACCTAACACAACCCTCCTCCTTTATCCAGGCTGACCGGAAACAGCAGCACAAAACTCCCACATGCACAATGTAATAAACTATTACATAGGATGTTACAATCAAGCACTATCTAATAGTCTATTACATAGGTTGATTATAACCAACAAGTTAGATTAAATTGGGAGTCCTAATTGGGATCCACAGTTCCCATCGAGTGACTCAAAAATTGGGAGTTATTCTGTCTTTATATTCTTAAAACTGATAGACTATAGCCAGTTGTATACTCCAACCCATTTCTATATACCTCAGAATTTTTATTTCCAACTATAGCCAGAATTTTTGTGAAAACCATTTGCATGTTAACCTACAGTCGGTTGTAAGTGATCAATTCTCTCTATTCTTTACATAAAAAGAAAAAGATTTCTTTTTATTTTTAGCTGATATCCAACAGAAGCAAAAAAGCAAAAGAGGGCATATATACACAGAAGAAATTCATGTACACAGCAGAAAAGAGGCTTGAAGAATCGCATTACCAGAAGGCAGTGACGGAAGTGAAATCACTGGTGGTAGCCATGACACAGAGAGATAAAACTGCAAACACAAACTGACAGAACCGTAAGGCAAGGCCTCCAGCGGTACCAGGCATGCCTTGGATGTCCTTCATCCTCACTCTTGGCACATTGTTGGCTGCTTCGGTGATCAAAGGAGGAGCTTCTACTGGATGAACCGTCGGACGGCTCGCATTCATCCCTTCAG
Source organism: Magnolia changhungtana (assembly GCA_030180095.1). Classification (NCBI taxonomy): domain Eukaryota; kingdom Viridiplantae; phylum Streptophyta; class Magnoliopsida; order Magnoliales; family Magnoliaceae; genus Magnolia; species Magnolia changhungtana. Next base: position 5,557,045 of record JASAUF010000303.1, read on the forward strand.
CTGACTAAACTCATAGGCCAATTTCCATCAACTGATACAGAGATTTTGAAGCACAGACGCAGATTCAGATAGAAACCCTATTTCAGGAATCTCCGTCTCAACGCCCTTCTAAGAGCCCTAATTAAACATCTCTGGCAAGAAAAATAACCAATCGCGAAGTATTTGAAGCAAAGGAAAACGAAAACCTCATTCAAAACTCTAATTCCACGAAAGCAAGCTGAGTCTTCGATCCCGACGCCTGATCCAGTGGATTTTTATAACTCAAGAGCCCTAATTCCAAGTATTTTCATGAAGACAAAGCAAACTCTCGAATTCCGAGACCGGATTGCGCGGGTTTTCAGAGGAAAGAGCGTTTGCTCTTTCGTTCTGCGATCGAAATCCGTCCGTCTTTTGAGAAGGAGACTCGAAACGGCTGAATCTCTACTTTCTGAGGTTGATTTCAGCAGCAGGCAGAGAGACTACAGCGTAAGGAAGTCCTGTATATATAGAGAGAGAGAGGCGCTCACCTGCGAACCAGTTCGTACGTAGTACGTACGAACTTTTTTGAGAACCCATCATACGTGATGAATCTCGCAAATCTGAACCGTTGATGTGAAGAAGCACCTAGTGAAACCCCCCACGACCAAGTTCTACTTTTATCTAAAACTTTTATCCATACCGTCCATAGCAAAGAGAAATTCGAATCAAGGAAAGAAACTGTTTACATTTTTCACGGTCCACCAAAGTTTCGGATCAAAGTAAAAATTCATGCTATGAGGTTTCATGAGGTTCTGCTTCATGTGGACCGTTCAGATTTACGAGATTCATCACGTATGATGGGTTCTCAAAAAAGTTCGTACGTACTACGTACGAACTGGTTCGCAGGTGACTCTTTTCCTATATATATATATACACATGCTATAGCGTGAGGTTTACTGCTAGCTAACTACTCCATGTCGCGCATTTTAGCGCCAGAAGCATTTTCTTTCTCCGGTAGAAAATGTGGACTTTTGTGATCCTCGACCCGAGGATATGCATGGTAGTGTAGTTGGTGAGCGGATTAGTTGCGGCCCTTACCGTCGGTTCCACTTTGCTGTATGTGTTCTACATCCACGCCGTCCACTGTTTCCTATGAAATGGTCCACATAAGATTTGGATCTCTTCCTGTTTTTGTGCTATTGCCTTAAAATAATATAGAAAAACAGATGTACGAAGTAGATATATAATAAATACATCAAGGTGGACCCCACAGTAAGGGCCGCACCGTTTTTGGTGAGGCCGGGGCCGCACCTAATACGCTCCCTTGTAATTGACGATTTTGGACTGGGGAGCTGATACGCTGGAGCCGGTAGAACTGAAATGTTGTAGAGCCTAACTCTCCAGAGTATAACTGGCATAGTAATTATCAATCGTGTCCGTACATCTGGTTTCCCCTACTTTGGATGGATAGTTTTTCTAAGTAGACAAATATCCAATTATGCTATCCATATAAAAAGTGACACTCAAAGCGACTGTGGTAGATGAAAATAGTTTATGGCCTAGCATTCACCGATGGAAATTTGAGGATGTGATGGACAGGATTTTCTTATTGGTGTGTTTTTGAAACATTTTCTATCCATGATAAAGCACACTAGATGGACGGCCGCGATCTATATATCTTCCTTCGAAGCCGCTGTGTACCGTGAAGGGATGGCTGACCTTAGAGAAATTTGGGACCGTGGACCTCACCTTTTATCCAGCTGTTTTTATGAAACAATACAAACTCCCTCCCTTCCTTTAGAAGACGATCGCTGACACTCCTCCGCCCCGAGAGTTGTACGAACCGCTCAAAAGAGATCAAAGTTACATGGCCCCACAGCTATGTATGTATTATATCAACGTTCATCCATATTTCGAGATCATTTCGGAGCATTATCCAAAAAAAAAATAAAAAAAAATCATATCCACCGATCAAGTGGACCACACCATAAAGAGCAGTGGGAAAACTAATTTTTACCGTTAAAATTTTTGTAAGGCCCACCATAACATTTATTTTCCATCCAATCTATTCATAAGGTCATAAAGGCCTGGATGAAGAGGGAAAAAAAAAAAATTCATAATGATCTAAAACTTCTGTAACCCCTAAAAGAGTTTCAATGATAGATGTTCAATTCCCCACTGCCTTTTACAATGTGGTCCACTTGATAGTTAGATCTGTCTTATTTTACGTCTCCAGCTTAATATGAGCTCGCCAAATAGATGGACGGTTCGGATATAACACAGACCTCATGATGGGACCCACAACAGGCCCAAATAAAAATAAAAATAGAAAAAACCCGGAACCTACATCTACAGATTATAACCGTAGTGATATACGTAGCCCCTGCTTTGTCAATATGTATTTAGAGGTGGGCATTTTTGACCCGATCCGGTGAATCCGACCCAATCAGACCCGATCCGACCCGTTCTGAACCGAACCGACGGCCTGGATCGGGTAGGATTGGGTAGGATCATTTAGATCTGACTAGTTTTCGGATCGAGATCAGGTAGTGGTTAATCCGGACCGTTCCGATCCGAAAACCCGATCCGAATGGATCCGAACCGTTCCGATCCGGCCAGATCCGAAGTGAAAATCAATATTTTTACTTTTTCCTATGGTGTGGTCCACTTGAGCTTTGGATATTCATCAATTTTGGGTTCAACAGCTAAAATAACCTGAAAAAACAAATGGACGACGTGGATACACCACATGCATTCACAGTGGGCCCCAACAGAGTTCACTCGCCCGTGAGTATGAGTTACTTGCACGGCACATTAACAGGCGAGCAACAGCTGTATTCTGTATTACTTGTTTTGCACGTCAACACGGTAAGCTGCGAGAGTATGTATTAAAGTGACTTAACCAAGTTCCTTGGGCCCCACCATGATGTATGTTTTGTATCCAACCTTCCATCCATTTGGAGAGATCATTTCAAGGCAATATACAAAGAATAAATGAAATCCAAAGCTCCAGTGGACCCCAACATAGAAAGCTCTATGGACAGTGATGCCCACCATTAAAAACTTTTAAAGGCTACAAAAGTTTTAGATCAACCTGATATTTGTGTTTTCCCTTATTTCTGTATTTTTCAACTTTTGAACAGGTTGGATTTCAAATAAACATTACGGTGGGCCTTAGGATAGTTTCAACGGTGGGAATCATTCTCCCCACTTTTTTTTGTGATGTGGTCCATTGCGGATTTTTATCTACATCATTATTTGGCTCATGCCTTAAAATGATATCTCAGAATTGATGGACGGTGTGGATATAACACATACAGCGTAGTGGGGTCCACAGAACTTGGTGACGTTACTTCAGTAGCTTGCTCGATGGGACAACACAGGTAGCAAACATTGATACAAAATTTTTATAGTCATGTGAGGCCTACCTTGATGTATATATGTTATCTAAGCCATTCATTCATTTTGACATATCATTTTAGGCGTTGAACAAAAAATTATAATACATTGAAGATTGAAGTGGACCACACCATATCAAATGATCCGAATAGTGCCCAACCCGATCCGACTCGGTTTCCCTGACCGAGTCAGACTCGAATCGGGTCAAATAAATCAAGCATCGGATCTGTCCGAGTCAGGTGACCTGGACTCGGTCTCGGATCGGATCGATATCGGGTCAGCCTATTAGAATTTCGGATCTGACCGAGTTAGGCCCAATCCAGTCTGACCCAGACCGATGCCCAGCTCTATATGTATTGAAGGTCTTTCGATATATCGAAAAAGGTCCCGAACTGTCCAGCGAGTTTGCCTAAAAAATCCTGCAGTTTTTCCTATGGCTACAGATTATAACCGTAGTCATAACTGTAGTCCGTTGCAGTCTATGCATTTAAAAAAAAAAAAATTTAATTAAATCTTTTTTTTTACATGGAAAACTTTATTCTACCTACATTTTTATCTAATACATATTTATATAAATATGCTTATATAAGCATATAATTTTTTTTTCTCTCTTTTAATTCATTTCTTTGTCTATTTATTCAACAAGCATATCTCCTAAACTAGAATGATTTACTTAACGTACCACATATGATTTTGGGGTAAGAGAAGCTAATTTAATCAACAAACCTAGTTATTTTCCAAGATTCCATTGGGTCGATGGTCGAAAGTCCATTTCATTCACTTCGTGGTCAATTTCAATCACTTTGCTGTCAAACGGAAAATTGAGCAGGGTAAAAATGAAATTGAGCGGGGCAAACATGAAATTGAGCAGGGCAAACATGAAATTGAGCGGGGCCAACGAGAAATTGAGCGGGGCAAACATGAAATTGAGCGGGGCAAATACGAATTTCAGTTGGGCAAACATGAAATTGAGCGGGGCAAACACGAAATTCAGCAGGGCAAACATGAAATTGAGCAGGGCAAACTGGAAATTGAGCAGGGCAAACTAGAAATTCAGCGTGGCAAACTAGAAATCGAGCAGGGAAAACATGAAATTGAGCGGGGCAAAATAAATTTCAGTGGGGCAAAATTAAATTGAGCGGGGCAAACACGAAATTGAGCGGGGCAAACATGAAATTGAGCGGGGCAAACAAGAAATTCAGCGGGATAAACATGAAATTCAGCAAGGCAAACATGAAATTGAGCGGGGCAAACGGTGGGAAACAAAATATATTTGTGTTTTCTCTTCATTAGTGTTTAAGAGACCTTATGAACCAGTTAGATGGCAAATAAACATGTTAGGCCTAGGAGCACTAGTCTGTCTGGAGCTCAAAACTGGCAGGGTAGTACTTAATCCACTGTTAGACTTTCTTAACATGTCAACATCTCAAATGATTGCGTGTTATGTTGGAGAGGGAAGTTGATTGGCTGGTGTACAACTGCTGTAAGTACATGTCATTGGAAGAGAAGCACTGACGCTCCTCGATATCCAAGTTGTACGAACGGTTCAAAGGATATCAAAGTTACATAGCCACGTAGTGATGTATTTATTATATTTAGATTATTTTAGAGCATTATCCAAAAAAATTGAATCATATCCAAAGATCATCTGGACTACACCATAAATAGTAGCAGCAATAATGATTTTCACCATTAAACATTTTGTAGGGCCCACTGTAATGTTTATTTTACATCCAATCTTTTCATAAGGTCACAAACACCTGAATGAAGAGTAAAAACAAATTTCATATTGATCCAAAACTTCTGTGAACCCAAAAAGGGTTTCAATGGTAGACGTTCAATCATCTACTGGTTTTTGCAATGTGGTCCACTTGATAGTTAGATCTGTCTTATTTTTCATCTCATATGGATTCAGATATAACATATACCCCGTGATAAGACTCACAGAACTCTCTTCCATAGCCACTCCCCTATATAAAATGCATTCGGTCCCTAACACAGACCTCATGTTTGCCCCACTCAATTTCATGTTTGCCTCGCTCAATCTCTCATTGGCCCCACTAAATTTCATGTTTGCCCCACTCAATTTCATGTTTGTCCCGCTCAATTTCTAGGTTGCCCCGCTCAATTTCATGTTTGCCCTGCTCAATTTTTAGTTTACCCCGCTCAATTTCTAGTTTGTTCCGCTCAATTTCATGTTTGTCCCGCTCAATTTTAAGTTTGCCTCACTCAATTTCATGTTTGCCCCGCTCAATTTTCAGTTTGCCCCGCTCAATTTCTAGTTTGCCCCGCTCAATTTTTAATTTGCCCCGCTCAATTTCTAGTTTGCGCCGCTCAATTTTCAATTTGCCCCGCTCAATTTCTAGCTTACTCCGCTCAATTTTATGTTTGCCCCACTCAATTTCTTATTTACCCCGTTCAATTTCTTATTTGCCTCGCTCAATTTTAAGTTTGCCCCGCTCAATTTTCAATTTGCCCCGCTCAATTTCTAGTTTGCCCCGCTCAATTTTTAGTTTTCCCCGCTCAATTTCATGTTTATCTCGCTCAATTTTCAGCTTGCCCCACTCAATTTCTAGTTTGCCCTGCTCAATTTCATGTTTGCCCCGCTCGATTTTCAGTTTGCCCGGCTCAATTTCATGTTTGCCCCTGTAACATCCCGAAAAATCGAGGGTCGAGTAGTAACTCAACTCTCGAGTTCCAGAACATCACTTATGCAACATAAATAATGATGATTTAATGTTGTCTGTGTTAGTACAATAAACATGAGTGAGATGCTACCAAAACAGTAATTTATACTCCAGATCCATGTATAAAGCGTAAATGGAAGACTGAAAGGTATATATAGATATATATAAAGCAAAACATTCTCGATCTCCAGAGTATGAACACTAACTGAGTCACTGTATATATATATATATATATATATATATATATATATATATTAGTTCTGAATCAAAATGTCAAAATATTATAACTGAAATTATCAACTCTGTAGCCCCGTAGCACTAGACAGACTATGCGAAGCCTCCAGCGAACTGCATGTAGGAGAACTCCTCCTGATCGTCATAGAAGTCAGGCTCAGTCTCCTGTGCTCCAGTGATACCTGCATCTGATACAGGGTCTGGTGGGTGTTTTAAAACACCGTCCCGTAACATGGGAGTGAGTAGCTAACTCAGTGAAACAATAAAGCATAGGTTAAGATGTTATTAAAATAGTCAAGCGGTAATGATAAAGCAGTATAATCAAACATTCCTAACTACTCTTATTAATGCAAGTATGAATGCAGTCATGATGGATGCCCTCACCACACCCTCCCTCGTGCGACACCATCTTACGTTCGCGGCATGCTTTCATCCCTCAGTGCTCCACATCTTCCAAGCACATGTAATGTATGATGAGCATGATTATCGAGTTATTATTAGTCCATTTCAAACAGCAGGATTGGGAAACTAAGGTACCTCCCTTATATCATTCCCAAACATGATCCATTCTAGGGTCGTCAGTCCTAGTTAATCTCAGACGATGGTGTGTTTTCTAGGTCACTGCAAAGGCTGCCAGGGCTGTTACGCACAAAGGTTACACCACTCCCCCATCACCTCTTTAACGATTCATCACTATACAGAAACAGGCCTAGTTCATACTCTTTACATTGCGGCAAAACTCGTCGCCTCACCGCAAATTCAGAGTATACTCGAGGTCACTCCACTAACGTCCTACCAACTGGCAGTCTATTTTCGAATCCCAACCAGTCCACTTATTGACGATGGGACCCGGATGCAACCCGACTGGGGACCACAGCCAGGCTACGCCAGTGTAGGCCGACAGCGCCAATATAGTGTCCCATACCACCACAATCGGCTCACGAGTTTGGTTGCTCAATGGTCACTACGGGGAGGCACATGGCCCCAGCGTAGGCCGACAGCTCGACCACGGTGTCTCATACCACCATGCCTGGCTCATGAGTCTTAGCGGATCGAGGTACCATGGTTAACGGGACTCCACTGGTAAGTTTGGTACCCTAGGTTCAAGTAGTAGCGACCAAACATGGTGAACATACATTAGACACATCGGGTTACTTGACGAGCCTGACTAGCTCGAGCTCACAATCAATAGAACGACATGAAGTGCATACGCACTTCGCGTGGCCTAACCACTGTCGCCAACTGAAGTACGACTCGGGTTCGTCAAACACATCCTACGTGGTGAATTGAATCTCAACCACGATCTCAAGTCTGGTACCGATTGTCTAGACTATAAACATAGTCCCAAACTCAATCGATCCTTATTCATAGCATGTGGAGTAAAGCATAATAAACAAAGTAATTCAAGCATGTTAACAAGTATGTCATAAAGCATGTTATGAAGCATGTTATAAAGCATGTTATAAAGCACTACATAAATAGGAATACAAACATATATATTTCATAAGTAAGTGGTTAAAGTAAACGACCCACATGGAGGAAATCATACGAGTCTGTAAAATAGTTGAGAATCCCATCTCAACACCTACCTAAGGCATTATCATCCAAACAATTACTCTCTCAAGCATTTTCACAAACACTTAACATACACTATTTCAACATACTTAGTGTATGCTAGCAAACATGTATTAGGGCGAGTCCTTTTGCCAAGCAAGTATTTTACGCATATGTAATATATTTATACAACAAATAATCATGGCAAACACATCTCTAAAATATATACGTATACGGTACTTTATACAATACGGTATTTCTACATACATAGTGTATATTAGCAAAACATGTATTAGGGCAAATCCTTTCACCAAATAAGTTTTTATCCATATATCATATATTCATACAATAATTAATCATGTCAAACACATTTCTAAAATATATACGTATACGGTATTTTCTACGAATACTCAGAATATGTAAAATTCCATATTTTACATCTTTAATCGAAACAGAAAACAAAAAGCACTTTGTACATGTGCAATTGCATGCAGATCATGAATCTATCATTATTTGACATTGAAAGTGTTGAAAATCGTAACCTATACACCTAAAGTCTGCACCTTTTGTCGTAGAATCGTAACGAAGTCGATAGGTTTGCCAAGCTTCCGTATTCAGCAGTTTGGTAACCTATAGAATGAAATAGGTTAGCTATTTCATAACCTACAACTGTCTAAACCCCAAAACAGATTAGGGTTAGGGTTTCTTACCTAGAAATGACGCCCTAATCGCTGGGAAAGCGATGAGAATAGGGCGGTGTAACTTGTGTAGCGACAGGGGAACCTGGCAGGGAGATTCTCCCACATCTCCCACACTTTCTCTCTCTTTTCTCTCTTCTCTCTCTAGGGTTTCTCTCAAATTCGTATGGCTGTGAGAGAGAGGTTTCTAAGGTTCTTATATAGCCTAAAAACTCTCTGAAATAGACTTGTGGACAAGGTATTCTTAAGTTATAACCAAAATGAGCTGGTTTCAGCTCAACGGAGGACTTCTAGCGGCCCCCCTTGAGCCAAAGGTCGGACTTAAGCTCACCGACACCGGATCTACGTTTAGTTAAGTTTTCATTTCAGTCGAATTTCCAGATCGCACGTGGCGGACCAGTTTCAGTTTGACGGTAAGTGAATCTCGATCGGAGATTCCGAGTACACTGACACGTGTATGAAATTTCTCCTGATCCAAGGGTGTAATTTGGTCTGATTCTGACGGTCTGGTTGCTTAAAATTGATCCGCAAGTGAGAGGTGCCAGATTACTATTTGAGATATTTATTTGTAAAGAAATTCAAGTGTTTTCACACTCCTCGCTCCGGACTCAAACGAATTACACTGGGACACTATCTGGATTTGATTTTCGAGGTGGTTGTCAAGCCAAGCAAGGCGGTCCTGATTCCTCAACTTCGTGTTAATCGGACTTTCAACGTGCGGTCCAGATCTGATACGAAGTTTCGTGATGCTCCCGAGAGCAGTCGGGTAATGAGATTGATCCTAGATTTTAGGGTAACCTAGCGTCAATGATTCTACAAGTTTTGGGTCTTGCAGATCGTATTTAAAGTGGATCAAGCAGATTTCGTAACTAATCTAGTTTCACACTTAGTTACTTTGTCTCATTTCTAAAGGATTTAGTCCTAAGTGATTTCCATCTGAGGTGGTATTTAGTCCTTTGTAGTTTGTATATAGAGTGATCCAAGTTGTACTACTTAGCTAGTTTAAGATAGTGTCTAGGGTGAAAGTACTTAGGAAAAATTGAAAGATCAATGTGGTGAAGGTTGAGATTCATGAAGGAAATGGGTTCAAAAACAGTTTAGACTTTGGGATTGAGTTCTGACAGGTTAATAAGGTGTTAGGATCGACCCATCGCCTAAGGACGTCTAATTCCAGGTTGGGAAAAATTCGGGCTGTTACAGCCCCGCTGAATTTCTAATTTTCCCTACTCAATTTTTATGTTCGCCCTGCTCAAAGGAGATTAAAGTTACATGGGCCCCACAATTATGTATTTATTATATCCACAACGTTCATCCATATTTCAAGATCATTTGGGAGCATTATATATATATATATATATATATATATATATATATATATATATATATATATATATATATATATATATATATATATAAAAAGAGAGAATCATATCTAAAGATCAACTGGACTACACCACAAAGAGTAGCGGGAAAATTAATTTTCACCGTTAAAAATTTTGTAGGGCCCACCATAACATATATTTTCCATCTAATCTATTCATAAGGTCACAAAGACCTGGATGAAGAGGAAAAACAAATTTCATAATGATCCAAAACTTATACGACGCTTAAAAAGGTTTTAATAGTAGACGTTCAATCCTCCACTGCCTTTTACAATGTGGTCCACTTGATAACTAGATCTATCTTATTTTTTTGTCTCTAGCCTTAATATGAGCTTGTCAAATAGATGAACGATTTGGATATAACACATACCTCATAATGGGAAATGCCGTGGGGATTACAACAAAAAAAAAAGGAGAAAAAAGAAACCATTGAGTTAGGGTCAGTGAGACCCTATATGTGACACCCCGTCACTGTGGCCACATGTGGGCGGGCATACGTGGGCAGGCCTCAAGATGGCTGGCAGGCTACTGTGCTGACAGGCTACTATGCACACAGTGAATGTGAAACTTTGTCCCACATTGGAAGTGTCGTCTGAAGTTGTGGTGGTTATATGTGAAGTTGTCACCCTATACTATATGACGCTTTTTGGGGAAAACCCTGAGAACAAAACCGTATGGGCTGTGCCCAGAGCGGACAATATCATACAGTGTGGGCGTGGGCTGTTACAAATGGTATCAAAGCCGAGGACGGCTCTGCCCTCGATGGGGGATATTGTGATGCCCCGTCACTGTGGCCACATGTGGGCAGGCCCCAAGATGGCTTGACAGGCTACTGTGTGGCTGGCAGGCTACTGTGCTGGCAAGCTACCGTGCATACAGTGAAGGTGAAACTTTATCCCATATCGGAAGTGTCGTCTGAAGTTGTGGTGGTTATATGTGGAGTTGCCACCTTATACTATATGAGGCCTTTTAGAGAAAACCCAGAGAACAAAACTATGCAGTCTGTGCCTAAAGCGGACAATATCATACAGTATGGACGTGGGCTGTTACACTATAACTACGGATTATAACCATTGCCATAACCGTAGCTTCGATATATCGAAAATCTTTCGATATTATCGAAAGAGTCCATAACTGTCCAGTGAGTTTACCTAAAAATCCTGCAATTTTCGATACACTATCGCTACGGATTATAACTATAGCAAAAAACGTAGCCAAACTGCGCGGGCGGCAATACCGCGGCAGTCTGTGTTTTTTATTTATTTATTATTATTATGTTGCTTTGTGGGTCCCATCATGAGGTCTGTGTTATATCCAAACCGTCCATCTATTTGGCGAGCTCATATTAAGGCTTGAGACGATAAATAAGATAGATCTAACTATCAAGTGGACCACACTGTAAAAGGCAGTGGGGAATTGAACATCTACCATTGAAACCCTTTTAGGGGTTACAGAAGTTTTGGATCAGTATGAAATTTGTTTTTCCTCTTCATCCAGGTCTTTGTGACCCTATGAATGAACTTAAATGGGGAGGATTTCTCACAAACATCACAGTGGGCCCCCTAAAGGTTTTTAATGGTTGACGCTCATTCAACACTGTTTCCTGTAATGTGGTACACTTGAGATTTGGATATACCTCATTTTTCGTCTCATATCATAAAATGATGTGGAAAAATATATGGATGGCATGGATGAAAAGCATACATCATGGTGGGGCCCACAGACCACTGACCATCCGCCATTGGCTGGTGGCAGGGAGAGTACCCAATCCGTTTATGTGAAAGGAGGGGTATTTTCGTCCTCAAATTTGCTGTCCGTACGAGCAAGTCAAAGTTCCCAAGCAAAGTTTGTATTGTTTCATAAAAACAGCCGGATAAAAGGTGGGGTCCACCGTCCCAAATTTCTCCTGACCTTATTCCGGTTCTTGCTATAATTCCGGTTCCTGCGGTAACGGATTAAGTGTTACCCGGGTAACACCGTAGTGGGTGCTTCCCTGACTGTGGGGTCCACTTGATGTATATGTTATATATCAACGCCGTCCATGTATATGTTATATATCAACGCCGTCCATCAATTTTTACAGAGTATTATAGGATATATTTCCAAAAATGAAACAGACCCAAATCTCAAGTTGACCACACAGTAGGGATTGAATTTCCACCATCAAAATTTTTTTGAGGGTGACAAAAGTTTTAGACCAAGCCGATATTTTGGTTTTCCCTCCATTCATATATCATATATGTGTGACCTTATCAACAGGTTGGATGGAAAATAAACATTACGGTTGGCCCTAGGTATCTTTTAATGGTGAGAGAGTTCATTGACCAATGTTTCCTGTGGTGTGGTCCACTTGAGATTTTATCTTATTAATTTCTGTGTTTATGCTCTAAAATGATCTGTAAAAACTGATGGACGGCGTGGATAAGGTGGACCCCGCTGTTGGGGAAACACCCAATAACGTATTACGTGGGTTACATCTAATCCGATCTAGATTCTTTCGGTTACTACTGTATCACATTCGTTTAGACCGTTGCTTCCCACTGTAGACGGACCACTGCCAGAAACCCGCTCAAACCTCTAGATTTTATGGCCTGCAAAGAGACAGTTGGATTGATATAGAGGGAATGGGAAACGGATTGGCTACTCCCCCTGACACCAGCCCCGGAGCTGGTGGTCGGTGCTCTGTGGGCCCCACCATGATGTATGTGTTTCATCCATTCCGTTCATCCATTTTTAAATATCATTTTATGTTTTTATCCAAAAAATGGGAGGGATATAAATCTCAAGTGTATCACACCATAGGAAAAAAATAGTGATTGGATATCAATCATTTAAATCCTCCTAAGGCCCGATGTACTGTTTATTTGACATCCAATCCGTTGATTAGGTCATAAAACCCCAGATGAAGAGATAAAACAAAGATCAACTTGATCAAATACTTTTATGGCCCCCAAAAAGTTTTTAATGGTCGAAGCTCATTAAACACTGTTTCCTGTAATGTGGTCCACTTGAGACTGGAATATACCTAATTTTTTTTGTATTATCATAAATTGATTTACAAAAGTAGATGGACGGAATGGATGAAACATATACATCATGGTGGGCCCACATAGCACCGACCACCAGCTCCGGGGCTGGTGTCAGGGGGAGTAGCCAATCCGTTTCCGAGGGAATGGTTCAGATTCAACTTTTAAGAAAATGGCCAAAATGGGCTATCGAAGTCTTTCAATCTGGGAGATCATTACGAACATGGTCCACTGATGTTCGGCTACATCAGACCAACGGTCTGGATCGCTAAACCGTGGACCCCGCTCGTGCAAATTGAAAACCTCAGGACAGTGTGCATATACTCTGGTCTACGACTATACTATACTCCTGACGAGGCTGACTCCAGCGTTGTTCAAAACAATCTGGATTCGCTGCGGCTCCAAATTACAAGTGGTTGCCCGTGGATGATTCCAAACCGTCAATATCTTGGGACTTGCCTGAGATGCCCAATGGCGCAAAAAGGACATGAGTTTATTGGCACCCATTGAGTGACAAAAATGAAAAGATGACCGTTCACGTTCGAATGGGATGTCTACTGATTGGATGGTTGAGATTATCCAATATATGTAAATCTTGTTCCATAAGCCCACCTATTACGGGACCAAGAATACGGATGGTCTTGATTCACTGATGATACATCCAGTTACGTGTTGAAGCGGCGAAAGACTGTTGTTTGGTGCATCACGAGCGAGCTAAAAAACTCCTCAGTTTTGTAATCCCTAGCATGTCGTTTGCTCTTTTATTCGTTTCAAAGAGGGCATTCGTTTCAAAGAGGGCAAACGTTGGTATTTTGGTCGTCGGGGGGATTCCGCCACGCAATAGGCTGCGAGAATGGGAGCGTCTCGTATTCTATGTAGAAAGGATACATGTGAGGATCCTCTGACGTACACGTAGCATGCAGCTCAATTCCAATCCGTTCAAATAGTGGGACTCTATGTAGATTGGTTATTCAATGAAAATCACATTAATTGGACAATACTCGATTCTCATTAATTGACAATTCTATCTAACTTCGACCAATGAATGTTTTTGTCTTTCGCTTCATTTAATATCCACCAATGATCCGTTGAATAATATTTTATCTGTAATATTTTTCATAATTCGTTGTTGGGTCCCAATTTTTGGATGGTTCTGATTCGAGATGCTATGCAAGTATACGTTAGTACAGTTCTCCTTTATTCCATACGGCTTCATTGTATTAAAAAAACCCGCTGAGCATGAGGACGTTTGATTAACGCAACCAAATGGCGGAACTTAGACGGTAGCAAACTCATCCACCGAACATTCGTTTAAACAAGGAGAAAAGTTTTGATACTCTGGCAGTGAGTGATGGATTATACGCAGGCACTTAGAAATCAGTTTGCAATTTCATACATACATGCCATGCAAGCAATTCAAATTAAATGGCCCAAATTACGGGTTCCAGCTTAGGAGCACCGTGAATCGAGAATTTGCTTGTTTGACTATTAGATTCTGAATGTTGGATTGGTTTGGTGGACATGGACGGCTAATATTTAAAACATATTTGGGCAAACAAGCGTCTACGAATCACAGCTTATGATTGTCCAAATATTCTCATTTTGTGAATGTAACTCAGTGGCAGTGGGGTTTCAAAATTTATTCTGTTAAGCATTCCAGGGGTAGAATGTCCTAGTGCCCGAGCATCAAGCATCATACTCTACAGGAGTATCAATAACTTCCCTTATAAAAGCGAAAGAATGTACGACCCATTTATGGCCCATTTACATTTGTAAACCCACTTCTTTTTACCTCTCAAGAATAAGCCCCATATGTACGAACGACTTCCCAAAGGTTAAAAATGCCCCTCCAATATCAGAAGCACCTTATTCACGCTGCCATCCACTTCTCCACCCAAAAAACCTAGTTTTTTCTTCTCTCTTCTCTCTGATCCTTTATCGTAGCCGTAAATTATCATTTTCTAATTACTTCTCTCCCTCTGTGACTGTCCACCCTAGTAGTAAAACCCTCCTTTTACCACTTTCTTCTTTCTCATCTGGTCAAGAATACACACCCCACACACATCCTTTTCAACTTTTTTTAGCCCAAGATAGAACGAAAAATGGTCCCCCTAGCTAAGAAGCTTCAAATGGCAGGTATATTCAAATCTCTGCTTTCGTTTTGTGGACTTTATATTATACTATATATGGGCACGGTCCACAATCTATTTTCAAAATTTTTTTTTTTAATATTGAGCTTTCTTTGTGTTGACCCCCACTGTATATTATACTATATATGCCTACGGTCCCCAATCCATTTTCATTTTTTAAGAAAACTGAATGGTATGACATGTCCTGATAAATGAGCAAAATCAAGACTTAAATGGCCCACATTGAGGGTTTTTTAAACAAAGAATGAAATGTGATGTGAAACTAAATGAAGACCGTGAAAGAGACCGAGCACCGACTGAGTTAACAGACTGAGGACCCACTGAGTTATTGATGAAGACTGTCAACTGAGCTAAAATGACCGTGAACTGAGCAAAAATGACCATGAACTGATCTAAAATGACCGTGAACTGAGCAAAAATGACTGTGAACTGAGCTAAAATGACCGTGAACTGAGCAAAAATGACTGTGAACTGAGGAAAAATGACTGTGAACTGAGCTAAAATGACTGTGAACTGAGCAAAAATGACTGTGAATTGAGCTAAAATGACCGTGAACTGAGCTAAAATCACCGTGAACTAAGTTAAATTGACCATGAACTGACTTAATTCCAGCCATTCCCAGTCATTTCACGGTCAATTCCCTTCACTACGCGGTCATTTCCATGCATTTCGCAGTCAATGAAAGCGATTCCGCTTCACTTCACTGTCATGTCCATGCATTTCACGGTCAATTCCCTTCACTTCACAGACAATTACATTCATTTCACGGTCAATTCCCTTTACTTCACAGTCATTTCCATGCATTTCATGGTCAATTCTGACAATTCCACTTTA
Source organism: Magnolia changhungtana (assembly GCA_030180095.1). NCBI lineage: Eukaryota > Viridiplantae > Streptophyta > Magnoliopsida > Magnoliales > Magnoliaceae > Magnolia > Magnolia changhungtana. Next base: position 5,572,967 of record JASAUF010000303.1, read on the forward strand.
CTTCACGGACATTTCCATGCATTTCATGGTTAATTCCCTTCACTTCACGGACATTTGCATGCATTTCACGGTAAATTCCCTTCCCTTCACTTCACAGTCATTTCCATGCATTTCACGGTCAATTCCAACGATTCTGCTTCACTTCATGGTCAATTCCATGCATTTCACGGTCAATCCGACAATTCCGCTTCACTTCACAGTCAATGCCATGCATTTCACGGTCAATTGCCTTAACTTCACGGTCATTTTCATGCATTTCACGGTCAATGAAGGCAATTCTGCTTCACTTTACGGTCATTTCCATGCATTTCACGGTCAATTCCCTTCACTTCACGGACAATTTCATGCATTTCATGGTCAATTCCCTTCACTTCACAGTCATTTCCATGCATTTCACGGTCAATTCCGATGATTCAGCTTCGCTTCACGGTCATTTCCATGCATTTCACGGTCAATTCCCTTCACTTTATGGACAATTCCATGCATTTCACGGTCAATTCCCTTCACTTCATAGTCATTTCCATGCATTTCATGGTCAATTCCGACGATTCCGCTTCACTTCACGGTCATTTCCATGCATTTCACGGTCAATTCCCTTCACTTAACGGACAATTCCATGCATTTCACGGTCAATTCCCTTCACTTCACAATCATTTCCATGCATTTCATGGTCAATTCCGACGATTCCGCTTCACTTCACGGTCATTTCCATGCATTTCATGGTCAATTCCCTTCACTTCATGGACATTTCCATGCATTTCAGGGTCAATTCCCTTCACTTCACAGTCATTTCCATGCATTTCACGGTCAATTCCGACGATTCTACTTCACTTCACGGTCATTTCCATGCATTTCACGGTCAATTCCCTTCACTTCACGGACAATTCCATGCATTTCACAGTCAATTCCCTTCACTTCACAGTCATTTCCATGCATTTCACAGTCAATTCCGACGATTCCGCTTCACTTCATAGTCGTTTCCATGAATTTCATGGTTACTTCCCTTCACTTCACGGATAATTCCATGCATGGCACGGTCAATTCCCTTCACTTCACAGTCAATTTCATGCATTTTACGGTCAATTCCGATGATTCCCCTTCACTTCACGGTAAATACCGGTGATTCCCCTTCACTTCACGGTCAATTCCATTCATTTCATGGACAATCCCCTTCACGTCACGTTCAATTCCACTCATTTCATGAACAATTTCCTTCACTTCACGGTCAATTCCATGCATTTCACGATCAATCCCCTCCACTCATGGTCAATTTCACGACATTCTCGGCCAAAATGCAACGTATAACTCTGAAAATTGACCCATAACTTAGTGAAATCGGCCGTTGACTTGTTGAATGTCACCTATGAGTCGACCGTTTGACATGGAATTCGTTAAAATGGCCGATGACTGCTTGATATTGACGTGTTTTTCACTAAAACCTTGGTATAAATTTACCGACGAACTACATGAAATTGACTAATAAATGAGCGAAACAGGCCCAAAGCGAGTGAAACAGGCCCAAAACTTGTGAAAATTCACTAATAAGTCTTGTACTTCCATTTGGAATTCTCCAAAAACTGACCGCTGACTCGGCAAACTCACACCATACTTTATGAATTTTCACCACAACAAGTTAACTTTCACATTATGTTTCGTTAAATATTGAATGTTATCGTTGATATAATTTTCAATTCATCCTTGCATATGACAAACCCTTGTATAAGGGATTAGGCAAGTCGGCCCCCACCATCTCATGCAGATGTTCTTGACATGGTGGTTTGATAGTGTGAAGAGTGGGTTGAAGAAGAATAACACTAGATTAAATATATTTAGGCAGTCCACATTCTCATTTTTATTACACATTCCATCATTTAGGTTTGTAGGATCCATTTTTCACTCACTTATTGAGAGATATATAAGCAATCTTGTATTCAAGATACAGGAGAACTGTGTAAAATTTTTCGAAATGGACTTCACCCTAATAACAGGGCTGAAGACTGGTGACCTCTTGTAACGCCCTGAAAATCGGGGGTCGAGCATAAGCTCAACTCCCGAGTTCCAGAACATCACTTATGCAACAAAATGAATGATGATTGAATGTTGACTGTATTCGTGCATTGAACATGAGTGAGATTAAGCCAAAACAGCATATCATACTCCAGAGACAGTTAATTTTGCAAGCGGAAGACTATGATAGATAGATAAAATATATAAACTATGATGAGTCTCCAGAGTGTGATAACATTACCAGGTTAAATAAATACAAGTACAGTTCTAAAATATACCAAATATGTAAGTTTAATGTCTTCTATCCCAAGTACCATACGTCACACACAATACAAGCACTGGTCTTCGTGAGACCCGAGAGGGTTACATGATAGGAGAACTCCTCCTCATCACCAAAGAAATAGTCCGGCTCTGCTTCATAAGCATCGCCATCATCTGAAATTCAACAATTCTGTTTGGTGTGTACAACACCGTCCCATAACGTGGGAGTGAGTAGCTAACTCAGTGGAACAATAAAGCATAAGTTAACATGTTATCGATGCAGTCAAGCAGTAATGATAAAGCAGTAAATCAAGCACTCCTAGTTACTCTGATTAATGCAAGTATGAATGCAAGTATGATGGATGCCCTCACCGACATACTCCCTCATGCGACACCATCTCACGTTCGCGCATGCTTACATCCCACAGTGCTCCATATCTTCCAGGCACATGCGATGCATGATGAGCATGATTACCGAGTTTTTAATTAGTCCATTTCAAACAGCAGGATTGGGAAACTAAGGTACCTCCCTTATATCATTTCCAAACATGATCCAATCTAGGGTCGTCAGTCCTAGTTAATATCAGACGATGGTGTGTTTTCTAGGTCACCGCAGAGGCCGCTGCATGGTCGTTACGCACAAAGGTTGCACCACTCCCCCATCACCCCTTAAACGATTCATCACTATACGTAAATGTGCCTAGTTCATACTCTATATCGCGGCGAACCCTAAGGCACGCCGTAACTTCGTAATATGCTCGCGGTCACTACAAAGGGCCGCCGAGGGCCGTTACGCACAAAGGTTGCACCACTCCCCATCACCTTATCAATGTAGGCCGACGGCCGCGAATATAGTGTCCCATACCACCATAATCGGCTCACGAGTTAAGTTGCTCACCGGGTCACTACGGGAGGCACGTAGCCCAACAGAGGCCGCCGACTCGACCACGGTGTCCCATACCACCATGCCCGGCTCATGAGTCTTTGCGGATCGAGGTACCATGGTTAACGGGATTTTCACCGGTAAGTTTGGTACCCTAGGTTCAAGCATTAGCGACCAAACATGGTGAACATACATAAGACACACGGTTTACTTGACGTGTTCGGTGGCTCGAGCGCACAACAAGTTGGGCGATATGAAGCGTTGAAGCACCTCGTGTGGCCAACCACTATCGCCAACCGAAGTACGACACGGGTTCGCCAACACATCATGCGTGGCGGAACGAATCCCAACCACATCTTCAAGTCCGATACCGGATGCCTGGACTATGAACATAGTCCCAAGCTCTCACCAAATCCTAACCATAGCATGTGAAATACGGCATGATAACATGGTAATTCAAGAACACTAGTAATCATGTTACAAAGCATATCATGAAACATGGTAATAAACAAATTACAAAGCATGTTCAAAAGCATGTTATAAAGCATTTATGCAAATAGGGATACAAATACTTATATTTCATAGGTGAGTGGTTAGAGTGAACAACCACATGGAGAGTGTCATATGTGACTCTAAGGTAGCGGAGAATCCCATCTCAAAGACCTACCTAAGGTTCTAACACTTAAACACTTACACTCACAAGTGATTTCACCAACACTTGAATGCACTATTTCAACATACATGACGTATGCTAGAGAAGTGTGTACTAGGTTGTCCCTTTACCAAACTAGTATTTTATACATATACATCATATTCATACAAGAATTAAGCATGGCAATCACATCAAGCAAATTTTATACGTATAGGGTACTTCCTCGTATACCCAATTTCGACATACATAGTGTTTACAAAGGAACATAGATTGCGGCGATTCCTTTCGCCAAACTAGTATTTTAATTATGTATTGTATAGTCATACATTAAATAAATATGTCAAACATTATTCCAAAAGAAATACGTATACGGTATTTCTAAAATACGTAATTTCAACATACGTCGCATTTACAAGTGAACATATATTTTGGCGGTTCCTTTCGCCAAACTAGTATTTTATTCATATATTATATAATCATACATTAAATAAACATGTCAAACATTTATCCAAAAAAAATACGATACGGTATTTCTACGTATAACTAGAATATGTGAAATTCCATATTTCACAACGTTAATCGAAACAGAAACGGAAAGCACTTTGACATGTGCAATTGCAAGCAGATCATGAATCTACCATTATCTGACATTGAAAGCGTTGAAAACCGCAACTTATACACTTAAAGTCCTCACCTTTGCCTTTGGAAACGAAACGAATCAGCAAGGGTAGAAGAACTTCCATATACGGGAGATTTCTAGCCTAAAGAGCAGAATCGGTTAGTCGTTACACAACCCACATCGATCCCACCTCAAATCAGACCTAGGGTTAGGGTTTCTTACCTTCAAATGGGATGGAAACCGCCGGAAAGCGCCTAGAAACAGGCGGTGTAGGCCGAATATGAGAGGAACGACAGAGGGAATTTCTCCCACATCTCCCTCACTTTCTCTCTCTTTTCTCTCTCTCAAATCCAAATTCGTATGGCTGGAATGGGAGAGGGTTTAAGGTCCTTTTATAGCCTAAAATATTTCGAAAATAGACTCAGGTTCAAGGGTTAATGCTAATATAGGATATTCGTCACTTTTCCAATTTCAAAAGAGAGGTTCGTAGCCCTCCTTGAGCCAAACGTCGACTTAAGCTCACCATCGATGGATCTACGTGGGATTACGTTTTTGACTTGATCGGATTCCCAGATCGCACGTGGCGGACCACTTTCGCCGTTCGACGGTCGGTGGGCCACGATCGAAATTCCAAGTACATGTAAATGTTCGAAATTTTTCTTAATCCGAGGGTGTAATTTGTCCGATTCGACGGTCGGGTTGCTTAATACCGACGCACAACGACCTAATGATGCGATCACTATTCCTGATATTTATTTTGGATGGGAATAGTGTTTTTCACACTCCCTCGCTCCGAATCGAAACGAATGGCCATGGAACATCGGATGGAGCTGATTTTTGAGATGATTGTTAAGCCCAGTGAGGCGGTCCTAGTTCCTTAGCTTCGGGTTAATCGGACTCCCGATGTGCGATCTAGACCTAATACGAAGTTTCGTTTCATTCCCGAGAGCAGACGGGAAATGAGTTTGGTTCTAAACTTTAGGGTAACCTAGCGCCAATGATTCTACAAGTTTTGGGTCTTGCAGAACGTATTTAAAGCGATTCGAACGGATTTTCGTAGCTAATCGGTTTCACACCTAGTTACTTTGTCTCATTTCTAAATGATTTAGTCCTAAGTGAATTCTGGTCGAGGTGGTACTCGTGCCTTTGGAGTTTGTATATAAAGTGATCCAAGTTATACTACTTAGCTAGTTTAAGATAGTGTCTAGGGTGAAAGTTATTAGAAAATTGGAAGATCAAGGTGATGAAGGGTGAGGTTTGTGAAGGAAATGAGTTCAACGGCGGCTTTAGACTTTGGGATTCAATTCGACAAGTTAATGAGGTATTACGATCGACCCATTGCCTAAGGTCATCTAATCCCAGGTTGGCAAAAATCGGGGCGTTATAATCTACCCCCTTAAAACAAAATTTCGTCCCGAAATTGCCTAAGGGTAATAAGGAAAGATTTCTATTATTTCATTTGCCTAAGACTTATTGATTTCAAGTTCCTACGCGTGGTAGGGTATATACTAGTCTGGTTCCTTTTAGTCTACCCCCTTAAAACTTAATTCTTCATCCATTTCTCATACCCTGATGGTTTGCTACCATTTATTTCTTTACCTATTTGGAGTCTCGACGACAATTCCCACAATTTAGAGTAAGATAGTTGTTTTCATTGTTTGACCAACACGGAGAGACGGTAATAGTGGGCTCGATCCCGATACATCGATCATCCACCTAGCCAGGGTAGGAAGCTCATCGTATCCCTTCCGAATCTGGTGGATCTGGTCGTCCGCTCGTCGTCGACAGAGAGTCCATCGGTAGTCACCCAGATTGGGAATTGGGTCAAGCCGCGAAAACTTCGCAGCTTGTAGATGTCAAGAACTCCGTAGTCCGATCACTCTCTAAGAGTAGGGAATGTCCATCATTGAAAGGCTCAAATTGTTTATTCTAAGGTTGCCCTTTAGGTCTTAGTCTAAGAGAGTCCTCGATATTATCTATGTCCAAGGAAAGGGTGAATCAAGTCTTACTAAATCATCTTAAAACGGTTTCTCATAGTAGAACTTACTAGGGCTTCTATAATGTTCGTATTTATCGAGCACCGTTTCGATCCCTGGGCCAGTGGGGTAGGGTCCACCACGTTTCGCCGCGCCACCTATGTCAAAGAGGTGTATTAGGTGACCTAACTAGAGCAGGTTCATCATGTTCTACCCCCCTTAAAATTTATTTTCGCCCTCAAGGCTCAAGATTTATGTCCTGCTCCGTATATCGGAACAAGGTGTAGTTTAGGATCTATCCTTGACATGAAATGGGATGCGATCTCCTACTACATTGGTCTTCCTTTCATCAATGTTGTGTATTATGGCATTGATACCTATGGTCATAGAAAGGAGCTAAAGATGAAGGGTATTGTGGTTGATTCGGGGTCAGGTGTGAGTTTGTAGCGAGATGCCTAATTCTACCAAGAAATTTTGTCGCGGTCCAGACTTATCCTATTTAATCACGTCTAGCTTAATAGGCAGGCTATCTTTTTGCGTTCATAAGCACAATATGTATGTCGACATGGCATGTGATTTAGGACCTGATTCTTAACTGTCTGTTGCTCACTTGGGAAATTTCTTAGGCCTAAAAGGAAATATTTCTATTGGCTATATATTCTCACACTTCTCAAAGACAAAGTTATAAACTTTTGGTTGTAAGTGGTCAAGCCAACACGGAAGAAAGTTGCGTAGTGGGTCTGAGCCAGATACATAGACCTTCTGCCTCACGAAGACAGAAAATCATCGTATCAGTCCTTAATCCTAGCTGATCCCGACCTTCTGCTTGATCAGAGCATAGGGTTTATTGGTCACTACCAGGATTGAGAATTCGATTCAAACCGCGAATACCTCGCTAATGTGTAGTTTCTCTGCCCCGTGTCCCCGATTGTACTAAGTCCTTGAGAAGGCAATTCTGAGGGTGTATTGATTTGATCTAACATTAAATCCAAAGGATATATAAGTTTTCTATGAGCGTAAATAGTTTCTATGTCATACAACCTTCCCATGAGTTATTAAAGGAGCCTATGAGTATTAAGGGGTCCGACGAAGGAGTGAGGTCTCACTCCAACCTAATCCAGCCCATTAATTAAGTCCATCTTTCAACTATCTTGCAATTATCTTAGCATAATCAGTCTTTTACGTTCCGTAGTAGAACCAGTAGCCTAGTCTCAATTTATGAATAGTGGTAATCTATTAGTCTATACTTACACACTAGATGATTTCAGATCATTTCTAATACAAGAAATTATTCATTGTGTAGGGTCAAACGTTGTCTAAGTGGAATTGAGTTGTCTGTACTTGACGCTCGAGCCTTTCACACATGCTCACACCAGCTAAGAAGATCCTGGAGTTTGTATTATTAATTTGTTGGATTTCCTATATGGTCAGGTCTGTCAAGACGAGGAGTATCGCTCTAGGTCCAAACTCTATGGGCCTATCTATCAAACAACCATTTACTCCAAAGGCTTAAGCTATCAGAGTGCGGTGGGTTAATGTATATCAAGGGACTTTATCACTTCAACACAATTTGGCCAGTGGCCTTAAGTTGTATTAAATGGGACCGCATTACTAATCCTACCTTGGGATTGGGTGAGACATGGTTGGTAGGAGGGTGGGCGGGGATTAAAATTACTTTATAGGCTTTGGAAAATGAGCATTGTGTTGGGAAGGGTGAGATGGGATTTCCAAATCCCAGGATAATGAATTTCTAAGTGAAATTTGGAAGGACAACTCAGAGTTACGTTTAATTGCATACATTCCAAACCTAGTATCGGAAACCATGGGATACACTCAATCTAGGGACCATACCTTACACATATATTTATTATTACTTTTACAATTCCATCCACCCAATCGTACTTAATGCAATTTGGCCGAACGGGCCCTAAACGTCCTCAAACATCTAAAACATCCTACCAACTACTACACCTATCAACAGGAAAACATAACCACCCTAAGATAGTAGCCCATGCAAACTACAAGACAACATATGAATGAGCTCGGATAGAGCCATGGAAAATGAGGATAAGGGAAATGGGGGGCTGGAGTTTTTGGTTCTCCATGGACTTGAGCCTCAACAGGGATTGTAAATGCCAAAAAGGTAGGGAATGAAGAAGGTAAAAGGGAGAAATGAGATAGGTTTGAAGGTTACGCAATTTGAGCTCCAAGTGAGGGGGTGGGAGCTCACATGTGAAAGAGAGGGAAGGATAGGAGGTTAGGGCTGCTGTGATGGATGGGAGTGCGTGAATCATGGCCGAATATGGTGGAACGAAAGATTGGAGAAAAGGTTTGAGGGAGAAAACCAGAAATGGAGGTTTGGGCGTTTGGAAGGGACGAAATGGGAGAGTGGGGTGCTCCAGCCCTTTAAAACCCAACCATTTGCCAAAATGGCACGTGCCAGGGGGTAGAGGGGGTCAGGCCGACCAACCCCATGCTTGGAACCTCGCCGGAAAAGCGACCGGACCGCGGTCCGCCGCCGGTGCCGCGGCGCCGCCGCGGTCGGACTTGGCCGGAACCGCGCCGCCGCGGTGGGGCCGTGTTCTCTGTGGTCCCAAGGTGCCAAATGCACCCTGGTTCGACCCTGGGTCCCATCGGATCTAAGTGGGGAGGCCCCCGAATCCGATTTGCTCCATTTCAGGTAGTTTCGGGATAATTGGACGTAACTTGCAATCCGGAATGAGTTATCTGATGTAAAATATATGAATTTGGGGTAGAACGAGCTAATGAAGCCAACCAACCCAGCTATGCTGGGTTGCGCAGCCCGGAATTGCGAGAAAACCCTCCAATTGGCGGTCATTTTCCCGTTTTAATTTTGTTTTACCAAAATAGTAATTTTTGTTTGATTACTCTTCATCTCTTGGGCTTTAGGAGTTGCGCTCATCGCGTAAAGAGCTTAGAATAATTAGGAGAATGGTTTGGTGAAGCCAAATAGGACACTTATTATTCTTGGCTGAAAACTTTACGCACTGGTAGACATCACCACCTTATGGTAAGTCGCGAATTCTAAGAGTTTTAGTTGTAGTTTGTTTCTGATTTCTTTCCCATTGCTTGGTATTCCTATTTAAAGGGTTGTGAACTCATTTTTAGTCATTCATTAATCAATTGTGGATCTATTAGAATTTATTTCTAGTTTTTGCTTTCTTTCCTCATGGATTCGAGAAGTCTCTGCGAGGAGTCCAGAGAAGCTTCGAGGATTCGGAGTAGTTATCCTCATCACGCCTATCGCACATTTTACTGATTCTCAATGATTGGGATGAGGTGGATTATGATCTAGACCCTTCACTAGACAACCTAGAAATGTTTTAAGGTCGACCCTGTACATGCGACCATGGTTGAATACATACTCGATTTCGGCGTTCGTTTTCAATGAACTTCGCCAATTGACGAAATCGGGATACCTATGACTGTTTTTACATCCCGTCGCTCCCTCCTAAGTCAGAGTGCGTTAGAGTGCGTAGTGTGACCATAACCCAGGTCCGGTTTAATCAAAATCATGCTCTGATACCATCTTGTAACGCCCTGAAAATCGGGGGTCGAGCATAAGCTCAACTCCCGAGTTCCAGAACATCACTTATGCAACAAAATGAATGATGATTGAATGTTGACTGTATTCGTGCATTGAACATGAGTGAGATTAAGCCAAAACAAGATATCATACTCCGAGAGGCAGTTAATTTTGCAAGCGGAAGACTATGATAGATAGATAAAATATATAAACTATGATGAGTCTCCGAGTGTGATAACATTACCAGGTTAAATAAATACAAGTACGTTCTAAAATATACCAAATATGTAAGTTTAATGTCTTCTATCCCAAGTACCACGGCCCGTCAATACAAGATCTGGTCTTCGAGAGACGTCAAAGGGTTACATGATAGGAGAACTCCTCCTCATCACCAAAGAAATAGTCCGGCTCGCTTCATAAGCATCGCCATCATCCGAAATTCAACAATTACGTTTGGTGTGTACAACACCGTCCGTAACGTGGGAGTGAGTAGCAAACTCGGTGGAACAATAAAGCATAAGTTAACATGTTATCGATGCAAATCAAGCGATAATGATAAAGCAAGAATCAAGCACTCCTAGTTACTCGATTAATGCAAGTATGAATGCAAGTATGATGGATGCCCTCACCGACATACTCCCTCATGCGACACCATCTCACGTTCGCGCATGCTTACATCCCACAGTTGCTCCACATCTTCCGGGCACATGCGATGCATGATGAGCATGATTACCGAGTTTTTAATTAGTCCATTTCAAACAAAGACAGGATTGGGAAACTAAGGTACCTCCCTTATATCATTTCCAAACATGATCCAATCTAGGGTCGTCGGTCTAGTTAATATCGACGATGGTGTGTTTTCTAGGTCACCGCAGAGGTCGCTAGGGTCAGCATTACGCACAAAGGTTGCACCACTCCCCCATCACCCCTTAAACGATTCATCACTATACGTAAACAGGCCTAGTTCATACTCTATATATCGCGGCGAACCCTAAGGCACGCCTGCAACTTCGAGAATATGCTCGCGGTCACTACAAAGGGTCGCAAGGGTCATTACGCACAAAGGTTGCACCACTCCCCCATCACCTTATCAATGTAGGCCGACAGCGAATATAGTGTCCCATACCACCATAATCGGCTCACGAGTTAAGTTGCTCACTTGGTCACTACGGGGAGGCACGTAGCCCGGCGTAGGCCGACGGCCTAGACCACGGTGTCCCATACCACCATGCCCGGCTCATGAGTCTTTGCGGATCGAGGTACCATGGTTAACGGGATTTTCACTGGTAAGTTTGGTACCCTAGGTTCAAGCATTAGCGACCAAACATGGTGAACATACATAAGACACACGGTTTACTTGACGTGTTCGGCTGGCTCGAGCGCACAACAAGTTGGGCGATATGAAGCGCAGAAGCACCTCGTGTGGCCAACCACTATCGCCAACCGAAGTACGACACGGGTTCGCCAACACATCATGCGTGGCGGAACGAATCCCAACCACATCTTCAAGTCTGATACCGGATGCCTGGACTATGAACATAGTCCCAAGCTCAGTCAAATCCTAACCATAGCATGTGAAATACGGCATGATAACATGGTAATTCAAGAACACTAGTAATCATGTTACAAAGCATATCATGAAACATGGTAATAAACAAATTACAAAGCATGTTCAAAAGCATGTTATAAAGCATTTATGCAAATAGGGATACAAATACTTATATTTCATAGGTGAGTGGTTAGAGTGAACAACCACATGGAGAGTGTCATATGTGACTCTAAGGTAGCGGAGAATCCCATCTCAGCACCTACCTAAGGTTCTAACACTTAAACACTTACACTCACAAGTGATTTCACCAACACTTGGAATGCACTATTTCAACATACATGACGTATGCTAGAGAAGTGTGTACTAGGGTTGTCCCTTTACCAAACTAGTATTTTATACATATACATCATATTCATACAGCAATTAAGCATGGCAATCACATCAGCAAATTTTATACGTATAGGGTACTTCCTCGTATACCCAATTTCGACATACATAGTGTTTACAAAGGAACATAGATTGCGGCGATTCCTTTCGCCAAACTAGTATTTTAATTATGTATTGTATAGTCATACATTAAATAAATATGTCAAACATTATTCCAAAAGAAATACGTATACGGTATTTCTAAAATACGTAATTTCAACATACGTCGCATTTACAAGTGAACATATATTTTGGCGGTTCCTTTCGCCAAACTAGTATTTTATTCATATATTATATAATCATACATTAAATAAACATGTCAAACATTTATCCAAAAAAAATACGTATACGGTATTTCTACGTATAACTAGAATATGTGAAATTCCATATTTCACAACGTTAATCGAAACAGGAAACGGAAAGCACTTTGTACATGTGCAATTGCAAGCAGATCATGAATCTACCATTATCTGACATTGAAATCGTTGAAAACCGCAACTTATACACTTAAAGTCCTCACCTTTGCCTTTGGAAATGAAACGAATCAGCAAGGGTAGAAGAACTTCCGTATACGGGAGATTTCTAGCCTAAAGAGCGGAATCGGTTAGTCGTTACACAACCCACATCGATCCCACCTCAAATCAGACCTAGGGTTAGGGTTTCTTACCTTCAAATGGGATGGAAACCGCCGGGAAAGCGCCTAGAACAGGGCGGTGTAGGCCGAATAGCGGCAGGGAACAGCAGTAGGGAATTTCTCCCACATCTCCCTCACTTTCTCTCTCTTTTCTCTCTCTCAAATCCAAATTCGTATGGCTGGAATGGGAGAGGGTTTAAGGTCCTTTTATAGCCTAAAATATTTCGAAAATAGACTCAGGTTCAAGGGTTACTGCTAATATAGGATATTCGTCACTTTTCCAGCTCAAAAGAGAGGTTCTGGTAGCCCTCCTTGAGCCAAACGTCAGACTTAAGCTCACCATCGATGGATCTACGTGGGATTACATTTTTGACTTGATCGGATTCCCAGATCGCACGTGGCGGACCACTTTCAGTTCGACGGTCAGTGGGCCACGATCAGAAATTCCAAGTACATGTAAATGTTCCTGAAATTTTTCTTAATCCGAGGGTGTAATTTGGTCTGATTCTGACGGTCAGGTTGCTTAATACTGACGCGTCAACGAATGATGCCAGATCACTATTCCAGATATTTATTTTGGATGGGAATAGTGTTTTTCACACTCCCTCGCTCCGAATCGAAACGAATGGCCATGGAACATCGGATGGAGCTGATTTTTGAGATGATTGTTAAGCCCCAGTGAGGCGGCCCTAGTTCCTTAGCTTCGGGTTAATCGGACTCCGATGTGCGATCTAGACCTAATACGAAGTTTCGTTTCATTCGAGAGAGAGACGGGAAATGAGTTTGGTTCTAAACTTTAGGGTAACTTAGCGCCAATGATTCTACAAGTTTTGGGTCTTGCTTAACGTATTTAAAGCGATTCGACGGATTTCGTAGCTAATGCGGTTTCACACCTAGTTACTTTGTCTCATTTCTAAAGGATTTAGTCCTAAGTGAATTTCGGTCGAGGTGGTACTCGTGCCTTTGGAGTTTGTATATAAAGTGATCCAAGTTATACTACTTAGCTAGTTTAAGATAGTGTCTAGGGTGAAAGTTATTAGAAAAATTGGAAGATCAAGGTGATGAAGGGTGAGGTTTGTGAAGGAAATGAGTTCAACGGCGGCTTTAGACTTTGGGATTCAGTTCTGACAAGTTAATGAGGTATTACGATCGACCCATTGCCTAAGGTCATCTAATCCCAGGTTGGCAAAAATCCGGGGCGTTACACCTCTCCATACCCAATATCCATTGTTCGAAGAAGTCAATAAGAGAAAAAAATACTTCAATGAATATCTCATCCTAAAGAAACATGTACACGAGGTGTTCAATAGGATAGTTGATAGCAATAAGCACGACGATGTTGTGAAAGTAGCCCTAATATTATGTGTAGAGTGGTTTGTTAGGGGAACCGACACAAATGTTATATGCTGTACAGACTTTATCGACCTTGTTGACTCGTTGGAAGACTTTAATATCTACCCTTGGGGTAGTTTAGCCTTCCAGATGATGACGGAAGGGATCGAGAGTGCCTTGATGACATCGCAGGGGCCTCATTACAATGTCACCGGTTGCATATTTCCCTTACAAGTAAGGATTCTTTCCTTGTCTATTTTAATTCATAGTTTATAGCAAACTATATTTATTTAAAATCATCTTATTATTTCATTGTAACAGATATAGGCCCTTGAGAGAGTACTGGCTCTCCGAGAATGTATAATTTCATACGTTCCCTCCCAAATTCTACGATTCATACAATATCGGGGATGGAAGGGTTGGAGGTATAAGAAGATTCATTAAATTCTAAAGAGTAAATATGTAAGTCAATTTCTATGAAGCTAAGTGGTTACTCATTCAAATATATATGTGTATGTGTGTATGTGTGTTTCTGTACATAACACGAAGATGTTTTCTTGTAGACTGAGATCTTTCTTATCTTAGAGCCTACCACCAAGGAGATGGAGGCCGTTCGTTTGGGCCGTGATAGATTTGACGTAAGATGTCAGAAACGTCTAATTGTATATTGATATTTTGTATTTACTTAGATATGTTATATAATATGATACATACATTGCTTCATTTTGTAGGGCACTAAAGATGAAGATGATGAAGATATGGAAGAGAGATCAGGATAGGGAGAGGGAGAAGAAGGGGGAGAGGGAGAGGAAGGGGGAGAGGAAGAAGAAGGGGGAGAGGAAGAGAGTACCGATGAGGGAGAGGGAGAGGGAGTGGGATTACAATTGATTTGGGAAGTCGATGGAGGATAGGAGGAGCCGAGGCTCAAAGGCTTCAGTTGGAGAGAGAGAGAGAGGGAAGAGTTAAAGCTTCTTGAATGCACACTAAAAGAGAGGAGAATCGATGAAGAGGGAGAGAGAAGTAGTACTGAAGGAGGTTGAACTAATGCTAAAACTGAAATAAGCCTTGAGGTTAGAGAAGGAAGATTTGAATGAGAGGACGGTTTTGAAGAAGGAGAGGGAAATGCTAGTAAGGGAGAAGGAAGAACTGAAGAAGGAGAGGGAAGAGTTGGAGGAGGGTAAGGCAGAGTTGAAGAGGCAGATGGAGGTGTTTCGTATAGAGAAGATTCAGTTTTGGAAGGAGAGGGGGTTAGAGAATGAGAATGAAGAGTTTAAGGAGGATGAGGATGCGTTAGGCGTTGATATATGCGAGAAATCATTGCATTCCATTCCGGTATATAGGAGGAGACCTAAGAGGGTGATGAAACCGTCTGTCTACAAGCGTTCTCCATTCATTTCCATATCTGTCGTGCAAACCACTCCAAGCAACATCGCCGACAATGAGAAACGAAGAGAATTTTCTACTTCTCCGATACCCTTCGAAGCGAAGATCAATCCATTTAGGGTAATATCGGAGGAAGAACTCAATGAATTGGAAAGTTGGGCCAACGCAAACAAAGAATCACCAGAAATTGTTTGGTTCAAGTCCATATGGGAGAAAAATGCATGGGTTGATGGCGTGGTAAGTAAATCACACACATGCATACATGATTATTGAACACTTATATTAGAGTAGAGCTTAATTTTCCATCTTTATTGATTAGGCTATCGACAAGTACGTCGATTACTTGTAGAGAAGACACCGATCATTTCCTACTTTATACACAAAGGATTGCAAGTTCTGTCCCACATTTTTTCTAGTAAATGTATGAATTGAATCATGGTTAACATGTTATTTCATTGTATGATTTATGTTCTAATTTGGTATGTTGTCTGTAGTAGCCATGTATCGGTATACAAATGTTGACATTGAGAATGTATCAGGATGTTAGCAATGACAAAGCGTGTTTATTATTCAAAGGGTTAGAAAAACTCACTGCGATCAGCACTGTCATGCGTCGTGACGGGCAGAAGGCCATGTGACAGCATGAAGAGGTAATGGTGTCGTTATAAGTTATCAATGCTAGGTATATCCATTTCTATAATTTCTGGATATTAATATCATATCTTGCCAAACATGGACAGGCATACGTACCAGTTATCACGCCAACTGTCATTGGTACCTGATGGTCATCCACCCTTGATATCGAGAAATCATTATACTCGACAGTTTATACTTGAGGGCGCTCAGTCGATACATGGAACATATCGAGCCGATGAAGGAGGCCTTGCCTATATTATTTTATGCCGCAGGAGATATGTCTGGTTTGGAAGGAAATGCTTGGATGGTTAGAGAAGATACTTCTATACCAAAGCAGATGAACGGATATGATTGTGGCATTTTTGTTATGAAATATATCGACAATTTGTGTAGTGATCAAATTTTGTCAGGAAGAGACTTGCAGCAATTCACACCCTGTTTTAGGAAGTCAATAGCCTATGATTGCCTGATTGACCTGAAAATATGATATATTTGTCTTATGCATGAGAGGAATCAGAAAATTTTGTGAAATGTTGTAAATTGTTGTAAATGATGTCTTGTAAAACATATATGGTGATATGGTGTAAATGATGTGTTGTATATTTTGTCTAAATTTTGTAGCAAATGATGTCTTCCTAATAGTGATTTCATTATGAATGGTGAATCCATACATTTTGCAGTAAATGATTTCATTATGATTTTATTTCCATGCATTTCATGGTCAATGAAGGCTATTCCGCTTCACTTCACGGTCATTTCCATGCATTTCATGGTCAATGAAGGCTATTCCGCTTCACTTCACGGTCATTTCCATGCATTTCATGGTTAATTCCCTTCACTTTATGGACAATTCTATGCATTTCACTGTCAATTCCCTTCACTTCACGGACAATTCCATGCATTTCATGTCCATTTCCTTCACTTCATAGTCATTTCCATGCATTTCATGGTCAATTCCGACAATTTTGATTCACTTCACGGTCATTTCAATGCATTTCACGGTCAATTCCCTTCATTTCACGGACATTTCCATGCATTTCACGGTCAATTCCCTTCACTTTACAGTCATTTTCATGCATTTCACGGTCAATTCTGACGATTTCGCTTCACTTCACGGTCATTTCCATGCATTTCACGATCAATTCCATTCAGTTCACGGTCATTTCCATGCATTTCACGGTCAATTCCCTTCACTTCACAGTCATTTCCATGCATTTCACGGTCAATTCCAACGATTCTGCTTCACTTCACGGTCATTTCCATGCATTTCATTGTTAATTCCCTTCACTTCACGGACATTTCCATGCATTTCACGGTCAATTCCCATCACTTCACAACCATTTCATGCATTTCACGGTCAATTCCGACGATTCTGCTTCACTTCATGGTTATTTCATGCATTTCACGGTAAATTCCTTTCACTTCATGGACATTTCTATGCATTTCACGGTCAATTCCCTTCACTTCACAAATAATTTCATGCATTTCACGGTCAATTCCCTTCACTTCACAGTCACTTTCATGCATTTTACAGTCAATTTTGACGATTTCGCTTCACTTCACGATCATTTCCATGCATTTCACGGTCAGTTCCGATGATTTCGCTTCACTTCATGGTCATTTCCATGCATTTTACGGTCAATTCCCTTCACTTCGTGGTCATTTCCATGCATTTCACGGTCAATTCCTTTCACTTCACAATCATTTCCATGCATTTCACGGTCAATTCCGACGATTTCGCTTCAATTTACAGTCATTTCCATGCATTTCACGAAAAATTCCCTTCACTTCATGGACATTTCCATGCATTTCATGGTCAATTCCCTTCACTTCACGGACAATTCCATGCATTTCACGGTCAATTCCCTTCACTTCACGGACATTTCCATGCATTTCATGGTCAATTCCCTTCACTTCACAGTCATTTCCATGCATTTCACGGTCAATTCCGATGATTCTGCTTTACTTCACGGTCATTTCGATGCATTTCACGGTAAATTCCCTTCACTTCACGGACAATTCCATGCATTTCATGGTCAATTCCCTTTACTTCACGGACAATTCCATGCATTTCGTGGTCAATTCCCTTCACTTCACGGACATTTGCATGCATTTCATGGTCAATTCCCTTCACTTCACAATCATTTCCATGCATTTCAAGGTCAATTCCGACAATTTTACTTCACTTCACGGTCATTTCCATGCATTTCACGGTCAATTCCCTTCACTTCACGGTCATTTCCATGCATTTCACAGTCAATTCCCTTCACTTCACAGTCATTTTCATGCATTTCACGGTCAATTCCGATGATTCCGCTTCACTTCACGGTCATTTCCATGCATTTCATGGTAAATTACCTTCACTTCATGAACATTTTCATGCATTTCACGGTCAATTCCCTTCACTTCACGGACAATTCCATGCATTTCACAGTCAATTCCAACGATTTCTCTTCACTTCACCGTCATTTCCATGCATTTCACGGACAATTTCCTTCACTTCACGGACAATTCCATGCATTTCACGGTCAATTCCCTTCACTTCACAGTCATTTCCATGCATTTCACGGTCAATTCCACTGCCCATTGCGAGGGACACAGTCTTCACTATTACCAACCTTCAATTGTGACAAAGGGCAAGAAGTGAGACCACATGATTCCAACTCGAAGTTAAGGATAAAATTGAAACATCCATAAAGAAGTAAATCACTTAGATATAAACATAGAACTCACTGTTGGTGCATTAAGAACATGGCCATCCACTGGAGTAAGTGTGTTTGTCAATAAAAATACCGTAAGCAGAAAGCATCACATCCTCATCATATTTGTTGTTTCTCAAAGCTTGTGCAAAACCAGTCACAACCCTTATTCGTTCCCGAGGCTTTTGCCTCGACTTTTCCAGTAAAGAAGATCTTTGCATGGTGGATAAAGCCTTCGTATAGCGTTGCAGAGAAACAAGCGTACATAGTCGGTGCATAGAAGAAAGAAGGAAAAAGAAAAAAACAGATCTTCTTTAGTCAATGCAAGTGAAATATTAGCATTACAAGGCACAAAACGACATAATGCTGAACTCTAGAGGAAGATAATTCGGGTGCTTTGGTTTGCCAACATCAAGGCATGGCATATAAGCAGAACTACTCGATTCTATACCCTTCTTAAGAAAATAATCATAGACAGTAATCTTGGTAGTCTGGCCATACAGCTGCTGATTGCACGACATCTCACTTAATCCTCTGATCTTGAACTCCATACTATTATGCAATGAATGAATGACAAATAAAGACTATAAAACTGCTACAGAGAAAAGTCATACCCATATTTAATGACAAACCACCTTGGGTGGTGCAAAAACTAGAGTGAAACCCTCGAAAACAAGTGACACCACCTCCCAATTCGGTAAAGTTCCTCACGTCGTCATGAAAAAATGATTGCCTAACTAGAAGGCATCCACTGCATTGCAGTGACAGATAAACGCAATTCCGACGATTACTGAGACCCAATCCATTGCTTGGTCCAACCAACATTTTCACATGCTCACTGTGCGGTGTGGCCGCCTAGCTAGCTAACCATGCCCCACACATTTGGGTTTTATTTTACTAATGAAGGGTAGCATGTTAACGTGCTTACACATCAAGTATCTTGCATTTTGCTAATGACATGACCAAAATTCAACGGGATGCTCAATTTCATGTTTCCCCCACTGATTTTGTAGTTGGCCCCACTCAATTTCATGCTCGCCCCGCTCAATTTCATCTTTGCCCCGCTAAATACAGATGGTTTGAGATGAAGAGAAATCTCACGAGTTATCTTCTAAATACACCATAATTCTATCCTATTAATATAATGAGTAGAAGTAATTCATCGGTTTGAGATGATGGGTTTGCTCCTTTGTCTCCATAAATAATCTAATTTTTTTCAAGATTTGAAATCAACTGGTTTATGCTTGTCCCGCTCAGGGGGAACTTCATGTTGGGTGGTGGACAGAAGCTTGGTTCTTGTCAATCACCTTTGGTGGATCATTAAGGCCGCCATTTGGAGCATCTAGATCAAAATAATATGATACTAAGATTCATTAGGCTCCATATCAAGAGATGTAGAGGGTCTAATGATTACTTCCTTAGCATCTCCGCCTTGGTCATGCTGTGTATATAGACTATTGAAATTTGTAAGAGATGGTCCCTTATAGCATGTACATGTTGAATCTCTACCAACTTGTAGGCTATTGAAATTTGTAAGAAGTCATTGAGAGAGTCATAGACTGACTTCATTAGTCGAAATGGAAATTGCAACATGGGTGGTTACTAAACTTGCACATGAAATGGTGGGTTACTTGCCATTGACCTTTTGTGTGCCAGTCACTTACCAAAGCGAAATCTACAACCTAATCGAACATGAAACCTGTCATTACATACCAAAATGGAAAGCAAATCCTAAGTAGGTAAATATCAGGTTAGTAGCTATCATCGATACCAACTACTGGTCATCCAAGTTAGGCGAGAGAGGGGGCACTCCCTCCTTTTGGACACAACACAATATCGCTTTGATGGCGCGATACATCTTCTTTTGCCTCCGTTCCAATTTCCTCTAGTTTTCTTCTAACTTGTCCATCCTCTCCTTCAGTTCGGCCATGTCCATGTGCTCACTTGTAGTGCGGCTAGGTCCCTGTCCATCCTCCTCATTCCGTTCTTCCGCATCCTCTTCTTCTTCTTCTTCTTCTTCTTCTTCTTCATCTTCCTCTTCTTCTTCATCCCCAGATTCTTCAATACGAGCATGGGGCTGTTTAGATTGAGCTTCCATATGATTTATGGAATCTTGGTTGATCACCTTAATTGGGTATGTGACCTCGTCCGAGCAGTTGAGCCTGTATTGACGTGCCAACTTACAAATTAAATGGCCAAAAGGAAGCGATACTTTTTCACGGTGTCCTAATGCGGCCTTCACAATTTTTTTAGCACAATAGTGGGGATACACACCTTTTCTCCTTGCCCCACCTGGTAGAGGAATTCTGTCATAAACTGAGAAATTTCAAAACAGTTGGTGGATCTCGGGTACACGTTATACGTGCATATGTAGTGGAGTATGCGGTAATCAGGTGTCAATTTGGTGGATTTGATGCTGGTACCCCTTCTCCATTCGACGAGGTTGCCGCACAAATGCCGTGCGCGCTCGTCCCGTGCCCCCTTATCCCATAGGTTACCTTCCTTGATGTGCACATTCTCGAGCTCTATACTGAGTAAGGTAGCAATGGAATTCACATCAACGTGGGCCTTTTCTCTGCCTCTGCCAAGGCTAAAGTCAAATCCAAGAGGTTTATACGTGGCATCTCGAATTCGTGCGTAGAATGCTCGCACTACATTCTCACTCGCCTGCTGCTTTGCTTCAAACATCGGTCCCCAACCATTCTCTAGGAAGCAGTCAAGCAAATCATACGTACCGAACATGTTCTAATCCACCTCGGCTTCGAACATGACCTTTTGATGTTTGAATCACCCGCATTCAATGCCCGGCGGCAAGACTCGCTTTGGGGAAATTAAAGGGTTGAAACCTCTCTTCGACCTCTTCCCCCATGATTAGCGTTGTACCTCGTCAACCTTGTATCACAACCCGACGTAGCTTGCTCGCTCTGTTTTTTCCTTTGATCTTCGACCATGGCTTGGCCTCGCTTGATCATGAGTCGCTCTTTTCTTTCCCATGAGGGAAAGCACCAAGGAGATAGAAAAATAGGAAGAGATGGTTGCAAGGATGCTCATTCTTCTTCCTTGGCAGGTGCTACTTGGGGAAGATGGGTCTTGGGGAAGATGGGTTTTGGGGGTGTAAGGGAGGGAGGGATATTTGAAAAAATTTGTAACTGGGAGGGAAATGGAATGAATAGGGTTTGGAATGGCTTAAAAGGGACATTAAATGATTCCACACGTGTTAGAGGGACCGTGAGATCGTGTGGCGCGGTCCTGGGCTCTCCAAAATGGGCCCAGGCCGCGCCACTCGCTGTCGAGATCGGCGCGACCGCGCCGAATTGGCGCACCCCCCAATCACAAACGTGTGGCGCTCGCGCGGCCTCGCCAAACTGGCCCAGCCCCCGCCACTCTGTCTTATCCGGCGGGGGCGCGCCAAACTGGCGGGGCCTTGCCCACCTGCAGACTCGCCCGACAAGTGCTAAAAAACCAAACCTAGCCCCCACCACTCCCTAACGCGTTCGGCGGGGGCGTGCCGAACTGGCATGGCCTTGCCCAGCTGCTTACTCACCTGGCAAGGGCTCAAAATCCAGACCAAGCCCCCGCCACACCATGTGGTTTCCGGCGGGGCCTTGCCATTTTTTTTTTTGTTTTGTGTTTTCTTTTTTTACATCCTCTTTTTTCTTTTTATGGATTTAGTAGAATCCAATAATATTTTAACGTAGTGGGGCCCAATGTGATGTATGGGTTTTATCGACGTAGTTCATCCCTTTCTCCATATCAATTTAGGTTATGAGCTTAAACATGCATGAGGCAAGTACAATAGTCAAGTGTACCAAACAATGGGGATTGAGTGGCTACCATTAAAAAATTATTAGAGCCCATAGAAATTTTGGATCAAGTTAATATTTCTGTTTTCATTTCATCCAAATCTATGTGACCTTATGAATAGGTTAGCAAATAAGCATCAACCTAGGCCTTCGGAAGGTTTCAACCGTGATCATCATTAGCATGCATCCTTTTGTTACAGTGTTTTTAGGGCAGGATGAAGAGATGATCACATCTACTGTTGGTCTCGAGTTCGTTTGCTTTTAGTGTGAATGTGGTCCATGATCATTCCACAGGCACTATTCTTGTCATACCGAAGTGAAGCGGAATCGTCGGAATTGACAGTGAAATGCATGGAAATCTCCGTGAAGTGAAGGGAATTAACCGTGAAATGCATGGAAATGATCGTGAAGTAAAGGGAATTGACTGTGAAATGCATGGAATTGTCCGTGAAGTGAAGGGAATTGACCATGAAATGCATGGAAATGACCGTGAAGTGAAGGAAATTGACCGTGAAATGCATGAAAATGACCGTGAAGTGAAGGGAATTGACCATGAAATGCATGGAAATGACCGTGAAGTGAAGGAAATTGACCGTGAAATGCATGAAAATGACCGTGAAGTGAAGGGAATTGATCGTGAAATGCATGGAATTGTTCGTGAAGTGAAGGGAATTGACCGTGAAATGGAAATGTCCGTGAAGTGAAGGGAATTTCCTGTGGAATGCATGGAAATGACTGTGAAGTGAAGCGGAATCGCCTTCATTGACTGTGAAATGCATGGAAATGATGTGAAGTGATGGGAATTGACCGTGAAATGCATGGAAATGTTCGTGAAATGAAGGGAATTGACCGTGAAATGCATGGAAATGACCGTGAAGTGAAGCGAAATCGTTGGAATTGACCGTGAAATGCATGGAAACGACTGTGAAGTAAAAGGAATTGACCGTGAAGTGAAGGGAATTGACCGTGAAATGCATGGAAATGATTGTGAAGTGAAGCAGAATCGTCGGAATTGACCGTGAAATGCATGGAAATGACTGTGAAGTGAAGGGAATTGACCGTGAAATGAAGTGAAGGGAATTGACCGCGAAATACATGGAAATGACCGTGAAGTGAAGCAAAATCGTCGGAATTGACCGTAAAATGCATGAAAGTGACTGTGAAGTGAAGGAAATTGACCGTGAAATGCATGAAAATGTCCATGAAGTGAAGGGAAATGACCGTGAAATTTATGGAAATGACCATGAAGTGAAGCGGAATCGTCGGAATTGACCATGAAATGCATGGAAATGACTATGAAGTGAAGGAAATTGACCGTGAAATGCATGGAATTGTCTATAAAGTGAAGGGAATTGACCATGAAATGCATGGAAATGACCGTGAAATGAAGTGGAATCACCTTCATTGACTATGAAATGCATGGAAATGACCGTGAAGTGAAGGGAATTGACCGTGAAATACATGGAATTGACCATAAAGTGCATGGAATTGACCGTGAAGTGAAGGGAATTGACTGTGAAATGCATGGAAATGACCGTGAAGTGAAGTGGAATCGTCAGAATTGATCGTAAAATGCATGGAAATGACTGTGAAGTGAAGGGAATTGACCGTGAAATGCATGGAATTGATCGTGAAGTGAATGTCTTATAGTAAATTTGAATTGTTGTGGTAAGCAATTCGCAATTTCAAAGAAAACAACATATGGATTACAAGAAATGTATAACATTAACATATGTATTATAAGAAATGTATAAAATTCACAGTCGTATTACAAAAAATGTATAACATTCACAGTTGTATTACAAAAAATGTATAACATTCACAGTCGTATTACAAAAAATGCACTATAATAGACATTATTCCGAAGGTATTGGAAATTTGCAAATCTGACGATTATGGCGTATTTGTTTGTAACATCCGCATATTTTTGTTGTTTGTTCTTCTTCACAGGAAAGGATCCGTGCCTTCTTCGGTCTTCCAGCTGTCCTCGTCTGTAGCGGGGGCTTGATAGTCGAACAATACTCCTTGAATCCAGAAGAAAATTTCCATTGACTCTTATCCCGTACTGAGTACATGGAATCTTCACACGTGGTCTGGTAATTTCTGGCCATGTACAACGAGGAGCAATACGAATAATGAGGAATGTAACGCCCCAAACTCAGAAACCGGGCTCACAAAATTCCCGATCGCCGAATCCGGTGCAGACAGCCTCCGTAGTACCCCATTCTCGGCTCCCAGTGTACATAAGCCAGATTCTGATCCTAAGATCCTACAAGGAGGATTTTTCAACGTACATTTATCTCGTAATGAGCATAACCATAAGATTACCCAAATCACAATGGCAACATCATCATCACATATCCACTAATATAATCGTTTGAGTACAATGCTGAAAGGAAAATACATATATCAAAAATCAAAGCTCCAGAGGTCCGCTACATGCTCCAAGCTCAACGCTGCTGCAACCTAACGCCACCTGCACGCATTTATCGTGCATTAGTTTATAGAAAGCTTAATGGGTGGTGAAAGTGTGTTCACAAGGTAGGTGCCAAGTAAGCAATATCAGAGTAATTAGAGTAAGCGAAAATACTGACAAGCCTATAAATCATACAATATCAGAAATACTGGCAAGTTCATGAATTATACGATATTAGAGTAAACGAAAATATACTAATAAGTCCATGAATGCTATCAGCCGTACCAAGGCTATGCGATGCAAGAAAATAATAAGCTAATATCATATACTGAGGAAACAATGTAGATCAGCTATGTAATGCGGAGATAGTAAGCCAAATACTATGTGTTGAGGATGCAATGCAATATGCGATGCGAATGAAATGACCAAGCTGGAGTGTGGAGTCAGGATGATAGTACGTAGTATCACAGGCTACGGGGTCTACCACAAGGGACTTCTATCCAAACCAGTCCCATACCTAAATTTGGATAGTCACACTCAATGTGGTGAACTCCTGACCTCAGGTTAGTCGTACACCCAACCAAAATCTAGGCCATACGAAGGTACTTAACAATTAGTTGGCACCATCAGCCCGAGTGGATAGTGAATGAAATGAATGCATGAGTATGCAACTCTTACTTAATAAGTCCACATATCAGTACGGTTTCTCTCTGAAAAATCATCGGGGTCTACTACACTCCAAAACAAATTACCGCCCATCGCGCGCAACAAGGTGAGTGGAAGAGACCTTACTATCTGCCTGCCAATATCGTGCTCGGCTCGTCTATAGCGGACCCATTCCTCGAGCTGGTCAGACTCAGCCTAGCATTGCCCCCTAATCTCGGGCAGGTAAGGTTGTACCCCATTCCAACTGACCACGACACAGTGGGAGACAGCCTAACGGTATACGACCCTCATGTGCTCATGCATCCACTCGGTCTAGACGTTAGAGCAACCTCTGGAACCAAGAGGGTGCTGAGACTTCACCCAAGGATATCTATAGCACCCCATGTAGAACAGATTTCCGGTGTCCCATCTGGCTATCCACGATATGTATGTGAAGGTTACAGCCCTGATGTCGCTGGGGTGTATGGTAATCACAATCACACAATGCGAGATGCATGAGTCACATAGTCCAATCGTGCATCAATCTTGTGCATACCGTGCGCTCAATTGGGGCAACTCCGCTCATCAGGGAGTCCCATGAACAACTTGCCCCATGGCATATGTAACAGTCAACCATATCTCATATCAAACATGCAGATGGTGCGTATGGGCATGTATCATGATGCTATGCTATCACATAATCATAATCGGTATCAATTACCGGCATTAACAATCGTCATCGACAATCAGCCTCGACAATGTGTATATTTAACTAACATTGCCCCCAAGAAGTGGCCCACATAGAACCTAACATATAGTGGACCCATGGCCTCACATAGGGCCTGATATACTCACCATGGGCCTCACTCAAGAGCTTAATACACATCATGATGGACCTTTCACATGGGCCTAACGTATATCACAATGGGCTCCATTGCCTAGCGCTCAATCGCATCACAATGGGCCTCATCACATAGGCCTCATATACATCACATTGAGCCTTAAACACGGGCTGAATACACATCACAATGGGCCTCAAATACGGGCTGCATATACATAACATAGGTCTCAACAATCGGCCTCGGCAATCGAAATCAGCCTCGACAATTGAAATTGACACTCGGAATCGACCTCGACACTCGGCCTCAACAATCGGAATAGGCTTATACAATCGGCCTTGACAAATCAAAATCGGCGATTGGAATCGACAATCGGAATAGGAATCGGTCCTCAACAATCGGCCTCGATCGCTAATAGGCAATTGACCACGATAATCAGAATCGATCGATAATCGGAATTGACAAATCAGTAACGATAATCAGAATTGATCGATAAATGGAATCGGCAAATCGGTCATGATAATTAGAATTGATCGATAATCGAAATCGGCAAATCGGTCACGACAATCGGAATCAATCGATAATCAGAATCGGTAAATCAGTCGAGTCAATTGAAATAGGCAATCGGTCATGATAATCGGAATCGATCGATAATCAGAATTGATAAATTGGTCATGTCAATCGGAATCGGCAATCGGTCATGATAATCAGCCTCGATCGCTAATCGGCAATCGACCATGATAATCAGAATCGATCGATAATCGGAATCGGTATATCGGTCACAACAATTGGGATCGATCGATAATCGAGATCGGCAAATCGGTCACGACAATCGGAATTGATCGATAATCAGAATCGGCAAATTGGTCACATCAATCAGAATCGACAATCGGTCATGATAATCGGCCTCGATCGCTAATCGGCAATCGTCCACGATAATTGGAATCGATTGATAATCGGAATCAGCAAATCGGTCACGACAATCGAAATTGATCAATACTCAGAATCGGTAAATCGGTCACGACAATCAGGATCGGTAAGAATGGGCCTAACAAGACCTAATGAAAAGTTACAATGTGGACATTCAACCATCATTGCCCATCAATGTAGACATTCAACCAACATTGCTCTCAAGCAGTGGCATATATAGAGCCAAACATATAACGGGCCCATAGCCTCACGTAAGGGCCTAATACACATCACTATGGGCCGTATCACATAGGCCTGAAGTACATCTCAAAGGGGCCTCATCATGTGGGCCAGAAATATATCACAATGGGCCTCGTATACATCAAGTGGGTCACACCAATGGGCCTCATAAACATCAAGTGGGCCATATCAATGGGCTGCACCAACAGGTTGTACCAATGGGCCTCATAAACATCAAGTGAGCCGTATCAATGGGCCGCACCAATGGGTCGCACCAATGAGCCTTATAAACATCAAGTGGGCCACATGACATGGGCAGCTCCAATCAAACACGTACGTCACGGTGGGCCGCATCACATGGGCCTAATACACATTATGATGGGCCGCATCACATAGACCTCGAATACATCACGATGGGCCTCACTATGGGCCTTAGATTCATGCAGGTGGGCCCTATCATATAGGCCTTAAATACAAGCAGGTGGGCCCCATCGTATGGGTCTTAAATATACATCATGATGGCCCTCATAGGTGGACCGCACCAATGAGGCTCGAGTGGGCTCGGACCACACCAAAAATCATTTCAATAGTTGTAGATGTAACATGTGTATCACTGTACACTATCATTCCATGGGGCACATGGCCCACTAATGATGATCAACACTGTCCAAACATTGGCCAGGTGAATCAGCACCATCCAAACATTCCCTATGAAGGTCAGCATTATCCAAACATTGTCCAGCACCGTCCAGCACAATCTGGACGGTGTGGATGAATAAATACATCACGTTGGCCCCATCTGGAAAAACAGGTGGATGGCTTGGGTAAAACATAGATATTAGGGTGAATTTCCACATGATGGCCATCCCACAGTCACACGTGCAAAGTGGGCCCCACCCGTCCCACGTCAAAACAGATGGACGACATGGGTATAAAATATATGCATTACGGTAGTCCCCACCGTCCAGACCACTGGACGGTGTGGATGATCGACATACATAATTGTGGGGGGCCACGGACAGACAGTATGGGTAGACCACAAAATTAAGGTGGCCCCATGGAGATGATGTGGATTCAAGGCACATACAAAAAGGGTGGGGTCCACGTCCTTAACTGGAAGGCGTGGATGTAAAATACATACACCGCGATGCGCCCCACATAGCACTGTCCATTTATGGATGGTGTGATATATCACATCATCATCAAGGTAAGGCCCACCCCACCTGTACAACACGTGTGGCTGGGTCCCAACTTCTGCCAAATGGATGAATGGCTGGGATATACAACACATATTCTAAAGTGGGCCCCACCGTCCAGCAGCTGCTGGATGGTGCTGATTGCACCCAAACATCAAGGCAGCCCCACACAGCACATCCCATGGACGGTGGATGAAGGTGGGTCCCACGTGGGGCCTGCCATATATATATATATATATATATATATATATATATATATATATATATATATATATATATCATGTATATATAATATAATAATATATTATCATATATTATAATATAATACTATATCATCAAACCGTCCAGGCTCTGGACGTCTTTGATGGACGGACGCCGTGTATATGAAATGCATACCTCAAGGTGGGTCCCATCCCACACGTGCAGCACGTGTGGGGTGGGCCCACACACCTTCTGAAAATGGATGGACGGTCTGGCTACATCACGACAGACCCTGCACATCACCGTCCAGTCGATGGATGGTGAGTATAGAATACATACATCAAGGTTGGGCCCCTGCACGCTACAGGTGGGTAGGTCCCACCGTCCCAACTTGGACAGTAAGGATGCAACATATACATCATGCGTGAGGGGTCTACGCGTACGTGGCCCCACCCTGAAACAAGCTGATATTTCTGTTTTCACTTGCGTCTAGACCTGGACGGTCTAGACAGCAGCCGTTGAGGCTGGTCACGGCCCACCTGGCCTGGCTGGATTCTGGCCACCGATGGACGGTTGGATATAACACATATACCATGTGGTCCCACGGCTGTAGCTGTCCAGCAACATCCACCAGATAGACGGTGTGGATCAAATCCACACATCATGGTGGGTCACACATACAGGTACATCACGGTGGCCCCTGCATAGCATCGTCCAGTCCAGGTGGACGGTGCAGATAATATATAAATCAGGTGGGCTCCACCGTCCCAGTTGGATGGCTGGATGGAACTCGAATTCAGGTGGGCCACAAGGTCATCACAAAAGAAGAGAGAGAGAAAGATTGACGGAGGAGGGGCCCCGCCACTATGGGCCCCTCAATACAATACCTACATCAAGATGGGTCCCACCATGTGGGTCCTAAATCCACAAATCAAGTAAAAAAAAAAAGAACACCCACCTATGCTTCTTGGTCCGATGAAATCCCTAGCTCCTCGGGTTCGACTTTAATGGAAGATGATGGAGATTGAACAGTTGGAAGGTGGAGATGGGAGGTAAGAAGTGAGCCACACATAGCTCTCTCATGGAGCTCTCATGCCTTGGATGATTGCTTTCTTGAAATTGGGGAAGTGAGAGAGAGAGAGAGAGGGGGGAATGGGTGTGAGTGATGGGTGATGTGTACTTGACATGTAAGGGATGAGTTTGTAAGAGAGAGTTGACTTTAGGCGAGGGGTGGTTATACTTGACATGATGTGGTGATTGATGGGATTGATTTGACATGTTCTCTCTTGGGTTTTGCAACTGCGCGTCATTCTCCTCGAACTGAATGCAGGCGCACATCTCCTGGCCCGGGTATCGCCTTGGTGTGTGAGACGCGGAGTCGGAATGGCGGCGATGGTGCGGTCGCACTGATATAAGTCTCGAGTCAAGTTGACTTTGAAATACGGGATATGACTAGAGGTTGCGCACAAATGCTATCTACGCGTCGTGGGTCACCTGAATTCGACCGGGAGGACGGAAGCTTACGGAACAGTACAGGCTAGGATACGGGTCTTATAAGGAAGATTATAGTTTATACATACTGAAAGAACATGAAAACATGGATATCCCTTTACTTCAAACTCGCGACATGTACATGAAAGCTCGTTGAGCTTGATAGTATCATTGTAGTCTCACACAATATAGTATTCATCTAGAGAAATTGCATGGCAACGAACATCTCGTGCATTCGGTATGAGATCCTTTAATTGTTTCTCGGCCCACGGTGTCAAGGGTCCAATGAATAATGATGTTGATTCTCTTCTCTGATAGAACATCTCTTGAAATTTTATTCTGACCGTCTTTATCAGCATAGTAATGGGATATTCTCATGCTTCTTTGAACAGAGCATTAACACACTCAGCTATGTTTGTAGTGACCAAATTGAATCTTTTTCCTGGGAAGTGCGAAGATGCCCACTTTTCATACCCTGTTTCCCATAGCCATGCATGTACCAGGGGGTTGGCATGTTCGATATCATGCATTAATTTTTTAAACTCAGCCCTCCTATAAGTCTTTATAGCTTGCCAGTAGTAGATTTCTAACAACTTGTCTTTGAACGTGTCTACCAAGTTTCAGTATATATGGTACATGCAGTACCCATGGATTGTTGCTTGGAAGACCTAAGGAACTTCTTTCATTAGACCTTTATGACGGTCTGATATGATCACAAGACCAGGGCAATCCCCTAACGAATCGCTGAGGTAGGTAAGGAACCAGTTCCAACTGCTGTTGTTCTCTGATTCTCTGATACCAAAAGCGAATGAAAAGATATGATTGTTGCCATCCAAAGCCGTAGCAATGAACAGAACACCCTTGTACTTACCTTTTAGATGCGTCCCGTCAACGACCAAGATCCTTCGCAGAGATGTTTGAAAACTTCTGATGCATTGTCCGAGCACAACAAAACATTTCTCGAACCTCATCGTCTGTTTATTCACAAGCAGGGCAGTCACTGTCCCCGGGTTCGCCATCCTCAACTCATGCAAGTACATCGGGAGTTCTTTGTTAGAGTCTTCATAAGACCCCATTACGTAATCGATTGCAATCTCTTTAGCATGTCATACCTTCTGATAGCCAATAACAATATTATACTTCTCTTGCATTCCAAATATAATGTCCTTCGGCCTTAACTCCAAGCGCTGCTTAATGCGATTGACAACCAGTTCATTGGCCAGCTTACTGCTTGCTTGCCGATGATCGCTTTTCATCCATGACATTCCACACGTATATATGGACCTGTAAGTCTTAATCTTGAATATCCCCGCTTCATTCACCCTATATGCGTGTACCCTCCATTCACACTTATCTTCCATACATGCCACAGTGTATTTCTTGGATGTGGAATATAGGACATTGTATTGAAAGTTGTTGCGAATTGCATATTGGCTCAAAACATACTTACACTGGCTCTTATCCTTAAACGTTTGGCCAACGACTATATCAATTGGGTCATCAAGTGGATATGAATACTGTGACAGGTCTGCATTGGTGTAACCAGCATCTTCGAATGACACAATGGGAAGCCTGATGGTGAAGTCCGATGTTCTTGCTTGTTCAGGCAATGGAATGTCGCTTCCACTTACGTTTTTAGCGTTGGATGTTGAGGGCAAGTCTACTCTTGTAAATGAAGGTGATGCCGGATATTCACTTTTGAGATTCACGTCAGCCGACGCCCTCACTTGACTTGTCATGAGGTTTGATGTCTGAGCCGGCTCGAGTATTGGAGTGTTGCTTAGAGGAAACTGTGAAGGTGATGTCATGTCTTCATATTTCCATCTATGTTCCTCACCCAAACTTATAATAGCTGGGGCGTCATGTTCGAACGCACCGAAAGCCATCGGGTCTTCGAATACTGCCTCATTAACGCGCCGCGTTGTTTCGATGAATAGAGAGATGTAGTGATCCGGATGCTTCAGTTGTGCTGCCAAGAACATATTCACATCTTCATCGTCTTCAATTATAGCTGGAGGGGTTGGTTCGTTTGTGCATGGGTACAGTACTTTCAACCTTATATCATAATACTTAGGTCAAGTCTTCGCAACTCGGTGCATTTTCGATACAAGCTATTCATATGTAATGTCAACTCCTACCACTGAAGGTTTGGAGTAACCACCATTGTACATGTACCGATTATTTTCGCTAACTAACTCCCCACCATATGAGGATATAATCATTACCGAAGCCATTTTATGCAAACAAACACAATAATATAACTCGTTTAGTATTCACATGTATAAGGTGGATTTGACCGAGTAGTATGAAATCCACTATTGTACTATCTCAAATATGATTGATTTAGCGGTCACCTTTTCAAAGTTCTCAAATATGTCACTCAGTTCGCGATGATTTTCCCTCGCTTTGCAGTCTATTTCACTCACTTCCAGGGCAAGTTTACTCACTTGGCATTGAATTTCACTCACTTCTCGGTCCTGAAGTGATTGAAAATGAGTGCGAAGTGAGTGTGTGTCTAATTTTTGGGCTCAATTGTAATTACCATGTAAATGGGTAACAATTATTCACCTAGGTAATTACCACATCTTTCCCAATGTAGATGTGACAACTTACATTTTTAACACTTAAATTGAGAAATTTACAAAATCAATGTGGGGCCCACCGTGATGTATGTGACGTATCCACACCACTCATTTGTTATGCTAGCTGAATTTAGGGCATGAGCAAAAAAATGGGGAAGCTCAAGTGGACCACACCATTGGAAATAGCGGGAATCGAACACCTACCATTAAAAACTTTTTTTTTGGGCCTTTAAAAGTTTTGCAATAGCTAATATTTGTGTTTTCCCTTATCCATGTCTATGTGACCCTATGAACGGGTTAGATGATGAAAACACCTAAATGTGGGCCCAGTTAAGGAAATAACTTTCAACGGTATAAGAATTATGGTCATTGTTTCCTTTCGTGTGAGCCATTTGAGTGTTGGATCAACCTCATTTTTGGTCTGATGCCTCAAAATGTTATAATAAAATAGATGGACGGGTGTGGATATATTATATACATTACAGTGGGGTCCACATATTCAATTTCATGCATTTTTTTGTGAAGGGAATTGACCGTGAAATGCATGGAATTGTCCATGAAGTGAAGGGAATTGATCGTGAAATGCATTGAAATGACCGTGAAGTGAAGGGAATTGACCATGAAATGCATGGAATTGACCGTGAAGTGAAGGGGAATTGCCAGAATTGATCGTGAAATGCATGGAATTGATCGTGAAATGAAGAGAATTGATAGTAAAATGCATGGAATTGACTATGAAGTGAAAGGAATTGACCGTGAAATGTATGGAATTGACCGTGAAGTAAAGGGGATTGACCGTGAAGTGAAGGGCATTCGCATGAAATTAACCGTAAAATGCATGGAATTGACCGTGAAATGCATAGAATTGATCATGAAATGAAGTAAATTGACCGTGAAATGCATAGAATTGATCGTGAAATGAAGTGAATTGACTGTGAAATGCATAGAATTGACCGTGGAATGAATGTCTTATTAGAATTTTGAATCGTAGTGGTAAAAAATTCGCAATTTCAAAGAAAGCAACAAATGCATTCAATATATAACATTCACAGTCGTATTACGAAAAAATGCACTACAAATTCACAGTCATATTACAAAAATGCACTATAATTTGACTGATAAAATACGTGAAATTGACCAAGTAGTGCATGAAGTTGACCGATCAATTGAGTATATTGACCGGGAACAAGGTGAAATTGATCACGAAACTTCGTCAAATTGACTGCGAACTTCTTCGAGTTTATTAGATAGCCACGTAAAATTGACTTAACAATGCTTGAAATTGACCACCGGAAATTGACCACAAACTTCTAGGTAAACACTTAAGAATTTACCGAGAATTTAAACTTCAAGGTAATTGATCACGAACTCCAATCACTCCCTAACACTCAGTGAAATCCATGTTCGAGAAAGAGAATAAGAGTGCGTTGATGTGAAACATGTTCTTCGGAGAGAAAGGTCTTCAAGATTTCAAGTCTATTAATGCATTGGCATCCTCTTAGAAAAAGAATGCACTTAGGCTTGAGTAGAACACAACATGGATGATGTATCGTGACAATATGATGGAGATTATACAGAGATTTAGTGAAGAAAATGGATGAATTTTATAAATAGGGATGATACAAGTGAGTCCGAACATGTATTTGGGCGTAAATCCCTAAAGGGGAAATGGATTGCTTATTGAGTAACTCAGTACACACTGAGTAAACTTTGTGAGTCCCACAGTTATTCATACATTTTATCCACTCCGTCCAAACATTTTAGAAAATAATTTTAAGTCTTTAGCCCAAAAGTTAAGCATATACAAGGCTCAAATGGACCACACCACCGAAAACAATGTGAATTGACAATCTACCATTGAAAATTTTGTGCGGGCCACGGAAGTTTTAGATCAATCTTATATTTGTGTTTTCCCTTCATCTATGTCTTTGTGATATTATGAATATGTTGGATGACAAATAAACATCATGGTGGGCCATAGAAAGGTTTTAATGTTGAAAATCATCATTCCCACGGGTTTCCAGTGGTATGGTCGACTTGAGCTTTAGATATACCTTAATTTTGGGCTCAACCACTAAAATGATCTCAAAACACGGATGGACGGAGTGGATAAGACAAATCCATTTACGGTGGGCCCAACTGAGTTTACTCGGTACGATAAGAGCGTACCGAGTACGCAATCCCGTTTCGCATAAAGGAGAGAATCGAGTGAAATTGGTGAAGGAGGGCATTTTCAACCTTTGGGAAGCCGACCGTACGTATGGGCTTATTCTTGAAAGGTAAAAAGAAGTGGGCTTACAAAATGTAAATGGGCCATAAATGGGTCGTACAGTTGTAAAACCCATCTAAATTTTTGGGCCCTATTGTGCGGACGCTCAGATTTGGGACCGATGTGTCGATGCAATGGCCCCATAATGATGCGTGTATTTTATCCGTACCGTCCATCCATTTTTCTCATGTCATTTTAGAGTATGAGCCTAAAAATTACGTAAATCTAAATCTCAGATGGACCACACCGTATGAAACAATGTTGATTGAAACATTTGTGGCCCCAAGAGTTTTTTAATGGTGGGCATTCAATCACCACTTTTTCCTGTGGTGAGGTCCACCTGAGACTGCTTCATTTTTGGGCTCATGCCTTAAAATGAACGGGAAAAATGGATAGACGGCATGGATGAAACACATACATCATGGTGGAGGCCACATCACCAATCAGTACGGAGACCACGGCACTGAAGGGGTCACAATCTGAGTCCCCATTGTGTGCCGTGCACGGCCCAGCGAGAACTGATACGATGATCCTCGCTGTGTAAGTAGTGCCCCCAAATGAACCGTGTTTTTATTATTTTTTTATTTTTTAATGGCCCACTTAGCAAGTTAAAAACGTAAAATCTGATGGCTAAGATCATCCCAAACGCACCTCAGTGGCTCCCACACCCCATACAAACCTATAGCTCACATTTCACTGTTTCCTATGGTGCGGCCTACCTGAGTTGTGGACTAGGATGATTTTGACCCCAGTAACTAGATTGGACGGAGTGTAGCTACGTAAACAACGTGATGAATCCAAAAAAGCTTGGGCTTCGTGATATAGGTGCAGTAGAGGATTTCATTTCAATTATTTTAGCGTGCATGTCC
Organism: Magnolia changhungtana; assembly: GCA_030180095.1. Classification (NCBI taxonomy): domain Eukaryota; kingdom Viridiplantae; phylum Streptophyta; class Magnoliopsida; order Magnoliales; family Magnoliaceae; genus Magnolia; species Magnolia changhungtana. The sequence goes on from JASAUF010000303.1 coordinate 5,609,031, forward strand.
TGTCAATCCAAATCCTCTAAAACGCCTTGGGTAGAACATCCGGGCTCTGTAAATTTATAAAATCCTATGAGAAATTTGCGAGAATACAACCCATTTATAGCCCATTTAGGAGGCTAAGCCCACCTCATTTTCCCTTGCGAGAATACGCCCCAGCTGTAAGGACGCCTTTCCAAAGGTCGAAAATGCCCCTGCTTTTTCCTCCAAGCGGATCGGCTGGTGCTCGAAGACCAGCGTTGACGCTCATCGAACTCCTACGAACGGTTCAAAAGAGATCAACGTTACATGGGCCCCACAGTTATGTATTTATTATATCCACAACGTTCATCTATATTTTGAGATCATTTCGAAGCATCATGCAAAAAAAATAATAAATCATATCCAGAGAGCAACTGGACCACACCACAAAGAGCAGCAGAAAATTGATTTTCACCGTTGAAACTTTTGTAGGGCCCACCATAACATTTATATTCCATCCAATCTATTCATAAGGTCACAAATACCTGGTTGAAGAGGAAATTTTTTTTTAATAATGATCCAAAACTTCTGTAACCACTAAAAGGGTTTAAATGGTAGACGTTCAATTCCCCACTGCCATTTAAAGTGTGGTCCACTTGATAGTTAGACCTGTCTTATTTTCCATCTCAAGCATTAATATGAGTTCGTCAAATAGATGGACGGTTTGGATATAACATAGACCTCATGATGGGACCCAAAAAAAACAAAGATTCGACATTGAAAAAAAAAACTTGAATTTTATTTTTTTTGATACAGATTTTTAGCTACATATTATAACCGCAGCTAAATCAACCAAAATCCGTAGCTAAAGGGGCCTGTCCAGGTGGGCGCGCCAAGCTAGCGGCCCCCAGGGCGGCCGCGCCACTCGCTGACCTATCCGGCGAGGTCGCGCCCGTCTGGCGGGGCCACGCCCAGCTGCGGGCCCTATGGCTACGGATTATAGCTGTAGCCGTTGACCGTAGTGCAGTTTTTTTTTAAAGTTTTTTTTTTTAAAATTTTTTTTTTATTTTTTATTTTTTACATGGAAAACTTTATTCTACCAATAATTTTCTCTAACACATATTTATTTAAATATGTATATATAAGCGTATAAATTTTTTTTTTCCCCTTTTTCATTTCTTTCTTTATTCATTTGATAAGAATATCTTCTAAACTAAAATTAGTTACTTCATGTACCCTATATGATTTTGGGGCAGGAGAAGCTACTTTAGCCAACCAACATGGTTATTTTCCAAGATTCCATCAGGTGGATGGTTGAAAATCTATTTCATTCACTTAGCGGTCAATTTCATTCATGACCGTGAAGTGAAGGGGCATGACTATGAAATGCGCCGGAAATGACCGTGAAGTGCATGGAAATGAGCGTGAAGTGAGGTGAATGGACCGTGAATGCGCGGAAATGACCGTGAAATGAAGGGGCATGACCGTGAAATGTGCCGAAATGACCTTGAATCAACACGGAATCGACGGGAATGATCGTGATATGCATGGAAATGACCATAAAGTGAAGCGATTGGACCGTGAAATGCACAGAAATGACCGTCAAGTGAAGGGGCATGACCGTGAAATGCGTCGAAATGACCGTGAATCAACACGGAATAGGCGGGAATAACCGTGATATGCATGGAAATGATCCTGAAGTGAAGCGATTAGACCGCGAAATGTGCGGAAATGACCATGAAGTGAAGGGGCATGACCGTGAAATGCGCTGAAATGACCGTGAATCAACACGGAAGAGGCGGCAATGACCGTGATATGCATGGAAATGACCGTGAAGTGTAGTGATTGGACCGTGAAATGCATGAAAATGACCATGAAGTGAAGGGGCGTGACCGTGAAATGCGTCGAAATGACCGTGAATCAACACGGAATAGGCGGGAATGACCGTGAAATGCATGGAAATGACCGTGAAGTGAAGCGAATTGACCGTGAAATGTGCGAAAATGATCGTGAAGTGAAGGGGCATGACCGTGAAATGCGTCGAAATGACCGTGAATCAACACGGAATAGACGGGAATGACCGTGATTTTCATGCATATCATAGTCATTCCCGCCTATTTCGTGTTGATTCTGATCATTTCGACGCATTTCACGGTCATACCCTTCACTTCACGGTCATTTCCATGCATTTCGGTCAATTTGCTTCACTTCATGGTCATTTCCATGCATATCACGGTCATTCCCACCTATTCCGTGTTGATTCACGGTCATTTCGGCGCATTTCACGGTCATGCCCCTTCACTTCACGGTCATTTCCGCGCATTTCACGGTCCAATCGCTACACTTCACCATGAAATGCGTCGAAATGACTGTGAATCAACACGGAATAGGTGGAAATGACCGTGAAATGCATGGAAATGGCCGTGAAGTGAAGCGAATTGACCGTGAAATGCGTGGAAATGATCGTGAAGTGAAGGGGCATGACCGTGAAATGAGTCGAAATGACCATGAATCAACACGGAATCGGCGGGAATGATTGTGATATGTATGGAAATCACGGTCATTCCCGTCTATTCCGTGTTGATTCATGGTCATTTCGGCGCATTTCACGGTCAATTCCCTTCACTTCACGGTCATTTCCATGCATTTCACGGTCATTTCCATGCATTTCACGGTCAATTTCGCTTCACTTCATGGTCATTTCCATGCATATCACGGTCATTCTCACTATTAGTGTTGATTCACATCATTTAAATTTCGCATTTCACGGTCATGCCCCTTCACTTCACGGTCATTTCGCGCATTTCACGGTCCAATCGCTACACTTCACCGTGAAATGCATCGAAAATGACCGTGAATCAACACGGAATAGGCAGGAATGACCGTAAAATGCATGGAAATGACCGTGAAGTGAAGCGAATTGAACGTGAAATGCGTGGAAATGACCGTGAAGTGAAGGGAATTGACCGTGAAATGCATGGAAAAGATCGTGAATCAAAACAGAATTGCCGGGATTGATCGTGAAATACATGAAAATGACTATGAAGTGATGCGAATTGACCATGAAATGCATGGAAATGACCATGAATCAAAACGTAATCGCCGGGATTGGCCGTGAAATGCATGAAAATGACTGTGAAGTGAAGCACATTGACCGTGAAATGCATGGAAATGACCATGAAGTGAAGAGAATTGACCGTAAAATGCATGGAAATGACCGCGAATCAAAACGGAATCACCGGGATTGACTGTGAAATGCATGTAATTGATCGCGAAGTAAATGAAATGAGCGAAATTGATCGTGAACTGATTGAAATTGACCGTTAAGTGAATGACATGGATTTTCAACCATGGACCTGATGGAATCTTGAAAAATAACTAGGTTGGTTGGCTAAATTAACTTCTCCTACCCCAAAATCATATATGGTACGTCAAGTAACTAATTTTGGTTTAGAAGATATTCTTGTTAAATGAAAAAAGAAAGAAATGAAAAAAATGTGAGAAATTTTTTTTTATATGCTTATGTATACATATTTATATAAATATGTATTAGAGAAAATTGTAGGTAGAATGAAGTTCTCCATGTAAAAAAATTAAAAAAAATAATTTTTTTTTTTCATAGATTGGCACAGACTACAGTTTTGGCTACGGTTATAATCCGTAGCTATAGGGGTCATCAGATGGGCGTGGCCACGCCAGATTGGCTTGCCCCAGCTGGATAGGGCAGTGAGTGGCGCAGGCATCCTAGTTCGGCGCGCCCACCCCGGACAAATCCCTTTGGCTACGAATTGTGGTAGATATGGCTACGGTTATAATCCGTAGCCAAATATCTGCATCCAAGAAAATAAAAATTTGTTTTTTTTTCTTTTTTCTTTTTAACATAGAATCTTTGTTGTTTTTTGGGTCCCGTCATGAGGTCCATGATATATCCAAACCGTACATCTATTTGGCGTGCTCATAATAAGGCTTGAGACAGAAAATAAGACAGATCTAACTGTCAAGTGGACCACACTTTAAAAGGCAGTGGGGAATTGAACGTCTACCATTGAAACTCTTTTAGGGGTCACAGAGGTTTTGGATCATTATGAAATTTGTTTTTCCTCTTCATCTAGGTCTTTGTGACCTTATGAATATATTGGATGGAAACATAAATGTTACGGTGGGCCCTACAAAAGTTTCAACGGTGAAAATCAATTTTGTCTTTCTTTCTGTGGTGTGGTCAGTTGATCTTTGGATATGATTTTTTTTTTTTTTTGGGATAATGCTCGAAATGATCTCGAAATACGGATGAACGTTGTGGATATAATAAATACATAAGCTGTGGGGCCCATATAACGTTGATCTATTTTGAAGCGTTCGTTAACTCGAGTACGACAGTACGTCGGCGTCGGCATTTCGTCTTCCCGCTTGAAGGAAAAAGCAGGGGCATTTTCGACCTTTGGAAAGGCATCCGTACAGCTGGGGCGTATTCTCGCAAGGGAAAATGAGGTGGGCTTAGCCTCCTAAATGGGCCATAAATGGGTCGTATTCTCGTAAATTTCTCAAATCCTATTCATCCATCAGATTCAATTCACGCAATGGGCTACAGATTAGCTAGATTCACAGCTAAGGTGGGTCACACCACCAGGACCAATCTGAATGGCATGCCAACCATATTTAGGTGTGACTTATCACGGTGGATTAAAGAGATAAAAATCAACTTAATTCAAAACTTTGGCTAGCTACACCACTTGAGCTTATTAATAGGAAGTGTGAGCCCTCAAGATCTGACGGTCTACATGATATGGAACCTTCACAAAGCCGAAAATGAACGGTTCAGATCCAGCGGCCCGCCTATCCACTATTGGAGTGGATGAGTCTAATCACCTCTCTGATTCTATAGTATAGACGACCTCGGATCACAATCTATGGTTGACATCTTCCCAATGACAAGCTAAATGAACAAATTTCTATGTACCATTATTCCTTCTTTTTACTCTCGTTATTTTTCATATGTTTAGACGAGAGAGCCTTATCCTATTTATAGAAAAGGATGGGAGTTTGGATGAGACCAGAAGTTATTTGGTCTTATCTCTATCTCCCCATTTAAAACCAAATTCAAATTTGAATTTGAAATGCAACTGAAAGGAAGAGGTCAGAAGGGGCTTAAACACATGGGACCTACCCGCTAGTGATTGCCCACCAGTGGGCCCCACTGGCCTATTTCCAACGTCTCCCGCTCAATCACATTGTGAGATAGGCACAAAAATTTGTCCATCTAACTCGCCTAATAATAATCAAAACCAAACATCACGATTAAAAAAATCAAAGGCGTGGGACCAGCTGGATCACCGTAATCTTCTCACAGGTGTTAAAGCACTAAGTGACCACATAATTAGTATGCAATAACCCAAGCTTTGCAATGTCTGTCCTAGTCCTCATGACAACACCGGATAGAGTTAACTCCTGATCTAGAGTACTCGTCCAACATACGCACTTATCCAACTTATCGAGTTATTCTGAAAACTCTATTTTTCACAAACTTCGACTAAAATCAATTTAAAGCAATATTTAGATATATACTTTTAAGAAAGAATATTTGTTTGCAAAAGTCTAATAAAAACAACTCGATACTACCGGCGGATAAGTCTTCAAGTGCGTATTTATAGTTCTAGAAACTTGGTGTAGTTGTCATGGGATCTTCTCCACGCAGATGTGTAATTCGTAATCAATCAAGCTGCTTTCCTAGGGTAACTGAGTCTAGCCAATTAAAGACCTTTTATCATCGTGTACTAAAGTAGTGACACTCAATCTCATTATAAGGCCCGTATCATAGTCCGTATCATTCCTTAGGATCCCGCGGTCCTCCCAGTCGAATTCCGGCAACCTACGATGCGTAGATAGCATTTGCACGTGACCCTGAGTCGCACCCTATTAACTCAAATTAGCTCGACTCGAAACTTGTATCCTAGCGATCGCGTCGTCGACGCGGTGCTAACGCTGCGTCTCGACGCCGATGCGATACCCAGGCCAGGAGTTATAGGCCCATATTTATTTTAAGAAAAATGTCATGCGTTGTGAATTTCAAGAGAATCTCTACAACCCATCACATCAATAATCAATCACTAGTCAAGTACACAACCCATCCCTCTCTTACACAAGCCTTACCTAAAGTCAACTCTCTCTCTCTCTCTCTCTCCACCTATCCCTCTCTCATCCAAAATTCAACCAAGCCCATACCCTTTATGTCATTTTCTTACAACATCCATTCTTCCCATTCCATCTCTCTTACAATACCCTCTCCTCTCTTATTCTCTCCATCATTTTCCAAGCTTTCATGAGAAAAAAATTCTAAGGAGAGAAAAGAGAAGGCCTACTTCCTACCCTCATATCTCACCATCCAACCTTCAAACTTTATCATCCACCCTTAAAGAGTTAGCTTAAGAGCCAAGGAGTCCAAAGAGCCAACAAGGATCGAAATCGATGGGTGTTCATAACATTAGATCTTGATTTTGATGTAACGGCCACTTGTGATGGGACCTATTTTCATGTATGTGTTGTAAGCAAAGAGGGGCCTATATGGCGGGGTCCCTCCATCACACCATCTCTCTCTCTCTCTCTCTCTCTCTCTCTCTCTCTCTCTCTCTATTTTTCCTTTTGCGGTCCATCTTGAAGGATGGATTAGATCCACACCGTGGACGGTGGAAACCCCCACCATGATGTATTGTCCACACCGTCCTTCCTAAACGGCCTGGATGAAGTAAAAACTCAAGTATCAGTTTGATCCTAGTGGTAGGCCATGCTGATGTGGACCCACCATGATTTATTTATTATATCCGCACCATCCAGATTACTGGACGGTGGGTTACACCATGGTGCATGTGTTTTAATAACGCTGTCCATCTGTTTCATCTAGATCGTCCAACGGTCTAGACGTGGTTGTGAGCCACCATGCCTATGTATTATATCCCAGCCGTCCATCTAGACGGTGGGCTAGCAGGCCGCACAAGCAGCACATGGTTGCCGTTGAAGCCAGCGAGTTCTATGGTCCCACTACAAGGTAAGTGTTACATTCAAACCGTCCATCCATTCGCTGGGGACCCACCAAATGTATGTATTTTATATCCCCACACGTGTGGGATGTGGATTGGCTGGTATACCTCACACATGTGGGATATGGATTGGCTGGTATACCTCACACCAGCGGTATAGCTGCTGTATTGACGTTACAAGTTGTGAGGCCGGTGTCCTAGCCCATACTGTTCCGTAGGCTTCCGCGGTCCTCCCCGTCGAATTTCGGCAACTCGCGATCTGTAATCGGCAGTTGCGCGCGTCATATCCCGTATTCCAAAGTCGGCTCGACCCGAGACTTATACTCTAGCGACCGCGCCGTCGCCGCGATTTCGACGTTGCGTATTTCGCGTCGAGGCGATACCCAGGCTGAGAGTTGTGGGCCCGCGATCAGTTTGAGAAAACGCCGTGCTTTGCAAAACCCAAGAGAATCTCTACAACATGTCCCATCAATCAAGTACATATCAATCACCTTATGTCAAGTACAAGAGCAACCCTAAAGTCAACTCCCTCTCTTACACACCCTTACATGTCGAGTACACATCACTCACTCCCCATCACTTCATCACTCACTCACCCATCTCTCTCTCCTTACAACCCCCTCTCTCTCTTCTCTACCCATTCTCCATTTTCAAGCAACCATCCAAGCTTTCCATGAGAAGAGCTTGGTGTGGCCCATCTTCCTACCCCCACATCTTTCATCTTAACCCTCTGAACTTCATCATCCTCCGTCAAAGTCGAAGCCGATGAGCTAGGGATTCCATCGGACCAAGAAGATCAAAAGGTGTGTGATTTTAGGTTGTGATTTTATGATTTAAGGGCCCACTTATGGTGGGACCCTTCTTGATGTATGCATTATATAGGGAGGGCCCATAGCGGCAGGGTCCCTCCTCATCTCACGTCTCTCTCTTTATCTCTCTCTCACTCTCTCCCTCCCCTTTTATTTTTACTGTTTGATGGTCCACCTGATGCATGCATCCATGCCATCCATCACAGTGGAGCCCACTTTGGTGTATGAGAGAAATCCACACCGTCAAGCGATTTTGTGGGTCCCATCCTGTGATATGGGTTATACCCACACCGTACATCTGATGGTGGAAGCCCACCATAATGTATATGCCTCAGATCCACACCGTTCATCACCTGGACGGTGGGTCTGATCATAGGGATGGACGGTCAGCAGCTTTGGTTGCTGTTTTGGCGTTGCAAGTCCCGTGGGCCCTCTCATGATGTATTTATGGTATCCACACTGTCCAATCATTGGACGTGGTTGTGGACCCCACCATGATGCGTGAATTCATCCAGGCCGTCCCAGGCCTGGACGCTGTCTCTGCTTCAATATATATATATATATATATATAAATATATATATAAATATATATATATATATATATATATATATATATGTTTTATACATATATGGTGGCCCACATGGAAACCCACCTGCTATGGGGCCAACTGTGATGTATTTGTTTCATCCACACCGTCCAGACAGTGCTGGACGGTGCTGGACGTGTTTGGATGGTGCTGAGAGCCTACCGTGATGTACTTGTTCTATCCACACTGTCCATCCACAGCTGTAGCTGCTGTGCAGGGTCATCAATTTCTGTGGGGACCCTCATGATCTATATGTTTTATCCCTGCCGTCCAGATGGGCTAGACGGTGGGGGCCTGCTGGAATGTATGTGTGGCACCCACATGTGGGGCCAGTGATGATCCAGACCATCCATTTATGTGAGGCCCGCTGTGATGCACGTGTGCATTCATCTGCCACGTGTGTGGACCCACCTTGATGTGTGTCCTAGATCCTCTCCGTCCGTCCAGATTGGGAAAGCCCTGGACGCTGGACGTTTTCAAAAGAATATATACATATATGTATATATATAGATATATATATATATATATATATATATATATATATATATATATATATATATATATATATATATATATATATGGGAAAAGGTACTATGCGCTCAAGCGCATACGGTCGTCCATGAGGTCGAGTTGGTGTGGGGCCCACCGTGATGCCGTTCAAACATCTACCCCTTCGGTCAGATGCACCATCCCGGTGGGGCCCACACGGCTGAAAATCACCTCAATCCGTGACTTTTGTGGGCCACACCACGTACAGAAGTGGAGAGGGGCCGTGCACCATTGAAACATTCAAAACCAGTCGTGGGGGCCTTTCGAGAGGTTTCTTCATGATCAAAACCGTCCATCATGTGTGTCCCACTTGAAAGTAATTTTAAACCACTTTTCGGTGGTATCCACATCTCGGTGGGGCCCACCAAGTACTTTTACATGTTTTTGCTTGTATACTTATGTTTTCATATGGTATGGCCCACGATCATGGTGGACGGACGATTTTGGGCCGTCCAAGCCCAAAATGGGACGGTGCATCCGGTGGACGGTGTGGATCTTCGAACGGAATCACGGTGGGGCCCACCCCAGCTCGACCTCATGGACGACCGCTTTACGCTCGAGCACATAGTACCTTTTCCCTATATATATATAATATGATATAATACTGTATTATATGTGATATGTGATATACATACATACATATGATATAATACTATATATATATATATATATATATATATATATATATATATATATATATATATATATATATATATGCACGTAAGTGGTGGGCCCCATGCGGGACCCACCTAGATGTATTTGTTATGTACAAACCACCTGTCCGTTTGGAGTTGGTGGCGAATGCTGCTGTTCGACGTCAGCACGTTATGTGGCCCCACCACGATGTATGTGATGTATCAAAACCATCTGTCCATTTTAGACCCACCTTTATGTTATATATTTTCCACACCGCCATTTCGTGTGGGACCCACATGTGTTGTATGTGTCTTATGTCTACACCGTCCGATGATCTGGACAGTAGGGACCACCTGGACATATGGATCCACGTCGTCCACCTATTCTGCACTCATGCCAGCCATCTGTTTTACATCCAGCCGTCCAATCAGGTGGGACGCTGCTGGTTGAGTTTCATCCTTGCCATCCACACCACAAGACAATGGGACCCACGCAGCTGGCAGCTGCTGCGATGTCAGCAAGTTCCGTGGGTCCCATATATGATGTATGTGTTGCTGATCTACATTGTCCACATGCGTGGACCCCATCATGAGGTATGGGTTTTATCCAAGTCGTCCCACTGTAGGACCCCACCTTGATGCATATATCGTATGCACACCGTCCATCTGTGCTGGATGCATGATGTACGGGTTCCATTCTCCACCATCCACAAGGATGGTGGGGCCCTAACTTGATGTATGTATTATACTTACTTCGTCCATCTATGCTGGGCAGTTTGAATGATGTCGTGCCGCCCCACCGCGATGCATTTGTTTATCCAAATCATTCAGATGATTTGGACGGTGCTGGATGTGTTTAGATGGTGATGAGGACTCCACCATGATGTTTGTATTTTATGTCCACGCCGTCCTTCTGCCAGCCCCACCTTCATGGATGTGATTCATTCACACTGCTTGGCCATATGATAGGGCCCACTTGTGATGTATTCTTGAGGCCCGCCTGTAATATATATTTGAGGCCCACCTGTGATGTATATTTGAGGCCCATATGTGAGGCCCGATGTGGTGTATATCAGGCCCAAGTGATGGGGCCCGTTATTATGTATAAGGCTTATGTGCAGGGCCCACCTATTGCGTATTTATGGCCCATTGATGCAGCCCACTTGATATATAGGAGGCCCATTGGTGCGGCCCATTGATGCGGCCCACTTTATGTACACCCGGCCCATGTGTCGAGGCCCAATGTGATGTATTGGAGGCCCATGAGTGAGGCCCATTGTAATGTACTCGAGGTCCATGTGATGCTGCCCATTGCGATGTGTATTAGGCCTTTGTGTGAGGCCATGGGCCCACTATATGTTTAACCCTATGTGGGCTACTCCTTGAGAGCAATGTTGGTTGAATGTCCACATTGATGGGCAATGATGGTTGGATGTCCACATTGTGACCTTCCCTTAGGCCCATTCTCACCGATTGTCGATTCCGATTGTCGAGGCCGAGTCCGATTGACTAGGCCGATTTTGATTTGTCGAGGCCGATTGTATAGGCCGATTCTGATTTGTCGAGGCTGATTGTATAGGCCGATTCTGATTTGTCGAGGCCGATTGTATAGGCCGATTCTGATTGTCGAGGCCAAGTATTGAGGCCGATTCTGATTTGTCAAGGCCGATTGTATAGGCCAATTTCGATTATCGAGGCCGATTCCAATTTGTCGAGGCCGATTGTATAGGGCGATTCCGATTGTCGAGGCCAAGTATTGAGGCCGATTCTGATTCGTCGAGGCCAATTGTATAGGCCGATTTCGATTGTCGAGGCCAAGTATCGAGGCCGATTCTAGTTTGTCAAGGCCGATTATATAGGCCGATTCCGATTGTCGAGGCCAAGTATCGAGGCCGATTCTATAGGCCGATTTTGATTGTCGAGGCCGAGTATCGAGGCCGATTCTGATTTGTCGAGGCCGATTGAATAGGCCGATTTCGATTGTCGAGGCCGAGTATCGAGGCTGATTGTATAGGCCGATTCCAATTGTCGAGGCTGAGTATCGAGGTCGATTTTGATTTGTCGAGGCCGATTGTATATGCCGATTCCGATTGTCGAGGCCCAGTATCGAAGCTGATTTCGATTGTCGAGGCCAATTGTATAGGTCGATTCCGATTGTCGAGGTCGATTCCGATTGTTGAGGCTGATTTCGATTGTCGAGGCCAATTTCGATTGCCGAGGCCGATTGTCGAGACCTTTGTGATGTATATGCGACTCGTAGTTGAGGCCCATTGTGATGTGTATTCGGCTGGTGTGATGTATATGCGACCTGTATTTGAGGCCTATTGTGATATGTATTCAGCCGTGTTTAAGGCCCAATGTGATGTATATGAGGCCTATGTGATGAGGCCCATTGTAAGGCATTTGATGACTAGGCGATGGAGCCTATTATGATGTATGTTAAGCCCATGTGAAATGCTCATCGTGATGTGTATTAAGCTTTTGAGTGAGGCCCATGGTGTTGTATATCAGGCCCTTTGTGAGGCCATGGGTCCACTATATGTTTGACCTTATGTGGGCCACCCCTTGGGGGCGATATTGGTTAAATGTCTACATTGTCGAGGCCGAATGTTGATGCCGATTATTGAGGCCGGTTATTGATATTGATTATGAGTATGTGACAGCATAACATCATAATACATGCCCATACGCATCATCTGCATGTTTGTTATGAGATGTAATTGACCATTGCATTGCCATAGGGTAAGTTGTTCATGGGGCTCCCTAATAGGCGGAGTTGCCCCGCATGAGCGCACGGTATGTGCAGGATTTATGCATGATTGGACCGTGTGACTCATGCATCTCTCATTTGTGTGACATGACCACCGTACGCCCTAGCGACATCAGGGCCGTAGCCTCCACAGGTATTTTGTGGATGACTAGATGAGACACCAAAAATCTGTTCTACATGGGGTACTATAGATATCTCTGAGTCCAAAGGTTGCTCCAACGTCTAAACCAAGTGGATGCATGAGCGCATGAGGGCCGTATACCGTTAGGTCGCATCTCCCGCTGTGTCGTGGTCGGTTGGAAGGGGGTACGGCCTTACTTATCCGAGAGGAGGGGACAATGTTAGGCTGAGTCTGACCAGCTCGAGGAATGGGTCCGCTATCGACGAGTCGGGCCCGATGTTGGTAGGCAGATAGTGAGGTCTCTTCCACTCACCTTGTTGCACGCGATAGGGCGACAATCTGGTTTAGAGTATAATAGACCCCGGTGATTTCACAGAGAGGAACCGTACTGATATGTGAACTTATTGAGCAGGAGTTACATACTCATTCATTCACTATCCACTTTGGTTGATGGTGCGCAACTATTTGTTACGTGTACCTTCACAATGGCCAGGATTTCGGTTGGGGCGCGCGACTAACTTGAATTAGGAGTTTACCAATTGAGTCTGACTATCTAAATTTAGGTATGGGACTGGTTTGGATAGAAGTCCCTTGCGATGGACCCCATAGCCTGCGATACTACGTACTATCATCTCGACTTCACACTCCAGCATGCTCATTCGATTTGTACCGCATATCGCATTACATCCGCAGCATATGACATTTTGGGTTACTATATTTTTGCATTTATACGGCCTAGATACGACTGATGGTATTCGTGGACTCATCAGGATTTGCATATTATATCGCATCATCGGCATATGATATTTGGCGTGTTGTCTCCGCATTGCATAGCTGATCTACATTGCTTCATCAGTATATGCTATTGTTTTTATTATATTTCTGCATCGCATAGCCTGGATAAGGCTGATAGTATTTATGGGCCTATCAATATGTTTTCGCATTATTCTGATATTGTATGATTTATGAGCTTGTCAGTATTTCTGCTTACTCTGATTTCTCTGACATTGCTTACTTAACACTTACCTGGTGCACACACTTTCACCACCCACTAAGCTTTCTATAAGCTTATGCACGATAGATGCGTGCAGGTAACGTTAGGTTGCAGCAACATTGAGTATGGAGCGTGCAACAGTCTTCTAGACCTTTGATTTTGACATATGTATTTCCCTTTCAGCATTGTATTCAAATGTTTATATTAGTGGATATGTGATGATGATGTTGCCTTTGTGCTTTGGGTAAACTTGTGGTTATGCTTCTTACGAGATAAATGTACATTGTAAAATCCTCCTTGTAGGATCGTAGGATCGAAACTTGGCGTATGAGTGCTGGGAGCTGAGAATGGGGTACTACGGAGGCTGTCGGCACGGGATTTGGCGATCGGGATTCCTGTGAGACTGATCTCCGGATTTGGGGCGTGACACAAGTTCTATAGGTTTCATCCCCACCATCCGATCGCTGGACGGGTGGGACCCACCTTTAATGCATGTATTTTAATATCAGCACCATCCATCTGGACGGTGCCATATGGGCTTGCTGTAATGTATGTTTTGCATCCTCACCGTCCACTACTTGGGACAGTGGGAAACCCACCTGCTGTAGGGTCTTATCCACACCATCCAAAAGGCTGGACGGTGGGACCCATCGCTGATGTATATGTTATATCCACACCGTCTATCAAGTGGGCCATGTAAGTGGTACCAAAAACACAATCTATGTCTTGTATAGCATGTTGATTTGTATGTTCAAGCTAAGAGCGGTGACCTACTTCAAGAAGTTCAAGTTCGTCAAAACTTCTGCAAGCTTCAATGATCAGAATATTTCAAGAGCTACAACAGAAGACAAGTTCGTGTTCAAGTCTCAAGTACAACTCAAGATCAAGTACAACTCAAGACTATAGTACAAGATGAAGTTCAAAACTTCAGAAGATCTCAAATTCAAGCTACATCAGAGATCTCAAGCTTCACAATCTTCAAAGGTCAACCAACATCTAAAGAAATGAAGACTCAATGTCCATACTTCACATTTAAGGTTTGCATGACCTTAGTTTGACCTTAGGATAGGTCATTTTGAATGCATAATTCATATAAATTATTTTTTATAAGTGTTTGGTCTGTTCTAAGACCAGTCCTAAACTCTGTTTGATTAATCCTAGAACTGGCTCGACCAGTCTAAGAAATTCCAAGACCAGTCCTAAGTTGTTGCAAATTATCGAATTTTTTTGGTTGAGCTTCAACCAGTCCTGGAATCTACTCGACCGGTCGTAGGAACAGTGCCGACTCATTCATGACTAGTCCTGCAGCTATGACTCAAACTCCGACAACCATTCTTGGTTTCTTATGACCAGTCGTGGGATGGTCACGACTAGTTGTGGAGGCCTCACGACCAGTCGTGGACACCCTAAGACTAGTCGTGGAGCGGTTTATCTGATCGCGCTTAAAATTTCAAAATGCAGTTCGACCTAGGACCAGTCGTGGTGGCCACACGACCAGTCGTAGGCGCGATTTCTGCATCTATAAATTGAACATGAATTTCAGAGTTTTTCATGAACTCAATTCACGTATAATCAAGGCTTCACTCTGAGATAAGTTTGTGTTATTTAAGCTACGCTGTGCATATTTCATATTCTCTTTTATTAGCTTTATTTATTTGATTTTGTTTCTGCATTCCAATCTAAATTGAAAAGAGGAATTACTGTATTCCTTCTTCTTGGAATCAAAATTAAATAGAGCTAGCCCATTTAGTTTAATTTAAAATCAATTAAAACCTATAACCATTTCTTAAGTGAGTATTGGACAATTGAACTTCTATATTCGATCTTCTACTCCAATTGGTTCTTCCGGGCTACAATGAAAGGAGAAATCTAGGTATTTTACATTTGTGTAAATCTTCTATGCTTTTGGATTTTGTTTGAGGTTAAGCCAGAAAAATCTCAATCTATTGGTTATTTGAGGAGAGCCAGAAAACTCAGAAGTGGGGTTTTTGAATTGTATAAGCCTATTTGAAAGACACAATTGTGAAGGTTTTAGGTGAACCTATGAAACCTATTTTCATAGTGAATGCTAATATCCCGTGTGAGGATATTAGGAGTGGAGTAGTAATCTGTGTGGCTGTTGTTTAACAGTTGGTGTACACACAGGAGAACCACTATAATTCTTTGTGTTTTATGGTTTGAATGTTTATTTAATTTCTATCTTTTATCATTCAAAGCTGTGGTGTATATGTGGATGTAAATGTTGTAAATTTTTATATTTCAAGCATTATGGGAATGTTGTAATAGTTTAGAATTTAATTTCTTGCTATTTCCTTTATTTCCTTTCAGTTTGAGTTTTTGATATTCTAATTGTTCTAGTAAGGTTGTCCTGCCATAAACCCTTGATTTTTATGGTGCAAGGTTGTCCTTAGAACAACATTGGTATCAACCTCTCTATTTTAGTGCTTTACATTTCAGCACTTTGATTTGTTTAAAAGTTCTATCTTTCATTCAATTGTTTATAAGGCTATCTTATTCATTTAGATTCCGCTGTTAAAGTTTTAATTTGGCATAGTCCTATTCACCCTCCCTCTAGGACATAGCTAGGCCTTTTCATGCCACACTACAAACCAGTGGAGGGTTGAACATCTACCATTGAAACCCGTTTGGGATCATTGAAGTTCTGGATTAATATGAAATTAGTTTTCCCTCTTAATTCAGGTCTTCGTGACCTTGTGAACAGATTGGATGTAAATTAAATGTTATGGTGGGGTCCACCTTGATGTATGTGCTGTACATCCATGATGTTCATCTGGTGGGCCCATTTGGAATATGCAGGGCCCACCCCAATATGATGTATATGAGGCCTAGGTGATGTATTTGTGCCCTATTTGGCGAGGCCCAATATGATGCATTTGGGGCCCATTTGATGAGGCCTGATGTGATACATATTGGCCCATATGTTGAGGCCTAATATGATGTATATGAGGCCCATGAGTGAGGCCCGATGTGATGTATGAGAGGCCCATAGATGTGGCCCACTGTGATGTATTTAAGGCTCATGGGACGTGACTAATTGTAATATATTTGAGGCCCATGGGATGTGGCCCAATGTGATGTATATGAGGCCCATGAGTGATGCATATGTGGCCCATGAGTGAGGCCCAATGTGATGCATATGTGGCCCATGAGCGAGGCCCATCGTGATATGTATTAGGCCCTTAAGTGAGGCCTATAGTGATGTATATTAGGCCCTTGTGTGAGGCCATGGGCCCACTATACGTTTTCCTCTATGTGGGCCACTCCTTGGTAGCAATGTTGGTTAACTGTCCACATCGATGGGCGATGATGGTTAAATGTCCACATTGTGACCTTCCCGTAGGCCTTTATTAGGCCTATTCTCATTATTCTGGGTCAACCCAAATCATTGGGCCCCATTGATGTTGCGTGGTCCATCATCGTCACAGACGGATGGATCCGTGCTATTGGTTTTGGTATATCTATGGCCGAGGGCCGATCTTTATATTTTAGTTTAGTTCGGCTGTTCATCTATGGACCCCGCCTTGCGTATAGGTCGATTATCGATGCCGGTTATCGATACCGATTATGAGTATGAGACAGTATAGCATCATGATACATGCCTATACACATCATCTACATGTTTGTTATGAGATGTGGTGGAAAATTGCATATGTCATAGGGTAGGTTGTTTATGGAACTCCCTGATAAGCAGAGTCATCCCATATGAGCGCACGGTATGTGCAGGATTGATGCATGATTGAACTGTGTGACTCATGCATATTGCATTGTATGTTGTGATTGCTGTATGCCTTAATGACATCAGGGCCATAGTCTTCACAGGCATATCGTAGAGGGTAGGATTGGACACCGAAAATACTGTTATTAACATCAGGGTTTCATAAATGTCCCTGGGTGAAAATCCCTAAACCTGATGGTACCAGAGGATGACTCCAATGTCGAGACTGAGTGGATACATGAGCGCACGAGGGCCGAATACCAGGAGGCTGCGTCTCCCATTGTGTCGTAGTCGGTTGGAAGGGGGTGTGGCCTTACCCGCCCAAGGGTAGGGGCAATTGCTAGGCTGAGTATGACCAGCTCGTAAATGGGACCAGCTTGTAAATGGATCCGCTATCAACGTTCCGGATGGTATTGACAGACTATTTGCCAAGCGGATAGTGAGGTTTCTTATGCTCACTTGGACTGTGTGCTTGGGAAAGGGGCAGTGTCATTTGGAGTGTACTAAACCCCGGTGATTATCCAGAGTGAGAACTGTATTGATATTTGATGCTCTAGTGATGAGCTGCATTGATATGTGGATTCAGATGAGGATTGGTATGCTTGAGTAACATCTTGCATTGCATGGCCTAGGTATGGCCCACACCATTCATGTCTTGCATCGCATGGCCTTGATGTGGCCGATAGTATTCATGCCTTACATCGCATGGCTTTTATGTGGCCGATAGCATTCATGTCTTACATCGCATAGCATTGGTATGGCTGATAGTATTCATGGATTCGCCAGCATATTTCGCACTACTCTAATATTATATTCTGAGCAAGCTTATATTATGCACACACTCTCACCACCCTCTAAGCTTTCTATAAGCTTATGCAGGATTGATGCGTGCAGGTGACACCAGGTCGTAGCCGTAGCTTAGTAGGAGCAGGAGCGTGCAGTCGAGCTTCAGGAGCTTCCGTTATTATTATCATTGTATTTCCCTTTATGCGCATTGTACCTTAAAGTTTTTTTATCATAGTGGATTTTGTGATGGTGTCTTAGTTATTGTTTATGGGTTATGCTTAATACAAATCAAATTCATGTTAAAAATCCTCCTTTTAGGATCTTAGGATCAGAACCTAGTATATGGGTGCCGAGAGCCGATAATGGGGTACTACGGAGGCTGTCGGCTCTGAATTCAGCGATCGGAAATTTTGTGAGCCCAATTTTCGAGTTTAGGGCGTGACACTCATCCTCGTATACACAAGAGGAGGGTAGCTAAGGATACAAAGAGTCACCTACGGGACTGGCTACTCGCACATTGCAATAATTAGATCGAATGAAAGCAATCTGTAGGTAAAAGGTTCCAGCATGTGGCTACAATCCACGTCGTAAAGTAGACAATATTAGGTATATGTCAGGTCTACAATACGTAGGTTATTCTACATGAGGTACGACTTATCTCATAACCTCACAACCTGGCTATTAATTCAAGCCATAATATTGATCGCATGAAACAGAATGGTGTGATTATGTTATTCGACTTCATCGGTCTTATCTTTAATCTTAAAAGATTGTAGGTGGGTACGACACACTCATATCCTTATCCTTTATTATTCACAATAAAGAGAAGTCCATACCTTAGTATATGAACATCGCCCCAAATGTACCTCTCTTGTACATTCAAGGTTGGTTAACCCGTGCGAGTGGGTGACCAGCCTGCCAATAAAAAAATAGAAATCCTACATGATCTCATGGAAATTACTGATGATCTACTTACCTAATTTATATTAGTACTCAATATTGAATAAATGGAATATGCTATTCATTAATGAAAGATCGAATGTACTAAACACAAGCATATTACTCAAACTTTCCTCAATCTCATCTGCCTGATGTGAAGCTGAAATAGATCTCTAGCTATAGGTTTCGTCATGGGATCAGCCATCATTTCCTTAGTAGAAATGTAACTGAGGGCGACCTTCCTATCTCTCACTTGATCACGGACATAACGATACTTGCTCTCAATGTGTTTGGACTTCTGGTGGTGTTTAAGATCCTTCGCTAAGTCAATGGCAGAAGTATTGTCTATCTTTAGCGATATAGGCGGACGAACGCTCGGTACAACACCCAGACCCAGTAAAAATCTGTGAACCCATACACACTTCTGAACTGCAGCACAACATACAATATACTCGGCCTCCATAGATGAAAGAGATGTGGATGTCTGTTTTTTACTCGACCATGAGATAGCTCCTCATCCGAGTAAGAATACATATCCCAAAGTAAACTTTCCCTCGTCGGTGTTATTTCTCCAAGCAGCATCAGAATGTCTTTGAGTTCGAGACTTGTGCCTTCATAACACAACATTAGGTCTTTTGTTCATCTGAGATAACGAAATATATGTTTGATGGCTTGCCAATGAGACTGTCCCGGGTTACTATGATAATGGCTGGTTATGCCAACTGCATAACTAATATCCGGTCTGGTACAAAGCATAAATACATTAAGCTCCCTACTGCGCTTGCATAAGGTACTAAGGACATAGCCAATTTCTCGGCTTCATTTTGGGGATATAATTTTCTATCTAACTTGGTAGCTTTATCCATGGGGGTTTCAACAGCTTTTGAAATTTTCGTCATGAACCGCTCTAAGATCTTTTGTATATAGGTGGCTTGAGACAAGTCTAAAAATTTCTTAGGGCGATCCCTAATGATTTTTACCCCAAGAATAAAGTTGGCTTCACCGAGATCTTTCATCTCAAAGTTCGAGAATAGTCAATCTTTAGTCAATATCAATAATTGCATATCATTACCAGCTAGCAGGATATCGTCTACATATAGAGATAGTATCAGAAAAGATCTTCCAAAACGTTTCATGTATACATAATGATCTTCTTCACTCATTGTGAATCCAAAAGCAGTGACGGCTAAGCGGAACCTTGTGTACCACTGTCTTGAAGATTGCTTCGGCCCATATATAGATTTTAATAATTTGAAGACTTTCTTTGGATGCTTTTTGTCCACATAACCCATTGGCTGTTGCATGTATATCTCTTCATCCAAGTCACCATTTAAGAAGGCGGTCTTTACATCCATCTGATATAACTCTAAGTTTAAACTTTTGACAATAGATAAGATCATGCGGATTGAGGAGCACTTTGCAATGGGTGAAAAAGTCTCCTCATAATCAATGCCTTATTTCTGTGTGAAACCTTTAACAACTAATCGTGCTTTGTACTTGTCCATCGTACCATATGCCTTTCTTTTGATCTTTAGTACCCACTTATTATCTATCGCTTTGCGATTGGAAGGCAGATCAACAAGTTTCTAGACTTTATTCTTCTCCATGGAAGTGATCTCTTTGTCCATAGCGGTCACCCAATTGGCTGAGTTAGAAGATAATAATGCATCCTGATACGAATCAAGTTCACCATCATCAACTGCAACGCAAGAGAATGTCTGCCCCTCAATATCGAAGTATCTTCGGAGAATCAATCTTCTTTCACTTCGAGGTAACTCAGGAGCCTGCAGAGATGTTCTCTAATGTCCCGATGAACTACAGGAGCATCATCATTTTGAGAAGCAGAACTCCCACTCTCCTGAGATACATCGAGTATTTTAAAAAGTTCTATTGGAACCTTTTGCTTCATTCGGTTGGGGTATCTATATTCGATGGAGGTTACGTCTCAAGATTTTATCTCAATCCATCGTCCATGGTCCTCATAAATTAGAACATATTCCTTTGAATCATGGGGTACCTTATGAACTTCTGTCACGCTCCAAACTCGGAAAACGGGCTCACAAAATTTTCGATCGCTGAATCCAGTGCCGACAGCCCCCGTAGTGCCCCATTCTCGGATCCTGGCGCTCATATGCTAGATTTCCGATCCTGGGATCTTACAAGGAGAATTTTTAGTATGATTTTTTTTTGTAATGGAGCATAACCACAAGCATAACCAAGTGACAAAACAACATCACCACATATCCACTATATCAAAAATTTTAAGTACAAAGCGGAAAGGGAAATACAAGGTGATCAAAAGGCTCAAAATAATTCAATGCGCACTTCTGTCTCAGCGCTGCTGCGATCCAACGACACTTGCATGCAACGGTCATGCATTAGCTTACAAAAGCTTAGAGGGTGGTGTAAGTGTGTGCACAAGGTGAGAGCCAGGTATACAATATCAGAGTAATGTAGAAATATGTAGCTAAGTCCATAAATGTTATCAGCTGTACTAAGGCTATGTGATGCAAGGCATAAATACTATCCGCCATACCAAGACCATGCGATGTGAGGCCTACGTAGCCAAATGTCCTATGTGAGATGCAAAGCAAGCATGCCAGTCCTCATCAAGTACACATATCAGTACAGTTGCTCTCTGGGATATCATCGGGGTCTAATATACTTCACATTGACTGCTACCTCCCTAACCGCATAACCCAACAAGTGGAAGAGACTACACTATCCGCCTGACCAGTAGTCTGCCAATATCTACCCGGCTCGTCGATAGCGGACTCATTTGTAAGCTAGTCAAACTCAGCCTAGCTTACAACCCCCTCACTCTGGTGGTTAGGCTACACCCCCTTCCAACCAACCACGACATAGTGGGAGACGTGGCCTACTGGTATTCGGCACTCGGGCACTCGTGTATCCACTCGGTCTAGATGTTGGAGCATCTCCTGATACTAAAAGGTTCTGGGACTTTCACCCAAGGACATCCTAAGTGCCTACAGTGCTAGAACTAAGTATTTTCAGTATCCGATATGGCCATCCACGATGTGCCTGTGGGGCCACGACCCTGATGTCATTAGGGCGTACAATGATCATAACACACAAATGTGAGATGCATGAATTACACCGTCAAATCATGCAGCAATCCAACGTGTACCGCGTGATCATGTGGGACACTCCGTCTCATAAGGAGTCACGTAAATGTCTTAGCCCAACTGGCTTATGCTATGATCAAACATTCCTCATATAAAGCATACATATGATGCGTATGGGCATGAGTCATGGAATTATACTAAGCATGTTATATGGTGATGAACTATCCTTCCAACGAGGATGGGCTTAGACGGCCTACACATAACAAGTATGGGCCCATCAATGGGCCCTAGGGAGAGTTATAATGTAGACATTTAACCAACATTATTCTTACAATGTGGACGTCAAACCATCATTACTCCCAAGGCACGACTCGTCATAAAAATCATCACACAAACCATGGTGGAATCATACATTGCAATGGACCTTAAGGACATCCCGTTGGGCCTCAACCCATGGGCCTTAGATACATCAAATGGGCCGCATCACATGGGCCTTATATTTATTAAGTGGGCCACATCAATGAGCCGCACCAATGGGCCTTATGTACATTACAATGGGCCATAACCCATGGGTCTTGAATACATCGCAATGGGCTGCATAACATGGGCCTTATATACATCAAGGTGGGCCTCAACAGAAGGCCATAAATACTTCAAGATGGGCCTAATCATATGAGCCTCATATATATACCACTTAACGGACGGACCACCAATACATCAAGATGAGCCTCATATATACCAAAAAAGAGTCATATTGAAGGATCATTTGGACCATACACAAATAGCAGTGGAGATAATAATTCTCACTATTAAATAAATCATAGGGCCCACCATAAAGTTTATTTTCCACTCAATCTAATCATAAGGTCTTAAAGACCTGGATTAAGAGGGAAAACAAATATCATAATGGTCTAAACCCTGTAGTCTAAGGGTTTTAATGGTGGACGCTCAATCCCATTGTTTTCTATAATGTGGTCCACCTGATCCTAGATCTGTCTCATTTTTAGTCTCATGTCATAAAATTATCTTTCAAAAATGGTTGGACGGTTTGCATGCAACACAAGCATCATGGTGGGTCCCATAGATGGATGGCGAGGGTGAAACAGGTGGGGCCCACATAACTTGGTGACATCACGTACACCAGCTATATAGCTGGTGCATGGCACTCCAGCCAATCTGCTTCATAAGGTGGGTCCACACGTGTGGCCCACCATAATATTTATTTTCCATCCAATGTTGATAAGGTCACACAGACCCAGATGAAGAGGAAAAACAAATTTCATATCAATCCAAAACTTCTGTGACAACTCAAAAGGGTTTCAATGCCAGCCGTTCAATCCCATTGTTTTCTGTGACGTGGGCCACCTGAGCTCCATATATGGCTGATTTTGGGGTGGCCCACTGCCCCAAAGGGGCCTATCAAATGCACAGTGTGATGTTCAACACACATCACGTGGGGCCCACGGTTGGGACCACGTCCCTGCCTCTAGTGAGCCGTAGCAGCAGGACGCTGCTGCAGCGTCCTCTGGACGTGCAGCAGCAGCGCCTGCTGCACAAGATATTTTTTTAAATTTTTTTTTTATTTTTCGGTAGTTTTTCCTAGGTGGGGCCCGCATCAGAAGAATCCACCCCACCCATTGGGTTCTACAGTTTATAAGAGATCCATCAAGCCCAATATTGAGCATGTTTTGGTGTATAGAAACATCGGAGTGGGTTTCAATGGTAGAAAACACTATTTTCTAAGAAATGGCTTGCCAAATAATTGGATTGGCTCCAATTTTCGGCTCAATGCCTAAAATGAGCTGAGGAATGGAATGGATGGCGTGGATAAGGTTCATACATCAACGTGGGGCCTGCAGG
This sequence comes from Magnolia changhungtana, assembly GCA_030180095.1. NCBI lineage: Eukaryota > Viridiplantae > Streptophyta > Magnoliopsida > Magnoliales > Magnoliaceae > Magnolia > Magnolia changhungtana. Next base: position 5,632,889 of record JASAUF010000303.1, read on the forward strand.
GGCGGCCCTTCCCAAAAGCTTTGAACCAAAGCTAATATTTGTGTTTTCAGTTAACGTATAACGTCCCTGGATGCTGGATAGTTTTGGCATAGCACGTATATAAGGTGGGCCCTGCTCAGGTGGGCCACCAAATGGTGGATGGTGTGGATACAAAACATATATAAAGTGGGCCCCACCTACAGATGGCTTGGATAAAATACATGCTTCATGGTGGGGTCCATCCGGGTGGGCCACACGGCCACATCATCACATATAATAGGAAAAATGAAAGAGAGAGAGAGAGAGAGAGAGATATACACGTATGATGGAGGGACCCCGACACTATGGGCCCTCCCTTGCAAGCATTCAATCATACATTAAGTGAGTCCCAAAACATGTGGGCCTACCAAATCAAAAATCAATGGTGGAGATTACTTCTCCACCAAAATGGAAGGTCTAGATGACCTCTTCAAATCTTCAAAAAGTAAACATCATGATGGGGTCCATGGAGAATGACCCCATCATGGAACGATCATGTGAATCAAGGTGGGCCATCGGCCACGCTTAGGGTCCAAAGTGAGATCCATACCATCAATCGGTAGGCCTCACTTGGCCATTCATCAAAAAAATGAAATCTAAGCCCATAGAAGCACCCACTGTTGGATCTTCTTAGTCCAATGGAACGCTGTTCTTCTTGTGTCTCACTTTCATGGAAGGTGATGAGAGATGAAGGGTTAGGATGATAGATCTAGTGATAGGAAGTGGGCCACACAACACACTTTTCTCTCTTGGAATTCCTTGGACGTGCACCTCTCTTTTGCTCTTTGTTGCTTGGAAAATGTGAAGAGAAAGAGAGAGAGAATGAGTGGTTGTAAGAGAGGTGATGGATATGAGTGATGGATATGAGGTGATAGGTGTACTTGACTTGAGAGTTGACGTGGTGGTTGCTTGACTTTGGGAGAAAGAAAGTTTGGGTGTGTACTTTGATTGATTGATTGATTGATTGATGGGATGGGTTGTAGAGATTCTCTTGGGATTGCAAATGTGTGGTGTTTTTCCTCGAACCGAACGTGGGCCCACATCTCCTGGCCAGGATATCGGATCGGTATGCAAGACGCGGAGTTGGAACCGCAGCGACGGTGCGGTCGCAATGATACAAGTCTTGGATTAAGCCAACTCAAATATACTGGGATACAACTTAGGGTCGCGTGCAAATGTCGATTATAGGTCGCGGGTTGCCGAAAGTCGACGGGAAGGATCGCGGGAGTCGACGGAATAGTACGGACTAGGATATGGGCCTTACAAACTCGCATTTAATGGTTTTACTATTAAGTTTACCTCTATGTGGAGTAGGTAGTAAAACATATCCCAAAAATCTCCAAGGGCGTAGGTTAGCTAGAGAAGGAATCCTCCTAGATCACATCTCATATGGGGTCTTAAGAATGGATTTGGATGAAACTCCATTAAGGACGTAGACGGCTATTAACAGCGCGTCTCCCCAAAATATGGTAGAGAGATTAACTTGTGCCATCATCGATCTAATCATGTCCAATAATGTCCTATTCCTTCTCTCTGCAACACCATTTTGTTGTGGAGTGTAAGCCATTGTGTATTACCGAACGATGCCAATGTTTTCACAATATAATTTAAATGTTTCAGATATATACTCGCCACCTCTATAAGATCGAAGGATTTTAATCTTTTCTCAAGCTGATTTTCTACTTCAGCTTTATATTTAAGAAAACAATTAAAAGCCTCAAATTTGTGTGAGATGAGATACACATATCCTTAGCGCGAGTAATCGTCAATGAAACTGACAAAGTATTGACATCCATTTCTGGTATGTATATCGAAGGGTCCACATATATCTGAATGAATTATCTTTAATTGGCCCTTGGACCTAGCCACTTTAGGAAATGGTTTCTTCAAAGTCTTCCCGAATATACAATGTTCAAAAGATGACAAATCAACTTTAGATAAGTAGTCTAACACACCAGAACGTACTAGTCTTTCCAAACGATTCTTTCCGATGTGACCTAACCTCGCGTGCCATTTTAGAAATTCAAATATTACAGTTTCATTCGATATAGCAGATAAAGCAAGAGATGCATTATCACTATCTATGTCCAGAATAAATAAATTTGAAATTAAATTTTCCTATGCAAAGATGAGGTTATTTAGTCTCAAAGAAACTCGTGTCTCAGAAAAACGAATATCAAAACCATCAAATAATAACCTAGAAATAGAAATTAAATTTCGACGCATGCCCGGTGCATAAAGAGTATCACAGAGGATTATTGTTCTCCCAATACGCGTACGGAGATGGTAAACACCAATCCCTAGTACGTCTTAAACAACGTTATTTCCCATATACACCTTGTAACTTCCCTTTGCTACAGGTTGAAATTCCTTGAGTCCTCGATGACTTCGTGTTACGTGCTTTGTTGCGCCTGAATCCAAAATCCACTCGTTAGATATAATATCAACGGAAAGAATTTAAGAACAAATGCCTACATACAAAATATCTAGTGACTTAGGAATTACCATATTTTTATAGGCACACTGTCGGGCAAAATGACCGAAATTTTCACAAATGAAGCAGATTATGTTGGCCTTTTTATGCTTCTTCTTTTCATTCCCCTTCTTGAGATTTGGAGGAGGTGTTGCGGATTTCTGTTCTTGGTTATGCTTTTTCTCCTTCTTTCATGCTTTGAACCGTTTCTTATTAGCTTTCTGCTTATGGGTCTCTACTGCAAAGGCCTTGGCCAAACCAGGCTGAATTGCATTCATTTCAACCTCTCGTACCAAATGGCCACAAAAGTCTTTGAACATAGTGATAGAATCAGTATGGTTCAGAATTCTTTTGATTGGGGCCTAAGATTTGGGAAAGGAATGGTGCATTGCTATTATCTTTTGATTTTCAGTTAATTTACACCCAACATTCCTAAGGGCACCTATCATTTGCTCCATCTTACGAATATGATCTTTGATGGGGCAGCTGACTGACATCCTGTACTCCTGGATAGAGCCGGGCATTTTTGACTCGATCTAGTGGATCCGACCCGATCCGAACTGAACCGAATCGACAGTCTGGATTGGTGCGAATTGAGTAGGGCCAGTCAGATTTGATCGTTCATCGGATCGAGTTTAGACCAGTGGCTAATATGGACTGATCCGATCCGCACAATGTTCATTAACACTATTTCCTGTAGTGTTGTCCACTTGAGATCGGGATATACCACATTTTTGGTTTAGTATCATAAAATGATCTAGAAAACTAGATGGATGACATGGATGAAATAACTACATCATGTGGGTCCACAGAGCACCAACCATCAGCCAGGGGCCGATGGCAGGGGAGTAGCCAATCCCTCTCTCAGCTCATGACTCGATGTACACATCGAGCACCAAGTTAAGAGAGAGAGAGAGAGAGAGAGAGAGAGAGAGAGAGGGAAATAGTTCTATGTGGTGGAGCTCATGGGAACTTCCCATGAGGTCGAGCTATGTGGGCCCCACCGTGATGCATGTCGAACATCAACACCATGTATTTGATGGGCCCCCTTTAAATTATGGGATATCCCAAAAATCAACCGTATAAAGAACTCAAGTGGGCCATACCGTCTAAATCATGTGAAGACATTCCTAAAACATTTAAAAGCACTTAGTGGAGCCCACCTAAAATTTGGATGTATCTGAAACTTGGCCTGACCCCTCATCCAAGTGGGACACACATAATGAATGGTTTGGATTTTTGAACCACACCTCAGTGGGCCCAAAAAATGATTATGAATATTATAATGGGAGGGTAACCCGTAAATGTACGTGAAGCATTTACGGACTGGTATGGTCCACTTGAGCATTGGATATGCATCAATTTTGGGTTCAACCACTAAAATGATCTGGAAAAATGAATGGACAGCATGGATAAACCACATGCATTCACGGTGGGCCCCAACAGAGTTTACTCAGTGCAGTGGATAAACCACATGAGGCAAGGCAGTTTCGTGTTGTGCATGTCAACACAGGACGCGGATTAGATACTGACAGGTTGAGTAGTGAGTCGGCTACTGAAGTGACCTCACCAAGTTCTGTTGGCCCCAGTATGATGTATGTGTTATATCCACCCCATCCATCCATTTTTAAATATCATTTTAGGGTATGAACCAAAGAATGAGGCAAATAAAAATCTGTAGTGGACCACACCAAAGAAAACAGTGGGGAGAGTGATTCCCACTGTTGAAACTATCCTAAGGTTCATCATAATGTTTATTTGAAATCCAACTTGTTAAAAAGTTAAAAAAGACATGAAATAAGGGAAAACACAAATATCAACTTGATCTAAAACTTTTGCGGCCTTTAGAAGTTTTTAACGGTGGGCATCACTGTCCCACTGTTTTGTGTGCTGGGGTCCACTGGAGCTTTGGATTTAACCCGTTCTATGGATATTGCCCTAAAATGATCTCTCCAAATGGATGGAAGGTGTGGATACAAAACATACATCATGGTGGGGCCCACAAAACTTGCTGACATCACTTCAGTAGCTAGTCTCGTTAGTCGCTACTTGACCTGTCAACCTATCAGTAGCTAATCCACGCCCATCAACACAGCAGGTTACAGGCTGGCCGTGTAGATACGTGTTGTGCAAAGACGAGCGGAGACGCGCCTCGAGCTCTGAGTTGTATGAACAGCTCAAATGAGATCAAAATTACATGGGCCCCACATTGATGTATTTATTATATCCATACCATTTATTCATTTTTCGTGATCATTTTAGAGCATTTGAAAAAAAATGAATCATATCTAAAGCTCAAATGGACCACATCGAAAATAACAGCGAGGATAATAATTTTCACTGTTAAAAAATTCGTAGGGCCCACCATAACGTTTATTTTCCATCTAATCTATTAATAAGGTTAAAAATACATGGATGAAGAGGAAAAACAAATTTCATATTAATCCGAAACTTCCGTGATCTCCAAAAGGGTTTTAATGGTAAACGTTCAATCCCTCATTATTTTTTTGCAGTGTGGTCCATCTGATCTTTAGATCTGTCTTATTTTTCAGCTCAAGCCTTAAGAAGAACTCTCCAAATGGATGGACAGTTTGGATATAACACATACCATATAGTTTGACCCACAGACCCAACCCGATTTGAACCGTACCCAACTCGATCCAACTTGGTTTCCCTGACCGAGTCGGACTAGGTTTGGGTCAGGCCAACCGTGCATCAGATCGGTTCGAGTCAGATGTCCCAGACTCGGTCCCGGATCGGATCGAGTTCGGGTCAGCCCACGTAGGTTTCGGACTAAATCGAGTTGGACCTAATCCGATTCGACTCGGTCCGATGCCCAGCTCTAATCCTGGAATTCTAATTCCATTGCCCAAACTTTTGCATCTGACTTCTACGCATACGCATTTGTCAGTGCTTGCCAGATTCCTTTAGCGGTGTCATGTAATTCATACGTTGGTATGAGTTCTTTGTGCATAGTGCTAATTAGGACATTACGGGTGGAACGATTCTGTTTACGCCACTTATTGTAGCTGGTCATTGCAGCCTTATGTTCTCCTAAATTTATTTTTTAAGCCAATATAGGTTCCTCTTGAACCTCATCGAGTGTATGCGATATGTCGTCCTCGTTCAGAAGGCTTCGCACCTCGCGGAACTAGTCTTCGTAGTTGTTACCGTCGAATTATTGTCCTTTGAGCTGTTCAACGATTAATGCTTTGGTAGCCATCTCTACATTGCATCAACTATCACTACTTAGCTATGATCTAAGGTATTAACACTAATCATCAACATTTCTACGTGTTATTCAAAATTTCAAGGTATAAAAGTAGTCAACATATCTTAATGAGATCTGAAAGTTCACATACCCAAATGGGCAGTGTAGATTAATCAAGTTATCTTTTTAAGATGAATTTGATGCTTTTATAAGAAAATATTTTTATAACGTGCAATCTTCCATTATAGGTTGCATGCATCAGTTGGTGGAGGAGAATTAATTCACACTAAGGTTATCCACAACCTTTATATATATGGAGCTTCTAGCACTAAATTTTCTATTTTCCAATGAAAATGAGTTTAGATCTAATCACATCAAGCCTAATTATGTCACAAATATGAACATTATCATCAGATTAAAAAAAAAAATAATAAAAATGCTTAGATATCAAGAGAGTTCTATCATCACCAGTGATCATGTCCATTAGCGATGGATCCGATCATTACCGTTAATGGTCATTGTTGATGATGGATCCTATCATCAACATTGATCATCATGGTTGATGATCGTTTCGATTACTAATGATATCTAGATCACTAATTCTCAAAGTAGATTTTATCTACACCATCCATCCATTTTAATAGCTCATTATAGGCTTGAGCACAAGATTAAAGCATATCAAAAGCTTGAGTGGACCAACATTGACATGGGCCCCTTTGATGGGGACAACCTAGATGGTGGGACACCATCTTATGATTTGATCTGTTAGGATTTATCATCATGGTAGGGTGCATCTATTTGAGGGTTTGAATGTAATACACATGCACAATCTACACCCGTTTATATCTCTGGCAGGGAACCACAAGGTTTCTAATCCAGACCATTGGTCTATAGTGTCCCACGGTGAATAGCCATGGACACGTGCCTTCAATGAGGTAAACATTCTATTATTTATGTGTTACTGATAAACGGTCCAGATTTGAAAATACATTAACTGTTCACATTCAACAGAAAAAGGTTCTGAATCCTGATAGTTAGATCCTGAACATTCTCACGAATGCACCATAGGCGGTTGGACATGTGGATAAAATTTATAGGTCACGGTGTGCCCCATAGAGCCCCTATCTGGAGTCCGTCCACAGAGAGGGCATGATGCAAATCCCTTCCATGAGAAAGAAGCCTAGCAGCCCAGATACGCCGAAACCTCTGATTCCGGTCCTTAGGCTAACCTACAACTAGTCAGGTTTACAAAATGGTGGTAACAAACCCTCCTGGCATGTTTACAATCAACACCTTCACATGTGCACACGTGCCAACGTGAATCCGTGTGTGAGATCCAAACTGATCATCAAGTGGGCCTTACCATCTACATTCCGCTGCCTGAATTCAATCATCTTAAAGGTGTCTCACATATGTACACGACCTGTTTTAAACCATCCATTCATTTCGAATGCTAGTGGCCCAATTAATGAGCAGATTGTCCTAATGTTTAGGTTAAAAGGTTTAGCAAGCCTAATGATCAGCTTGAATTTGGCCCACGAGAAGCAGCCTCTATGGCCCAAAAAATGAGAAAGGAAAATGACATTACATCCATCATTAAAAAAAAAAAGAGAGCCACATACCTTTCGTGATGAAAATATTAAATCGGAGATCCACTGTTGATGCTCTGATACCACTGATTAGGGCTGAAAGTTGGGCGGGTTCAACCCGACCTACCTGTGACTGACCCGACATTGGGTTGGGCTCGGGCAGGATGTATCGAGTCCGATCTTAAGCTTGGGCTATACAAACACCAACCTGATAAAACTTGGGTCGGGCTTGGGTTTAGGTCTCGTGTTGCCCGACCCAACCCGAACCCGATCAATATGTAAGCTGCTCATACATTATAATTGAGTCTGGATCATCGGTGTTGAAGGCACAAAAAATTCCAGTGCCGTCGAGTTTCATTGGTACATATAGATTGCGTGTCACACAACACGTCTTTTAAAGGAGTAGTTGTCTTATATTTTAGCTTGTTTGTTTAGAAATAAAATTGAAATTCTTTACAATAAATAACTACATATATAATTAATAAAATCATATATACAAAAAATAAGTGTGTATTGAAATATAATAGACGAATGTAATAATGAAAATACTAGCATGTATCCACCCGACCAACCTGACTAACCCGACCGAGCCCGCTTGGGTTGAGAATTTCCAACCCAAGGTTAGGTTGGGTTGAGGTATAGGAACCTTGGGTTGGGCTAGGGTTGAGCACCAACCCGACCCAACCCGCCCGACTTTCAGCCCTACCACTGATAGGAAGTGCGGAAGTGTGAGCCCTCAAGATCTGACGGTTTACAAGATATGAAACCTTCACAAAGTTGAAGATGAACGGTCCAGATCCAACGACCCACCTATCCACTACTAGAGCAGATAGGTCTAATCACCCCTCTGATTCTACGGTATAGGTGGCCTCGAATCACGATCTATAGTTTATATGTCCCAAGGACAAGCTAAATAAACAAATTTTTATGTACCACTATCCCTCCTTTTTACTCTTGTTATTTTTCATATGTTTGGACAAGATAGCCTTATCCTATTTATAGAAAAGGATAGGAGTTTGGATGAGACTAAAAGTTATCTGGTCTTATCCCTATCTCCCCATCTAAAACCAAATTCAAATTTGAATTTGAAATGCAACTGAAAGGAAGAGGCCTAAACACATGGGACCCACCCACTAGTGATTTCCCACCAGTAGGCTCCATTGGCCTATGTCCAACACTTATAGCTTTAAGGAGCAATTTTATAGCCCTCCTTGTTGTAGTCTCACTGAATTTTCCACACTATTTTTTTTTTTAAATGCATGATTCAAATATCAACTCTCGATTCCCACATAATGCAAATATGATGTAGGATGTGGTACAAATGCATTCTTAATATAGTTGTATCAAAAAAAAGTCCAAACAAAAATGAAAATATTCCCATATAGGGTATGATGTATTGGGCCCCACGTATAGTTCGAAGAAATTCATTTTGAATATAAAATTTTATCATTCAAAATTTTAACCATAAAAGAATCATAATTTTTTTTATTCAAGTATCGTCATGGAACACACAATATATTAAACTTTATGTAACGATGGTTTTGGAGTCAACCAACCCGCATGGCAAGTCATGTAAGAAAACATACACTTCTAATTCAAAATTGTTATTTTAGAAAAAATTATTAATTTTAGTAATTTTTATACATCTCCATAATTTTAGATATTTAATATTTTCATCTTTATTTATTTATTTATTTAGAAATTGCTTATAATAATGTTAGGAATGCTTCAGTAAAATTTGTCTAGACATTTCTATTTTTGGCATATTAAACTTTAAAAAAGTTTTATTATAACTAAAAAATTAGACTTTAAAATAATATTACTATTTTGGGTAATTTTGAATTTGAATTTTGATTTTCTTTATTAGTTGTGTAATCAAGAAATCATATACACATATTATACAATAAAATTTTAAAATTATCTCTCTTATTTTCTTGTGGGCTTAAAAATCACCTTGTGAACTCCAAGTTTTGTGTACTTAGAGAAGGTGATCTTCTTCCCGATTCAAGCTTTGTCCCGAGTCAAGATACTAGTCTTTCATATACAACATGGCGGGCCCCAAAGTTACTATAGTGTTGCAAGGGATCTTCTTCTCTTGCTTTTCAAAATCGTTACTAATGAGATTTTTTATCAATGCATAAAAGAAGATGGTGGTACTACATGGTTGTAAAATAATTTGGATCATTTAAACCCTTGACTAAGAGCTTGATTAGGAGCTTATAAATGGAGATAAATGAGAAATGGAATTGGAGATAAATGAATTGGGAGTAAATGGCTTAGTTTGTTGTGTTTGGATGAGAGTAAATAATATGCATTTGAAATACAAATATTCTGTTTGGATGGGAGTAAATGAAAAGAATTGAAAGGCATTGAAAATTTTCAATATATTCACAAGAACAAAAGTGATATTCCAAATTAACTTTGATATACTAAATTATTGTACATATGTGATATTTAGCCAATTGATTGTAATAAGCCCATTGAAAAATATACTTTATACAAAATTAGAAAATTTTGTGCCTCAGGTGGGCCACAAATATAAGGATCAGAAACAAGCTACTTACCAATGTTTTTTTTAACCGTTCATTTGAGTGGACAACATTTGAATGATTTGGATTATGCTATTGGTGTGATTTTAGTGATGTAGTCGATAATTGAATTGTTTTAGAGTATTACTAGCATGATGTGTATGATGGACATGTACGTGACACCACTTTTTTTTTTTCACTCGTGTGACTCTCCAAAAGAGCTCAAAAAGACATTTCACTCCATTTACTTTCAAATCTTCTCTCTTAGAGAGGAATTCTAAGAGAATTTCATTTACATGCTCATTTACTTCAATTTCATTTCATTTTCATGCATTTACTTCCATTCAAACATACCTCAACCTCGATTTACCTTCATTTACTACCAATTACCTTCTTTTACCTCCACACAAATACACCCCAACTTCCTAGATATCACACATGTACACTAATTTAGAATATTATAACTAATTTGAGATTTTACATATGCTCCTATGAATATACTAAAATCTTTCAATACCTCCCAATTTCACCCATTTACTCCCATACAAACGGAATCATTGGATTTCAAATGCATTTCATTTACTTTTACGGAAACACAACTAAGCCATTTACTCCCAATTCATATACCTCCAATCCCATTTCTTGTTTACCTCCTTTTATAAGCTCTCAATCAAATGCTAAATGTAAATTAAGCATGGTCCAACACTAACTCTAAAAAGCAGGCTACAACAATTAATTTTAAAATGGGGATGGATATAATGGGTTGCAACCACTTTCGGCTCTAGCAGGAATCACCTACAGCTAACTCCACGCTAAGCATGCAACCTCATCTTTCTTGCATAACTCCACGCTAAGCATGCAACCTCATCTTTCTTGCAAGGTGTGGGCCCCACCATCAAGATCAGATGAATTGAAAATTACATCAATCCTCCGTCATACGGGCTAGATCTACACAACGAGTAACAGTATAGATGGTTCTTCGAATCCAATTGGTGTGGCTTTGTCATTTGAGTGCATCGGCATCTTTTTTCGCCGAGTGCTCTTTTGGTAGGGCCCGCCCTGCCATTTGCAGAATATCCTTCACAAGTTATAAGTTAGTGAAAAAGATGGGGCCCATTCTGAGTTAGCACGTGGCGGAGGTGATTAGCTCTCTCTCTCTCTCTCTCTCTCTCGTTAAAAAATAAAAAACGTCAACCGTCCATGGGAGGCACGCGGATTGCTTGCAAGGCTAACCTTCCTGCAGTCGGAAGCTGGGTGGGACCCACCATGATATTTGTGAGAAATCCACTCCTTCCATCCATTTTTCTAGCTCATGTTAAAAAATAAGACCCAAAATTAAAGTGGATTATACGTTAGGAAAAGGTGGGGAGGGAAATGCCTACCCTTGAAATCTTTCCAAGGTCCCCCATGATGTCTTTATGATGAGCTGAAAACGCAAAAGTACTAGCCTAATACATAGCTCCTGTTGTTGGAAAAATGTGTTAGAAATATTGAAAAATAAAATTAATTATTTTCTTTCACTAGGCTTAATCACGTAAAATATATGTTGTCCTTAAAGTGTGATTTGCTCCCTTATCAAATTGCTGATGGGTAAAGGGTCTCCCTAGGAACAATTCCAACAAAGCAGATCCTCTGGTAGAATCAAAATGAGAATGTGTTAACAATATTCTAAAATGGAGATGCAATCCTAAGGATCTAATGGATGAGGAGAGATGTGAGTTTGAGATGATGAAATTTGGACCGAAATAGACCACTTTATATAGGCACCAGGGAGTGGACTGTTGCTAGGTGGCTATCATGGCCCGTCTGTTTTCGGACTGTTGTGGCTTTCAATGCAGCTAGTCGTTTTTAGAAACGGCTGACTGTTTCTGATTAATAATCCAACCGTTCTCAGTCGCCTATAAAGCTGTATCTCATTTCAGACCCATCTCACGTAAGCTCATACTAGACCACTTACACTGCGATCGCACCGCCTTGTGACCCCTCTGCGGTATGGTGCACACGTGCAAAGTGCATCTACTACAACCACACTGCCCACTGCCCATGCCCATGCTCGAGTGCGCGTGAACACGCAACTCGAGTGTCACAATCTCCAAAGCTCCGTGTAAGAATACTACACAAACATTCTCATATAAAATACAATTTTCTTCTTTTCATTTTTGATGTGGGACAAAAGTATACACCGCACTTTTCAATTCAAAATTCCCAAAAAACATTTTGGTAGCAAAATCTCGAAATTTTGAATATTTGATTTTTTTTTTTCAAAAAACCACAAATCTCAACACATATAGCCTCACAAATGTTTCAACGTTCAATCCCCACGTTTCTTGTCATGTGGCCCACTTGAGTTGGATCTCCCTATTTTTGGGTTCCTATATAAGATATGAGCTACCAAAACGGATGGACATGATGAATTTCTCACATATATCACACTGCATGACACCTAGCTTATTGACGCAGGGATGAACATGATGAGGTCGAGTACTGTCTCCCTCAAGAGGGTAATTGTTCTGAATCCACGGATCTTCTCTGGACTCCTTACAGAGGCTTCTCGAATCCATGAGAAAGAAAACAAGCAAAATAGAAAATAAATTCTATAAAATTTGAATTTATTTAATGAATGAAATAAACGAGTTCACAACCCTTTAAATAGGGATACCAAGCAATGGGAGAGAAATCAAAAGCAAACTACAACTAAAACTCCTAGAATTCGCAAGTTACTATAAATAGTAAACTTACTATTTATAGACGGTCATGATGTCTACTAGTGCCAAGGTTTTCGGCCAAAAATAGTAAGTGTCCTATTTGGCTTCACCAATCCGTTCTCCTAATTATTTTAAGATCTTTTCATGTTGGGCGCAACTCCTAAAGCCCGACGGATGAAGGGTTATAATGAAACTAAAACTTACTATTTATAGCAAAAATAAAATTAAAATAGGGAAACAATCGTCGATGTAGGGGTATTTCGCAAATCTGGCTTGTGCAACCCGGCATAACAGGGTTGGTTGGCTAAAGTTGCTCGTTCTACCCCAAAAATCATATATTTTATGCTCGATAACTCTTTTCGGGTTGTGAGATACGCCCGATCCAAGGTCAGACGGTCTGGATCACTTTTGTCGTCGACCGGGCCTTTTCAGATCCATCTTGGCCAAGAAACTATCGGCGACCCGCTTTACATCAGTCCCCTCCACTTCAAAAGAACTCGCCCTCGAGTTCTCGTCCTACTTTGGTTCATGATACTCGATCAGATCTGTGACGTTGAAAGTCTATGAGATCGCCATGTCATCTGGAAGATTAACAACATAAGCTTTGTTATTGATCATTCGAATGATTGGGACGGGTCCAATCTTCTTATTCTTTTTAGAGACATGTGATTCCTTCTTAGTTTGGATACGCTTGAGTATCCTTTTCACTTCATCGAGAGTTTCAGATTTCTCTCTCACGAAAACTACCCATGTATACCTAGTAAAATCATCTATTATTACCAAAATATATTTCTTACCACCCCGACTTTCCGATCTAGTAGGTCCAACGAGATCCATGTGGAGGAGTACAAGGGGTTTAGATGTGGCACTGGAGTTCACTTTCTTGTGAGTACTCCTAGTTTGTTTTCCAATCTGACATTCGCCATAAATTTTATCTATTTTCCTTAACTTGGGTAGACCTCTTATTACTTCACCTTTGCTCAGTCTATAAGGATTACGGTAATATACATGTCCTAGGCGTTATGCCATAAATCGGTCTCATTGGTCTAGACCATATAACATGATAAGTTAAACGAGCTTGAATCACAGACTATATAGCAGTTCTCAGATGTTCTGTGACCAATTAATATCACAAAAACATTCTCATTAGAAATCTCACACCCTTGGTTGGTAAATTTGACACTATGTTTATTATCACAAATTTAAGGAATACTTGAGAGATTATGCTTAAGGCCCTCTATGAACAAAACATTCTCAAATGGAGGAAGATTAAAGAGTTGAAACGTACCTTGGCCAACAATTCTGCAGTTGCTACCATCACTGAATGTGACTGAACCATCAATCATATCTTTGAGATTGGTGAACAAATATTTGTCACCTGTCATGTGTCTAGAGCAACCACTATCTAGGTACTACTTTAATTGACTCAAAGCTTTGAAAGCGGTGTGGGCAACCACACAAGCAACCTTAGGGACCTATTTCATTACTGTTTTGGGTTTTGGAGCATAGTTGGTTTTTCTATGCTTATAGTTGTTATACATTCTACCATTTGAGTAAGATTTTAGAAGCTCCTTTTGTAAATCTACAATTTTCTCTACTAAAGGCTTATGATTCTGATTTCTATAATTGATATGGTTGCTTTTAGGTTTCATAGCATGAAAAGTTTAAGGATATTTGAAACTATTTTGATTCAGACTTTTCTCTTTTGAGTTAGAGGACTCCCCTTTAAAAAACTTAGGAGGAGTGAACTTACTTTTAGGAGGTGTATTCTTATCGTAGCCCAGACCAGATCTATCGCCACATTTCCTTGATCCGGTTAGCAATCTTTCTAGTTTAGGATCACCCAGGGCATACCTCCAAGTATCCTTCAAACTTAAGTGAGAAGAGACTTTTAGTTTTAATTTTTCATTTTTTGATTTAAGGTTTTCAACTTAGGATGTTTTGAAATCTAAATCACACTTAGATTTTTCAAAATAATCAGAAAGATGCGATTTTTCTAAAATTAAGTTATCAAAAATCCTCTTTTAACTTTAAAAACTTTTTCTTTTTGAAGTTTTAGTTTTACAGTTATTTTGCAACTTTCCCTGTATAGAGCATTATAGGCATCTTGTAAATCATCATCATTTTCAAGGTTGCTTCTTAAATTTTCATCATAAGTTGAATTATAACTGTCTAAGGAAGTGACTCTGGCTAGAGTCATTAAGGCCTTGACCTCATTAGTAGACTCGGGTTTAGAATCATCTGACTCAGAAGAAACTTCAGAACAAGATGACTCATCCCATGTAACCAACATACCTTTCTTCTTAGGTTTGTCCCTCTTTGGACATTTGTTTGCTAGATGCCCGTATTCATGGCAGTTGACGCATTGGTTGTCTTTAATAAATTTTCAATTTTTAGATATAATCCTTTTCTTTTCATAAGGTTTTTGAAAATCTACCATCCTTTTGCTTTTAAAATTTTTATAAAACTTCTTGGCTAATAGTGTCATATCATCTTCAGAATTTTCACAATCAGAATTACTAGCATTATCATGAGAAGTATTTTTAGAAGACTTAAGGGCTATGGACTTACCTTTAGGAGCCTTAAAATTTAACTCGTATGTTTGTAAAGAACCAACAAGCTCTTCAACCCGCATATTATCCGTATCACGAAGTTCCTGAATGGCGGTGACCTTGGAATTGAACCTATCAGGCAATGAGCGCAATATCTTTGCACAGACTTTACTTTCTAGGATACTATCACCAAGACCCCACATAGAGTTGACTATGTCATTTAACTTAGTATAGAAGTCCATGAAAGTTTCACTTTTTTCCATACGTATTTCCTCAAACCAAGTGGTGAGGATTTAAAGTTTAGATTTCTTGACTATAGTTGTACCCTCGTGTGTCATTTTTAGAATGTCCCAGGCTTGTTTTGCAGTATCACGAGATATAATTTTTTTGAATTCATCAGGTGATAGTGCGCAAGTGATTGCATTTAAAGCCTTTGCATTGGCATTACTCTCATTTTTCTGAAGAGTGGTCCATGAAAAATAAGGTGTAACTTTAACAGATTTAGTTCCATCAGCGCCTAGAACTTCAGATGTGGGTGGGTTCCAACTAGTTACTGTGGCTTGCCACACGCTCTCATCTATGGACCTTAAAAAGCTCCTCATTCTAGCTTTCCAATAAGCATAATTGGAGCCATTAAAAGGTGGAGGCCTAGTAATTGAGAGGCTATTAAAATTTGACATCTTATAATCTCAAATCGGTTAGCTCAGGAAATAAATCCAAATAATAAAAAGGAGCTAGTAGGCTCTGATATCACTTGAAAAGGCCGAGCTTAAAGTCTTAAGGGGGGGGGGTGAATAGGACTATGCCAAATTAAAAAATAAATGCGGAATTACAAAGATAAACAAAGATAGACAAGAATTGATAAAATAACACAAGTAAATAGCAACCTCAAATGCACTAGTCTTGAGAGGTTGATACAAACTGAGTCCTAAGGACAACCTAACACTAAAAACCAAAGGCTTATGGTAGGACAACCTTACTAGAACGTTTGTAAGTATAAAAAACCCAAACTAATAAAGAGGCAAATGAAATAGACTAAGTTATTACAACATTCATCATAAGCGCATAAAGTAAATTACACCACAAGTGTATAAAGTAAATTACAACATTCACACATAAACAAATACTATCATCCACCACAATTCTAGGAATTATAGTGGTTCGTTTGTGTGTACACCAACTATTAGAAAAACAGCCACACAACTACTCCACTCCCAATATTCACACCCACGGGATATTAGCTTTTACTATGAAATAAGGTTTTCCAAGGTTCATCTTAAAACCTTCACAATTGTGTCTTTCAAATGGGCTTATACAATTCGAAAAACCCCATAATGAGTTTTTCCTGGCTAAATCTCACAAACCACAAAATACAGAAAATTAAGTTGTACTTATCTGAAGATTCTTCTTCTGATGAAGTGAGGTAGAACCAATTCGATGTAGACGAAGATGTTCAATGTCTGGTCTCACAAGTGAATGGGTTCTAGGTCTAAATTAATTTTAAATTAAATCAACCCGGGCTAGCTTGATTTGATTTTGATCTCAAAAGAGGGTAAATCACAATTCCCTTCTTTAATAAAATAGAGTTGAATAGAGATCACAAAATCAAATAACAACAGCTATTAAAATGAATCTAAAATGAGCACAATATAGATTGATCGAGTGACCTGTTCGACTGGTCGAGTGGGACTATAAAACCTTGCTGGACTTTGATTCGAGCCTGCACGACTGGTCGAGCACCGTTCACTCGACTGGTCAAGTAGTCTCCACGACTGGTCGAGGGTCCAACAAAAAATTCTAAAAATTTGCAACTAATCTTGGACTGGTCGAGAAACTCTTAGACTGGTCGAGCCAGAGCTTGGACTAGTTGAACAAAGATTAAGACTAGTTGAGGAAATGACCTATAAACTTATGAAATGATCCACATATAATATGCAATGAATATGACTAATCCTATGGTCAATCTAGGGTCATCCATACCTTGTTTGTGAGTTTGAACAATTGAAACATTGTTCACTCTGCTACTCATTCACTTGCAATACTTGAAGCTTGTCTTCAAAACTTGAACTTGAGCTTGAGCTAGGGCTTGAGGTCATGAGTCTTTAAAGTACAGAACTTGAAGATTAAACTTGAACTTGAGCCTTGAACTTGTACTTGTACTTGAACTTGAAATCTTGAACTTCGACAACGCTCTTCAACTTGAATATGTAGAAAAGTTTGACGAAGACGTGGACAACTTTAAAATGCATGAAGTTGATCTATTCATCTCATCAACACATGATACAGATTCTAAATGATTTGACACAACAAAATTTAACAACTTTGGGTGCTAGATTTATAATATAGCATTTACAATCTCCCCTTTGTCAAATTTGTGACAAAACTAAATAAAGAATCATGCACCAGTTACCAAATAAAGAATCATGCACCAAATGTGCAATAGTTACTCTCCCCCTCAATCCATTACTCCCCCTTAATCCAGGCGAGGTGATATGTAGAACCTGTATAAATCAAATACATGTCCAATCGAACAAAAAATACTCCACGTTCTACAATCACACATCCCCAATCATCAAAAAGTATTAAAATTAATCCACATTTTCTCCCCCTTTTTATTACAATACGACAAAGGAAAGAAATACAATCAGATGATATAATCAAAGAGAAGTACAAGAAATAAGAGAGTAAATATCATAAACATGTTCATCAAAATATATTCAGGAAACATAAAGTTATGTTCACAAAAAAATATATATAAGTCCAAATACTATCCAAGCACAAATAAAGATAATAGTTAATACATGCCCAAAATGAAAAGACTAGTCAGAATTAGAAGAAGGAGCAGGGATAGAAGGATCAATTTGATGTAATCCCTTGCTAATGCACCTAAGATATTTTCGCATATACTTGAATTGAGATTCCATGGGATACATGCAAACATTTCACCTTTTCCTCTAAGGTTCTCAACCGCTCATCAAACTCAGATGGCTGAAAGTCAGGATCAGCTTTAGAATCAGATTCTAATTCATCAAATAAATCATCCATGTTCACATCATCAGGAGGTAAAGCATCTTCCTCTCCAGCTTCTTCAGCAGCTCCTCCATCATCCCTATCAACTTAGCCAAGTTCCAATCTCAGATTCATCTCGTTAATGTTGGAATTATTGAAGGGTAGATGGGAAATAGGAGGTTCTCCAACAGGCATGACCACAAGACTATAAATAGCTAGGGTGGTCATCAGATATGCAAAAGGAATATCACTATGGCAGGATGGAGACGAAACTGAATTATGATATAACAAATAAGAGATAGAAGACAAACTTAAACACCAGAAACAACTGAGTGAAGAATGCGAGCCATGAAAGATGTTAACTCAGTTTTGTTACCAGACCAAGGATACACATTTGAAAAAAATATTCAATGAAAAATCTTGTATCTGGGTAACATATTTTTGGAACTGAGTGCAATACCGGAATTCCATTCCGTATTCATGTTGTATAACACTCTAGTTAGCATACGTTTTTCTGATTCAAATGGTCTTGCAACTAACGTAGTGTTGAGGGTCAAATATCGCATATCAGACCCCAATTATTACTTGATCTTGTGCACATAATCCTATTTAAACACCCTATTTTACTCATGTTTGTGTTGTAAGGTGAATTGACGAGCATGGACTGAAAAGGATGCTAAAGGCACAGATTTAACATTTAAGAATCACCAAGGCAAGGGATGGACTCTAGGGGATCAAGATCGATGATTTTACACGGTCGAAATTTGAGAAAATCACGTGTTTCACGCTACACAGACCTTAAAGACATCCAGAATATAAGATCACAGGGTTCTCACCATCTGATCGGCTCAAAACTTTATACGTGGCCTGAGGGACAAATTAATCGTACACGTCGAAATTCAGCCCCCGGAGCCCTGTGGAAGAGGCCCAATGGATAAATCAGCCCACAGATCGTCAATCTGAGGCCCACATGATCTCTGGATATGCCTCATCTTCGGTCTCAATACCTTAAATTATATGGAAAACCAGATGGACGGAGGAGATTTTGCACATACATCATGATGGACCCCACGTATGCAGGGCATGTGCATAGCGTACACGTGCACCAGCCGTGCACCCATGCACTCAAAGTCGGTCAGCGTGTGTTGACCGACTCACCTTCTCAATTCAGGACACAACACCCAACGGACGCATCAGCATCCGCCGGTTCCTCTCAATGGGGCCCACTCATCATCTAATTCATCAATCGGGACCGTCCATTGTGCATGAGGGGGGTATTAACCTCACCAAGGTGGCCTTTTAAAACCATGCAAGCTTTTGAAAAATCCTGGCCGTTACACGGAAGATGGACGGTGAAATGGAAAGTACAGCGGACCACACCTAATCGAAGCCAAACAATCCATTCTTGAATGGTTTTTTCGGAGCATTCCAATGAACGTAATGGATTCACTATTCGACACCAATCACGGGCCCACCATCTTTCACAACAACGCATTGACGAAGCTCTGTTTGCGAAACAGAGTTGCGTTCGAATTCGGGTGGGCCACCATCGTTGATCGGATGGCCGATCCAAACCATCCATCGTGAAGACCGTCCAAAAACGTTCCAGACGACGTTTTTTTCGAGAAAATAAGCATGGAGAGGGGTGTCTTTGCTATGCGTGATTCTTGGTGCGTAAACAGCTTTTCGCACGGGTTTTTCTTGGCTGCGTAACTGGCTGCGTAAATTCTCCGCAGGAAGTTTCCAAAAACAATTTTTCTGACTCAAAAGGGATCCCTCCACCGTCAGTAAATGCTATAATGGAAAGAAGAGAGGAGATAGAAAGGGGGATTCGAAGAGCTTTGGACGTGGAGTAGAGAGACAGGGAGGATAGGAGTTTTTATTTCTTTTTCTTTTTATTTATTTTTGTTGAAGGGATCCAGCCCATTCATGTTGGGCTGAACCTCTTAGCTAGGGCTAAGAGGTGAAGCTTGTGGCGTGATGGGGTTGATCCTACGGCTTGGATGCATGTGATGAACTATATGTTATTCTAGTTTTGATTAAAGGGAATATTTCTAGTTTTTAATGGTCTGTCCTGACTGAAATTACAATAGATTTGTGATGACTTTATGTATTCCAGTTCCATTATTTTGATTATGAAGTTAGGAAGCCTTGTTGTTCACCATCGCCCTTTGGACATGGTGGAATGACGGAACTCTTCCTGATATTCATACATCACTCAGATTGTCTGTGAATTGGTTTAATTTTGTTGTTTACTTTGTCTCATGGGCATGGTTTTGTGATGGAATCCATTCTAATTTACATC
This sequence comes from Magnolia changhungtana, assembly GCA_030180095.1. Classification (NCBI taxonomy): domain Eukaryota; kingdom Viridiplantae; phylum Streptophyta; class Magnoliopsida; order Magnoliales; family Magnoliaceae; genus Magnolia; species Magnolia changhungtana. The sequence continues at coordinate 5,653,279 of JASAUF010000303.1, forward strand.
CGTCTGATCACTTGAAGACTAGATTAAATGAAGTTCAGAATTCATTTTCAGGTTATATCTTCCAACTAGATGAAGATGGGACTCGAAGTTCAGTTGAGTTCATGAATCGACCGTAGATCTCCCTGACCTCTACAAGTGGATCCTCTGAATCCCTAGTTTCCTACCTTTAAATTTACAAGTTTTAGATCAATATTTCTCAATTATTCCATCATACTCACTTGATTTAGATTTCATCTTAGTCTAGTTCTATTTCTAGTTACTTTCAGATTACGTACAGGTTTCAGTCCCTATGGATTCGACCTCGGTCTCACCGAGTTTATTACTACATCACAACCCTATACTTGGGGAGTGAACATGTAGAGATAGGTATTCCTTCATCATTTATAGGAATATCCATCAAACCAGAGATCAAGTGACGGTCTACATCAACTGGATCTTCTCTAGTTGTTATAGTAAATGTTAAGTTTTCAACAGAGAAGTTACTGATACAAGCATACATGGCCTGTGCAATTGACCGGTATGCAAGATCACCCCAATTCAATATGTTAGCCTATCCTATAGCTTCAAGGAGGGGAACTATATTGAAAGGACTCAAATGATTGGAATTAACAGTCCGCTCAACAATTACATTGCAGAGATGAATATATCGCACATATTCGGGGTCCTCTTCGGGTGGTCGAAGAGTACGCACCGTAACCGGTGTGGAATGAGAAGAAGAGGGACCACGAGAGGATCTCTTCTTGTATCTATTATCCATTTCACAATGCACAAAAAAAATACAAGAAAGGAATAGAGGGTTTCACCCAAATCAGATTTTTTGCTAGAAAACTAAAGAAACCATTAGAAACCTTGAAATAAACCTCAAAATCAAGGAAATAGAAGTGCAAAGATCCTAAATCCAAAAGAAAAATGGAAAAGATGCATTAACCAAGTTGCAATCAAAGGTGGGTTCGACTGGTCGTGGAAGGGCTTGTTGGAGAAGATGAGAGAATGGAGAAAAAAGTACTTTTCCATATTAAAAACCCCCAGACCCGAGCTACTCGACTGGTCGAGTACATACTCAACCGGTCGTGCCACGACTGGTCGAGTACATACTCGACCGGTCGTGCCACGACTGGTCGAGTGTGTACTCGATTAGTCATGCAACCTTAAAATTTTCTATTTTTTAATAATTTTTTATTTAAAATTTCCAAAAAAAACATGCAATATAGTACAAGTAAACACAATTAACTCAGATCACATTACACATACCAATATCTAATTTCAATTTAGCAAACCTATTTCTGTCAAGTGATTTTGTGAAAATGTCTGCAAGTTGATTTTCAGTTTGAATATAATCCAATGAAATAATCTTATCTTCCACTAATTCACAAATATAATGATATCTAATGTCGATATGCTTAGTTCGTGAATGCTGGATTGGATTTTTAGAAATGTTGATTGCGCTAGAATTATCGCAATACAGAATTATAGAATCTTGCGCAAATCCGTAATCGTTTAACATCCTGTTCATCCACACAAGCTGAGTGCATGCATTACTGGCTGCAATATACTCAGCCTCAGCTGTGGAAAGCGATACAGAACTCTGTTTCTTACTATGCCACGAAACTAGACAATTCCTGACATAAAAACATCCACCGCTGGTAGACTTGCGATCATCAATATTACCAACCCAATCCGCATCCGTATAACCAGCTAATTGAACATTAGTATCGTGTGGATACGAAAGACCAAGATTGGCCGAACTTGCGATATATCTCCAAATACGCTTAACAGCAATTAGGTGGGATTCTTTAGGGTCAGATTGATACTTAGCACAGATTCCTATGCTGAATGCAATATTAGGTCGGCTCGCAGTTAAATATAATAAATTACCTATCATACTGCGATACAACTTAGGATCTATACTTTTACCTGTCGAATCCTTAGAGAGCTTTAGAGTTGTACTCATAGGAGTATCGAAGTTTTTACTGCTCTCAAATCTAAACTTTTTCACCAAGTTTAGAGCATACTTGGTTTGAGAAAAAAAAAATTCATCTTCAAGTTGTTTCACTTGCAGACCTAAAAAGTAGTTCAGTTCTCCAACCATGCTCATTTTAAATTTGGACTTCATTAAATCTACAAACTCAATAGACATGTTAGAACAGGTAGATCCATAGATAATGTCATCAATATATATCTGTACTAACAGTATGTGATCATTGTATTTCTTTACAAATAGTGTCTTATCAACACTCCCCATTACAAAGTTATGACTCAGTAGAAACTTAGTCAATTTCTCATACCATGCTCTGGGAGTTTTTTTTAATCCATAGAGTGCCCTTTTCAGGCGATAAATATGATCAGTATGTTTAGGGTCTTCAAAACACTTAAGCAGTTCAACATATACTTCCTCATGCAAATCACCGTTCAAGAAAGCACTCTTAACATCCATTTGATTAATTTTGAATTTTTTGTAACAAGCAATGGATATGAACAGTTAGATAGATTCAAGATGAGCTACCGGGGCAAAGGTTTTATCATAATCGATGCCTTCTATCTGAGTGTACCCTTGTACACCAGTCTAGTCTTGTTTCTTATAATGTTACCTAATTCATCAGACTTATTTTTAAAAATCTATTTAGTTCCAATAATATTTTTATCATTAGGTTTAGGAACTAAGTACCATACATCATTCCTTACGAATTGATTAAGTTCATCTTGTATAGCCACTATCCAATTTTCATCAGCAAACGCTTCTTTTACGTTGGCCGACTTAATCTGGGATGTGAAGCACACATAGTTACAAATGTTTTCTAATTGTCTATGAGTGCGCATTGTCTACGAGTGCGCACACCAGTGAGAGGGTTTCCAAGTATTTAATCAGTTGGATGGTCTTTAACTGACTGCAGTTCAGTGTTATTTTCACTGGATGAAGAGTCTGGTTTATCAAACAAAGAGACTTCATCATCTTCTGAACTTGAGACAGGTGTATTCTGGTGATCATCTGTAACCACATTAATGGACTCTTGAATTACACCAGTCCTCTTGTTGAGAACACGATACGCTCGACTGTTTAGAACATACCCTAGAAAAATCCCTTCGTCACTTTTTTGTGTTAAATTTTCCTAGATTTTTTCGGTCTCGTAGAATATAGCACTTGCTGCCAAAAACTTGAAAGTATTTGACAGTAAGCTTCTTATTAAACCATAGTTCATATACAGTCTTATTATTTGACTTTCTATTATAAACACGATTAATAATATAACAAGCCGTGTTCATTGCTTCAACCCAAAGATTTTTAGAAAGCTTCATGTTATTTAACATCACATTAGCTTTTTCTTGAAGCACACGATTTTTTCTTTCAACAACCCCATTTTGTTGAGGTGTCTTAGGAGCAGAAAATTTATGCGATATACCATGATCGCTACAAAACTTCTCAAAACTGTTATTATCAAATTCAGAACCATGATCATTACGGATTTTAGAAACATGTGATTCCTTCTCAGTTTGGATACGCTTGAGTAGCCTTTTCACTTTATCGAGAGTTTTAGATATTTCTCTTATGAAAACTACCCATGTATACCTGGTAAAATCATCTACTATTACTAGAATATATTTCATACCGCCCTGACTCTCCGATCTAGCAGGTCCAGCGAGATCCATGTGGAGGAGTTCAAGGGGTTTGGATATGTCACTGGAGTTCACTTTCTTGTGAGTACTCCTAGTTTGTTTTCCAATCTGACATTCGCCACAACTTTTATCTATTTTCATTAACTTGAGTAGACCTCTTATTACTTCACCTTTGCTCAGTTTATAAAGATTAGGTAGTGTACATGTCCTAGGCGTTTATACCATAAATCGGTCTCATTGGTCTGAACCATGTAACACGATAACTTAGACGATCTTGAATCACTGACTATATAGCAGTTCTCAGATGTTTTGTGACCAGTTAATATCACAGAACCATTCTCATTAGAAATCTCACACCCTTGGTTGGTAAATTTGATATTATGTTTATTATCACAAATTTGAGAAATGCTTAAGAGATTATACTTAAGGCCCTCTACGAACAAAAATTCTCAAATGGAGGAAGATTAAAGAGTTGAACCGTACCTTGGCCAACAATTTTGTACTTGCTACCATCACCGAATGTGACTGAACCATCAGTCATATCTTTGAGATTGGTGAACAAATCTTTGTCACCTGTCATGTGTCTAAAGCAACTACTTCTAGGTACCACTTTGATTGACTCAAAGCCTTGAAAGCGGTGTAGGCAACCAAACAAGCAACCTTAGGGACCCATTTCATTACTGTTTTGGGTTTTGAAGCATAGTTGGTTTTTCTATGCTTATAGTTGTTATACGTTTTATCATTTGAGTTAGATTTTAGAAGCTCCTTGAGTAAATCTACAATTTTCTCTGTTAAAGGCTTATGATTCTGATTTCTATAATTGATATAGTTGCTTTTAGGTTTCATAGCTTGAAAAGTTTAAGGATTTTTAAAACTATTTTGACTCAGACTTTTCTCTTTTGAGTTAGAGGACTCCCCTTTAACAAACTTAGAAGGAGTGAACTTACTTTTATGAGGTGTATTCTTATCGTATCCCAGACCATATCTATCGTCACATTTCCTTGATCCGGTTAGCAATCTTTCTAGTTTAGGATCACCCTGGGCATACCTCCAAGTATCCTTCAAACTCAAGAGAGAAGAGACTTCTAGTTTTAATTTTTCATTTTCTGATTTAAGGTTTTCAACTTAGGATATTTTGAAATCTAAATCACACTTAGCTTTTTCAAAACAATCAGAAAGATGCGATTTTTCTAAAATTAAGTTATCAAAAATCCTCTTTTAACTTTAAAACTTTTCTTTTTGAAGTTTTAGTTTTACAGCTATGTTGCAACTTTCCCTGTATAGAGCATTATAGGCATCTTGTAAATCATCATCATTTTCAGGGTTGCTTCTCAGATTTTCATCATAAGTTAAATTATAACTGTCTAAGGTAGTGACTCTGGCTAGAGTCATTAAGGCCTTGACCTCATTAGTAGACTCAGGTTCAGAATCATCTGATTCAGAAGAAATTTCAGAACAAGGTGACTCATCCAATGTAGCCAACATACTTTTCTTCTTAGGTTTGTCCCTCTTTGGACATTTGTTTGCCAGATGCCCGTATTCATGACAGTTGAAGCATTGGTTGTCTTTAATGGATTTTTAATTTTTAGATATAGTCATTTTCTTTTCATAAGGTTTTTGAAAATCTACCCTCTTTTTGCTTTTAAAAATTTTATAAAACTTCTTGGCTAATAGTGTCATATCATCTTTAAAATTTTCACAATCAGAATTACTAGCATTATCATGAGAAGTATTTTTAGAAGACTTAAGGGCTATGGACTTACCTTTAGGAGCCTTAAAATTTAACTCCTATATTTGTAAAGAACCAACAGGCTTTTCAACCCGCATATTATCCGTATCACGAAATTCATGAATGGCGGTGACCTTAGAATTGAACCTATCAGGCAATGAACGCAATATTTTTGCACAAACTTTACTTTCAGGGATATTATCACCAAGACCCCACATAGAGTTGACTATGTCGTTTAACTTAGTATAGAAGTCCATGAAAGTTACACTTTCTTCCATACGTATTTCCTTAAACCGAGTGGTGAGGATTTGAAGTTTAGATTTCTTGACTATAGTCATACCCTCGTGTGTCATTTCTATAATGTCCAAGGCTTGTTTTGCAATATCACAAGATATAATTCTTTTGAATTCATTTGGTGATAGTGCGCAAGTGATTGCATTTAAAGCCTTTACATTGGCATTACTCTCATTTTTCTGAAGAGTGGTCCATGAAAAATAAGGTGTAACTTTAAAAGATTTAGTTCCATCAGCGCCTAGAACTTCAGATGTGGGTGGGTTCCACTAGTTACTGTGGCTTGCCACATACTCTCATCTATGGACCTTAAAAAGACCTCATTCTAGCTTTCCAATAGGCATAATTAGAGCCATCAAAAGGTGAAGGCCTAGTAATTGAGAGGCTATCAAAATTTGACATCTTATAAGCTCAGATCGGTTAGCTCAAGAAATAAATTTAAATAATAAAAAGGAGCTATTAGGCTCTGATACCACTTGAAAAGACTAAGCTTAAAGTCCTAGAGGGGGAGGGGAGGGGGGGGGTGAATAGGACTATGCCAAATTAAAAAAATAAATGTAGAATTACAAAGATAAACAAAGATAGACAAGAATTGATAAAATAACACAAGTAAATAGCAACCTCAAATGCACTAGTCTTGAGAGGTTGATACAAACTGAGTTCTAAGGACAACCTAACACTAAAAACCAAAGGCTTATGGCAGGACAACCTTATTAGAACGTTTGTAAGTATCAAAAACCCAAACTAATAAAGAGGCAAAGGAAATAAACTAAGTTATTACAACATTCACCACAAGTGAATAAAGTAAATTACACCATTTACCACGAGTGCATAAAGTAAATTACAACATTCACACACATAAACAAATACTATCATTCACCACAACTCCAGGAATTATAGTGGTTCGTTTGTGTGTACACCAACTGTTAGAAAAACAACCACACAACTTCTTCACTCCCAATATCCACACCCACGAGATATTGACTTTCACTATGAAATAAGGTTTTCCAAGGTCCACCATAAAATCTTAACAATTGTGTCTTTCAAATGGTCTTACACAATTTGAAAAACCCTACAATGAATTTTTCCTAGCTGAGTCTCACAAACCACAAATGTAGAAAATTAAATTGTACTTATCCGAAGATTCTTCTTCTGATGAAGTGAGGTAGAACCAATTCGATGTAGATGAATATATTCAATGTCCGATCTCATAAGTGAAAGGGTTCTAGGTCTAAATTAGTTTTAAATTAAATCAACCTGGGCTAGCTTGATTAGATTTTGATATTAAAAGAGGGTAATTCTCTTCTTTAATAAAATATAGTTGAATGGAGATCACAAAATCAAATAACAAAAGCCATTAAAATGAATCTAAAATGAGCACAATATAGCTTAACAAATGCAGGGACTTATCTCTCAGAGTGATGACTTGATTTAGCTTGGAATGAATGAAAAACTCTGAAATTCGTCCTCTATTTATAGGTGAAAATACTGTTCTCTCGATTGGTCTAAGGGTTGGTTCGACTGGTCAAAGGACCAACCAATTTTCAAAATTTCTGGCACGATAAGATAAGATCGTTACTCGACTGGTCGAGTGGGACCAAAAAACCTTGTTGGACTTTGAGTCGAGCCTACACGACTGGTCGAGCACTGTTCACTCGACTGGTCGAGCAGTCTCCACAACTGGTCGAGGGTTCAATAAAAAATTCTGAAAATTTGCAACTAATCTTGGATTGGTCGAGCCAGAGCTTGGACTAGTTGAACAAACACTAAGACTAGTCGAGGAAATGACCTATAAACTTATGAAATGATCCACATATAATATGCAATGACTATGACCTAACATATGGTCAATCTAGGGTCATCCATACCTTGTTTGTGAGTTTGAACAATTGAAACATCGTTCGCTCTGCTAACTCATTGACTTGCAATACTTGAAGCTTGTCTTCAAAACTTGAACTTGAGCTTGAGCTAGGGCTTGAGTTCTTGAGTCTTTAAAGTACATAACTTGAAGATTAAACTTGAACTTGAGCCTTGAACTTGTACTTGTACTTAAACTTGAAATCTTGAACTTCGACAACGTTCTTCAACTTGAATATGTAGAAAAGTTTGACAAAGACGTGGACAACTTTAAAATGCATGAAGTTGATATATTCATCTCATTAATACATGATATAGATTCTAAATGATTTGGCACAATAAAATTTGACAACTCTAGGTGCTAGATTTACAATATAGCATTTATAGTCTACCCATCAGTCTGTGGGTGGTAGGCGCTACTGAATTAAAGTTATGTATCGAATCAAGTCCACAAAGTTCGCCAAAAGTGGCTAACGAACTTTGTGTCACGATCAGAATAATGGTCTTGGGGATCCCGTGTAGCCGTACAACCTCCCTTAAGAATAGATTCGCCACGTGTGTTGCATCGAGGGTATTCTTGCTTTGGATGAAGTGTGACATCTTGGAGAAACGATCTACCACCACGAACACTGAATCCATGCCACGTTGTGTTCATGGGAGACCAAGCACGAAGTCTATAGATAAATGTTCCTAAGGACCGTCAGACACAGGTAACAAGGTGTAGAGGCCCGTATTCTGATATTGCCCCTTAGAGGTCTGACAAATATGACAACATTGTATAACTTTTCTTACATCACATACCAATTACAGCCAGTAATACTACTCTTCCACAAGTGCTCACATCTTGTCTCACCCAAGGTATCCACCGAGGCCACCTTCATGTAGCTCCCAAATAATCTGCTCTCTCAGCGAACTTTGGGGGATGAACAATCGATTCCCTTTGAAGAGGAAACCGGCCTGTGTATGAAGGTCACTGAGGTGACCTTCTTGGCACTTCATCCAAGAATCTTTGAAATCCTCATCCTCGACATATAGCTCCTTAAGACAGTCGAAGCCGACCACCTCTTTGCTCATCGTAACAAGTAGTGATGCATGACGGCTAAGTGCATTAGCCACCTTATTCTGCTGCCCTAACTTGTTCTTTAGAACGAACGTGAATTCTTGTAAAAACGCAACCCATCTAGCATACAATCGATTCACGTTAGTCTAACTATTAATAAACTTTAATGCTTGATAGTCAGTGTACAAAACAAACTCTCTTTGAATCAGATAATGTTGCCAATGCCGCAGCGCCTGAACAACTGCGTACAACTCGAGCTCATAAGTCGGCCACTTCTTTCAGGCTTCGCTGAGCTTCTCGTTGTAGAAGGCTACTAGCCTGCCTTCCTGTGATAATATCCTCAATTCCAATGTATGGAGTGTCACACTCAACCTCAAACAACTTGTCGAAATTAGGAAGCACTAAGACTGGTGTTGTGGACAAACGATGCTTGATCTCATGAAAGCTCTTGTTATCTTCATCGGTCCACTGAAATGGTCATTTTTTCATGCAATCTGTAATAAGTGCGACTATTGTGTTAAAATTTCGCACGAATCGATGATAGAAGGTCGCCAACCCTTAAAAATTCTTCACCTCATGAATGTTTGTTGGGATCGGCTAATCTCTAATGACTTGCACCTTTTCATCGTCCACATGGATGCATGTGGACATTACAACAAATCTTAGAAACAACAGGCCATCCGTTAAAAAACTACATTTCTTCAAGTTGAGATACAACTTGTTAATTTGTAGGACATGTAGCACCTGCCTGAGATGTTTCATATGCTCCGTCTCATCCTGGCTATATATAAGTATATCATCAAAATATACTACCACAAATTGGCCAATGAACGGTTTTAGAATTTGATTCATCAAACGCATAAAAGTACTTGGTGCATTTGATAGGCCGAAAGGCATGACCAACCACTCATACAACCCTTCCTTGGTCTTGAATGTCATTTTTCACTCATCACCGGGTCGGATACAAATTTGATGGTACCCGCTCCTTAGGTCTTGTTTAGATAATACCTTGACCCTTTCTAACATATCAAGCATGTCGTCCAACCATGGTATTGTGAACCGATATTTGATGGTAATTTTATTGATTGTCCGGCTGTCGACACACATGCGCCAGCTTCCATCTTTTTTTAGCGTTAATAATGCTGATACGGCATATGAGCTCGTGCTCTCTCTTAAGAGACCCTTACGGATCAATTCCTCGACTTGCCCCTGAAGTATCTCACACTCATTTGGACTCATTTGATATTGAGGGCGGTTGGGCAGGTTAACCCCAGGGACGAAGTCTATATGATGTTGGATGTCCCTCATGGGGGGCAATCCATCAAGTAAATCTTCAAGCCAGACTTCTTTGAATTCATTTAACAATAGTCTTAAACTTGGAGAAATGTTTGAGGGTTCCGATTCCTCACCCTTCACCATTACGATGTATACCTCGCCGGTTTCCTTGGATTCCTCCATGAATTCCTGAATGGTTAAGAGGGCTTTAGGGTGGTTTTCTAGTGCCATAGGGGCAATGATTATTTTTTGACTATCTTTGACGAATATGTAGATATTGTCTCATCCTGATGGGTCGCATCACGGTCTAACTGCCACAGTCGACCGAGTAACATATGACATGCTTCCATGTTGACCACTTCGTAAAGAATTTGATCCTTATAATTTTTGCCAATTGAAAATGAGATAGTGCATTGTTCAGTTACCTTGGTCTCGTTCACCTTTTTTATCTAGCTAATTGAGTACGGGGAATGACGTTTTGTAGTTGGTAGCTACAACTTGTCCACCATCACTCTTGAGATGATGTTCTCGCTACTACCATTGTCTATGATCACATCACAGACCTTTTCATTGACAGTGTACCGCGTACGAAATATATTGTGTTGTTGTGGATGTAATTCCTTCTATGAGGTATACAATAATCGCCTCACAACTAGAAATTTGCCATGATCCTCGCTCGTCAACTCATCGCCATCTGTTATTTTCACAGTAGCTTGTTCATGTTCATCAAAGTCAGGGTCTTCTTCTGTGGCCTCACATTCAGTGCCCCCTTCATTTATGGTCAAGTGTGTTGTGGAACGTTAAGGACAGGTGTTTAATAAATGGCTCGGTTGGTCACAACGATAACAATTGTTCGACCTTAGCTGAACGTAAGGATTTGGAATTCTACTCGGGCCTGCTGTTGTGGGTGCTACACGTTGAGGCCTACATGAGCCACTCCCCATATCACGGTTTGCGGTTGTAGGAAGTTGAAGACGTTCTCCTACCGATTCTTTTTCTCGTGCCAGCACTGGATCCTGCGCGGGACCCGTTATGGGGGATCGAGTTGAAGGATAAGGCCGATTCGAAACTATTACGAGCTGCGTTTCTACCCTACCTGCCAATTGAACCGCTTCATCCACGGTCTCGACTGGGTGCATCTGAACTCGATCCTGAATTGTCGATCGTAACCCTCTTAGAAATCGTGCCACCTTCTGTGACTCAGATTCCGATAAATCATTTCGTGTTGCTAACTATTAAAATTCATTAGTGTAATCTGTAACGGTTCGATTTCCTTGTCAAAAATTCTGGTATTGCTGGAATAATATCTGCTCATAATCACTGGGGAGAAATCGTTATCGAAGAAGACGTCTCATCCGTGGCCATGATGAGATGGACACCTTGTTCTGGCAGGCTCGTGAGAGTTGTAATTGCTCCCACCATGCAGAAGTAACAGATTTTAATTTAAACGCTACCAATTTTACCTTTTATAATCTGACACGTCCATATAATCAAAATATCTCTCTACTTTGGCTAACCAATCGAGGAAATCTTCTATGCGTAATAAATCATTAAAACTAGGAAGTTCAGCCTTACCTCAATAGTGTCTTTCAGCACGATCTAGATGATCGCCTCCATGGATTGGTCGTCGGGCAAAATCTTCATTAAGGTCCTTGTCGCTAGAACTTAAATAATCTGGTATAGCCCTACGGATTTCCACTGGTAGTGCTCTACGAAAATTAGGGTTGTGTCGTATAGTAACCATGGGTGATGGAGCACCGCATATGGATCGGGGCGGAAGTAGTGCATTCACAAGATGGTCGAGGGTTGCCTACAGCCCTTGTATGGTCAACTGACCTCACGGTGGAAAGCTACCATTCTTTCCATAAGATCATGAATCCCTGAATCACCGTCCACAGGATTTTGGCTCATACCTTCGTTGTTTGCTATCGGCCAGAGAGGAATCCTCGCTTTGATACCAATTGATGCAGGGATGAACATGATGAGGTCGAGTACCGTCTCCCTCAAGAGGGGAACTGTTCTGAATCCACAGAACTTCTTTGGACTCCTCACAGATGCTTCCCGAATCCACGAGAAAGAAAGCAAGCAAAATAGAAAATAAATTCTATAAAATTTGAATTTGATTAATGAATGAAATAAATGAGTTCACAACCCTTTAAATAGGGATACCAAGCAATGGGAGAGAAATTAGAAGTAAACTACAACTAAAAGTCCTATAATTTGCAACTTACTATTTATAGACGGTCGTGATGTCTACTAGTGCGCAAGGCTTTCGGCCAAAAATAGTAAGTGTCCTATTTGGCTTCACCAAACCGTTTTCCTAATTATTCTAAGCTCTTTTCACGTTGGGCACAACTTCTAAAGCCCGACGGATGAAGAGTTATAATGAAACTAAAAATTACTATTTATAGTAAAAACGAAATTAAAATACAGAAACGACCATCGATCTAGGGGTATTTCGCAAATCCGGCTTACGTAACCCGGTGTAGCGGGGTTGGTTGGCTAGAGTAGCTCGTTCTACCCAAAAATAATATATTTTACGCCCGATAACTCATTTCGGATTGTGACATATGCCCAATCTAAGGTCCGATGGTCCGGATCACTTCTGTCGTCGACCGGGCCTTTTCTAATCCATCTTGGCCATGAAAATGTCCGCGACCTGCACTACATCACTTACTGACTGCAATAAAGGTGGCAGGCAATTCGCGGCTCCATCAGTGCCGTGCAAAGAATAGAACACTAAGTGGCCTGCATTTAAACTGAAATTTAGGCTTATTTTAGCTTTTCAGATGATGGACGTTTATTGGGCGGTCCGGATGAAAAGAAATTTCACAGCTGAAAGTCAACTAGTAAGCTTCCGATCATAACAGCATTGTATTGGCTTTTGGATGAGGACAAAATGAATTATACGAAATTTATTTACCTAACCAAATGAATGGTGGGTATTTAATGGACGGTCAAAATGGATGAAAATAAAATAAAAGGAAAAAAATTATCACAAGGCATGCTCTAAAAAAATAACTAATAAAAAGCGACCCAGGAAATTACCAAAAGGGTTACTTTATAGTTGGACTTCCTTTCTAAGTCCTTATTTTGTCTTCGTGGCTGATTACCTACATGTGATCATCTACCACTTCTTGTGGTACATCAAATTTTTAGCCATTGGATGCACTGACATGTACCACAGAGAGTGGTATATGTGGTACAGGTAGGCGATTGGGTGGTTCAAATGGAACAAAAATGTCCTTAGAGAGCCAGGTGATTGGCTCTGCCTCCTGTGAATTTAGTGCTGAAAGACGGCCTGTATGGGTACGCCTATAGGGTCCAACGATCTACACGATCTTAAGACCTTGGCAAAGTTAAAGATTAATGATGAACATTTAATGGTCTGCGTTACCATTGTAGGGTAGAGAAAGGGTAACCCCTCCTGATTCTACGGTTAATATGACCCCGGATTACAATTGCTAAACATAAATATTATAAGGAATGATCCAATGAACAATATATATATATATATATAACTCTCTTTCCTCTTTTCTCTTAAAGAATCGTCGAATACATAAGAGTATAAGAGATCCCTCTAACTTTTATACAGAGGGATCGAAAAATTTGGATTAGAAAATAATACATTTATCACATCCAATATCCCTAACTCATTCAAACGGAATTAAAATCGTATTTAACCATCAAAATTAAATTAAATTATCTTAATCTTTAAAAAAATCTCCAAAAATAAAGTAGAAAAAAAGTTATAAAAGGAAACTTGTGTGGGGCCCACCCACTTAGTGGCTGGTCAGAAGTGAACCACATGCCCATATCCAACAAGTGGCTCATATGGACAAAAAAATGCCATTAGAAAGCCATTTAGCATGCGGGGGGTAGTGAACATGCATATGGGAGCGTAAGTGGGATAACTTGGAAGTGTGTGAAATAGAAATTTGTCCATCATGTGAGATACATTCTATCATAAAAATCAGTCCATTTCATACCTCACTTGGGCCACAATATATCTAAACAAATGAATAGTTCAAAAAATCCTCCATGAATTTTTTCAGTACGCCGTGCCCCTGTGAACAGTTAAATCATTTAATTTCTTTCACAAAAGATCAGAGAATTATTTCCAAAGATCTCACTCATGGTTCATATTTGTACATGTGCCCCCATGCTTTAGTATGTGCATGGTTTATCATGTCAATGCAACAAAAAGCTTAATGGGTCCTACCATGATGCGTATGGCATCCACACCATCTATCATTTGTGCCAATCATATTAGCACGCAGACTTAAAATCAACTCAATTCGAAGCTTATGTGGACCACAACACATTGAAAAGTGGGGATTGGACGCTTGCCATTGTAATCTTCTTAGGACCCACCAAAGCTTTATATTAAGTTATTTTTGTTTTTTTCCCTTGAATATGTTCTTGGTGGAACTTGCCTTATAATTGATAGATTGTTTGGTGTTGTGTTTTTTAGAATAAAAAAAATAAATTTCAAAAATAAACGTTATTTTTAGAAAGTAAATAAATATATTAATTATTTAAACTTTCCATAAATATTGTGTATAGCCAGTCGGTAAGAGAAGGGGTTTTTGCTTGTGCAACTAGAGTTCAAATCTCCTCGAGGACGGTGCGAAGCACCATCCACCCACGCTTGGCGTGGGCTATAGGGCTGCTTGGGCTCTTTTTGACGCTTTATTAGGCGCACTTAGCACTACGCATCGTCGCAATGAGCAAAATGTGCCTTAGTCTTTTTGGCACATGGTTCAAACTTTTTTTGGCCATAATTTAACTGGAATTGAACGAGGGTTTATCCTGATGATTTATGACCTTTATTGATTAAGAGTAATTGTGACATGAATGTACATGTGACACCTATGCCATGTGTCGCTTATGTGGATACAGTTATTCCTGTTGGATAACTGCTCATGTCTAAATGGGTACAGAAATAACTGTCATAGGACAAAAAGTCATGTCCTTTCATGAAAAGGCAATTATTTGCTGTGAATGGGTATGAATTTCTTGAAGAGGCTCTTTAGCACCTCTTCAGGAAGAAATTCATAACCCTTCAATTGATATAAATCCTGGATACTATAATCCAGAAAGTATAGACTCTTAATCCTGGAGATTATATCTTCTTCCATGCAATTACTCTCGATATTATCTCTTGCTGAGTTTTTCTGAACGTCTTAAGGCATATCGGTGTTAAAACTAGAGATCTGTTCAACACTTAAATGTGCAAATTTTCGTGTTGAAAATCGGATTGAGAGTTCATTGTATCTTGAAGACAATTTGCAGATTTCCTTCATTTGCACTTGCTGGAATTTCCAGAAAAGGACAGTAAATCTGTCTTGAGAAATTGACTATTCAAGTCAAGCATTGAACCTGACAGATCTGATCGTTTTGTTATCGTTTTCTTCTATCCTCCGTTGTGTACAAGAATCTCTCCCAAATTCTAACATTCAAGACAGATTTATTAATCTAGTCACAATGGAGGCAATTCATTCCCTTCAAGTTATGAACCAAGACTTTGTACGATTGGATCGTTTCGACGGTCAATTCTTTTCAAGATGGCAGTAGAAGATGCTTTTCTTTTTGACAACTCTGAAGTTATCTTACATCCTAGATGATGATCTGCCTTCTCTGACCGAACCAAAAGACGATGACTCAGAGCAAGTGAAGGCAAAACGGAAGAAAAGGAAGGAGGACGATTTTCTATGCAAAGGTCATATCCTAAACGCCCTCTCTAATTCTATCTATAACTCATACCGTAAAGTATCCTCTGCTAAAGATCAGTGGACAAAATTGGATCAAAAATATAAAACTGAAGAGATCAGTACTTAGAAATTTCTGATCGACAATTATGTCCACTTCAAGTTTAAAAATGATCAGCCAATTCTCTCCCAAGTAACCGAATTACAGAACTTGGTTGATGAATTGAAGATTGGTGGTATAGATCTTCCTGAAGAATTCCTAGTCGGTATAGTAATTGCAAAATTACCCTCATCATGGTTTGATTATAAAAAGAAACTGAAACATGATGAGAGGAAGTACAATCTTGAAGGGCTTCAACGACATCTTCGTATAGAATAAGAGTCCAGAAACCGAGACAAGAAAGAAAGTGCTTCGGAAAATTATTCCAAAGCAAATATAGTAGAAGATGACAAGTCAAAAATTCAGAACTCCAAATCTATTCCCCCAAAAAAAGATACGGAGTTTAAGAAAAAAGGGAAAGAAAAAGGGCAAGTGTCACTTCTGCAATAAGCCAGGACACTACATAAAGGAATGTCGACATAGGAAGAAGCAACTGAAAGCTCAGGCTAACATGACAGAAGACCAACTTGTAGCAATGGTTACTGAAGGTAACACAATAATATCCGATGGTGGATGGTGGCTAGATACTGGTGCAACCATTCACATATCGAAGGACTGAAACATCTTTAAGACATATGAAGGTATTACAACTGGACAAGAAGTGAAGATGGGTAATAATGTTCGTGTGAACGTTGTTGGAAAAGGAACAGTTGAGCTTCAGTTTACATCAGGCAAAAGACTGACACTAACAAATGTATTGATGTACCTGATATGTCTAAAAATCTAGTGTCAGGTGATCTTCTCAATAAGAGAGGATTCAAAATAGTGATTGAGTCTGATAAGTTGGTTATCACCAAGAATGGTATGTTTATCGGCAAAGGATATTCATGTAGTGGTATGATTAAACTAAATAATAATAATAATAATGATGTTTCCGTTTATATAGTGGGTTCTGTATCTTTATGGCATGCTAGACTAGGTCATGTTAATTATCATTCAATGAAAAGAATGATGATCCTAGGACTTATACTAAAATATGAAATACAACAAGAAGGGAAATGTGATGAGTGTGCCCATTCTAAAATAACTAGAAAATCGTTTGGGACTGGCATGAGAAAATCACAACCCTTGGAGTTAATTCATTCCGATATCTGTGATTTAAATAATACCTTAACTCGTGGAGGAAAAATGTATTTTATCACATTTATCGATGACTTCACTAGATTTTCCTATGTATACTTAATAAAATCTAAAGATGAAGCCTTTAAAAAGTTTAAGCTTTATAAGGCCGAAGTGGAAAATCAGTTGAATGTAAAGATTAAAGCCCTCAGAAGTGATAGAGGGGGTGAGTACTCTTCTAATGAATTTAACGACTTCTGTGAATCAAATGATATAATCCATGAATTTATGGCACCTTACACACCTCAGCAAAATGGCCTAGTGGAACGCAAAAATAGGACATTAGTTGAGATAATCAACTGTATGATATTAAATTCTGGATTACCACTGAATTTGTGGGGGGAAGCATTGTTAACAGCAAACCGTATCTTAAATACCATCCCACACAAAAAACAGGATATCTCTCCATATGAATTATAGAAAAAGAAGAAACCATATCTTCATTACTTCAAAGTGTGGGGAAGTATAGCAGAAGTCAGGATTATTGATTCTAAGAGAGTAAAGTTAGGTCCTAGAGGAATCAAGTGTGCTTTTGTGGGTTATGCGACTCATAGTCCTGTATATAGATTCCTGGTTCTAGAACAAACTTCTTTTGTTGACAAAAACATGATTATAGAGTCCAGAGATGTTATATTTTTTGAAAATACAGTATACAAAGACTATATGAATAATCATACAAAAATGCAGGTTGATGAAAATATAATAGAACCAATGAACGAACAGCCTAATAACTTTCATGATAAATCTAACACTCATCCAGAAGGAAATGAACCAAGGAGATCGAAAAGGGCAAGAAAAGAAACATCTTTTGGCCCAGATTTCCACATGTTCCTTATAGAAGGGGATAGAAATGAAATAAGAAAGGAGATTACTCTACCACTAAGTATTGAAAGTGATCCATCAACACTTAGTGAAGCTCTCTCATCTCCTGATGTACAGTTTTGGAGGGAAGCTATTGACGATGAAATGGATTCCATAGTCTCCAATAACACATGGTGTTTGGTCGATCTTCCACTAGGTTCAAAGCCTATAGGATGTAAGTGGACTTTTAAAAGAAAGCTCAATCCTGATGGAACCATAAATAAGTTTAAAGCTCGATTGGTAGCTAAAGGATTTAGACAAAAAGTGTCGATTTTTTCAATACATATGCTCCTGTTGCTCGAATATCTACCATTAGGACTTTAATTGCTCTTGCAGCAATTCACCACCTAGTAATCCATCAAATGGATGTCAAAACGGCATTCTTAAATGGTGATCTAGATGAGGAAGTCTATATGACCTGAAGGGTTTGTTCAACACGGGCAAGAGAAGAAAGTGTGTAAACTGGTCAAATCTCTCTATGGGCTCAAGCAAGCTCCTAAGCAATGGCATGAGAAGTTTGATCAAGTAGTACAATCTAATGGTTTTAGAATAAACCAAGCAGATAAGTGCATATATATTAAAGATCAAATCATTATCTGCCTATACGTAGATGATATGTTAATATTTGGACCAAATGAGGACTGTGTGAAAGAAACTAAAAAGTTTCTAAGTACCAACTTCGACATGAAGGATATGGGCAAAACCGATGTAATATTAGGCATTAAGATTTATAATCTTAATGATGGAATAGCCTTAACACAATCTCATTACCTAGAGAAAGTGTTAAAGAAGTTTAATCATTATTATAGTAAATCAGTTTCAACCCCATTTGATCCAAGTATTAAATTGGTTAAAAATACTGGTAGATGTAAAGCACAATAGGCATATGCGAGTGCTATTGGGAGTTTAATGTATGCAATGAATTGCACTAGACTTGATATAGCATTCACAGTAGGAATGCTAAGCAGGTATACCAGTAATCCAGGACAAGTACACTGGAATGCGATTTCAAGAGTTTTAAAGTATCTAAGAGGAACCATAGACTATGGACTGCATTATAAATCATATCCCGCTGTACTCGAAGGGTACAGCGATGCAAGCTGGAACACAGATAGTATAGAATCAAAATCTACAAGCGGATGGATATTCACTCTTGGAGGAGGAGCAATGATGGAGACATCTTGCGCACACGTGCACGCACACCACCACCCCTACGCATGCACGTACGCAGAAGGAGGATCTCATCATCGATCTGCCTCGATGACGACGTCCAGGGAGAGCCTCCTAGCTAGAAGACAAGTTTTGGTTCAGAAAAGTGGGCCCGATAGTTAAGAAAAGCCCATCATGGGATCTCATGATCGTGGCCCACTCGTCGGATTGATTTCATTTTTTAGGTTTTGCTTATTGTTATTATTTAGAACATTGTGAACGCTTTAGATTTCTGTGTTTGGTTTTTATTTTAGTTTACTTCATCACCAAGTAATAGGTTGCGCACATGGTGCGAGTCTTTTGGGTATAGGGCTTTCCCTATAAATAGGTACCCCTTATAGTTCTTTTATTCATTGAAGTTAATAAAAAAATTCCTGCTTTATTTTTCTGCTCTCTTCGTGAGTTGTGGAAGAATTCAAAAGTGGGTGCGAAGCCCTCCCTTTTCGAAGGGCTAACTACTGTGGTGCGAAGCCACATCGATCCCGACTCACCCCCATCCCCTATCATCTTTTTTTTCCATCTTCCCCCACCATACATACTTCGAATTCGTTCTTTTGTTGCATCAGATTTCTTCATTACAGCAGGTTTCCAAATTTCGGACCGTAGGCGAGCTGAAAATTCGGCGGAGCACCACGCATAAGCCGTAGCTCGGATCGACCCGAAACTTTGGAGTTTTGGAGCCTCCGCCTGGCCGACCAGGGCCAAAGAGAGCTTTTCTGCAAACGACGCCCCCTCGCATGTGCGGCCGGGTACCTGTGCATGTGCGAGCGCCTCAGGCCTGCTGTCCATACGCGGGATCGTCTTTTGACTCAGGTTTTTATCCTCTTTTATCCTCTCATAGCCTTTTTTTCATGAAACCTAGCCCTAGATTACGTTTTCTCTAACTTATATGCCCATTTTCTTTCCCTAGGGTTCCTTGATTTGAAATTGGTGAATCCCTTGGATTAGGGACTGATTACTATGTATGTGTGGAAGATTATTTCTTATCTTTGAGTATCGTTTGCTTCATTATTTTTATTGATCCAGCCCTATCATGTGTAGGCCTGGACTTGCATAGATTCCCCTTTAATTGAATGTTTGGATTTTCATGTGGGATGTGGAATTTATGTAATTGTTTCTGAATTGGTATGATCTAAGCCTGAAATCTTACATATCATATTTAAATTTCATGTCCTGCATTAAGCAGTATCATGGGCATCTAAGAAACAAACATACATATCTCACTCTACAATGGAAAGTGAGTTTATAGCACTTGGTGCTGCTTGTAAAGAAGGTGAATGGCTAAGATACCTACTGTTGGAAATCCCGTATTGGCCAAAACCTACTCCTGCCATATCTATTTTTTGTGACAGTCAGGCTACTCTTTGTCGTGCTATGAGTAAGACTTATAATGGTAAGTCTAGAAATGTAGGTCTAAGGCATAACTTTGTTAAAGGATTGCTCAGAGATGGAGTGATCACAGTGGAATATGTTAGATCCATCCTGAATTCCAAGGCAAAAACACTTATAAAAACTCAATTTAATGAAATTTTAAAAGTACTTAAACCTAAGGTCTTTCTAGGGTTATATCACCTGTGTTTTAGCATATATATAAGACACCGTCTCTTAAACTTTGTCTTGATCTTGAATTGAATACAGGCCTCGATTTCTTGAGAAAATGTGTCAATCTTGAAGATGTGTCAATCATGAGTTGATTATAAGCTGATCTTGAGCTGATCTTCAGGCATGTAGAGTAGTTGTGATTCCATACTTACGATCTAACCTTGAAGCATTTTTATCTTATAAAATTTGACAATCTGTGTACCTAACATAATAGCACTTACACACCTTCTATTTTGTTGTTGATTATGAAAAGACCGAGCTAAACGTCCTAAGAGGGGGGGGGTGAATAGGACTATACCAAATAAATATTAAATGCGAAATACAAAGATAGATAATACAATCAAATAATGAAATAGCACAAGTAAATAGCAACCTCAAATGCACTAGCCTTGAGAGGTTGATACAAACTTAATTCTAAGGACAACCTAACACCAAAAATCAAAGGCTTATGGCAGGACAACCTTACTAGAATGTTTGTAAGTATCAAAAATCCAAACCAATGAAGAGGGAAAGAAAATAAACTAAGTTATTACAACATTCACGACAAGCGCATAAAGTAAATTACACCATTCAACACAAATGCATAAAGTAAATTATAACATCCATATACATAAACAAATTCAATCATCCACCACAACTCTAGGAATTATAGTGGTTCATTTGTGTGTACACCAACTGTTTGAAAAACAACCACACAACTACTCCACTCCCAATATCCACACCCACGGGATATTAGCTTTCACTATGAAAAAGGTTTTCTAAGGTTCACCTTAAAACCTTCACAATTGTGTCTTTAGATGGGCTTACACAATTACAAAAAAACCCCACACTCTGAGATTTTCTGGATTACCTCAGACAAAACCCAAAATGAGATTTTCTTGGCACAACCTCACAAACCACAAAAGATATATAGAATAAATTAGTACTTATCTGTAAATTCTCCTTTTGAAGAAGCCCAGTAGAACCAATCTGACGTAGACGAAGATGTTTAAAGTCCAGTCTCATAAATGAAAGGTTTTAGATCTAAATGATTTTTAGATTAATTCAACCTGGGCTAGCTTGATTTGATTTTGATCTCTAAAAGGATAAAATCACGATTCTCTTCTTTAATGAAATTGAGTTGATTGAAGATTACAAAATCAAATGCAAAAAGCTATTTAAGATAATTTAAAATGAACACAATATAGCTTAACAAATATAGGAACTTATCTCTCAGAGTGATGGCTTGATATTGCTGGGAATGAATGAAAAACTCTGAGATTCGTCCTCTTTTTATAGGTGAAAATATTGTTCACTCGACTGGTCTAAGGGTCGATTCGACTCGTCGAAGGACCAACCAAATTTCAAAATTTCTGGCACGATAAGAAAAGGTCGTTACTCGACTAGTCGAGTGGCTTGCTCGACTGGTCGAGTGGCCTACTTGACTGGTCGAGTAATGCACTCGATTGGTCGAGTGGGACTAAAAAACCTTGCTGGACTTTGAGTAGAGCCTGCACGATTGGTCAAGCAGTCTCCATGACTGGTCGAGAGTCTAATAGAAAATTCTGAAAATTCACAACAAATCTTAGATTGGTTGAGAAACTCTAGGACTTGTCGATCCAGAGCTTGGACTAGTCGAGGAAATTATCTATAAACATATGAAATGACCCACACAGCATATGCAATGAATATGACCTAACCTATGGTCAATCTAGGGTCATCCATACCTTGTTTGTGAGATTGAACAATTGAAACATCGTTCGCTCTGCTAATTCATACACTCGAAATATTTAAAGCTTGTCTTCAAATCTTGAACTTGAGCTCGAGTAAAGACTTGAGTTCTTAAGTCTTTAAAGTACTGAACATGAAGAATATACTCGAACATGAGCGTTGAACTTATATTTGTACATGAACTTGAAATCTTAAACTTCGACAACGCCTCTTCAACTTGAATACAGAGAGAAGTTCGATGAAGACATGGACAACTTTAAAAAGCACAAAGTTGATCTATACATCTCATCAATACATGATACAGATTCTAAACGATTTGGTACAATAAATCAACAATATAGTATTTATAATCCCCCCCTTTGTCAAATTTGTGACAAAACCAAATAAAGAATCAAGCACCAGATATCAAATACATAATAATGCATAATAAAGAATCATGCACCAAATATGCACAATAAAGAATCATGCACCAAATATGCACAATAAAGAATCATGCACTAGATGTGAAACAAATACTCTCCCCCTCAATCCATTACTCCCCCTCAATCCAGGCAAGGTGATATGTAAAACCTGTATAAATCAAATACATGACCAATCCAAAAAAAAAATACACCTTATCTATAATCACACATCCCCAATCATCATAAAGCATAACATTCCACATTTCTCCCCCTTTTGTTACAATATGACAAGGGAAAGACATACAATCAGATGATATAACAAAGAGATATGAGAAGTATAAGAAAGAAGAGAGTAAAGATCAGCAAAATATATTCAGGAAACATAAAGTCATATTCACATGCCCAAGTACTATCCAAACCCAAATAAGAGTTAAAAGTTAATACATGCCCAAAGAAAAGGTCTAATCAGAACCAGAAGAAGGAGCAGGGATAGAAGGATCAATCTGATATAATCCCTTATTAATGCGCATAAGGTATTTGCGCATATATTTAAATTGAGTCTCCTGAATACATGCAAACCTTCCACCTTTTCCTCTAAGGTTCTTAACCACTCATCAAAATCAAAAGGCTGAAAGTCAGGATCAGCCTCAGAATCATATTCTAATTCATTAAATAAATCATCTTTATTTACATCATAAGGAGGTAAAGCATCTTCCTCTCCAGCTTCTTCAGCAGCTCATTATCCCTATCAACTTGGCCAGGTACCAACCTTAGATTCATCTTGTTAATGTTAGAATTGTTGAAGGGTAGATGGTTAATAGGAGCTTCTCCAACAGGCATGACCACAAGACTATGAATAGCTAACGTGGTCATCAGATATGCAAAGGGAATATCACTATGGCCAGGATGGAGATAAAACTGAATAATGATATAACAAATAAGTGAAAGAAGACATATTTGAACACCAAAAACAACCGAGTGAAGTATATGAGCCATGAAAGAAGTTAACTCAGTTTTGTTACCAGATCGAGAATACACATTAGAAATGAAAATACGATGAAGAATCCTTTATCTGGGTAACATATTTTTGAAACTGAGCGCAACACCAGAGTTCCATTCCGCATTCATGTTGCATAACACTCTAGTTAGCATACGCTTATCAAATTCAGATGATCTCGCAACTAACATAAAGATAGGTATTCCTTCATCATTCACAGGAATATTCATCAATCCAGATATCAAGTGATGGTCAACATCAACTGGACCTTCTCTAGTTGTCATAGTAAAAGTTAAATTTTCAATAGAGAAGTCGCTTATACAAGCAAACATGGCCTGTGCAATGGACCAGTATGCAAGACCGCCCCAATTCAAAATGTTAGCCCATTCTACAGCTTCAAGGAGGGGAACAATATTGACATGACTCAAATGATTGGTGTTAACTGTCCGCTCAACAATCACATTGCGGACACGAATATCCCGCACATATTCGGGGTCCTCTTTGGGTGCTCGAGGAGTATACACCGTAATCGGTGCAAAACAGGAAGAAGATGGACCACGAGAGGATCTCTTCTTGTATCTACTCTCCATTACACAATGCACAAAAGGAATACAAGAAAGGAATTGAGGGTTTCTCCCAAATCAGATTTTAAACTAGAAAACCAAAGAAACCACAAAAAAAAACTTGAAATAAACTTCAAAATCAAGAAAATGGAAGTGCAAAGATCCTAAATCCAAAAGGAAAATGGAAAAGAAGCACTAACCAAGTAGCGATCAAAGGTGGGTTCGACCGGTTGTGGAAGAATTTGTTGGAGAAGATGAGAGAAATGAAGAAAAAGTGCTTTTTGCACAAATAAAACCCCCAAACCCGAGCTACTCGACCGGTTGTACCACGACTGGTCGAGTGTATACTCGACTGGTCGTGCAACCTCAAAATTTTCCATTTTTTAGCAATTTTTTTTGTAATTTTAAAAAATAAAAACATGCAATATAGTACAAGTAAATACAATTAACTTAGATCACATTACACATACCAATATCTAATTTTAATTTAGCAAACCTGTTCCTGTCAAGTGGTTTTGTGAAAATGTCAGCAAGTTGATTTTCAGTTTGAATATAATCCAATGAAATAATTTTATCTTCCACTAATTCACGAATATAATGATATCTAATGTCAATATGCTTAATTCGTGAATGTTGGATTGGATTTTTAGAAATGTTGATTGCGCCAGAATTATCACAATACAGAACCATAGAATCTTGTGCAAATCCATAATCATTTAACATCCTTTTCATCCACACAAATCGAGTGCATGCATTACTGGCTGCAATATACTCAGCCTCAGCTGTGGAAAGCGATACGAAACTCTATTTCTTACTATGCCACAACTAGATAGTTTCTAACATAAAAACATCCACCGCTGGTAGACTTGTGATCATCAATATTACTAACCCAATCAACATCTGTATAACCGGCTAATTGAACATTAGTATTATAGGGATACCAAAGACTAAGATTGGCCATACTTGCGACATATCTCAAAATACGCTTAAAAGCAATCAGGTGGGATTTTTTAGGGTCAGATTGATATCTAGCATAGATTCCTACGCTGAATGCAATATCACGTTGGCTCGCAGTTAAATATAATAAAATACCTATCATACTGTGATACAACTTAGGATCTACACTTTTACCTGTTGAATCCTTAGAGAGCTTAAGTATCGTACTCATAGGCGTATCGAAATTTTTACCGCTCTCGAATCCAAACTTTTTCACCAAGTTTAGAGCATACTTGGTTTGAGAAATAAAGATCCCATCTTCAAGCTGTTTCACTTACAGACCTAAAAAATAATTCATTCCTCCAACCATGCTCATTTCAAACTTGGACGTTATCAAATCTGCAAACTCAACAGACATGTTAGAACAAGTAGATCCATAAATAATGTCATTAACATATATATGTACTATCAGTATGTGATCATTGTGTTTCTTTATAAACAGTGTCTTATCAACACTCCACATTACAAAGTTATGACTCAGTAGAAGCTTAGTCAATTTTTTGTACCATGCCCTGGGAGCTTGTTTTAATCCATAGAGTGCCTTTTCAGGCGATAAACATGATCAGTGTGTTTAGGGTCTTCAAAACCAGTAGGTTGTTCTACATATACTTCTTCTATAGATCACCGTTCAAGAAAGCACTCTTGATATCCATTTTATAGATTTTGAAATTTTTGTAACAAGCAATGGATATGAATAGCCTGATAGATTCAAGATGAGCTATTGGGGCAAAGGTTTCATCATAATCGATACCTTCTATCTGAGTGTACCATCGTACAACCAATCTAGCCTTATTTCTTATAATGTTACCTAATTCATTAAACTTATTTTTAAAAATCCATTTAGTTCCAATAATATGTTTATCATTAAGTCTAGTAACTAAGTACCATACATTATTCCTTACGAATTGATTAAATTCATCTTGTATAGCCACTATCCAATTTTCATCAACAAACGCTTCTTTTACATTGGTCGGTTCAATCTGAGATGTGAAGCACACATAATTACAAGTGTTTTCTAATTGTCTATGAGTGCGCACACCAATGAGAGGGTTCCCAAGAATTTGATCAGTTGGATGGTGTTTAACTGACCATAGTTCAGTGTCATTTTGACTAGATGAAGAGTCTGGTTTATCAAATAAAGAGACTTCATCATCTTCTGAACTCGAGACATGTGTATTCAGGTAATCATCTACAACCACATTTATGGACTCCTGAATTACACTAGTCCTCTTGTTGAGAACATGATACGCTCTACTATTTAGTACATATTCTAGGAAAATACCCTCGTCACTTTTAGCGTTGAATTTTTTTAGATTTTCCCGGTCACGTAAAATACAACATTTGCTGCCAAAAACTCGAAAGTATTTGATTGTTGACTTCTTATTGAACCATAGTTCATATGCAATCTTATTATTTGACTTTCTAGTATAGACACGGTTAATAACATAACAAGCCGTGTTCACTGCTTCAGCCCAAATATTTTTAGAAAGTTTTATGCTGTTTAACATCACATTAGCCATTTTTTGAAGCACACGATTTTTTCTTTCAACAACTCCATTCGGTTAAAGTGTCTTAGGAGCAGAAAATTCATGCGATATACCATGATCACTACAAAACTTCTCAAAATTGCTATTGTCAAATTCGGAACCATGATCAATACGGATTTTAAAGACATGTGATTCCTTCTCTGTTTGGATACGCTTAAGTACCCTTTTCACTTCATCGAAAGTTTCAAATTTCTTTCTCATGAAAACTACCCATGTATACCTGGTAAAGTCATCTACTTTTACCAGAATATATTTCTTACCCCCTCAACTCTCCGCTCTAGTAGGTCCAACAAGATCTATGTGGAGGAGTTCAAGAGGTTTGGATGTGGCACTAGAGTTCACTTTCTTGTGAACACTCCTAGTTTGTTTTCCAATCTGACATTCGCCACAAATTTTATCCATTTTCTTTAACTTGGGTAGATCTCTTATTACTTCACCTTTGCTTAGTCTAAAAAGATTACGGTAGTGTACATGTCCTAGGCGTTTATGCCATAGTTTGGTCTTATTGGTTTAGACCATGTAACAGGATAACTTAAACAAGCTTGAATCACTGACTATATAGTAGTTCTTAGATGTTCTACAACCAGTTAATATCACAGAACCATTCTCATTAGATATCTGACACCCTTGGTTGGTGAATTTGATGCTATGTTTATTATCACAAATTTGAGAAATGCTTAAGAGATTATGCTTAAGGCCCTCTACGAACAAAACATTCTCAAATGAATGAAGATTAAAGAATTGAACCGTACTTTGGCCAACAATTCTAAAGTTGTTACCATCACCGAATGTGACTGAGCCATCAGCATCTTTAAGATTGGTGAACAAATCTTCGTCACCTGTCATGTATCTAGAACAACTACTGTCTAAGTACCACTTTGAGTGACTCGAAGCCTTGAAAGTGGTGTGGGTAACCAGACAAGCAACCTTAGGAACCCATTTCATTACAGTTTTGGGTTTTGGAACATAGTTGGTTTTTCTACTCTTGTAGTTGTTATATATTCTACCATTCGAGTTAGATTTTAGAAGCTCCTTGAGTAAATCAACAATTTTCTCAGCTAAGGAATTATAATTCTGATTTCTATAATTGATATGGTTGCTTTTAGGTTTCATAGCCTAAAAAGTTTAGGATTTTTTAAACTATTTTGATTCAGACTTTTCTTTTTTGAGTTAGAGGACTCCCCTTTAACAAACTTAAGTAGAGTGGACTTACTTTTAGGAGGTGTATTCTTATCGTAGCCCAAACCAGATCTATCACCACATTTCATTGATCCGGTTAGCAGTCTTTCTAGTTTAGGATCACCCTGGGCATACCTCTAAGTATCCTTCAAACTCAGGAGAGAAGAGACTTCTAGTTTTAGTTTTTCATTTTCTGATTTAAGGTTTTCAACTTGGGATGTTTTGAAATCTAAATCACACTTAGCTTTTTCAAAACAATCAGAAAAATATGATTTTTCTAAAACTAAGTTATCGAAATCTTCTTTTAACTTTAAAAACTTTTCTTTTTGAAGTTTTAGTTTTTTAGTTATCTTACAACTTTCCCTGTATAGGGCATTATATGCATCTTGTAGATCATCATCATTTTCAGGGTCGCTTCTCAAATTTTCATCATAAGTTGAATTACAACTGTCTGAGGAAGTGACTCTGGCTAGAGTCATTAAGGCCTTGACCTCATTAGTAGACTCAAGTTCAGAATCATCTGACTTAGAAGAAGCTTCAGAGCAAGACGATTCATCCCATGTGGCCAACATACCTTTCTTCTTAAGTTTGTCCCTCTTTGGACATTTGTTTACCAGATGGTCGTATTC
Organism: Magnolia changhungtana; assembly: GCA_030180095.1. NCBI lineage: Eukaryota > Viridiplantae > Streptophyta > Magnoliopsida > Magnoliales > Magnoliaceae > Magnolia > Magnolia changhungtana. The sequence continues at coordinate 5,681,787 of JASAUF010000303.1, forward strand.
ATGGCAGTTGAAACATTGACTGTCTTTAATAGATTTCCAATTTTTAGATCCAGTCCTTTTCTTTTAAGAAGGTTTTTGAAAATCTACCCTCTTTTTGCTTTTGAAAATTTTATAAAACTTCTTGGCTAATAGTGTCATATCATCTTCAAAATTTTCACAATTAGAATTACTAGTATTATTTTAAGAAATATTTTTAGAAGACTTAAGGGCTATGGATTTACCTTTAGGAGCCTTAAAATTTAACTCATAGGTTTGTAAAGAACCAACAAGCTCTTTAACCCTCATATTATCCGTATCACGATGTTCCTGAATGACAATGACTTTAGAATTAAATCTATCAGGCAATGAGCGCAATATCTTTGCAAAGACTTCACTTTTTGGGATACTATCACCAAGACCCTACATAGAGTTGACTATGTCATTTAACTTAGTATAGAAGTCCATGAAAGTTTCACTTTCTACCATATGTATCTTCTCAAATCAAGTGGTGAGGATTTGAAGTTTAGATTTCTTGACTATAGTCATACCCTCGTGTCTCATTTATAGAATGTCCAAGGCTTGCTTTCCAGTATCACAAGATATAATTCTTTTAAATTCATCCGGTGATAGTGCGCAAGTGATTGTATTTAAAGCCTTTGCATTGGCACTACTCTCATTTTTCTGAAGTGTGGTCCAAGAAAAATAAGGTGTAACGTTTACAGTTTTGGATCAATCAGTGCCAGTCACTTCAGTGGTAGGAGGGGTCCATCTAGTCACTGTGACTTGCCACACGCTCTCATCTATGGATCTTAAAAAGATCCTCATTTTGAGTTTCCAATAGGCATAATTGGAGCCATCAAAAGGTGGAGGCCTAGTAATTGAGAGGCTATCAAAATTTGACATCTTATAAGCTCAGATCGGTTAGCTAAGGAAATGAATCCAAATAAAAAAGAGTTATTAGGCACTGATACCACTTGAAAAGGCCGAGTTAAATGTCATGGGGGGGATGAATAGGACTATGTCAAATAAAAATTAAATGCGGAATACAAAGATAGATAGCACAATCAAATAATGAAATAGCACAAGTAAATAGCAACCTCAAGTGCACTGGTCTTGAGAGGTTGATACAAACTTAGTTCTAAGGACAACCTAACACCAAAAACCAAAGGCTTATGGCAGGACAACCTTACTAGAATGTTTGTAAGTATCAAAAAACCAAACAAATGAAGAGGGAAAGGAAATAAACTAAGTTATTACAACATTCACTACAAGTGTATAACATAAATTACACCATTCACCAAAAATGCATAAATTAAATTACAACATCCACACATAAACAAATTCAATCATCCACCACAACTCCAGGAATTATAGTGGTTCGTTTGTGTGTACATCAACTGTTTGAAAAACAGTCACATAACTACTCCACTCCCAATATCCACACCCACGGGATATTGGCTTTCACTATGAAAAAGGTTTTCCAAGGTTCAGCTTAAAACCTTCACAATTGTGTTTTTAGATGAGCTTACACAATTATAAAAAAAACTCTATACTCTGAGATTTTCTGGATTACCTCAGACAAAACCAAAAATGAGATTTTTTTAGCACAACCTCATAAACCACAAAAGATACACAAAGAATAAATTGGTACTTATCTGTAAATTTTTCTTCTGAAGAAGCCCTGTAGAACCAATCCAACGTAGACGAAGATGTTCAAAGTCCACTCTCAGAAATGAAAGTTCTAGATCTAAATGATTTTTAGATTAATTCAGCTTGGGCTAGCTTGATTTGATTTTGATATCTAAAATTGTAAAATCACAATTCCCTTCTTTAATAAAATTGAGTTGAATGGATATCACAAATCAAATGCAAAAAGCTATTTAAGAGAATTTAAAATGAACACAATATAGCTTAACAAATGTAGGAACTTATCTCTCAGAGTGATAGCTTGATATTGTTTGGAATGAATGAAAAACTCTGAGATTCATCCTCTATTTATAGGAGAAAATACTGTTCACTCGACTAGTCTAAGGGTCAGTTCGACTGGTCGAAGGACCAACCAAATTTCAAAATTTTTGGCGCGACAAGATAAGGTCGTTACTCAACTGTTCGAGTGGCTTGCTCGACTGGTCGAGCAATGCACTCAACTGGTCGAGTGGGACAAAAAAACCTTGCTGGACTTTGAGTCGAGCTTACACGACTGGTCGAGCACTATTCATTCGACTGGTCGAGCAGTCTCCACGACTGGTCAAGAGTCCAACAGAAAATTTTAAAAATTCACAACAAATCTTGAACTGGTCGAGACAGAGCTTGGACTAGTCGAACAAAGACTAGAACTAGTCAAGGAAATGACCTATAAACATATGTAATGACCCACATAGCATATGCAATGAATATGACATAACCTATGGTTAATCTAGGGTCATCCATACCTTGTTTGTGAGATTGAACAATTGAAACATCGTTCACTCTGCTAATTCATACACTTGAAATATTTGAAGCTTGTCCTCAAATCTTAAACTTGAGCTTGAGTAAAGACTGAGTTTTTTGAGTCTTTAAAATACTGAACTTGAAGAATATATTCGAACTTGAGCTTTGAACTTGTATTTGTACATGAGCTTGAAATCTTAAACTTGGACAACGCTTCTTCAACTTGAATACATAGAGAAGTTCAATGAAGACTTGTGTAACACCCCGAATTTTTGCCAACTTGGAATTAGACGTCCTTAGGCAATGGGTTGCTCCTAACACCTTATTAACCTATCAGAACTGAATCCCACAGTCTAAAATCGCTTCTGAACCCATTTCCTTCACAAATCCAACCCTTCACCACCTTGATCTTCCAATTTTTCTAAGAACTTTTACCTTAGACACTATCTTAAACTAGCTAAGTAGTATAACTTGGATCACTTTATACACAAACTACAAAGGACTAAGTACCACCTCAGACGAAAATCACTTAGGATTAAATCCTTTAGAAATGAGACAAAGTAACTAAGTGCTAAACTAGATTAGCTACGAAATCCGTTTGAATCGCTTTAAATATGATCTGCAAGATCCAAAACTTGTAGAATCATTGACGCTAGGTTACCCTAAAATCTAGGATCAAACTCATTACCCGACTGCTCTCGGGAGCACGTTGAAACTCCGTATCTGATCTGGACCGCACGTCGGGAGTCCGAATAATACGAAGTTAAGGAATTAGGACCGCCTCGCTGGGCTTGACAACCATCTCGGAAATCAAATCCAAACAGTGTTCCACGGCTGTTCGCTTGAGTCCGGAGCGAGAGAGTGTGAAAACACTTGTTTTCTTTAAAAATAAATATCTTGAATAGTAATCTGAGACTCATCGCTTGTGGATCAGTTTTAAGCAACCAGACCGTCAGAATCAGACCAAATTACACCCTCGGATCAGGAGAAATTTCATACACATTTACATGTACTCGGAATCTCCGATCGAGATCCGCTGACCATTGAACTGAATCTGGTCCGCCACGCGTGATCTGGAATCCCGACCGAAACGAAAACTTAATAGAATGTAGATCCAGCATTAGTAAGCTTAAGTCCAACCTTTGGCTCAAGGAGGGCCGCCAGAAACCCTCTTTTCAGCTGAAACAATGCCGATTTGATTATAATGTAAGTATACCTTGAACATAAGTCTATTTCGGTAAATTTTTGGGCTATATAAGGACCTTAAACCCTCTCTCATGGAAGCCATACGAATTTGAGATTGAGAGAGAGAAAGGAGAGAGAAAGTGTGGGAGTTGTGGGAGGAACTCCCTGCCACTCTTCCCTGCCGCTATTCGAGCTTCACCGCTCCATTCTCACCGCTTTTCCAGCGTCATTTCTAGGTAAGAAACCCTAACCCTAACCTGATTTGGGGCTTGGGTGGTTGTAGGATATGAAATAGCTAACGTATTTCGTTACATAGGTTGTCAAACTGCCGAATACGGGAGCTTAGCAAACCTATTAACTCCGTTACGATTCTACGACACAAGGTGAGGAATTTAGGTGTATAGGTTACAGTTTTCAACGCTTTCAATGTCAGATAATGATAGATTCATGATCTGCATGCAATTGCACATGTACAAAGTACTTTCCGTTTTCTATTTCGATTAACGATGTAGATTATGGAAATTTACATATTCTAGGTATTCGTAGAAAATACCGTATACATATAAATTTTGAAAATGTGTTTGACATGATTATTTGTTGTATGAATATACGTTATATGGATAAAATACTCATTTGGTGAAAGAATTCGCCCAAATACCTGTTTTACTAAAATACACTATGTATGTAGAAATACCGTATTGTAGAAAGTACCGTATACATATATATTTTAGGAATGTGTTTGCCATGATTATTTGCCGTATAAATATATTATATGTGCGTAAAATACTTACACGGCGAAAGGACTCGCCCTAACACATGTTTGCTAACATACACTATGTATGTTGAAATAGTGTATGTTAAATGTTTGTAGAAATGCTTGTGTGAGTAAGGGTTTGGATGTTGAAGCCTTAGGAGCGTGTTGAGATGAGATTCTCAACTACCCTAGTGACATGTATGATTACCTCCATGAGGTTGTTTACTTAAACTGCTTACTTGCAATATATGTGTTTGTATTCCTACTGATGTAGTGCTTTGTAACATGCTTTATATCATTCTTTATAACATGCCTCATAATATGCTTTACGACATGCTTGCTAGTGTGCTTGAATTACTTTGCTTATCATGCTTTACTTCACATGTTATGGTTGAGAATTGATGGAGCTTGGGACTATGTCCATAGTCCAGACATCCGGTACTAGACTTGAAATTGTGGTTGAGATTCATCTCGCCACACATGATGTGTTTGGCGAACCCGTGTCGTACTTCGGTTGGCGATAGTGGTTGGCCACACAAGGTGCTTCTGCGCTTCATATCGCTCAACTTGTTGTGCGCTCGAGCTAGCCGAGCACGTCAAGTAACCCGTGTGTCTTATGTTTGTTCACCATGTTTGGTATCTACTGCGTAAACCTAGGGTACCAAACTTACCAGTGAAAACCCTTTTAACCATGGTACCTCGATCCGCTAAGACTCATGAGCCGGGCATGGTGGTATGGGACACCGTGGTCGAGCTGTTGGCCTACGCTAGGGCCACGTGCCTCCTCGTAGTGACCAATGAGCAACCAAACTCGTGAGCCGATTATGGTGGTATGGGACACTATATTCACGCTGTCGGCCTACATTGATAAGGTGATGGGGGAGCGGTGCAACCTTTGTGCGTAACAGCCTTGGCAGCCCTTTATAGTGATCTCGAGCATACTCTGAAATCGCGGTGATCCTTAGAGTTTGCCGCGGTATATAGAGTATAAACTAGGCATGTTTCTGTATAGTGATGAATCGTTTAAGAGGTGATGGGGGAGTGGTGTAACCTTTGTGCGTAACAGCCCTAGCAGCCTCTACAGTGACCTAGAAAACACACCATCGTCTGATATTAACTAGGACTGACGACCCTAGAATGGATCATGTTTGGGAATGATATAAGGGAGGTACCTTAGTTTTTCAATCCTGCTGTTTGAAATGGACTAATTAAAAACTCGATAATCATGCTCATCATGCATTGCATGTGCTTGGAAGATGTGGAGCACCGTGGGATGAAAGCATGCCGCGAGCGTGAGATGGTGTCGCATGAGGGAGTATGTCGGTGAGGGCATCCATCATACCTGCATTCATACTTGCATTAATAAGAGTAGCTAGGAGTGTTTGATTTTACTGCTTGACTGAGTCGATAACATGTTAACCTATGCTTTATTGTTCCACTGAGTTAGCTACTCACTCCCACGTTATGGGACGGTGTTGTACACACCAACCAGATTGTTGAGTTTCAGATGATGGCGATGCTTATGAAGCAAAGCCGGACTACTTCTATGGTAATGAGGAGGAGTTCTCCTATCTGTATCTCTCTGGCAGGTCTATGAAGACCTCGTATTGTATTGACGGGGCTGTGATACTTGGGATAGAAGACATTACACTTCCTCACATGTGGTATATTTTAGAACTGTACTTGTAATTATTTAACCTGGTAACTTTATCACACTCTGGAGACTCACCACTGTTTTTATATTTTATATATCTATCACAGTCTTCCGCTGCAATTTAACTGTCTCTGGAGTATGATATGCTGTTTGGGCTTAATCTCACTCATGATCAATGCACGAATACAGTCAACATTCAATCATCATTCATTTTGTTGCATAAGTGATGTTCTGGAACTTGGGAGTTGAGTTTATGCTCGACCCCCAATTTTTGGGATGTTACAGACTTGGATAACTTTAAAAAGTACGAAGTTGATCTATACATCTCATTAATACATGATACAAATTCTAAATGATTTGACACAACAAAATTTAACAACTCTGGGTGCTAGATCGACAATATAGCATTTACAAATTATTAACATATCATCTACATATAAACATATAATTACAATATAATCATTACAAACTTTTGAATATATGCATTTATCAGTAATGTAATGTACAAAAACATAAGACAATACTTTAGAATCAAACTTATCATGCCATTATTTTGGTGTTTGTTTTAATCCATATAAAGACATAACAAGTCTACACACTTTTCTTTCATTTCCTGATAGAGTAAACCCTTCTGGTTGCTTTATATATATATATCTCCTCGTTGAGGTCACCATTCAAGAATGTTATTTTCATATTCATTTGATGGATATAAAAATGATGTATGAATGCTAAAATGAATAAAATCCTAATTGATGTTATTCTGGCCATTAGTGCATATTTGTCAAAATAATAATTTCATTCTTTCTGTCGGAAATCGTTGGCAACTAATCTTTCCTTAAAGGTTTGTATTGCACTATCAATGTGATATTTTTTCTTAAATACCCACTTACACCCTATTAGTTTAAAATCTGGAGGTAGATCCACCAGTTCCCATGTTTGATTTGATATAATCGAATCTATTTCATCATTAATGACATCTTTTTAAAAAGTAGAATCTCTTGAAGACATAACTTTACTAAAGGTTTTAGGTTCATCTTCTACAGTTAAAACCATATGTATTTTCCTAACGACTTTCTCTTTATCACCCTCTATAAGATGAAAAGAGAAATGTTGATAGTCTATTTAATCAGGATCAAGACTCTTCTTTACTCCTGTTCTTTGACTCCTACGAGGTTTACTAGGAGCTTCAACTTATTGCTGAGTTTCTTTTATATTTTTATTAGGAGATTGAATCTCGGTATTCTTTTTCTCCATGAATAAAGAGTCCTCAAAGAACTCTATATCTCCATATTATATGATTACATTGGAATTTAAGTAAAAAAGCCTATAAGCCTTACTATTTTATGCATATCCTACAAAGACACGTTTGATAGTTCTTGGTCCTAACTTAGTTCTTTTGAGTTCAGGAGTTCTGCAATACGCGAGACACTACTACACTCTAATATACCCTAGTTAGGTTTCCTTTCTTTCCATAGTTCGTATGGAAATGTCTTGGTTTTCTCATATGAGATTCTATACAGAACAATGTACGCAACTAATAGTGCTTTTCTCCAAAGGCTTAATGACAACTTTGCTTGTATTAGCATTGAGTTGACCATTTCAACTAAAGTGTTATTCTTTCTCTTAGTTACACCATTTTGTTGTAGTGTATAGGGTGATGCACACTGGTGTATTATGTCGTGTACTTCACAATAGGTAGAAAATTTATTAGAATAATATTTTCTTCCTCTGTCACTATGAATGATTTTAATTTTTTTACCTAATTGATTTTCTACTTCAGATTTATAAACACTGAATGCATTAAATGTCTCATCTTTAGATCTTAGCAGATACATATACACATATCTTGAGCAATCATCTATGAATGTTATGAAGTACCTCTTGCCTCCTCGGGTAAGAACATCATTTAGCTCACATATGTCATTATGCACTAGGTTTAATATATGAGACGATTTCTCAATACTGGACAATGGCTTCTTAATTATTTTAGACCATATACATACTTCACATTTATCATTCTTACTATCATTATATGATATTAAGTCATTCTTAACCATGAGTTTTATGATACTATAACCAATATGTACTAACTTACCATGACATAATGTTACAGACTCAACCATATAAGAAGAAGAATTCTTTTCATTCAAAGAAATTTAATCATCTCATTACAAGCATAACCCTTTCCAATAAAGTTCTCATTCTTTAACAAGATCAACTTGCTAAATTCAAACACAACCCTTATTCCGTGTTTGCTCTAAAAATCCCCTGAGAATAAGTTTCTCCTTATTTTGGGACATGCAGTACGTTGGTCAGGATTATCTTTTTTCTAGAGGTAAAGAGTAATTCTATGGTTCATTTGCCAACGACTGTAGATCAACTTTCATTTCTCATTTGAACCTCTTGATCCTTGGTTACATCATTATAGGTTTTGAAGACAAATATATCGTTGCATACATGGACTGTGGCACCTATGTTATACCACCAATCCAAGACTTTCTATTGAATTATGTTCACTTCCGTGACCATTGCTACGATATCATCGTTTGCTGCATAGCCTATTTCTTAGGCTTTTTTCGATCCCTACAGATTCAGACGAACTGTCCGGTCTTTCCGTAGACATAATAAGGACCATTTGATTTGATGTTTTTCCTCTTTTGGGTTTTTTTGAATTTCCCTTGATCTTTATTGGATTTTATGGAATTATTTTTCTCAAAGTTATTATTTTGAGATGTTTTTTCTACTGCATTCACCTTGGATTAAGATACACCATTTGCTTCATTCCTCTTGTCTCGATTACGAGATTCTTTCTCAATACGAAGATGCTTTTGAATTTATTTCAGGGTGAATTATTCAAATTTATGTAGTAACTTCTTCATGTAGTCTTTCCAGGTCGAAGACAATTTGGCTATAATAGTCTCGACTTGAAAAGATTAAGTCGATTTTCAAAGCCTTTATTTTGTTTACAATCAATTGTAATTCATGGATTTTGGCCAGTAGGGGCTTATTGTCTACCATCGTGAAATCGAAGTATCTGGTGATTAGGAATTTCTATGTTCTTTCTTCTTCAGCCTTGTACAATTGTATTCCAGTGCACTCTAGATTTCTTTTTCTGAGGTGGTTCTTGTGTAAGGATCGTACAACTGATCAGAAAGCACGTTGAGAATATGGCCACGACACGGCAGATCGTTTTCTTATCGCTTAATTCTGATGGCAATCTGTTCTGGAGTGTTGTCGTCAATTGCTTCTGGTAGAGGATGGAGATTCGGGTCTAGGATGTAGAATATCTTCAACGCAATGAGAAGAAATTTCAGTTTGTCTTGCCACCCGGTGAAAATTCATACTATCGAATCGGTCTAATCAGATTAGATCTCGGTTCATCAGTTTGACTGATGTAACACTTTTGCTATACACAATCATGCTTTACAATTGTTGGAAAATATGTTGGAAATTAAAAAATTAAAAATTAAAAATTATATATTTTTGGCACCAGGTTGAATCATGTATAAATACATTGTCCTTAACGCTTGATTCGCCCCCTTATTAATTGTTGATGGGTTACAGGCGAATTGCTTTCAAGATAAGACAAGCCTTCTATTTAGATCTTATGTGTAGCAATCATGAATGGTCTACTTAGGAACTCTTTTTAACGTAGCTGATCGTCTGACATACTAGATTAGTGGTCGTCTAACAATATTCTTATAAGGAGAAGGTTTTTGGTAAGATCTTATGGATTCAGATGAGATCTGTTGGAGTTGATTGGTTTTAGGCTGGAATGGTCCAGTTTATATAGGCACGAGAGGAGTGAATCGTTGCTAAGTGGTCATCAATGGTTCAGAACATTTGTAAAATGTTTCTGACCGTTGATATTAAATTTGAGGCGTTTCAGATTGTTGGATCAAACGATCTGACTGTTGGATCATCAAAGCCCATCTGTTTTTGGATCGTTGTGGCTTTTAAGGCTATTGGCCATTCTCAAAATGGTTGACCATTTCGGATCCATAGATCCAACTATTCTCTGTAGCCTATATAAAACCCAGACTTATTTCACACCCCTCGCATTGCGATTGCATCGTGCGCGAAATGTATAGTGTGTCATCTAGCGTCACTACAACCGTACTGCCCAAGCCCAAGTGTACGTGTGTTCCAGTGCATATGCAACCCGAGCATCTTAACCTCAAATACTCCAAGTAAGAATACTACACACATTTATATATAAACTATCAAATTTCTTTAATCCCTTTTGAGGTGGGAATAAAGAAAAACTATACTTTTTCATTTGAAAATTTCAACATCAGTTTGACCGAAATTTGAAAATTTTAAATATTATGATTTTTTTAAACTAAAATTTTAATATATGCTCTCCTACCATGGCTTACTTTGAGAGATTGTTCCGTGATGAAATCATCGTCTCCCTGGTAAATATTTCCAAATGCACATGATCCGTAATCACGTTGGAAGGATGATCTGGACCGCACGACAAGTGATCCATGGTGCTGTGTTCTCCGTCCTTCATTTGTGCCAGCTAGTTTTAGGACCCCGGGCCCAACAAAATTCAATGCTCCAGTGGGCCACACCACAAGGAACAGTGCAAATGTCCACACCAGCCATTTAAATCCTATGCTTATCCTAATCCAAAACTTACGTGGGCCCCAAGAGGATGTGATCCCCACTTCTCCCTCTAGTTGTGGCCCACCTGAGTTTTGAAACGTCTTTTTTTTGGGTTGACGTTCTTACATGAGCTGGTACAAATGATGTATGAGTGGAATTCAGCCAAGTCACTTTGGGCCCCGCGAAAGCTCTGTACTGCACCGGCTCCCAGCAACCTCTTGTAGGAAATTCGCGCCTACTTGAAACACTCCTTTTCAACGGTCCAAATTCAATTATCTTAATTGATGTTCAGAACATGCATATCGTGGCCCATATAGAGAAACACCTGTCTGGTCATCTCTATGCGTAGGTCTAACGGAACAGTACACGGCTGGTAATCTGTTTCATGCCGTGGGTGAAACAAAGTACTAGCTAAGCAATCCTGATCTTCTGATCTTGACCACCCCCCACGTGATGATCACTAATTGGATGGTTATGATCTTTCAATCGGTCTATCCACAATGGGAGGTGCAGATTGGATGATCTGGACGGGTGTGACTGTTTGGATGGTTTTTTCAAGGACAATAGATGGATTGCAGCAGGGGAACAAAGTTCAGTTTGTATTAATTTCAACTCTTTTTCTTTCCATTCGAGCACCGAGACCATCTACCAAGCACAGGCAAACCATCCGAACCATGTCAACAATAAGAAGAAAAATCAGATGGATTAGGTAATAGTAGCCTTACATCAACCTAACTTTTTTTTTTTTTTTTTTCATTTTCAATTTTATCACTCAGGGAAAAAGCAAGATAGGTTTCCGTACACACCATGACAGATACATTTGGTAAGGATTGCGTGCAGAGTAAACTATGTGAGGCCCAACATGACATATGTGTCTTAACCATGTTGTCCATGTGCTATTTCTAGCTCATTTTAGGCATGAACTATGCATATCTAAATCTCAAATGGACCACAACATACGAAACAATGGAGAAAATATCATCTATTTTTGAAACCTTCTTAAGTCCCACAATAATGTTTATTTGTCGTCCATTCTGGTCATAAGATCACTAAGATATTTATGTAGAGAAAGCACAAATATCAGCATGATCCAAAACTTCTTACTCCATGGCTCCTAAGAAGTTTTCAAAAGTAGTGGTTCAATTCCAACTGGCTCATTAGCATTCAATTCTCACTTTTTTGTGTGGTGTGGCCCACTTGAGCTTTTGATATGTTTCAAATCTTGACTCATGGCTTGAAATGAGCTTTACAAAAATAAATGGATAGCATGGATAAGACACATACATTGCGTTGGGCCCCATGGAGTTTACTGTTGTGCTGCGTCACTCAATGCTCAATCCCCATTCAGATAACTCAATGTTTACAACCTCCAAAAATAATATTAGATAAATACCTACACATTCATCATAGTCAAATTGCCCGGACTTGGCTAAAATAACTGTGGTACCGTCTGCTGTACAGTAGTTGAGATTCACCATTCATTTGCTAAGCGCTCATTGCTTAACAATGCTCAAGACCTCCATGGGAGCTTTGTTGGATGAATAATAAAAATTTTGTGGATCGAAAAGGATAAATCACCTTTCATTGATATCTAGTATTTATAGATGTGTATGCATGACTAAAATAACAAAAAATCAGAAACAAAATGAAAACCTATCCTAACCAAACACAGTCAATGTAATTACAACACATCATATCTCAGTAAATAAGAGATTGAATGTTGGTGCATAATCACCCTCAATTTCATTTTGAATGATGTTTGGCTAAGTTGCTGGATGCCGGCGTAGTAGAAGTCCCGTTGCTTCAATCATGTTGATAGAGCACGCGGTGGTTTTGCCCTGAAATCCGCTACAATAATACCATTGTTTCATCTGATTACACCACCAACCCCATAGTATCCGTGGATTTAGAGACGGAGCCATCAAAGCTAAGCTTTGAAACACTCAGCTTTGGAGCACTCTGTACTGTGCTTGTCTTTGGTGTGGAATAAGACAGGACTTTTGGCTCCATTATTGCAAAATGCTGGTTTGTGGACATTAAAAAAAGAAGAAGAAGACAACTTTCCAGTTTAGAGCTTCACAATGTGAAAAGGCCTAGCTATAAGTCCTAGAGGGGGGGTGAATAGGACTATGCCAAATAAAACTCATAACAGCGGAATTAACATGAATATGATAGCCAAAATAAATCACAATGCTTGAAAGAGTAAAATAACCCTCAAAAATCGATCTTGAGGGATTGATACAAATGTTGTTCTAAGGACAACCTTTCACCAAAAACCGAGTTTATGGTAGGACAACCTTATTTCTAGAAAGATCTTGTATCAAATCTTGAAATAAGCGTCAATCACAAAACAAATATACATGTAATACTGAAAGTAAATTCTAAAATATGATAGCCAAAATCAAAATCACAATCCAAAATGTCACCCAAAACCTTTACAATTGTGTCTTTGTCTGTATACACAATAAAAACCCCACTTACATTTTTAAAATAACCTCAAAAATCCTCAAAAATTGATTTCTTGAGGGAGATACAAATGTTGTTCTAAGAGACCCTTTCACCAAAAGCGTGAGTTTATGGTAGACAACCTTATTTGAAAGATCTTTGTATCAAATCTCAAACCAAAGAGAATGGAGCATTAAGCACAAATTGAAATGCTTGTCTTTGGTGTGGAATAAGACAGGTTAAACAAATGACCACACAAAATGCTACTCCACTCCCTAATATCCTCACACGGGGGATATTTGGCTCCATTATTAGCGACCCGGTAGAACCAAATCGAGTAGATGATTGAATGTTCAAGTTCAATGTCCAAACTCAATTATAATGGTTTGTGGACATTAAAAAAAGAAGAAGAAGACAACTTTCCAGTTTAGAGCTTCACAATGTTCTAAGACAAATGAATTTTCTTTTCTTATTTGTAATCAATACAGATGATAGTGATGTTGATTTGTTTGGTTTATAAAAAATACATCCATTTCCCTAAGCCTAAGCCCTTACGGTCGTTTGGCACTATGGATTTATGGGGGTTTAAGGGAATTTCAAATTCCTCGGTGGTATGTTTAGCACTACAAAGGAATTATGGGTTTCAAATCCTTTTAAAGAGAAGGTTTGGAATCCAAAGTGAAAGTTTGGATTGCATCTAAAATCGTTTCAATAGTTACATGTGTAACATGTGTGTCACTAGGCTATTAATTTATTGGGCACATAACATTCTGATAACATCCCGAAACACTCGTATTGTCAATTGCATCATTATAATTAATTTAACATAGTGATATGTGCCATCCAAACATCGTCCAATAAATCAATGGTTAAAAATTGTTGGTTAGTCAATACAGATGATTAGGATATGATTTTATGAGCCTAAGTAGCTTTATATGAGACTTTGAATTTCAAATCATGTTTGTACAAAGGAAAGTATATATTTTAAAGAAGGTTTGGCAAAGTGAAAGTTTATCATAATGTGTAACATGTTATTAATTTGTAACAAATATTGCATGGTTAGTCACTCGGATATGTACTATATGAGACTTTGAATTTCATCATTGTAAAGCGCTATGTTAAGTAAAGAAGCTAAAATTGATTTAATAATTAAATTCAAACCCTTATAAATATACTATGTATAGTTGGATTATCGGTCATTTTGAATCCAAGGTGTCAAACACAATGAGAGGATTTCAAATCCAGGCTCCCAAACATTCCCTTATGCACACTACATCACAGGAATGATTTGCCTATAACCAAGGGTGGTAAGGGTCTTTTAAATTCTTAAGTGTCCCATATCATGGAAAAAATGTATTATTAACATTGCAGGTATGATAATCTTCAATTTTTATTATAAATTCTGAAATGACACATACACGACGCTTTTTTATTTTATTATATTAATAATTGCAAAGCACTTGTATCCAGCCAGCCGTTGTGAACCGTTATTGTCTTAAATTGTGCGTAGGAAAATTGCTTTCCCATTGGGAGTGATGACGAGCGAGAAAATAGGCTCATGCGGTTTTATCTGCAGAGTAGATGTATTAAAGGTCTGTCTTTAGTCAAAGATCGGGTGTTCAAAACAATTCATGTGGCGAGTTAGATTTTTGTGACGGAAGTGAGGTGCGGTTTTGCCATTCTCACTTTGTCAATCAAATGATCAAGGGTCAGTAACTTAGAACATCATTTCAGTGCAGTCTTTTTAATCCTGAACCATCTAAATCAAGGCCCACGAGTTGGACGGTTCTGATCCAGTTTCATGAACTCTAGGGTACGATTTTGGAGTAAAGCGTACGGAACCATTGTACTCCATCAGAGGATCGAAGTCTTTTCACGATCAGATCATCGCCCCAAAACCAACCTTCCGGATCTACGTGGCGACGAAGCATCCGGCGTGTGTCTCCGCTCTCTGGGACCCACATGCTGAGTGGTCCGGGGATCGGATCCATCCATATTGTGTAATCTATACGATTTGGGCCACCGCTAAAAAAAGGCTTTTGTAGATGTATTCAGAACATGAAAAGAACATTTTCAATGACTGGTATTCAACTCTAAATGTCAGAAGTTAGGATAATCACTGAAGGATGATCATGGGAGAATAGATTAGTTACGATAGTAACGAAAACATAGACGGCTGAAATCATCCGACCATTTACAGCACGTGCAGAAGGATTCGACAAATGCAAAACGAACTAGCCATTACTGTCTTGCAGCGTAGTAAAAAGATCCGAAGGCGCAACGCGACAGAACTGGGCACGGCGAAAATTCTTGAAAAACCCGGGGGCATTTTTGAACTCGAGTGGGCGCATTTTAATCCCGACCACCCCGCCGTGTACTTTAGCCAAACCCTATTTCCTCCTCACACCTTGGCATTTGTCGTGAATTCCGACCCTCTTTTGTACTTTTGCAACCTCCTTCGGCATCGCCTTCGTTGCAGCAGCAGCAGTAGCAGCCAGCGATTCCGGAGAGGAGCTTTCGTTCTCATATCTCTCTCTCGATCTTCGAAGAAATCTGCGGCTTTTCTTCTCTCACACTATCTGCTGCTGCTGTTAGGGTTTCTCCGCTTTTTCTAGGGCAGATTCTCTGGGATTTTAGCTCCGAGGAGCTGCCGAGCTTCCGTTCCTGCTAAAATACGCCTGCCAAGATGTTCTGGCGCTTGCCTGCTCTCTCTGCTTCTTCGCCTGTAAGTAAAAGGCTTTCTCGAGTATTCCGTCCCTTGTTTCTAGCTTTTCTTGAATTAGGGTTTCCGCTCACGACTGAGAATTGGATGTATGTATGTATGTCTCTCTCTCTCTCTACATGTGTAATTTTGACTGGTATTGTTATGGTTTGTTATTCACGCTTTTATAGTCGAGGCCGGCTATCACCCAACCCTGTTGTGTTCATGGTTGGTTGCTGTTCATTGGTAGATGTGGTGTACAGTTGGTGATCCTGGACTGCTCATCTGCCGGGCCCGATCGTGGATGAGTCCCAGTAGAAAGGAAAGAAAAGGAAAAACACCAGATATGCACTATCAGCTGTTAGCCTTTTTCCTTGAAAGGGATATGTCTATCAACAATCTCTTTTATAATTGTTCAATTGGAGTATTTTTGTACCACGGGCCATCCATGGTATGGTCCGCCAGCTCAATGGTGGATCATTGACCTTAGAACCACATTATGAATGCATGCTTGCCTGGGCATTACACAACTCACAAAAAAACTGTGTTCTCGGGTTATTTCTGCATTTTCATTTATTACTGATTGTGGATTTTTTTTTTTTTTTTGGATGGGCTTTCTGGGTTTCAATTCAGATGTGTTTCCTCACCAGAGTCAGCTGTTTTTCCCTCTTCGTTTGTGCATTCTTAGGAAAATGGTTTGTTTTCTGGGTTTATTGGTAATATTTATTCTACTTGATCTTGGTATTATGTTACATTGTTGTAACTTTTGAGGTTTTGGAGCATTTTAGTTTGTTATTCGTATGCCTAAAATTGAATTTCCTTTTAAGATGGATTTGTTTTGGGATTTCAACGTCTTCATGTATTTGTATTTGGGTGTGGAATAATGGTTTTGTTTGTCAACAAGAATAATTGTTTTGTTTGAGTTTTCTTTCTAGAATGCAGTGGTTTTTCTTCAGAATCCTTGCTTTTTCATCAACATCACTTTTGAGCAGTTGATTAACAACCTTTCAAAATTACAATGATTCATTATAGCATGCATGGTTTTGTGATAATTAACTTGGAAGACAACATATTACTGTAGCTAGTTATTGTTTCAAGTGATGCATTTGTTCTTATTCAATTCATCGTATCTCCATTTAATTATAAGCATAACTTTTTGTAGGTGGAATCAATTTTGGACAAGGAGAACTTCACTTTGGAAGAGCTGCTTGATGAGGAGGAAATAATCCAAGAATGCAAAGCTCTTAATAGTCGCCTTATTAACTTGTAATATAACTTTCTGGTTTACTTCAATATGTATTTTAAACTTAAGTTACATTGAAACACTCAATCTCAACTTGTGGGCGTTCGATTTGTAAGCTTGACCCTATTGGGCCAATGGATGCAGCCATTGATTTTGTGAAGTCAGAGTTGGGTTTGTATCCCAACTAAACTATGCTGGCTCAAATCAGCTCCAACTTGGTTTCCTGGTTTTGGTTGAGTTACCATTTTATCATCCATACCCTCGTATGAGTGGGAGTTCTTATACATCTCTTCTCAACAATTTACTCCCTTTAAAAAAAAAAAAAAAACCTCCTTTCCGGATGCAACTGTATTACATTAGCATTTTTGTGATAGCAGTTAGTATATGCATTTTTAACCTGCCTGACCTGAAAGGCTCAGATATTATTATTATTGAAGGATTTCAATATGTTTCTTTGAGTGATATGGGTTGATTGATGATGCTTCTTGGTGAATAAGCTGAATTTCTGGTCAGAGTTATTCAAACTATAATCTTTGAAAGAAAAACATGGGTAGAAGGTTAATAGAAACATCAAAGGAATATCTGAGAGATACTTGAACTTTAGTGGGTTCCAATTTGCCTGGGCTGTGGGGAAAAGTGGAGAAAATGGATTATGGAGTGTGTGGGATCAACAAAGTTCTTAGTTTTAGTTATTAGGGCTTTTTCATGGCTACAAGAGGCCTGAGGTAAGGGGATCTGAAATTGCACGTGGTGGGCCCACGGGCTATGCATGTGGAAGCTTGGCGGGGCTATACAATGAATGCTATGTCCTAAAGGGTGGTGGTTAGGACCAAATAAAATTTTAGCTAATTAAATCCACAATTGCTTAATTAAACTAATTTTCAATTAAACTAAGGTAATTAATTCTAAGGGTTTCAAGCCAATAGATGGTCCAATCACATAGACTATAAATCATATTCCTATGAAGCAATTAGTCTATAAACATGATAGTGTACATGTCTGTGTGGGATGTGCTAACTATCAAATCCTAATATTCATCTAATCATGTGTATATATAATTCATTGATTAATCACAGAAGCATAATTAAATAAGTGCTCAAATAACAATCCCAAATACAAGCATGTATAGTGGTTCGATTTTCCTACTCCACTCTCAGCGAATGTACTCAACCCACGAGTGTACTGGATTTCACTATCGGATGTTTTAAATCAGGTTAACCTTTAACCTTTACAACCCTACAGAAGGACCACGGTCTTATACAAGGACCTATCTAGCGTTCACTCTCGCTGGAGGCTCTCATAAGAGACTTGAGTTAGTTTTTCATTGGCTAATCAACAACCTCAATCCTAGTCTAAGGACCTATGTTTACTCTCGTTGGATGTTCTCATAGAGACTAACATGTACACATCCATGTCCGGTGAATTCGACCTTACACAAGATCCTAGGTCCTATGCCAGAACCTATTGAGTTTGGTCCACAAACTCTTATCCCCAATCTTACACAAGGAAAGAGAGTATGGACTCATATATGACACTTGTTGAATTGAGCCCCTTTGAAGCGTCGATCTTAAGTCACTTCTTTAAAGCTTTCTTGTGCTTGATTCCGCTCCTCAAATGCTTCCTCGATCGTTTCTGCTAATGCGTTGCCAATGTTTCAGCTCCAAGATCATACACATTGCATGCTATGCTCCATTGCGGTGACCAAATCAAAGATGCTCGGTGTGAACATGATGGAAGAAGAGACTACAAACCTTGCCAACAAATTTCGTTGTTCTACGGGATCATTCCCGACCACTTTCGTGGGTCTAGCATTATGTATTGGTAAGCCACTAGTGCACGTGTGGCACAAGGTTATCACCAGATTCGAATCCTATCTTGCTAGATGGAAATGTAGATATCTATCCTTAGGAGGGAGAATCACACTCATAAAGGCAACCCTCTCGAACCTCCCTTTATACTTCATGTCTCTATTTATTTGCTCGACTTTGATCTTGGTCAAGCTGGAAAAGCTAAGGAGAGACTTTTTATGGCACGGTAATGCAGAGACATTTTCACACCGGGCTCGAGCGGGGTTACTTGTGGGATATAGGGGCACACTCGGGGTGGGCGGGGCCCACGGGGGAGGTCTCGTATTCGAGACTCCTCACCAGGGGTGATTAATGCGCATTTCACACCGGGTTCGAGTGGGGTAGCTTGTGGGATGCGGGGACACACTCGGGGTGGGCGGCTCGTGTGAGGCGGTACGCATGTGATTTGGGGCCTACGAAGGGGGTTCGGCCGAGGCCCTAACCCATGTGATGTGGGGCCTGGGCTATGAGATAAAGGGATTAATTCGCCATACTTTAACAGTTCGAGCTTTTAGAGCAAGTGGTTAATTGTCCTGCATCAAATTGGTATTGGAGCGGGAGGTCTCGTGTTCGAGACTCCTCATCGGGGGTATTAATGCAGTGACATTTTCACATCGGGCTCGAGTGGGGTCGCTTGTGGGATGCAGAGGCACACTCGGGGTGGGCGGGGCCCATGGGAGAGGTCTCGTGTTCGACTCCTCACCGGGGGTGATTAATGCGCATTTCACACCGAGCTCGAGTGGGGTAACTTATAGGATGCGGGGACACTAGGGGTGGGCGGCCTGTGTGAGGCGGTACCCATGTGATTTGGGGCCCATGAGGGGGGTTCGGCCGAGGTCATAATCCATGAGATGTGGGGTTTGGGCTATGAGATAAAATGATTAATTTTCTATGCTCTAACAGTTCGATCTTTTAGAGCAAGTGGTTAATTGTCTTACATCACACGGTAAAGAAGATAAGAAGAAATTTCATCTTATGGAGTGGAAGGAGGTTTGCAGACATGTTCAAGATGGTGGGGCAGGAATTAAAGATCTTAAAAGGATGAACCGGGTGCTATTAGCCAAGTGGATATGGAGATTAGGAACGGAGGATGACAATCTTTGGAACTTGCTAATTAAGAGCTAGTATGGGCGTTCAAAAGGGGGTTGGTGGACCAAAGATTCATCCATCTACAAAGCATCGTCAATTTGGAGGGGAATTTTATCCACAAAAGGGAAGGTAATCGAAGGGATTGGAATTGAAATAGGGAAAGGCGATAGAACTAGATTCTGGTTTGACAAATGGGCCGGAAATGGAGCTTTGAAAACAGAATTTCCGCACATGTTTTGCATTGCCTCTGATCAGAATATTACAATTGCTGACAGCTATTCAATGCGTGGGGGAACGATGGTTTGGAATGTTCAGTGTATAAGGAATCTGTTGGATCACGAGGTTGAAGAATTTCTTGCCCTGCTGAACCACATTCAAGATGTCAAGTTAGATCAGAAAAATTGCAGACAAATTAGTGCGGAACTACCATAAATCAAAGGAATTCTCAGTTAAAACTTTCTACAGGTGTACAGACATTGTATCCAAAAAGGGAAAAGAGATCTTCACCAACAAGGTTTGGAAGTACCAAGCCCATCCTAAGATTGTGGGGTTCGGTTGGCTAGTGGGCAAGAGAAGAGTTCTCATGGTAGATAATTTGAGAAAAAGAGGGATGATCATCACTAATGTCTGCTTGTGTTGTATGTCCAACGAGGAATCGGTGGATCACTTATTCATCCATTGCCCATTCACCTACCACATCTGGTCTCATATTCTATGTCATTTTGGTATGGCTTGGTCCACCCCTAACTTGAAGGGAAACTTCCTAAAGGCTTGGCATGGTATAACATTGGGGAAGAAAATGACTAAACTATGGAGAATGAGTCTTCTTGCTGTTTGGTGGGCAATGTAGGAAGAAAGAAATGGCAGATGCTTCAAGGGGACTTCAAATTCGTCGGATTCCGTTGCTTCTAGAGTTAGGTTTTTAGTAGTTGAGTGGGCGATCAATGTTGACAAATTAAAGAATTGTAATTTGCTGTTTCTTAGTGTTTAATAGGCTGAGTCGCTCTCTCGGCGGTTCAGCCTCCTATCTTCTATTCTGTTTCTCTCGTTTCCTTTTAATATAATCAGTAACTTTTCAAAAAAAAGAAGTGATGGGAGGTTGGATGAATCTCCTACAACTAATGGAAAGTTGAAATCCTAAGGGATTCACCTAGAATGGTCTTTTAGAGAGTTTAGACCTGAATTTGACTATAGGCACAATGTCTACTATTTAGAAAGGAGAGATTTCATCAACATCTTTGAATAGGAGTACGGAATGCTCATTATGGTGAATGATCATAAGAAGATTGGCATGAAACTCTTTGGATGGAGGTTTATGATGTGTACTATGAGTGGGAAAACATCTAGCCTTTATTTGCACCAAAACCCCTCTAATTTGCCCAAAGATCCGAATCAATATTTATAACAAAAGGCTCCAACGGCTAGGCTCGAGCAATCAAGCCTAGCCCTTGATTGATCGAGTTAGGCCAAAAATGGCCCAGTGAACTTGCTGGACTGTTTTTTTTTTTTTGATCGATCAATCTCGATCGCTCGAGAGGAATCGAATATCCTTCAATCGATCGAGCTTGTGCCTCGAGTGCTCGAATTAAGTCGATTTAGGTCAGATGCTTGCTAGATATTTTTGGCCATGTTCGGTTGATCAACTCAATCGATTAAGCTTTGCTTGAGCACACCTCTAGGTCTATTGGTTTGGGCAATATGTTTTCCAGCAGTTTGGGACCTCTTATAGCCTATCTTATCATGTTTTAACATGGCTCTTAAGGCTAAGGGATGATCAACAAGGTATACCTATTAAGGTTAGGATCATCTAGAGATTTTTGGGATGTTTTGGGTCAAGGGATAGGGTTACGAAGGCACCTCATTTATCTGTTGTTCAGTTCTTTGATGCTCCGGTCTTTAGCTTCCAAGGGCTTAACCGACGACATGACACACAAACTCGTGCGATTGACAAACAAAGTGCGTAAATCAGTGCACTAATAGGATCCTCTTTCCCCTTATCTTTTCATTGTAGAGCCTGAGGCTCTGAGCAAGATGTCGGAGAAATGTTCTTCCATGAGCTTACATGGTGGTTTCAAAGTAGATAATATTGGCTTCCAAATCTCTCATTGCCAATTTGCCAACAACATCTTGTTTTTTGATGCGAAAGTGGAAAAGGTAGATAACCTCAGAAAGATTATTAGGTGCTATGAGGTGATTTTTGGTCTCTAGGTAAAATTTTTAGAGAGTGTGATGTTAGGGATTGCATAACCAAGGCTAAGATTCGTAGGCTTGTGTGGGTATTTGGTTGTCAGGCGGGGGCACTCCCTCCTATCTTGGGCGTCCTCTGTGTTGGTAAGCCAACTACGCATTTATTGGATGGAGTGATTGAGAAAATGTAAAGGAAGTTGTCGAGTTGGAAAAGTAGGCATATTTTTTTGGAGGGTAGATTGATGCTTATCAAAGCCGCTATGATTCATCTTCTCTTATACTTTGTCTCTCTTTTGGTGTCCTAGAGCAGTCTTGGACAAGCTTGAGAATGTGAGAAGGGATTTCCTATGGCAGGGTACAAATAGGAATAAATTCCACTTGTTAAGGTGGGATGAGGTGTGTTGTCCATTTAGGGAAGGTGGGACAGGTATAAGAAAATTGGAAGATATGAATTCTGCTCTATTTGGCAAGTCGCGATGGTGATTCAACATAGAGGAAGATAGCCTTTAGAGGGTAGTGATTGGAAGAAAGTATGGTGTTAGCAATGGAGACTGGTGGATGAAAGAATCTTCCTTATATAGGGCATTGGCTGTTTAGAAGGTAATGGCAAAGTGGGGCCGTCTACCTTCATGGAGGTGATTGGTTTTTCAGCGGCGGATGGAGAGAGGATAACATTTTGGTAGGATGTTTGGATTGGTGAGAGGTTGCTCAAAGAAGATTTCCCGAGTTTAGCTAGGCTTTTCCCTGAAGCGAACATTCCCATATTGCGGTGCTTTTCCTGGTCTCCAATTGGTTTAGACCCTGCCATGTCACAAGAATATGACAAATGAGGAAGTAGGTGAATTCTTGCGGTTGTTGGAGCGCCTCCAGGACGTCCGTCCTTTGTTGGGAAGAAGGATTACATGTTATGGAAGATGGAGAGCTCGGGTTGCTTTTCCATTTGGTCGTTCTTCAACATGTTACACGGTACGCTTCATGGGAGGTGTGGGGGATTTTCATCGTTTGTTTGGAGATGTGGGGTTCCTCTGAAGGTGGCGGCTTTCCCCTGGTCAGTGGGGAGAAACACAATGCTAACTATAAATAACCTTTAGAAGATGTATGTGGTGCTTCCCAATATCTACATGATGTGCACGAGGAATACAGTGATGGTTGATTATCTATTCATCCTCTGCTCCTTTGCTGAAGAGCTATGGGATAGGTTCTTTGTTATTTTCAGTCTCATGGGTGTTGCCGGGTTCAATTGATGAGTTCTTTCTAGCGTAGAACGGCCGGGGGAAAAAAGGCAAGGTGCTTTGTGATATTTCTTTGTTGGCAGGTCTTTGGTCCATTTGGGGGGAAAGAAATGATAGATATTTCTTGAACCATACTGAAGTTTCAGAAGTGGTTAGGTGGGCCGAAGTAGATGTTATGTGTTGCACTTCATGTATTGAATCCTATGATAGCTGTAACCTTTCCTCTATCTATTCGGCGTCTTTATTCTAAATCGTACTTCTCTTCTTCTTATTCTTCTTTTTTAAATATTAACCTTTCAATAAACCATAACTGCCATAAGAACTTTAAAAACCTCCCGCCAACATTTTTTAAATCAAAACCATAAAAAGTGAACACTTATTATTAATGATACAGAAATCCAATCCGAATGAAAAAAAAACTTCCAAGTTCCTAAAAAAATTGACTTTGTTAAATTTGTCATATAGCCTATAAATCGCAGATATCATTCATATACTACAAGGCATTTATTATCCTTTCAAATGTTTGCAGTCTTCGAGATAGAGCTCAGGTAGAGCAGTTGCTGCGGTATATTGTAGAAGAACCTCCTGAGGATGCTGAAAGCAAACAGGCCTTCAAGTATGTCAATCTGATTCAATTGAAAAGTTTTACTAGGACAGGATCACTTTCTTGGTTCTGTCATTTTGATTGTTGCATTTCTTTGCTCAAAAATCAAGGTTTTATGTTTTCATGGGTTCATTTATTTTCACAATTCAGGTTTCCCTTCATCGCCTGTGAGATATTTACTTGTGAAATTGATGTCATCTTTAAGACCTTAGTAGAAGATGATGAGGTATGTGATTTCTTCATGCTCACTGTGAAGCATCATCTGCAGAAGTATAAATTATTATTATTTTCACAATAACTTAATGCTCTAAGTTCCTAAACAATCTATTGCAAGTGCAGCTGATGAACATGCTTTTCTCCTTTCTGGAACCAAATCGTCCTCATAGTGCCTTGCTAGCTGGGTATTTCAGTAAGGTATTGGGAATTGTGTATCTCAGTGTCTTCCCTTGTGCAGTGATGTTCTTACAGTGTTGCAATTAGTTGTCTTGGTGAGTAAATTGAGTTTGTTAATGCGTTGTTTTCTGCTTTAGGTTGTTGTGTGCCTTATGTTACGGAAGACAGTGCCGCTAATGAATTATGTCCAGGTAAGTAGATGACTTCACTCTATTTTTAACATTTTCTGTTATTTGTTTTGCTCCTCGTATAACAATGCTGGAAATGTTTTCGGTTCTGCATATTGGAAAATATTATTTAAGCTTTGAACAGTGAGTATTTAGCAAGACACTCTTTCAGGATCTGTGCTATTCTATCCATTGACTTGTTATACCAAGAATCTTGTTTGTGCTGGAACTTTCCATATTGGGGCTATGTTCTCACTTCTCACTCAGGGGAGTCATAGTTCCTCATTATGTATTCCCACTCTCTTTAAGCGGTCATGTTTCGGACCATTCCTCTTCTTTGCAAGGCTGGTCCATATGATGATTTCTTAACCTCTTAAGTCAAATGTTCAAGGAGTAGGTGCCAACATCTTCAAAAAAGTCATGTTTTGGTTTCATCATTTCCATAGGAAAGTGGAGAGAATGATAAAATTTGATGGCCGTAGCCTATGGTTGTGATAAAATAGAGTTCTGCTTATGGTTTTTGGGTTAGTGTATAATTCTATTTGATGGCTGTAGCCTATGGTTGTGATAAAATAGAGTTCTGCTTATGGTTTTTGGGTTGTGTAAAAAGAATTATATCTTCAAGTTATAGTCGAAGAGACATCTTTTTTCTTTAGATAATTAGCATTTTAGAAAGAGCTAAAAATTGTTAGATAGATACCAAATTGCAAGAAAGCCTAAGGTACATGGTCCAAAATACAAAGGGACGACATGTCCTCAAGATAAGACTCCACAATATTAATGGACACAATATCCTTAAGATACCACCCTTTGTAAAGATAGGCTAGTCTCTTCTCTTAAAACATTGCAAAAGGAAGTATCAAAGCTCTTTACCAAATTTGAACCATACCCTATCTCTGAGGACCCACTGAGTTTTTGTGCATCGGGAAGTGGATGGGCTGGTGTACCAAACACCACCAATATGGCTGGTGTGGGTACGTGTTGTGCCAAGATGAGCGCTGACACTCCTCGAGCTCTGAGTTGTACGAGCGGTTGAAAGGAGATCTAGTCACATTGAGTGGTTTTCAAAAGAAAAACCAAATCAAGCTTTCATACGAAGCTCATTCTCCTGCTCCATAGGAATCTTTATGCCTATCACCTGAGGAAGCCACTCTAATGCCCCATTTTCCATCCCTATTTTAAGGCTAAAGAGCCCTTAGATTTAGCTCAAATCTCTTTCTATGGGTCTGCCGTAATTGGAGAGAGAGTTTGCAATGATAGAGGCACAGCTTGGATAAATTTTCTGTGCCTGATTGGGAATGGAGATTCTAATTTTGGTGAGGCTGCGGCTCTTCTTCAAGCGATTAAGATTATCTTCAACTTAAATTTATTCCGGCTACAGTGTAGGAGATTTAAGTAATGCATCTCCTGGGCCAACTTAGGTTTAAGTCTGTGGAGGGTGGCTGATCTCATCGATGAAGTGCTGGAGGTGTGTAGAGAATCAAAACTCTTTTTCCCACGTGCACTGAAGCAAATGTGAATGCGGATGACCAGGTTAAAGTAGGGGTGAGTAGAGATTCCTTAGTGATGACAGCAGAGTTATGTCACATCTATGACATTATGGGAGCTCTCCTTCCTCTGTTCCCTAGTATTTTCTATTTTCCGGCCGCAGGCCCCTTGTATTTGTTATGGTTTTGGTCGTGTTTACTGACTATTGAGCCACTCCTTGTAGTTTCTCTTCCGCTTCTTATAATATTTTAGGTTATACTTCAAAAAATATCATCTATATGAATGTAAAGTATGCATCTTTGGGGAAGCTAATCAATTTTTGATATAGTAGCTAAAGAGGGTACATTTGATCTTCATTGTAGAAGGAAATATCAAAGTGGTTTGACAAATTCTGAACCATAATCTTCAAAGACTCACCATTTCAGTTGAAGTTGATCTACTAAAATCGAGTGATTCAACACATAAATAGGACCATACAAGTTTGAAAGAAAAAAATCGTCAAGCTCTTCCAAAGAGCTCATGCTCCCACTTTGTTGGGATTTTTTATGCCCATCAGACGTGGAAAGCCTCTCTTTTATCCCATCTGCTATCCTTACATTTAAAGTCCCTAGCTTCAGCTCCTCCAGATATGAATATAACGTACAAGTCTAAAAAGTGTAGCTAATAAGTTCTTGATATACTAGCTGAGGAGGGTTTGTTTTGAGCTTTGTGATATGTTGGACTTTTGGGTCCTCTCCCTTGATATAAATTTGCCTTTGTTTTGATTTTCATAAAGGCATGGTGATTCATTAATAATCAAAAGTGGGGTAAAAAAGAATTGTGAAAACAGTTTCTACTAGATCACTATCGAAGCTTCTCTTTGATGGTGGGTGATGCTGGAGTCTGTTGAGGGTTTCTTCATGGCTTGGCACAGAGGTGGGAGTAGGGAAAAAAGGAAGGGTGATTTGGAGGTTATCCATGTTGGTAGGTGGTGCAACCGGCTGATGGGAAGGATATGGCCAAACGTAGGCACCTGCAAGCTGAGCATAAGAATCACATACAAAGCAGAGACAATAACTAGAACTTTTATTATTTTCAAAGATGCCTTGAGACTACTTATGTAAGGGGCCCTTATATGGGCTCCTTGATGTACAAAGAAGGTAGGTTCATAATGTCATTAACAACTAATGACTTATTACAGAAATGAAAAGTAATAAAAAGATGCTTAAGAATTTAAGATGATTTGGTTGATTGATAGTTGCATGGCTAGCTACCTAAATAGGAGGCTTGGGTCTCTATTGATGGGCTAGCCATGGGGTTTGGGCTTAGGCTTAATGGGCCTAGGCTTGGGCCATGGATTTTGGGTCCAATTAAGCTTATGTCAGTCCTCCCCGTGTGTAAAAGAACTTGGCTCGAGCGAGGTAATGACTTGATATTGCTCATAGAGGTTAGGATTCAGGTGCTGAAAATCTGTGGCTGTGATCCATGTAGCATCAGAGAGAGGCCGTCCTTGCCAATGGATGAGAACCTTTTGGTAATCACCTTGGCGTGTGGAAACGATTTGGTTGTTGCGAAGATCAATGATCGTATCTGTAGGTGTCAAAATGATCGGAAGTGTGATAAGCTTGTTCTTCAATACCATCATCAGTATGGTGCCCATGATAGAGTATGATTGATGGGCAAATCTGGTTGAAGACTTAAAGTATAAGCGTTGGTACTAATCTTCCTTATGATTTTGAACGACCCCGCATTGCCCGGATGGAGCTTCTTTGAGGTACCGGAGGTAACCATTTAGGAAAAATTTGAGCCATAACCATGTCGTCTTCCGTGAATTCAACAAAACTACGTCTTACATCTACACGTTGCTAGTAAGTTTTCTCATTTACGGCTATAGTACATTGAACTTCATCATACACTTGTTGCATATGGCGGATGAAGTCATCAACTTTTGCACTTGGTCTTGACTCTATGGATGGAGAAACTAAATCGACTAGAAGATGCGAACATATTGCAGTTACTGCTTTAGAAGCTGACGTCCCTGTGGGCCCGTTAACTCAGTTATTATAGGCAAATTCAGCCATGGTATTACTAGGTCCCACCTAGCTATATGGTCACGCATAAGGCACTGTTATAACTTGTCCAAGCTACGATTCACTTCTGTCTGACCATTGGTCTTGGGTGGCAGGCACTAGAGTAATCAAGCTTGGTCTTCGTTGCCGTCCAAAGAGTCATCCAAAATAGCTCATGAACTTAGTTTCTTGATTTGATACAATCGTCTTCGGAAGTCCATAAAGACGAACATCATCTTGAAAAAATAATTGAGCAATCATGAGAGTGTTTGTTGTATTCAAACATGGTATGAAATGAGCCATATTTGAAAATTGATCAACCACCACAAAAACCAAATTAACTTTCCGTGCGATCTTTGGAAACCCAGGATGAAGTCCATGCTAAGATCTTTTTGTAGAGCATGTGGATCGACAAAGGTCGATGCAATCCATTGTTTTTCTTTTGACCCTTAGTGAGCTAGCAAACCTGCATAGCTAGTAGATCTATGAGCTGGCAAACCTTGCATAACTAGTAGATTTTTGCAACATTTGATTTAAACGAGGCCAAAAGTATCTATCTCCAACAAGGGCTAGGGTCTTATCATGACCAAGTGACCACTACACCCACTGGCGTGTAACTCCAACATACTCGTGGATGGATGCACTGGTGCAACCGGTTGATGGGAAGAATTTGCCCAAGTGTAGGCACTTCCAAGCTAAGCATAAGTATCACACAGAGTAGAAACATTAACTAGAATTTTTATTCATTTCCAAGAAACCTCGAGACCACTCATATGAGGCCCTTATAGGCTCCTTGATGTACAAAGGTAGGTTCATAATGTACTTATTACAAAAATCAAATAGTAATAAAAAGATGCTTAAGAATTTAAGAAGATTTGGCTGATTGATTTTGCACAGCTTGTTACATAAATAGGAGGTTTAGGCCTCTTTATTGATGGGCCACCTGTGAAGCTTAGGCTTGGACTTAATACGCCTAGCCCTGGCCCATGGATCTTGGGTCTAATTCGGCTTGCATGAGTAGGTATATGGGCTCGTGGGGAGAAGGGAATAATTGGTGCTTCCGTAATCATAATGGGTCGCCCTTTGAAGTTTTTAGAAGGGAAAAATTGGATGTAATTGAGTGGGCCTCAAATATAAAGGCTCTTGCTGATATCCTCTTTTGTCTTTTTCATGTCTTGCCTTGTAATTTTCTTGTTTTCGCTTTTCTTTGGTAATAAAATCGTTCCCCACCACCCAAAAAAAAAAAAAAAAAAATATTCTCTTTCAGCCCAAGGGCCAGGGCCTTCTCCATCACTTCTATGTCTGCGGAGGTGTGGCATATGTTACTAACTTCCATAATCAAATAGCGAAATTGATTTTGATAGGAAACATTTTCATAAAGGAGTATCTAAAGGTCAAGGGATTGATTGTCAGGACATTTAAATGAATAAGCTTTTCATAAAGGAGAAAGGGGCCCATATAGGTATGCCTCATTCTCTATGGTCTTATAGTTATACGTCACTACCTTAGCAGGGTTGGTTTGAGAGGGTACCCATACCTATTGGAAATATTGTTGTATTCTTGGATTGAAATATGACTTTGGTGATGCAAATAATGACATCTTACATCTATTATCCTTAGAGACCTTCCGGTTTACAGTCTTCTAGGAAGTTATGATAACCAGTCGTGATAGCTATTCGTTGACTTGATTTTTAATAGGCTGCATCAGTACTATGGCATTTTGTTATGACAAAACTGCTCGAGCTCCTGTGATTCTCATTTTCAGTGTCTGAAATTGCTGGTTTGCATTTCTGTTTCCTCGAAATTTTAAGTTCGAAATATGGCCATCTTCCTACTATTCTTGAATTACATGCATTCCTTCTCTTGTTTCCCCGTTTGCATTTCATGTTTAGTGTGTCTTGCAGTCTTGTATATCATTTTATGCCACAGATTTTTCTCGTGCATAGTTTATTTTCATGTATGTGTGAATACCATTTTATGCCACAGATTTTTCTCATGCATAGTTATTTTTCATGTATGTGCATGCTATGCTTCTTCTAATCTGAATTCATGATCTCCTATTGTGTGGACTTCACTGATTGACCATGCTTGATTTATGTCAGGCGCATCAGGACATTTTCCGCCAGCTGGTTGACTTGATAGGTATCACATCAATCATGGAGGTACGTTGCCAATGTTCCAACATGTTTTCCTGATGAGTTATACAATAGCTACTTGATCAAGTAGCCATCAGAAAATTTATCCTGAGACACCTCTCCCCAAAAAAAAAATAAAAAAATCCTGAGATGTGCCGCGATGTTTGTGTAAGCCTGGGCTACTATCAGGTGGGTCCATTGTGTTCATGCTTTGGCTAAAAAATAAGGTAGCATGGCCATCAGGTGGGCCACATAGGTATGAGAAAATGGGTGGTTAGAGAGGGACCTATGGTCCAACATCTAATGTACAGGTTGCCTCTTGTCATGACTGAAATGGCCTTATTTTTCATCCATGTGCATTCCAGGTGGGACCCACCTGTGGAAAATCCTCGATCTTACACATTGACATGTGTGGTTAAGAGTAGCCATTTGAATGGCCACTCATGTTGGCAGGCCACTGCACTGCTTGTTGTTGAGTAAATATTAGAGCTGACTTGCATGTGTTTAATCATGTTCTAACCAGGTAGCTATACGTTTGCTCTCATTGCAGTGCATGGATTTGCTGCTTTTTTCCCCTTTCTTTTTTGCTTTCTATTTTGTTTGTTGAATTAAGTGGAATATTACTAGCTCATGTTATTTGGACCCCTAGAAAAAGAGTGCAGAGTCATGGCTGAAACATTTGGGTGCCAATGCTTTGAAGCCACCAGTCTTCTCGACAAGCCCACATCTAAGCCAAATCCATTACCACCATCATCAGCATCATCAGCATAGCTGTTGATTAAAAAAATAATCATAGCCTTGGCCCAACCAAGTTATGAATCCTGTTTCAAACTCCTTTCTTTCTAAGGCCCTATATGGTGTATGCATACAAGCCTTCCCTAAAAGAATTTTTACTTGAGGTGGTGATAAGGGACATGGAGTCTTTGTACCATTTATACAACAATTTTTTATAGCATTAAATAACATCAATGTACTAGTCACCTTTGGAAACCTCTTTTAATCCCATCCCCTTCACCCAACATACATGCTGGCACATGGTTTTGAGTTCAGAGCCACCTGTCATTCAAGCCCATCATGGATCTGACCTGGTCCAAAAATTGGGTTGGCCGGACAATAGTAACTGCTGGATTTTTGAGGGAAAAAAAATACTTGACCAACAGTCAGATTTGAAGATCAAATAAATCAATTGGGATTGTCCAATTGAGCTGATATTGGACCAATTCACCTCAACAATGAGACCTGCATGATGAGCAGTTTCTATTTGTGCCAGCCACTAGGTGCCCTGTTCAAGTGTGTGCTGTAGGGATGCGCTGTGTAGGATAAGCAAACCTCTTTATAAATTATAGGTTACCTTAGGTAATGAAAGTAACTTTCTTACTTATCCAAAAGAAAGAAAGAAAATAGCTCTATCCATGTACCATGGTTTTGAGACTTGGCGACTTGGACCGACTTCTTTGGTCCCGAGTCGAGTATTGATTTGGCCAGCAGTCTTGAGTCGCCCTCTGGTTTCAATTCTGACCCATGGTAAACTGAATCGGGTCTGAGTACAGGTCGACTCGGCTGTTTGTCAGAGGACTCATCCGAGTCTTAAAACCCTGCCATGTACTCCTTTTAAGTGGTTGGCATATTGAAATTGAAGTGCCCTACACGTGTCACAGCCAATGTTTTAAATATCGTTATCGCGTAATGTATCGCACCCTTGGGATACAGATACATATCGGTTATCGTATGAGATATATTGGTTGTATCGCGTAATGTATCACCGTTGTTGGGAAACATGGGAACATTGGGAAATTGGTCAAAATTTTCAATGAAACTTTAGGGATTGTTGAAAAAGACATCAATACACACTTAGAAATCAAAACATTACAAAAAAAAAAAAAATGCATATAATAAGGGTTTCCTTTGTATGGGGTCCTAATATATGTGCTTTCCAACTGAACTGATGCAAGTATATTCAAAGTCTATTCATATAATTTATAAACATAAGAAGACATGTATGGAAACACAAGCAATACATTCAAAAGCAAAAGAAGAATCACTAGATCAAGTTACATACATGTTTAATTTTGTGTTTGGATACAAAGATTGTAACTGATTTGCGAGAAATTGAGAAATTTTGATTTTTCTCAATTTTCCACAACTTGACCCATCTCCCCTAAATCTTGAAATCGAAGTTCCAAATGCATGATTTTTAATGGAAAATATGCAGAATCATATATTTGTAACAATTTGACACTGGTTTAATGTGATTTACAACAACAACATGGATTGAAAATAAAAAATGCTCACTGGATCGAATAGGTGGGATATATCAGCACTACCCATGCGTTTCGTATCGCACAAGTGGGATACAAGATATATCGGCTGATATTGTCGATATTTAAAACACTGGTCATGGCTAACACCTATTTCCTATGTAACACAGTTAAGCACCACCTACACTGTGGCAGTAACTTATGGTATTTTTCCATTGGACAATCAATGCTTTTATCTCAAACACTTCCACTAAAATTTTGTCTTCTCAAATTCTGCAGTTTCTATACAGATTTAACACTATGTTGGACCAGTTGGAATGTTTTGCATCATGCACATGGCTATCTTGTGTGGATTGTGAATTTTCTATTTTGTTTATTATTTGAAGATTGGCTTTTCCACTGGTGATTTTTTTTTTTTTTTTTTCTTGACAGGTTTTGGTTCGACTTGTTGGTGCTGATGATCATATGTATCCCAATTTTATGGATGTGATGAAGTGGTTAGCTGATAGCAATTTGCTAGAAATGATTGTTGATAAGTTGAACCCATCTGTAAGTGTGAAAATGACATGCTTGGTTTGAACATGGTTTTTTATGAATGCTAGTTATTGGTTATCATATGCGTGTATGTACCAAAGATTTAGTATATCATATCATTCACCACTAATATGGGGTCTATTGCCTTGGGCCAACATGGACGATACAACTGTATCATTATGGACGAAACTGGCATGTATTGGGCGATATGTACCAGTTTCGATACATAACGGTTTTGGATGATACTTTAACCATTGATGTTATGTCATATGGATACATCAGTTGGAGAGAGAGTGGGTGAAATCATGGCCGTTGACAGCCATCGTGTGGCTAAATCTTGTCTGGGGAGAGAGGGAGAGAAGAATAGGGTTGTGGGGGTTTTATATTGAGAGAGTGGGTAAAATTGTGGCTTTTAACAGTATTCGTGCGGCTAAAATCTTGGCTGTTGACGGCGGGAGTGACTCCAAATGACCTAAATGCCCCTGTATGTGGTGTGCACATGGAAAAAGCATTGCCCCCACTACTCATGTTATATAAAGTATAGATATATCACCAGATTCACCCATGCATATTCCATGGATACTGACTCTACTCAAATATATCACTTGTTGTTAGGTGCACCCTTTTGGCTGCTACTCCTGCATATTCTCCTGTGACTAAAATATGCACCCGTGTTTGTTTGGAGCTTGATTGACATTTTGGTAGATCCTTCAACTGAAATTTCCTGCTTTTTGGGTTCCTTCCAGTGTCTAGATGGAAAGGCATTTCCCATCCATGAGCTTTGGTTTTTTCTTCGTATACCTACTTACACCCGTATCTCTGTAAAAGAATTTGTTGTGAAATTGTCAATGATATGCTGCTTAGTTTTTGTCAAATGCTTGTTACGTAGAAAATTCAGCAGAATGTATGATGTAGTTTTTGAGTTCGTCAGTTTCGGATAATGTAGTGAATGCATTGATAAAAGATTTGTCTTAATCAATCAGAGTCCTCCTGAAGTTCATGCTAATGCAGCTGAAACACTCTGTGTTATCACTCGAAATTCTCCATCAGCACTAGCTGCTAAAATCTCTAGCCCAAGGTTTGCAGTTTTATTTTTAATTTTTATTTATTTATTTTGTTTGGTTTAAGTTCTTAGACTTGTGTTTGTTAACAGCAATCTTACATTCACTTTCCATTCATATGCAGCTTTGTTGAGAGGATACTTAGTCATGCTCTGGAAATTTCACCATCAAAATCTACCCTTGTCCATTCATTATCTGTGTGTATCTCTTTGTTGGATCCCAAAAGATCGGCTTCAATTCCATTTATTCATTCTATCCGAAGTCAGCATTTATATGAACCACCTATCCCTCTTAATCCCGAGACTGTTAGTGCCATGTTGCCAAAACTTGGTAAGTCAAACAATGTTTGTTGCTGTTGGTTAGTAGCCATGGCCTGGAAACTTGTGCTGCTGTTTATTAATATATTTTCAGTGGCTTGTCATCATTCATTTGCCACTGAAAATATATTAATAAACAGCAGCTTTTTTCATCTCATGCATTTGTACTGGATCCCTATAATTTTCTGTCAAAAGTTGACTGCTGAAACTTGAGTTATATATTTGCTTTGTTTCTGTAATTTCTTGATGAAATGGGAGAAACAGGAATTCTGTGCTTCTTGAAAGCTCTCGGAGTTT
Source organism: Magnolia changhungtana (assembly GCA_030180095.1). Classification (NCBI taxonomy): domain Eukaryota; kingdom Viridiplantae; phylum Streptophyta; class Magnoliopsida; order Magnoliales; family Magnoliaceae; genus Magnolia; species Magnolia changhungtana. The sequence continues at coordinate 5,716,446 of JASAUF010000303.1, forward strand.
GTTGCCTAGCCCTTTGGTCCCTCTTTGCATGGACTGTACATGGATATGGGCTACAATTTGCAACAATATAATGGTGTATTGCTTGAAGTCATGCTATTTTATGGTCTGACATTGACCTGTGACCACAGAACTTGTGCTACTACTGTATCTTCTTCTAAGCAAAGGGTGCAGCTCATGGTATGCCAAAACGGTTACATTACGGCCGTAACAGGTGTTACGTAATGGTAATGATGGTAACCATTATGCGTTACGAGGTAAAATGACTGTTACAGCCCCATAACGGGGGCTGAAACAGTTTTTTTTTTTTTTTTCAAAAAAAAAGAAAAAAGAAAAAGAAAAAGAGAGGCCGTTATGGCATATATTGTAATGGTAATGGTGGTGGCTGTCATGGTCACTGTTACCGTTATGGAATGCCTTAGTGCAGCTAATTCGAAATTCTCTCTTTTGTATTGTCATTTATCTTTCAAAACAAAAAGTATTGTCATTTATCTGACTGTTCTTTCTGAAATTCAGCCTTGCCTGCTACACCACACAACTTGAATATGCAGAACCAGGCACTGAGACCCTGCTCTATTGTTTTGTTTTAAATATTCACATATCTTTCTGTTCTTACTCAGTAAAAGCATTGTCCATTTAGGGGGTCCTAGGTTCTTTTCGGTTGCCTTTGTTTTTGGTTATTTTGGTCCATTTTGTGTGGTCAGATGAGTGTTATTAATGTTTTTGGTGCCACTTTTGAGTTAAAAGCAGTTATTTTAGAAAAAACAAAAAGGGCCATCTTAGCGGGAGGTTCCTCCTTTTATGTAATCTGTTTCTATCAATATAATTTTTGTTACTTAAAAAAAAAAAAAACCATCCAACCTTCCATCCAAAAATCCATCGATATTGCAAAATATCAACAACACATGATATTTCACCTAGAAATCATCAACAATTGGAAAGGAAACAAAAGATTATGGTCTCAATTCGCACATGTTACGATATCGATAATATCGAGATATTATCAATGACAAATTGAACACTACATAAAACCATGTGCCCATAAAAAAATTTGAAATAAATTTTTTTCTAATACACAAAATTTTGATGATATCAGTATGTTGGCGATATTATTGAAATATCGTCGATACACTTATGATACAGGCATTACCTAGAATTTACGTTGTCGAAAATATTGGCAATACATTAGCGATATTGATACATTGGCAATACAAGTGACACTTATAATTTACATAGTTGAAAATATTGGCGATTAAATTAGCGATATCGATACATTGGCAATACTTAGCGATACATTGCTAATTCTTGGAATTTTTGATACCAGCAGCGTTATCGGTATCGCTGAGTTGGAAATAAAGATAATATTGGAGATATTTCGATAATATTGGAGATAATTCAAACACCGCCCCCAACTACCTCCACCAGGCTCCAAAAAAACGTCATTAGTGACCCTTGCCCATTCCAAGACTAACCACTTAGCCTTGTGGAAGATCGGATCAGAATTAGAGGCATTATTGCTAAAAGTCCAGGTGCTATGCTCAAGCCAAATGGACCACATGATAGCAAGAAGGAACAGGTGCCACGGGGTCCTTTCTTCCTTCCCGATCAAGCAAAATGCCACCTGATAAATAGATCCCTGATCTTTTGAGGCATAACCCAACTGATTTCCAACATCTCTAAGAAGCTCTTCCAAATTTTCTGGGAAAAGGAACAACGTAAAAATAAATGATTTGCATATTTCATATCTTGCAAGCATAGGATGCACCCATCGGGCAAGATTATTTGCCTTTCCTTCCGGTTATCTAATGTGAGGATTTTGTTCTTGCCCACCAGCCAGTTAAGGCCACCACTCAAGGAGGAAAGCAGATACCTCCACATGTGATGAATGGGGTCCTTGGAATAGGGAAAAGAGGAGCCTCACACAATCAAGTAGAAAGGTTTAACTGTAAAAGCCGCAGAGTTGCTTGGGTTCATAACTCATCTTTCCTTTTTTGAAGAGATGTTACCTTTTGGGCCAAACAATCATATACTCACTGGTCCCCTCATCGAGAAGATTCCTCTTGAATAATGGATTCCACACCAGTTGCTCACACACTTTTGATCCACATTACGATATGAGAGTAGCAATTCCATCAAACAGATGTACTCACTGATCTGCTCGTCAAGGGAAGAATTCCTTGTGAATAAAGAATCTACATCAGTTTCTTCTCTCTCTCTCTCTCTCTCTCTCTCTCTCTCAATGATCTCTCCCTCTCACGATCTCTGTGGAGGGGGAACTCTCTCTCTCTCTCTCTCTCTAGTTCTCTTCTCTGTTGACATCCTCTCTCTCTGGATGCCGGGATGATGGTGCTCGGATGATGATTGATTGATATTGCTGGAATGCTAATGCTGATGATGCCTGGATGGCATTGGTGATGATGGTTGATTGATTGATGATGCTTGGATGATGATATGCCTGGATGGCAATGATGATTGTGGTGCATGAATGATGATGATGCTCGGATGAGATGGTAATGATGATGATGCCTGAAAAATGATGCCCGGATGATGATGGCGACAACGGCAACGACAATGATGCCTTGATGGTGATGATGACGATGGTTCTTGGATGTTTATTATGATGGTGATGTTGCTGCTGCTGATGCTCAAATGCTGATGATGATGGCGATGCCAAAGATCATCCTCATCCTACTGCTTGATTTTCATAAAATGATTTTGTTTTTCTTCCTAAACAACATCCAAATGGTCCTGCTACTTGGACTATTTTTTCCATCAAATTTTGATAGTGCTCTGAGAATTCGTGATTTTCTTTTTGAATGAATGAAAAGATGAAACTTTATTAAAAATTAAAAACAGGTTACACTTAGCAAAATACCGGCCACCGTCCATTTATCTTTCTTGAAGGGACATGTTTTCAGTGATCTACAGATGTTTCCATGGCTGTCATTCTGCCCATCTATGAGCTGGTCCATCTATGCATCTGGAAAATCTTCTGAATATGATTGAAGCGAGGTGTTCCATTTCTTGGAGCCATAGTGTAATGTGTCTTAGAATGGAGCAGTGTTTTAAATAGCTACGCTATGTAGCATGTAGCTTACACTACGTAGCGTAGCTTAGCCTTAGCCTTAGCTCTATGTATCTCATGAAAATAGCTTAAGTTGCATGTGGCCTACGCTACATGCTATGTAGCTCACATTACAAGTTATTTTTCACTACAACATTAAAATCATTTAATGTTTTCAATGATTTGTTACTTTTTTTTTTTTTCAATAAAAATTAGTTAATCTTTCAATGCTTTTAATAAAATAATATAAGTAACAATATTAAATAAGTTTCGTTGCTTTTTCTTTACCTTTATACTTTAATTATTTCTTTTGCCCTTACTATATAGGTTGCATTTGATTGCACCAAATATCATGAAATTTTGTAAATAAAATTATTAATCAGCCTATTTTAGTGTAAAATATCATGAAATTGGTACAACCAATCACAACCTTCATTAAAAATATAGAAGTAGCATGTAGCATACGCTACACGCTTTGTAGCTTACGCCTCACGCTTCAGAGGGGTGAACGCTACACTACATGCTATTCGCTATTTAAAACACTAGAACGGAGTTAGGGCATTCATGCAATCATATTTGTGAGTCGTTTCCCATCCATAGAACTGCAGGTGGCTGTGGCACCATTCATGTAATCATATTTGCAAGTCATCTCCCATCCATGGAGCTGCAGGTAGCACCTTTGCAGGAAGTTTAATTCCTTGCCTTGTCAATTTCCTGCCTGTGTAGTAGAGGTTGATTCTTCTAATGCTGTTACATGGGCAGGTTCAAAAAGGTTTCCATGGAGGCTGGCCCACTTTATAGAGGAAGCTATTGACCTGTGTAGAGGAGAACCAGTTTCCTCTACACAGGTAAATAGAGAGGTGAATGAGCTGGCAGACAGCCTTGCAAAAGCTGGAGCCTCCAGACCTGCTATGCTGGTATCTTTCTTCCGTTAGCCCCAGCGCTGGGTCCGAGCTTCTGAAGTGTTCATTGTCTGTGTTTGTTGTTCCCTCATCCTGATGTTTTATCTTCAGTGGCCATTTTCAATAAAATCTGATCACCAAGTTTCAAATATATATATATATATATATATATATATATATATATATATATATATATATATATATATATATATATATATATATATATGATTACCCTTGAAAAAAAAATAAATAATCCTTGCCTTATGGCGAGGACATGCACTCATTTGTGTTCTGTCAATGTTTTGATGTCTGTTTATCCACCTGATTTCTCTCCAAGTTAATTCTTCAATATGATTTGAAGGTAGATGTTCTTCTTGATGTTGTGAAGCACTCTTGTCCTTGTTTCTTCTACTCAAAACACCGACTTAAATAATCTCAGACAGTTGTGCATAGAGAGGATAATGAAATCATACTTGGTTATAGTACTAAGTTTTTATGCAATGAATTGCTTGTTTATTAACTAATTCCATTGGTAGCATGAGAAATGATCTTGGACTTTCTATATTAATAATGAGTTTCATGTCAGAAATGGCCTTGCCCTTCTTGTGGGTAGTTGATTTGACACCTGTTTATGTTCTGATTTCATTGTAATTTGTCATGGCATATGAGGGATCTCTGTATGAACTATACTTATTTGCATTCATGAGGCATTAATTCTAGATTGAGTGCTTTGCACCACTAGTTATCATGCCTTTGGTTACCCTATGGTGCAGGTGACTTGCTTGTGCTTTTGAGTGTGTCATCTGATGATAATATTTTGCCTACTACTTATGGTGAATTGCGGCCACCTCTTGGGAAACATCGCCTGAAGGTTTGCTCTCTCTGGAGTATAATACTGCTATGTTTGTATGTATGTTGTGCTTTATTCTTGTTCTTAAATTTGTCGCTGGAGAAAGAACTCTGGGTCAGTTAACTAAACCCAGAAGTTGCAGTTACCATCCTACTTACTGCTAAAAAATCTTGCAAAAACTCTTGATCCGACTCAGGGGAACTGGATTGTTCTCCTCTACAGATTCACAAAAATGAAATGAAAGGAAAATTTGTTTCCGAAGAAAAGGAAAAGAAAATAGTGGAAAGGAAAAGTGGTTTCTAATGTTTATTTATTTATTTTTTAATAATTGTTTTTGAATGGCAACGGATGCGTCTTTTTTTAATAAAAGTTTTTTCTATCAAAATTAGGGCCCATTTTCAGACCTAATGTTAGCCAAAAACTGACACTGGTTGCTGGCACGTGGGGCACTTGAGATGGATGGTGCCCATGTGGCACATGGACTATCGACATGTGGCACATGTGGGGTGCTTGAAGATGGACAGTGATATTTGTGGCACATGTGGAGTGCCTACAACTAGACAGCGGCACGTGGGGCACATGTTGAACATTTGCAATTTTGCATGCTCTGGGAGCTTGAAGTTGGACAGTGGCACATTTGCGCATATATGGGTCGTTTAAATATGGATAGTGGTACATCCGTACATGTGAGACATTGGCACATGGCACATGTGGAGGTCTTGAAGGCTGACAATGGCATGTGGCATATTGGTACATATGGGACATTGGCACACGTGGCACATGTTGGGTACTTGGAGGTGGACTGTGGCACATATCACTCATGTATTGGCACACTGGCAAATTAGCACTTGTGGCACATTGGAAGTCCTCTTTCGTACAAGCATGGGAAACATTGTTTTTTAAGGGTGTAAGGTGAGAAAATAAATTGTCCATTTTCAAGGAAAATCTCTACCGTGGGAAAATGCCTTTCCTGTAACAAATCTTTCACAAACACGGTAAGTAGTTACGTTGGAAAGAACCTTTCCTTTCCAAGAACCCAAACTGGAAGAGTTGACTGGGGATAATCTGACTTATTTTGGAGTTTCTTTTAGGAATCTCTCCAGCTAATCCTTCCCAAAACTTGGCTGAGAGTTCCCTATAAAAATAAACAAAAGAGTCTTAGTATATCTCTTTTTCTTTTTCTCTTTTTAACAAAAGAGCAGCTAGACACTTTTTGTATTCTTGCAGTCGAGATATGGTTAGAAATAAAATTTTGTTTATGATATTTGACTGTTTGTCAGGGTTGATGTTAGAATATACTTTTATGTCAGGAAGCGAGCTTGCACTGAAAGCAATTAATGACTAATGGACTTTTACAGATTTCCAGGTTCATTTCCTAATTTGTTTTTTTCTTTTTTTCTTGAAATTGGATGTTCAGATTGTTGAGTTCATTGCAGTATTGTTGAGGACTGGTAATGAAGATGCAGAGAAGGAATTGGTTAGCTCAGGCGCTATCCAGAGAATCCTAGATCTCTTTTTTGAGTAAGCTGCTTTTAAGCTTTGGCATTTTGCGAAAGCAAACACAAGTGCCTTCTAGTTTTATTTGTGTTGCCATAATTGTTGCAGGTACCCGTTCAATAACTCATTGCATCACCATGTGGAGAGTATCATAGTATCATGCTTGGAGAGCAAGAACGGTACTATAATTGATCATCTCTTCCGTGATTGTAATTTAATTGGAAAAATACTCAAAGCCGATAGACATTCCATTCTTTCTGGTGATTCAAATCTGGTAATTAACATTCTTTGCTAAATTGAAATTTTCTTACATGACTTGTTTGTAAATATCATGACATTGTCCTTGTACAATGTTATTCTGTTTATCTGCTTTCAGTTGGCATCCTGTTGAATCAGAATGCTTGAGAAACTAATTTTTGTTTTCTTTGACTTTTCAGCCAACAGTTCCTTCTGCTGGAAGACAGTCACCTCGGACTGGAAACCTCGGACACATTACAAGAATTGCTAATAAGCTTGTACAACTTGGGAATGGCAATGACCACATTCATGCATATTTGCAGGTTAACATGATAAGTCAAATGAATCTATTTTGTTGCGAGATATCTTTTGTTTGAAAAATCAGCATTCTTAATGCATTAAATCATACCAGGTTCAAGTCTATCGTTCACTCGCAGACAGTCTGCATTTAAACATTGAGGTCTCTGGTTCGAAACTAGCCATGTATCTGTGTCTGCATGGTTGTGCAAGCATGGGCATGTTTGGGTGTGTGCACCTTTTTTTCTTTGGTAGAGGGGGGTCTTGGTTCTACTGAGGACCATATCCTCAGTTAAACCATAGGTCATCAAATATTTATTTACTTCCACTGTTGGTCCTTCCCTTTCTTGTTATAGATAAGTTAGGCTCAAATGTGTGACCTCAGTTTTGAACATGCCCTGTCTACTGTTGGGTTATCAGCTCATACCCTGCCTTCCCCTTGCCCTTTTATAAACTTCAACTTGAATAAACTCATTTCTAACTGGTGCAATTCTTGGTCTCCGATACAAATGGCCAAACCATCTTAGTCTACTCTCCTAATCTTATCACCTATTGGGGCTAGTCCTAAGTTCCCAGTTTATTTCTAATTCTATCCTTTCCATTCATCCATCTCACCATTCTCATTTCACCCACACATTCTATGAACATGTTGTTCCTTGACTGCCTGACATGGTCCTCTAGAAGCCTTATTTGGCAACTTCGGGAATATTAATGAAAAAAGAAATCTATGCACGGTTGATCATGATGATCCTGTAATCCTGACAGTGGTGGTCATTAAGCTGATGTTTTGTTGAGAATGCATTTTGCTGTAATGGGATGATGTACATTATTTGGTAACACGAATCTAAGCCTGAATGCACAAGATGCTCTTCTTTTCTGTTATTTTGGGTATCTGCTCTGCTTGTTGACTGGCCTTGCAAATTTTGGAAGGTGTTTACATATCCTTCAGTTGTTCTCATCAGTTTCATCTTGCCTTTGTAGCTATGCTGCTAAGTTTGGATTTTGTGAACCCATACCAGTTTCTGATAGTCAGTTTTGTGGTTGGCATGGAAACCCCGTTGGGCCGAATTATTGGTTTTTGGTTGAGCTAGAACTTGGGCCGATATGAACCTTCACCTAGTTTTGAAATAACAGTTCGTGCAAACCAGATCAATGACTGAAAAATCTATGTTGCTTGGGCTTACTTAAGAGTGAAAATAATAATATACAACGTGCCTGCATTGTACCCTTTTATGTATCTTCATCACTTATTCACTCTTGTGAACCTGATTTGTCAGTCATAAAAATAACTATGAAGTTCCTGTTTTGCAATCTAGCTCTGCTAACCATGGTTTATTTTCATAAATTTTAAACTGGTTGAATATTTTACCGGACTTTATATTTTTCAACTAAAGCATTTCAAGTTCTGAAGGATAATTGCTGTGGCAGAGTTAGTTAAACAATGTAATAGAATTAGCCCGTACAATGCATTTTTTATGACCATTTATCATGTTAAGAAAATTTTTTAGTTGATTTTTGTTTTTTTATACTTTCGTAGGAAAATGGTGAATGGATTGATTGGCAAACTAGCGTTCTTCAAGAACGGAATACTGTGGAGAATGTCTACCGATGGGCTTGTGGGTATGTATTATAATACTATCAACCTATGATCGACAACTTATTACATGGAGAATGTCTTGTGTATGGTAGCATTTAGGGCGTGTTTGGATGTATAGAATCAGCAACTTTGTGAATTAGTAAGTTCATTAACTTGTAGCTTAATGAAATTGGAACTTTTATTTAGAGATTTCCCTGTGAAATTCAGGGTTTGTTAACTTCACCATTTAGGGGGCCTTATCAAGTTTACATTTGATGGAGAGGTCGATGTAATTCTGTCCTTTAAGGACCACTTTGATTGGATGATCCAAACAATCCAATCAATGGCAATTTACTATCCAAATCAACTATAATTTAGTAAAGGTCCAATTTTGATCTCTACCATCAATCATGTGGATTTAATTTTTATTGCACATACCTCTTGGTTATTACTTTGATTCAATGATCATAACTATCATATCATTCATTATCATCTAAGCCTTTATTTACATCAATTTTGATGGGCATGGTAATTCCATAGACACTCACATGACATTCATTGTCATTGCCACATACATACAAATATAGAGAAGGGCGCATATAGTTGAAAGGCTTTTATTAAATCTTTTAATATTTGGGTTCTTATTACTTTACCGGCTATAATATGACACAAGTCCTTGATTACATTTCATAGAATAACCATTGATTTTAAGGTAAGAACAAAGAAACTATGATCCATATAATAATAATAGAAAGAACAAAATGAATGCAATGCAAAGGATGCATGTAATATTGAGTATAGCTTCTCATACCCAGAGAGTATATTGGACAAACCATGCCTTGGATCTTCGCAACCCTTTCTGCATGTGAGTACGTATTTTCTGTCAATTTTTGGTAGACTCGAACATGTACACGCACATGGCCGTACCTTGCACACATGTGCTCGGCCCCACGTGTGCGCGCACACCCCTATATGTGTGAGAGTGACCCCTGTACACATGTAACCGAGCCTTTGCACCCACACGTCCCGCGCACGCAGAAAATCCACGTGAGAGAGCGCGCGAGTTTCACGTACACTAGGAGTAACTAGGGAGATGATTAGACCTAGCCCAAGCCCATGAGCCCAAGGCCTACTCCATACCCATTCCGTTCTCTCTCTCTCTCTCTCTCTCTCTCTCAACCACCTCACCCTCCTAGACTAGCCACCTCACCCCCTTAGACTAGCCACCTCACTCCTTAGACTAGCCACTTTATCTCCCCAGCAATGCCACCTCACCCCTTTTAAAGGGGTCCTTAACCTAGCTAATGATGTCATTTTTTGAGAAAATTCCAGCAAGGGAGTGAGGGAGAGAAAAAGAGAGGAAGAAAAAGATAAAGGAAAGAAAGAAAGAGAGAAAGAAAAGCGACAAAGCAAAGAGGAGGAAAGGAAGGAAGAAAGCGAGAAGGAAGAGAAAAAAAAAAGAGAAAGGGAGAACAAAGAGAAGAGAGAAGGGAAAAGAGAAGCGAAAAGAGAGAAGAAAGACGAGAAAGAAGAAGAGAGAGGATGCGGGCCCACTTCCTACCCCACGTGCCAGCAGGTCCCATGTCACAGTGGGCCTGTTGAAATAGGCGGATGGCATGGATTTAGAACATATATATCACCATGGCGTTGATAGTCCACAACCGTGTAACTTAATATGATGTTGTGATATGTGATGTACCATGATCCACAATATGAGTGAGTATGCTATTGTAATGCCTCAGATCTTCGCAACCATTCCCGCGTGTGAGTATGTATTTCTCGTCGATTTCCAGTATCCTCGAATGTGTATATGCACATGGCTGTACCTTGCACATATATGCCCAACCCTACGCATGTGCGTGCTCACCCCTGTATCTGTGAGAGCGATCCCCATAAGCATGTGACTCAGCTTTTGCACCCACACGTCCCATGCACGCGAAAAACCCCCATGAGAGAGCATATGAGTTCCACGTATACTAGGAGTAACTAGGGAGAGGCTTGGACCCAAACTTAGGTGGACTTAGACCTAGCCTAAGCCCATGAGCCCAAGGCCCACTCCATACCCATTCCACATTAAACTTGTCACCTCACTCCCTTAGTCTAGACCTCATCCTCTTAAACTAGCCACCTTACACCCTTGGACTAACCTTTTCACCCCTCTTAGCTAAGCCACTTCATCCGTCCTTCGAGGGGGCTTTACCCTATCTAATGATGCCTTTTTTTGAGAAAATTCCAGTAATGGAGTGAGGGACAGAGAAAGAGAGGAATAGAAAGGAAAGAAAGACAGAGAGAAAAGAATAGAAAAGAAAGAAGAGAAAGAAGGGAGAGGACCCAAGCCCACGTGATACCCCGCATACCGGCGGGTCCCATGTCCCAATGGACTTGTTGAAACAGGTAGATGGGGATTTAGAACATATAGACCACAGTGGCGTAGATGGTCCATAACTGTGGATTGTCCATGTTGTTTTTGAAGGTGGGGCCCACCAAGTTTCAAATCGAGCTGATGTTCGTTTTCCCCCCTTCATTGGGGTATGTGTGACCTAATCAACAAGTTGGCTGGTTAGAAAACACTACGGTGGGCTGTTGCTAGAGCCTGCGGACCTGATGCGGGTGCACGTTGTGTGGACAGTGTGTTGTACATGATGTCTAGTGTGGTCCCACTTGCTGGTGGGTACCACATCATCAAAAACATAGGGGGGGGGGGGGGGGGGGGGGGGATGGGTTACATTCAAAGGGGTTAGGTCTTATACTACTCTTTTTCTTCCCTCTCTTTTCTCTCTCTTTTCCTCCTTCCTCTCTTGTTTCTCTTCCCCTTGCCGGAATTTTATGAAAAAATAACATCATTAGCTAGGTCAAGCTCCCCTCTTAATGAGGGGTGAGGTGGCTTAGCTAGAGACGTGATAAGGTTAGCCTAAGGGGTGAGGTGTCTAGTTTAAGGGAGTGCGTTGGCTAGTTTAAAGGTGTGAGATAGCTAGTTTAAGAGAGTCGGTGGATAGTCTAAAAGGGTGAGGTGGCTAAGAGAGTGGAATTGGTATGAAGTGGGCCTAGGCTTGGGCTAGGTCCAAGCCCACCTAAGTTTGGTTCCAAGCCTCTCCCTAGTTACTCGCACGCACACGCATTGGGGGGGGGGGGGGGGAATGGGTTACATGCGAAGGGGTTAGGTCTTATCCTACTTCTCTTTTTCTTTCCTCCTTTCTTTTCTCTCCCTTTTTCTCTTCCCCTTATTGGAATTTTACGAAAAAATGACATCATTAGCTAGGTCAAGCTCCCCTTTTAATGAGGGGTGAGGTGGCTTAGCTGGAGAGGTGTCTAGTTTAAGGGAGTGCGTTGGCTAGTTTAAGGGTGTGAGATGGCTAGTTTAAGAGAGCCGGTGGATAGTCTAAAAGGGTGAGGTGGCTAAGAGAGTGGAATTGATATGAAGTGGGCCTTGGGCTTGGGCTAGGTCCAAGCCCACCTAAGTTTGGTTCCAAGCCTCTCCCTAGTTATTTGCATGCACACGCATGAGGCTGGGCACATGTGTGTAAGGTACAGCCATATGTGTGTACACGTTCAAGGCTATAAGAAATGGATGGAATATACGTACTCGCACGTAGGAAGGATTGTGGATATCTGGGGCATTACACGCAGAATGCTTGTGATTAATTGATTCGAGCTTCGTGCCCTTCACACGGTGAGATGATAGGTATGGGAACATTGTCTTAATAATGATCCTCCAATGTAGAATCTATAATGTCTTCAATGTAAGATGGACAAATGTGATGATGTGGCAATATGTGGGTTCTGCGTACATTTCTCTGAAATAGGCACTGTTGAGCTGTCTATGAAGGAAAATGCATCACGACATAGTGGAAGGCGATAGCCTGCCTTTTGATTGCCTTTTGCAACACATGTGATGTTGAATTCCGACAACAACAAGGACCACTTGGTCAAGCTACCTGAGAGCATTAGTCTAGTCATCAAATACTTGATTGGGCCTGCCTTAGATTTAAGAATGATGCCATGCACTAAACAATAATACCGTAATTTCTGAATAGTAGAAATCAATGTGAAGCAAATCTTTTCAACTGGGGAATAATTGAATTCGGCCCCCCACGAGTGTCCTGCTGAGGTAATAAAGAGCATTCTCCTTTCCGACTTCATTTTTCTGGGCAAGGAGTGTGCTAAGGGAGCTCTCACAAGTAGCTATGTATAATATTAGTGGTCTGCCCTTGATCAAAGTTGCAAGAATTGGCGTCTGCCTCAACATCTATTTTATTGAACCAAATGCTCTCTTGCAGGCTTCATCCCATTCAAAAGCAATCACTTTCACAAGAAGTGATAGAAGTAGACAACGACCTCCTATGTTTGAGATAAACCTTCGGATATAGGCAATTTTGCCTTGGAGGCTCTGCAAGTCATGATATGCCTTCCACCTTTCGAAAGTAAATAAATAAATTCATGCAGTGTCTTTAGTGGCAGCATGTCTTGGAGGGCTTTTATCTTGGATGGATCAATTTCAATCCTACGGTAATAGATAATGAGGCCCAAGAATTTTTGTGATGATACATCGAACGTGCATTGTAATGGATTCATGCGTAGCTTCTTTGTATGTAATTTGTTAAGGTGGTACGAAGATGCATGCAATGTTCTTTGTGATTGTGAGATCCCACCACGAGTTCATCAACGTAGCATTCCATGTGCTTGTACATCATATCATGAAATATTGACTGCATTACACGTTGGTATGTTGGGCTAACACTCTTCAATCCGAAAGGTATTACTTGATAACAAAAGATTCCAATGGGGTTGTGCCACCTTGTCTAATTGTATTCGGCATAACGGTCCATGAATGATATTGTCAAATTATCCCTTGGCATTGTCTATAAGCAGCTCTGTTATTGGCAATGGAAAGTCATCTTTCGAACATGCTTCATTGAGGTCGCAGATAAATCAAACTTCAATAAGTTTGTTCATTCCCTCTTTGATTTGCGCGGCCAAATCAGGGAAAAATTGCCTTTGGGCCTCCTCCTTGACTGGTTTCTTTTCCTGAGAGATGTTTAGCTTATGCATAGTGATAGCTGGGTGAAGACCGAGCATCTCGACACGGCCAGTCAAAACCTTCTTTGAATTCCTTCAAGAGGTTGACATAGTTGTCAACTTCTGTTAGAGAGATACTGGCATTGACACAAGTGATGCGAGACTCTTCTTGAGAACCTAAATTCACTTCTCGCAACTCATCAACAATGGGTTGTCTACCCCCTTCAATCTGCATTGGGACGAAATCCAATCTATTTCCACATTTACTCTTGGTTTGCCCTTGGGCGAGGGAATTCTAGGTACCTGACCAACAATGGTGATTCCTGACCCAATCCGTGAGCCAATAACGGTGGGAGTTACATTTGGGCCCTTTTTGGGATCTATGGTAGGCCCAAGAGCACTTTGGTGCATCTCATTTGTCGGATTAGACAACGTTGAAGTGGCTCTGACTAAAACTAATTTAGACCACTGTGGGTTGGAATGAAAAGCTCGAATACATTCCAAGGTCAGCAATCTCACGAATTCATGATTGGAAAAGCTTGGGACTGCCGCTGATGAAACAACCGATTCACTATTGGGTGAGCATTCACTTGTTGGTATTGCGTTTGACAAACATACCGGCCTAGTCGCCTTGGGAATGGCTAATGCAGGCTTTTGAGTATTTTGATGTGTGCTGCGCATTGAATCAGGAGTGGCCGAGGTAACCTCAACGTAAACTGACTGGAATGGTGGTACCCTAGGGGGAGCAGGCTTGACAAGTGCAACAATTTTAGGTTATGTGGCTCTACTCAAGGTGGGTATTGCAGTTGCCCCCACTCTGCAATCGATGAGGGCCCTAACTGCCGATGTCGTCTCGTATGGTGTTGAAACAAGTGGTTCGTTTGCAGGGGCGTTCTCGTTCATTGAGACTGTTCGTAGGCAGGCAGACAAGCCACTGCAAAGCCCTCTTGTAGAAGAAAGAAACAAAAAGCTGTTGAGGAAGCCATTGTGTTGCTGCAAACAATTGATCTTATAATCAAACAAGTGTTTCTTGAAAGTAGCAACCACAACAGGGCATAAAGAATGAATTCAGGGCACTCACGTGCCGGCATTTGCAAACTACTTTCCTTTATTATGCCTTGAAGGGAGGAATGTTTTCGTCAAAAGTCACCTCTTTGGTGCCACATAAGGTGTCGAAGAGCCTTTCAAAATTGGAGACTCTGGGTTCGATCCCCAGAGGGTCAAAGTATGTCTATATAGGCGAGATTATCCTAATGATCCAACATTACTCGGCATCAAGGTATTCCGTATCCGTTACGATACGCCCGTAAAGGCCGATACGTGTAGGTAACGACATGACTGTTACGTGATACGGGGCTGAAAAGGGGCAGTTAGTTTTTTGAGACCATATCAGCCGTTATGGGGCATAATGACCGTTACTCCCGTAACGGTCGAAAAACGATTACTTTTTTTTTTTTTTGGTTTCTCTATTTAAATTCAATTTTCTCCTCTTTTTCACTTTTTTCATTCCAAAAACTGTCCTATATCATTTTACTACAGATTTCGACCACTCTTACTATAGCTTTTAAGATTAAAACTGTGGATTGAAGTGATTTGAGCGAATAGAATCTCCGAGGGCCTTTTTTTTTTTTCTAAAAAATTGAAAAATCAGTATATATGCCTTTTCTGATTTCTAGTTCTAATGCTTGATTGTGATGTGTAAACATTAGAGACATGATCATATTAAACAATTCACTAGATAACTCGATACAACATTCTCACCAAAGAGTGGACTGTTACACTACCATAAACATGTTCAAAACAAAAAATGAATACATATTTGAAATATTTATATTATTCTTGATTTTTTAGATCTTTTTTTCAGAATTTTTCGGGCAAAAGAAAATTTTCAATTGTTACGGGGGTCGTTACGCTCCCGTATTGGCTGTTATGGCCTATACCTGTATTAGTAATGGTGGTGACCGTTATGGCCACCATCATCGATACTGAATACCTTGCTCAGCATGGCAAAACCAAAGAATTTGAGTTCAATCCCCAGCAAAGTTGCCTCTTTGTTTACATCAATTTTGATGGGTATGAAAATTCCATAGACATTGCCATTGCCATTGCCACTACCACTGCCACGTACAAATATAAATGGAGAAGTGCGCATATAGTTGAAAGGTTTTTATTAAATCTTTTATTGATTTGAGTTCTTATTACATTCCAGGCTGTAATTTGGCACTAACCCTTAATTACATAGAATAACTTTCGATATTAAGGACCTCAAAAAAAAAAAAAAAAAAAACCCTGATTTTAAGGCAATAACAAGGAAATTATGATACATGTAATAATAATAGAAAGAAAATAATGAATGCAATGCAAAGGATGCATGTAGTATTGAGTATAGTTCCTGATACTTAGAGCATAACTCGGATAGTCCATAGGACGTCTGCCTCGCATGGTGAGATGAAAGGTATAAGATCACCGTCTTAATAATTCTCTCTCTAATATAGAATCCTTCATGTCATTAATGTAAGATGGATGGATGCGGA
This sequence comes from Magnolia changhungtana, assembly GCA_030180095.1. NCBI lineage: Eukaryota > Viridiplantae > Streptophyta > Magnoliopsida > Magnoliales > Magnoliaceae > Magnolia > Magnolia changhungtana. The sequence goes on from JASAUF010000303.1 coordinate 5,732,416, forward strand.
GATGTGGCAATATGTGTGTTCTGCCTATGTATATCCGAGACAGGGAGCATTGAGCCATCTCTATGAAGGAGAATGCATCACGGCATAGTGGAAGGCAAGCAACCTCTCAACTGTCATCTCTCAAGAGGGTGCGGGCAACAAACAGAAGAGCCTTTCCGACTTGTTGCCATGAGGGCTCAAGCAGGTGATTGAACAATGCATGTTTATGATCTTTCATGAAGCTCATCCTGCTGTCTTATGAAGGAATTGCACTGGTCGCACCCTGTTGATTATTCCACTAGGCGCAGGAATGCATGTGGCTTGGGAATTTTAGTTTTCCCTATGCACGGGAAGGAGGCACCGTATAGGCTTTTTACCCAAAAAGAGGGACATGCCTTTGGGGGGTTTTTGAAGGGATTTCTCAAAGAGAACTTCAGGAGCTGAAATCTCTTAAGTGCTTTAAATGAACCGCTACGAGGATATGTATGGGCGGTGTCCGGAAGGTTCATATGCTTCTTAGACATGTGGTGTGCTCTAACTGGCTGAAGGAACCAGCAAGTGATAGCTGTCTCACACTTACATGCTAGCTCAACACATGGCTGAAGGAACCAACAGGTGATGGGTGTCTCGCACTAACAAGCTAGCTCGACGCATGGTGTGCTCACATTGGATAGAAACCTTGTATGGCCAGCTGGCAAGTACATGTGGCGCCCTAGGTCCACTGCTTCGAAACAACCCATGCCCCTTCCTATGGGATGTCACGAGCTGGGATGCAACCCACTCTGCACCATTTGGCTTGCCCATTTCTCTCAAGAATAAATTTGGTAAGATAATCCTAGCTCGTTGATTGCTGACCCATTACATGGAAAGTCTAAATTGACTATAAATGTCTCCAATGATTAATTTGGCCATCCACAGTGGACCCCACCATAGATTGCCTGTGTTTCTCAAGAATTACTTTAATTGGACTATTCTAGTCACTTGTTCCACAGTCAATAAAATGAAGGATCCATATCTATTGTAAAAAATGTCTAATCAAAGCATAGGACCTAGCTTTGATTGCTGATGTCTTACAGGAATTGCTTTGACTGGATGGACTGGCCATCATGTCTCATAAGAATCAGTTTGAGTGGACCGTCCATCATTTGCTTGTGAACCATTTTATTGCTTATCGAGCTCAAGATTGCCTTCCCAACAGAATTGGTCTAATCAGGATTTGAAGAATTTCATTTTTTGTCCCTAATCTTTTGCTTCACGAATTTGGGCCATTTTGCTAATTGCCTAATTCATGAATCAAGAAAATGGTGGTACTCCAAACAGCTCAAGGTCCTCAACAACACACTTTGTGAATTACTCAATTAAAAGATTGCCAAATTCATGAATTAGTTGTTGAACTAAATCATCTCTTAGTGAATCGGTTATGCTGGAAAAAGTTGGACACTGAATTTCACTCGGACATGTGTTGAGTTAAAAGGTGTAAATCTGTTTCTCTAAAATCCAAAATTTGGCAAGGTAGTTGTAATCATCATAGCCCACCCCAGGTAATTGAGGTAAGGATTAGATGACGACGACTTGTAAATTAAATAAATAAAAATGGTGGTGCTCCAAACAGCTCAAGGCCCTCAACAACACACTGTGAATTATGTAATTTAAAGATTGCCAAATTCATGAATTCGGACAACCTTCAAAAAAGGAGGATGATTCTCCCGGATGTTTGCTTAATGTGCTATCAGGGCGAGGAAACGGTGGATCATCTTTTCATTCATTGCTTGTTTGCAAAATGTTTGTGGGATTGCTTTTTTGGCTTGTTCAGGGAAGCATGGCTGTCGCCAAGCTCTATTGATTGGTTTATGTCGGCATGGCATGGTGGAGGTAATTGGGAAAAGATTGGAAAAAGAAAGTGTGGCATTTAAGTTCAGTAGCAGGTTTATGGTTCCTATGGTTATAAAGGAATGATCGATGCTTTAGGTATTGGAAAGGGGATGCATTGGAGGTTTCTAGAAGGGCAAAACCACATGCACTGGATTGGGCGATTGTGTCGAAAGTTTTTTCCCAATTCCTGATCAGTTGGCTTGAGTTGTAATTTTTCCATTTCTTTGGTTTTCGTTTCTTGTATTTTGGCTTTGGCCTTTCATTAATTAATTTAAAGAAAATCATGAATTGATCGTTGAACCAAGTAGTCTCTTAGTGAATCGGTTATGCTAGAAAAAATCAGCGACTCAATTTCACTTGGACGTGTTGGGTTAAAAGGTGTAATCTGTTTCTCTAAAATTCAAAAATTGGCAAGGTAGTTGAAATCATCATAACCCACCCCAGGTAATTGGGATAAGGATTAGATGACGACGACATGTAAATTAAAAATAAAAATAAAATCAGAACAGAACTTTAGCATTCAAACTCGAAAGAATCGTTTGAATACTCAACTGCATTTCAAGTCGAGTTGGACTTTTGCCTATTCATAGTGTCTAGAGTTGAAGTTTCTACAGCTTGTCACATGGTGCATACTAGTAAAATGCTCATGCGTGAAGTATACATACAGTAATTTACTTAGAGTTTTGAGGTTTAAATAGTTTGATTTTGACAGATTGTTAAAGTCATCCTATTATTTATTATTTGATCAATGATGATTGTTGAGATTAAGGTTTGGCAGCCATGGAATGTACGAAGATGGAGTCTGTGGCTTGGAGGGCTTCTTAAACTGAGCTTAGATGGTAGTTCTTTAGGTTCTCACAACAAGTTTGGTGATGGGCTGCTTAATCGGGGTTGCTGGAAGTATGCTAAAAGTTGCTTTTGATTCTTCCATCAGTGTTAAATTCTGACAAATGTCAATTTGGCATTGTTTAAGTGTATGTGTGTTCTTGTTTCTTCTATTATGGTCCTCTAGTGGGAGATTCTTCAGCTTAATCAGATGGGTTAGTTGTGTTGTCAAGTCTCCTCAGAGAATAGCGAAATACTTGAAAAGCTTCATAGTCTGTGCTTTGCGAGAGATTTCTTTTTAATCATGTTAATGCCATGCTGTAGTTGTTGAAGAGAAGTTTCTATCGGGGTCATGTCATATAATAGGTGAGCGCTTAGTTTTGTTAGAATGTTCGGAAACATTAGAACATGTTCTCAGAGAGTCTGCTATAGTTGCGGATGAACTAAGCTAAGGTGTGAGTGGAGCATTTTATGAATCGAGCATGGCATTGCATCAGGGCTGCCAATAGGCTGGGCCAGGGGTTGGCTTCGGCCCATATTTTGAACCAGTTGTGCTGGTCCTTCTCAACATTTTCAGTTTGCCTAGCCTGGGCCCAGCCCATCAACAGCGCTAAATGCATCTTGCATCTTGCTTCTATTAATAGAAGCATTATTAAAAAAAAAAGAAGTGAAAAAGAAGTAAAAAGAAAGATAAGTTTGCAGACAAGTTTTTTTGTTTTCTTTGTAAAATTGTTTAATGGATAAACAAAGCTGCAGAAGGACGCATGAGGGGAAACTAATCAGGTTACCTGTCATGGCACTGTTTAATAAGGATTCCCCACTGTATTTGACATGCAACAGGTTGAGAAATTGGAATAGTGTACATCTTTCTTTCTATCAATAAATTTCTTGTTGTTTGTTTAGAAAAGATGAATGCTATGTTTGTCAAATGCTGCATGGTTGCTGTTGCAAATGATCAAAGAAAGTATCCAGTGCCTAAGTTATCAAGCACTCAATCTTGGTACGGTTGGCAAGCATGTACGGAATCCAGACTGTTCATCTATTGTAGCTTGTTGTGGATAGGCAAACCACAAATGACATCAGTCAGATGATCCTAGGCATCAGTTGGTGGATTTTTGCCCATTGAACTCTACGAGTGTTGGTTGGACTCTTTCCTAACTGCCATTTGTGATCCGCTAGAGTCTTACAATCAGTGATTAGGATCACCTGACTGGTTCATCTCATCCATAGGAGGGTACTCAATCTCCTTACATGTGGCAAAAATGTACGGGATCCAGACTGGTCAGCTACTGTACCTTGTCATGGATAGGCTGTGTATGAAATGGTACTGGTCAGCTATCTTGGGCATCAATTGGAGGATTTTTGCCCATTGAACTCTGAGCATCAATTTGTGCATCCTTTCATGCACTGGAAACTAGACATGGATTATGCTTTCAATGTTTACATGTTATTTTGTCATCACCACAATATATCTGTATGATGACATATGATGGTATAAGAATTGAAAATTGAATATTTCATCTATTCTTGGGACACTTTCGTATTAAGCACTCAGCTGAATTTAAAATACTCCTGTTCTTTGCAGCCGCCCTACTGCATTGCAGGAAAGGACAAGGGACAGTGATGAGGATGAACTCCAAGACAGAGATTATGATGTAGCGGCACTAGCAAATAATCTAAGCCAGGCTTTTAGGTACAACATGTATGAAAATGATGAGACAGAAGAGGTATTGACTAACACATCTCCATACCTGCTTAAACAGTGATCCAGCTGGTTTTTATCAATGAATGCACATTTAACATTCAGTTTTGTGTTTGTGACGTGGGTTATGTTATTGTGCTGATTGTAGGTACATGGATCTCTCGAGCGTGATGACGAGGTAATGTTGCAACCAATTATTTAGTGGTTATGAAGGATATTACATCACATGTATGCATGAATATATGTTTGTGCATTCCAGTAAGCAGCTGAGCACATGCAATGCACCTCAAGAACTATTAAAACAAACCAAAAACATGGAAAACCATTAAAACAAATAGCGAATGCATTTCCAATTTTTTTGATCTCTCTCTCTCTCTCTCTCTATATATATATATATATATATATGAAGATGGTTTCTTTTGTTATTAGTAATAATTATCTTTTGAAATTGGTCGTTTGTGGCACTTCTGTAGGTCTGCATATGTTACCTGAGGTAATATTTTGAAAAGATAGATACAAATTATGTCAAGCAACAAACGATCCAAAACCTATAACAAGATTTCTCCTTTCTGCTATAGGATCCAGCACCTTTCTAGAGTCGAATTCTTTTGGATTTTAAAAATGAAGGTGGGGGTTCTCCCACTGCACAAACTGGCCTGTTCATAGTATTAGGAATGTTATCAATAGGGTTTATTCAAACGGGATGGTATGTTGTTAGAGTTCAAGTATTTAAAAGAAATTAACTATGTCATTTTATGTGTCTCAACAAGGATAGAGTGGAAACAGAGTTTCAAGGGGATTCTTTAAACTATCACATTCCATTAGTGGTAATAATCATACGGTATTTTTCATGTGAAAACACAGGATGTATACTTTGATGATGAATCTGCGGAAGTTGTAATATCGTCGCTGAGGGTTGGGGATGACCAGGATAGGTAATGTCCAAGCCATTATCTTTGATCTCTTTGTTTGCTTCCCCACTGTGTAAAAGAACTGTTGCCTCAGTTATGTTGCTGTTGCTCATGACTGCGAATTTTCACAACTTGCTGCCTGATTTGGAAATCGATCGAGTCAACTTGGCTATGCTGTCGCTGGGCTCAAAGAATTGCTAGTCTCTAAGGGCCTGTTTAGCTCGACGGATCCCATGGGATTAGGAGGGATGGGATGGATTTTAAGGTAACGATGGTGGTGCCAGCGGATTGGTTTAAGATCCATGGGATTGCTATATCCCGGGACAAGTTCACCGAGTCTATTTGGCACGCCCGGCATATCCCGGGATTTTACCTTCCAATCCCTTCCAATCCATCCAACCAAACATGCCCCAGACACGATTGAATGGGATTAGGAGGGATGGGATCAATTTTAACGTAATGATGGTGATATCAGTGGATTGGTTTTAGATCCATGGGTTTGCTATATCCCGGGACAAGTTCATCGCATCTGTTTGGCTCGTTTGGCATGTCCCGGGATTTTACCATCCCATCCTTCCTAATCCCTCTTAATCCGCCCAGCCAAACAGGCCCTAAGAGGTCGTCCAAGTTGACCGATGTATTTTTTTTTTCCCACAAACATATGATTCAGATTTGGAGATTGAAAAGACCAGTTTCCAACTTTATGTTGATTTTTGGAATATCAGTTTGTACTGCCCTGTAAATAGACAAAACAAACTGGTTTTTTTTTTTTTTTTCATTACTGATGTTTTTATTTCATGGTGCAGCAGTTTGTTTACGAATTCAAACTGGTTTGCTTTCCAAGACGACAGAACTGCGAATGAATCTCTGAGCACTTCTCTCTCGGAGAGGATGGATGAGATTAGTCTTGGTGGCACAATGACAGTGGCTAATGGTGGCAGCGGTAGTGATGATGAGGTGGTGGTTGGAGTGGACGAGGAGCTAGTTGAGAGTGCGACTTCTGGGGCATCTGGATCTACTGAAAATGGTCTCAAGAATGGGAGTGGTTTGAATCCTGACAATGAGCATTCTTTGGGATTATTAGAAAAGGCAAGCATTTCCAATGATCTGGGTTTCTTCAGGTTTGAGACAGCTGACAATGACGATCTGTTTGGTGACCGGCCACTGCCTGAGTGGGTCGGATGGAGAGAGTCATCAGATTTTCAGGTTGGTGGTTCCGTCGGGAATCCATTCACTGACAATGTTGGGCCTGATGCTGATCCTTCTAGACTACAACAGGCATCAGGCCCCATAGCCGAGAATACTCCTTGCAATGGCAAGGTTGATGTTCCAAATGGTCTAGCAAGTGTGTCGGATTCCAGCGACGGACCGGTGGAGACCGACATGAGCCGCCGGATCATGCCTTCGTTGTTTGAAGAGGATGTGGAATTCGTCGGCGTCGAGTTGGAGGGGACGGAGAAGGCGATGGACCAAGCCTTGAAAGAAGGCATTGTGGGGGAGGCTGGGCCACTGAAGAGGAGCCAATTCATCAAGTCGCCAGAAAAGGGGAAATCCAGTGGGGATGATGCCGAGGTCGTGGAATTCAACGACAAGAATTACTGGCGTGTCGAGCAGGAAGTGGGCATTGTTCAGGAGTGAGTTTTCTTGTAACAGGATGGGCCGGCGCCCCTGATGAGAATGGATCAAACAAATGAGTTGACACTGGGGTGGTGGCATTACTTGCCGCCAGGGAAGCTTATGTACAGTATATTTTTCCCAGGAGGGATTGGAGAGTAAGGCCATGTTATTAAGATTGTTATGTTTGCTATTTTTGGTAGGGGTATTTCTCATTGTCGTTTCTGTTACTTTTTTATTATTATTGTTCGAGCTTGTGTTGTGGCTGCCCTTAATGTAGCATTTCGTGATTGCTGACTCCTCTGTTTGCTTTTGCTAGTGCTGATTGTTCCATGGTGCTTTCGTTTGTTTGAGATCCAGCTTGGTTCATTGGACTATCATTTTAGGCAGTGCTCTGGTTCCTGATGGAAAGCGTGGATGCCTATTACAGGTGATCCAGCAGAGGTGTTGAGGTTCCTGATGGAAGCATGGACGCCGATTACAGGTGAAACTTGGATGGGTTTTATCCGGCGGAGGGTCAACTGCTCCCAATCTGACCTCAAGGGGAACTGATCCGCAGCTTGAAACTTACTCGAATACCTCTATAATACTCGACCCATGACCAACCTAACCGATCCAAGGACCCTGACAAATCAAACTCGGGTTGGGTCAATTAGGCCCATGGCAGTGCACTGAGTGGATCATCATCATCCAAATGTTTGGTCCATCTATCGACCAAAAAGGGTCTTGGGGGAATACTGATGTTCCAGATTGCGACTCATCTCACCTCTCAGGGCTGTCCATAGTGTTGGGGCCCAATCAACAGGGCCTATTGTTAGAGAACCCTGAACCACAGGTTGTGCAGGAAATGTGGTGAATCCAGAATGTCCAGATTGTGTGGCCTATTTGTGGCTGGGTTGTGGCCTGGGATGATTTTGCCACATTCAATTTAAAGACTGCTGGTCATCATCTCTTAAGCCTTGCAATTTGTAGGCCAGCGTGCCGATTGGGCAGTGCTGTTACGTGCAAGGAAATTTCAGTATCAGAAATTATCCGTTGCTCTTAAGAGAGCTCTGAATTGTAGTATTAATTGGATATGGATGCTTGGATACTGCAATCGGCCAATCTGGGTTCCCCATTGGGTCTACCTTGCTTTTCATGGGCAACAATTTAAAATCTTACTCAATTGAACAGTTTTAAACCATTTGATCAATTGCCCGTAAAGTGGACAGTCAACAGCATTTATGGAAAAATTAAGAGCCATCTAATTGTTCGTGAATGGTGGTTATTGTTACAAAAGAATTCACAATCTCAGAGAATGGTAACAATCTGATCCATGGGATGGAAAATGAATGGGTTGGATCATCTGATCAGTGTGATTTTCAGGTTGTAACACTTGGATGTATGATGAACCTAATCAACTGTCCGGGTCATCATCCAATGGGACAATCTAAGCATCCAGATGCAACTATGAGTGCGCTGGATTGTTTTCTTTTAATTTTAGTTGGTCAGAAGAGGGCGGACTCCTGTATTAGCTGTTGCAAAATCTAGAAAACGGCAGTCACTCATTCTCACGTGGCACTGATGTACAACCATCCAAATTAAGTGGGTCCCATTATGGATGAATCATATCTCTAGAATCATAATGATCAAGCTTTCGTGAAATTTCTGAACTTGGCTGATCTTGGTTTGTAAATGCTATCGCAGCAAAGCCAAACCAAGTCTCAGGGAGAGTTAAGGGCCTATTTGTTTACTCTGAAAAATATTACTTTACGCGGAATTGAGAAAATACTCCACGTTAAGTGTTGTTGATTAAAGCTGAATTCGGAAAGCGCTATGTGATCCATGAATTCTCTTCTTACTAGTTTGTGTAATACAGAACCCAACTTTTAACATGTTGAACTTTTTAAGGCCCAACCATGATTTATGTGTTAGATCCACACCGTCCATCAACTTTTTTAGATCATTCTAGAACATGAGCCCAAAAACGAGGCACATGTAAAACTCAAGTGGACCACACCATAGAAACTAACGAAAATTGAATAATTATTGTTGAAACTTTCCTAGGATCCAATGTGACGTTATTTCCCATATAACTTCAGTCATACTCGGTGTCTGCTTACTTTGGTGCTTGGGGTTATTGTTGTTCGGTTTGAATTGGAACCGCAATCTCAATTCAGGCATGCCCGCGCGCCAGCCGTGCTGGAGAAAAGGATCGCGAAAACTGCGGCGAATAATTTTCTAGCACGCCCAGTGGGACCCTTACTTTATGCTACTAGTTTAACTATTGTCATAATGCAGAGAAGAAGTGTTAGGATTGCTGAAAACAAACCCACAACGCCAACCGCACCTCCCCCAAGAGATGATGTGCAGGTTCGAGTACTTCCATGCGAAATCAATTTGAATATTAACCTGACCGGAAACCAAGCATGACCGTCGACGGCTCGCCCAATCCTTCTGGACAAGGTATTGATGGTACTAAGGGATGTCCATATGAGCATCTGTTCACAACCCTAAGTGTAGGGTCACGATGTAGTAATAATCTCAGTAAGACCGAGGTCGAATCCACAGGGACTGAACTTGTACGTTACTGAAATTAAGTAGAACTAGAAGAAGATGTGAATCTAATTTTGAAGTAATTGAGAGAGTAATTGTGATTAAAGTAATTAAAGCTTGTAAATTTAAAGTTGAGAACTAGGGTTTCCAAGGATCCACTTGTAGCAATCAGGGTGATACTATGCTCGATTCAAAGACAACTGGAATCAAAGTCCTATCTTATCCAGTCGAAAGAAGAGACGGTTAGATCTCCGAACTTCTCATGAATCTAGTCATCAAAGAATGAGAATTGGGAAGATTGGAAGGGATTCCGTCACCTAACCATGCCCATAGGAGGATGACAAACAACAGGAATCTCAAAATAGGAAAGGATAATATTAAAAGCTATCACAGATCCATTGTAATTTGTTACAACAAACCATTAAAAACTGAAAATATTCCTTATGAAATTGCGGTAATGAGCGCTTTAATCGAAGTGGGAATATGCCAAGATGTCTTAGAGGGGGGGTGAATAGGACTTTTTAATATTTTATGATAATTTAAAACCTATCAACCCTATCCTGAATAAATATGCAAGTATCAAGATTTCTTCAAAATAACTCTATGACTTCCAAGCCAAATAGAGGATCCAATCAAAAAACAATTCAAAGGATAAACAAGATGCATAACATAGTTCATGATGGATGTGACTATGCGTGAGGTGTGATTCTACTTAGTTCTAGATAATCATGTGCACATGCAATATGAGAACAATCAGAGAAATCACACAAATAGTAGAAGTAAATGGCAATCTCAAACACAGTCGTTTTTATAGTGGTTCGACTACGTGTCTACTCCACTTCTGGAGGACGCACTCAACCCTTGAGTGTATCGGATCTCACTAACGGAGGTTTCAAATCAGGTTCACCTCAAACCAGTGTAACCTACTCTAGGATGACTCTAACATTCTCCACGACACAAGTTTATGCCCCACACAGGAGCAAGGGTCAACACACAATACCCAAGTTTTAGGCCACACAGGACAATGATCCACACAAGGAACCTACCAGTTTATGCTCCCATGAGCAAGGGTCAACACACAACACCCAAGTTTTAGACCACACAGGTTGAGGACCTACACAAGGACCTAAGTTTATGCTCTCCACAGAGCAAGGGTTAACACACAGCACCCCCACGTACACTCCCGTCGGAGGCCTCGTATGAGGAATTGAAAGGGGTGAGAAGCACCTTTGACCCAATCCTACAAAAGGAATGATTACAAGGGTTCTCTAGACTCTAATGACTCATAGATAAGCTGATGAGCCCCATTAAGCACGTTGATGAGATCTCCTCCTTTGACGACGAAGAATCTTCAGCTCCCTTAAATCGCAACTCAGATGATGCTCCAATGTAAGGCACGGGTTGGGTCAAGGTTATGATGGAATCCTACTCTATTGAATATTTTTCTATATTAGAAACAAAGTGATTCTAATCATCTATGCATTCAAGGTATCCCAGTTCAATAATTTTCCATTAAGATGGTAGTTGCAAGATCCTTGAATGCGGAAGTTCACTCTTCAATCCACTCTATTGAATATCAATGATGAGAGTGGATTGGAGGATGAACTCCCATGAGAGAAAAGGCTTAGGGTATAAGATCTGGATTTTAAACACTCAAAAGCTCTATATATTTTCTCTAAAAAACAACCAAAGGTAAGCTCTCATTAAATAGGCAAAAAGTTCCAACGGATATAAAACAGTCATATTTTTTACAGAGTTCGATATCATCGAGAAGGTTCGATATCATCGATCGTATACTCTCGATAGCATCGAATGACCGCTCGATGATACGAACTCAATCTGTCAAACGCTTTTGAACCTTTTTGCCAATTGGTCGAGGGAATCGAATATGCTTCGATGTCATCGGATTTTGAACTCCGATTTTATCGAAACGAGGTTCGATCCACGACATTTGAAAATGAGAGAGCAGATGCCTTTGAAACAAAACAGGTATATGATATTGTCGAGCATCCCTCGATATCATCGGAATTTGAATGTCGATGATATCGATGACGGTGTCGATTCATCGATATGTTCAAGGAATTTTCCTATAAGCTTACTGGACAGTTTGTGTCCTATTTCGATGACATCGACCTGATCTCGATATGATCGATATTTGAATATCAATTTTATCGAGAGATCCTCGATACTTGAATGATTTTACCTGAAAACTTACTGGATAGATTTATGTCCCAATCCGATATCATCGAAGGTCTGTCAATATCATCAAAATTTGAATTTCGAGGATATCGAGGTTGTCTTCGATATATCGAGACTCACATGATTTGCCTTAGCAGAATATTGGACACAACTGACCAGATGTCTATTTTATCGAGACGTCTCGATGGACTCGAGATTCAAATTTCGATGATATCGAACAGTCCATCGATTCATCGATAATTTAGTCCAGAGTTCTTTGTAGTTGCTGGACATCAGAAGTCCTCCATTCGATAATATCGAGATAGTTTTGAGGACATCAATAACAGGGTTCGATTTTGTCGAACCATGTGTCACTAAATCGACAAAGGCAAAAAACTTAGAAATTTTCCTGATTTTGCAAATTAGTTTTCTTACCAAAAACCCTAAGATGTTCTATTCATTTTTAAGGGTTTTATTTACCTGGTGTTTTGGGACATGGGATGTGAGGCTAAGGTTTACCTTTGACGAGTTCGGGCACACATCCTTTTGAGGCAGACGCTTGAACAATTTTCCTATGGGGCTCACTTGTCTTGTTGACTCAACACTCACGCTAATTCACAAACCAGGGCACTTTCAATCTCCCCATTTGTCAATTACGTGAGAAAACACCATGGGTCCTAGAATAACATCTAGACCAATATAACACCCCGGGTCCTAGAACAACATCTAGACCAATACCCTAAATTGTGTGTACATGAACTTTACACAATTTTATAAAGCTATTGAGTTCACACATACACACGACTGTATCCTTCAGTATTAGTGGCTCCCCCTGTCTTCTTGCAGCTGCTTCCCCTAACACATGTACCACCATCAATCAAAGAGATACACACAATTTTCCTCCGTTGTGGTGGGATTTGTTCTCCCCCTTTTTGTCAGTCATTGGCAAAGGGCAATATAGCAGTATCAGTGGATTGAAGTTGATGCATATGGGTGAACCAAAAGAGACCCAGATAGTTCAAGGCATACCAAATACATCTTGAAAGTGCATAATCAGTAATAGACAGATGTATAAGAGATAAATGAGAGCAGATGTAACAAAGAATAGCAACATAGAAATAAAGCTCATAAATCATAAACCAATTTTCAATGGTTAAGGAAAAATGCAGAAGATGTCAACCAACATTTCACAGACTTTAGCACATAATATGGCAGCAAATATATATGAATTATCAAATGGCTACCAATAGAAATACCCAAAATAAAAATTGCCCAAGCTTGGCAGTATTGTAACATCCATCCCAACTAACAGACACAAATATCTAGCCCATCCATGGACAACCAAAGAGACAAGTGTTTTCCTCATGCAGAGGATATCTAAAAGCCATTCCAAAAAAAGAAAAAAAAAACTGTCAGACCTGTCATGTTAGGTAGCCATCACATACACACATAAGAGTACAAGGAATTCAAAAAGATATCCATGCCCAAACACTGAGATGAGTATCTGGTGTATGTGATGGCACAAAGAATGTCGATACTACAGTGGAGGGGTTGATGAAGACGATGTTGTATCGTCTCGTCAGCAAGTTATCAAATCAACCAGTTGCTGCACCGACTGCTACACCCCAGCCACTAATCTTTTCAGAGCAGTGAACCTTGAATTCATCGTCTCCTTCATCTAAGTGACTTCTCACAATGTCGTTCCTCGTTCCGGTCTGATCTTGATGTAGTTGAATCTTTTGGCATGCACAGGATTGAATGGAGACGGAGCTTGCTGCGATTCGAGTGGGTCTGCTTCGGCCAGTCCTACTCCTTCGGCTTGTGCAGCCCCTTCACCCATTTCACCTCCTTCATGAATCCCTTCCTCAAATTGATCTTCGGGATATCGATGAAACTTCAAATCCATCTTTCTAATGTTGTTTTTATTGAAGTGTTGGAGAGGTAGTTCCCGATCGTTTGTTACCGGAAGACCGATCATATCACATATCACGTGAATAATCCGAGGGAAAGGTAAATGGACATCTCGAGAAGTGTGAGTTTTGTACACCAACTAGTGAACTATCAGAGTGGGAAGGCATATCTTGATCCCAGTTGCTACACAATACACTATCATGGCCATGAATCCTGTAAGGTCAGCTCGATTTGTACCCTGATGCTATACATTTGAGGCGAAGATGCCATGCAGAACCTGATACTTTGGTTCCATAAATTTTGCTTTTAAATCATTACCTTGGTGCTAAGGAATATCTCTACCATGGCAAATAAATCTTGTGACCTTAGATCGAGTGTCAACATTTTTTAGATCCAAATTAGCGAGACCGACTGGAGACAGAGTGAGGCCAAAGATGCTTGCAATAGATTCAGGGGTAATTTCTACGTTGACATCCCCAACAGAAACAATGATAGGAGGTTCTACGACTGGAGAATGACTAGAAGTAAAGAAGTTATACGTTCTTTCACAATGACATGAGCTACCAAAGTCGAGGAGAGGCAGCCAATCAATTGCAGCTAACAGAGGTTCTAGATTGTAGGGTTTTAGGCAATCCCTGTCAATTTTCTGTTCATGAACCAACTTCCTTCCAGTATATTTCGTCAGAATAGAATCTACCCTAGCAGAAGGAGGGACCGGTGCATCATGTTGAGACCCACCACGTGATGTTTGTCTGATTCGCTGACATGTTGGGGTCCCATGATCAGACGCCTTTCCCCTATCTTTCGGTGCAAGGACTGTGTCTGGAGGATCTTGAGGATTCTCTAGGACCAGAAGTTTTTCCTTTGTCCTTTCCCATTGAACTGTAACCACTGAGAGTGAGATCTGATGAATTGATGAGCTTTTAGACAGAACTTCTCTCTATAATCTAGAGATACTAAAAGGCACAAGATGCAATCTTGAGGATTAAGGAAATGGACAAGGTATTACCGGATTTTGGTGATCTTGGAGGATTCACAGATGAAGAATCATGTAGAACGACTGAGGAAGGCGAGCAGTAAAAAGAAAACGAGCTTCGAGTGATGAAATAAAAATTTTCCCGCTCGTCCGCCTTTTATCGGGCGGTAAACTTCGATATCATCGAACATGGTTTCGATGATATCGATATACCCCAGTTGATGTTATCGAAGATGTCCTCGATAACATTCTCGAATATGTGACTCTTCTGATTCCAAAGGGGCATCAATGATCTTTCATATATGTATAACTTAGTATATTTTCATATCAGATAGTACACACATCAAAATTTGTACAAACATTGTATTAACCAAAATTATAAACATTAATAATGTTTATGCACAAAAAAAAAAATGAGGTGAAGTGACCTCAGATATATCATGAAAATTATCAAAATGGCATCATCTCAACAACCATCCAGATCTAGATGCATGACTTGGACATGTATTCTATGCTCAATTGTTACTAAGCATATGGATCAACCTTTCCATTGCCTTTAATGACATAGCAATGGTCACTTGTGCGACAACCCTTCATCACTGGTTTACCTAATAGGTCTAGGATCTCACATTCTTGCTTGTTGAATGCAACCACATGCTCGTTGTCACATATTTGAGAAATGCTTAGAAGATTATGTGTCAATCCTTTTATGCAAAAGGCATTCTCATTTTTGAGCATATTCATTCCTTTGATAGTTCCCTGTCCTATTACCTTAGCAGTGCTTCCATCTCCATAGGTGACTATCCCATCATCAAGATTTGAATAATTTGTGAGGAGAGATTTGTCACCCGTGATATGTCTAGAGCATCCGCTATCCAGGTACCACTTAGCATCATTGCCTGTTATATGATTTGAGTGAGTAACAAGGCAAATTTTCTTCTCTTTCACTACCCATTTTGTGACATGATTTCTTACTATGGTAGTTTGTGCTTCATTAATCAAGTTGGGTGATTGAATCATGTTTCCTTGTTTCATAAATCCATTTGTTTTTTTGATTTAGTTCAGCCACCTGATCCAATAGTTCCTTCATTCTCTTGGTCATTCTTGGTGGTGATGGATGTATATCACCTCTAGCCATATTCCTAGGTGGACTCTTAACATTTTGTATTGTTCTTCTGGTTGGTCCATATTTACCAGTATGCTTTTGACCAGAATTGAGTTGAGTCCTCCTAGGAGACATGCATTCAAATTTATAATGACCAGAATCTCCACATGAATGACAAACAGGAGTAGTTTTTGTTTACTTCCTGATGCAGCTGATTTCTCAAAAGTTGGTGCTGCATTTTTGGATTTTGAATTGAATTTGTCATATCTTAATCCACTATTATCTTTCCCAGGTCTTCCCATTCCTATGAGTTTTTCTATTTTTTCACTACTCTGGGAAAATTTATAATTCAGTTCAACAGATTTTCTAGATTCCTCTACCTCAAACCTGAGTGTGTGATTTTCATTCTGAAGATGCATGTTTTTATCTTTCAGTAGTTCAATCGGTTTATTCAATTTTTCAGACTCAGATTTGATAAAGGTATTGATTCTTTCAAGCCTATCATTTTTCGAGTGGTATTGTCTGAAAAGGCCTAGCTATATGTTCTAGAGGGGGAGTGAATAGGACTATGCCAAATTAAAACTTTAACAACGGAATTTAAATGAATAAGATAACCTTATAAACAATTGAATGAAAGATAAAATTTTAAACAAATCACAGTACTAAAATGTAAAGCAATAAAATAGAGAGGTTAATACCAATGTTGTTCTAAGGACAACCTTGCACCATAAAAACCAAAGGTTTATGGCAGGAAAACCTTATTAGAACAATTTGAATATTAAAAACTCAAACTGAAAGGAAATAAAGGAAATAGCAAGAAATTAAATTCTAAACTATTACAACATTCCCCACAATGCTTGAAATGTAAAAGACTACAATATTCACATCCACATATACATTCCACAACTTTGAATGATAAAAAATATAGAAATTCAAACAAATATTCAAACCACAAAACACAAAGAATTATAGTGGTTCGCTTGTGTGTACACCAACTGTTAAACAACAGCCACACAGATTGCTACTCCACTCCTAATATCCTCACACAGGGAATATCAACGTTCACTATGAAAATAGGTTTCACAGGTTCACCTAAAACCTTCACAATTGTGTCTTTCAAATGGGCTTACACAATTCAAAAACTCCACTTCTGAGTTTTTTTGGCTCTCCTCAGATAACCACTAGATTGAGATTTTTCTGGCTTAATCTTAAACAAAAACCAAAAGCATAGAAGATTTATACAAATGTAAAATACTTGGATCTCTCCTTTTGTAGCAGCCCGGAAGAACCAATCAGAGTAGAAGTTCGAATATAGAGGTTCAATTGTCCAATACTCACTTTGATATGGTTCTAAGTTTTAATTGACTTTAAATTAAACCAGTTGGGCTAGCTCTATTTGATTTTGATTCTAAGAAGAAGGAATACAGTAATTCCTCTTTTCAATTTAGATTGAAATGCAAAAACAAAATCAAATAAATAAAGCTAACAAAAGAGAATATGAAATATGCACAATGTAGCTTAAATAACACAAACTAATCTCAGAGTGATGCCTTGATTTTACTTGAATTGAATTCTTGAAAAACTTTGAAATTCGTGTTCAATTTATAGATGCAGAAATCGCATCTACAACTGGTCATGTGGCCATCACGACTGGTCCTAGGTCGAACTGCATTTCAAAATTTTAAGCGTGATCGGATAAACTGTTCTACGACTGCTCTTAGGTGTCCACGACTAGTCGTGAGGCCTCCATGACTGGTCGTGACCATCCCACGACAGGTCGTGAGAAACAAGGAATGGTTGCTGGAGTTTGAGTTGTAGCTGCACGACTGGTCGTGAACGAGTCGGCATTGTTCCTACGACGGTTCAAGCAGACTCCAGGACTAGTCGAAGCTCAATCAAAAAATTCTAAAAATTTGTAACAACTTAGGACTGGTCTTGAAATTTCTTGGACTGCTTGAGCCAGTTCTAGGACTGGTCGAACAAGGTCCAGGACTAGTCTTAGAACAGACCAAACACTTATAAAATAATTCAGTTCGAATTATGTATTCAAAATGACCTACCCTAAGGTCAAACTAATGTCATGCAAACCTTAAATGTGAAGTATGGACATTGAGTCTTCACTTCTTATAATGATAGTTGACCTTTGAAGATTGTGAAGCTTGAGATCTCTGATGTAGCTTGAACTTGAGATCTTCTTAAGCTTGGACTTCATCTTGTACTTTAGTCTTGAGTTGTACTTGAGACTTGAACAAGAACATGCCTTTTGATGTAACTCTTGTGAAACTTGCAGAAGTAGTCAAAGAACATGAACTTGAATTTCTTGAAGTAGATCTTCAACATGCTACACAAGACATAGATTGTGTTTTTGGCACCACACATAGATTGTGTTTTTGGCACCACAAAATTTGACAACCAAAGGGGCAAATAACAATTGCACTTACATTGTCGTAGATCATTAATCAAATGTGTAATGATTTCCAATGTTTTATCTAAATCTTTCTGCAGCAAATTTTTTTTTTTCATTTATCCCTAGTCTTTTAAAGATATTGATGCTATGGGTATAGAGTTGATTATAAGCATCCTGTAGTTTATCCTTTTCTTCTTCTTTTTTCTCTGTTTCCTCATCATCAGATGGAAATGATTCAGTGGCTTGAGGTTCTTGGATTTTCTCAGTTTCCATCGGAATGATTGAGGCTATAGAGACCATAAGAATTTTCAGGGATTTTTGGTCTCCATCACTCTCTGAGTCACTATATTCTGATTTTGACTCATCAGTATCATCCCATGTGGGTGCCATTGCCTTTCCTTTGGTTTTACTATTTGGGCATTCAGTGGACAGATGACCAAACTTTTGACAGGTGTAGCATTGTGGTTCCTTGGACTTTTTACCAAATTTGCCTGTAAAATGTTTGTTGCCATCTGTCTTCCTTTAGATGGTCGGCCACGATTTTTATGAAAGAATTTTCTGAACCATTGAGCCAATAAAGTCACTTCATCATCTTCATTCTCCCTTTCACTTTCATCTTCCTCATTTAGAGTATTCTTTAAAGTTTTGAGGATAGTATTTTTGGGTTTAAGAGTTTCCTTGCAGTGTAGTTCAAATGTTTGTAGGAAACCTACAAGTTCTTCTACTTTCATCTTATCCATGTTTCTACATTCTTCAATAGTTGTGACTTTAGAATTGAACCATTCTGGTAAGGATCTTAGAATTTTCCTACAAATTTTTGGAACCGAAACTTTTTCTCCTAATCCACCCATGGAGTTACAAATGATGTTCAGTTTTGTGAAAAAACTCCATGAAGGTCTCATGCTCTTCCATTCTGAGACTTTTAAATTGTGATGTTAGGAGCTGTAGTTTGGATCTTTTCACTATGCTGGTTCCCTCATGGGTTGTTTCCAACAAGTCCCATGCTTCTTTAGCTGTTCCACACATACTGATTTGATTGAAGACTTATTGGGATATAGTAGATAACATTCATTGCTTTAGCTTCAGAGGTCTGTTTTTCTTTATCGAATGCTGTCCACATTTCTTTGGGTTTCGGTTTAGTTATAGTTGTGCCATTTTCAAGTACTATTTGTTCGGTTGGTGGCACATAACCTCTTTCAACAATATCCCAAACAATATGATTCAAAGATCTCAGAAAGTAATGCATCCTAGCCTTCCAGTATGCATGATTTGATCCATCAAATACTGGAGGTTTAGTTACTGAAGAGCCCTCTCCTTTGCCTATATTACCAACTTCAGTCAAGATCACTCTCTAGGCGGTGAAGCCCTTAAGAGAGACCAGGCTCTGATACCAATTGAAATTGTGGTAATGACCGCTTTAGTCAAAGTGGGAATATGCCAAGATGTCCTAGAGGGGGATGAATAGGACTTTTTAATATTTTATGAAAATTTAAAACCTATCAGCCCTATCCTGAATTAATATGCAAGTATCAGGATTTCTTCAAAATAACTCTAATGACTTCCAAGCGAAATAGAGGATCCAATCACAAAACTATTTAAAGGATAAACAAGATGCATAACATAGTTCATGATGGATGTGACTGTGTGTGAGGTGTATTTCTACTTAGTTCCAGATAATTATGTGCACATGCAATATGAGAACAATCAGAGAAATCACACAAATAGCAGAAGTAAATGGCAATCTCAAACACAGTCATTTTTATAGTGGTTTGACTACATGTCTACTTCACTTCTGGCGGACGCGCTCAACCCTTGAGTGTATTGATCTCACTAACGGAGGTTTCAAATCAGGTTCACCTCAAACCAGTACAACCTACTCTAAGCTAACTCAAACATGTCTCCACGACACAAGTTTATGCCCCACACAGGAGCAAGGGTCAACACACAGCACGCAGGTTTTAGGCCACACAGGCCAAGGATCCACACAAGGAACCTACCAGTTTATGCTCCCATGAGCAAGGGTCAACACACAATACCCAAGTTTTAGACCACACAGGTCAAGGACCTACGCAAGGACCTAAGTTTATGCTCTCCACAGAGCAAGGGTCAACACACAGCACCCCCACGTACACTCCTGTCAGAGGCCTCCTATGAGGACTTGAAAGGGGTGAGAAACACCTTTGACCTAATCCTATAGAAGGAATGATTATAAGGGTTCTCTAGACTCTAATGACTTACAGATAAGTAGATGAGCCCCATTAAGCACGTTGATGAAGATCTCCTCCTTTGATGACGAAGAATCTTCAGCTCCCTTAAACTGCAACTCAGAAGATGCTCCAATGTAAGGCACGGGTTGGGTTAAGGTTATGATGGAATCCTACTCTATTGATTGTTTTTCTATATTAGAAACAAAGTTATTCCAATCATCTATGCATTCAAGGTATCCCAGCTCAATGATTTGCCATTAAGATGGTAGCTGTAGGATCCTCGAATGCGAAAGTTCATTCCCCAATCCACTCTATTGAATATCAATGATGAGGGTGGATTGGAGGATGAACTCACATGAGAGAAAAGGCTTAGGATATAAGATCTGGATTTTAAACACTCAAAAGCTCTATCTATTTTCTCTCAAAAATAACCAAAGGCAAGCTCTCATTAAATAGGCAAAAAGTTCTAACAGATATAAAACAGTAATATTTTTGACAGAGTTCGATATCATCGAGCAAGGTTTGATATCATCGATTGTATACTCTCGATAGCATCGAATGACCACTCGATGATACAGACTCAATCTGTTAAACACTTTTGAACCTTTTTGCCAACTGGTTGAGGGAATTGAACATGCTTCGATGTCATCGAATTTTGAACTCCGATTTTATCGAAATAGGTTTGATTCCTTGACATTTAAAAATAAGAGAGCAGATACCTTCGAAACAAAATAGGTATATGATATGATCGAGCATCCCTCGATATCGTCGAAATTTGAATATCGATGATATCGATGACGGTGTCGATTCATCGATATTTTCAGGGAATTTTCCTATAAGCTTGTTGGACAGTTTGTGTCCTGTTTCGATGACATCGACCTGGTCTCGATATGATCGATATTTGAATATCGATTTTATCGAGAGATCCTCGATACTTGAATGATTTTACCTAAAAACTTGCCGGACGGATTTGTGTCCCAATCCGATATCATTGAAGGTCTGTCGATTTCATCAAAATTTGAATTTCGAGGATATCGAGGCTGTCTTCGATATATCAAGACCCACATGATTTGCCTTAGCAAAATATTAGACACAACTGACCAGATGTCAATTTTATCGAGCCGTCTCGATGGACTCGAGATTCAAATTTCGATGATATCGAACAGTCCACCGATTCATCGATAATTCAATCTAGAGTTTTTGTAGTTGCTAGACATTAGAAGTCCTCCATTCGATAATATTGAGATAGTATTGAGATAACAGGGTTCGATTTCATCGAACCACGTGTCGATAAATCGACAAAGGTAGAAAACTTAGAAATTTTCCTGATTTTACAAATTAGTTTTCTTACAAAAAACCCTAAGATGTTCTACCCATTTTTAAGAGTTTTATTTACCTGGTGTTTTGGGACATGGGGTGTGAGGCTAAGGTTTACCTTTGACGAGTTTGAGCACACATCCTGTTGAGGCAGACGCTTGAACAATCTTCCTATGGGGCTCACTTATCTTGCTGACTCAACACTCAAGCTAATTCACAAACCAGGGCACTTTCACCTTATAATCAAACTGGAATAAAAGAGAGTTCAACATAAACATGAATCCAAGAAATAAAAACATCCCATCATGCTACGAGCTTCACATCTTAGCCCTAGCTAAGAGTGAAAGTGCCCTGTTTTGTCAAGTTATGTGAGTGTTAAGTCAGACTGTCTACAGAGCCTGATAAGAAGATCAATTCAAGCGTCTGCCTCAATCGGATGTGTGCAAGCTTGCCATAGGTAAATCTAAAGCCTCACATCCCATGTCCCAAAACACCAGACGAATAAAACCCTTAAAAACAAGTTATAAAATCATAGGGTTTTAAGGTAAGAAAACTTTTTTGTAAAATAAGAAAATCTCTAAGTTTTTCTTACCTTGTCGATTTTATCGAAACACCCTCGATATGATCGACCTGCGCTGTCGAGTCCTTGATGCTTCATTGATACCATTGGAAAGATGACTAAATATGTCCAGTAACCTCACAACATATCTGGACGAATTATCGATGTATCGATACACCTATCGATATCATCGATACTCAAATCTCGAGCCCATTGAAAGTGGCTCGATAAGATCGACAGACAGATTTTTGGCACCCTTGTTTTTTAAAGAAAATTTTAAATTTCTTTGATATATCGATGCTCCTTCCGATATGATCTAAAATCAAATATTGATAAGATCGGAAGTCCATCGATGATATCGATCAAGGGCGCGCATTTCTTCCAGCAGATATTTCAGGTTGTTTTTAACTTTGATTGGAGGCCATTCGAGAAAATTGATATTCATATGTTGATGATATCGAGGCCGAGTCGATTGCATCGAAACTGGACACAAACTGTCCAGTAAGCTTATTGGTAAATCTATAGGATTTATCGATGCATCGACACTGCCTTCGAGATCATCGATTTGCAAATTCCGATGACATTGGCTGACCCTCGATCATATCTTAAAAACCTGAAATATTTCTAGTTAAGTCTCTCTCATTTTTTAAGTGTCGATGGATCGAACTTATCTCGATGGAATCGGAGTTCAAAATCCGATGACATCGACAATTGTTTCGATTCATCGACCAGCTGGCTAAAGGTTTCAAAAATGTCTGACTTTGAGTTTGAGTCATCAAGCAGACCATCGATGCTATCGAGAGTATACGCTTGATGATATCGAACCTGCTCGATGATATCAAACTCAGTCATAAATGTGACCGTTTTATATCTGTTGGAACCTTTTGCCTATATATAGAGGACTTGTCTATTGTTGCTGGGAGAGAAAGTAGAGAGTGCTTTTGTGTGTTTCAACTTATATCTTATATCCAAAGCCCTCTCTCAAGGGAGTTCATCCTCCAATCCACCCTCATAATTGATATTCAATAAAGTGGATTAGGGAATGAACTTTCGCATTCAAGGATCCTCCAGCCACTACCTTAATGACAAATCATTAAGCTGGGATGCCTTGAATGCATAAGATTGGAATCACTCTATCTTCCTGATAGGAAAATATTTTGAGAGTAGGATTCAATCTTGACCTTGATCCAACCGAAGCCGAGTATTGGTATATTATTGTGTTACGGATCAAGGGAGTAGAAGACTCTTCGTCAACAAGGAGGAGGAGATCTTCGGCATTGTGCTTATCGGGACTCATCAACTTATTTGTAAGTATCTAGAGTCCAGGAGGACACTTGTGATCATTACTTTGTAGGATTGGGTCTTAAGTGGTTCTCACCCTTTGAAGTCCTCAAGGAGGCCTCCGGTGGGAGTGTACGTGGTGGGTGCGTTGTGTGGACCCTTTCTTTGTGGAGAGCATAAACATCTAGTTGAAGGTGAACCAGCAAAACCTTAGGTTTGAGGTCGACCACTGTGAAACCTCGGGTTTGAGGTGAACCGTGAAGAAACCTCCGGTAGGGTCTTATGGAAGATCCTTGGCCAGTGTGCCTAAAAGTGGGTGCATTTTGTTGACCCTTGCTCGTGAGAGCATAAATAGTCAGCCTCAGTGTAGGTTGTAAAGGTTGAAGGTGAACCTGATTTAAAACCTTAGGTTTGAGGTAAACCACTGTGAAATCTCCTTAGTGAAATCTGACATACTCAAGGGTTGAGTGTGTCTGCTGAGAGTAGAGTAGACTGATCGCCGAACCACTATAAAAATGACTGTGTTTAAGATTTCTATTCTTCTTATTTGTGTGATTTACTTTAATATTTGTACATCTGAATATCTGAGATCACACGTCACACACTTACACAGTCATATCCATCATAAACTAGTTCATATTGTTTACTTCTCAAATAGTTTGTGATTAGATCCTCTACCGGGCTTGGAAGCCAGTAGGGTTAAGTTTGAGTAATCCTAATATGTGCCTGTTGTTAGAATTAGTGTAATAGGATTTTAAATAAATCATAAAAACTTTTAAAAGTCCTATTCACCCCCCTCTAGGACATATTGGCATCTTCCTTCTTCAACTAGTGCAGTCTTCACCGCAATTTCAATTGGTATCAGAGAAGGTCTCTCTTTAAGGGCTTTACCACCTAGAGAGTGATCTTGACTGAAGTTGGGAATATGGCCAAAGGAGAGGGATCATCAGTCACTAGACCTCCAGTATTTGATGGCTCAAATTATGCATACTGGAAGGCTAGGATGCACTACTTTCTGAGATCTTTGGACCATGATGTTTGTGATATAGTTGAAAGTGGATATGTGCCACCTACTGAACAAATTGTACTTGACAGTGGCATAACCATCACAAAATCCAAACTCAAAAAAAAGTGGACAACATTCAACAAAGAAAGGCAAACATCCGAAGCTAAGGCTATGAATGCTATCTACTGTGCCATGTCCCAAGATATCTTCAATCAAATAAGTATGTGTGGGACATCCAAGGAAGCATGGGATTTACAGGAAACAACCCATGAAGGCATAAGCACTATGAAGAGGTCCAAACTACAACTTCTGACTTCACATTTCGAAAGTCTCAGATGGAAGAGCATGAGACATTTATGGAGTCTTTCACAAAGTTAAATATAATTTGCAACTCCATGGGTGGATTGGGAGAAAAAGTTCTAGTACCAAAAATATGTAGGAAAATCCTAAGATCCCTAACGGAACGATTTAATCCCAAAGTAACAACAATTGAGGAGTGTAGGATCATAGATGAGATGAAAGTAGAAGAACTAGTAGGTTCCCTACAAACTTTCGAACTACACTTCAAACAAATCCCTAAATCCAAAACAATTGTCCTAAAAACTTCAAAGAAAATGTTAAAAGAGGACAGTGAAAGTGAAAAAGAGGATGAAGATGAGGAAGTGGCTTTGCTGGCACAACGATTTAGGAAGTTCTTTTAGAAAAATCATGGTCGTCCTTCCAGAGGAAGAAAGGTGAACAACAAACTTCCTACAGACAAATTTGGTAGAAGAACCAAAGAACCACAATGCTATGCCTGTCAGGAGTATGGACACCTATCAACCGAATGCCCGAATAGAAAATCTAAGGGCAAAGCAATGGCTGCCAAGTGGGATGATACTGAGGAGTCAAATTCAGAATCTAGTGACTCAGAAAGTGATGGAGACCAGAAATCATTAAAAATACTCATGGTTTCCACTGCGTCAATCATTCCCAGAGAATCTGAGAACGAGAGAGAACAGCAAGCCACAGAATCATCTCCATCTGATAATGGAGAAGAAGAAGAAATCGAAAAGGATAAACTGCAAGATGCTTATAATCAACTTTATTTTCATAACATCAACATTCCTGAAAGACTTGGTATATCTGAGAACAAAAAGGAATTGCTGCAAAAAGAATTGGACAAAACTCTAGAAATCAATACACATCTAATCACTGATTACAGCAATATCACTCAGATAATGATAGACTTGAACGAATCAATACCCTTCTTAAAAATGAGTCTGAGAAATTGAACAAACAGGTCGAGATCTTAAAAGACAAAATTGTGCTCCTTCAAAATGAAAATCATACAATCCTGTTTGACTTAGAAAAGTCTCAAAAGATCGCCAAGATAAATTACAAGTTTTCCCAGAGTGGTGAAAAATTAGAAAAACTCTTAGGGATGGGAAGACCTGGAAAGGACAAGAGAGGTCTGGGGTATGAAAAATTTAAATCAAAATTTCAAAATGCAACACAAATACCTGAAGGATTTGCTTCTTCTGAAAGCAAAACCAGAATCTCTCCAGTCTGTCATCTGTGTGGTGATTCTGGTCATTATAAGTTTGAATGCATAACACCTAGGAGGACTCAGCCTAACTCTGGTCAGAATCATGTTAACGAATTATCAAACAGAGAAATATAGAACTTCAAAAGTCCTCTTAAGGATATTGATAGAAGCAATGCCCTTGCACCACCACCCAAATCGGTTAACAAGATGAAATGGATAAAGAAGAATTAGTTTAGATTGAGCATCAAAGATCTGAACATGTGCTAAAATGAGAATTCTTTTTGCTGAGCTTAAAATGATATATCTGAGGTTCCTGGCCTCAATCTTTTGTATAAACATTCAAATGTTTATAATTTTGTAGTGTACAGTGTGTGTACATAGTTTTTTTTTTGTTGAGTATACTGTTGATAGAAATACGAAAAGTATACTTGGAGAGTCGCCTGAATGCCGAAAACTGAAAATCTTCATCTTCGATATGACTGTCGATATGACATTCTCGATTTATCGATAAAAGGTCGATATCATCGACGCCTCGTTAAAATATGAATAGTCATGTGGCCAAGAATGATATCGAAGACAGACTCGATAGAATCGACCAGCAACTTCTCGATGTTATCGAAATAATGATCGATAATATCGATAGATGCCGCCCGATAAAAGTCAACGGAGCGAATAAGGGGGTTTATTTTCTCAAGGGTTGAGTGGTTCTCACCCTTGTGATCATTCCTTTATAGGATTGGGTCCACACCCTTGAGAAAATAAACCCCATTTTTCGCTCTGTGGAGAGTGTTGTGTGGACCCTTGCTCTGTGGAGAGTATAAACATCTGATTGAAGGTGAACAAGCAAAACCTTAGGTTTGAGGTCAACCGCAGTGAAACCTCGGGTTTGAGGTGAACCGTGTAGAAACCTCCAGTAGGTCTTATGGAAGATCCTTGGCCAGTGTGCCTAAAAGTGGGTGCGTTGTGTTGACCCTTGCTCGTGAGAGCATAAACAGTCAGCCTCAGTGTAGGTTGTAAAGGTTGAAGGTGAACCTGATTTAAAACCTTAGGTTTGAGGTGAACCGCTGTGAAACCTCCTTAGTGAAATCCGACACACTCAAGGGATGAGTGCGTCTGCCAGGACTGGAGTAGACTGATCGTCGAACCACTATAAAAATGACTATGTTTGAGATTGCTATTCTTCTTATTTGTGTGATTTACTTTAATATTTGCATATTTGAATATCTGAGATCACACCTCACACACTTACACAGTCATATCCATCATAAATTAGTTCATATTGTTTACTTCTCAAATAGTTTGTGATTAGATCCTCTACCGGGCGTGGAAGCCAGTAGAGTTAAGTTTGAGTAATCCTAATATGTGTCTGTTGTTAGGATTAGCGTAATAGGATTTTAAATAAATCATAAAAATTTTTAAAAGTCCTATTCACCCCCCTCTAGGACATATTGGCATATTCCTTCTTCAACTAGTGTAGTCTTCACCGCAATTTCAAAGAGGTTTAGCCAACCATAGACATGATTGAACCAAAGTCTCTTAAATAAAACATGAAAATAACCAAGGAAGAAGAGGAAAAACTCTTGGCAATGACTTCTCCACCCTTTTTCTCCACTCCTCAAACCCTAGAAGATGCCTAGGAACATCTTAGGGACTCTTATTTATACTTGGGGAACTCCCTCTTACGAACCGACCTTGAAAATTCACAAACCGATCTTAGAACTGCCTCAAATTAACGTAGTCCGTGTGCTATCTGCATAACCTTCGACTAGTCGAGGACAACCTTCGACTGGTCGAGGAAGATGGGAATTTAGAGGATTTTAATCGTTGGAGTTTGAGTCGAAGTTCGTTCGACTAGTTGAGGAAGAGCTTAGACTGGTCGAAGGAGGGCTTAGACTAGTCGAAGTAGGCAGATTTTTAGGGTTCTTTTTCTTCACTTCAAATTTTCGATTCTCTTCATTCCTCACTTGATTTTCTTAGATCTTTGACATGTAAATTCTTCATTCTTGGTCTCATAAGATTTATCCTTGGCTTTGGTAATTCTAGAGTGTTAAATCCATGCTTTTAGCATCCTTTTCGATCCAAGCTCTTAAATTCACCTTGCAACACAATCATGATTAATAGAAAATTAAGCATTATCATGTTCATAAAAATAATTAATAAATGAGGGATAATATGCAATATTTGACCCTCAACAACATCCAAATGGTACATGAGCACAAGAGAGTTCAAGCAGAGAAGTTCTGTTAGCATGCTGAAAGTATTAATCGTTACATGGCTAGTCAGACTGAAGCTATGCAGTGACTGTTAGCCGTTGTGACAAAACGAACACAACCAAAGCAGCAACATAACAGTAGTTCGGTCGGTAATGCCACCCCATTCCCACTGATATTGCCGTTGCAGTGTAACTAACCACCTATTCCTCCCCCAGAGGTCAGAAATGTGCCACCTCTTGCTGAAGTCAGGCGACATGAACATGAGGCTAGGAATTATGAGAATAGAAATGAAGGACCACCAGTGTGGTTCTACCTACCGTAAGGTCCTAGGTTTCAAGATAATTTTAATCAATTTGGTCCAGATCATCCGCCAGACATGGAACCTCCATGAATCGATCATGACCAAATATTGCAACTCTTGCAAAAAGTTACTGACTGGGTGTTGGGTCACAACGCTATTCCTATGTATCATAAATCATACCCCGAATGGGTGGATTGATAACACCCATTGCTGAGAAATTATCGACTGGATTATGCCTTATTTTTAGGAGAGCACAATCAATCAACTATCAAACATGTCGGCCGGTTTATCATGAAATGTGGTGAGCTAGCTAATAATGATTATTATAAATTGCAGTTATTTGGCCACTCGTTGACTGTTGCGGCCTTCACATGATATTCTAATCTGTCACCAGATTCAATACGTAGCTGGCAAGAATTGGAGTAAAAATTTAATGCTCAAATTTTCTCCAAAAATAGGGATATAACCATGGCCGATCTCGCACTGTTCCAAAAATTACTAGGGGAATCTTGTGAGAGTTATATTATGCGGTTTAAGTGGGTAAAAAGCCGCAGTAAGGTGGTCATGACCTGTAAGTGCTATAATGTTTAAAGTACACTTTAGTTGTCAAATTTCATTTAGTCAAAATATCTTGTCAAATGATCTTCAAGTATGGTTCAAGATCAAGGTTCAAGCCTGGTTCAAGTTCTAGTAGAAGATCAAGTTCCAAAGAAAAGTTGAAGTCTTTAATCTACTTCAAGACAAAGAAGTTCAGTCATTTCAGGTATTATAAGCCCCAGAGAGACTTTAGGTATAAGTGCTTTTAAAAACTATTTAATTTAGGTTTTTATACTTGTGATTGCTTGTAATTTGACCAACCTAAGGTTTGGTTTGACTAGCTTAAGTTTTTCTTAGCCAGTCCTAGTACAAACCGAAGTAAAACTATTTTTCTGTTGCATCTTCGACCAGCCCTAGGTTTCTCAGCTCAAAGTCCAGCAACTAAATCAGTTCGAATTTTTAGCATCTTCGGCCGGTTGAAGACCACCTTCAGTCAGTTGAACAAGGCCTTCGACCAGTAGAAGATCAGATAAATCTTATCCTGAAAATCCATTCAAGACTATCTAAATCCTGCTGCAAGTGAGAGAGAAGCTTTATTTATTTTCAGGCTATTGAACAATATTTATAAATTATTTTATAGCTTTTGTTTAATTCCTTTAATCTTAGATTCTGTCATTCTGATTCTAAAGAGAGTGAATTCTACTCTTCTTTCTTTGAGATTTAAGAGAATTAACATAAGTAGCCATTGATTTAAACTTAATTAAAATCAATAGAATCCTGAACCTTTTCTATGTGACTGAACATTGAACATTGAACATTTAAGAAAAGCGGTTCTTCGGCTACTGCTTCTTTTACGGTGAAGATAAGTATATATTCATTTCTTGTTTTGGTTTTTCTGAGATAGTCAGAAAATCTCAGCGTTGGTTTTTCTGAGATAGCCAGAAAATCTCAGTAAGGGTTTTTGTTTGTGATAACTTGATAAAATCACAAATATATCAGGTTTTAAGGTGACCCTGAGAAAACCTTATTTATAGTGAAAGCCAAGATTACGTGGAGAGTAATTTTGGGAGTGGAGTGGGTGTGGTTGTTTTAGAACAGTTGTTGACATACCGAACCACTACAATTCTCTGTGTTTGTGGTGAATGTTTTTATCTTTCATATGGTGAATGGTTGTATTTACATTTCTGTTGAAGTGGTGAACATTTGTAATATTTAATTTTATTTACTCTTGCAAAGTTTGGGATTTTGATTTTAATAGTATTCGTGAAATAAGGTTGTCCTGCCTAAACGTTCTAGGTGAAGGTTGTCCTACGAATCAATTAAAATCAATGTTTCAATACTTAGGCAATTGAGATCTCTGATTTATTTATTATTCAGCACTTTATTCGATTATTTAGCATAGTCCTATTCACCTCCCCCCCCCCCCTTAGGACTTCTTTAGCTCTCCTTTTCAAGTGGTATCAGAACGGTTGCTCTATTTTTTGGACTAACTTCCTTGAGTTAAGATCCAAAGCTTTATTATGTCAAATTTCGACAATTTATCTATTACCAGGCCACCTCCTTTTTGATGGCTCTAATTATTCATACTGGAAAGCTAGAATGAGGATTTTTCTAAAATTCTTAGATGAAAGTGTGTGACAGGCTACTGTGACTAAATGGAAACCTCCTATGACTGAAGTAGTAACTGAGGATGGATCCAAATTTATGAGAGAAATTGCATTCTATTTATGGACTACAGATCAGAAAAGTGAAAGCAATGCTAATGCTAAAGCCTTAAATGCCATAACTTGCGCTCTATCGTCTGATGAATTCAAAAGAATTATTTCATGCGATACAACTAAGCAAGCATGGGACATTCTTGAAATGACACATGAAAGAACTACTATTGTCAAGAAATCAAAAGTTCAAATCCTCACTACTAGATTTGAGAAAATTCGTATGGAAGAAAATGAAACTTTCATGGACTTCTATACAAAACTAAATGACATAGTAAATTCCATATGGGGTCTAGGAAACAGAATCCCAGAAAGCAAGGTTTGTACAAAAATACTGCAATATCTTCCTGACAGATTCAATTATAAGGTTACTGCTATTTAAGAATTAAGAGATACTAATCTTATGAAGGTTGGAGAGTTAGTTGGCTTTCTTTAAACATATGAGTTGAATTTTAAGGCTCCTAAAGCTAAGTTCATTGCTCTTAAATCTTCTAAATCTGTTTCAAAAGAAAATAATACTAATTTTGATTTTGTAGAAAATGAAGATGATAAGATAATGTTAGTTAAGAAATTTATAGAATTTTCAAAAACAAGAAAAGAATAGATTTTCAAAAACCAATTGATAAAAGAAAAGGAAAATCTAAAACAAAGGACAGTCAATGTTTAAACTATCATGAATATGGGCACTTGGCTAATAAATGTTTTAAAAAGGGTAAGTAAAAAAGAAAGGGCATGATAACTACTTAGGATGAATCATCTGATTCTGAAAGTACTTCTGAGTCTGATAAATCAAACCAAGAAAATATGGTATTGGAGTTTATCTTTTTGTGAACATTCCTGGTTTGTTTACCAATTTGGCACTCGCCACATATCTTATCCACTTTCTTTATTTTGGGTAGACCTCTTACCAATTCACTTTTGCTCAATCTATACAAGTTGCGGTAGTGTACATGTCCTAGGCGCTAATTTCATAGTTCGGTCTCATCGGTATGGACCATATAACACGATAGCTTGTATGAGCTTGAGTCACTAACTATATAACAGTTTTCAGAAGTTCTGTGACCAGTTAATATTACAAAACCATTCTTATTTAAGATTTCACACTTTTGATTTGAAAATTTTACACTGTGATTATTATCGCAAATTTGAGAAATGCTTAATAAATTATGTTTTAAACCTTCTACATATAAAACATTCTTAAATAGAGGGACGTTAGGGAGTTGAACCGTACCTTGGCTAACAATCCTGCAGTTGCTACCATTACCGAATGTAACCGAACCATTAGTCATGTCTTTAAGACTGGTGAACAGACTTTTGTCACCTGTCATATGTCTAGAGCAACCACTATCTAGGTGCCACTTTGAATGGCTCGTGGCTTTGAATGCGGTGTGGGCATCCAAACAAGCAAACTTAAGGACCCATTTCATTACAGTTTTAGGTTTAGGAACATAGTTAATCTTCTTCTTATTATAACTGTTATATGTCCTACCCACTGAGTTAGATTTTAAGAGCTCCTTAAGCAAGTCTACAATTTTCTCAGCTAAAGGATTACAGTTCTAATTTTTATAATTGATATGGTTCTTTTTAGGATTTAAGGACTGAAAAGTTTTAGTCGTTTTAGAAATATTTTGATTCAGACTTTTTCCTTTTGAGTTAGAAGACACTCTCCTTTAACAAATTTAGGAGGAGTTTCTTATATTTTGGAGGAATATTTTTATCACAGATCACCACATTTTCTGGATCCGGATAGGAGTTTTTCTAATTTAGGGTCACCTTGAGCATACCTCCATGTGTCCTTCAACTCAAAAGTGAAGAGACTTCTAGTTTTAGTTTTTCATTTTCAGATTTTAAGTTTTCAACTTGGGACGTTTTGAAATCTAAGTCACACTTAGTTTTTTCAAAGCAATCTGAAAGGTGTGATTTTTCCAAAACCAGAATATCAAAATTCTCTTTCAGTTTTAAAAACTTTTCTTTCTGAAGTTTTAATTTAACAGCTATTTTACAACTTTCCCTGTATAGGGCATCATAAGCATCTTGAAGATCTTCTTCATTCTCATGATCACTTCCCAGGTTTTCTTCACTGGTTGTATCATTATTTGAGAAAGTGAACTTGGCTAAAGTTATTAGGGCTTTAACATCATTACCTAACTGGGTTTCAGAATCTTCTGACTCAGAAGAGGCTTCAGAGCAAGAAGATTCATCCCATGTAGTCAACATACCTTTCTTTTTAGGTTTGTCCTTTTTAGGACATTTGTTTCTTAGATGCCTATATTCATGGCAGTTGTAACATTGGCTATTTTTTAAAGATTTCTAATTTTTTGATCTTGATCTTTTCTTTTCAACAGGTTTTTAAACATCAACTCTCTTTTTTTACTTTTGAAAATTTTGTAAAACTTTTTAGCTAAAAGGGCCATATCATCTTCAGAGGTTTCTAAATCAGAATTGTTATTTACATGAGAAATACTTTTAGAAGATTTAAGGGTGATAGATTTACCTTTCGGAGCTTTAAAGTTTAACTCGTAGGTTTGTAAAGAATCAACCAGTTCTTCAACTTGCATATGGTCTGTATCACGAAATTCCTGAATGGCCGTGACTTTCGAATTGAACCTTTCAGGTAGTGAGCGTAGTATCTTTGCACTGACTTTACTTTCTGAGATGCTATCTCCAAGACCCCACATAGAGTTGACTATGTCATTCAACTTAGTATAGAAGTCCATGAATGTTTCACTTTCTTCCACACATATTTCCTTAAACTTAGTGGTGAGGATTTGTAGTTTAGATTTCTTGACAGTAGTTGTACCCTCGTGTGTCATTTCTAAGATATCCCAGGCTTATTTCGCAGTATCACAAGATATAATTCTCTTGAATTCATCTGGTGATAGTGCGCAAGTAATTACATTTAAAGCTTGACATTGGCACTACTCTCAGTTCTCTGAAGAGTGGTCCAAGTGCTATAAGGAGCAACTTTTAGAGTTTTAGTTCAATCAAGGCCTATAACTTCAATAGAAGGTGGAGTCCATTTAGTTACTATGGTTTACCACACATTCTCATCAATAGACCTCAAGAATATTCTCATTCTGGCTTTCCAATAAGCATAATTAGAGCCATCAAAAGGTGGAGGCCTAGTGATAGAAAGGCTATCAAAATTTGACATCTTAAAAGCTCAGATCGGTTAGCTCAGGAATTAAATTCAAATCAACAAGTTATTAGGCTCTGATACCACTTGAAAAGGCCAAGCTATATGTCCTAGAGGGGGGGGGGGGTGAATAGGACTATGCCAAATAAAAATTAATAAATGAAATATAAATAATAAGATAGCCAAATGAATCGCAAATAACCAAAAGAAATAACAACCTTAAAAATCAAGTATTGAGAGGTTGATACAAACTTGGTTCTAAGGACAACCTAACACCAAAAACCAATGGTTTATAGTAGGACAACCTTACTAGAACATGGGTGAGTATCAAAAACTCAAACTGAAGAGGATATGAAAGAAATAGAATCTAATCTATTATAACATTCACCACATAATGCTGAAATGTAAAGATTACAGCATTCACATCCACAAATACATCCCACAATCTTAAATCATAAAAGATAAAGAAATAAACCACACATCCACCAAACACAAAGAATTATAGTGGTTCGCTTGTGTGTACACCAACTGTTAAACAACAGCCACACAACTACTCCACTCCTAATATCCACTCCCTCGGGATATTAGCATTCACTAATCTAAAATAGGTTTTTCAAGGTTCACCTAAAACCTTCACAATTGTGTCTTTCAAGTGGGCTTACACAATTCAAAAACCCCACGCTCTGAGTTTTCTGGATCACCTAGATAAACTAAAAAATGGAGATTTTTTGAAACAATCTTACAAACCGAACAAAAAGAATTGAATTACAGAAAAAGTAAAAACTTATCTGTATGACGATTCTGAAGTAGCCCGGTAGAACCAACTTGATTACGACGTAAATGTTCAATGTTCAATCTCACAAGTGTATAAGGTTCTAAGTCTAAATAATTTTTAATTAAATCAGCAAGGGCTTTGTATTGATTTTGATCTCAAGAAAGAGTAAATTGGATATCCCTTTTCAATATAAGAATGGAATAGAGAATCAAAATCAAATTACAAGAGCTACTTTAAAGAATCTTAAATATGCAAAAAATAGCCTAGAATATACTTAAAATAAACTCAGAGTGATTGCTTAAGAATGATAAGAATTGACTAGAAAACTCTGAAATTTGAGCACTATTTATACGTGAAAAATCGGTTCGCACGAGTGGCCTTTGGTTAGCTACAACAGGCCTTATTCAAACATATTTTTAAAAATTCTGGCGCGATAAGATTTTTCAGTTACATGACTGGCCTTATGGGTCCCACGACTGGTCGAGTGGCCTGCTCGATTGGTCATGGACACCACACGACTGGTCGTGTGAGTCCAGACTACACGATGGAAAACGAGTCGAGCACTGCACAATCGGTCGAGCACTATTCACATGACTGGTCGAGCAGTTTCCATACTGGTCATAGACCAACAGAAAATTTCTAAAATTTTAAAACAAATCCTGGACTAGTCGAAGAATTTCTAGGACTGGTCGAGCCAATGCTAGGGCTAGTTAAAAGAACAAAATTTTACACTTATAAAATGACCAAAATGATCGACCGAAAGTATGAAATGATCTAATCATGATCTAAGGTCAATCTAGGTCAATCATACCTTACTTGTGAGATAGAACATATGAACACTTAATATATTGATCACTTCAGTACCCTTAATTCTTGCGATCTTCAAAGTTTGAACTCGACATACCAAACATGATCTTCAACTAGGTCTTGACTTCTTGGACTTTTTTGGTTCACGATCTTGAACCGCAATGTTCTTAAAAACTAAGTCTTCACTTAATATATGAAAGTCTTCACTTTCTTCCAATTTGAAGATCTCGGTGAGTTCGTCGTAGATAAGATAGATTCATTCAGCACGAACAGAACGAATGTCGAAGATTCAATGTGAACAGATGCACAAGCTTGATACAAATCAAGATACAAACTTAAATGGGTTTGGCTCACCAAAATTGAACAATACTTAGGGTTTATCAACTTAGCACTTTCAGTTACTGAAGAATGAATATGAGACAAGGTCCTAGAGGGGGGTGAATACGACTTTTCAAATATTTTGTCTATTTAAAAATCCTAATTACCTAACTTAAATAATCATTCAGTTTAAAACAAGTAAGGTAATTTAACTCTAAGGCTTCCAAGCCAATAAAGGGTTCAATCACAAAGGCTATTCAACATGTACAAATAAAACAACTAGGCTAGTGTTGTGAGCTTGTGTGTGGAGTGTTCTTCCTATCAATCTTAAGAATTCATCTAATCATGCATAAACAATTTAAACATTCAAGCATATATAAGCATGATTAAACAGATGCACAAATGACAATTCCAAACACAAGCATATATAGTGGTTCGGCTACGTGCCTACTCCACTCCCGGTATCCACATTAAATCCCAGAGTGCTCCGAATTTCACTATTAATGGTTTTAAAACAAGTTCACCAATAACCTTTACTGTCCTACACTAAGGACACTAATTTATGCTCTCCGCAATAGCAAAGGTCCTACACTAAGGACCCACGTTTAGGCCCACCAGCCAACGTCCCACACAAGGCACCTCCGTTTAGGCCCACTGGCCAAGGTCCCACACAAGGCACCTACGTTTAGGCCCACTGGCCAAGGTCTCACACTAGGTACCTAATCGAGTTTGTTGATAGAAAACTCTTAGCCTCAATTCTACACGAGGATAAAGACTAAATTGTGGACTCTTAACAATGACACTTACTTGTCAGATTGAGTCCTTTTTTGTAGCTCATCTTGGGTTGTGTAATCTTCGCGCTCTCGTGCTTGAATCAGCTTCCTGGTGCTCCCTTGATCGCATAGCTTGGATTTTCCTCTTGGTTCAACTTCACGATTAAAAAACTTGTATAAGATATACCTATAAAGGTGAACAAGGTAATGGGAGTTGGTTGAATCTCCTATTTAGGATAATAAGTGGATTTCCTAAGGGATTCAACCTACGAATGCTCTAGAGTATAAAAAACAAAGGATTTTCTTATTGGTTTGGTCTTTGTACTCTAGAGAAGGTACGAGTTCATGTTCTTCATTAATAGGAGCTTCGAATGCTCATAGAAGTGAAAGATCACAATGAAGAGAGCATGAAAATCATATGGATAGAGACTAGGTAAGCTAGGATAAGCTTGGGATACACTAGAGACTCTAAGATGCCTTAATCCACTCTTTTTGCAAGTTTCTACAAGCCGCTTATATAGAGAAAAAGTTCCAACGGATAGAAAATGGCTAGTTATGGTGCTACCGAAGCTAACTTCAGTATCACTGAACTTACTTCGGTGGTACCAAATTATCAATCGGTAGTACCGAATTAAATCCTCAAGTTGCTGAATGAAAAAATCTGACACCAAAATTTGTTCGTCGGTGGCAGTTGGTGTTACCGAAATGTCCAGTCGGTGGTAAAGAATTATCTTTGAAATGTTGTTGGACCATTTTAATCGCTTTCGGTAACACCAAAGGTATCTTTGGTGATACTTAAAGTGCGATTCAATGGCACCTTTTTCTACCAAATATGGATAGTTTTTCTTGTTTTAATTCCTTATCCATTTAATCATTCATCAACTTGGAACTTACTAAAGCCAAGACTAAAGGATAGAAAATATGAACTCGGAATTAGCTTTGAATAGATGACCTAAGTAGGTTTTTCTATTTGGGTTGGGATCATCTATTTGCAAGGTCAAGATCGTAGAAGTGGTTCTTTATCTTCAATGTAGCTTTAGTGCTTTCTGATCCAGTTGCGTCACCGGTCTTCATTTGCCAAGAACTCATCCGACTATTAGACATAACTAGTCATGTGATTGACAAACAAGGGTGCAAAGGTGGGTGCACTTACACAAGATACCTCAATTTACCTGTTATTCACTCCTTGATGCTTCATGTACTCCTCTTGTATCTTCGGTCTTCAATTTCTAAGGGCTCAACCAACTCACTGGCATATGAACTCACATAATTGACAAATAAGTGCACAAATGAGTATACTAACAATCTTCTTTATTGCCAATTACATGACAAAAACCTAACATAGACCTTGTCATAGTCCATACTAATGACAACCAAAATAACTGAAAATATTATATGTTTAAGATTTATAAAATTAAATATTGGACTCGAGACATGTAAACGTTGTTACATTGCTCCCCCCTTAATTGTTCCCCTTAAGTCCATCAAATCCCTGCAACAAAGAGAACCTGCAAAATAGATGACACTTGTTTTGGTGGGACTTGTTCTCCTCCCTTTTGTCAGTAAATGACAAAAAGACAATTCTATCGATATAACAGTAAGCACGTGAAATGGAAAGTACTATAACTCATAGATTTACCTATAAGAACAAAATGACTAAGGAATATACTAATGGTGCATATTAATGTTAAAAACATGGAGCATGTATATTATGATCATTTAGAAAATATACCTATATAAGCAGCTATGACCGATGATAGTCTAGCAATAAATATGTGATACCAAAATTAAGCAACTTTAAAGCTTAAAATATAAAATAGATTATTAGGCAAAAATCTTTGAATTTATCTATTAGGCTCACTTAAAATGAGCCGAAATCTTCTGATTTACCTATAAGTTCAATAATGAAGCTTAAATCCTTAGATTTACATATAAAGTTCACATATATCTCTACAAATCACCCATTTCCTAAGATCCGGACTATGTTTGGTAGAGAATGTTTTTTCCTTGAACATATCTCTCTTAGGTGAGATCATATTCGGAGATCTATGTTCAATAGAGGATTTTCCTATGTTGTTCCTACCATGGTTGTTATTTCCCAAATTTAACATTTTCTTCATTTTTAATTCAAAAGGGCAACGTGTTTTAACAACTCCCCCATACGATCAGTCATTTTATGAGGGGTTGGATACTCATTTTTTTTTTTTTTTTTTTTTTTTTTGCGATTCTCTAGGAATGCTTTTACATTAGTGTGCCAAATTCTCAGTCATGATATTTTTGCATGTTCGGTTTGTGATTGAGGTGTATTGGGCCCTTTTTTTAGATTAAACATTTAAATTTTAACTGCCAAATATCTCCACAAGCATGATTCACAGGAGAGGCTCTCGATCTACTTCCTAAAGCTGGTGAGCTCTTTCGAATTACCGGAGGGGTAGAGGTTGTGGCAATGGTTTGCTTGTTAAATTCAAATCCTCTATTGTCCCCTAAAGACTTACTCCCCTCATGGGTAGACATAATTCTAAAGCTCTTATAGATCTTAGTCTAGATGGTTAAGTCCTTGAATAGCAACCCACATTGATACCAATTGAAATTGTGTGGATCGTCTGCCATGGCATACAGAATCTAGGTGGAGATTAAAATTACGACTAAGTCCTAGAGAATGGAGGAGGCGGGAGTGAATAGGTCCACTTAAAATTCTTACCTAATTAAAATAATTTATCAATTAAGCTAATAAGACATAATACTTAGGCTTCCAAGCCAAGTGGGTCCAATCACATATACTACAACAGATGCAATATTATAAGCAACTAGTCTTTAAGGAAGATATTGATATTGTGTAGGAGATGTGTAAACAATTCAACGCCTAACATACATCTGATTATGCATTCATACAATTCAACAAGATAAGCTCACGAATATAAATAGAAATGTGCACAAATAATAATCTCAAAGGCAAGTATGTATAGTGGTTTGGCTACTTACCTACTCCACTCCTAGCGAAGACACTCTCCTTGAGTGTACTAGAATTCACTATTGGAGGTTTTAAATCAGGTTCACCTATAACCTTTATAGTCTTATACAAGGACCTAAACGCGTATACTCATGTGTCAGAGGAACAATTTTCATCTGTGTTGGTAGCTCCTGCGAAGACTTAGTTGGTTTTCTATCATCTAACCAACAACTACTACAGTCCTAATCCAATAACCTACGCGCACTCTCGCCGGAGGCTCCCTATGGAGACTAACACATATGCACTCATGTCCGGTGAATGAAGTCTTAATCCAAGGCCTTATGTGTACTCTCGTCCGAGGCTCACACAGAGACTAACACGTACACACCTGTGTTCAGTGAATTCGATCCTACTCAAGAACATAGGTTCTACACAAGAACCTATTCGAGTTTGGGTCACAAACTATATACTTAATCCTACATAAGGAAAGAGTATACATGAACTCTAAAATGACAGTTTAATTGCTGGATTGAGCTCCATTGTTGCGCCATCTTAAGATGCATCTTCAGTGCTCTCTTGTGCTTGAATTAGCTTCTCATTTGCTCCTATGATCGTTGAAGTTAAATGGTTCAACTCTATGATCAAACGCCTTGCATATGATGTACCTATGAGTTGACCAAGGTGGTAGGAGATGGGTTGAATCTTATATAACTAATGGTTTCAGTAGATTCCTAGTAGGGATTCACCTGGATGAGTATTTTAGAGGATATAAACAAGGATATACCTATAGCCTTAGCGTCTAATTTTTAGAAAATGGTGGAGATTAAGTGCATCTTAATAATGGAGGTTAGAACCTTCATTATAGTGGTAATCTCAAGAAAGATTACTTAAATCTCATAGGTTTAGAGGCTTAGGAGAGTGATTAAGAGTGTGAAATCACCTAAGCTTTAATGGTACCAAAAACCTATCAGAATGCCCATAAAATGTATGCCCTTTTATATCTAACAAGTTGCAACAACTAGAAAAATGGGCAAATAACAACTAGGTTGATCGATCGATCAAATCTTCGATCCAACCTTCGATTGATTAAAGTATTTTAAGATTTTTCTGATAAGCTCGATGGGTACTTTTGGCCATCTTCGATTGATTAAGGATTTGTTCGATCAATCGAGGATCGACCGAACTCACCCAGATTTCTAATGTTTCAAGCTGTTTGATTTACAACATCTTTGAACCTCTATAACCTATCTAAGCATGTTTCATTGAAGCTCCTAAGGCTAAATGTGATCAAACAAATATTTACCTATATAAGAACAATCATTTAGAGGTTAAGGTTGTTATGGGTTTAAGGTTACAGTCACCAGAGTATCTCAATTTACCTGTTCTTCGCTCCTTAATGCTTTATGTCCTCTTATGTCTTCGGTCTTTAACTTTCAATGGCTCAACCGACTAACTGACACATGGACTCACGTAATTGGTAAATATGTGAATAAATAAGTGCACTAACAGGTTCCATCTTCATTGCTGGTAGGTTTTGATAAATGAAAATTGCCTAGCGGGTTCCATCTTCATTGCTGGCAGGTTTCGATGAACAACGAATAGACTTCTTATAGAAAGATGATGTGTTTCATTCGTAGGAGAGTTTCTTCGGCGAGATCTGTTGTTCCATTGGGTAGAGGCCAAAGAACGAGTAGGGGATTTGACACGTATAGCTTCGAGAGTTTGGCTTAAGGCATCGTTGTTAACATTAGGTTTATGAGAGAGACACCTCCTCCATCAGAGCTAGTGGGGTTTCACTACTACTAGCAAACAATCATAACAAAGTATCCCAATTCATGTGGGATATGCACGGGGATTTCTCATATTTTAAACATGGAATGGGATGTAATCAAATTTTGAATTCCATGACAATCCATAATCATTTCTTTCAAACAATTCCATCCGACTAAATCCCACATAATCCCACACCCCAAACAAGCCCTAAGTTTAGTGGTCGTTTGGCACCATGGATTTTAGGAGATTTCAAATCCCCTGGTTGTTTGACAGCATAAGGTAACTGGGGGTTTCAAATCCCCTCAAAGAGGGGGTTTCAAAATCACCATGAGAGCTTGGATTACACCTAAAATCCTTTCAATAGTTGCATGTGTAACATGTGTGTCACTGTTCTATTATTCTATTGTGCACATGGCCCACTAATGATATCCAAAAACAATTATATTATCATTTACATCACTATAATTACTTTTATATGATGATTAGCACCGTCCAAACATTGTCCATGTAAATTAATGACTAAAAATCATTAGTTAGTCACTCAGACATGATCTTGTGCTTGTGGCCCATCTGAGACTTGGAATTTCATAATTTTCGGGCAAAACATATATTTCAACGGGCTTATTACAACCATTATGTCAAACATTACATAAGTCACTAATTAGAGATATTAAAGTTGAATTAATAAATAAATTCAAACACTCATAAATATACCATGCATAACTACTTTTGGATTAAAGTTGATTCCTAATCTAGGGTGTTAAACACAATAGGAGGATTTCAAATCGAGGGGGTTCCAAATCCACGCTCTTGGGAGCGTGGATTTGAAAACCCTTGGATTAGGAACCCCCTGGATTTGAAATCCTCTTATTGTGTTTGGTACCCTAGATTGAGAATCAACTTTAATCCAAAGTAGCTATTCATAGTATATTTGCAGGGGTTTGAATTTAAGTACTAAATCAACTTTAATATCTCTAAATAGTGAGCTTATGTAATTTTTTACACAATGGTTGTAATAAGCCCGCTGAAATATATACTTTGCCAAAAAATGATGAAATTCCAAGTCTCGGATGTCACGCCCCAAACTCGAGAACCGGGCTCACAAAATTTTCGGCCGCCGAATTTGGTGCCGACAGCCTTCGTAGTACCCCATTCTCGGCTCCTGGCTCCCATGCGCCAGGTTCCGATCCTAGGATCGTACAAGGAGGATTTTAAAGGTGAATTTTTTTTGTAACGGAGCATAATCACAAGTGTACCCAAGTCACCAAAACATCATCACCAATTATTCACTAATATAATATTT
This sequence comes from Magnolia changhungtana, assembly GCA_030180095.1. Taxonomy (NCBI): domain Eukaryota; kingdom Viridiplantae; phylum Streptophyta; class Magnoliopsida; order Magnoliales; family Magnoliaceae; genus Magnolia; species Magnolia changhungtana. The sequence continues at coordinate 5,774,930 of JASAUF010000303.1, forward strand.
GATTACAGTACTGAAAGGAAAATACATGATATGACAAAACTCCAAAAGATCAAGCACATGCTCCTGCCTCAATGCTGTTGTGGTCTAATATAACTTGCACGTAACAAACGTACATAAACTTACTATGAAGCTTAGAGAGTGCTTGCGTGTGTGCGCAATGCATGTGCCTGAAAGTGCACCTACTTGTGCTGTGGTTTGTCAAGTTACGTGTGTGGTGAGTCAGACTGGCTATAGAACTCGATAGGAAGATTATTTCAAGCGTCTGCCTCAACCGGATGTGTGGAAGCTCGTAATAGGTAAATCATGGCCTCACATCCCATGTCCTAAAACACCAGGTGATTAAAACCCTTAAAATAAGATAGACATCCTAAGGTTTTATGATGAGAAAACTTTTTCAAAATAGAAAAATCTCTAAGTTTTTCTCGCCTTGTCGATCTTATCGATGCACCCTCGATATGATCGACTTGTTCTGTCGATGTCCTCGATACCTTAACGATATTATTGATAAGAGGACCAAAAGTGTCCAGCAACTACATATTCATCTGGACGGATTTATCGATGTATTGATACACCTATCGATATCATCGATATAAGCACAAATATGTCCAGCAACTTCACAATATATCTGGACGAATTATCGATGTATCGATACACATATCGATATCATCGATATTCAAATCTTGAGACCATCGAGAGTGGCTCGATAAGATCGACATGCTAATTTTCGGCGCCCCTGTTTTTTTAATGAAAATTTTAAACTCCTTCGATATATCGATGACCGTCCGATATGATTTGAAATCAAATATCGATACGATCGGAGGTCCATCAATGATATCGACAGTGGGCGCGCATTTCTTACAGCAGTTATTTCAGGTTGTTTTTAAATATGATCGGGGGCCCTTCGATCTAATTGATATTCAAATATCGATGACATCAACACCAGATCGATTGCATCGAATAAAGCCATAAACTGTCCAGCAAGTTCAAAGATAAATCAACTGGATTTATCGATGTCTCGACCCTGATCTCGATGTCATCGACATTCAAATTCCGATGACCTCGACGGTTCCCCCGATCATTTATGAAAACCTGAAATATCTCAAAGTCAAGTCTCTCTCATTTTTCAAGTGTTGATGGATCGATTCTGTCATCGATGGAATCAAAATTTGAAATCCAATGACATCAATAATGGATTCGATTCATCGACCAATTGGCAAAGAGTTTTAAAAGCGTATGACATCGAGTCCGAGTCATCGAGCAGACCATCGATGCTATCGAGAGTATACGCTCGATGATATCGAACCTGCTCGAAGATATCGAACTCTGTCATAAATGTGACCATTTTATATCCATTGGAACTGTTTGCCTATTTATAGAGGACTTGTCTTTTGTTGCTGCGAGAAAAAGCAGAGAGAGCTTTTGAGTGTTTCAACTTATATCTTATATCTAAAGCCCTTTCTCTCAAGGGAGTTCATCCTCCAATCCACCCTCACCATTAATATTCAATAGAGTGGATTGGGGAATGAACTTCTGCATTCAAGGATCCTCCAGCTACTACCTTAATGGCAAATCTTTATGCTGGGATGCCTTGAATGCATAAGAGAGGATCTACTCTATCTTCCTTATAGGAAAATCTTTAGAGAGTAGGATTCCATCTCACTCTTGACCTAACCCGAAGCCAAGCATTGGTATATCATCTTGCGTTGCGGATCAAGGGAGCAGAAGACTCTTCGTCAACAAGAAGGAGGAGATCTTCGGCGTTGTGCTTAACGAGACTCATTAACTTATCTATAAGTATCTAGAGTCCAAGAGGACACTTGTGATCATTCCTTTCTAGGATTCGGTCTTAAGTGGTTCTCACCCTTTGAAACCCTCGTAGGAGGCCTCCGGCAGGAGTGTACGTAGTGGGTGCATAGTGTGGACCCTTGCTCTTGTGTAGGGCATAAACTATTGGGTCCTTGTGTAGGTCCTTGACCTGTGTGGTCTAAAATCTAGGTGCGTTGTGTGGACCCTTGATCTATGGAGAGCATAAACATCTGGTTAGGAGTGAACCAGTAAAACTCTGGGTTTGAGTTGAACCGCATAAAACCTCTGTAAAGGTTGAAAGTGAATCTGATTTAAAACCTTAGGTTTGAGGTGAACCTTAGGAAACCTCCTAGTGAAATCCGGTACACTCAAGGGTTGAGTGCGACAGCTGGGAGTGGAGTAAACAAGTAGTCGAACCACTATAAAAATGACTGTGTTTGAGATGATTATTGTCTTTCATTTATGTGATTTCCTTACATGCCTTTATATCTGATTATCTGAGATCACACCTTATACACACACACAGTCATATCCTTCACAATCTTGTCTGCAACTTATTTATCTTACAAGTAGGTTGTGATTGGATCCTCTACAAGGCTTGGAAGCCAGTAGAGTTACATTTGAGTAATCCTGAGAATTGCATACATGATAGGATTAGAGTGATAGGATTTTGAATAAACCGTAAACACTTTAAAAAGTCCTATTCACCCCCCTCTAGGACATATTGACATATTCCTACTTTAACTCAAGCGGTCTTCACCGCTATTTCAATTGGTATCAGAGCGGGTCTCTCTTTATGTAACGCCCTGAAATTCGAGGGTCGAGTAGCAACTCAACTCTCGAGTTCTAAAATATCACTTATGCAACATAGATAATGATGATTAAATGTTGTCTGTGTTAGTGTAATAAACATGAGTGAGATTATACCAAAACAGTAATTCATACTCCAGATCAATTGTATAAAGGCAAGCTAAAGACTGAAACTGTATATACTTGTATGTAAAAGAAACAAAACCATCTCAATCTCTAGAGTATGAACCCAACTTAGTCACCATATACATGTATCTGTTTTACGATCAAAATGTCAAAAGTACAACTAGAGAAGTAAGTCCTGTTAAGTCCCACGATCCAGGCAGTCTAGGCAAAGCTGCCAGAATACTGCATATACGAGAACTCGTCCTGGTCCTCGTCGTAGTCCGGCTCAGCCTCCTGAGTCGTCACCTCATCTGCACTTGAGACAGAGTCTGGTTGGTGTGTACAACACCATCCCGTAACGTGGGAGTGAGTAGCTAACTCAGTGGAACAATAAAGCATAGGTTAATATGTTATCAATTCAGTCAAGCAGTAATGATAAAGCAGTACAATCGAACAATCCTAACTACTCTTATTAATGCAAGTATGAAATGCAGTCATGATGCATGCCCTCATCGACATACTCCCTCATGCGACACCATCTTACGTCCGCGGCATGCGTTCATTCCTCAGTGCTCCATATCTTCCAGGCACATGCAGTGCGATGATGAGCATGATTACCGAGTTGTTATTAGTCCATTTCAACTAGCAGGATTGGGAAACTAAGGTACCTCCCTTGTATCATTCCCAAGCATGATCCATTCTAGGGTCGTCAAACCTAGATAATCTCATATGATAGTGTGGTTCTAGGGCGCTGCAAAGGCTGCCAGGGCTGTTACACGTAATCGTTACACCACTCCCCCATCACCTTTTTAACGGTTCATCACTAAATTGATACAGGCCTAGTTCATGCTCTATACACGGTGGCAAAACTTGTCACCTCACCGCAAATTCAAAGTATGCTCGAGGTCACTACAAAGGTCTCGTCACCAATCAGTGTAGGCCGACAGCTCAAATACAGTGTCCCATACCACCGAATTCGGCTCACGAGTCTGGTTACTCAATGGACACTACGGGGAGGCTCGGGCTGACGCACTCACAACACCATGAAACCCCAACGTAGGCCGATAGCTTGACCACGGTGTCCCATACCACCATGCCCGGCTCATGAGTCTTAGCGGATTGAGGTACCATGGTTGACGGGATTTCACTGGTAAGTTTGGTACCCTAGGTTCAAGCAGTAGCGTCCAAACATGGTGAACATACATTAGACATATCGGGTTACTTGATGGGCCTGACTAGCTCGAGTGCACAACTAACTGAACGACATGAAGTGCATAAGCACTTCGCGTGGCCTAACCACTGTCGCCAACGGAAGTACGACTCGGGTTCGTCAAACACATCCTACGTGGCGAAATGAATCTCAACCACGAACTCAAGTCTGGTACCAATTGTCTGGACTATAATCATAGTCCCAATTGCAATCAATCCTTATTCAGAGCATGTGGAGTAAAGCATAATAAACAAAGTAATTCAAGCATGTTAACAAACATGTCATAAAGCATGTTACAAAGCACAATGTAAACAAGAAATACAAACACATATATTTCATAGTAAGCGATTAAATTGAACAACCATCATAGAGGAAATCATATACGTTTCTAAGGTAGTTGAGAATCCCATCTCAACACTTACCTGAAGCATGATTATCTAAGCACTTACTCTTACAAGCATTTTCACAAACACTTAGAATACACTATTTTAACATACATAGTGTATATTAGCAAAAACATGTATTAGGGCGAACCCTTTCACCAAGAAAGTATTTTACACATATATAATATGTTCATACAGTAAATAATCATGGCAAACATATTTCTAAAATTTATACGTATACGGTACTTTCTACAAATACTAGGAATACAGTATATTCAACATAGTTATCGTATAACTAAAAAGCGAAACGGACAGCACTTTGTACATGTGCAATTACATACAGATCATGAATCTATCATTATCTAACATTGAAAGTGTTGAAAACCATAACCTATACACCTAAAGTTCGCACCTTACGCCGTAGAAGCGTAAAGAACGCGATTGATTTGCTAAGCTTTCATATACGGCGATTCGACAACCTAGAGAGTGAAATAGGTTAGCTATTTCATCACGTATAACTATCAAAACCCCAAATTAGTTTATGGTTAGGGTTTCTTACCTAGAAACGAAGCTGGAAATCGCCGAAAAAGCAATAAGAAGTGAGTGGTGAAGCTTGTGTAGCGGCAGGGAAAAAGGGTAGGAAGAATCCTCCCACAACTCTCTCACTTTCTCTCTCCTCTCCTAGGGTTTTTCTCAAATTCGTATGGTTGAATAAGAGAGGGTTTTAAGGTCCTTATATAGCCTAAAACTACACCAAAATAGACCTAAGGTCAAGGTATACTTAGGTTATATCCAAAGTGGCCAGTTTCAGCTCAACGGAGGACTTCTGGCGGGCTCCCTTGAGCTAAAGGTTGGACTTAAGCTCACCAATACTGGATCTAGGTACCATTAAGTTTTCGTTCCACTAGGGTTTCCAGATCACAAATGGCAGACCAGTTTCAGTTCAACGGTCAGCGGATCTCGATCTGAAATTTCAAGTACATGGATATGTTTGGGCAAATATCCCTGATCCGAGGGTGTAATCTGGCCTGATTCTGATGGTCAGGTTACTCAATACTGAACCACAAGCGTCACGTGCCAGATTTCATAAATCCTTATTTATTTTGGAATTATTTTCATGTTTCTCACACTCCTCGCTCCGGACTCAAGCGAATAGCCATGGGACACTGTCTGAATTTGATCTCTGAGATGGTTGTCAAGCCCAGCGAGGCGGTCCTAAATCTATAACCTCGTATCATTCGAACTTTCGATGTGCGGTCCAGATCTGATACGGAGTTTCAATGTGCTCCCGAGAGCAGTCGGGTAATGAGTTTGATCCTAGATTTTAGGGTAACCAAGCGTCAATGATTTTACAAGTTTTGGGTCTTGCGGATCGTATTTAAAGTGATTTAAACAAATTTCATGGCTAATCTAGTTTAGCACTTAGTTAACTTTGTCAAATTTCTAAAGGGTTTGATCCTAAGCGATTTCTGCCTGAGGTGGTACTCGGGCCATTGTACGGAATTTTCCGAGTCATTACACTTTAAGGGCTTCACCGCCTAGAGAGTGATCTTGACTGAAGTTGGGAATATGGCCAAAGGAGAGGGCTCATCGGTCACTAGACCTCCAGTATTTGATGGATCAAATTATGCATACTGGAAGGCTATGATACATTACTTTCTGAGATCTTTGGATCATGACGTTTAGGATATTGTTGAAAGCGGATACGTGCCACAAACTGAACAAATTATACTTGATAATGGCACAACAATCACAAAGCCCAAACCCAAAGAAAAGTGGACAACATTCGACAAAGAAAGACAAACATCTGAAGCCAAGGCTATGAATGCTATCTACTGTGTCGTGTCCCAGGATATTTTCAATCAAATAAGCATGTGTGGGACATCGAAAGAAGCATAGGATCTACTGGAAACAACCCATGAAGGCATAAATACTGTGAAGAGGTCCAAACTACAACTCTTAACCTCACGTTCGAAAATCTCAGAATGGAGGAGCATGAGACATTTATGGAGTTCTTTACAAAACTGAATATCATTTATAACTCCATGGGTGGATTGGGAGAGAAGGTTTCGGTTCCTAAAATTTGCAGGAAAATTCTAAGATCATTGCCGGAACGCTTCAATCCCAAAGTAACAACAATTGAGGAGTGTAGGAATATTGATGAAATGAAAGCAGAAGAACTTGTAGGTTCCCTACAAACTTTTGAACTACACTTCACACAACCCCAAAAATCCAAAAAACACTGTCCTAAAAACTTCTAAGAAAACAATTCATGAGGACAGTGGGAGTGAAAAGGAAGATGAAGATGAGGAAGTGGCTTTATTGGCACAAAGATTCAGAAGATTCTTTCAAAAGAATCGCGGCCGTCTCTCTAGATGTAGAAAGGTTGATAACAAACCCTCTGCAGGCAAATTTGGTAAAAAGACCAAAGAACCACAATGCTACGCCTGTAGAGAGTATGGACATCTATCTACAGAATGCCCAAACAGAAAAACCAAGGGCATGGCAATGGCTGCCACATGGGATGATACTGAAGAGTCAAACTCAGAATCAAGCGACTCAGAGAGCGATGGAGACCAAAAATCTTTGAAAATACTCATGGTTTCCACTACTCCAATCATTCCAGCTAAATCCAAGGAAGAACAACAAGTCACTGAATCAATTCCATTTGACAATGGAGAAACTGGAGAAGAAGAAGAAGAGATAAAGAAGGATGAATTACAAGACGCTTACAATTAACTTTACATGCATAGCGTCAATATTGTCAAAAGACTAGGAATAGTTGAGAACAAAAAGGAACTACTACAATTAGAGTTGGATAAAGCTTCAAGTACTAATACTCATCTAATTACTGATTTGCAGCAATGTCACTCAGATAATGATAGACTAGAAAGAACCAACATTTCCTTGAAATCTGAGTCAGAAAAATTGAAGAAACAAATCAAAGTACTAAATGAGGAGAACTTGATCCTTCAGGATAAAAATTACACACTTCAAGATGATTTAGAAGAATCCTGAAAAATAGCCAAGCTAAACTGCAAATTTTCCCAGAGTAGTGAGAGATTAGAAAAACTTTTAGGTATGGGAAAATCTGGTAACAACAAATACGGCTTTGGCTATGGAAAAGTTAAAACAAGAACTGGATATGAAACACATGAAAAATCTGATAGTTCCAGTAGCAACAAAGGCAAAAAATTGGCTTATCAATCAAGTGGTGATTCAAAGGATGTGTTGAACAAGGGATATATACAACCATCACCACTCAAACTGTCTGACAAGAAGAAAGGCTCAATGAATTAAGAAGTTGAATCAGATAAGAAAGACAAATCTGTCTTGAGAAAGAATCCTGTCACAAAATGGGTAATCAAAGAGAAGAAAAATTGCCTTGTTATACACTCAGATAATTTAACAGGCAATGGTGCTAGATGGTACCTAGATAGTGGTTGCTCAAGACATGTTACAAGTGACAAATCCCTTCTCTCCAACTACGGAAATCTTCATAAAGGGATAGTCACCTACGTAGATGGAGCCACTGCCAATGTAATTGGACAAAGAATTGATTTTCTCAAAATGAGAATGTTTTTTTGCATAAAAGGACTAGCACATAATTTGTTAAGCATCTCTCAAATATGTGATAATGGGTATGTGGTCAAGTTCAACAAAGAAGAATGCGATGTCCTTGATCGATCAGGAAAATCAGGAATTAAGGGGCATCGCACAAACAACCACTGCTACATTATAAGGAGCGATATTGAGAAACACTAGGAATGAAAGAACAAGTCCTGATCATGCATCTAGATCAGGATAATTGATGAAATGATGCAATTTTTGCTGAGCATTCAAAGAAACAATCTAAGGTCTCTCACCTCCTCTTTTGCACATAAACATTCAAATGTTTATACATTTTGCTGTATAGAGTTCGTAGAATTTTTTGTGGATAACTGCGTTAGGAAACAGATAAATATTTTTGCTACATACTTAAAACATCACATTACAGAAAATTTTTGAAAAGACTCATCTTCGATATCGATTGGTCACTTGTGAATATCGATCACATCGACTGAGAATCGATATCATCGACGACTCTTTGGGTAGCTGAAACGTCGGGACGGTTGTTCTTCCCTAGAACTCGAAGTTAAAAATCAAAATTCGGGAACTAAGAACTGATTAAAGAGAAAGGTAGTCGTTGCTTGGCAAGAATCAGTAGAAGAGTCTCATCGGGCGCTCTCAGATTTGGATGTTTCGTCTTTCCAAAATGAGAAAAGACAAAGGATTGTTCCGTTCACATCATGCATCAACTGAAAAGAAGGAAGGTAAGCATGATGCAACTACCTCTTCTCCTTTCTTCAACTTAATCCTTGTGGTGGAACGAATGGTTCACAGAAAAAGCATTGAACCCTTTAGGATCATTGAGCTATTGAAACAAATTGGATGGGAAAATGTTGTGAACATTGGAGGAACCTTTTAACATAATCTGGTACATCAATTTCTAAGTTTGGTTTACAATGTTGAAAATGATCCTCCTGTTATCTCGGTCACAGTCATGAATCGGGTTGAATGCATCACACCAAAAAGGGTAAGCAGGATGATTAATGTGAAGATGACCGGAATAACTGTATCTAATCGAAATATGAATGGTCTAGGTGTGTGGGGGGAAGTTACTCGAGCATTGTGTAATGGTACTACAATTCTCAGGAATGCCAAAAACGTTCTTCATGTTAAGCATCTTAATCCTAACTACCGAATTCTTCACAGCATTTGTAGCTCTAACGTCCATCCTTGTGAAGTCTCTGGCAACAAGCACTCACCATACATCCTTAACATTCTGTATGATATTCATCTAGGAATTCCAATATGCCTACCTACTCTGATCGTACAGCAGTTGATCCGTGTGTCTACAGAAGCATCTGTCACCACAATACCATTTCCATGTCTTCTATCTAAGCTTTCACATCAATTCGAACTGTCAGCGTCTCATGATCTCCCTCATCCATGTGCGTGGTTCAATTATGAAGATATACATAAACTAAAATCTATCACATCCCTGAAGTCCTTGTAAAATGCTCCAGGCCTAAAATATCTTTTTGAATACCTATGGTCATAATTGAGGGTGTGATGAATCACAAATTTGACAAGTTTCTTTTATACCCCGATGTGGGTTACTGATGTGAAGATTTTTTTTTGGATTGACTGGTTACTTTACAAACTGATGGAATGCATATGATGTGTTTAATGCGTAATTGCTTTACTGTTATCACTGCTTTCCACCTGTTCTGACCACAGATGACTTCTTATAATATTTTGATCATTACTCATCTGTATCTTGTATGCCTGTTCTCTCAAGAATTTTAAGCTTTAGTCAATATCACTTGCTATACTTTTGTCAATGACTGACAAAAAGGGGGAGAATAGTTCAAAACACCCCGAGCAAAAAATTGTATATCTAATGTGTTGCAGGTGTTAGGGGGAGCAATTGCATCAAGAAAGGGAGAGTTTTTTGAACTAAGGGGGAGCGGATACCTGTAGAATATGTACATGGGTTAGAAAAAATTGTAAAATTATGTAAATACATGTACACACAATTTAGGGTGTGTCAAGAAGTGTTCTAGGGTGTTTTGGGTATTTTTTCACGTAATTAACAAAGGGGGAGATTGAAAGTGCACCTGCTTATGCACTGGTTTGTCAAGTTACGTGTGTGGTGAGTCAGACTGGCTGTAGAACTCAATAGGAAGATTATTTCAAGCGTCTACCTCAACTAGATGTGTGGAAGCTCGTAATAGGTAAATCATAGCCTCACATCCCATGTCCCAAAATACCAGGTGATTAAAACCCTTAAAACAAGATAGACATCCTAGGATTTTATGGTGAGAAAACTTTTTCAAAATAGGAAAATCTCTAAGTTTTTCTCCCCTTGTCGATCTTATCAATGCACCCTCGATATGATCGACCTGTTCTATCGATGTCCTCAATACCTTAACGATATTATCGATAAGAGGACCAAAAGTATCCAGCAACTAAATATTCATCTGGACAGATTTATCGATATATCGATACACCTATCGATATCATCGATATAAGCACAAATATGTCCAGCAACTTCACAATATATCTGGACAAATTATCGATGTATCGATACATATATTGATATCATCGATATTCAAATCTCGAGACCATCGTGAGTGGCTCGATAAGATCGACAGGCTGATTTCCGGCGCCCCTATTTTTTTAATGAAAATTTCAAACTCCTTCGATATATCGATGACCGTTCGATATGATCTGAAATCAAATATCGATAAGATCGGAGGTCCATCGATGATATCGACAGTGGGCGTACATTTCTTACAATAGTTATTTCAGGTTGTTTTTAACTATGATCGGGGGCCCTTCGATCTAATCGATATTCAAATATCGATGATATCGACACCAGATCGATTGCATCGAACAAAGCCATAAACTGTCTAGCAAGTTCAAAGATAAATCAGCTGGATTTATCGATGCCTCGACTCTGATCTCGATGTCATCGACATTCAAATTCTGATGACCTCGACGGTTCCCCCGATCATTCATGAAAACCTGAAATATCTCAAAGTCAAGTCTCTCTCATTTTTCAAGTGTCGATGGATCGATTCTGTCATCGATGGAGTCGGAGTTCAAAATTTGATGACATCGACAATGGCTTCGATTCATTGACCAATTGGCAAAGAGTTTCAAAAGCGTATGACATCAAGTCCGAGTCATCGAGCAGACCATCGATGCTATCGAGAGTATATGCTCGATGATATAGAACCTGCTCGATGATATCGAACTCTGTCATAAATGTGACCGTTTTATATCCGTTGGAACTCTTTGCCTATTTATAGAGGACTTGTCTTTTGTTGCTGCGAGAGAAAGCAGAGAGAACTTTTGAGTGTTTCAACTTATATCCTATATCTAAAGCCTTTTCTCTCAAGGGAGTTTATCCACCAATCCACCCTCGCCATTGATATTCAATAGAGTGGATTGGGGAATGAACTTTTGCATTCAAGGATCCTCCAGCTACTACCTTGATGGCAAATCTTTATGCTGGGATGCCTTGAATGCATAAGAGAGGATCTACTCTATCTTCCTTATAGGAAAATCTTTAGAGAGTAGGATTCCATCTCACCCTTGACCCAACCCGAAGCCAAGCATTGGTATATCATCTTGCGTTGCGGATCAAGGGAACAGAAGACTCTTCATCAACAAGGAGGAGATCTTCAACGTTGTGCTTAACGGGACTCATCAACTTATCTGTAAGTATCTAGAGTCCAAGAGGACACTTGTGATCATTCCTTTCTAGGATTCGGTCTTAAGTGGTTCTCACCCTTTGAAGCCCTCGTAGGAGGCCTCCGGCGGGAGTGTACGTAGTGGGTGCATAGTGTGGACCCTTGCTCTTGTGTAGGGCATAAACTGTTAGGTCCATGTGTAGGTCCTTGACCTATGTGGTCTAAAATTCGGGTGCGTTATGTGGACCCTTGCACTATGGAGAGTATAAACATCTGGTTAGGAGTGAACTAGTAAAACTTTGGGTTTAAGGTGAACCGCGTAAAACCTCTGTAAAGGTTGAAGGTGAACCTGATTTAAAACCTTAGGTTTGAGGTGAACCCTGGGAAACCTCCTAGTGAAATCCGGTACACTCAAGGGTTGAGTGCGACAGCCGGGAGTGGAGTAGACAAGTAGTCAAACCACTATAAAAATGACTGTGTTTGAGATGATTATTGTCTTTTATTTATGTGATTTCCTTACATGCCTTTATATCTGATTATCTGAGATCACACCTTATACACACACACACACAGTTATATCCTTCACAATCTTGTCTGCAACTTGTTTATCTTACAAGTAGGTTGTGATTGGATCCTCTACAAGGCTTGGAAGCCAGTAGAGTTACATTTGAGTAATCCTGAGAATTGCATACATGATAGGATTAGAGTGATAGGATTTTGAATAAACCGTAAATACTTTAAAAAGTCCTATTCACCCCCCTCTATGACATATTGACATATTCCTACTTCAACTCAAGCGGTCTTCACTGCTATTTCAGTGCTAAGCATACATATGTTAGAGTAAGCAGAAATGATGGAAGGCTAAACCAGCAAGTCCATAAATACCATCAGCCCTATCCAGGCTATGCGATGCAAAGACATAGTAGGCTAAATGTCATATGATGAGGATGTAATGCAATATGCAAATCCTGATAAGTCCATAAATACCAACAGCCTTATCCAGGCTATGTGATGCAAAGACATAGTAGGCCAAATGTCATATGCCGAGGATGCAATCCAATATGCAAATCCTGACAAGTTCATAAATACCATTAGCCATATCCAAGCTAAATGATGCAAAAGGAATGACAGAATTAGTGTGTATAGTCGGGATGATAGTACATGGTATCGCAAGCTATGGGGTTCATCACAAGGGACTTATATCCAATCCAGTCCCATACCTGATTTGGATAGCTAGACTCAATGTGGTAAACTCCTGACCCCAAGTTAGTTGTGTACCTAAATGAAATCATGGCCATTGCGAAGGTGCACATAAGGATTTAGTTGTGCACCATCAGCCCGGGTAGATAGTGAGTGAATGAATGAATGAGTCAAATATTGAACATGCAACTCCTACTCAGTAAGTCCACATTTCAGTATAGTTATCATCACTAGAATCATCACCGGGGTCTAGTACACTCCACACTGACTGCCGCCCCATTGCGCGCATGCCCAGGTGAGTGGAAGAGACCTCACTATTCGCCTTACCAGTGGTATGCCAATGTCACCCGGCTCGTCGATAAGGGACCTATTTATGAGCTGGTCAAACTCAACCTAGCTTATAGTCCCCTACCCTCTGGCGGATAAGGTCACACCTCTTTCCAACCGACCACGACACAGTGGGAGAGGCGGCCTACTAGTATTTGGCACTCGGGCACTCATATTATCCACTTGGTCTCGACGTTAAAGCATTTTGTTGGCCTACAGGGTTTAAGAACTTTCACCCAAGGACATCCTTAGCGCCCTAATGCAAGAACAACTATTTTCGGTGTCTAATCTGGCCATCCACAATATGCCTTTGGAGGCCACAACTTTGATGTCGATAGGGTGTTATACAAATGCATCATACAATGTGTGAATGCATGAGTCCATCATGTGAGTCATGCAACCATGTCATGCAAGTCGTGCATACATGCAAGGCGGCCTCATCTCTTATGGGTCCCCTAGAAATGCCCAAAGTTATAAAGTCATCAATGCGGCCTTACCACGCATAGGCAATGCCAAAATCCCAAATTAGCCAGCATCCAAGTCATGCACATATGATACGAATGAGATATGATAACATACGATCATAACCACTATGCATGAGGTATGTAATACCATATCAAGCATAAAACATGGCTAAATAAATATAAAGCAATGTTAACTCGAATATAAAAGCAATGTTATATCTAACATAAAATAGTGTCGCATCAGTATAAAGAAAGCACCATGTCAACATAAAGGAAGTGTTATAGAAATCATGAGTGCAAACATCTCATAAATCACTAAGGTAATACTACATAAATTATCAAGGAAGTATTGTACTAACCGACATGTAAAATATTGCACCACATGATAATGGAAATTCATCATTCATAACGGGTGGAACCTACTTAGAAACCAAGTTTATCGAGGCCCATAGGGTTATACTTAAGTGGTCTTTCAAGCTAATGGGCTCACTCAGCAAGCCCGCACCTAAGCGGCCAAAACATATAACTATTAGCATCCAAATGGGATAATAAATTGTAGGATCCACAAAAAATCATAGTAGGCCCAAAATGGTCATCAAAGTGGGCCCTATAACTATCCATAAGCATGGCCCAAGAGGGCAACTCACAACTAACCAAACGTAGGCCTATGATGTGCTTAATATATTCAATGTGTGGAACCTAAACGGTAGTTCAATGGTGGAAATATGACATAAATCATAGGGTTGGCCTATGGTACGGCCACTACATATAAATACAGGCAGGCCTAATGGGCAGCTACAACATGAAAAATAAGGCAACCCATGGTGTGGGCATTATTTATTCACTAAAGAAGATCCATAATTAAGTTCGATTGCAAATAAAATCACTATGGGCTCCACAAATCTAACATGGTATGACTAGGTGGGATCCACTCAAATCTACCCCTAATGGGCCCCGCGTGCTCCTACATAGGTGGGCCTATAGTCGAAAGGCCCACTCATAGCAAGCCATGTAGGCACATAAAGAGTCCAAGATGGGTGCCAGTCGTAGCCTCTAATTACAACCCAAGCATGCTCATAACAGCCTAGAAAGGCGCAACGTGTGGGGTTCACTGATAATCATGGTGGGTCTCCTAAGTATCTCAACCTAAAGGCATATACTATGATCAATCATCACCCCACAATATGCATACAAATGATGTGTGTGGGCATATTGAAAAGGCCAAGCTATATGTCCTAGAGGGGGGGGGTGAATAGGACTATGTCAAATTTAAAATAAAATCAGCGGAACTAAAGTAAACCAATACCCTTACAATTATGAATCAATTCACAATGCTAAATATAAATCACCTTGATAAATAATTATTGAGAGATTGATACAAATTCAGTTCTAAGGACAACCTTACACCATAATAAACAAGGGCTTATGGTAGGACAACCTTATTTCTAGAACCTCTTTTGAATCAAGAACTCAATGTTAATTTAAGTAAATGAAATAGCAAGGAATTGAAAATAAATGCGTATAAAGATCTAAATTATTACAACAATCCCCACACTTGCTTGAAAATGTAAATAGTTACAACATTCACATCCACTTGTACATTCCACACAATCGAATGATAAAAGATATGAAAATTAAGCAAGCATTCAATCCACAAGACAAAGAGTTATAGTGGTTCGCCTGTGTGTACACCAACTGTTTTACAACAGCCACACAGAATGCTACTCCACTCCTAATATCCTCACGGGGGATATTAGCGTTCACTATCAAATAGGTTTTCTCAGTTCACCAAAAACCTTTACAATTGTGTCTTTTCACTTGGGCTTACACAATTCAAAAAGCCCCTTTTTTCGAAGTTTTCTCGGTTTTCCTCGACAACCAATACAATGAGATTTTTCCGGCTCAACCTCAAACAAAACCAAGACAATGAGATTTTTCTCGCTCAACCTCAAACAAAACCAAAATAAATGAATTTTACTGAAATTGTAAAATACCTGGATTTCTCCTTTAGCAGCCCGGTAGAACCAATCGGAGTAGATGATTGAATATAAAAGTTCAATTTCCAATACTCACATTCATAAGGTTCTAAATTCTAATAGATTTTAGATTTTAACTTGTTGGGCGTAGCTATATTTGATTTTGATTCCAAGAAGAAGGAATAAGATAATTCCTCTTTTCAAATAAGATTGGAATAGAGAAACAAAATCAAATTAAATAAGCTAGCAAAAAGGAATATTAAATAAGCACAATTTAGCTTAAAATAAACACAGACTTATCTCAGAGTGATTACTTGAAAATTCTTGAAATGGAATGGAGTTCAGGATATGAAAACTCTGAATTTCGTGTTCAATTTATAGAAGAAAAAATCGTTCCTACGACTGGTCTTAGAAACTTAGGACTGGTCGTAGCTCTAACAGATTTTTGAAAAATTGAGCGCGATCTTTAAAAGCCGTTCCACGACTGGTCGTGAGTACCCTACGACTGGTCGTGGGTCACCTACGACTGGTCGTGGATACCTACGACTAGTCGTAGGACCATGAAATATATTGCTGGATTTTGAGTCGTAGCTCCACGACTGATCGTGGACGAGTCGAAGCCAACCTACGACCGGTCGAAGGACTTCCAGGACTGGTCGTGGGCGTACCAAAAATTCTGAAAAATCTTCAACTACTTAGGACTGATCGTGGAATTTCTTGGACTAGTCGAACCAATGCTAGGACAGGTCGAACAAGAGCTAGGACTGGTCTTGGAACAAACCAAACTTATGTTAGATAAACATTTGATTTATGTATCCAAAATGACCTACTTAAAGGGTCAACCTAAGGTCATTCAAACCTGAATCAAGTCGTATGGACATTGAACTTCAACCATTCAACGAATGTAGATTGTTTGACCCAATATCAGGCTTGAAATCTTGAACAATATCAGGCTTGAAATCTTGAACTTTGACATCTTGAGCTTCAACTTGTAGCATCTTGAACTTTAACATCTTGAGCTTCAACTTGTAGCATCTTGAAGTATTTAAGCAGTGTCTTGAATAAAAATCATCATACAAGCACAAGACACAGATAGATGTTTTGACACATCAAAATTTGACAACCAAAGGAGTATGAGACCATAACCCTTACAATCTCCCCCTTTGTCAAATTTGTGACAAAACACCCAAGTAATAATATTTCCAAGAGAAACACAACATGTGAGAAGCATGCACAGATATATAGACATGATAAGCAATAACTAGCATCATTCATATTCCCATAACTCTGGAGAAGTTTAACTCCCCCTGAGTAATAGGAAGCACATCAAAATATAATGACATTCATTCACCAAACTTCTCCCCCTTTTTGACACAAAATGACAAAGGAAGAAGAGCCGTAAAGGAAATAGGAAATGATGCAAGAGAAAATTGTGCATAACCAACAGTAAGGTTTTGAGATGCATGCAAACATCAGTAAATATTACAGACCAAAAAAAATTCAGTCAGAACCAGAAGAGGGTGCAGGATTAGATGGATCAATTTTGTGTAAACCTTTAGCAATCCGCCTCATATATTTACGCAAATAAGAAAATTGTGTGTCTTGAGTAACACGAATTTGAGCCACCTGCTCTTGAAGAGAATTCAATCTTTCATCAAAATCAGAAGGCTGAAAATCAGGATCATCAGCCGAGTCTGACTCAAGTTCTTCAAATAAGTCATCCATATTCACGTCTTCAGGAAGATCACAAGCTTCAGCATTACTAGCTTCAGCACCACTGCTACCAGCATCCACTTGGCCTCTAGCCAAATCTAAAGTCATCTTATTAAGATTGGAATTATTAAAAGGGAGATGATGGATGGGTTTTTCTCTAGTTGGCATAGCTATGAGCATATGATTTGCCAACATAGTCAATAAATAACCAAAGGGTATATCACTATGTCCAGGATGGTGACGCGACAGAATAATGGAATGACAGATTAAAGAAGGAAGACATATTTTAGCACCAGAGACAACAGAATGCAAAACACGAACCATAAAAGCAGTGAGTTCGGTTTTATTACCAGAACGTGGATAAAGATTTGAAATGAATATCTTATGAAGTACTCTGTGTCTGGGTAACAAATACCTTGAGAGAAGTGTATGACCTTTATGAGTCCAATGAACATCCATATTACATAAATCTCTAGTAAGCATTCTTCGTTCAGATTCTGAGAGACTATCATGTAAAATATTAATTGGAATGCTTTCATCATTGATAGGTATTTCCATAATGTCTCGCAATCAAATGACGATCTACTACAAACAAACCTTCTTGAGTATCAACTTTAAAAGTTAAATTCTCAAGAGAAAAATCACGATACATGCAAACATGGATTGGGCAATGGATCTGTATGCGCTCCACCCCAATGTAAGATGTTATCCCATCCCACAGATTCCAACAAAGAAGGAATACCAAAAGAAGCAATGTGATTAACATTAACATGACGCTCAACAATTACATTACGCATACGCAAATCTCGAGCATCAGACGGATCATTTTCAGGAGAGCGAAGATGACGTTGAACAATAGAAGCTGATCTAGAAGAAGATGGACCTCGAGTAGTTTTCTTTTTACCTCTAGCATCCATTTTCAAAGAAGGAATTCAAGGAAACAACAAGTTGGAAGAAATGAGGTTTAAATAAAACAGATTTTTCAAGATAAAACTCCAAAACCTGCAATGAATGATCAAATAGATTCCACAAACATGAGTTTTGAAACACTAATAGCAAGAATCTACAAAAAAAATGTAAAAGAACCACTAACCTTGAAGAACAATGAAGATGGGTTGGGGCAGTCGTAGCTAGAACCGTTGGAGAGAAATGAAGAAATGAAGAAGAAGACAAAAATCCCCAATTTTAAGTGAAATCCCGAGATTTACTGAATTGTGTCGTGTACGTGTTTAAATTAGGTGCAGTACCCACCGGTCGTGTATTCTCACTGACATGTGTCGAGTACGACAAAATTTGCAATTTTTTTTTTTAAATAATTTTAAATTTAAGCATCAAACTTATGTACATTATGATACACAAAATTATGCAAACTCAATTTAAATTGCACATACCGAGATCAAACTTTAATTTATTAAACCTGCTTTTGTCGAGCGGTTTAGTGAAAATGTCCGCAAGTTGAATCTCGGTTGGAATGTAATCCAAATATATTAATTTTTCTTCCACTAATTCACGAATGTAATGAAATCTAATGTCAATATGCTTAGTACGTGAATGCTGAACTGGATTTTTAGAGATATTTATTGCACTGGAATTATCACAAAATAAAATCATAGAATCTTGAGTAATTTCATAATCGCTTAACATTCGTTTCATCCAAACAAGTTGAGTACATGCATTTCAAAGAAGAATGTATTCAAATTTCTCTAGATTGATAGCGATATAGAACTTTGCTTCTTGCTAAACCAAGAAACAAGACAATTTTCAATGTAGAAACAACCACCATCGGTTGATTTCCTATCATCTATGTTTCCGGCCAGTCAAGATCTCAAGGCATTCAAGCTAATTGAACATTAGTCTCATGTGGATACCAGAGACCCAATTTAGTAGAACTTGCGACATAACGCATAATCCGTTTAATAGCTAAGTGAGATTCTTTAGGATTTGATTGATAACGAGCACAAATACCAACACTCAAAGCAATATCTCGGTCTACTAGCAGTTATATAAAGTAAACTACCAATCAAACTACGATACAATTTAGGATCCACATCATTACTGTAGAGTCTTTTGAGAGTCTTACAGCTTGTACTCATAGGAGTATCAAAATTTTTACCTTTCTCAAATCCAAATTTCTTAATTAAACTCTACGAGCATATTTGGTTTGAGAAATAAAAATTCCATCAGTTGTTGTTTTACTTGCAATCCTAGGAAATAGTTTAATTCTCCAACCATGCTCATTTCGAATTTAGACTTCATCAAATCTGCAAACTCAATGTATCATGTTAGTACAGTAGATCCATAAATAATATCACAACATATATTTGAACCATTAGAATATCATCGTTATATTTCTTAACAAAGAGCGTCTTATCAACACACCCCATCCGAAAATTATGACTCAAGTAAAAACTTAGTCGCTTTTTCGTACCATGCTCTGGGAGCTTGTTTCGCACCATAGAGAGCTTTCTTAAGACGATACACATGATCAAGAAATTTAGGATCTTCAAACCCTCGTAGGTTGTTCAACATATACCTCTTCATGTAAATCACCATTCGAAAGGCACTCTTTACATCCATTTGATAAATTTTAATTTTCCTAAAACATGCAATGGAGATAAAAAGTCTGATTGATTCAAGACGAGCTACGATGTGGGCAAATGTTTCATTATAGTCAATACCTTCAATTTGTGTATATCCCCGTACAACTAGTCTTGTTTTATTTCGAATAATATTTCAGCTTCATCGATTTATTTTTGAAAATCCATTTTGTTCCAATAATATGTTTATCTTTAGGTCTAGGAACAAGTTGCCGACATCATTTTCGACAACCGATTAAGTTCTTCTTGCATCGCAAGAATCCAATTTTCATCGAAAGTGCTTCTTTACGTTACCCGGTTCAATTTGGGATGTAAAGCATACGTAGTTACATATGTCCTCTAATTGTCTACGAAAAGCACACCTGTGAGAGGGTTTCCAAGTATTTGAGAAGTTGGATGATCTTTAACAAATCCTTAATTCAGGATTAGTTTCACTTGATGAAATTTCTTGTTTTTCAAGTATAAGAACTTCATCATTATCTAAACTAGGGACAGTGTCTTCAAAAGATCGTCAATCACAACATTTATTGACTCTTGAATCACATCGGTCCCGTTGTTGAGAACACGATAAGCACGATCTGTTTAAAGAATAACCTAAAAAAGATCCCTTCATCACTTTTTTGTCGAATTTTCCCAAATTTTCACTTGGTCCACGCAAAATATAGCACTGTCGCCAAAAATTCGAAAATATTTGATGTAAGGCTTTTTCTCAAACCACATTTCATAAGCCGTTTTATTATTAGTTTTACAAATATAAACATGGTTAATAATGTAGCAGTTGTATTATCGCTTCAAATTTCAGAGATTCTAGGGAGCTTCATGCTATTTAACATAACATTTCCCATTTCTTGAAGCACTCTATTCTTCCTCTCGACAATTTCATTTTGTTGAGGAGTTTTAGGTGCAGAGAATTCATGCGATATTCCCGATCGCTACAAAATTTCTCAAACCGCTATTTTCAAATTCGGATCCATGATCACTACGGATCTTGTGACTTGAGAACATTTTTCGGTTTGAATCTGTTTTATAATCTTTTTCACTTCATCAAGGGTTTTGATTTATCTCTCAAGAATGAAACCCAAGTATATCTTGTATAATCATCTACAATAACTAAGATGTACTTTTGCCACCTCGACTTTCCGTTCTTGTTGGTCCTATTAGATCCATATGGAGAAGCTCGAGTGGTCTTGTGGTGTTATTGGAGTTCACCTTTTTGTGAGAGCTCCTAGTTTGTTTACCATACTGGCATTTATCACAAATCTTGTCTATTTTTTGCATTTTAGGTAGACCTTTAATTAGTTCACTTTTGCTCAATCAGATAAATTTTAGGTAGTGTACATGTCCAAGGCGTTTATGCCATAAATCGATCTCATCGGTATGGACCATGTAGCACGCTTGATTAGATGAGCTACCATTGCTTACTATATAGCAGCTTTAAGTTCAAATGACAGTTAATATTACAGTAACCCTTTTCATTTGTAATTTCACAACCTTGATTAGAAAATTTAACATTATGGTTGTTATCGCATATTTGAGATATGCTCAATAAAGTTGTGTTTTAAACCCTCAACATATAACACATTTTTAAATAAGGGAAGGTTATAGAGTTGGACCGTACTTTGCTAATTATCTTCATAGCTTGCTACCATCACCAAATGTGATCGACCCATCAGTCATATCTTTAAGATCGGTGAATAGAGCTTTGTCGCTGTCATATGTCCGAGTATCCACTATCTAGGTACCATTTTGAATGGCTTGTAGCTTTGAAAGCAAGTGTGAGCAACCAAACAAGTAACCTTGGGAACCCATTTCAAGATCGTTTTGGGTTTAGGAGAATAATTGGTCTTCTTTGTTTATAGTTATAAGAGTGACCTAATGAGTTAGATTTTAATAGCTCCTTAAGTAAATCAATAATTTTTTCAACTAGCGGGTTTCGAACTGATTTTTGAAATTTATATAGTCGCTTTTGTGTTTTTGAAAGGTTTTTGTATTTTTAGAAAAACTTGATTAGTACCTTTTCCTTTTGAGTTAGAAGTCTCTCCTTTCACAAAAATGGAAGGAGCATTCTTCGTTTAGGAGATGTGTTTTTATCAAAGCCCAACCCGGATCGATCACCACATTTTCTTGATCCTGATAATAATTTTTCTAATTTTGGATCACCTTGGGCATATTTCCATGTGTCCTTCAAACTCAGAAGAGAAGATACTTCATTTTTAAGTTTCTCATTTTCAGATTTCAAATTTTCAATTAGGGAGGTTTTGAATTCTAAATCACACTTTGATTTTTCAAAACAATCAAATTTGAGATTTTTCTAAAACAAGAGTTTCAAAACATTCTTTAAGTTTAAGAAACTTTCTTTTGAAGTTTAAGTTTAATGACAATTTTACAACTTTCCTTATATAAGGCATTGTAAGCATCTTGAAGATCTTCATCATTTTCATGATCACTATGCAAATTTTCTTCACTTGTTGAATCATCGTGATCTGAAAAGGTAAACTTGGCTAGAGTCATAAGGACCTTAAGTTCATCTTCGACTCGGTTTGAATTTTTCGATTCGAAGAGGCTTTAATCGACGATTCATCCCAAGTAGCCAACATACCCTTCCTTTTGGATCTGTCCTTTTAGGACATTTGTTTGCTAAATGCCCATATTCTTGACAAATTGTAACATTGACTATCTTTCAATGACTTCAAGATTTAGACTTAGGTTTAGAACGTTTCTTTTCATTTGCCTTTTGAAAGTCGACTCTTTTCTTACTTTTGAAAATCTTATAAAACTTTTTTGCCAAAGGGCCATATCATCTTCAGACTTTTCTCGAATCAATTTTCTTGAGAAATACTTTTAGATGACTTCAAAGCAATAGACTTACCTTTAGGAGCTTTAAAACTTAATTCATAGGTTTGTAAAGAACCAACTAATTCTTCTACCTTCATATTGTCCGTATCACGAAGTTCCTGGATTACGGTTACCTTTGAATTGAACCGTTCAGAAGAGAGCGTAGTATTTTGCACACACTTTACTTTCGAGATCTTCTCGCCAAGACCCCACATAGAGTTTACAATGTCATTCAATCTAGTGTAAAAGTCCATAAACATTTCATTTTCCTCCATATGAATTTCTTCAAATTTAGTTGTGAGGAGTTGGACTTTAGATTTCTTGACAATTGATGTACCTTCGTGTGTCATTTCTAAAATATCCCAGCTTGCTTGCAGTATCACAGATATGATTCTTTTGAACTCATCCGGTGATAGTGCGTAAGTGATTGCATTTAGTGCTTTAGCATTAGCACTACTCTCATTTTTCTGAAGTGTGGTCCATTGGAAATATGGTGTAATTTTCATAGATTTTGAACCATCAACACCAGTTACTTCCATGGTAGGAGGGTTCCATTCAGTCACTGTGGCTAGCCACACACTTTCATCCATTGATCTGAGGAAGATTCTCATTCTGGCTTTCCAATAAGCATAGTTGGAGCCATCAAAAGGTGGAGGCCTAGTAACTGAAAGGCTATCAAAATTTGACATCTTTTTATATAGCTTAGATCGTTAGCTCAGGAAATAAATCCAAATAAAAAGCAACAAAAATGAGCTATTAGGCTCTGATACCACTTGAAAAGGCCAAGCTATATGTCCTAGAGGGGGGGGGGGTGAATAGGACTATGTCAAATTTAAAATAAAATCAGCGGAACTAAAGTAAACCAATACCCTTACAATTATGAATCAATTCACAATGCTAAATATAAATCACCTTGATAAATAATTATTGAGAGATTGATACAAATTCAGTTCTAAGGACAACCTTACACCATAATAAACAAGGGCTTATGGTAGGACAACCTTATTTCTAGAACCTCTTTTGAATCAAGAACTCAATGTTAATTTAAGTAAATGAAATAGCAAGGAATTGAAAATAAATGCGTATAAAGATCTAAATTATTACAACAATCCCCACACTTGCTTGAAAATGTAAATAGTTACAACATTCACATCCACTTGTACATTCCACACAATCGAATGATAAAAGATATGAAAATTAAGCAAGCATTCAATCCACAAGACAAAGAGTTATAGTGGTTCACTGCAGTGTACACCAACTGCTTTACAATAGCTACACAGAACGTTACTCCACTCCTAATATCCTCACACAGGGATATTAGCGTTCACTATCAAATAGGTTTTCTCGTGTTCACCAAAAACCTTTACAATTGTGTCTTTTCACTTGGGCTTACACAATTCAAAAACCCCTTTTTCTCGAAGTTTTTGGTTTTCCTCGACAACCAATACAATGAGATTTTTCGGCTCAACCTCAAACAAAACCAAGACAATGAGATTTTTTCTCGCTCAACCTCAAACAAAACCAAAAATAAATGAATTTTACAGAATTGTAAAATACCGGATTTCTCCTTTAGCAGCCCGGTAGAACCAATCGGAGTAGATGATTGAATATAAAAGTTCAATTTCCAATACTCACATTCATAAGGTTCTAAATTCTAATAGATTTTAGATTTTAACTTGTTGGCGTAGCTATATTTGATTTTGATTCCAAGAAGAAGGAATAAGATAATTCCTCTTTTCAAATAAGATTGGAATAGAGAAACAAAATCAAATTAAATAAGCTAGCAAAAAGGAATATTAAATAAGCACAATTTAGCTTAAAATAAACACAGACTTATCTCAAGAGTGATTACTTGAAAATTCTTGAAATGGAATGGAGTTCGGATATGAAAACTCAATTTCGTGTTCAATTTATAGAAGAAAAATCGTTCCTACGATCGGTCTTAGAAACTTAGATCTGGTCGTAGCTCTAACAGATTTTTGAAAAATTGAGCGCGATCTTTGAAAGCCGTTCCACGACTGGTCGTGAGTACCCTACGACTGGTCGTGGGTCACCTACGACTGGTCGTGGATACCTACGACTAGTCGTAGGACCATGAAATATATTGCTGGATTTTGAGTCGTAGCTCCACGACCGATCGTGGACGAAGTCGAAGCCAACCTACGACCGGTCGAAGGACTTCAGATGGTCGTGGGCGTACTCAAAAATTCCGAAAAATCTTCAACTACTTAGGACTGATCGTGGAATTTCTTGGACTAGTCGAACCAATGCTAGGACAGGTCGAACAAGAGCTAGGACTGGTCTTGGAACAAACCAAACTTATGTTAGATAAACATTTGATTTATGTATCCAAAATGACCTACTTAAAGGGTCAACCTAAGGTCATTCAAACCTGAATCAAGTCGTATGGACATTGAACTTCAACCATTCAACGAATGTAGATTGTTTGACCCAATATCAGGCTTGAAATCTTGAACAATATCGTGCTTGAAATCTTGAACTTTGACATCTTGAGCTTCAACTTGTAGCATCTTGAAAGCTTCAACTTGTAGCATCTTGAAGTATTTAAGTAGTGTCTTGAATAAAAATCATCATACAAGCACAAGACACAGATAGATGTTTTGACACATCAAAATTTGACAACCAAAGGAGTATGAGACCATAACCCTTACACATATGTCTGGGCACGATGTCATTATACTAAGCATGTTCTTAGTGTGTCCTACTAGGCCAAGCACACTAGCATGTTATCAAACATATCAGGCAATAATCGGCCTTAATCGGCACATCATATACAGAGAGTGGGAACTGAACGACGTGTCCCATTAAAAATTTAGAAGTCTATGTGGTGTGGCCCATGTTAGACTAGCATCAGCTCCTCATGTAGCCTGCAAGGCATGAATAAAAAATATAAGGCAGGGTCCACTAGGAGTGAGCCAGATGGACACCCACATGCACCACATGTGTGTCACTAGGCTACCAATCCATTTGGGCACGTGGCCTACTAATAATGTCCCCAAAATAATTAGATTATCAATGACATCACTATAATTACTTTAGTAGAATGATATGCACCGTCTAATCATTGCTAATGTAAATTGATAGTTACAGATCATTGGTTAGTCACTAGGATGTGATTTTATGCTCATGGCCCATATGAGTCTTGGGATTTCATCAGTTCAGGCAAAGTATATGCTTAAATGGATTTAATAAAACCATAGTTTCAACATTCACACACCAACTAATTTAAGGATTTGAATCCAAGATGCCAAATATAACCAAATACCTAAGGGATCTCAATTCTAGGGATTCCCAAGTCTAAGGGATCCCAAAACTAGTGATTCCTAAGTCCAAGGGATCCTAAAACCAAGAAATCCCAAGTCCAAGAGGTTTCTACCCCCAAATTTCCCTATGTTGCGGCCCACTTGAGATCTGAATCAGCCTGAGTGTTGGGCCCATAACCTAACATGGTCTGAAAAGATGGATGAACGAAGTGGATAGGATACATACATCATGTAGGGTCCCACGTGTAGGGGCAGCCCAAGGAGGCTTCCTCCCTCACGTCACTGGGCAATAACACCTAGGGACATATTCCTTTTGTGTTTATTTCTCTCTTTTTATATGCTATCAGTGGAGGCCCCACATGTATCTTCTAATCCGTTCACCGCATAGTCCATCTCAAATGAGTCAAATGGACTTTGATTTTGGTTGATTTGGAAGAACAGGGACCCCACAGTGGGCCTTAGAAGATTTCAATAACAATGGTTCGTTTCCCTCATTACGGCCCACTTGAGACCCAATTCTATCTCATCTTTTGGCCTATGGCCTAAAATGATCTTGAAAAGTCAGTGGACGGTGTGGATTCAATATAAACATCGGAACAGGGTCCCACTTGTGAGACCCAAAATTGGCCAAGAATGGGTTACCGCCCATGTGCATGGCATTCAAATATATATATTTTTATATTATTATTATATTCGTTATATGTTTTTCATACACTATTAAGGTGGGCCCCAAGTGGATGATCTAATCCCTTCACCGTCTTGACCACCTCGAATGACTTCAAATAGACTTTGACTAGGACTGGTTTGGATGATTAGGGACTCCATAATGGGCCCTAGAAGGTTTCAACAGATGGGCATTGTTCTCCTTAGTAAGGCACTCTCGAGACTCAAATCTGCCTCAAATTTTGGCCCATGACCTGAAATTATCTGAAGTAGATGGTGGACGGCGTGGATTAAACACATTCATCATGGTGAAGTCCACGTGTGAGGGCAGCCCAATGAGGCCTCCGCCCTCATCGTCACTAGTCAATAACACCCAGTGACATACTTTTTAGTTTCTTTTCCTTTTTTCCTTTATTATTATTTTTTTTTATTTTCTACTATGTGGGGTCCACTAGTAGATAATCCATTCCGTCCATTATATCGGTCAGCTCTCTATGGAACAAAGGAGTCCAATGACAGGTAGGTCCACCACCTACACACACAACAGTCGGCCTTAGAATGTTCCAACAGTGAGACTTTGTTTTCCTCGGTGCGGTCCACTAGGAACTTAGATTTGTCTCATTTTTCATCTTAAAGCTTAAAATGACATGGAGAAGATGGTGGACGGAGTAGATTAAACAGATACATTAAGGTGGGGTCCATGTTAGGACGCCCCAATCTCACGTCCGCATGGATGACGTGAGGGGGTGCTCCCACTCCCATCATCGGTTGTGGTGTGGTCCACTTGATGGTTGGATCGGCTTGATTTCTGGGCTCCATGGCTAAAATGAGCCAGAAGATGGATGGATGCTATAGATCAAAGAAATACATCAATATGGGTCTCACAAGTGACAACTCACTCCAAACCTCCCATGCAAACTAAGAAATGACGGTGGTAACCCAACCCCTTAGTATTTGTGGTATGGCCCATCTGGGATTCAGATTAGCTTCATTTTTTAGATCAACGCCTAAAATGAGAAGAGAAATCGGATGGACGGTGTGGATGATATATATACATCATGATGGAGCCCACTAGAGAAGCCCACTTGGTCGCTTTGAAAGGTAAATGGTGTCAAGAGACATGTCTCTCGACATTGTTGTGTCCAGCGACGATGGTGCCATTACCCATCTCCCTCTCTTATGTTTTAAGGGTGAGGTAGGGCCCATTTAGGAAATCCACTCCATCCATTTGAATGTCCAACTCATGGTAATTGTGAGTTGTGAAACTAGAGTGCCAATCTAAAATTTAAAATCTGAATAAAAGGGAGTAATCATGAAAGATTTATCAAATATCAAAAGGGAACTAGAGTGCCAAGGATCCAATTGTAGCTATCAAGATGCTACCTTGCTTGATTCAATAAACACAATTGCAATTGAAATCCTATCCTATCCAATCCTATCCAATCACTACACCAAAATTGTCATTTAGGAACAGTTTAAAACCGTCCCAAAATGCTTCAGGAACGGTTTCAAACCATTCCTAAATGAGGCGTCACAGAAAAATAGGAACGGTTCAGAACCGTTTTGGGTACCGTTTCAATTTTTAGAAATGGAATTTTAGGAACGGTTTTAAACTGTTCTGGTGCCAACGGTCACATTTCAGGCACAATTTTAAAAGCATTTTTTAATGCCTCTTTAAGTTGCCAACGGTCAAATTTTAGGACGGAATTTTAAGAAAAATTTTAAACTCCTTTGTTCAATGTATGAGAGAGAGAGTTGGGTATGTAATCTACTTGTATTATATGCTAGATAATTACACAAATAAAAGAAAAATAGAATTATTCACACACATAATAATCTTTTCCTTCTTTTCTAGTACACATTTCAATTTCCATTCCAATTTCCAATTTTAATTCAACATTTCATTTCCAGGCTTTTATAATCCAATGATTCCTTGCTCTTTTCTAGAATGATCACTGCCTTCAGATATGACATCTATTGCAAATCCTCCTCTTCAATGTCTTCTCGTCCATCCCCCACAACCCAATTGATCTCTTCCACCAGCTTGGCCTGCACATCCTGATGCTTCACCAGGTTCGCCATGATCCACTGCAAGAGACTTAAAGCCCCAAAAATAGTTACAAAGACAAACCACCATATATGAACTAAAATAACCAAAAAATAAAAACGATAAACAAGAGGAGAGAAAGAGGGCTCCTATTGACCTTGTAACACCTCTATACTGTGATGTTCTCTACCCAAATGTATCAATGGACTTCCTATGAACTGGCTGCTTCTGGCCCACCTTCCAACCCCCTCTTCTTTGTGTCCATGGCTATAAAATCAGCCTCACCATGTGATAGCTACTGTGTAGCAGCTGTAACATAGCTAGATTAAGAACCAAGGCTCATAGACAAGCTCAAGGACTGTAAATCACCATACCCCATTGCACCACCAATAGACCCTGGTCCATTATTCTATCTATTAGGACGTGACCAAATCATCTCAATCTTTTCTCCATTATTCTATCTATTGGGACTACTACTAGTTGAGTCACATTCGAGTCTCATTGTGAAGATTCTCCTGCACCTGTTAAAAGAGAGTTGGTTCAAGGCTCTAAAAAGGCAATAGGAAGGCCCAGAAGGATGTGAGTGGAGCGTGTGAGAAAAGACTTGTTGACCTACAGTTTAATTGACGATATGGTCCTTGATCGAGTGAAAGGCAGAACAGGATTCATGTAGCCAAACCCAATTAGTCAGGATAAGGTTTAGACAATGATGATTAGTATTATGTCATTCCTGGCACCTATTGACTGCAATATACATCTTTAAGTCAAAATAGACAAGCATTAAACAACCTGCTACAGTGGTATTTATTGTCTCCATCCAAGATTTCAGTAGCCGTAAATTGTGCAAGTGCTTCTTCAAGAGTTGCAATATCCCCATGTATCTCAACAGTTAGATCCATCATCCGTTCATGCTTCTCAGACTTGTCATGACACTTCATGCATCTTATCTGCAATAACCATTCAACTTTCCAGCAGCTATTCAGTACTCAGTACAAAATTTTGTTGCAGAAACCATGATGACTCAAACTAAAAAAGAATATGTAACATCCCGAAAATCAGGGGTCGAGCATAAACTCAACTCCCGAGTTCCAAAACATCACTTATGCAACAAAATGAATGATGATTGAATGTTGACTATATTCGTGCATTGCACATGAGTGAGATTAAGCCAAAACAGCATATCATACTCCAGAGACAGTTAAATTGCAAGCGGAAGACTGTGATAGACATATAAAGTATAAAAAAACTGTGGTGAGTCTCCAGAGTGTGATAAAGTTACCAGGTTAACTAATTACAAGTACAATTCTAAAATTTACCGAATGTGGGGAAGTGTAATGTCTTCTATCCCAAGTACCATAGCCCCATCAATACAATACCAGGTCTTCATAGACCTGTCAGAGAGTTATATGTAGGAGAACTCCTCCTCAACATCATAGTAGTAGTCCAGCTCTGCTTCATAAGCATCGCCATCACCTGAAACTCAACAAATCTGGTTGGTGTGTACAACACCGTCCCATAACGTGGGAGTGAGTGATCAACTCAGTGGAACAATAAAGCATAGGTTAACATGTTATCAACTCAGTCAAGCAATAATGATAAAGCAGTACAATCAAACAATTCTAAATACTCTTATTAATGCAAGTATGAATGACATGATGCATGCCCTTGCCAAACCACCCTCATGTGACATCATCTTACGTTCGCGGATGCATACCTCCCTCAGTGCTCCACCTCTACCAGGCACATGCGGTGCGATAATGAGCATGATTACCGAGTAGTTATTAGTCCATTTCAAACAGCAGTATTGGGAAACTAAGGTACCTCCCTTGTATCATTCCCAAACATGATCCATTCTAGGGTCATCAAACCTAGATAATCTCATACGATATTATGGTTCGAGAGGCATCGCGAAGGCATCGTAAAGGGTTCGTCACCCGTCAGCACGGATACAGATCTCACCGTATGTGGCTCAATTGCTGGCCGTCAGGTCGAATACAGGTCACACCGTACGCGGCTCAATCGCTGGCTGTCAGCTCGAATACAGGTCTCACCGTACTCGGCTCAACTCATGCTCTAGTTGCTGCGAAGGGCTCGTCACCAATCACAGACTTCATAGTATACTTGAAGACACTACGGAGGACTCGTCGCCCGTCAGCACGAATACAGGTCTCACCGTATTCAGCTCTCGCCATAGGTGTCGACAGCTCGAATACAGTGTCTCATACCACCGTATTCGGCTCACGAGTTTGGTTACTCAATGGTCACTATAAGGAGGCACGTGGCCCCAGCGTAGGCCGACAGCTTGGCCACGGTGTCCCATACCACCATGTCCGGCTCATGAGTCTTAGCGGATCGAGGTACCAAGGTTTACGGGATTTTCACTGGTAAGTTTAGTACCCTAGGTTCAAGCAGTAGTGACCAAACATGGTGAACATACATTAGACATATCGGCTTACTTGACAAGCCTGACTAGCTCGAGCGCACAATCAGCTAAACGACATGAAGTGCATAAGCACTTCGCATGGCCTAACCACTGTCGCCAACAGACGTACGACTCGGGATCGTCAAACACATCTTGCGTGGTGACACAAATCTCAACCACGATCTCAAGTCTAGTACCGATTGTCTAGACTATAGGCTTAGTCTCAAACCCAATCAATCCTAATTCATAGCATGTGGAGTAAAGCATAATAAGCAAAGTAATTCAAGCATGTTAGTAAGCATGTCATAAAGCATGTTATAAAGCATGTTATGAAGCACTACATAAATAAGAATACAAACACATAAATTGCACAAGTAAGCGGTTTAAGTAATCATCCTCATGGAGGAAATCATACAGGTCTCTAAAATAGTTGAGAATCCCATCTCAACACCCTCCTAAAGTATCAACATCCAAACACTTACTCACACAAGCATTTTCACAAACACTTAACATACACTATTTCAACATACTTAGTGTATGTTAACAAACATGTATTAGGGCGAGTCATTTCGCCAAGCAAGTATTTTACGCATACACTATATTTATACAACAACTAATCATGGCAAACGTATCTCTAAAATATACATGTATACGGTACTTTCTACAATACAGTATTTCTACATACATAGTGTTTATTAGTAAAACATGTATTTAGGCGAATCCTTTCGCCAAATAAGTATTTTATCCATATATCGTATATTCATACAATAAATAATCATGTCAAACACATTTTCAAAATTTATACGTATACGGTACTTTCTACGAATACCTAGAATATGTAAAATTCCATAATCTACATCGTTAATCGAAACAAAATTGGAAAGCACTTTGTACATGTGCAATTGCATGCAGATCATGAATCTATCATTATCTGACATTGAAAGCATTGACAACCGTAACCTATACACTTAAAGTCCTCACCTTATACCGTGGAATCGCAACGGATCAGCTAGGTTTTCCAAGCTTCCGTATTCGGCAGTTTGGTGGCCTAAAGAATAAAATAGGTTAGCTATTTCATAACCTACACCCTTCACACCCCAAAACAGATCTAGGGTTAGGGTTTCTTACCTTAAAATGAAGTCGGTATCGTCGGGAAAGCGGCAAGATCGGAGTGGTGGAGCTAGGGTAGGGATAGGAAACAGCAACAGGGAGATTCTCCCACTTCTCTCACTCTTTCTCTCTCTTTTCTCACTTCTCTCTCTAGGGTTTTCCTCAAATTCGTATGGCTGTGAGAGAGGGTGTTCTAAGGTCCTTTTATAGCCTAAAAAGTCTCCAAAGTAGACTTAAGGTCAAGGTATACTTGGGTTATAACCAAAGCGGCATTAATTCAGCTCAAAGGAGGGTTTCTGGCGGGCCTCCTTGAGCTAAAGGTCAGACTTAAGCTCACAGACATTGGATCTAGGTTTAGTTAAGTTTTCGTTCCAGTCGGGTTTCCAGATCGCACGTGGCGGACCAGTTTCAGTTTAACGGTTAGTGGATCTCGATCCGAAATTCCGAGTACATGTAAATATTTATGAAATTTTTCCTGAACCGAGGGTGTAATTTGGTCAGATTCTGATGGTCTGGTTGCTTAATACTGATCCACAAGCGACGAGTCTCAAATTACTATTCAAGATATTTATTTTGTAAAGAAACAAGTGTTCTCACACTCTCTCGCTCCGGACTCAAGCGAACAGCCGTGGGACACTGTCTGGATTTGATTTCCGAGATGGTTGTCAAGCCTAGCGAGGCGGTCCTAAATCCTTAACCTCGTATTATTCGGACTCCTGATGTACAGTCCAGAACTGATACGGAGTTTCGAGATGCTCCCGAGAGCAGACGGGTAATGAGTTTGATCCTAGATTTTAGGGTAACCTAGCGTCAATAATTCCACAAGTTTTGGGTCTTGCAGATCATATTTAAAGCGATTCTAGTGGATTTCGTAGCTAATCTAGTTTTGTACATAGTTACTTTGTCTCATTTCTAAAGGATTTAGTCCTGTAAGATTTCAGTTTGAGGTGGTACTTAGACATTTGTAGTTTGTATATAAGGTGATCCATGTTATAACACTTAACTACTTTAAGATAGTGTCTAGGGTGAAAGTACTTAGAAAAATTGAAAGAACAAGGTGGTGAATGGTTGGATTTGTGAAGGAAATGGGTTCAGAAGCGATTTTAAACTGTGGGATTCAGTTCTGACAAGTTAATAAGGTGTTAGGAGCGGCCCATTGCCTAAGGACGTCTAATTCCAGGTTGGCAAAAATTCGGGTTGTTACAGAATACAAAGATCTGATGAAAATGCTCTCGATCTCGAGGACCATAGACATACCTTAGATTGAAGGTAACCCCCGAAAATCAGTTGTATAAGAGTAGTTTCCCCTACCAAAGGGTCCGTTGCAATAATAAGTGAATACTAAGTGAACTTGAAATAACTTGCAATGCTCTCCATTTAACACTATAATCCTGCACAAAAGATTTCATTTAAGCTTGACGTAATGTGATTCATACAAGTATCAAGCTATCGAGTTTACAGTAAAGTTTCAAGCAGCACTGTGGCTCTTTGAGGAATTTCTCATTCTAAATACCAAGTCAACTTTTCAGCCGACTCTTGAGGATCTAAGAAAGCCTACATGCACACACTTTTCAGGACATATTTCATCCAAACTTGATGAAGATGGAAATTTACAAGACTTCACTGGGTTTATTTTTCTGCATGACCAACATAATGAAGCAGTATACGACATGACAGTTAACATCTATCCATCACAATATGTTTGTGAGCTAATACAGTATCACCTGAAAACAATTGGCAACCCAGTAGAAACTAACACTCGAGAGAAATAAGACATTATAGTAACACAAATGAATAGAGTGAAAGAGTACAAATAAAAAATAATCAAGAGATATTCAAAGAAAATCAATGTAATACCATCCAGATAAGTGTTACAACTTGTATAAACAAAGAAAAGAGGATAAAAACTTCCCACGCCCCCACCTCTTTAATGAAAAGAAAACAAATAATATCCTTCTAAATCGTTTCTTTTCTTACCCTCTCCATGACTATTGGACTTCTTCTTCTTCTTCTTCTTCTTCTTCTTCTCTCTCTCTCTCTCTCTCTCTCTCTCTCTCTCCCCCCCCCCCCAATAAACAACACACCACATGTCAGCCCTGTAATCTCACCCAGACAGAAAATAAGAATAACACCTCTAAAGCATAGTAGTTAGTTCACAAGGAGCCCACTTGGACATCAACACTTCTCAACTCTTCCTCTTTTGGGGGCCTTGCTATATAAGAAATAGCAAGGGGTTTTCTTTATCTCCAAAATATCTAAAAATTCCATAGACATTTCAGTGTAGTCTTTCATGAAAATAACAAGGATATTCCATAAATGTTGATTCAAAAGAAGAAAAGAAGAAAATGTTTATACAGTTCTTAGAGTTAATGAGGATGCATGACGTCCTACAGGTTTGAGTTAGTGAGGATAATCTTTCTTCTACATTTTGTTCCATAAATATTCCTTTTAACTCTTGGTCATTCCCACATTTATTGATTAAAGAAACAGAGAATAAAAGTAAACCCCCAAAGTTCCTCTATTCTCAATTTCTTTCATTGGATTAGCGTATTCCTGATTTTACAATGGCAGAAAAGATCTATTTCCTACAAAGGAGAACAAAGTAACCCACCAGTGCAAAGTTCTTTAATTCATGTTGAAGAACCATTTAAGAATAGGGATGGATGGTAATTTACACCCCATGATTAAATAACTTACCAGCCAACTCAGAATGGTTGAACAAAACCCAATTCCAAGAAAATGTTCCTGATAAAAGCATGTTGATGCACATGAGTCACCTTCTTATTCACAACTGCACAAATATTGCCACCTGGTAAGAAAAATTAGACAAAAAAGAAACAAAGATGGCTCTCTCCAGCTCTTTAATTGTCCAACAATTCAGCTTCAAAAGAGTTTTCAGAATCCAAAAGCATTACCCTTGTCTTGATCATATTTATCTTTCTTAATAGAATCCTCCCAATGTTTCCATTGACGTATCTACATTGTGATAAAGAGGAAAAAAATGCTCTTAAGTAATCATATACCACTACCGATGATAGACAAAAAGATAAAATAGTTCAAGTTAGAATGCTAGGACAACAAGGGCTCTGACATGACATGACACAACAAAAAGATAAAATTCAGAATTTCAATCAAACTTGCAGGGCTTTAGCACTAGCACTAGAACATGTAGAGAAGGGCTTTAGCACTAGCACTAGCACATGTAGAGAAGGGATTTACTCAGAAATCTCTAGTGGAGTTGTTACTGCTATTGTTACCGTTACTGCTCAAACTTCAAGTGTAGGCTATCAAGAACATGAGATTTACAGTGGATAGAATTGAATTGTGCTAGTATTGGTAATGTGTTGCAAAAGAAATTGTATGGTGTTCAAATGATAATTTGAACCCTGACTACAACTGACTATTTTCAATATCAGCAATGCTTTCAGTACAAACCTCTTGTAATGAGAAAAGAAGTCCAAATCTAAGTATTTGCATCAGTGTAACATAAACTTAAGGAATAACCTAACACTTAAAATGACAGACAATGTTGGCTTACCTGTGCAAAGTGCTTGAAAATTCTCTACAGCAATGACAAAAACAAATAGAGATTAGGTGACATCCAAAAGCCATATGAGAAAGCACTGGAAGTGGAATAATCAACAAAATGGCAATGGGTTGCAACTTGCAAGGAAAATAAAATTGCAGAACAAAAGTAAATGAACTGAAAAACTTGAAGACCATGTCTTTTAAAAACTAGTGTACCTGCTGTTTTAAGCACAATTTTACCAAAATCTAAGTTGCCCATCAACTAGACCATTGTGTAGATCTTCTGGCCAAATTTCAGGCTGGTCGATTCATGGTGGTTCATAGTGTATAAAATAGTGGATTGCTAAAATTTTTAAAAAAAAAGAAATCTTTTTTTCTCTCGAGCTACGCATTAGTTTTATGACATGCATTTGCCATTTTTTTATTGTACAAAAAGAATGCACTGCATTTTAAAAAAACTATTTCATTTTAACCATTCTGCAGCTTGCTAGAAATTGGATTGTTAGGATGTGTGTGGTAACCTACAAATAAATGGTTTTAAACATCAAGAGATTCATGCGTGGTGGAGAGAAAAAATCAAAAGTAGGCAATGATGGGAATATGAACTAATATAGATGGGCAACGACACTTACTCAAATGACGACGGAAATCGTTTCAGAATTCGACTTATTTCAGCTACCTACAAAACCATGCCAGCCAAATTACATAGCATGTTCGTTTGTTATTCCCGAATTACACCCTATGCCTCATAATATCCCATATGTCATTTTCATCAAAATCTAAACCGTTCAATCAATTAGATCCATCTAGAAAACAGGTAATAGAAAAAGTTGAATTGATCCACTCATTAAACAGTCTAAATCATAGGAAAAATGGAAAAACGTCAGTATGGTATAAAGTATATGCATGGCCCACCTGATGAGTATATGAATATAGAAGTTTTGGAGTTAGATTACCATAGTCTCGATCACCTTTGAATGGGTTGGATTTGTATACACATGAAATCTAGGGAATTACGAGCGAGTTAGACAACAACACAATCGCCTAACTAGTTTGTGCAGGAGACCTCAAAAAATAAAAGAACTGAAGGCAGTTCAAATCCACACCTTGATTTCATTCACTTCAAAAGAAATGTTAGTATCAAATCCCCGTAGTACTTACAAAGAAGCTTCGAACTCGTCCGTCATACCCATTTTAGCCTAGACACCGAATCCGAGCACTTGTTAAGGTGTTTACTAATAAGACTCACCAGCCACCGAGGGATTCGGTGATGAAAAATAGACCAGGAATCAAATTTGTACAGGGTAATATTCCTGCAGATAAAAAGGGTGTAAGTTTGATTGACTTGTAATGAACAAAATCACTTGATCAAGTCAATTCAAATTGAGTCAGTCAATACTTGCAGCAAGCTAACTTGGACTTCTCTAAACCTGAAGAACCTAGTCTAAAGTACTTTAACATTTTGATCAATAGCTCAAAAATTCAAAAGAGTACTCAAAGCCTAGATTAGTTAGCAGGGTAAAACAACAATATGTTGCCATTTGAAAACCAGAAAATTGTGCTAAAATTGTTCACGTTATTGCAGAAGGCACAATACACCTTAGGATGCATGCTCACTTTGATTTCTCCATCAAACCAGCTCAAAATGGCATGTGTACTCAATGTGCAATAGCTGAATTGAACTCATTATTTATTTGAGCTAGTGCCTACTCTGCTCTAGCATAAGCTTTATAGAGAAAGGAAAAAAAAAATTATCAGTCAAATAGTCGAGCATATTGTGGGCATGGAATTTACATAAAATGTGGACATCTAATTACTAAATGCATAGATAAAGAGCTTTGACAGAAGCTTCAATGTCCTCTACATCCAGCCTCACCTAAATGCTAAAGGTGTTTTACCTTTTCTAAAAGTGACTCTCTGTTTTGGTGTCCACCGTGCAGCTATAAATGTTAATTGCTACCATTGGCAGCAATGGGGTCTTTTACTCTTTGAACCTAACTCCAAATTTAAAAGACAACACTTTAACTCAGTGATCAGTTAACTTAGTGAGTCATGGTGCTATGATGGCCTAACTACTAATTTTTAATTAATAAATAGGGCAAGCATATTGGCCTAAATACTAATTAATAATGTCAGTTAACAAAGAATCATAAGTATAAACATTTAAAGAATAAATATCGAAATATATAAGAAAAAGAATGAGATTAAGTTCTCAGCGATTATCTACCATATCAAACCAGCTTTTGCAAGTGCTGACTGTTTGAAGTTTCTTCAGTTTGTTTATTATTTATCCTCACACAATTGTGTAATAATATTTACAAAATAATTAAATTAATTATTAGGTATGGGTTGAGTCAAGTAAAGATTTGCCTGGGTTGAGTCAAGTAAAGACTCACATGAGTTGAGTCAACAAGGCTCGACTGAACATCGAATCTAAGTTCTCGAGTTTTTGAACATGTCAGAGTTTCTCTGATGTCAACTCACTATTAGGATTTTATAATGAGGATGGTGTTAGTAGCTTCCATTGGCCTTCCATGAATACTCAACAGTCCCATGAATTATGTGATTTGACCTATTCTAAAAAATCCAAGTTGACTTGGATTTTGTGTCATATCTTGGATTTTTTATTTTTTTATTTTTTTGTCACTAGGCAGTTAGCATGTGTATAAGCATGTATGGCTCACCCGATTTACCCTCAGATCAGCAAGCATGTGGACCACCACAAGCGTTTGGCAAATTCATTGAAGTGCTTCATGCAAGAGTGTATTTGAGTGACATGGAGGGAATTTCTACTAAAGTTGAAACTCACTCTTTTTATGTAGTTTAGAAAAGCGGTGGGTATATGACCTGTTTGGCAGGTCCATGTGCATGCATAATTGTATGTGGCATGGTCTAAAAATCATGCCGATATGGTTGTTGTGTGGGCCACAGGTGTACAATAAAGTGGATGGTTAGAAGAAAATGACCAGCAGTCCACATTAAATGCATAACATCGATGATTCTAATAACTAGACCGTCCTGTTTTTTCTAACCATGATGCATACAAGGTAGGACCGATCTGCATGAATGGCTTGGATTTCACATGCACGTGTTACATTGGCACGTGGCGAGAGTAGGATTGACAATCTTACTCTCATTGAGTATCCTCAGCAGGTCAAACAAGTTTCATTGAAACCTTTTTTTAACAGCTATATCATTGTAACTATACTTCAAATATTTTGACACCCAGATGACTGAATGACTGAATATCTCACTTTGTTGGAGTGTAATGACTGAATGCCACTGCCTATTTCACTCTAATTGTTGATTGTTTCATCTTTATTCTTCAACCTAATTGTGATTTTATTTCTATTTCTACAATGCTGCGGTGAATGCAGAGACGCATGAAGAGGTTACAATTAAAAAAATCGGTAATGCATTTGACAATAGAATTGATGCCAAAAGGACATTAAAAGAAATTAAGCTTCTCCGCCACATGGATCATGAAAACATGAGTTCAGTTAACCTGTAGTTTTCAAGAGCCTTTTCATAGAATTTCAACATCATTTTTTTTCCTTGCTGGTAATCTTGTATCGTTTATCATTGGTTTGATTACTTTGGAGTGTTTACATGAGTTCGGGTATTTTACTTTGGTTTCAATAAAGATATTTCTTCTCTCATCCTATCTTTTCCTTTGCTGCCTGTTTGGATTCGGTGTAAACTAGGGGAATGTAAGGGAAAGTGAAATTGTGATATAAGTGTATAATAAATTGACATCAGCACTGGCGGAAGGAAATCCCTTGCACCTGTTTGTTTTCCTATAGAAACTATGAAAGGAAGTGCTTTACCTTTGCACTTTTCATTATTTCGGTTGCAATTTTCTTGGGGAAATCTTTTTTCCCTCTAATTTTGTCATTTAAAACTCAATGTGGATGAATTGAGAGCAAAGACCCTTGACCTTTTCAAACTTAACCTAGATGCTGATTTCACCCTTACATATGTTGATGAAGATGGTGATACTGTAACACTTGTGGATGATGATGATCTGTGTGATGCTATTGTAACTCAGTGCTAGAATCCCTTGAGGATAAATGTGTTGTTGAGCACTAATAAAATTATGACACCTAGCAATAAATCACCTGCAGAGAGTTCAACTCCCACAAGGTCTCCAAGTGTTGGGATTCAACTGCCTCCTCGCGTCAGTGCCGGTGTGGATGAAGCTTTGGGATCTATGCCATAGCATTTCACGACGCACTTTTAAAGCTCTCTGGTGACATGATGACGAAGGCTGCATCATCTGCACTAGCACTCACTGATCTTGTGGAATATTTCTCGAAGTTGGGAAAGTCATACCGCCATACCTGTTAAACAGAATGAGAGGGAGATCGAGAGAGGAAGGGAGAGTGAGAGGGAGGGAGAGAAAGAGGGTTGAGATCGGGAGAGGGAGATCGAGAGAGAGGGTTGAGATCGAGAGAGGGAGATCGAGGGAGGAGGGAGAGTGAGAGGGAGATCGATAGAGAGGGTTGAGATCGGAAGATTGAAAGAGAGGGAAAGGGAGAAGGAGATTGAGAGACGGAGACGGAGATTCAAAATGAGGAATTTAGGGATTTTGGCGTATGAAAAGGATTAAAACCCATCGGTAGTCTACAACAGATATAGAGTAATGTGCCTCTTGGGCCTTGTGGGGTCCACTTAGAGGTTTTTAATCGAATTCATTCTGTCCATTTGTTTCAAAATAAAACAATAAAATAAAATAAGAAGAAATAAGAAGATCCAACACTCAATTGGGACACAACAACAAAATAGTGGAAAGAACAATGTATAACACAATGAATCTTGTACGGTTCCTTACCGTTTCAAATCAGGAGCGGCTTAAAGCCGTTTTTTAACCAAAATCTGAACCGTACCAATTTGATGATTTTGGTGTAGTGAATTGGAAGATAAAATAATTAAAGCACAATTTAAACTTTGCATTGAATTACTCCACACATGAAGGAGTATTGTGATGATTGGAAGGGATTCCATCATCCTACCATGCCCAGGAGACGATGGTGAACAACAGGATTTACCAATCCTACAATCTCATAACGGAAAAGAAGATATTCAAAGCTATCACAACATCTATTGTAATTTGAGTCACAATAAATAATAGAAAACTGCAAATATTCATTAAAATCAAACTAGAAACTAATTAAGTTCAACATAAACAAGAATCAAAGAAAAATAAACATCCCAACACGTTATAAGCTTCACCTCTTAGCCCTAGCTAAGAGATTAGCTAGTCATAGCTAGCTCAAAAAATTAAGAAAAGTAAAAATATCTACTAGAACCCATGAAGAAATCAAAGCAGAAAAATGTCGTCGGCGCTCCACCTATGCCTCATCTCCCTTTCCAAACCCTAGAAGGTGCTTTGGAGCATCTTAGGGAGTCCTATTTATAGTTGTGGAACTATAACTTTCGCACCAAGTTGGAAAAAAATATAAACCGCCTCAAATTTACGCACTCCGCATAAATTTTGTGTAACGCCTTCGATTAAACCTTCGATGCCATGAAGTAACTTCTATGCCATCGAAACTTGTTCAAAACTATCCAGCAAGTTTGGCTTGAAAAATTCTGAAATTCTCGATTGATAAAACTATCTTCGATGTCATGAAGTGCCTTCGATGCCATGAAGTGCCTTCTGGCACTTTTTCAGAACTATATTTTTCTAGCCTCGGAATTTCAAAATATTTTTTTTCAGGACAATTTTCAGGATTCCTTTTCTTCACTCTAAATCTTTGATTCACTTCATTTCTCACTTGGTTTCCTTAGATCTTTAACATGTGAATTCTTCAATCCTAGTCTCCTAAGATCCATCCCTTGCCTTGGTGATTCTTGAGCATCCAATTCTACTTTTAACATTCTTTTCAATCCAAGCTCTCAGATTCACCTCGCAATATAAACATGTATAAAATATACCCATTAAGCATTATCATGTTCATAAAACCAAGATATAAACAAGGGAAAATATGCAATATTTGACACTCAACACACCTTCTAACCAGCATTTTGCTAGTCCCGAGTAAAACATGTGTGGCATAATCTTCAATTCTCAATGTTCAAACCTCTTCTGGAAAATAATCTTTTGTGTAAACAAGTATGAATGAGTATAATCCACAGTGGCGAGAGTGAAAATTTGAAAACCTAGATCTGAATCAAGCGAGCAATCAATCAAATAAGTTCTTCATTTATCACTTAAGAGCATAAGTTTATATATTAAGTTTTTCCAATGTGCTCAGTGATTTCCGACTTACTTTCCATAAAAAATACTATCATTTCATAATGTTAGCCATGCTCATCACCTCAAGACTAATTGAATAATCCAGTGTTGATTCTGAACTTATCCCATTTTCCTTCTTTTTCTAGTTTTTTATTTTATATCAACAGTCTCTTTTTATTCATTCTTTTCAGTCTTTACATATTTATTCTTTTTATATTATTCATTCTTTTCATTCCTTTTTAGTCTTTTTCATCATACATGACCTTTTTATCGATCTCACTATTTTTTAACTGGTTCTTTTTATCTTCTTAAGGTAGATAAAATTCTTCAGACTTAATTCTCAACATTTATCAATGATTCACATATAACAATTAGAAATTCTAACATAATTCATAGAAAGCAATTTGATGTGGCTTGTGACTTAGATTAACATGGTATTCAAACTTCCTCTTAATCAATTAAATGCAAGAACTTAGACGATAGTGTACTCGGTTGATCAAACTCCAACAATTCAAAGTTCAATCTCCATCTTATCATCATACTCAAAACATTCTTATATACACAAATTATCACTTTCCAAATAGGTTTTAATTTGAGAAATTAAAATTTTTTTAAAAAAATTGCTCAACTAAGAAAACACTGATTATTTTACCTAATCCACACCCCCCGACTTAAAACCTACATTATCCTTAATGTAAAAGATATAAGCATGTAATGCACATGAGACAACGAAAAGAAATGGGAAGTGATAGGAGGATAATACCTGAAGGATAAGAATTGAAGCTTTTCCAAAGTTCTCAATATCAAATAGGTTAGCATGAAGACTAAACTTACTGAAAAAGAAATTATCCTAATCCTAAATCCTATTAAAGTAATAAACCTAACAACACCTCCATCAGACTAGGAGGTCAATCCTGATACACAGGATCAGTTAGAGGCATGGACATGTCCTCTGAATCAAACTTCTCAATAAATAGCTTACGACGATGACCATTCACTTTGAAAACATTGTCATTCGTCAAATTCTTTATCTCAAAGGCCCTATAAGGATAGACATTCGTAACAATGAAAGGGTCGGTCTAACGATATAGAAGTTTTTTCAAAAAAAGATGTAACTAAGAATTGTACAGAAGAACTTTTTGATTTGGTGTAGATGATTTTCGAAGGATGTTTGGGTCATGGAACACCTTCATCCTGTCCTTGTAAATTCTCGAGTTCTTGTATGCGTCATTCTAGATCTCCTCAAGTTCATTTAGTTGAAGCTTGCGCAACGAGCCAACGTTATACAAGTTAAAGTTCAGATTTTTTATAGCCCAGTACGCGCTATGCTCCAGCTCCACAGGTAAGTGGTGTCACGCCCCAAACTCGAAAACCGGGCTCACAAAATTTCTGATCGTCGAATACGGCGTCGACAGCCTCTGTAGTACCCCATTCTCGGCTCCCGATACCCATACACCAGGTTCCGATCCTGAGATCATATAAGGAGGATTTCAAACATGATTTTGATTCAGTATAAGCATAACCATAAGCATAACCCACGAACAATAATCACAAGAACACCATCACAAAATCCACTATGATAAAAAACTTTGAGTACAATGCGTATGAAAGGGAAATACAAGATAATGACAATAACAGAAACTCCAGAAGCTCGACTACACACTCTAACTGCGGCGAGGCTATGGTTGCGTCCTGACGTCACCTGTATGCACTAATTATGCATAAGCTTATAGAAAGCTTAGAGGGTGGTGTAAGTGTGTGCGTAGTATGAACGTGCTCAGAATTCAATGTCAGAGTAATGCGAAATCATGCTGATGGGTACATGAATGCAATCAGCCGTACCAAGGCTATAAGGTACAAGATATGAATGTTATCGGTCATATCAAAACCATGCGATGCGAAATGCAAGTCAAGCATATCAATCCTCATCCACATATCAATGTGGCTCCTTACTAGAGCATCGAATATCAGTATGGTTCTCAGTATGGATAATCATTGGGGTTTAATACCCTCCAAATGACACTGCCCCTTTCCCAGGCGCACAGTCCAAGTGAGCGTAAGAAACCTCACTATCCACCTGGCCAATAGTCTGCCAATATTTATCCGGCACATCGATAGCGGACACATTCATGAGCTGGTCAAACTCAGCCTAAGAATGCCCCCACCCTCGGGCGAGTAAGGCCACACCCCTTTCCAACAGATTACGGCACAGTGGGAGACGTGGACTCCTGGTATTCGGCCCTCATATGCTCATGTATCCACTCAGTCTCGACGTTGGAGTCATCC
Source organism: Magnolia changhungtana (assembly GCA_030180095.1). NCBI lineage: Eukaryota > Viridiplantae > Streptophyta > Magnoliopsida > Magnoliales > Magnoliaceae > Magnolia > Magnolia changhungtana. The sequence continues at coordinate 5,819,178 of JASAUF010000303.1, forward strand.
TCTGGTACCATCGGGTCTAGGAATTTTCACTCAGGGACATCTATGGTGCCCCGATGCTTAGTAATAATATTTTCAGTGTCCGATCCTGCCATCCACGATGTGTCTGGGAGGTCATAGCCCTGATGTCGCTAGGGCGTATAGAAATCATGTTTATACAAATGTAAAGTACATGAATTACACTACCAGTCATGCAACAATCCTGCGCGTACCGCGCACTCATGAAGGGCAACTCCGCCTATCAAGGAACCCATAAACAATCTGCCCAAAGGCATATGTTATGATCAATCACTCCTCATATCAAGCATACGTATGATGCATATGAGCATGAATCATGGAATTATACTATACATATTATGTGGTGATGGATCCTGTTCATAACGAAGAGGTGCCTAAACGACCTACTCAATACAAGTATGAGCCTATCAAAGGGTCCTAGGGAGAGTTACAATGCGGACATTTAACCATCATTGCTCTTACAATGTGGGCATCAAACCAACATTGCTCCTAAGGCATGGCCACCAAAACATCATCACATACATCATGGCGGAATCTCACATCGCAACGGGCCTCATATACTTCACATTCGGCCCACACAAAGGCCTTACATATGTCTCATTAGGCCTCATATATATATTAAATGGGCCAATCAAATGGACCAATCAAATGTCAATCAAATGGGCCGAATCAAATGAGCCAATCAAATGGGCCGAATCAAATGGGCCGAATCAAATGAGCCAATCAAATGGGCCGAATCAAATGGGTCGATTCAAATGAGTTGAATCAGTGAGACGAATCAATGGGCCGAGTCAAACGGGCTGAGTCAAATGGGTCGATTCAAATGGGGCAATTCAAATGGGCCGAGTCAAACGGGCCGAGTCAAACGGGCCGATTGAAATGGGCTAAATCGAATGGGCCGATTGAAATGGGCAAAATCCAATGGGCCGAGTTCAATAGGCTGAGTCTAAATGGGTCAAATCCAATGGGCCAAGTTGAATAGGCCGAGTCCAATACATCATGCATTCATTGCAAGGGATCATTATGGTGCATAAAAAAAAGAATCATATCCAAAGGATCATATGAACCATACCACAAATGACAATGATGACAATGATTTCCACCGTTAAATTTCTAGTGGGCCCACCAGAGTATTTATTTTCCATCCATACTGTTCATAAGGTCACAAGGACCTGAACAATGAGGAAAAACAAATGTCATATTGGTTCAAAACTTATGTAACCCAAAAGGGGTTTCAATGGTAGGCATTCAACTTCACTGCTTTCTGTAGTGTGGTCCAAGTGATATTAGATCTGTCTTATTTTCAGTCTCAAGCCTTGAGACAAGCTCACCAGGTGAATGGACGGTTGGCTGGATCACATACATCAGGGGTGGGGTCCACGTACGTGGCCCACCAGAGATGTGAATCTGTCTTATTTTTGTCTCAAGCCTTTGACGAGCTCGCCAAATAAATGGACGGTCAGGATGTACGGTGGGTCCCATCCACATGGACGGCTGGAGTGGGTGCAAACCACTCAGCAGGAGGTCCCACAGACCCTGTAGACGTCCATACAGCAACTATGACCCTCAAACGGCACGGGTGGGTCCCATGTGGGGCCACCACAAACTATATATAAAATAAAATAAAATATTGCAATAATAATTATTATTTATATCTTAATATTATATATTATAATAATATGGCCACTTAGCATCCAGCCGTCCATTGCTGGACGCTGGATGCATTACGATAGAGTCATCACGTGGGTGTGGCCCACCTAAATACAACCAGGGATAGTAAATTATATAATATAATATAATATATATATAATATAGTATACTATATTATAATATTATATGAAGGTTTGGGAGCTCCCAGCATCCAGTGAGTCTAGACGCTGGCAGATCTCACGTTGGGTAGTGTGGCTCCACGTGGTGTGGCCCACCATATATATTTATATTATAATATATAGTATATTATATTATATAATATTTTATATATATATATATATATATATATATATATATATATATATATATATATATATATATATATATATATATGTATATATGCATATACGTGTGTGTGTGAGAGAGAGTGAGAGATGTCAGCGTTGCTGCCATCCAGCAATGGATGGCCCTCAATCCATAATGCAAAGGTGGGTCCACACGTGTGGGACCCACCAACCCTGGAATGAGCTAATACTTTTGTTTTCGTCTTCGTCCAGGTCTGATGGATGCAAACATGGCAGGACAGTAGTGCGGTCCACGTGGTGGACGGCATGGATAAAAAAAATACATCAAGATGGGCCATGGAATATGGGAGAGAGAGAAAGAGAGAAAGAGAAACAGTGAGATAGAGGGACCCCACCACTATGGGCCCCTCTTTACATTGCATACATCAATATGGGTTCCACAACAAATGGCCCTAAAATTGAAATCAACGGTGAATCACCCACCTATTGGCCTCCTTAGCTCCTATGCTTAACTTTTGACGGTGGATGATGGAGTTTTGATGGTGGGGATGAGAGATTGGGTGGTAGAGAAGTGGGCCACACTTGGCTTGCTCTTGGAAGGGTTGGACGTTTGGAATTTTTATGGCTTGGAAAATAAGTTTGAGAAATGAGAGAGGGAGAGGTGATAGATTGATAAGAGATGGCTGTTGTAAGGAAAGGGGATGGAGAGGTATGAGTGTGTTTGAATTTTTGTAAAAGAGGGATGGGTAGGGGAGAGAGAGAGTTGACTTGTGGAAAAAGGAGGGATGGATGCTTGTACTTGAAGTATGGGGTGTACTTGACTTGATTTGATGTGACATGTTGTAGAGATTCCCTCAAAATTTGTAATACACAGCGTTTCTTCGGAATGAACGCAGGCCCATATCTCCTAACCCAGGTATCGGTTCGGTGCGCGAGTCGTGGTGTTAGAACCGCGGTGACAGCACGGTTGCCAGGGTATAGGTTTCGGTTCGAGCCGACTTCGGAATGCAAGACTCGGCTTAGGATCGAGGGCAAACGTCGGATACGGGTCGAGGGTTGCCGGAATTTGACTTGGAGGACCGCGAAAGCCTACAGAATAGTACAGTATAGGATAGGGTCTTACAAGTGGCAAGCTTTCCCATAGAGGAGTCTAAAAGGAGACATTTCATTGAGGGTCTCATAAGCTGTACGGTAAGCCTATAAAGCATCGGTCAAGCGAATTGACCAATCCTTACGGTCAGGATTAACCATTTTTTTCAGAATTTGTTTAATTTCCCTATTGAAAATCTCAGCTTGCCCACTTGTTTGCAGGTGGTATGGAGTGTTCACCTTATGAGAGATGCCATATTTCTTCATTAAGTTCTCAAATAGCCTATTACAAAAGTGTGAACCTCCATCACTAATAATGGCCCGAGGTGTTCTGAACCGGGAAATGTATTTTCTTTTAAGAATCAAATGACCATTTTATAATCATTATTCCGGCACGGGATCGCTTTGCCCACTTAATGACATAGTCTACTGCCAATAAGATGTAATTATTTCTAAAGGAATGGGGGAATGACCCTATGAAATCGATGCCCCGGCAATCAAATGCTTTAATGATAAGAATTGAGTTCAGTGGCATCATATTTGAACAGGACAATCCTCCCAATTTCTAACAATTGTAACATATTAAAAAAATTCGTACAAAGGCCCGAGTACCACCTCAGTCAGAAATCCCTAAGGACCATATTCTATAGAAATTTGGACGAAAATTAACTAAGTACTAGACTAAATTAATTGGTGGATTTAGATCGAACCACCATTTACACAAATGGTAAGACCCAAAACCATCAAAATCGCTAACTCAACACTACTTGAGAACCTAGGAAAAATCTCAAAACCCTGTTTCTCTAGGGAGCACATTGAAACTCCGTATCGAACCTGGATTGCACATTGAAAATATGATGACCGCGAAACTATAGGGATGTGTCCGTCTTATTGGGGTTGACAACCATCACAGGAATCAAGCACAAATAGTATCCATAAATGCACAACTTGAGCCCTGAGTAAAGTGTGTGAGAAACGCAAATATCTTTAGAAAATGAACCAGAACTTAAGTAAATTGGGTCATTCACTGACGCGCGAAACTGAGGATTTCAGACCGTCAGTTTCTGACCAAACTTCACCCATGGAAAAAGAAAATTTCCCTGCACATATTCTTATACTTGTGACCCTGATCGAGTAATTATGACCATTGATCTGACGCGGGTCTTTCACGACTGATCGGCCTATCCAAACGCGCCGAAATCACATCCTGGCATAGATCCATTGTCAGGGAACTTACTCTATGATGTAAGTGAGTAATGGTCCACGCGATGAGCCACATTCGTCCGAAACAGTCGCCCTTTGGATAAAAAACAAGTATACCATGGCCCGGGGGCCATTTACACCAATTCTGGGCCTATATAAAGCCCTTAAACCACCCCTTCTCTCCCTATACGAATTTCCTAAAAATCCTAAGGGAGAGAGAGAGAGAGAGAGAGAGAGAGAAAAAAAAAAAGGAGAGAAAAGGAGAGAAAAGAGGAAGGAAGAAGGATTCTTGGAGATCCTTGTTGGGATTCTTTTCTACAACTCCACACACTGATTTACCTCTCTACTATGTTACTCAACCTGTTTCAAATACGATTTGGGTAAGAAATCCAAATCCTAACGCCGTAGTTAAGATCTAGAATAGTTGTTTGTCAACCTAGCTAACGGATTTCGTGATTTAGGTACCCGTTATTCCATTTTCGGGAACGTAGGATTCGAACCGAGTTCGAAATGAGTATTCCGACGAAAGGTATGGACTATAAACATTTAGGTTATGGTTTTCAAGGCTTTCAATTTCAGCTAATGATTTATGTCTGACTTAATAGCTGTCATATATCTTAGTCACGACGTTTTCGATATATTATACATGTGTGAACTATGTTGAATACAAGATGCATTCCAAGTGTTTGTTGAAATGATTGAATGAACATGAGATTATGATTTGTGCTTGTCATGACTGTAAATCTAGGATTCATGTTTGTCATATGTATTACAATCACTTTATGTAAGGATTAGCCATAATACACATCGTAACTAGTCTAGTCTATGTATTTAGTAATGTGTAGTCTAAGTGTTTGATTAAATGCCTGAATGAGAAATTATTGATGAATTGTATTTAGTATGGTATTGAGATAGGATTCTCAATTACCTTATCCATATGTATAGTTTTCTTCACATAATCTTAATTTCTATTACGCGATTTATAGATGAAATGCATATGTATGGTAACATGTTCAATGTGTTTGATGAAATGTTTAAATGAAGGATTCACTTGAATTGTTTATTAAATGCTGATATGATTATCATGTGTATTTACCTGCTACATTTGAGTAAGATTGGGACTACAACATAGTCCAGGTAATCGGTAACAATTCTCATTTGAGTGGTCGAACTGGTCTCGCCACATTGGATACGTTTGATGAATCTGGGTCGTACGATGATTGTCGACAGTGGTTAGGCCACGTGGAGGGCTAATGTGCTCCATGTCGATTAAGTCAGTGTACACCTGTACCAGTTGAACTTGTCTATTAAACCGATTGGCCTATTGTGTGTTTATCATGTATGGACACCACTACTTAAATCTAAGGTACCACTTACCGATGTAAAGATCTATTTTAACCATGTTACCACGATCCGCTAAGACTCATGAGCCGGGCATGGTAGTATGGGATACCATGGTCGAGCTGTCTGCCTACGCTGGGGTGACGAGCCTCCCCGTAGTGACCAGTGAGCAACCCAAACTCGTGATCCGGACATGGTGGTATGGGACACTGTGTTCGAACTGTCGACCTACGCTGAGGTGACGAGCCTCCCCATAGTGACCGCGAGTATAAACTATGAATTTACCTATCGACGGCTTTACAATAGGGGTGATGCCCTGTAACTTGCCTATCATATATGATTGACTAGGATTGACGACCCTAGATGGATCCTTCAATTTGGGTCATTGATATAAAGGGAGGTACCTTACCTTCCCAAACCTGCTGTATGAATGAGCCTAATTAAGTACTCAGCTAACACTACTATGCACCGCATTGCATGTGTTTTGGTGAGGAAGTTGCACCTTTAGGGAGTTTGTCATGCGCGAACTTGGTTGTTGGAGTCGCTTGTGAGAGAACTTTGTGCGAGGGCATACATCATTACCACATACCATTCGTACATTAACAAGGTAATTAGGGAATGATTGTTGTACTGCTTTATCATTATTGCTTGACTGAATTGATAACATGTTAACCTTTGCCTTATAGTACCACTGAGTTGATCACTCACTCCCACCCTGGGACGGTGTTTTAAAACACCAACTAGACTCTGTTGTAGATGCAGGTAACGACGAAGTTTATGCCACTGATTTGGATTTCATAGATGAGGAGGAGGAATTCTCCTACGTTCAGCTATCAGGCGGGTCTACGTATAGCTTGTACTGATTCGACGGGATTACAGGGTTACATGGATTAGTTGAACACCTACATTTTGATATTTTGTATCTTCTGAAACAAACATTGTATATATTAAACCGTGTTACATTATCATACTCTGGAGGCTGTGAACCGCTTACTTACTTCAATATATATTTCAGACTTCCGCTTACTAAATTACATTATCTCTGGAGTATGATATGTTGTTTTGGTATAATCTCACTCAGGTTTAATACATTAATATGGCAACATTTAAACTTCATTATCCATGTTGCATAAGTGATGCGCTAAATCTCGGGAGTTAAGCTTTGCTCGACCCTCGAAATCTGGGGCATTACAACAATGCTCACAAGCTTTGCAAAACTCATGAGTGCTCTTGAACAAAGTGCATGTAAAAGCTACACTGCAGAATTTTGGCTATGGTATTTTTAGTAGAAAAGTGACCATCACAGGCCTGAGAATGACAAAAGGAGATGACACTCTGATGTTCACTATCTAGCACACATCTCCTTAGAATTTGGTCTGGGCAATATTTAAATAGATAAGGATTATTCCAGAAAAACTTACGTACCTCGACGAAGAATTTTTTTCTTATCTTGCACAATTTAATATGTTGGCGTGAAACCTGTGGCAAGATAATTCGCAATGTTAGCAAACCAAGGTAGTTGGGAGAGTTTAAACAATTGTTCGTCAGGGAACATATCATTTATCAGTGTGGGCTCAAGGGAATCAGGGAGGTCAAGTCGAGAAAAGTGGTCAGCCACTACGTTCTCTACTCCTTTTTTGTCTTGTATTTCAATATCAAATTCTTGGAGTAGAAGGATCCATCTTATCAGGCGGGTCTTAGCATCCATCTTAGAAAGAAGATACTTTAGCGCCACATGGTCTGTGTAGATGATGATCTTGGATCCGATCAGGTAGGACCTAAATTTGTCCAAAGCGAACACTACAGCTAAGAGTTCCTTCTCCGCAGTAGAGTAGTTCACTTGGGTAGAATTTAAAGTTCTAATTGCATAGTGAATAACGTAGGGCTTCTTTTCTTTTCTCTGGCCTAACACCGCCCCAATAACATAGTCAGATGCATCGCACATAATCTCAGAAGGGATACCTCAATTGAGTGGCTACATGATAGGTGCGGTAATCAATATGCCCTTGAGCTTAGTGAAAGCTTCTTGGCATTACTTAGTCTACTCGTATGGTGCATCCTTTTGAAGTAGATTACATAAAGGACGAGAGAGATACTAAAGTCCTTTATAAATCACCTATAAAATACGGCATGTCCTAAGAAGGATCGTACGTCATGTATGCTTTGAGGTGGAGGTAGGTTAGAGATAGAATCAATTTTCGCCTTGTCTACCTCAATTCCCTTGGACGAAATTTATATGTCCAAGCACTTTTCTCTTGGGAACCATAAAACGACACTTCTCCCAATTCAAAACCAAATTCTTTTTCTCGCATCGCTTCAACACATTTTTAAGATTTTCCAAACACTCGCTGAAGGATGGACCAAAAATAGAGAAGTCAACCATGAAGGCCTCTAAATATTGCCCCACCATGTCAGAAAATACACTCACATGCATCGCTGAAAGGTGACGGGAGCATTACACAATCTAACTTGCTGCCTTCGATAAGCAAATGTGTCATAGGGACATGTGAACGTTATCTTCTCCTGATCTTCAAGGGCTATCTCTATTTGATTATAGCCTGAATACTCATCAAGGAAGCAGTAGTACGAATGACCAACCAACCTTTTTAAAATTTGATCAATAAAAGGTAAAGGAAAGTGGTCATTCCTCGTGATGGTATTCAATTTTTTGTAGTCAATGCACATTCTTTAACCAGTAGTGACTCTAGTTGGCATGAGTTCATTGTCGGCATTGGTTACGATGGTGATTCCAGACTTCTTAGGAGCCACCTGAGTTGGACTCACTCATTGACTGTCGGATATAGGGTATATAATACCCACATCCAACAACTTAAGCACTTCTCCCTTAACCGCTTCTTTCATATTTGTATTTAATCCACGTTGTAGTTGTCGGGAGGTTTTCGCATTATCTTCAAGATGAATGCAATGAGTACAAATCAAAGGATCAATTCCCTTGAGATCTGCAATCAACCATCCAATAGATCCTTTATGCTCAATGAGAGTAGAAATAAGCATACTCTCTTATTCTTGCTCAAGGTGGGAAGAAATCACCACCGGGTATATCTCATCTTGACCTAAGTAGACATATTTAAGATCATCGGGCAACAGTTTAAAGTTAAGCTTCGGTGCCTTGGGGCTAAACGGTAAAGGCACTACATCGGTTTGGGGCAATTTCTTAAATTGTGGCCTCCACCGGTTAATTCAAGTACCGGCGCAGCATCAAGCATGGCATCCATCTCCCTAATCGTGTCATCATTCAAATCAGGGGAGTAGGCCAAGCACGTCTCTAGAGAGTTAGAGTATGGAGTCAGGAGTGTTATATCTTCCACGAAAGAAGTGACCATATTAATGTCGTGCATATCATCATCATCCTCTGCCTGTTTGCTCATATTGAAAAAGATATTGAGCTCCAATGTCATATTTACGAAAGATAGATTCATGATTCCATTCCTATAATTAATGATTTCATTTGATATAGCAACGAATGGATGGCCAAGAATGACGGGAATTTTAGTGCTCATATCCATGATGGGTTGAGTATCCAAGATAATAAAATCTACTAGATAGTAGAATTTATCAACCTAGACCAATACATCCTTAATCATCCCTCTTAGTACACGAACTGAGCGATCAACGAGTTGTAATGTGGTCCAAGTGCGTTTTAATTTACCTAGACCCAATTGTTCATATACCAAGAAGGGGATCAAATTAACGTTCGCTCCCAAGTCAAGAAGTGCATGCTCAATTTGGTGATTCCCAATTATACAAGTGATAGTTGGGCTACCAGGATCTTTATATTTTTGTGGCACATCTTGTGAGGATGGCACTCATTTTTTCTGTTAAAATTTTTTTCTTTTGAATGCTCTGCCATCTTTTTGTTGTACATAAATCTTTCAGAAATTTGGCATAAGAGGGGATTTGTTTCACAGCGTCCAGCAGAGGGATGTTGACTTTCGTTTATATCAGCACCTTTAGAATATTCTGTGAGTTAGCTAGAGGTTTCGGTGCAATCAACCGTTGAGGGAATGGCGCAATCGGCTTACTTTGAGGTTTCTATTCTAACCCATGTGAAGCAATGCTAGTTTTATCATTCTTATCTTTTTCTGAGTCCTTAGGCTTTTTAGCCCTCACTGGAATAGGTTTGTCAATGATCTTTCCACTCCTAAGAGTGGTGATAGATTTACCTTGCTCCATTTGATTTAAAGAGCTTAGGTCACTAATTTCATATTGTGGTTTTGGATTAGGGAGAGGTTGGGCTAGAAACATCCCTTTCTCTCCACTCGCTAAGTGTGACTCAATCCTTTGAATAGACGATGTAAACAGTCCTACAATTGTTTTGATATCCTGGAATGTTTGCGCTGTATTTTGGTTTAATATCTCTTGGTTTTGCATGAATTTTTGAACTGTATCCTCTTGAGGCCTCTTTTGATTCAAGAATTGTGTAAGGGCCTCATGTGGGTTAGTCATTTGTCCATTCCTCCAACTGAAATTTAAATAATTCCTCCAGTTAGAGTTGTATGTGTTTAAGGTGTGTCCTTTGAAATGTCTTTGGCAGTTGTTCACAACATTTGATTACTCGTTCAATATTTCTTGAAAAGCAGGAATTGTTGGGTAATTCTCAGTAGTATGTATATTACAAGCAAAAATATCACAAATAGCTTCCGCAGCCTTGTCGGGTTCTGCCTTCTTAAGTTCCATGGCCTCGACTTTTCTTGGGAGTTTGGCCACTCTTGCATTTATATCATCTTCCTCTTTTAAAACATAAATTCATCCCATTTCCTTTTATTGAGTCAGCTTAGAAGTGGTGGGTTTTAAGGAGGTATCCCATGATTGCGCATTTTCAGCAAGTTTATCAAAATAATCTGTAACGCCCTGAGTTTTCGAAACCTGAGTATATGACTCATTCTCTAAAAACCCGAGTGTTAACCTTTAAAGTTAGTCGAAATCAGGTATTCTTTCTTTTCTTTTTCTTTCAGAGTTAGCAGTGTAGTAGAAGATGGACAAATTAAACATAAAGGAAAATTTGCACTTACATTCAGAATATATGAGCAGCTGCTTATAATGACTTATACAAACTAATGTCTCTATATTAACAAATACAAGAATTATACAAATTTACACATGAGAAATAATAAGATGCATATAAACTTGAGCCGCAAGATCACGCAGCTTCTCTTGGCAGATACAGCTATGCATCCCTGATAATTGTACCCTGCTCTTTATCAATCTAGACATGAATATCTTTTAAGCCACCTGTATTACCTGTACAGTTATATATTCGATGAATGAGTGGCTAACTCAGTGTGAATTCCCTTCAAGATTACACACCGCCGCTTTAGCTAAGCATAGTTAAAAACAACAGGCATTCAAAACAATATATGATGCAGTCTTATTTAAATGCATGGATGCATGAATGCACATCAACATGGCGACACTCATCCAGTCGGACTTAGACTCGTCGCTCATGCATAAGACCGGTCACCAGCGTAGCACATCATGTGCGTACATCATGTACAGCATAATGACCCATCGTACATCACGTACGTGGGTTGATAGTTAATGGTCTGGGAGTGAGTGAAACGATACCCCACTAAGCATAAGGGCACGTGCTACAATATCCAAAATTAGCTACCCATAATCGCCCATATACCATGAATGCATGATTAGCCAAACCTTTATTATTCCAATTACAACCAGCCAATTTAGGTCAATTCAAAGGTCACTACGGGGGTTCGTCACCTAGCGTAGGCCAACAACTTAGGCATAGTCTCCCATGACCATCATCCCCGGCTCATGAGATTTTCTGCCTTAAGATGTTCTATGGATACCCATCAACCAGTGGTCAATCAAATTCAATACGCAGGAATTACCATCGCATAGGTATATGAGAATGATTCATCGAAACCACGCGGGGTAAATATCAAAACATGGGACAAATGTTAAATCGAAGCAGTAAAAGGGTTGCACAGAACATTAAATCAAGATGATGAAGGGGTTAAGTAGGGCAATGTTAAATCAGAGCAGTTAAAGAAGTCATTCCCAAGCCACATAAGCAGTATGACCTATGGATGGTAAACCCACATTAGTGTTCCATGCCCCAGATAACCTCCAAATCGAGGGTCCATCTCTTAACATGTTCCGTCTTATTACATCCTAAGTGTGGGTTCATATACACAAGAGGGATTGCCCACTAGTAAGTGTTGTGAATAGAGATCCATAAGCGACTTACAACAATTCATGTGAAAGCATATAGTTATAGCATGCTAGACATATGTTAAGCATTTGATTCATAATAATCGCAATAAGTCATTATATGAACTATCAATTGAAATTTAAATGGAAGTTATCATGTAAGTAACTATTACATGTAATCATGGTTCACAACTATCAACTATAATTCAGATATAAGCCATGTCTTAAGAATTAATAACTAATGTAAGAGATCACATGCTATGAGATAACATTTGTGATTCCAATAAGGACTATTACTTAAACTAATTTGGAAATGGAAAGCTTAAGGGAAAGAAGTCATCACCTTATGTTTTGAATCGCCTGCATCATCGTTAGGAAATGTGTGCGCCTTTAGAGTCTTCCTGATATGGACTTGACTCAACTCACTCCCATCTTAATTAAGGTGAAACAAAAGATGTAATATTAGGGTACATCTTAAGTGAGGTTAAGAAATTAATTAGCTAACCAAAGTCCTAATTAGAACTCTAATGCAAAGTTTGAGAGAAAACGCCCCTAATCGATTCAACTTAAATCAACTCAGTTTGACCCCCAAGTTAACTCAACCCAACATAATTGCCAACTCCTCTCTCTCCCACTCTCTTTCTCTGTGCTTCCCTCGACGCAACCGCGACTGGCAACTGGCTGGACCCAACCGACTCAAAGAGCCAGTGAATCAAGGCCCGGCTAACTCAGCAATGAGCCACACTCCCCAACTCGACTCGACGGGTCGAGTCTAGTTGACCTAACTCTCACCATCCTTCTCTTTTCTCTCCCTTTCCTTCTTTCATTGCTGGAACCCCAGTCTTGCCTAGACCGGGCCCGAACTTGACTTGACCCAACTGGACTTGGTGGATTTCAACTGAGTCGACTCAGTAGCAACCTCCAATCCAATCTCTCTCTCCTTCATTTCACCTTCCTGCTTCTCCCTTTTTCTTTCTTTTCCAAAGTCCAGCAATGCCTGTCTCAGACAGAGCTTGACCCGATGGCACAAACTCGGAAACACTTGGGTCAGCAAGTCAATGTAACACGGCAACAAGGCGACCTGAAGCAGCTGTACCAGCCCTACTCTCTCTATGTTCATCTCTTCCTCTCATTCCCTTGCTTCTAGCAGGGCCAGGACTTGGCCAGTTGACCCAGATGGTCAGGACTCAACCAGAGTCGTAGCCGCGACTTGGCTCAGTTTGACCTGGTGCACCAATGCACCCACTCACTCACCCTCTTCCTCCTTCCTTTTTCTACTTCTCTACTGATCTAGAGACCCGACAGAGCTCATGGCTCGAACCAGACTCAGCATCGCAACTCACCACCAATAGCCCAACTGATGTTGCAAAGAAGGAGGCGACTCCAATGGCAGATTTTGAACAGGGGCTTCTCTTCTCAAAACGAAGCCACTGAACTGCTCTAAGGGGTCCCACAACGTTTCCAGACCTTTGATTTCGAAGCTCCATGGAGGTTTGGCTGGTGGATTTGAACGTTGAAGGTGGCGGCTGATTTTCTAAGGTTTTTGTAAAAGACAGGTGGAGAGGCATTTTCTCTCCATTTTTATAGGAAAACCTAGCTTTCCTAGGTCGTTGGATTGTCAACGAGCGTTCCGAATTTGATCTAGTAGAAACCACCTCCAAAACGGTGGGTAGGGACGAAACTGGCCATTGTTTGTTTTTCTGGTATAGAGGGAACCCTAAACCACATAGCTAGGGGTGAAGGGCTGAGATTTTCCCACAGCTGGGCAGCTAGGATTAAAGGAGACATGCGCATGCGGACTGCCAGCTTGGCAGTAGCAACAGGTTTTCGTTTTCGGAAACTGTTGCACACACACCTCTATTTGTGCTTACATTCCTGTGCGTACACATGTGATGCAACGTGCGGAATGACCCAGGTTTTGGTCAGATCTCCTTTATGGACATGATGGATGGTATGGATCTTCCTCATGATCCATGCAAGTGGCCTATCCGACGGTCGGACGACGTCCGTCTACCATTTAAAATGCCCGCAAGCGGGAACTGAAGAAAGAGAGAGATCTCTCTCATTTTCAAAAAATGTCGAGTCAAAGATGTTTTGACCCGACCCTTGGTTTGGTGCACCTCAGTTGCACGTAGGGCATGTACACACACCGCACATGGTGGGGTCCACAATGATGTTTTGAGAAATCCACTCCATCCATGATGCTCTATGGGTCTAACAGGATCGACTGACCAGAGAAGTGGCAGATCCAAAGCTTAGGTGGGCCTTACCAACTAAATCATGATCTCTAACTGTTGATTGTTGTCATTTCGGCGACCAGATTAATCTCAATCTGAACATCATCGGTTAAAATGGTCTTGAGGCCTATTTAAATGAATCTCAATGGTATATTCAATTACTAGAAGTTGGGGTAAGGATGATCAAGTGTGGTAGGTTTGATAACGATGGATCTGGCGAACTAGATCCGAACTTTAAGATGACTTAAGGTCAAGGCCTACCATACTCCTCATTAAACAATTTTATTTTATAAGATTTTCTAAATGCAACCTAAAGATTTATTTTATAATCAAATGGTTGGATTAGGCAAATCAAGTATTAAAGCGATTGATAGGACATTGTGGATCTAAGGAGCGATGGATTTCGTGGTTCAAACTTCAAATTCTAAGATTGACGATTAGATTTATCTGCCTATGAAACTAAAATCCTAAAAATAGGTTTCTCTAATGATGAGATGGTCCATCTTAAATAGTAATAGGTGGACAGCTTGATATATGGGTGGTGATTGTTTTCAACAGTCGGATTTAGACTAGAATGAGGGTGAATATTTAAGTTAGGTTAGTGTTCATACACGGTAACACCCAAGTACCGAAAAGTACAGGGTGTTACAAATGCCACGTCGCTCCCAACATTGGAAGAAGGTCTCATTCTCTTTTTACACAAAATTCATGATTGCTTTCCTTAAGGTATTCGTTTAAGGCCCATATCCTAGTACCGTACCGTTCCACCAAGTTCCGCGATTCTCTCTGTCAAATTCCGGCTACGCGGGACCTGTAGACAGTGATTGCGCATGACTCTAAGTCGCATCCCGAAGATCAGAGTTGACTCTACTCGAAACTTATACCCTTGCAACTACACCATTGTCGCGATTCCAACACCGTGTCTTGCGCACCAATGTGATACCCAGGTTAGGAGTAGTGGGCCCGCATATATTTTGAGAAAACACGGTGAGTTAAGAATCCCAAGAGATTTCATTTGGGAGAGAGGAATTTCTACTCATCCTTTCACATCAACTAGTCAAGTACAACCATCATTTCAAACCCATGCCTCTCTTCCCACCAAGATAAGCAACCCATCCCCTCTTATCCTAAAAGTCAACTTAACCCATGATTTCCATGTCACCTCTCTTACACACCCATCATTCCTCTTACACAACCCATCCCTCCTCTCTCATTTCAATCCATCCCATCCCATTCCCTCTCATTCTCTAACCATTCCCTAGTAACCAAGAGGAGAGAAGATCTAAGGAGAGAAAAGAATGACCCAAGCAAGACCCATCTCCCTACCACCCAATATCACCATTTAACCATCCAACCTTCATCATCCACCATTAAAGTGAAAGCTTAGGAGCTAAGGATTTCAAAGAACTAAGAAGGAGAGCAATAGGTGGGTGATCTTAGGTTTAGATGTCAATTTTATCCATGAGACAAGTGGGGCCTATTGGTTAACGGTGAGGATCCCATTTTGGGCCCAAAGTGTGGCCAATGGCCCACCATGATACATATGTATAAATCCATAATGGGGCCATTCTCCATGGACCCCACCATGATGTTTATTTGATACCCAATATGTAGAGGTCACCTAGACCCTTGATTTTGTGGTGGGGTGGCATCCTCACCTTAATTTGCTAATTTGAGGGCCCATATATTTTAGGGCCCATCTTATTGTATGTAATGTATAGCAAGGGAGCTCATAGTGGCAGAGCTCCCTCCACCACTCGATTCTCTCTCTCTCTCTCTCTCTCTCTCTCTCTCTCTCTCCCCCCTATTTGATGGCCCGCCTGATGAATGTATGAGACCCACACTGTCCAATTAGTGGGACACCCCCGCTATCTAAATCAGGGCCCACCTTACTGCCACTGTCCAGCAGTCCCCTTGGCTGCCCATTTTCGAGTAGGCCTGGTTGTGGAGAAAACTTAAATATCAGCTTGACCCCGATGATGGTGGGCAACCACGTGGACACTACCTTGACGTATGCATTTTATCCACACAGTCCAGCAGGTAGGCCCACCCTGTTGACCGTTGTGGGCAGCTTGTCTGGTGGAAAACACAAATGTCAGCTTGCTCAGTTAAGTGGGGTGGCCCACTAACGTGGACCCCACCTTAATGTATGTGTGTTATACCCACTTGACGTGTATTCTATCCACACCGTCCGTCCAGTGGAGAGATCATGTTAGGACGTGGGCCAGATGGGCCAGGTGCAATTGGACAGGTTACTGTCCAGCAGCAGGCCTGGACGAAGGGAAAATACTAATATCAGCTAGATCATTGAGCTGGTGCGCCACATACACGTGGACCCCACCTTGACGTATGGTGTATCCTCACTGTCCGTCTAATTTTTCATATCATTCCAGGCCATGGGCCTAGGAATGAAGCAGATCCAATGCTTAGCTGACCACAGGTAGCGGTGGGCAGACGCCCACCATTTGAAACCTTTTTAGGCCCACTGTGATGTTTGTGGGAGGCCCAGTGACCGACCCACTCCCTAGGTGGCCCAATCCAATGAGACCCACCATGTATGTGTTTTAGTCCAAGTCATCCATTGGCTAGACGCCCAGCTGGGCCATGACGCTGCTGGACTTACTGTCCAGCAGCTGGCCATCATGATGCAGGTGTTATGTACATACATTGTTCATCTGGCGGGGCCCATATACAATGTGTAGGCCCAACGTGAGGTGTATGTTTTATCCAGGCTGTCCATCGGTAGGATGCCCAGCAGGCCCAGCCGCTGGTGGGTCAGCCGCTAGTGGGCTGGTCGTTCACCAGACAACCCACCGACTGTTGCATTGTATATTTATGTTGCCCATGGTTTTGTGGGGCCCATCAGTGCCTTGTGAGGCCCACCTTATACTTGTATGTGGAGTATCCAGGCCATCCATTCACTGGACGTTCAAACGTCCGGCTCGTTGGGTAGGCTGGACGTCCAGTAAGGGCCCATTGTTGTATGTGTTTTAGGGCCACGGTGGCCATTTATGTGGGGCCCATTGTCGATGTGTGGAGTCCCCACACCCTTCTCTAGACTTTCCTGGGGTCCACTTTATGAGGTGGGCCCAGATCTAATAAAATAGATCCATAATTCAGGTGGGTGCCCACCAGCAGCGGCTGGATTGGGACGTCCCACCATGTGGCTGACTTGTAAGGCCCGCTATAATGCATGTGTTATGTACACACTGTCCATTCGTACAAGGCCACCATGATGTGTGTTGTATACACACTATTCATCCATTATAGGGCCGTGGGCTACCCTGTGAGGCCCACCATATTGTATGTGTGATGCACACATTGTTTACCCGCCTTAAGGCTATGGGCTGCCCTGAGAGGCCCACCGTGATGTATATGATATGCGCCTAATAAGGGGTTGCCTTAAGAGGCCCACCATGATGTGTGTACTGTACACACACTATCCATCTATTTTCTAGATAGTATAAGGGCCGTGGGCCCTTGTTGTGATTCAGATTCTAATCCCAAGTGAACCGCACACTAGGAGACAATAGTGGTTAAATGTTTACTGTTGTAAACCTCCCTAGGGCCATTGTTAAGCCCATTTCCACCCTTATCTTATTGAGCTAACCCAAACCATTGGGTCCCCATTGATGTTAGTGATACCCATTAGGCTAACCCAAACTGTTGGGCACCCATTAATGATGGTGTTTTCTACTGTACCTTGTAGGATTTTCCACACCTTGAAGTCCACCTTGTGTACGTATTGGGCCCCATAGGAAAGCCCAGTTTATTGCACAATAGAGAGGGTGAGGAACCCACTTATTGTACTTAGACTCATCCTCTTAACTTACCTTGTTGTATACCCACTGACTCACCCCATGAGGCCCATCATTGATGTAAGTACGTCATCTAGACCATCCACTATCTGTAGGAGAGTACATCATCACCTCCGGCCATAGATGGAAGAATATGTGATATCAAATTTGGTATATCCACTGTGTAGAGACTACCTTAATGTATGGGTTAGATCCACCGTCCTTTCAGTGGACCCGGCATTAGGGTATATGATATATTACTGCCTTGAGGAGGTTATGATAGTCTAACATGGACCATACCATATAGTCTTCTATATGTCTAGTGGGCCGTATCATTCAGCTCCTACTCTTTGTATGTGATATACCGGTCAAGACCGATTGTTGTCTGATACATCTGATAATATGCTAGTGTACTTAGTCTCGTAGGAGACTCTGAGAACATGCTTAGTATAGTGATATCATGGCATATGCCCATACACATCATATGTATGCATGTTGTGAGGAATGATTGATCATAGCATTTGCCTTTGGGATGAGACATTTAGGGGACTCCTAGTGAAATGGGGTTGCCCCACGTGATCATGCGGTATGCGCAGGTTTGATGCATGACTGGATGGTTTGACTCATGCATCTCGCATTTTGTGTGACATGATCACTTAGCCCCCTAACGATATCAAGGTTGTGGCCTCCATAGGCATTTCGTGGATGGTCATATTGGATACCAGAAATATTTGGTTCTAGTACTATGGGTGCTTAGGATGTCCTTGGGTAAGTCTCAGAAACCTTTTTGTGACAGGAGATGCTCTAACGTCTAGACCGAGTGGATTCATGAGCGCACGAGTGCCGAATACCAGTAGGTCGCATCTCCCATTGTGTCATGGTCAGTTGTGAAGGGGGTGTGGCCTTATCCGCCCGAGTGAGGGGGCTATAAGCTAGGCTGAGTTTGACCAGCTCGTAAATGGGTCCGCTATCGACGAGCCAGGTAGGTATTGGCAGAGTACTGGTCAGGCGGGTAGTGAGGTCTTTTCCACTCACTTGGTTGTGCGGTTAGGGAGGTGGCAGCAAGTGTGGAGTGTACTAGACCCCGGTGATATCCGGCATATGGGTGTCAGGAACCGAGAATGGGGTATTACGAAGGCGGTCGGTGCCGGATTTGGTAATCGGGAATTCTGTGAGCCCGGTTTTCAAGTTTGGGGCATGACAGAAGTTGGTATCAGAGCATAACTTGGGAATACCTGAAGATAACATCACATATCTGCTATGAACTTCGAATGATTAGGTCCCTGAAGTCGAATAACTTGGCAATTCTCTGTTATATCTCCCTAACGTGAGAGCATTCGAGAGTCCACAAGGCTAATAGGCCCTTGTTCTTTCCTGTAGAACATGACTCCTAAGAGAGCGACCTAATCGGCTCCCGTTCCCATGTCCGAGACCAGTGCAACACCGACTGTATCTATGAGCACGGATCAACTTCAGCAGATGCTACAGGCAATGACTGTTATTCTTAAGAGGCAGGGTAGGCAATCCACTGCTACGCCAGCCCAAACTGAGCAGGAGCATGTGAGCTCCCTTCTACGAGATTTCACACGGCTCGATCCCCCATGTTTTCAGGGAGAGTCGGACCTGATAGCGGCAGAGAGATGGAGGTCCGAGGTGGCGAAGATATTTTATACTATGAGGTGCACGACCCAGCAGAGGGTTCTGTTAGCTGTGTTTCTTCTTCTTGGAGAGGCCAAGCAGTGGTGGGCATCAGTCTCCCAAGAAGCAAGGGCTGAGTTTGAGTGGACTTGGGAGGATTTTGTTGACCAGTTTGACCAGAAGTTCTTCCCTGACCACATCCGTCAACGGCGCGCACTTGAGTTCAAGACTCTTATGTGGGGGGACATGTCAGTGTCCTAGTATGAGGCCTGTTTCATCGCACTGTCGAGATTCGTGACTTATCTTGTTGATGATGAGGGGCGGAAGTGAAAGTGCACCTGCTAGTGCCCTGGTTTGTCAAGTTACGTGTGTGGTGAGTCAGACTGGCTGCAGAACTCAATAGGAAGATTATTTCAAGCGTCTGCCTCAACTGGATGTGTGGAAGCTCGCAATAAGTAAATCATAGCCTCACATTCCATGTCCCAAAACACCAGGTGATTAAAACCCTTAAAACAAGATAGACATCATAGGGTTTTATGGTGAGAAAACTTTTTGTAAAATAGGAAAATCTCTAAGTTTTTCTCACTCTGTCGATTTTATCGAAACATCCTCGATATGATCGACCTGCACTATCGATGTCCTCGATACCTTAACGATATTATCGATAAGAAGACCAAAATGTCCAGCAACTAAATATTCATCTGGACGGATTTATTGATATATCGATACACCTATCGATATCATCGATAAAAGAACTAAATATGTCCAGCAACTTCACAATATATCTGGACGAATTATTGATGTATCGATACACATATCGATATCATCGATATTCAAAACTCGAGACCATCGAAAGTGGCTCAATAAGATCGACAAGCTGATTTCCGGCGCCCCTGTTTTTTAATGAAAATCTTAAATTCCTTTGATATATCGATGACCGTCCAATATGATCTGAAATCAAGTATCGATAAGATTAGAGGTCCATTGATGATATCGACAGTGGGCGCGCATTTCTTACAGCAGTTATTTCAGGTTATTTTTAACTATGATCGGGGGCCCTTTGATTTAATCGATTTTCAAATATCAATGATATCGACACTAGATCGATTGCATCGAACGAAGTCATAATCTATCCAGCAAGTTCAAAGATAAATCAGTTGGATTTATCGATGCCTCGACTCTGATCTCGATGTCATCGACATTCAAATTCCGATGACCTCGACGGTTCCCCCGATCATTCATGAAAACCTGAAATATCTCAAAGTCAAGTCTCTCTCATTTTTCAAGTGTCGATGGATCGAACCTGTCATCGATGGAATCGGAGTTCGAAATCCGATGACATCGACAATAGCTTCGATTCATCGACCAATTGGCAAAGAGTTTCAAAAGCGTATGACATCGAGTCCGAGTCATCGAGCAGACCATCGATGCTATCGAGAGTATACGCTCGATGATATTGAACCTGCTCGATGATATCGAACTCTGTCATAAATGTGACCGTTTTATATCCGTTGGAACTTTTTGCCTATTTATAGAGGACTTGTCTTTTGTTGCTGTGAGAGAAAGAAGAGAGAGCTTTTGAGTGTTTCAACTTATATCCTATACTTAAAGCCCTTTCTCTCAAGGGAGTTCATCCTCCAATCCACCCTCACCATTGATATTCAATATAGTGGATTGGGGAATGAACTTCCGCATTCAAGGATCCTTGAGCTACTACCTTAATGGCAAATCATTATGCTAGGATGCCTTAAATGCATAAGAGTGAAACTACTCTACCTCCCTTATAGGAAAATCTTTAAAGAGTATGATCCATCTCTACCTTGACCCAACCTCAAGCATAGTCTTAGTATATCTTTTGTGTTGTGGATCAAGGGAGCAGAAGACTCTTCGTCAACAAGGAGGAGGAGATCTTCGGCGTTGTGCTTAACGGGACTCATCAACTTATCTATAAGTATCTAGAGTCCAAGAGGACACTTGTGATCATTCCTTTCTAGGATTGGGTCTTAAGTAGTTCTCACCCTTTGAAGCCCTCGTAGGAGGCCTCCGGTAGGAGTGTACGTTGTGGGTGCATGGAGTGGACCATTGCTCTTGTGTAGGGCATAAACTGTTAGGTCCTTGTGGAGGTCCTTGACCTGTGTGGTCTAAAATCTGGGTGCATTATGTGGACCCTTGCTCTATGGAGAGTATAAACATCTGGTTGGGAGTGAACCAGCAAAACTCTGGGTTTTAGGTGAACTGAGCAAAACCTCGGGTTTGAGGTGAACTGCATAGAAACCTCCGTGTAAGGGTTGAAGGTGAACCTGATTTAAAACCTTAGGTTTGAGGTGAACCCTGGGAAACCTCCTTAGTGAATTCTGGTACACTCAAGGTTTGAGTGCGACAGCCGGGAGTGGAGTAGACAAGTAGTTGAACCACTATAAAAATGACTGTGTTTGAGATGATTATTGTCTTTCATTTATGTGATTTCCTTACATACCTTTATATCTGATTATTTGAGATCACACCTTATACACACACAGTCATATCCTTCACAATCTTGTCTACAACTTGTTTATCTTACAAGTTGGTTGTGATTGGATCCTCTACAAGGCTTAGAAGCCAGTAGAGTTACATTTGAGTAATCCTGAGAATTGCATACATGACAGGATTAGAGTGATAGGATTTTGAATAAACCGTAAATACTTTAAAAAGTCCTATTCACCCCCATCTAGGACATTAACATATTCCTACTTCAACTAAAGCGGTCTTCACTGCTATTTCAATTGGTATTAGAGCGGGTCTCTCTTTAAGGGCTTCATCGCCTAGAGAGTGATCTTGACTGAAGTTTGAAATATGGCCAAAGGAGAGGGCTCATCAATTACCAGGCCTCCAGTATTTGACGGCTCAAATTATGCATATTGGAAGGCTAGGATGCATTACTTTTTGAGATCTTTGGATCATGACGTCTGGGATATAGTTAAAAATGGATATGTGCCACCAACGGATCAAGTTATATTGGATAGTGACACAACTATCACAAAACCCAAATCCAAAGAGATGTGGACAGCGTTTGATAAAGATAAACAGACTTCTGAAGCTAAAGCAATGAACGCCATCTACTATGCCGTGTCCCAAGATATTTTCAATCAAATAAGCATGTGTGGGACATCTAAAGAAGCATGGGATCTACTGAAAACAACCCATGAAGGCACAAGTACTGTGAAGAGATCCAAACTACAACTCTTGACTTCACAGTTCAAAAATCTCAGAATGGAAGAGCATGAGATATTTATGGAGTTCTTTACAAAACTAAATATCATTTGTGACTCCATGGGTGGATTGGGAGAGAAAGTTCTGGTTCCTAAAATTTGCAACAAAATTCTAAGATCATTGCCGGAACGCTTCAATCCCAAGGTAACAACAATTGAGGAGTGTAGGAATATTGATGAAATGAAAGTAGAAGAACTTGTAGGCTCCCTATAAACTTTTGAACTACAGTTCACTCAACCTCCTAAGTCCAAAACAACTGCCCTAAAAGCCTCCAAGAAAGCATTAAGAGAGGACAGTGAAAGCGAAAAAGGGGATGATGATGAGGAGGTGGCTCTGCTCGCGCAAAGATTCAGATGGTTCTTTCAAAAGAACCGCGGCCATCCTTCTAGAGGAAGAAGAGTGGACAACAAACCTTCTCTAGGAAAAATTGGTAATAAATCCAAAGAACTACAATGTTATGCCTGTCGGGAGTATGGACACCTATCAACCGAATGCCCAAATGGAAAAACCAAGGGCAAGGCAATAGCCACCACGTGGAATAATACAGATGAGTCAAATTCAGAATCTAGTGACTCAGAAAGCAATGAAGATCAGAAATCATTGAAAATTCTCATGGTCTCCACTGCTTCGATCATTCCCACTGAATCTGAGAACGAAAAAGAACAGCAAGCCATGGAATCATTTCCATCTAATGATGAAGAAACTGGAAATGAAGAAGAAATAGAAAGGGATAAGTTGCAAGATGCTTACAATCAGCTTTATATCCATAGCATCAAAGTGGCTAAAAGACTGGGAATATCTGAGAATAAAAACCAATTGCTGCAAACAGATTTAGACAAAACTGTAGAAATCAATACACATCTGATCAATGATTTACAGCAACATCACTCAGATAATGATAGGCTTGAGAGAATTAACACCTTCCTTAAATCTGAGACTGAAAAACTAAGCAAACAGGTTAAACAATTAAAAGATAAGAATATGCTCCTTCAAAATGAAAATCACACACTCCTATTTAATCTAGAAGAGTCCAGAAAAATTGCCAAGAAAAACTGTATGTTTTCCCAGAATGGTGAGAAGTTAGAAAAACTTTTAGGCATGGGAAAATGTGGAGAGGACAAAAAGGGATTAGGTTATGGAAAAACTAGAACAAAAACTGAATATAATGCACAGCCTTTTGGAAAATCTGTTGCCTCTAGTAGTAACATCAGACCTATCCCAGCTCGTCACAAAAATGGTAAGACAGTTTATGAGCTGAACAAAAGTAATATGCAATCATCACCACTTGTGCTAATTGACAGGATGAATGAGCCATTAAGTCATGTGGATAAATCGGATAAGATGAACAAATCTACCACAAGTAAAACTCCTGTCACAAAGTGGATAATTAAGGAAAAGCCAAACTACATTGTTACACATTCAGATCGTCTACCAGGCAATGAGGTCAAATGGTACCCTGACAGTGGTTGCTCACGACATGTCATAGGTGATAAATCCCTTC
This sequence comes from Magnolia changhungtana, assembly GCA_030180095.1. Taxonomy (NCBI): domain Eukaryota; kingdom Viridiplantae; phylum Streptophyta; class Magnoliopsida; order Magnoliales; family Magnoliaceae; genus Magnolia; species Magnolia changhungtana. The sequence continues at coordinate 5,843,395 of JASAUF010000303.1, forward strand.
TCTCCAACTATAAAAATCTTCATAAAGGGATAGTCACCTATGGAGATGGAGCCACTGCCAATGTAATTGGACAAGGAATGATAAGAGGAATTGACTTGCTTGAAAATGAGAACGCTTTTTTGCATAAAAGGACTAGCACATAATCTGTTAAGCATCTCTCAAATCTATGATAATGGGCATATGGTCAAATTCAACAAAGAAGAATGTGATATCCTAGATCAATCAGGAAAATCAGTAATTAAGGGTCATCGCACAAACAACCACTGCTACATCATCAAAGGCATAGAAAGGACTGATGCCCAGAGATACTGAGCAGAGAAAAACAAGTCTAGATCATGCATCTAGATCTGGATATTTGCTGAAATAATGCAATTCTGTTGAGCGTAAAATGATACATCTGAGGTTTCTCACCTCAATCTTTTGTAGATAAACATGAAAATGTTTATAATTTTTGATGTACAGTAATTGTACATAATTTTGCTGTGTATGATATTGATATACTTGAAGGGTCGAAAAAGAACAATATTCTTCTTCATTCCTATCGATCTGTCATTTCTGATTAATCAATCATGGGTCGATGTCATCGACGACTCATCAGAATGTAGAAAGTCACAGATCGGGACTACTATCGAAGCAGTTACCGATAACTTCGGATATGGTTTATCGATACAATCGAAAGTAAGTTCGATAAAATCGAAGACTCCTGGCCGATAAAAGGCGATCTAGTGAAAGAATTTTACTTCTCAGAAAATTTTTCTGTTTTACTCTCAGCTCGAATCCTCGGCCAGAAGATCATTAACGGGTCCTAGAAGCATCAAAAGAAACGGGTATTATCCTTCCATTCATTCATTCCACCCCAAAGTCTAATCTCACATCTAGTTGGGTACTTTCCATTCTCTTGGTTGACCTTCCTTACCTTTACTCGCCTCTTACACTGAAAAATCATGAACAAAGGGAAAGGTAAGTCCCTTTCTCAGTCTTCAAGAGGGAAAGCAAAACAACCTAGTATGCGTCAACTCACTTCATCAGTGAGTCATCCAGACACTGCCGTTGAACGTCTGGTTCTAAACAGCGTCATCGAGTCATTTGGTATTGATTTACTTCTTGAAGTCATTGGATGGCAAAATATTTTGAATCTTAGTGGTACTTATCAAATTGGAGTAATTCATGACTTCCTCAGCAAATGTCAGGTTATTTGTGATGATCCACCTTACATTAAAGTAGAGTTACAGCATTACTCCAAGTACATCACTCCCATCACCTTGAGCAGCCACTTAGATCTTCAAGTTACTAGCATTCCTATTACGAATCGAAATCTAAATGGTCTTGGTGTCTAGGGCGAGATAACACGTGCACTATGTCAGGGAACTACTATTTCTAGGAACGATGATAATTCTCTTCACATTAATCATCTTGGACCCACTTTTAAAATTCTCCACAGTATTTTTGGGTCCAATGTCTATCCGTGTGATGTGAATGGTAATCATCTATCTCCCTTTGTGCTTAATGTGTTGTATGATGTATATTAGGAAGTTCAGGTGTACCTTCCAACACTTCTTAAACAGCTAATTCGGATCCTTCAAGGCAATTATCAGGATACACTAGCTTTCCCTATACTTATCTGTAAATTAGCTCATCATGTTGGTATACCTGCCTCATCTGATAAAGTCTATCCAGAGAAGTGGTTTGACAGTGACGCAGCTCAGGTGGCAGAATAACTCTGTCTTCCCTCAGTTCCTCCTGAGAACAATGCTCCCTTACAGCCAACTGCTCTATGTGCTCCTCTGTCATATCCATGGGGATCCAATCGAATGCCACTGTTGAGTCCGAAGTCTATAACAAATTGTCAAACCCATCACCTCGAACACCACCTACTGAATGGTATGGCAAGTATGGAGGAGCGACTTCACAACTGTGAGAGACGTCTCACCGTGATCGAAGAAAAAGTCGATGCTCTCCAGCAAATGAATCAGCAAATGGTGGACTTGCTCACATATGGTGAGTCTTGAAGACGATAGGAGTTGACTGTGCAAGTTCCATTTTTTTTTTGTGCCCATATATGAGCTTGATATGTGTTTTGATAACTACTGGATGGGGCAGTATAATTTTTTGTTGCTGGACTGAATTTTTTTTATTATTGCTGCTATCTGTGGCAGTATGTGCTTTGGATAGTTGAATTTTTTTTGCTATTTGGTTTAGTTGGGATAATGTTTAAATGTACTGCTGTCTGTGGCAGTATAGAGTTGGATATTTTGGTTCTATCTTGGATATGGCTGCACAGAACTCACATTTTTAATGCCATAATTAAGTCTTTAGTTCCCCCTGGTTTATCAAATCTCTGATTTAGAATGCATGTGATGCCGTTAATGAATATTTCAACTGCTTCACAACTGCTCTATCTTATCCTACATGCATTCATGACTTCTGCAATTGCTGTCTGTTTTAAAATTGTATTGTTCATTATACATCAATTGTTCTGCTTCTATCTGATTGGTTCTCCCAAGTAGTTTAAGCTTCAGTCAATATCACTTGCTATACCTTTGCCAATGACTGACAAAAAGGGGGAAAACAATTCAAAACACCCCGAGTGGAAAATTGTATATCTAATGTGTTGCAGGTGTTAGGGGGAGCAGCTGCACCAAGAAAGGGGGAGTTTTGAAGTATGGGGGAGCAGATACTTCTAGAATGTGTACATGGGTTAGAAAAAATTGTAAAATTGTGTAAATGCATGTACACACAATTTAAGATGTGTTTAGAAGTGTTATAGGGTATTTTGGGTATTTTGTCACATAATTGACAAAGGGGGAGATTGAAAGTGCACCTGCTAGTACCCTGGTTTGTCAAGTTACGTGTGTGGTGAGTCAAACTGGCTGCAGAACTCGATAGGAAAATTATTTCAAGTGTTTGCCTCAACCGGATGTGTGGAAGCTCGCAATAGGTAAATCATAGCCTCACATCCCATATCCCAAAACACCAAGTGATTAAAACCCTTAAAACAAGATAGACATCTTAGGGTTTTATGGTGAGAAAACTTTTTACAAAATAGGAAAATCTCTAAGCTTTTCTCGCTCTGTCGATTTTATCGAAGCACCCTCAATATGATTGACCTACACTGTCGATGTCCTCGATACCTTAACGATATTATCGATAAGAGGACCAAAATGTCCAGCAACTAAATATCCATCTGGACGAATCTATCGATATATCGATACACCTATCGATATCATCGATAAAAGCACTAAATATGTCCAGCAACTTCACAATATATCTCGATGAATTATCGATGTATCAATACACATATTGAAAGTGCACCTATTTGTGCCCTGTTTCGTCAAGTTACGTGAATGGTGTGTCAGACTGGCTGCAGAACTCGATAGAAAAATTATTTCAAGCGTCTGCCTCAACCGGATGTGTGGAAGCTCACCATAGGTAACTCATAGCCTCACATCCCATAACCTAATACACCAGGTAAATTAAACCCTTAAAAGAAGATAGACATCTTAGGGTTTTTATGGTGAGAAAACTTTTTCAAAATAGGAAAATCTCTAAGTTTTTCTCTCCCTGTCGATTCTATCGAAGCACCCTCGATATGATCGACCTGCACTGTCGATGTCCTCGATACCTTAACGATATTATCGGTAAGAGGACCAAAAGTGTCCAGCAACTAAATATTCATCTAGACGGATTTACCGATGTATCATACATCTATCGATATCATCGATATAAGCACAAATATGTCCAGCAACTTCACAATATTTCTGGACGAATTATCGATGTATCGATACACATATCGATACCATCGATATTCAAATCTCGAGACCATCGGGAATGGCTCGATAAGATCGATAAGGAAATTTTCGGCGCCCCTATTTTTTTAAAGACAAACTCAAAACTCATCGATATATCGAGGACCGTCCGATATGATCTGAAATCAAATATCGATAAGATCGGAGGTCCATCGATGATATCGATGATGGGCACGCATTTCTTACAGCAGTTATTTCAGGATGTATTTTACTATGATCTGGGGCCCTTCGATTTAATCGATATTCAAATATCGATGATATCGACACCTGATCGATTGCATCGAACTAAGCCATAATCTGTCCAGCAAGTTCAAAGATAAATCTATTAGAATTATTGATGACTCGACTCAGATCTCGATATCATCGACATTCAAATTCCGATGACCTCGACGGTTCCCCCGATCATTCATGAAAACCTGAATTATTTTCAAAGTCAAGTCTCTCTCATTTTAAATGTGTCAAGGGATTGACCCAGTGATCGATGGAATTGGAGTTCAAAATCCGATGACATCGACAACTGTTTCGATTCATCGTCCTATTGGCAAGGAGTTTCAAAAGCGTATGACATCGAGTCCGAGTCATTGAGCAGACCATCGATGTTATCGAGAGTATACGCTCAATGATATCGAACCTGCTCGATGATATCAAACTCTGTCATAAATGTGACTGTTTTATATCCGTTGGAACTTCTTGCCTATATATAGAGGACTTGTTCTTTGTTGCTGCAAGAGAGAAAAGAGAGAGCTTTTGTGTGTTTTAACTTGCATCTTATACCTAAAGCCTTTCTCTCTAGGGAAGTTCATCCTCCAATCCACCCTTACCATTGACATTAAATAGAGTGGATTGGGGAATGAACTTCCGCATTTAAGGATCCTCCAGCTACTATCTTATTGGCAAATCATTATGCTGGGATGCCTTGAATGCATAGGAGAGGAACCACTCTATCTTCCTTATAGGAAAATCTTTAGAGAGTAGGATTCCATCTCACCCTTGACCCAACCTGAAGCCAAGCATTGGTATATCATCTTGTGTTACGGATCAAGGGAGCTGAAGACTCTTCGTCAACAAGGAGGAGAAGATCTTTGGCGTTGTGCTTAACGGGACTCATCAACTTATCTGTAAGTATCCAGAGTCCAGAGGACACTTGTGATCATTCCTTCCTAGGTCTTAGTCCTAAGTGGTTCTCACCCTTTGAAGTCCTCAAGGAGGCCTCCGGCGGGAGTGTACGTAGTGGGTGCACTGGGTGGACCCTTGCTCTTGTGTAGGGCATAAACTATTAGGTCCTTGACCTGTGTGGTCTAAAATCCGGGTGCGTTGTGTGGACCCTTGCTCTATGGAGAGCATAAACATCTGGTTAGGAGTGAACAATAAAACTCTGGGTTAGAGGTGAACCACGTAAAACCTTTGTAAAGGTTGAAGGTGAACCTGATTTAAAACCTTAGGTTTGAGGTGAACCCTGAGAAACCTCCTTAGTGAAATTCGATACACTCAAGGGTTGAGTGCGACAGCTGGGAGTGGAGTAGACAAGTAGTCGAACCACTATAAAAATGACTGTGTCTGTGATTGATTTTTGTGCTTGCTCATTTGTATGATTATGCTAACTGCATTCATATCTACTTACACTTCACACACAATCACATCCATCATAGACTATAACTGCTTCATGCTTATCATTTAAATAGTTCTATGATTGGATCCTCTACTAAGCTTGGAAGCTAGTAGGCTTGGAAGCTAGTAGAGTTACATTGGGTAATCCTAAACATTGCATACCTGTTAGGATTAGAGTGATAGGATTTTTAATATAACTCTTAAATCTTTAAAAAGTCCTATTCACCCCCCTCTAGGACATATTGACATATTCCGACTTCATCTCAAGCGGTCTTCACCGCTATTTCAATTAGTATCAGATCAGGTCTCTCTTTAAGGGCTTCACCGCTTAGAGAGTGATCTTGACTGAAGTTGGGAATATGGCCAAAGGAGAGGGCTCATTAGTCACTAGACCTCCAGTATTTGATGGCTCAAACTATGCATACTGGAAGGCTAGAATGCACTACTTTTTGAGATCTTTGGACCACGATGTTTGGGAGATAGTTGAAAATGGATATGTGCCACCAACAGATCAAGTTATATTAGATAGTGGCACAACTATCACAAAACCCAAATCCAAAGAGATGTGGACGGCTTCTGATAAAGATAAACAGACTTCTGAAGCTAAAGCTATGAACGTCATCTATTGTGCCATGTCCCAAGATATATTCAATCAGATAAGTATGTGTGGGACATCAAAAGAAGCATGGGATCTACTGGAAATAACCCATGAAGGCACAAGCACTGTGAAGCGATCCAAACTTCAACTCCTGACTTCACGGTTCGAAAGTCTCAGAATGGAAGAGCATGAAACATTTATGGAGTTCTTTACAAAACTGAATATCATTTGTAACTCCATGGGTGGATTGGGAGAAAAAGTTCCGGTACCGAAAATTTGTAGGAAAATTCTAAGATCTCTACCGGAACGGTTTAATCCCAAGGTGACAACAATTGAGGAGTGTAGAAATATAGATGAAATGAAAGTAGAAGAACTAGTAGGTTCCCTAAAAACTTTTGAACTACACTTCACTCAACCCCAAAAATCCAAAAACATTGTCCTAAAAACCTCAAAGAAAACAACTCATGAGAACAGTGAAAGTGAAAGAGAGGATGAAGATGAGGAAGTGGCCTTGCTGGCATAAAGATTCAGAAGATTCTTTCAAAAGAATCGCGGTCGTCCCTCTAGAAGTAGAAAAGTGGATAACAAACCCTCTGCGGGCAAATTTGGTAAAAAGACCAAAGAACCACAATGCTACGCCTGTCAAGGGTATGGACACTTATCTACCTAGTGTCCAAACAGAAAAACCAAAGGGAAAGCAATGGCCAACACATGGGATGATACAGAAGAGTCAAACTCAGAATCTAGTGACTCAGAAAGCAATGAAGATTAGTAATCACTGAAGATTCTCATGGCCTCCACTGCTTCGATCATCCCCACTGAATATGAAAACGAAAGAGAACAGCAAGTCACGGAATCATTTTCATCTGATAATGAGAAATCTGAAGAAGAAAAAGAGGAATAGAGTGAATTACAAGATGCTTATAATCATCTCTATACCCATAGCATCAACATCCTTAAGAAACTGGGAATATCAGAAAACAAAAGCAAGCTGCTGCAGAAAGACTTGAATGAGACACTGGAAATTAATAAACAAATAATGAATGATCTGCAGTAGTATCATTTAGAAAATGATAAATTGGAAAAAGTAAATATCTCTCTAAAGTCTGAATCTGATAAGCTGGTTAAACAGGTCGAACTACTAGAAGATGAAAATAGGCTTCTTCGAAACAAGAATCATATACTCCTATTTGATATAGAAAAATCCAAGAAGATGGCCATGATAAATTACAAGTTTTCCCAAAGCAGTGAAAGGCTGAAAAGAATGTTGAGAATGGGAAGACCTGGTAAGGATAAAAGTGACCTAGGCTATGAAAAGCCTAAACCAAAATTTGGACACGCAGCACTTAAAACCGAAAAATCTGCTACTTCTGGAAGCAAAACCATAATAACTCCAATATGCCATTTGTGTGGTGATTCAGGCCATTACAAGTTTGAATACATAACCCCGAAGAGGACTCAATCTAGCCCTGGTCAAAATTATGTCAAATTGTTAACCAGTGAGACACAAAACCTTGGAAGTCCTCTTAGGAATATGAATACCTTTGCATCATCACCCAAATTGATTAACAAGGTAAAATGGATAAGGAAGAATTAGTTCAGATCATACATCAAGATCTAGACATAAGCTGAAATGATACAAATTTTGCTGAGCCATCAATGTTACATCTGAGGTTACACACCTCAAACTTTTTGAATATAAACATTGCCATGTTTATAATTTTTGAATTGTACATAAACTGTACAAAAATTTTGTTGTATACTAACTATCAATAATACACTATAAGTATACATGAAGGTATGTCCGAAGTAAAAGTGTTGAAAGATCTTGAGTTGACTATTGTATGAATTTTCGATCAAATCGATAATCAGTCGATATCATCGATACTTCTTCAGAAGTTGAAAAGGCGTGTGATCGGGAATGGTATCGAAGGCAGGATCGATGAACTCGATAAAGAACTCTCAATATCATCGAAAAGAGTATCGATCATATTGACGATTGCCACCCGATACAAGTCTGCAGAGCACAAAAAGGAATTTCTGTCCCAAAGTTCTTTTTGTTCCCGCCTCTGCTCGACTCGCTCGACCAAACCACTAGAGCCCTAGAAGGACTACCCAAATCACACAACGAAATCGGTAATATCTTAACTAATTTGTGTGAGTCCTTTTTTTTGGTATTGCTGCGTACTATTCAGGTCGTGTCTTCTTTCCAAATTCGCAAAACCTTTTTTTGTCATTATGGGAAAAGACAAAAGGAAAGTGTCGGGCCCTGGCGAATCATCACGATCATCCCGACAAAAAGTACTTGCTCCTAAAGAAAGAGCAAAGGCCTCAGATTGTGGGACCCCCACTAGGCAGCGCACAAGATCACGAGGGCCCTCGTCTGAGGCACAACCATCTCCACAGGCATCTCCTCCTCCGTCTCAGGCCAGTCAACACCCAGCAAAATACGCCGGTCGAAAGTTGATCCATGAACGAAGAGTCGATAGAGGATGCTTGGCTCCTTATAATCTGGAACCTCTATTTGCTAAAATCGGGTGGCTGCCCATCCTAGATTTTGGAGGACCTTGCCAACTTGAACAGACACGTAACTTTCTTGCGGCATGTCACTCTCTGGTATCTGATCATCCATCGTTCATGGTCTCTCTGGATGGTGATGATGCATTTATTACTCCTGCCACATTAGCCATATTCTCAATCTGCAAATGGCTCCAGAAGGCATCCCGGACCTGAATCTTGATCATCCTGACAACCGTTCTGTGGTTACCAAATACCTATGCCATAATAGAGACATTCCCTGGCATCAAGGGAATGCCTTAAAATCTCGGTATATGGAACCTCATTTTCGGATCATGCACGGAATCTTCACTACAAATCTGTATCCAAGGAGTACAAATCGATCTGACCTCACGAGTCTTATGATCATGATCATTTACTCTGTTGAAAAAGAGACAAAGGTCTGCCTTCCAACACTGCTTGTCAATCAGTTGGTAAATGTTATACATACACCTAGGGACTACACCTACCATATCCCTGGATCATAAGCAGGATATGTCAAGTCATCGGTTTTCCTACCACCACTGATCCGGTTCTTCCAATTCATACCTTCAATGTCAAGAACATCTGAAAAATGGACTTGGAATTTCACGAGTACAAGGAGGAAACTGTGGGAGGAATCCAAGCAGAACATGTAGGAAGAGAAGGCGGCAATCCCATGGAAGGAACTGCATTGGCTAAAGATGCCCCGCCTGGACCTGACCCAGCTCCATCCACGTCGTCAGCTGGATATGGGAAAAGGTTCAAGATGGATAGAATTAGGGCGATTCAGCAGGACATCCACTCCGTCAAAGAAAGGCTGACTGTTCTGGAAAGGCTGGTACAGGGAGTACAACAGACCGTTCAGCAATTGGTCGATTTAATGACATGTCGTCAAGATGATACAGCTCCGTCTCACTCTGCTTCGTAGTACTGATCTCGGAATACTGTCACACACTCTCACTCTTCTAACTCAGCGTACGAACATTAGTATATTTTTTAATGTTTTATGTTCCCTTGAGTGTATGTGATAGTTCTCTAACTAGCTAGGCTGAAAATATTTTTGTTGATGAACGTCCACGGTTGGACAAACAAAACTAGTTATAATATTTGGGATGATTGTTAAGCTACTGCTGTCTGTAGCATTACACTTTTTGAAAATATGAATATGTTGGTTGCATTTTGAGTATGGCTGAATAGAACTCTTATCTTTAATGCCATATTTTTTATTTCCCCCAGGTTTATCAAGTCTTTGTTTTGGAATGCATATGAAGTCCTGAATGAACTTTTCAATTGCCATACAACTGCTCTATCATATCTAATATGCATCCTTAGGATCTGAATATGATGTTTGTTTCAAAATAAATTCATCTTTGTACATCTGTATCTATTAGTTTCTCCCATGAAATTCATTCTTCAGTCAATATCACTTACTGTACCTTTGCCAATGACTGACAAAAAGGGGGAGAACAGTTTAACACACTCCGAGCGAAAAATTGTATATCTAATGTGTTGCAGGTGTTAGGGGGAGCAGCTGCACCAAGAAAGGGGGAGTTTTGAAGTAAGGGGGAGCGGATACTTCTATAATGTGAACATGGGGTATAAACATTGTAAAATTGTGTAAGTACATGTACACACAATTTAGGGTGTGTCTAGAAGTATTCTAGGGTGTTTTGGGTATTTTGTTACGTAATTAACAAAGGGGGAGATTGAAAGTGCACCTATTTGTGCCCTGGTTTGTCAAGTTACATGAATGGTGTGTCAGACTGGCTGCAGAACTCGATAGGAAGATTATTTCAAGCGTCTGCCTCAACCGGATGTGTGGAAGCTCGCCATAGGTAAATCATAACCTCACATCCCATAACTCAATACACCAGGTAAATTAAACCCTTAAAACAAGATAGACATCTTAGGGTTTTTATGGTGAGAAAACTTTTTCAAAATAGGAAAATCTCTAAGTTTTTCTCACCCTGTCGATTCTATCGAAGCACCCTCGATATGATCGACCTGCACTGTCGATGTCCTCGATACCTTAACGATATTATCGATAAGAGGACCAAAAGTGTCCAGCAACTAAATATTCATCTAGACGGATTTACCGATGTATCGATACATCTATCGATATCATCGATATAAGCACAAATATGTCCAGCAACTTCACAATATTTCTGGACGAATTATCGATGTATCGATACACATATCGATACCATCGATATTCAAATCTCGAGACCATCGGGAATGGCTCGATAAGATCGACAGGCAAATTTTCGGTGCCCCTATTTTTTTAAAGAAAAACTCAAAACTCATCGATATATCGAGGACCGTCCGATATGATCTGAAATCAAATATCAATAAGATCGGAGGTCTATCGATGATGGGCACGCATTTCTTACAGCAGTTATTTCAAGATGTATTTTACTATGATCTGGGGCCCTTCGATTTAATCGATATTCAAATATCGATGATATCGACACCTGATCGATTGCATCGAACTAAGCCATAATCTGTCCAGCAAGTTCAAAGATAAATCTGTTGGAATTATTGATGACTCGACTCAGATCTCGATATCATCGACATTCAAATTTCGATGACCTCGACGGTTCCCCCGATCATTCATGAAAACCTGAAATATTTTCAAAGTCAAGTCTCTCTCATTTTTCATGTGTCGAGGGATCGACCTAGTCATCGATGGAATCGGAGTTCGAAATCCGATGACATCAACAACTGTTTCGATTCATCGTCCTATTGGCAAGGAGTTTCAAAAGCGTATGACATCGAGTCCGAGTCATTGAGCAGACCATCGATGCTATCGATGATATGCATACGCTCGATGATATCGAACCTGCTCGATGATATCGAACTCTGTCATAAATGTGACTGTTTTATATCCGTTGGAACTTCTTGCCAATATATAGAGGACTTGTTCTTTGTTGCTGCAAAAGAGAAAAGAGAGAGCTTTTGTGTGTTTTAACTTGCATCTTATACCTAAAGCCTTTCTCTCTAGGAAAGTTCATCCTCCAATCCACCCTTACCATTGACATTAAATAAAGTGGATTGGGGAATGAACTTCCGCATTCAAGGATCCTCCAGCTATTATCTTATTGGCAAATCATTATGCTGGGATGCCTTGAATGCATAAGAGAGGAACCACTCTATCTTCCTTATAGAAAAATCTTTAGAGAGTAGGATTCCATCTCACCCTTGACCCAACCCGAAGCCAAGCATTGGTATATCATCTTGTGTTGCGGATCAAGGGAGCTGAAGACTCTTCGTCAACAAGGACGAGAAGATCTTTGGCGTTGTGCTTAACTGGACTCATCAACTTATCTGTAAGTATCCTGAGTCCAGAGGACACTTGTGATCATTCCTTCCTAAGTCTTAGTCCTAAGTGGTTCTCACCCTTTGAAGTCCTCAAGGAGGCCTCCGGCGAGAGTGTACGTAGTGGGTGCACTGGGTGGACCCTTGCTCTTGTGTAGGGCATAAACTATTAGGTCCTTGACCTGTGTGGTCTAAAATCTGGGTGCGTTGTGTAGACCCTTGCTCTATGGAGAGCATAAATATCTGGTTAGGAGTGAACCAGTAAAACTCTGGGCTAGAGGTGAACCGCGTAAAACATCTGTAAAGGTTGAAGGTGAACCTGATCTAAAACCTTAGGTTTGAGGTGAACCTTGGGAAACCTCCTTGGTGAAATCCGGTACACTCAAGGGTTGAGTGCGACAGCCGGGAGTGGAGTAGACAAGTAGTCGAACCACTATAAAAATGACTGTGTCTGTGATTGATTTTTGTGCTTGCTCATTTGTATGATTATGCTAACTGCATTCATATCTACTCACACTTCACACACAGTCACATCCATCATAGACTATAACTGCTTCATGCTTATCATTTAAATAGTTCTGTGATTGGATCCTCTACTAAGCTTGGAAGCTAGTAGAGTTACATTGGGCAATCCTAAACATTGCATACCTGTTAGGATTAGAGTGATAGGATTTTTAATATAACTCTTAAATCTTTAAAAAGTCCTATTCACCCCCCTCTAGGACATATTGACATATTCCAACTTCATCTCAAGCAGTCTTCACCGCTATTTCACATATCGATATCATCGATATTCAAAACTCGAGACCATCGAGAGTGGCTTGATAAGATCGACAGGCTGATTTCAGGTGCCTCTGTTTTTAATGAAAATCTCAAATTCCTACGATATATCAATGACTGTCCGATATGATCTGAAATCAAGTATCGATAAGATCGGAGGTCCATCGATGATATCGACAATGGGCGCGCATTTCTTATAGCAGTTATTTCAGGTTGTTTTTAACTATGATCGGGGGCCCTTCGATTTAATCGATATTCAAATATCAATGATATCGACACCCGATCATAGTTAAAAACAACCTGAAATAACTGCTGCAAGAAATGCACGCCCACTATCGATATCATCGATGGACCTCCGATCTTATCGATACTTGATTTCAGATCATATCGGACGGTCATCGATATATCGAAGGAATTCGAGATTTTCATTAAAAAACAGGGGCGCCTGAAATCAGCCTGTCGATCTTATCAAGCCACTCTCGATGGTCTCGAGTTTTGAATATCGATGATATCGATATGTGTATCGATACATCGATAATTCGTCCAGATATATTGTGAAGTTACTGGACATATTTAGTGCTTTTATCGATGATATCGATAGGTGTATCGATATATCAATAGATCCATCCAGATGAATATTTAGTTGCTGGACATTTTGGTCCTCTTATCGATAATATCGTTAAGGTATCGAAGACATCGACAGTGCAGGTCGATCATATTGAGGGTGCTTCGATAAAATCGACAGAGCGAGAAAAACTTAGAGATTTTCCTATTTTGTAAAAAGTTTTCTCACCATAAAACCCTAAGATGTCTATCTTGTTTTAAGGGTTTTAATCACCTGCTGTTTTGGGACATGGGATGTGAGGCTATGATTTACCTATTGCGAGCTTCCACACATCCGGTTGAGGCAGACGCTTGAAATAATCTTCCTATCGAGTTATGCAGCTAGTCTGACTCACCACACACGTAACTTGACAAACCAGGGCACTAGCAGGTGCACTTTCAATCTCCCCCTTTGTCAATTACATGACAAAATATCCAAAACACCATAGAACACTTCTAAACACACCCTAAATTATGTGTACATGCATTTACACAATTTTACAATTTTTTCTAACCCATGTACACATTCTAGAAGTATTTGCTCCCCCTTACTTCAAAAATCCCCCTTTCTTGGTGCAGCTGCTCCCCCTAACACCTGCAACACATTAGATATACAATTTTTCGCTCGGGGTGTTTTGAATTGTTCATGATCAAGGGCCCTACGATTTAATCGATATTCAAATATCGATGATATCAACACCAGATCGATTGTATCGAATGAAGCCATAATCTGTCCAGCAAGTTCAAAGATAAATCAGCTGGATTTATCGATGCCTCGACTCTGATCTCGATGTCATCGACATTCAAATTTCGATGACCTCGACGGTTCCCCTGATCATTCATGAAAACCTGAAATATCTCAAAATCAAGTCTCTCTCATTTTTTAAGTGTCGATGGATCGAACCTGTCATCGACAAAATCCGATGACATCGACAATAGCTTCGATTCATCGACTAATTGGCAAAGAGTTTCAAAAGCATATGACATCGAGTCCGAGTCATTGAGCAGACCATCGATGCTATCGAGAGTATACGCTCGATGATATCGAACCTGCTCGATGATATCGAACTCTGTCATAAATGTAACCGTTTTATATCCGTTAGAACTTTTTGCCTATTTATAGAGGACTTGTCTTTTGTTGCGGTGAGAGAAAGAAGAGAGAGCTTTTAAGTGTTTCAACTTATATCCTATACCTAAAGCCCTTTCTCTCAAGGGAGTTCATCCTCCAATCCACCCTCACCATTGATATTCAATAGAGTGGATTGGGGAATAAACTTCCGTGTTCAAGGATCCTTGAGCTACTACCTTAATGGTAAATCATTATGCTGGGATGCCTTGAATGCATAAGAGTGGAGCTACTCTACCTCCCTTATAGGAAAATCTTTAGAGAGTAGGATTCTATCTCTACCTTGACCTAACCTCAAGCCTTGTCTTGGTATATCTTTTGTGTTGCGAATCAAGGGAGCAGAAGACTCTTCGTCAACAAGGAGGAGGAGATCTTCGGCGTTGTGCTTAACGGGACTCATCAACTTATCTATAAGTATCTAGAGTCCAAGAGGACACTTGTGATCATTCCTTTCTAAGATTGGGTCTTAAGTGGTTCTCACCCTTTGAAGCCCTCGTAGGAGGCCTCCAGCGGGAGTGTACGTTGTGGGTGCATAGAGTGGACCCTTGCTCTTGTGTAGGGCATAAACTGTTAGGTCCTTGTGTAGGTCCTTGACCTGTGTGGTCTAAAATTCGGGTGCGTTGTGTGGACCCTTGCTCTATGGAGAGCATAAACATCTAGTTAGGAGTGAACCAGCAAAACTTTGGGTTTGAGGTGAACCAAGCAAAACCTCGAGTTTGAGGTGAACCGCGTAGAAACTTCCATGTAAGGGTTGAAGGTGAACCTGATTTAAAACCTTAGGTTTGAGGTAAACCCTGGGAAACCTCCTTAGTGAATTTCGGTACACTCAAGGGTTGAGTATGACAGCTGGGAGTAGAGTAGATAAGTAGTCGAACCACTATAAAAATGACTGTGTTTAAGATGATTATTGTCTTTCATTTATGTGATTTCCTTACATGCCTTTATATCTGATTATCTGAGATCACACCTTATACACACACAGTCATATCCTTCACAATCTTGTCTACAACTTGTTTATCTTACAAGTAGGTTGTGATTGGATCCTCTACAAGGCTTGGAAGCCAGTAGAGTTACATTTGGGTAATCCTGAGAATTGTATACATGACAGGATTAGAGTGATAGGATTTTAAATAAATCGTAAACACTTTAAAAAGTCCTATTCACCCCCCTCTAGGACATATTGACATATTCCTACATCAACTAAAGCGGTCTTCACCGCTATTTCAAGAAGGCCGACCGTTTTGAGAACGGCTTGCATTTTGGCCCCCGGAGCCATATCATTGGACACATGCTCCTAATATTTGAGTAGGTCGTGCAGCAGGCTCAGATATATGAGGCGGATTGGGTTGATTCGCAGAGGGCCGGTGAGCAGAGAGGAGACCGAAAGAGGAAGGCCCCCTCCGGTAGCTCTGAGCAGTAGCAGCATCGACCGCGGTAAAGGCGTGCGGCCTGCCCAGCTTTTTGAGCACCAGCAGCACCTCCAGCACCACCACCGGGACAGTTCACAGGCACTTACTTTGGATGCGGTGCAGCAAGACATCGTAGGCATGAGTGTCCCCATCCGCAGCAGTAGCAACAACAGCACTTGCTGCCGAGGTCCCAGCAGCAGCAGCCAGCGAGACCTCCCCTGGAGCAGCAAAGGCAGCATTCAGGCCACCATAACAGCAGCAGCAGCAGTGGCGACCGCAAAGGGGACATGCACCTCCCCAGCAGGCTCAAGGTAGATTTTACAAAGCCTAAAAGGATCCTCAGTCATCAGGAGGGGTCGTCGAGGGTACACTCCTCGTTTTGTCATGTATAGCTCATGTATTGTTTGATTCTGGTGCATCGCATTCCTTTGTGGCCGAGGATTTCTGCCAATCGACCGGTTTGTCGTTAAAGTCTACTCGTGAGGGTTTGTCAGTATCGACGCCCTTGGGGAAGACCATAGTGTTTGGCTACTTTTGCACATCTTGCCCTGTTCTGGTAGGGGAGACATTTTTGCCTATCGATCTGTTTGTTCTGCCGATGTCCAAGTTTGATGTTGTAACACCCCAATTCCCAGAACCCGAGTACACTACTCATTTTCCAAAAACCTGAGTGTTAACCTCTGAAAACACCCAAATTCCATGTACATTTTTTTTCTTTTATCAGATTTGATAATATAGTGGGATGAAAATAAATCAGATGTTAGAGGGAGTCCAAATATACATAACCAATGTTTCAAGTGGTTACCCAAAAACTTATACAAACCAATTGTCTTAAGTTTTACAAACATAACAGTATAGATTAAATACAAATAAAATTAGGAATGGAGAGTCGCAAGACCATCTAGCTCCTCTCATTCCACCTAAACACTAGTGTACGCATCACATGCGTCTCCTGTACACTGAGTATGATTCAATAGCATCAATGGTTATCCAGTGAGGTATAACCCCCAAGATTTATCGTATCATCAAGATAATTAAGCATAGTTATCAGAGATAGTATATAATAAATATTACACAATGATTATTATGGGAATCAGATAAGGTTCATCAGATACGCATTCATTAAATAAATTATACAAAATAATCTTGTTTAAATGCATGGATGCATGCACATGCTCACAGACCTGGGATGCACATCCAGCTGGTAAAAAGTCACCCAAGGAGAACTAGACACCCGAAAAAATACTCAAAGGTACGCCTAAGGAAAACTAGCCACCCGGAAAAGACTATGCAATGAGGTCGCCCAAGGAGAACTAGCCACCCGAAAAAATACTCAAGGTACACCCAAGGAGAACTAGTTACCCGAAAAAGCCCATAATAATATATAGATCACCCAATGAGGACTAGTCACCGGAAAAGTACACAAAGGTATGCCCAAGGAGAACTAACCACCCAGAAAAGACCATAATATATGCCATGAAAATGCATGATTAGCCCAACCATTATTATTCCAATTTTAAACAATCATTTTAAGAAGGCTCAAAGGTCACTATGGGGGGTTTGTCACCCAGCATAGGCTGACAGCTTAGGCATAGTGTCCCATTCCACCATTCCTGGCTTATGAGACTATCAATTATGACATTTTAAGGGTAACATCTTCAACTAGTGGCTAATCATAGTTCGACGAGCGGAACTTACCATCAAAAGGTTATTTAATAATAATTCATTAAAGGCACAAAGGCAAGTAGCCAATCAAAGCCATAAAGGACAAATAGCTTATCAAGGCCGCAAATGGGCAAATATAAGCCGCACAGGGCAATTAAACCATCCCAAGGATGTGATAAAAGAAGATCATCTTAAAAGCCTCTTAGGCAATAAATAGTCCATAAGATGGTAATTCCACAACAAAACTCCATTTGACTTATAAGACGAAATAGCCACTAATAAGAAGATCTCCAAACATCCATACAGTAATCTCAAGTGGTAAAACAAGCCACAACAAATTCAATACACATCCGTATACCATGTTACATTTAAACCAGGATAGAGATAATCGCGATCTATAGCATGTACAGATACTTGAATGTAAATCCAATGATTAGTCATTCATGAAGAATCATTCAATTAGAAATTAACATTTAATAGCATTATATTAAGCAATCAATGAAATAAATAGACTAAGTTAACTATCAAGACGTAGAAAAGCTTGAAGGGTAATCCTCACCTATAAAGTAAGTGATTGCGCATGAATGCTCCATTGCACGAATCCAACTTGGACGGTTTAAATCTAAGCTCCGCACCCATCTACGGTTAAGATCTAACCTCAGACTTGATCTCCAGCCTACGTTTAAGGTTAGTCATTTTAGGAATTCTAAAATCTGATTTGTGCAACGGATGAAAATGAGTAGTAGAGGTTATAATTGATGATGATAATAACACTACTTAGTATAACTATCTAATATAAATTTATAACCTTAATTATAATAGCAATAGGATGATATTAATCGCTAATTTTAAATGATTTTAATAATGAAAGTAATTAATGATAAAAATTTGATTTGTGAAGGGAATGTAACAGCTCACCTGCATTGACTCGGTTGAGTCAACTCGACTAACCATTCCTCCTAGTTTCTCTCTTCTCTTTTCCTCTTTCTCCCTCTTTAATCAATTCCCTTCCTTCTTCCCTGCTTCCTCATGCAAGCCCAGCACCCTCTGGACTCGGTGCAAACACATCAGACCCAACCCGTGACTTGAGCGAGTCGAGTCAGCAACTCACGTCCTCCTCTTTCCCCTCCTTTCTTCCCCTTCTCTTTTCTTTTACTCTTTTCTTCCCTTTTCCTTTACTCTCTCTTTCTTTCCCTCTCTCTACCTGCTGGGACTCCAGCTAGACCCAGGCTCGGCCCATGCCCAACTCAACCCAGTTGGGGTAATGACACGACAGCGAGTCGGTGGGTTTGGTTTGAGTAAAGACGAAGCAGCACATCGCCTCACTCTCTCTCACTCTATCTTCTCTCCTTCTTCTCTGCTTCTTCTCCTCCTTTTTCTTGTTCTTCTTCTTCCTATTTGATTGGACAAACTGGGAGAAGACCCAAAACTTAGCCCGACTCGGTGTGACCCGAATTGAGTTAGCTCCACCCAATGCGATAGTCGAAACGGTGCCCTTCCTCCATTTCTCCCTTCTGATTTTTCTTCTTTTTCCTTTCTTTTCTGATGTTAGAAGCAACCAGAAGAAGTCCTGGATTGGTCCGACGATGCAGCGACTTGGACCGAGTCGACCCAATCTGATGTGGCAGTCGAAACGGCACTCACTCCCAACGCTATGGCTTTCCATTCTTGAAAGGAAGCCCTAAGAGATGGCCTTTAATAGGCTATCCTTAACCCTATTCTGGAAAGTTCGAGCATAACTAATCGGGTGATTAGTTACGGATGGGTTATTTTAACTAAAGAGTTTTATTTGTTAAACTCATATTCTATTAGCATTACTTCAATCCAACTCCGTAGGTGGTCTCCTGGCAACATGGCCCACCAGATCAACATCTCAAATCAGGAGGTGGGACCCACTTAGAGAAGATGGGTCATTCTTCTTAACGCGGAAGGAGACCCAGCCATTAATGGTAGATTATTATTCAATAGCTAAACTTATGATCTACTGCACATAGACGGTTCTGATTGGACCACTAGACACTGTGGGACCCACTAGATGCATTGCCATTAGGGTTTCGAGTCACGGTTTCAGTATGCGGCATCACTTGTCGTAAAGAAAATCCTAAAGTCTACGTGGATTGTAAGGCGGAGATGTGTTGTGGTGGATGGCTGAGATGGAAAGGGAAGAGAGAGAATCTCACACGTAGTTGGCCAGCCTAACAGGACAACGCACGGAACCGGTGCCTATTTTTGAAACAGAGCTACACGCACACTGTCAACTTGTGCCACAATTCGTATGCATGCCTATGTATTCCAACTTGTGGAATCAACTAGGGTTTTGTCATGGACACGCCCCAAACATAATGGACAGTTCAGATCGTTGTTTTGATTTGTGGTGGTGGGCCACTATCGAACCCAAACAGACATTATCCGTTCATTTGCTTGCGGTGGGAAAAGTTCAAAAGGAAGGAATTTCCGTCCTAGCTCAGGTTAAAGTGCAATTGACCATAGTGACGGTCCCATGCACCACGGGTGTACACCAAGTATGAAGGTGGGATCCATGGTGATATTTTGTTGAATCTACACCGTCAAATCCAGTCCACAACTCATAATAGGTCATCAAACCGATTTTCTAGTAGACCTAACTGTCAGATGGGCCATAAATTTAGGTTTTGGCCCCTAATTGCCGAGTTTCATTCATCCACTAGTCAGATTGCATTCAAATCGACCATTCACGGCTATGACGGTCCTAGGGATTCTAACAACTATTTGGATGAGTCCTTAGCTGTTGGGTTCAAAACTAGATGGTCATCATTTTCACTATTAGTGATTGTTAGTAGTGTAGGTTCTATTATTAGGTTAGGGTTTGGGTTGGGTATGAGTTGTTACAACAATTCAAAAGTGGGGTCCACATTTATGTTTTGTGGAATCCACCTCGACCATAGTTTGGCGAGATCATGTTAGGCTAGGGGCCAAAATATGGGGTGGATCCGAGGTTCTGTGTGACCACATCATTTATCAACGTGGGGCTTAGGTTCACCGTTGAACCAAGCCATTACAGGAAATTAGTTACGTGCATGACACATGCAATCACATAGCTTCTTGATTTTTGCGAACGACTGGGCAAGGTCCAACGTGATGTTTGGTGAGCAATCTGCTCCGTTCACCGACTTCAGCTCGCTATGTGGACCACGAGCCCAAGTTTTAAGTAGATCTGAGCTCTGGGTGGGCCACACGTTGCAAGAATGTATAGGTGAAAAATGTTGCAACATTGCTAGGCATATGAGTTTGAATCATATAATTACAATTATGCCCCTCTCCCTTATTATAAATTTTATCGTTCGTGTCTCCTAGCTTCAACGTGCAAATAGGATGAAATTTCACCAACATTTGTTATCATCCGTGCTCTTTCTAATGCCTAAGTTTGGGCCTTGATCGCATACTAACAACATAGATGCCACTTCAATGGACCATACCACTCCGAGTTTTAATGTGACGTTTATATACATTTAGTTACAGTATTATCCAGTAATTTGGACTTGTGTTCTAAGATCTTCCAACTGAGTGGTTTATTCTAATGTTTAGATGGTCCGTTCGGCGGCTCCCAATATGATGGACGGCTAGATGACATGCTAAAAATAGGAGAACTTGATGGTTAGCACTCTGATCATGTATGTAGGTGGATGTATGGTCAGTTTTGAAAATAGATGAACACAAGATGAGTTTCTGGATTGATTAGGGGTAGGACATGCATAGTACCGTTAGATTTGAGTGACTTGTTCACATGTGTAAATTCCTCTGATTTCAGTTCTAATGGTGGTTTAAGCATATTCATATGTGGTAAACAAGATGAACAGATTAGAATCTTGATCTAATAAGTGTATGGACGGATGTAGAGGTCAAGTAGCTAGTTTACTATGATCTAAGGGCTGAAATTTGAGGTGTACGGTTAATTTATGATGATTAGGCATGACATAAAATTTCACATGAAACGGACTATGGGAACCATGTGATCTAGTGTTCAGGGGTCTAGGTTAGTGGCAATTTTGTAATTACTACAAATCTATGAGTTTTGGGAAATCTAATGGCTCCACATGGTTATAGACATGTTTCTAAGCAATTCTTACAAACGAACATATATCTAAATCATTATGGATAGGGAGTTATTCGTCACATCATCTAAGGAAAAGTATTTATGTTAAATCATGTGATGGATGGGCTTGTCTTGAAATTCAACGGTCAAATGGCTTGATTTATGAATGAAGATCATTCCCAACGGTTAAGTTAGTGTTAGGGTAAGGATATAAGGCTAGAATAGTTGGATTGGTATCGTACACATGTATATGTCATGTTGAATCTTATGGTAACGCTCGAGGACTTTCAATGCCCGAGTATTAAAAAGTTCAGGGTGTTACAGATGTCATCCTGGTCGTGGATTGGCTCGCCGAGTACCATGCCATATTGTACTACTCTGTGAGGACAGTCACGTTTTGTATACCCGGCGTGCCGCAGTTCTAGTTTGTAGCCGAGTCTAGTAGAGAGCAACTCTCTTGCCTCATGTCATGTGCCGTTGAGGAGCCAGTCACCTTGTATATCGATCAGTTGTCGGTCGTCTGTGGTTTTTTCGATGTATTTCAGGAGATTCTGGGGTTACAACCTCATCGGCACACTGAGTTTTAAATCGATCTCATGCTCGGTACCGCGCCTATTTCAAAGGCCCCGTATTGTATGACACCATTGGAGTTGTGTGAACTGCAGAAGCAGTTGGATGAGTTACGCAAGTTGGGCTTTATCCGTCCAAGCAGTTCACCGTGGGGAGCGCCGGTACTCTTCGTGAAGAAGAAGGATGGCTCGTTGAGGCTTTGCGTGGATTACCGCGAACTCAACAAGGTCATGATTAAGAACAAGTACCCGCTTCTGAGGATTAATAATTTGTTCGATCAGCTGCAGGAGGCGTAGTTCTTTTCGAAAATAGACCTGTGGTCCGATTATCATCAGGTTCATGTCCAAGAGGAGGATATCCTGAAGACAGCATTCAGGACGCGCTATGGTAATTTTGAGTTTCAGGTCATATCCTTCGGACTGACCAATGCGCCCGTAGTGTTTATGTAGTTGATGAACCAGGTCTTCCATCTGTATCTTGATCAGTTTGTTGTGGTATTCATCGATAACATCCTGATATATTCGAGGACCCATGAGGAGCATGAACTGTATTTGGAGATTACCCTGCAGACCCTCCATGCACATCAGCTTTATCTGAAGTTGTAGAAGTGCGAGTTCTGGCAGGAGGTGAAGTTCCTCGGTCACATGGTGACGAGGTAGGGCGTGGCAGTAAACCCTTTGAAGATTGAAGCTGTGCGTCAGTGGGGCCAGCCCACGAACCGTCCGAGATCTGCAGTTTCCTTAGTTTAGCGGCTATTACCGACATTCATTGAGGGATTCTTCCGAATTGCAGCCCTGTTGACCAGGTTGACCGAGAAGGGCACTAAGTTCGTTTCGAGCGACGATTGTGAGCTAGCATTCACAGAGCTGAAG
Organism: Magnolia changhungtana; assembly: GCA_030180095.1. Lineage (NCBI taxonomy): Eukaryota > Viridiplantae > Streptophyta > Magnoliopsida > Magnoliales > Magnoliaceae > Magnolia > Magnolia changhungtana. Next base: position 5,866,357 of record JASAUF010000303.1, read on the forward strand.
GACCGTCTTACGTCCGCACCATTCCTCACTCTTCCCTCTAGGAGTAAAGGATTCATGGTTTTTACCAATGCTTCACATATTGGCTTGGGTGCTGTCCTGATGCAGCACAGGATGCCCGTAGCCTTTGCGTCTCACCAGCTCAAGGTCCATGAGCAGAACTACCCCACGCATGATCTAGAGTTGGCTACAGTTGTCTTCGCAATAAAGGTGTGGAGGCATTATCTTTATGGGGTTAGGTTTGAGCTCTTCTCTAACTATAAGAGCTTGAAGTATCTCTTCTCGCAGTCAGAGTTGAACATGAGGCAGAGCGCTGGATGGAGCTCCTAAAGGATTATGATTTCGATCTTCAATACCATCCTGGCAAGGTGAACATGGTGGTGGATGCCCTTAGCCGTTAGCCATGGGTCTTGGTAGCGCATATGATGGTTCAGGAGTGGAGGATGCTCGAAGATGTAGCTGAGTACGACTTCGAGTTTAGTCTGTAGTCTGCCATCGTTCAGTTATCGAGCTTGTTGATTCAACCCTCTCTTATCGCAAGGGTAATTGAGGCTCAGCAGACAGATCAGTCATTACAGGATTACCGAGCAAAGGCCGCATCTGAGGAGTAGTCAGATTGGCAGGTTGGGTTCGATGGTGGACTTCATTTCAGAGGCCGATTGTATATCCCGGATGTTCCAGAGTTGTGTAGGGATCTGATGACCGAGGCACATCGATCGAGGTTTACTATTTATCTCGGCTCCACGAAGATGTATCGTGACATGAGGAGGCAGTATTTTGGAGTAGGGATGAAGCGCCAGATTGCCAATTTTGTGGTCGAGTGTGACACGTGCCAGTGTATTAAGGTCGATCATCAGAGACCCTCATGTCCCTTGTAGCCATCGAGTGTCCCGTTGTGGAAGTGAGAGCACGTATCCACAGATTTTATCATGGGATTGCCGAGGACTCAGCGCGGTCATGACGCCATCTGGGTTGTCATCGATCGTCTGACGAAGTTGGCGCACTTTCTTGCGATTCATGTAACTTAGCCTTTGGACCGTCTTGCTAGGTTATTCATTGATGAGATTGCGAGACTTCACGATGTTCCAATTTCGATCATTTCTGACCGAGATCCGAGGTTCACGTCTCAGTTTTGGAGGAGCAGTCAGAAGGCGATGGGGTCTGCCTTATAGCTCAGCACCGCGTATCATCCACAGACCGATGGGTAGACCTAGAGGGTCAACCAGATCCTTGAGGATATGCTTCAGGCTTGTGTGATCGATTTCTCGACTAACTGGGATAAGTACCTGCATTTGGCTGAGTTTGCGTATAACAACAGCTACCAGGCATCTATTGGCATGGCTCCTTTCAAGGCATTGTGTGGTAGGCTATGCAGATCTCTGAGTTGCTGGACCGAGGTTGGAGAGCATCGTCTCTTAGGTCCCAAGTTTATTTAAAGGACATCAGAGGCCATCAATATCATTAGGTAGAGGATCCGCACAGCTCAGAGCTTGTAGAAGAGTTTTGTTGATCGTTGGCGTCGTCCCTTAGAGTTTTTCATAGGGGACCATGCGTATCTTAAGGTCTTACCCATGAAAGGTATGGTTCGTTTTGGAGCAAAGGGTAAGCTTGCCCCAAGATTCATTAGACCCTTCGAGATCACTAGGCGCATTGGGAAGTGTGGGTCAGACATATTTTTCATGATAGATTGGCAGCCTTTAGAAGTTTGTGAGGATGCTTCTTACATTGAGCAGCCAATTCGTATCTTTAATCGAAAGGAGCAGGTCCTCCGGAACAAGGTCATTCCCTTGGTGAAGGTTCAGTGGGGTCATCATAGTGTAGGTGAGGCATCTTAGGAGTGAGAGAGTGAGATACGCGAGCGCTATCCCCATCTCTTCGATGATTGTTTGTACTTTGATTATATATGATGTTATGATTTCTCTTTCCTTTCGTTATGAGCTCTGTTTAGTTGCGTTATACTGTAAATTTCGAGGATGAAATTTTTATTAGGAGGGGAGAGCTGTAAGGCCTGTATCTTAGTATCATACCGTTCCACTAACTCCTGCAATCCTCTCCGTCGAATTTCGACGACCCATGACCTATAGACAGCGATTGTGCACAACCTTAAGTTGCATCCCTAAGACTAGAGTCGACTTGACTCAAAACTTATACAGCCGCAACTGCATCATCGCGGCATCTTGCGCACCAATGCGATACCTAGGTTAGGAGTTGTGAGCCCATGTATATTTTGATGAAACACAGCACATTGAAAATCCTGAGAGAGGAATCTCTACCCATCCTTTCACATCAACTAGTCAAGTACAACCCATGACTAGCCCATGCCTTTCTTCCCACCAAGACAAGCAACACATTCCCAAAGTCAACTCTCATGTCACTCCTCTTACACCACCATACCTTCCACCCCATCCTTTCTTACACACCCATCCCTCTCTCCTTCCATCTCCCATGTTTCACTCATTCCATTCTCTACCATTCCCTAGCAACCAAGAGAAGAAAATTCCTAAGGAGAGAATAGAAGTTAAGTGTTAGACCCATTTTCCTACCCGATCTCACCATCCAATCATCCAATCTTCATCATCCATGATTAAAGTGGAAGCTTGATGGCCCACCTTGATGCATGTTGATGGCCCACCTTGATGCATCTGTGATTCTTTCTCTCTCTCTCTATCTCTCTCTTTCCCTGTTGATGGCCCACCTTGATGCATGAGTTTCATCCATGTTGTCCTATTGAGGGACGCCCTTGCTGCCTAAATCAGGGCCCACTTTACTGGTCATCCAGCCGTTCCACCCTGCCGCCCGTTTTTGGGGCAGGCCTGGAAGAAGGGAAAACACGAATATGAATTTGATTTAGAGTGGGGTGGCCCACTCACGTGGGACCCACCTTAATATATGTGTTGTATCCACACCGTCCAGCAAGTGGGATGGTGGGACCCACCTGAATGTATGTATTATATCCACATCATCCAGCAGGTGGGACGGTGGGACCCACCCTGATGTATGCGCTGTATCCACACCGTCTAGCAGGTGGGACAGTGGGACCCACCAAGATGTGTAAGGCCCGTGTGAGGCCTATTGTGATGTGTGAGGCCCATTGTGATGTGTGGGGCCCACCATGATGTGTGTGTTGTATGCACACTATCCATTCATTTATACGGACCACCTTATGCAAGCCGACCATGATGTATGAGTTATACGCCCATTATGGGGCTGCCTTGTGAGGCCCACCATGTGTGAGTAATGTGAGCACACTGTCCACCCATTTTCTAGATATTTGGAGGGCCGACAAAAAGTGCACATGCTAGTGCCCTAGTTTGTCAAGTTACGTGTATGGTGAGTCAGACTGGCTACAGAACTCGATAGGAAAATTATTTCAAGCGTCTGCCTTAATTGGATGTGTGGAAGCTCACAACAGGTAAATCATAGCCTCACATCCCATGTCCCAAAACACCAGGTGATTAAAACCCTTAAAACAAGATAGACATCTTAGGGTTTTGTTGTGAGAAAACTTTTTCAAAATAGGAAAATCTCTAAGTTTTTCTCACTCTATCGATTCTATCGAAGCACCCTCGATATGATCGACCTGCACTATCGATGTCCTCGATACCTTAACGATATTATCGAAAAGAGGGCCAAAAGTGTCCACCAACTAAATATTCATCTGGACAGATTTATCGATATATCGATACACCTATTGATATCATCGATAAAAGCACTAAACATGTCCAGTAACTTCATAACATATCTGGACGAATTATCGATGTATCGATACACATATCAATACCATCGATATTCAAATCTCGAGACCATCGGGAGTGGCTAGATAAGATCGACAGGCAATTTTCCGGCGCTCCTGTTTTTTAAAGAAAATCTCAAAATTCATCAATATATCGATGACCGTCCGATATGATCTGAAATCAAATATCGATAAGATCGGAGGTCCATCGATGATATCGATGGTGGGCGCGCATTTTTTACAGCAGTTATTTCAGGATATTTTTAACTATGATCGGGGGCCCTTCGATTTAATCGATATTCAAATATCGATGACATCGACACCTGATCGATTGCATCGAACTAAGCCATAATCTGTCCAACAAGTTGAAAGATAAATCTGCTAGAATTATCGATGCCTCGACTCAGATCTCGATATCATCGACATTCAAATTCCGATGACCTCGACGGATCCCCCAATCATTCATGAAAATCTGAAATATTTTTAAAGTCAAGTCTCTCTCATTTTTCATGTGTCGAGGGATCGACCCTGTCATCGATGGAATCGGAGTTCGAAATCCGATGCCATCGACAACTGTTTCGATTCATCAACCATTTGACAAAGAGTTTCAAAAGTGTATGACATCGAGTCCGAGTCATCGAGCGGACCATCGATGCCATCGAGAGTATACGCTCGATGATATCGAACCTGCTCGATGATATTGAACTCTGTCATAAATGTGACCGTTTTATATCCGTTGGAACTTTTTACCTATTTATAGAGGACTTGTCTTTTGTTGCTGTGAGAGAAAGAAGAGAGAGCTTTTGAGTGTTTCAACTTATATCCTATACTTAAAGCCCTTTCTCTCAAGGGAGTTCATCTTCCAATCCACCCTCACCATTGATATTTAATAGAGTGGATTGAAGAATGAACTTCCGCATTCAAGGATCCTCCAGCTACTACCTTAATGGCAAATCATTATGCTGGGATGCCTTGAACACATAAGAGAGGAACCACTCTATCTTCCTTATAGGAAAATCTTTAGAGAGTAGGATTCCATCTCACCCTTGACCTAACCCGAAGCCAAGCATTGGTATATCATCTTGTGTTGCGGATCAAGGGAGCTGAAGACTCTTCGTCAACAAGGAGGAGAAGATCTTCGGCGTTGTGCTTAACGGGACTCATCAACTTATCTGTAAGTATCCAGAGTCCAGAGGACACTTGTGATCATTCCTTTCTAAGTTTTGGTCCTAAGTTGTTCTCACCCTTTGAAGTCCTCAAGGAGGCCTCCGGCGGGAGTGTACGCAGTGGGTGCACAGGGTGGACCCTTGCTCTTGTGTAGGGCACAAACTGTTAAGTCCTTGTGTAGGTCCTTGACCTGTGTGGTCTAAAATCTGGGTGCGTTGTGTGGACCCTTGCTCTATGGAGAGCATAAACATCTGGTTAGGAGTGAACCAGTAAAACTCTGGGTTTAAGATAAACCGCGTAAAACCTCTGTAAAGGTTGAAGGTGAACCTGATTTAAAACCTTAGGTTTGAGGTGAACCCTGGGAAACCTCCTTAGTGAAATCTGGTACACTCAAGGGTTGAGTGCGATAGCCGGGAGTGGAGTAGACAAGTAGTCGAACCACTATAAAAATGACTGTGTTTGTGATTGTCTTTCCATATGTGTGATTCATGACAATGCATTCATATTCATATATCTGAACACATCTCACACACACACAGTCATATCCAACATAGACTAAGTTGCATATTATTATATCTTGATTAGTTTATGATTGGATCCTCTATTTGGCTTGGAAGCTAATAGAGTTACATTTGAGTAATCCTGAGAATTGCATATATAATAGGATTAGAGTGATAGGATTTTTAAATAACTCATAAATCTTGAAAAAGTCCTATTCACCCCCCTCTAGGACATATTGACATATTCCAACTTCTACTCAAGCGGTCTTCACTGCTATTTCACCGACGGCCCCATGATGATTTAGATTCTAATCCTAAGTGGACCGTACGCTAAGAGACAATGGTGGTTAAATGTCCACCATTGTAAACTTCCGTAAGGCCCATTGTTAAGCCCATTTTCACCCATACCTTATTGGGCTAACCCAAACTGTTGGGCCCCCATTGATGATGGTGCTTTCTACCATAACTTGTAGTAATTATCCAAACCTTGGAGCCCACCTTGTATTCATATCAGGCCCCATAGGAAGGCCCAGTTTATTGTATGATAAAGGGTGAGGAAGCCAACTTGTTGTACATAGTTTCACTCTCTCAACTCACCTTGTTGTATAGCCATTAGACTCACCCATGAGGCCCATTCTTTATGTAAGTATAATGCCTAGGCCATCCATTGAGAGTACATCATCACCCCTTGTCGTAGATAAAAGAATATGTGGTATCAAATTTGGTATATCCACTGATTAATACATCATCACCCCTTGTCGTAGATGGAAGAATATGTGGTATCAGGTTTGGTATATCTACTGTTTAGAGCCTATCTGGATGTTTGGGCTAGATCCGTCGTCCCTCTGTGGACCCCGCCATGTATTTAGGTCGATTATTGTTTATATCTGATAATCATGTTAGTATACTTAGTTTAGTAGGACACACTGAGAACATGCTTAGTATTACATCATGATACACGCCTATACGCATCATTTGTATGCCTGTTGTGAAGAATGATTGATCATAGAATTTACCGTTGGACTGAGTTATTTAGGGAACTCCTTGTGAGACGGAGTTGCCCCACATGATCACGCGATATGCGCAGGTTTGATGCAAGACTGGATGGTATGACTCATGTATCTCACATTTTATGTGACGTGATCACTTGACGACCTAGCGATGTCAGGGTTGTGTCCTACACAGACATATCGTGGATGATCAGATTGGATACCGAAAATATTTAGTTTTAGCACTGTGGGCGCTTAGGATGTCCTTAGGTAAAAGTCCCAGAACCCTTTAGGTAGCAGGAGATGCTCCAACGTCTAGATCGAGTGGATACATGAGCGCACGAGTGCCAAATACCAGTAGGCCGCGTTTCCCACTATGTCGTGGTCGGTTCTGAAGAGGGTGTGGCCTTATTCGCTCGAGTGAGGGGACTGTAAGCTAGGCTAATCTGACTAACTCGTAAATGGGTCTGTTATCGACGAGCCGGGTAAGTATTGGCAGACTACTAGCTAGGCGGGTAGTGAGGTCTTTTCCACTCGCTGGTTATGCGGCTAAGAAGGTGGCAGCTAGTGTGGAGTGTACTAGACCCCGGTAATATTCCAAAGACAAACTGTATTGACATGTGGACTTGATGAGGACCTGCATGCATACATTGCATCTTGCATATGACATTTGGCTACGTAGGTGTAACACCCCGTACTTTTCAGTACTCAGGTGTTACCGTATAAAAAAATTTAGAATAAATACAAACCTAGCTTAAGCAAATGATCACGTGCATTTCAGTCTAAATCCAACCATTGAAAGTAATCTCTATCCACATATTAAACTATTCCTTTAATTGATTCTCAAAATGGTCCATCTCAACCATCTATTACAACTTTGATTCATAAATCAAGTCATCTGGCCATTTAGTCTCGATGAAGAAAATCATCTCATCATGAAATTAGCATTTATCATCAGGAACATCGTGTTGCTAAAATCTTAAGGGCTATGAAGGTCCAAACACTGCCCTATTAGACATATTAAACCATATGTTATTAATCTTGGGTACCAGATCATCAAGATCCACCACCTAACCAATTCACATCATAACAGTGTGCAATCGAACCAGTGACCGCAATACCAACCATCAGACCCCGAGATATGGTAGACCTTTATAAAACACAAATAGATATAAATTATTTGCTAATGACCTAATCATATAATCGCATGATGAGCTATATGAACAAGTAAACTGTACGTAGCCACCTTCAGGACATGAGCCAACAAATCCACACGTTAAGAGTTGTCTTCGTTCACAGAGTAAGTCAATCAAACCATCCATCCTACGTCTTAAGGCCCGGATCAACAGATCCATCATTCATCTAACATTAAAAACTCCCACAGATGTACATCACTTATCATTATGATTAGGCCACTTGATTACTAAACTTTCTAATGATTTTCACCTAAACTAGGCTGAGAACCCTAGGAATCATCACTGATCATATTTCGTAACGATATGACCGTCAGATCTTCATAGATCATAAAATAACCTATGTATTTAGAAAGTATGGCCCACCTAAGTGTTAGATCATCTTTGATCAAGGGCCCTGCTTGAGAACATTCAAGTGGAATGAGCGGAGTGGATCTTACCCAACATCGCTATGGACCCCACGTTGGTGGTGTGCATGCACTGGAGCTGTGTACACCCGCTATGCAATAGAAGCGAAGGTTTGACCCGACAGATTCCCGAAAAGGATGGGTTTCTCCCTCCTTCCCGCTTACGGTCGTATGAAACGACTCATTTTTCTTCCCTTCTGTTGATCGATGATTGCTTGCCTCCAAGTGCAGAGGTTTGTAAGTAATATCCCATAAATACAGGATCGATCCCACTGGGAGATGAATTGTGAGAATGAGAAAATCAAATGCAAAACAAACTAAGTAATTAAAAATAATAATAATAAATAAATAATAAAAAACTAAACTGATGATTTGATTTTAGGAGTTTTAAATGGATGTAATTCAACCGAATTAAAACAACACCCAAGCTTCAAAGTTCCACACATAAGTTAATGCTCCAAAATCATGATGACTTAGATAACACAATTAGGATCCGAGCACTATGGTCGGCCTAATCGAAAAATAAAATAGTTTAAATATTTTAATACATGATATAAAAGATTAGAAAATCATGGATTTGCACCAATGATATATATTCTCAAACGTCGGTGATTTTAAGAATTCAATATCAATGAGATAATGAAAATTAAAGAATACAACAGGTTGAGAACCTCTCCTATCTAGGAAATCTAATTGATCTAGGATAAGCCTATCCATCAATGTAGATCTCATATGATGGAAACATATGGATCTCACATTATGATAAAAAAACTAAACTTAAACAATAGATAACATGCATACACCATTCTTCTCATCATTAAAAGAATCATTCATCATAACTTAAAAAATTATTAAACCCATGTGCTTCCCTTCTAGCTTGGGCTAGAGGGAACTTAGAAAAACATAATTAAATTGCAGAAATAAAAAGCAACAAGAAAATAAATAAATGCAAATAGAAAAGATCTAAAAATTAAAAAAAAAAACTTATAAAACTTTAATAAAATTAAAAACCCTAATCTTGCTTTGGGATGCCTTGAATGATGCTTAGGAATGCTCTGGGAAGCCCTATTTATAAGTGGGAAACTCTAATTTTCGTACAAAGTTGAAAAACTCTAGAAACCGCCTCAAATATACGCAGCTTCCCAAAATAGACTTCATGCTGCACAGTTTCGTTAAAATAGTCTTCACGCTGCGTGGTTTCTCAAAATAGACTTCAGAGTTTCAGAATACACTTTTTCAAGAGGATTTTAGGATTCTTCACTTCAAATCTTTGATTCTCTTCATTCCTCACTTGGTTTTCTTAGATCATTGGCATGTGAATTCTTCAATCTTGGTATCCTAAGATTCATCCCTTGCATTGGTAAATCTCGAGCATCAAATCCATGCTTTTAGTACCCTTTTTCAATCCAAGCTCTTAAATTCACCTTGCAACACATACATGAGTAAAATAGAACATTAAGCTGATTCATGTTCATAAAACCAAGATATAAATGGGGAAAATTATGCAATATTTAAGTCTCAACACACCCCCCAACTAGCATTTTGCTAGTCCCGAGCAAAATAAGCGAAGAAAAATTAAAATTAAAATTAAAATTAATTCTAGAAACAAAATTAAAACAAAAAAAATTTTAACTACTCCACTTTCGCAGGTAATCTCGATTGCATTTAGCATATGCAATAGGCGTTTAAATCCTTAGGTTTCTCCTAGTGGACGAATTATAGTCTGGTGAGGCTTTCCAAAAATGTTATCCACAAACATTGAAAACATGAAAAATAGTTCAACACTCCGAAATTTATATAATTATGCCTCCATTCATTATGTGAATTCCAAAACAAAACAATACTTAACCTAAGTCCGAAGTTAGTTAGAATCTTAATTTCTTAATCCATTACATACATGAGTTCAGAGACCTAATCAAATTTTAGAATAGTTATGATCCAATATACTTAGGTGCTTGTGACACTTGTCTAACTTTGAGAAATATGCATGTTCTCTATCCTAACTCCTTTCAATCATCCCAAGAATATGAAATATCTAGTTATTTCATTTCCTTCATGTCATTTCTTCTTTTATCATCATATCCTCATTATTATATACCACCCTTAGATGAAGATTCCCACCGGGTTTGCTTCATAACCTAAGGTATTGTACTTGTAATGGTAACAGTAACGGATACTTAAGTATCCTTACTCCGAATTACTGACACGATTGCTATGGTCATTGCATTAATGCTCTATAATAAAATTTTCTTTTTCCATCACTTTTTTCCTTCAATATTTTCTCTTTTAAGCATATATCAATGATACTAGTTTATTCAACTTTGTTTGAATCAAAAGTTGTTATTTTAGTTCACATATCATATTCCTCACTTAGTTAGCTAGGGTGTATTATAAATTCAATACATCAAATTACAACTCACTTTAAACTAGTGATTAAATAACTGAACTCAAGTCTATAATTTTTAGTTATCAAAATTCTAGCTACTATCGACCTAGACAAAGTATTAACTTTGCCTTTGGAATTCGCATAATATCATGTTCATATTCTTGTATATAAACATATTATTTTGAAAATGTTGAAAAAAAATTTCCATAAACCTAAAAAATAAACTGAAACCTTAAAAAAAATAATAATAAACTGAAACCTAAAAAAAAAAAAAAAACTCACATGGATGACTATCCACACCCCCCAACTTAAAATCTACATTGTCCCCAATGTAATGATAATGTAATGCAGAGAACAAAAAAATAAAAGAAAGGATGGATAGTACCTACCATGAAGAACTCACCTGCTAGGTGACACTAAAAAAATTTGAATATAAAACAAATCCTACACAAATGCTTCGTCAGACTAGGAGCATCAATCTGAATATTCTGGCTCATAAAGAGGGACAGATTCCTCTCCCAAATGAAAGTTTTCCACATAAGGCTTCAATCTCTAACCGTTAACCTTATACACATTGTCATTACGTGGATTCTGAATTTCAACAGCCCCATGAGTATAAACATTCTTCACAATGAAGGGGCCTGTCCATCTTGATCTTAACTTTCCCGGAAAGAACTGGAGACAGGAATTGTACAATAGAACCTTTTGCTTAGGTTCAAAATTCTTCCTCAGGATGTTTTTATCATAAAAAGCTTTGGTCCTCTCTTTGTAGATTTTAGAATTTTCATAGGAGTCTCTCCTTAGCTCCTTTAATTCATTCAATTCTAATTTCCTTTGTCCACTTGTTTGGTCCATATCAAAGTTTAATTGCTTTATTGCCTAGTAGGCTCTATGTTCCAATTCCACAGGCAAGTGGCAAGCCTTCCCATACACCAATCTGTATGGAGACATTCCAATCGAGGTCTTATAAGCAGTCCTATAAGCACATAAAGCGTCGGATATTCTGAGGGACCAATCCTTCTTATCTGGTCTTATAGTTTTCTCTAAAATGTGTTTGATTTCCTGATTAGAAATCTCAGCTTGCCCACTCATTTGCAGGTGGTATGGGGTGTTCATTTTATACTTGATACCATATTTCTTCATCAAAGCCTCAAATGTCCTATTACAAAAGTGAGACCCGCCATCACTGATGATTCTCCTTTGAATTTCCAAATTTAGAAAAAAATATTTTCCTTGAGGAATCATTTGACCACTTTGTTGTCATTGGCCCTACTTAGAACTGCCATAATCCACTTTGAAACATAGTCCACACCAACCAATATATAAATAAATCCAAAAGAAGATGGAAATGGGCTCATAAAATTAATACCCCAACAATCAAATATCTCCAATGGTAAAATTGGGGATAAAGGCATCATGTTGCGCCGGGACACTCTTCCCAACCTTTGACATCTATTACAAGCAACACAAAAAGCATGAGTATCTTTAAACATGGTAGGCCAGTAAAAACCACACTGTAGAATTTTTGCAGTGGTTTTCTTAACAAAAAAATGGCCACCACATGCTTTCATGTGGCAAAAAGAAATAACACTCTAAACTTCATCCTCTAGGACACAACATCTAAAAATTTGATCAGTCTCATATTTACATAAATACGGGTCATCCCATAAGAAGTTCTTAACCTCAATTTCAAAACGCTTCCTATCTTGTGACTTCCAATGATATGGCATTTTTTCCGTTACAAGATAGTTCACCATATTCGCATACCAAGGCAATTTGGAGACCGCAAATAATTATTCATCATGGAAAGTGTCCTGGATATGCATCTCCTTAGTGGAATCATCTAACACTAATTTGGAAAGGTGATCGGCCACTACGTTTTCTACTCCTTTCTATCTTTTATCTCTAAGTCAAATTCTTGGAGTAGGAAGATCCATCTCAAAGTCTCAGCTTTGTATCATTCTTAGATAGCAAATATTTTAAAGCCGAGTAGTTTGTAAAAATGACCACTTTGGATCCAAGCAAGTAGGACCTAAACTTATCCAAAGTAAAAACTACTGCAAGTAACTCTTTTTCAGTTGTTGAGTAGTTCACTTGGGCCGAGTTTAGAGTTCTACTCACATAGTGAATAACTTAGGGCAGTTTGTCTTTCCTTTGGCCTAAAATAGCCCCTATGGCATAATCACTTGCATCGCACATTAGTTCAAAAGGAAGTATCCAATCTGGTGGATGCATGATAGGTGCAGTGGTAAGGGATGATTTAATTTTGTTAAAGGCACTTGAACACTCATCCGTCCACTTAAATGGAACATCCTTTTGAAGAAGATTAGTCAAGGGTCTAGTAATAGCACTAAAGTCCTTGATGAATCTTCTATAAAAACTAGAGTACCCTAGAAGTGATCTAATATCTCTAACAGTTCAGGGGATAGGTAGATTAGCTATAATGTCGAGTTTTGAGTGATCTACCTCAATTCCATTTTTGGAGATAACATGACCCAAAACAATTCCTTTTTGAACCATGAAATGACATTTCTCCCAATTTAAGTCAAGGTGTTTCTCTTCACACCCAGATAAGACAAGAGATAAATTGTTGAGGCATTCCTCAAAACTACTCCCAAATATAAAGAAGTCATCCATGAAAACCTCAAGAAACTTCCCAACCATATTTGAAAAAATCTTAACATATACCGTTGGAAAGTTGTTGGGCGTTACACAATTCAAATGGCATTCGTTTGAAAGCAAACATGTCAAATGGACAAGTGAACGTGGCTTTCTCTTGGTCTTCTAGGGCTATCTTTATTTGGTTATATTTAGAATATCCATCAAGAAAACTATAGGAGTGACCTGCTACCCTCTCTAAAACTTGATCAATGAATGGCAGAGGAAAATGGTCTTTTTTTGTGACCTGGTTAAATTTTCTATAGCCAATGCAAACACGTCAACCATTGGTGACACGTGTTGGTATGAGTTCATTATTAGAATTTTTCACAATAGTTATTCCAGATTTCTTTGGGACTACTTGAGTTGGACTCACCCAAACACTATCGGATATTGGGTAGATGATTCTCACATCTAATAATTTGATCACCTTATTTTTTACAACTTCCATCATGTTTGGATTGAGATGCCTTTGAGGTTGTCTAATTGGTTTGCGTCCTCATCGAGGTGGATCCGAGGGGTGCATATGGAAGGGCTTATACCCTTGATATCAGAAATGGTCCAGCCCAAGGCTCCTTTGTGGTCCCTTAGAACATTCAACAATTTAATCTCTTGATCATTGTCTAAAAATGAAGAGATCACCACAGGATAAGTTTTATTTTTACCTAAGTATACATACTTAAGCTCATTTGGTATTGGTTTTAAATCAAGCTTTGGAACATTATTTGGTGATGGCAGAGGTTACGAGTCCTCGATAGATAGGATTTGAGTACGCGGTCTCCATTGGTACATACCAATGTCCTTGGTGATAGTGCTCTCATTATCATCATAAATTTCAGTAAGAACTTTTTCTAAATCAGAATTTTTCAAGTCCCCAAAGACTTGAATCAATTCCTTAGTCAGACTAGGTTTCAATTCCTCTTCTTCTATCAAGCAGTCCGTGAAATTCAGCTCATGAATTTCATTATTATCAATAGGCTGCTTACATACATTGAAAATATTTAACTCTAGAATCATGTTACCAAAAGACAAGTTCATCATTCCATTCCCGCAATTTATGAATGCATTTGAAGTTGTTAGGAATGGGTGGCCTAAAATGATGGGAACTTGAGCGCTAGCATTTACACATGGTTCAGTGTCAAGTACAATAAAATCCACGGGGAAGTAGAATTTCTTCACTTAAACTATCACGTCCTCTAAAATTTCCCTTGGTACCTTAATGGAGCGGTTAGCGAGTTGGAGTGTAATCGTGGTTGGTTTAAGCTCACCTACCTCCATTTATTTGTAAACTAAATAAGGTACTAAGTTGACACTTGAACCCAAATCTAGCAAAGCATGCTCAATTTGGAAATTCCCAATAATACAAGGAATAGTGGGACTTCCCGGGTCTTTGTATTTGGGTACGGCCCTTTGTTGAATGATAGTGCTCACTTTCTCAATAAGGAAGGCCTTTTTGTGCACATTTAATTTCCTCTTTACAGTGCACAAGTCCTTTAGATATTTAGCATATGATGGAATTTGTCTAATGGCATTAAGCAGAGGAATATTGACAGTAACCTTTTAGAGCACATCTAACACCTCTTGATATTTCATGGGGACAGTTGGATTCCGAAGTCTAGATGGGAATGAAACAGGAGGCTCATATGACTTAGTCTCTTTATCCTTTTGTTGTTGTGACTCTTGAACTATAACCGGTTCATCATTCTCTTGAGATGGTGGCTCATTCTCCGGTATATATACTGGTTGCATTATCTTGTTATCGACCTCTTTTCCACTTCTCAAGGTAATGATGGCCTTAGCTTGTTCATGATGTAGCTTACTTGGATTTGAGTCTCCAATAAAATGTGTGTTTTTAGGGTTTAACACAGGTTGAGAAGGAATGGTGCCTTTTTCCCTAGCATTTAGTTGAGTCTCGATCCTAGCCACGGCCGTTTTTAATTCCTGATTTGATTGGATTAGAGACTGATTCATTTGAGCTTGAGAGTTCATGAATGCAGTCAATGCATCCTCCACAGATGATCACTTTGGCGACAGTACATATGGTGCATTGTTAGGTGCCCCGAAGAAGTTGTTTTGTGGAGGCATTTAAGGTACATTCGGTGCATTAATTTGTGGTCCATTCCTCCAACTAAGATTAGGATGGTTACACCAATTTGGATTATACGTGTTTTCCATTGGTTACATAACTGACCTTTGGTAGTTATTTATAGCATTTGCTTGCTCATGCTCATACGTGATATTTTGTACAACTGGGATTATTGGACAATCCTTTGTGTCATGGTTTATACCACTACAAATGCTACAAAAATTACCTAAGGAAGTGTTTGCTTAACCATATCAAACTTCCTAATTTCCAAGGCTTCGAACTTTCTAGCCAGTGCAGCGAATTTTGCATTAAGGTCGTTCTCCTCTCTTAGGACATACATCCCCGCTTTCTCTCTAGGAATGGGTTTAGTTCGGTCTAGTTTAGCAGAGACATCCCATGTTTGCGTATTCTCTGCTAAAATTTCTAGAAAATTCCAAGCCTCATTATGATCATTGTCAAGAAAGGTTCTACCACACATCATCTCTATGAACTGACTGGTATCCATGGTGAGCCCCTTTCGGAATGCATCAATCACGTGTCATGGTTCATAACCATGATATAGACAAGTAATTAAAAGGTCTTTGAAGCACTCCTAAGCTTGAAAAAACAGTTCATTCCCCTTTTGGGAGAATGACATGATTTCTTGTTTTAGTGCATTTGTTTTATACTCGGGAAAGAACTTTTTCAAAAACTCTCTACTTAAGGCTTGCCATGTAGTGATGGTATTAGGTCTTAGAGAGTTGAGTCATGCTTTGGCTTGATCCTTTAGAGAAAATGAGAATAACCTAAGCTTAAGTACATCCCTATTGCCATTGTTTACTTGTAATGTTGCAATTACTTCCTCAAAGTCCTTAAGGTGCAAGTAGGGGCTTTCAGAATCCAAGCCATGAAATTTAGGAATCAATTGAATCACACCTGGTTTAAAATCAATGTTCCCTGTGTGAGCAATGAACACTATGCGAGATGGTAAAGTTGATCTCTTAAGGTGTAAATGTTCACGTAAAGTCCGTGGTTGGTTTAACACATTCCTATGAACTTCATTTTCATCCTCAAGAGAAGGATTAGGTTGATTTTATCTGTTTTGATTTATAGTTGGATCTAGCAGATTTGGATTTGGATTATCAAATGGGTCTGACATGGAATCCAAGTGATGTTGAGTGCCTCTTCGAAGTGAATGATCAAGGCCTAGAACTAGTCCATCTTCAGAGGAGAGTCGATTGTTTTGATCCCTACTCCAACGGGACATAAATCATCCACACCATACAACAAATACCACTAATTCAAATAGCAAGTATGATATTTAAAATAAAAATAAAAACTTAACCAACAACCCAGGCAGCAGGGCCGACCATGAGGGTTCAGTCCACAAAGCAAAATAAATTAACAACCCAGGCGGAAGGGCTGACTATGAGTGTTCAATCTATAAAGAAAAAATAAATCAACAACCCAAGCGACAGGGCCGACCATAAGGGTTCAGTCCATAAAGTAAAAATAAATCAACAACCCAGGCGGCAGGGCCGACCATGAGGGTTCAATCCACAAAGTAAAAATAAATCAACAACCCAAGCGGCAGGGCCGACCATGAGGATTCAATCTACAAAGTAAAAATAAATCAACAACCCAGGCAGCAGGGCTGACCATGAGGGTTCAAACCATAAAGCAAAAATAAAAATAAATTAATAAAAGTAAAACTAATGCAGAAATTAAACTATGTTAATCTGAAAAGTAGATTCAGCGGATGATCTTTGTGATCAAATAGCAACTATAGGACAACCATAGCACTTGGGTGATAAAATCCCAAGCAGGGCAACCTTATATCATAGTTAGTGCTTGAAAGACCCAACTGAATTTACTTTCAAAGAAAAAAAGAAAATCTACAAAAAATTTGGAGAATTTAGAAGAGAATCAACCTTGGAAAAGAACTTACCTTAGCTATCTTGCACAGATCTAATCTATCTCAGTCTCTCCCCGACAACGTCGCCAAAAACTTGATTTCTTACCTCCAAGTGTAAAGGTTCGTAAGTAATATCTCATGAATACAAGGTCGATCCCATAGGGAGATGAATTATGAGAATGAGAAAATCAAATGCAAAACAAACTAAGTAATAAATAAAATAAAATAAAATAAAATAAAATAAAATAAACTAAACTGATGATTTGATTTTAGGAGTTTCGAATGAATGTAATTCAACTGAATTAAAACAACACCCAAGCTCAAAAATTCCACACATAGGTTAATGTTCCAAAATCATGATGACTTGTATAACACAATTAGGATCTGAGCACTATAGTCGGCCTAATTGAAAAATAAAATAGTTTAAATATTTTAATCAATGATATAAAAGATTAGAAAATCATGGATTTGCACCATTGATATATATTCTCAAGCACCAGTGATTTTAAGAATTCAATATCAATGAAATAATGAAAATCAATGAAATATAACGGGTTAAGAACCTCTCCTATCTAGGAAATTTAATTGATTTAGGGTAAGCTTATCCATCAATGTGAATCTCATATGATGAAAACATATAGATATCACATTAGGATTTTTAAAAAAAAAAACTAAACTTAAACAATAGATAACATGCATACACCATTTTCTCATCATCAAAATAATCAATCTTCATAACTTAAAGAATTATTAAACCCATGTGCTTCCCTTCTAGCTTGGGCTAGAGGGAACTTAGAAAAACATAATTAGATTGTAGAAATAAAAAGCAACAAGAAAGAAATAAATGTAAATAGAAAAGATCTAAAATAAAAAAAAATAACTTATAAAACTTTAATAAAATTAAAAACTCTTTAAAAACCCTAAATCTTGCTTTGGGATTTCTTAAATGATGCTTAAGAATGCCCTGGGAAGCCCTATTTATAAGTGGGGAACTCCAATTTTCATACAAAGTTGAAAAACTCTAGAAACCACCTCAAATATATGCAGTTTCCCAAAATAGACTTCACGCTGCACTGTTTTGTTAAAATAGTCTTCACGCTGCGCAGTTTCCCAAAATATACTTCAGAGTTTCAGAATACACTTTTTCAGGAGGATTTCAGGATTCTTCACTTCAAATCTTCGATTCTCTTCATTTCTCACTTGGTTTTCTGGATCATTAGCATGCGAATTCTTCAATCTTGATCTCCTAAGATCCATTTCATGCATTGGTGATTCTTGAGCATCAAATCCATGCTTTTAGCACCCTTTGTCAATTCAAGCTCTTAAATTCACCTTGCAACACATACATGAGTAAAATAGAATATTAAGTTGATTCATGTTCATAAAACAAAGATATAAATGGGGGAAATTATGCAATATTTAAGTCTCAACAATCGACCTATGGCCCACCATAATCAACCGATCCGCAGATCAGAACCGTTCATCATGGTTAGATGATGATCCTAAATAAACCCTAAGTCGTCCCACCTACTAGAGTGCACCTACATGCACACAAGAACCAATGCAAACAGGACCTAAAAGCACAAATGCTTTCCAAAAATGGAAACCTGCTGCTTCCAGGTCGGCGATCCGCGTGAGGCCGAATCCGCCCATCCTAGCCGTCCATCTAGTGAAGCATTCTCAACCATCCATTCTAGCTAAGCGAGTTAGGGTTATTCTTCCACAACAAAACCAAAACAGCCACCGATTTTCATGCTACCGGTTATATTTAAAGCTGTTGCAAAATCACCTCATCTAAATCATTTATTCTCAATCCAACGGCCTAGGAAAGCTAAGTTTTCCTACCAAAAGAAGAGAAAATGTCTCTTCTCCTACCCTTTTACAAAAAACCCTAGAAAATCAGCCGCAACCTACTCCCTTCGAACCCACTAGCTAAACCTCCATGGAGTTTCAAAATTAAAGGTTTGGAAGTGTTGTGCGACCCCTTAGAGCAGTTCGCTGGCTTTGTTTTGAGAAGAGAAGCCCCCGTTCGAAATCCGCCATTAGAGACGCCTCCTTCTTTGCAACATTAGTCGAGCTGTTAGTGAGTTGCGATGTTAAGCCCAGTTCGAGCCATGGGCTCTATCAGGTCTCTAGAACAGCGGAGAAGTATAAAAGAGAGGAAGAAAGTGGGAGAAAAATGAAAGAAGGGAGAAGAGAAGATGACGAGTGTGGCTGTTGCACCGCACCAACTCAACTCAACTCGACTGAGCTCGAGTCAGGCCAGGTGAGGGTGAGTTCGTGGCCTCAACTCTGGGGGAAAACAGAGAGAGAGAGACTAAGAGAGATGGAGGGAAGAGGGCGCTGCTACACTTCCATCTGAATCCCAGTCGAGTCAGGCCAAGCCCACGAGGCTCGAGCCGAGCTCGAATCGGACCAAGTCTGTCGAAACTCGACGTCCATTGCTAGACGTTCCAGCATATGGAGAGAAGAAGGAGAGTGAGAGAGAATAAAGAGAAAGAAAGAAGAGGAGAGGGAGTTGGGTCCAAGCCATGCAACTCATCCCTGAGTTGGCTGAGCTCATGCCACCGAGTCTAGCAGCCATTGCTAGACCCTTTTTCCAGCTAGAAGAAGATGGAGAGAGAGAGAGAGGCAAGGTAGTGGGTCATAGTTCGCCATTGGGAGCCGATCGGGTTTGGTAGCCCAATCCATTATCGGGTCTTGGGTTAGGCAGGGTCGTGGGTGGAGTTGAGCGTGGCTAGACTGAGTTCCAACTCAGTCTGGGTCCTTCCCGATAAGAATAAGAAAGGAAGAATGAGGGAGAGAGGGAGCCATAGGTTAAGTTAACGCAGGGCTGAGTCGACTCGCTGAGTCATGTTGTGTTGAAATCCAGTCGGATCCGGGTTCTCTTGCTGGTTCATCTAAGGAGAAAGAGAGGAATGAAGGAGGAGGTAAAGAAGAAGAAGGGTAAGTAGAGGGTCGAGATGTTGAGTCAACTTGATCTAAAATCGAGTCAACTCGGCTGGAACCGAGTCCAGCTGGGCCAGGTCATGCTTGGGCCTCCTCCCGACTTTGCTGAGGTCAAGTTGGGACAATTAGTTGAGTCACAGAGCGGTCGACGGTTCGAATGGAGGTCGAGTTGAACTACCGAGTCGGCTAAGGTGAGTCCACATTCTCCTTCCATATTTAAATTATTTCGATTGCGATTACCATTGTTACCACTATTTTATGAGGATTGATAACATTAGATATATTTAGCCATTAGTGGAGTATTTGCGCTCAACCTAGTTATTATAAACAAAATTGTAATTATCAAATAGTAGTATTTTGTTTAACTCTCTTAAATATTATCCTTAATGGTAGATCATGTATCTATTATCATGACTAAATTGATTATTGATAGCTATTATTATTATCATTAGAAAATATTATCATTTTCATTATGGGATTAGTATAATTCTTGTTAATATAATTATTAGTATTAGTCTTTATCATATTATTGCTAGTAAAAATTTTAGTATTATTACTTGTATTATTTAATAGATTATTAGTCATTATAGGAATATTAGATAACGTTGGTAAATTTAAATATGAACTTATGAATCATCATTATTAATATTGATTTATTAATACTCCCATTATGAATATTATTTTATCCATTGTACAATAATAATAATAATAATAATAATAATAATAATAATTTAGGATTTAAATCCTAGAATCTAAGTTTAGGACTAAACTCAAGGATGAAACCCTAATTATACATTAAACCTTAAAAATAATTAATTCAAACCATAGGCCATGATCTTAACCCTAATTAGTGCGTAGAACTTGGATCTAATCGTACAATTTCATAATTCGTGGTAGGGTTCGACCCAAAAGGCGCATGCACCTCCTAGCAATGACGTAGGTAGTTCAAAATATAAGGTGATGATTTCTTCCCCTTGAGCTTTTCATTTTCCTACTAGCTTAAGTGATAGTTTTTATTTTAATTTCGATTGATAATTGATATATTTATCTTATAATCACGTGTTAATTGTTGAAATTGAATTGCTAGATTACATGCTTAATATTTATCCTGCATACTTTCTTATGCTTGTGGATTACCTGTGGATTGTTTCTGGAATTTAAACTGGTACATCAGTGGGAAACCCCCACTTATAAATGTACACCCATACTTGGCATGTATCTCGATTGATTGTGATTATAATAGATCTTTGACTTAGTGGTTATTGAATGATGATTTAAATTGAATATTGATGTGGGCCTGCCATCCAGGGGTTATTGTGTCTAAGTGGCTTTTAAGGATAGTCTTTTATCACATAATTTTTTATATTTGCCCTATGTGGCTCAGTTTTGATATTTGCCATATGTGGCTTTGTTTTAGTATTTTTTCTATATGGGTTTGATGTTTTATTTTGTGCAACCATGCGATGTAAAGCCCCATATGCTAAATATGATTGGTCACTAGCCGATAGGTTTCATTAAACATCCTAAGATGGGTTAATCTCATGAGCAGGGGATGGTGAAAATGGGACATGTAAGACCCGTATCCTAGTCCGTACTATTCCAAAGGCTTCTGCAATCCTTCCAGTCGAATTCCGGCAATCCTCGACCTAAAGCTAACGTTGCGCACGATCCTAAGACGAGACTTGCATGCCAAAGTCGGCTCGACCCGAAACCTATACCTTGGCGACCGCGGCGTCGCCGCGGTTCCAACGCCGTGACTCACGCACCGACCCGATACCCAGGCTAGAAGATGTCAGCCCTCGTTCAGTTCGAGGAAAACGCCGCGCATTGTAAATCCCAAGAGAATGTCCCATCAATCACATCAATCCATCAATCAAAGTCAAGTACAAGCAACCCATACCCTAGCCTTACCTCTCTCTTACACAAGTACCATAAAGTCAACAAGCACCTTACCCGCATGTCACTCCACCATCACTTCTCTCTCATCCATCACTCCATCCCATCTTATCTCTCTTACTTCTCCCTTCTCTTCCAAGCAATCAAAAGAAGAACCCAACGTCCAAGCTTCCCAAGCTCCATGAGAGAGTTAGGTGTGGCCCACCTTCCTACCATCTAATCCCACCCTCTAAAGACCATCTCCACCGTTGAAAGGCATCCCTCGGAGCTCTAGGATGCGTTGATGGAAAGAGTCCAAGAAGATCAAAGGTGGGTGTTCATTATCTCATTTTTTTTTTACTTTGATTTAGGGCCCACATGGTGGGACCTACATGATGTATGGATTGTATCTTGTATGTAGGAGCTCATAGTGGTGGAGCTCCTCCCACCTCATTTGATCTCCCTCTTTTTTTTCTTTCTTTCTCTCTCTCTTGTGATGGGTGTGGCCCACTTGATCCATGTCGTGCAGCCTCATGGACCCACCTGATGAATGTGATTCATCCAGCTGTCCAGCTGGGACGGTGGAGCCCACCGTTATGTATCTAATTTACATCCAACCCATCCAACTAGATGCTGGACTCCAGCAATTTAATAATCATAATAAAAATAATACATTGCATTATGTTATATTACATGGTGGGCCCCACGTGGGACCCACCTTGCTGGCGGAATGGCTGGTGATTTACACAGCTATATAGCTGCTGTACTGATGTTAGTAAGTACTGCAGGTCTGATCATGAGATATCCCAACGTTCATCCGCTGGGGACCACCGTACCTAGTAATTGTATGACATCACCAAGTTCTGTGGGCCCCACCGTAGGCAGGCGTTATATCATGGCCGTCCAATCTTGGGACGTCCAGCAGCAGCTGCTGCTGGACTGTTTAAAGGCGAGAACGGTGAGTCTCACACCATTTAAGTATGTATTTCATCCATGCCTTCAGACGCGTAGGTCCCACCTGCAATGACGTCACCAAGTTATGTGGGGCCTGCATGACGGTGTGGGCCATCTGATGCCCATCCAGACCGTCCAGGTCACGTGGGACGTGGATCCCACATGAGGTAAGTATTTTATCCAGGTCGTCCATCCGTTGGAAGGCCAGCAGCCCACCCAGCGGCTGTGGTTGCTACTGACGTCAGGAGTTCTTTGGGCCCACATGATATACGTGTTTCTCCACCATCCATCCATCCCCAGCGTTGTATGCTGGAGAGCCCAACCATGATGTACGTACTCCTCTTGCCGTCCACATGGCCCACGTGGCATGTGTTGCATCCGACCGTCCATCTGTTGTTGGACGAGCAGCAGCAGCTGCTGCTTTACAACGCCGACAAGTTCCGTGGATCTGTATGAGGTATGTGTTATATATTGTAGACCGTCCGTGTGGGACCCACTCCACACATGCTGCACGTGTGGAGGTGGGGCCCACTAAATCTATGCGTTCCATCCATGCAGTCCACCGTCCAGATGTGGACGGTGGGACCTATACAATATGTGTGTTTTATCACACCGTCCACCCACCTTTCAGCACATATTAAATAATAATAATAATAATAAAATATTATTATATATAAGTGGTGGGCCACGTGTACTTGGGACCCACCTCTCGTATGTGTGAGATCCAGCCGTCCACTGCTGTGTGGCGCCCACTATGATGTATGGTCTTATCTACACCGTCCAGCAGGACTGGATGGTGGGTACCCACCGTGAAAAATGGGTTTTATTCCCAGCCGTCTACTGTCTGGACGGTGGTCTAGCAGGCCACATCAGCAGTAACAGTTGTTGCATCGACGTCAGCCAGTTCTATGGGTCCTATATGATGTATGTGTTAATCCAAACCGCACATCTGCTTGGACAGCAGCTGTGTGGGCCTGATCATGCGGTAAGTGTTAATCCAAACCGTCCACCCACCTTGGATGCATGAATTGTATAGCCACGTCGTCCATCTATTTTGTTAGGGCCCACCCTGATGAGGAGTTGTATAATCGTATCGTCCAGTCCAGTCCGCTGTATGTGGACTCCACCTTGATGCAAGTGTTGTATTCACAGTCTGTCCATTTTGATGGACGTGTGGTCCACCTTGATGTGTAATTTCATCCACGCCGTCTAAGGATGGGAGACCACCTTGATGTACGTTCCTATCCATATCGTCCATGGGACGTGAACCCCCACACAGTGTATGTTTTATCCACACCGTCCATAGGACGTGTGACCCACCCCTGATGTATTTATTCTATATCCACCTGGTCTATCAGGTGGACCACATTGTAACCAGTGAGGGATTGAACGTCTACCATTGAAACCCTTTTTGGGAGTGCAGAAGTTTTGGATCAATATGATATTTGTTTTGTTATTCAGGTCTTTATGACCCTATGAATAGGTGGGATAGAAAATAATGTTACGGTGGGCCCTACCTTGATGGCACATGTGGCCCGCCTTGTATGTTTGTATTGTATATCTACGCCACCTATTGATGCGGCCCGCTTGATGTATAAGGGGTCCATTGGTGTGGCCCATTGATGCAGCCCACCTGTTATGTATTTGAGGCCTGTGTGATGAAGCCCATATGATGTATTTGAGGCCCAGGTGCAGGGCCTACCTGTTGTGTATCTGAGGCCCATGGGCGAGGCTCAGTGTGAGGTATTCGAGGCCCGTGGGCGAGGCCCATTGTGACGTATTCGTGGCCTATGGGCAAGGCCATTGTGATGTATTTAAGGCCCATAGTTGAGGCCCAGTGCGACGTATGTATGGCCCGTTAAGTTGTGTATGAATTCCATGTATGGGCCACTCCTTGGGAGCAATATTGGTTAGATGTCCACATTGATGGGCAATGATGGTTAGATGTCCTCATTATGACCTTTCCTTAGACCTTGTCAGGTCCATTCCTATTGATTTCAATTGTCATGACCTATTGTCGATTCCGATTGTCGTGGTCGATTGCCGATTTCGATTGACGTGACCGATTCGCCGATTCTGACTATCGATCGGTGCGATTGACGTGACCGATTTGCTAATTCTGATTACCTTGACCGATTACTGATTTTGATTAACGTGACCAATTTGCCGATTCCGACTATCGATCAGTGCGATTGTTGTGACCGATTTGCTAATTCTGATTACCTTCACCAATTACCAATTCCAATTGACGTGACCGATTTGCCGATTCTGATTATCGATTGATTCCGCTTGTCGTGACCGATTGCTGACTCCGGTCGACGTGACCGATTTGTCGATTCTAATTATTGATCTATCCCGATGGTTGCGACCGATTTGCTGATTCTGATTATTGATCGATTCCGATTGTCGTGGCCGAATGCCGATTCGATTGTCGAGGCCAATTGTCGTGACCTATATGATGTACATGTGACCCGTAGTTGAGGCCATTATGACATGTAGTAGGCCCATGATACATGACCTATTTGATGTATTCGAGACCCATATGTAGGGCCCACATGTCATATATTTGAGGCCCGTGGCAAAGCCCATTGTGATGTGTTATGGCCCATGGGTAAGGCTCATTATGACGTATTCATATATGGCCTATGGGGTAAGGCCCATTGTGATATGTATTAGGCCCATGAGTAGGGTCCACCTATTGTGTATATGTGGCCCTTGAGTAAGGCCCATCGTGTTGTATATTAGGCCTTTGTGTGAGGTCGTGGGCCCATTATATGTTTAGCTTTATGTGGCCATTCCTTGGAGACAATGTTGGTTAAATGTCCACATTGTCGAGGCCGATGGTTGATGCTGGTTATTGATACCGATTATGAGTATGTGACAGCATAGCATCATAATACATGCCCATACGCATCATCTGCATGTTTGTTATGAGATGTGATTAACCATTGCATATGCCACAGGGCAGGTTGTTCATAGGGCTCCCTGATAGGTGGAGTTGCCCCATATAAGAGCATGACATGCACAGGATTGATGCATGACTGGATTGTTTGACTCATACATCTTGCATTGTGTGTTATGATTACTGTACGCCCTAGCGACATCAGGGTCATAGCCTCCACAGGTATTTCATGGATGGTCAGATGGGACACCGAAAATCTGTTCTACATGGGGTGTTATAGATATCCCTGGGTGAAAGTCCCTAAACCCTCTTGGTTCTAGAGGTTGCTCCAACGTCTAGACCGAGTGGATGCATGAGCACATGAGGGCCGCATACCATTAGGCCGCGTCTCCCACTGTGTCGTGGTCGGTTGGAAGGGGGTACGGCCTTACCTGCCCGAGAGGAGGGGGCAATGCTAGGCTGAGTCTGACCAGCTCGAGGAATGGGTCCGCTATCGATGAGCCGGGCCAGATATTGGCAGGTGGATAGTGAGGTCTCTTCCACTCACCTTGTTGCGCGTGATGGGGCGGCAATCTGGTTTGGAGTATAATAGACCCTGGTGATGATCCCAGAGAGTAACCGTACTGATATGTGGACTTATTGAGTAGGAATTGTATATTCATTCATCATTCACTCACTATCCACTCGAGCTGATGGTGCGTAACCATTGTTACGTGTGCTTTCACATGGCCAGAATTTCGGTTGGGCACGCGACTAACCCGAGATTAGGAGTTTACCACATTGAGTCTGACTATCCAAATTTAGGTATGGGACTGGTTTGGATAGAAGTCCATTGTGCTGGACCCTGTAGCCTGCGATACTACGTACTATCATCCCGACTTCACTCCAGCATGGTCATTTCATTCGCACCGCATATTACATTGCGTCCGCAGTACTTAGTATTTTGGGTTGCCATGTTTCTGCATTGATATAGCCGTTAGTACTCATGTCTTGCATCGCATAGCCTTGGTACGGCTGATGATACTCATAGAGTTATCAGTATATTTCTGCTTATTTTGATATTGTATGATTTATGACATTATATCCTCAACATCTGATATTTGACTTTCTTTGACTCCTCATTTGTATAACTGAATTGCATTGCATACCCTGACATTGTATGACTCACGGACTGCCAGTATTTCCACTTACTCTGATTACTCTGATTACTTTGATTACTCTGATTACTCTGATATTGCTTACTTGACACTTACCCTGTGCACACACTTACACCACCCTCTAAGCTTTCTATAAGCTTATGCACGATAGATGCGTGCAGGTGATGTTAGGTTGCAGCAGTATTGAGCTTGGAGCATGCAGCGGTCTTCTGGAGCTTGATTTTCGATTTCTGTATTTCCCTTTCAGCATTGTACTCAAATGATTATATTAGTGGATATACGATGATGATGTTGCCTTTGTGATTTGGGTATTCTTGTGGTTATGTTTTTTTCGAATTAAATATACAAAAAAAAATCCTCCTTGTAGGATCCCAGGATCGGAATCTGGCGTATGGATGCTAGGAGTTGAGAATGGGGTACTACGGAGGCTGTCGGCACAGGATTCGGCGATCGGGATTCCTGTGAATCCGATTCCCGGGTTTGGGGCGTGACAGGACACTATGCCCGAGCTGTCGGCCTACGCTGGGTGACAAGCCCCCCATAATGACCTTTGAGCTTTCTTAAATTGGCTGATTGTAAATTAAATAATAATGGTTAGGCTAATCATACATTCATAGCATACGGGCGATAATGGGTGGCTAATTCTGGATGTTGTAGCACGTGCTTATAGAATTTAGTTAGGATATCGTTTCGCTAGCTCTCAGACCATCGACTATCGACCTACATACGTGATATGTACGATGACTTGCTCAATATGTTGTATGAGATATGCTATGCTGGTGACCAGTCTTATGCATGGGTGACGAGCCTAAATCCGACTGGATGAGCATCCCCAGGTTGATATGTATTCACGCATCCATGTATTTAAAAAGACTGCATCATGTATTGTTTTGATTGCCTTATTATTTTAAACTATGCTTAGCTAAGGCGGTGGTGTGTAATATTGAGGGGAATTTACACTAAGTTGGCCACTCATCCATCAAATATATAACTGTACAGGTAGCACAAGTGACTTAAAAGACGTTCATGTCCAGATTGATATAAAGCAGGGTACAATTATCAGGGATGCATGACTGTATCTGCCAAGAGAAGTTGCGTGATCTTGCGGCTCAAGTTTATATACGTTTTATTATTTTTCTTGTGTAAATCATGTAATTTTTGTATTTGTTATTACAGAGACATTGGTTTGTATAAGTCATTATAGGCAACTGCTCGTATATTCTGAATGTAAGTGCAAATTTTTCTTATGTTTGATTTCTCCACCTTCCACTAATCTGCTAACTCTAAAGGAAGAAAGCAAAAAAAAATAAAAATACATGTATTTAACTATCTTTTAAAGTTAACACTCGAGTTTTTGGAGAATGAGTCATATACTCGAATTTCAAAAACACGGAGCATTACAGTAGGCCTTGCATTGTATAGCCTTAGTATGACTGATAGCATTCATGGGCTTACTAGCATTTCCGCTTACTCTGATTTTGCATGCTTGGTACATGCATTGCGTACACACGCACACACCCTCTAAGCTTCGTTGTAAGCTTATGCATGACAGTTGCGTGCAGGTGACGTTAGGTCATAGCAATGTTAAGGCAGGAGTTTGCGGCAGATCATTTTGGAGATTTTGTTATTTATATATTTCTCTTTCGTATTGTACTAAATGTTTTATTATAGTGGATATGTGATGATGTTGTTTTATGACTTGGTTATGCTCCTTTACAAAAAAAAAATCATATTAAAATCCTCCTTGTAGGATCCCAAGATCGGAATCTGGCATATGAGTGCCGGGAGCCGAGAATGGGGTACTACGGAGGCTGTCGGCACCAGATTCAGTGATCAAAAATTCTGTGAGCCCAATTTTTGAGTTTGGAAGTGACAAGTTATACTGAAATATGGACATACTGAGTATGGGGTTACACGTTCAACATTTGACTCATTCATTCATTCATTCACTGTCCACTCCAGTTGGTGGGGCGTAACTAAATTATTATGTGTACCTTCATAATGGTCATGATTTCAGTTAGATGCGTAATTAACCTGAGATCAAGAGTTTACGACATTGAGTATAGCTATCCAAATTTAGGTATGAGACTAGTTTGGATAGAAACCCCTATGATGAACACCATAGCTTGCGATACCACGTACTATCATCCCCACTACACACACCAGCCTTGTCATTTCTTTTGCATCATATAGTTTGGATATGACTAACTACATTTATGGACTTGTCAGGATTTGCATATTGCATTGCATCCTCAGCATATGACATTTGGCTTACTATGTCTTGCATCACATAGCCTTGTTATGATTGACAGTATTTATGGACTTGTCAGTATTTTCACTTACTCTAATATTTGTATGCTTGACACATGCATTGCGCACACAAACACCACCCTCTGAGCTTTTTAGTAAGCTTATGCACGACCATTGCGAGCAGGTGACGTTAGGTTGCAGCAGCAGCGTTGAGGCAGGGGCTTCTGGCAGATCGTTTTGGAGATTTTGTTATGTAGTTCCCTTTCAGCACTGTAATCTAATATTTATATTAGTGGATATGTGGTGATAATGTTGTTCTTGTGATTTGAGTATACTTGTGGTTATGCTTCTTTAATAATAATAGTAATATGTGGTTATACTTGTGGTTATACTGAAAATCCTCCTTGTAAGATCCCAGCATCAGAATCTAGCTTAAGGGCGCTGGGAGTCGAGAATGAGGTACTACGGAGGCTGTCAGCACTGAATTCGGCGATCGAGAATTTTGTGAGTCTGGTTCCAGAGTTTGGGGTGTGACAATACGTTTTATAATATGGGGAGAACTTTTTAAGGAACTCTCTTATCATCTCAGCTCATGTGCCAATGGACCGTGGTCTTAAGGAATGTAACCACGACTTAACATCTTCTTTCAATGAAAAACGGAACAATTTCAGTATTACTGTGCCCTCGGACACGTTTGGGAAGTGTAATGTAGATATTATCTCATCAAACTCTTTCATATGCAAGTCTGGACTTTCAAATTCTAGTCCATGAAACTTAGTGAGGATTTGAATTACCCTTAATTTAACATCCG
Organism: Magnolia changhungtana; assembly: GCA_030180095.1. Classification (NCBI taxonomy): domain Eukaryota; kingdom Viridiplantae; phylum Streptophyta; class Magnoliopsida; order Magnoliales; family Magnoliaceae; genus Magnolia; species Magnolia changhungtana. Next base: position 5,896,265 of record JASAUF010000303.1, read on the forward strand.
TCATTCCTGCATTCAATGAAAATATCATGTGGGAAGGTGTACTCACCCCTGCCAGTTATAAATTGAAATAGCAGTGAAGACCGCTTGAGTAGAAGTTGGAATATGTCAATATGTCCTAGAGGGGGCTGAATAGGACTTTTTAAAGATTTATGAGTTATTAAAAATCCTATCACTGTAATCCTATTATGTATGCAATTTTCAGGATTACACAAATGTAACTCTACTGGCTTCCAAGCCAAGTAGAGGATCCAATCACAAACTAATCAAGATATAACAATAAGTAACTTAGTCTATGTTAGATGTGACTCTGTGTGAGATGTGTTCAGATATATGAATATGAATGCATTGTCATGAATCACACATATAAAAAAGCAATCACAAACACAGTCATTTTTATAGTGGTTCGACTACTTGTCTACTCCACTCCCGACTGTCGCACTCAACTCTTGAGTGTACCGGATTTCACTAAGGAGGTTTCCTAGGGTTCACCTCAAACCTAAGGTTTTAAATCAGGTTCACCTTCAACCTTTACAGAGGTTTTACGCGGTTCACCTCAAACCCAGAGTTTTACTGGTTCACTCCTAACCAGATGTTTATGCTCTCCATAGAGCAAGGGTCCACACAACACACCCGGATTTTAGACCACACAGGTCAAGGACCTACACAAGGACCTAACAGTTTACGCCCTACACAAGAGCAAGGGTCCACCCTGTGCACCCACTGCGTACACTCCCGCCGGAGGCCTCCTTGAGGACTTCAAAGGGTGAGAACAACTCTAGACCAAGACCTAGAAAGGAATGATCACAAGTGTCCTCTGGACTCTGGATACTTACAGATAAGTTGATGAGTCCCGTTAAGCACAACACCGAAGATCTTCTCCTCCTTGTTGACGAAGAGTCTTCAGCTTCCTTGATCCACAACACAAGATGATATACCAATGCTTGGCTTCGGGTTGGGTCAAGGGTGAGATGGAATCCTACTCTCTAAACATTTTCCTATAAGGAAGATAGAGTGGTTCCTCTCTTATGTATTCAACGCATCCCAGCATAATGATTTGCCATTAAGGTAGTAGCTGGAGGATCCTTGAATGCGGAAGTTCATTCTCCAATCCACTCTATTAAATATCAATGGTGAGGGTGGATTAGAAGATGAACTCCCTTGAGAGAAAGGGCTTTAGGTATAGGATATAAGTTGAAACACTCAAAAGCTCTCTTCTTTCTCTCACAGCAACAAAAGACAAGTCCTCTATAAATAGGCAAAAAGTTCCAACGGATATAAAACGGTCACATTTATGACAGAGTTCGATATCATCGAGCGTATACTCTCAATGGCATCGATGGTCCGCTCGATGACTCGGACTCGATGTCATACGCTTTTGAAACTCTTTGCCAATTGGTCGATGAATCGAAGCTATAGTCGATGTCATCGGATTTCGAACTCCGATTCCATCGAAGACAGATTCGATCCATCGACACATGAAAATTGAGAGAGAATTGACTTTGAGATATTTCAAGTTTTCATGAATAATCGGGGGAATCGTCGAGGTCATCGGAATTTGAATGTCGATGATATCAAGATCTGAGTCGAGGCATTGATAATTCCAGCAGATTTATCTTTGAACTTGCTGGACAGATTATGGCTTAGTTCGATGCAATCGATCAGGTGTCGATATCATCGATATTTGAATATCGATTAAATCAAAGGGCCCCCGATCATAGTTAAAAACATCCTGAAATAACTGCTGTAAGAAATGCGCGCCCACCATCGATATCATCGATGGACCTCCGATCATATCGATATTTGATTTCAGATCATATCGGATGGTCATCAATATATTGATGAATTTTGAGATTTTCATTAAAAAACAGGGGCGCCAGAAATCTGTCTGTCGATCTTATCGAGCCACTCCCGATGGTCTCGAGATTTGAATATCGATGATATTAATATGAGTATCGATATATCGATAATTCGTCCAGATATATTATGAAGTTACTGGACATATTTGTGCTTATATCGATGATATCGATATGTGTATCGATACATCGATAAATCCGTCCAGATGAGTTTTTAGTTGTTGGACACTTTTGGTCCTCTTATCGATAATATCGTTAAGGTACGAGGACATCGACAGTGCAGGTCGATCATATCGAGGGTGCTCCGATAGAATCGACAGGGCGAGAAAAACTTAGAGATTTTCCTATTTTGAAAAAGTTTTCTCACCACAAAAATCCTAAGATGTCTATCTTGTTTTAAGGGTTTTAATCACCTGGTGTTTTGGGACATGGGATGTGAGGCTATGATTTACCTATTGCGAGTTTCCACACATTCGGTTGAGGCAGACGCTTGAAATAATCTTCCTATCGAGTTCTGCAGCCAGTCTGACTTACCACACACGTAACTTGACAAACCAGGGCACTAGCAGGTGCACTTTCAATCTCCCCCTTTGTCAATTATGTGACAAAATACCCAAAACACCCTAAAATACTTCTAGACACACCCTAAATTGTGTGTACATGCATTTACACAATTTTACAATGTTTTCTAACCCATGTACACATTCTAGAATATCTGCTCCCCCTTTCTTCAAAAACTCCCCCTTTCTTGATGCAGCTGCTCCCCCTAACACCCGCAACACAATTAGATAGATACACAATTTTGCGCTCGGGGTTTTGAATTATTCTCCCCCTTTTTGTCAGTCATTGGCAAAGGTATAGCAAGTGATATTGACTGAAGAATAAAGTACGTGAGATAACATGTATACAAGATACAGATAAGTAATTATCAAAATATTATAAGAAGCCATCTGTGGTCAGAACAAGTATATGCATATCAGTTTAAGGAAAGTAGTGATAACAGTAGATCAATTAAGCATTAAGCACATTATATGCATTCCATCACACAAACTAAGGGAACTAGATGACCTTAAAGATATGAATTATATTCAGTTATAACAGAACCAAAACTGCCCCAGACAACAGTAGATCCCAAAAAAAAAAAAAAACTGTTTAGAAAACCACCAAAGATACTTCTCCACACAACAATTACAAAAAAAAAAAAAACAAACCCATATATGGGCCCCCAGCAACATTCATCAACGTTAGCCCATCTGTGGGCATATACACCCAAAAAAATGCATATCTTAGAGGGCTATCATACACACCAGTGATATCGAAGAACATCCAAAAAGATACTGATGTTCAATCGTGGAGATAACAGTGTAGTGTGTACGTTAGCATGCATAACCCGGCCTTATGGAGCAGAGTGAGATGGCATCGTGTCATCCCTTTGGCATGTCAGCATATCCACCAGCTGTTGTATAGACTGCTGCACTTTCTGGATGATTCTCTCCAAAACTGTCAACTGCTCACGTACAGAGTGAATATCTCTCTGGATTGCCCCGATTCTGTCCGTTTTGAATCTCTTTGCATGTCCGGGTATTGACGTAGATGGAGCTGGATCAGGTCGAGATGATTCATCTCCTGTCCTCTCAGTTTCCTACCAACGAGGATCACCAACACCTTCCTCTTCACATCCTTGAATCCCTTCTTCTTTGTACTCGTGGTACTCCAGGTCCATTTTTCGAATGTTCTTTGCATTAAAGACATGAACTGGAAGTACAGGATCAGTGGTAGGTGGAAAGCCAATTCTTTGACAGATCCTGTTTATAATCCACGGATATGGCAAATGCAAATCTCTGGAGGTATGTATTGCATTAACCAATTGATTGACAATTAGTGTTGGAAGGCAAACCTTTGTTCCATTTGCCACGGAGTATATAATCATGACCATAAGACTACTGAGATCAGATCGATTAGTACTCCTTGGATACAGATTTGTAGCAAAGATCCCATGCATAACCCGAAAGCGAGGTTCCATGTACCTAGATTTTAAGGCGTTCCCCTAGTACCAGGGAATATATCTATTGTTGCACAAATACTTGGTTATAATGGAACAAACCTCAGGAAGATCGAGATCTAGGTCGGGAAGTCCTTCTGGTTCCATCTGTACGTTGAGAGTGTCAGCTATTGTGGCAGGGCTAATGAGCGCATCATCACCATCTAGAGAGACCATGAACGAAGGAGGATCAGATACCGGAGAGTGACACGCGGCAAGGAAATTGCACGTTTGCTTGAGTTGACAAGGCCCTCCGAAATTTAGGATGGGCAGCCAACCAACTGCAGCAAATAGGGGTTCTAGATTATATGGGGCTAAGTAGGCCCTGTCTACTTTTCTCTCATGGATCAGCTTCCGACCGGTGTACTTTGCTGGACGTGAGGACTGCCTAACCAGAGGAGAAGGAGGTGCTGGAGAATCAGTTTGGGACCTGCCTCGCAAAGTTTGTGATCTTTGACGCGTGGGAATCCCACTTTCCGAGGCCCTAGCTCTTTCTCTAGATGCGAGGACTTTTTGTCGGGTAGTCCTAGAAGATTCCCCCTGTCCGGATGCTATCCGTTTGTCTTTTCCCATATAGACAAAACAAGAGTTTGGGAAACACAACAACCCCTTGACAATATCGAAAATACCTAAGGAGAGATTTACCTCTTGTAGTATAGAAAGGTATTACCCGATTTGGGAAAACATTTTGGTTAGTCCGTTGTGGCTCCAAGTAATTCGATTGAGTGTATCGAGCACAGAAGACGACCGAAAAAAATAATCCCTTTTTCGCTCTGCAGACTTTTATCTGGCGCCATCTGTCGATAAGATCGATCATTGTTCTAATGATATCGAGAAATTTCTTATCGATACCATCGAGTCTGTCTTCGATGTCAATTTTCGATCCGTAATCCAAGGAGTCATCGATAATATCGATGCACAATCGATTACTCGAGAATGTCATATCAATGCTTATATTGACGATGAAGATTTTCAATTTTTAGCACACAGCCAATCTGCCAAGTATACTTTTAGAATTTCTATAAATCAGTCGTATACCTTTCAAAAATTATGTACAATTTCTATACACACCAAAATTACAAACATATGTATGTTCATATACAAAAATTTGAGATCAAGAACCTCAGATGTACTACTTTAGGCTCAGCAAAATTTGCATCAGTTCAGCAAATATCCAGGTCAGATGCATGACTTGGACTTGTCCTTCCTCACTTGGAATTTTCAGGGTATGTGAAGATTAGTCATAAGACAATTTTGTTTTTCTTTTTCTACCCATTTTGAAATAAACTTCTTTCTCCTGTCTTGCATCTTAGGTGGTGATAGACGAGTGTTTTCCCTAGATGGACTCTTAACATTCTGTGTTTCTCTGATTGGTTTGAATTTTCCAATGTGATTTTGTCCAGAGTTATGTGAGGTCTGTCTAGATGTTAAGCATTCAACCTCATAATGACCCGTATCACCATATAAATGACATACTGGAGAGATTCTTACATTGCTTCCTGAAGCAGCCAATGATTTAGTTTTTGGTGCTGCATTTCCTGTTTTCTTCTTAGTTTTCTCATACCCTAGGCCACTTTTGTCCTTTCCAGGCCTTCTTATCCCTAACATCCTTTCAAGCTTTTCACCACTCTGAGAGAATTTATAGTTTATTTCAGCAAATTTTCTTGATTTTTCTAAGTCATAGCAGAGTGTGTGATTCTCATTCTTGAGATGCCTATTCTCATCTTCTAATAATTCGATTTGTTTGGTAAGCTTAGATGATTCAGTTTTTAGGGATAGGTTGATTCTTTCCAACTTGTCATTTTTTGCATAATATTGTTGTAGATCAATGATTAGATGAGAATTTATCTCCAGTATTTTATCTAGATCTTTTTGTAGAAGTACCTTCTTATTTTCCGAGATTCCAAGTTTCTTAAGAATGTTGATGCTATAAGTATACAGTTGATTGTAAGCATCTTGCAGCTTATCTTTTTCTTCTTCTTTATTTTTAGTGTCAGATTCCTCATTTTCATACGGAAATGATTCTGTGGCTTGTTGTTCTTTCTCGTTCTCAGATTCAGTGGGAATAATCGAAGCATTAGAGACCATAAGAATTTTTAGTGATTTCTGATCTTCATTACATTCTGAGTTACTAGATTCTGAATTTGACTCATCTGTATCATCCCACGTGGCGGCCATTTCCTTGCCCTTAGTTTTTCTGTTTGGGCATTCGGTAGATAGATGTCCATACTCTTGACAGGTGTAGCATTGTGGTTCTTTGATCTTTTTGCCAAATTTGCCTATAGAGAGTTTGTTATCCACCTTTCTGCCTCTAGAGGGACGGCCACAATTCTTTTGAAAGAATCTTCTGAATCTTTGTGCCAGCAAAGCCACTTCCTTATCATCATCCTCTCTTTCACTTTCACTGTTCTTATAAGTTGTTTTCTTTGAAGCTTTTAGGGCAGTGTTTTTAGATTTTTGGGATTGAGTGAAGTGTAGTTTAAAAGTTTCTAAGGAACCTACTAGTTCTTCTACTTTCATTTCATCTATATTCCTACAGTCCTCAATTGTTGTTACCTTGGGATTGAATCGCTCCGGTAGGGATCTTAGAATTTTCCTACAAATTTTCGGTACAGGAACTTTCTCTCCCAATCCACCCATGGAGTTACAAATGATATTTAGCTTTGTAAAGAACTCCGTAAATGTCTCATGCTCTTCTATTCTGAGACTTTCGGACTGTGAGGTCAATAGTTGAAGTTTGGATCTCTTCACAGTACTTGTGCCTTCATGGGTTGTTTCCAGTAAATCCCATGCTTCTTTTGATGTCCCACACATACTTATCTGATTGAATATATCTTGGGACATGGCATAGTAGATGGCATTCATAGCTTTACTTTAGAAGTTTGTTTATCTTTATCAGACGCCGTCCACATCTCTTTGGATTTGGGTTTTGTGATAGTTGTGCCACTATCTAATACAACTTGATCTGTCAGTGGCACATATCCATTTTCAACTATCTCCCAAACATCGTGGTCCAAAGATCTCAGAAAGTAGTGCATTCTAGCCTTCCAGTATGCATAGTTTGAGCCGTCAAATACTGGAGGTCTAGTGACTGATGAGCCCTCTCCTTTGGCCATATTCCCAACTTCAGTCAAGATCACTCTCTAGGCGGTGAAGCCCTTAAAGAGAGACCCGCTTTGATACCAATTGAAACAGCGGTGAAGACCGCTTGAGTAGAAGTTGAAATATGTCAATATGTCCTAGAGGGGGGTGGATAGGACTTTTTAAAGATTTATGAGTTATTAAAAATCCTATCACTGTAATCCTATTATGTATGCAATTTTCAGGATTACACAAATGTAACTCTACTAGCTTCCAAGCCAAGTAGAGGATCCAATCACAAACTAATTAAGATATAACAATAAGTAACTTAGTCTATGTTAGATGTGACTGTGTGTGAGATGTGTTCAGATATATGAATATGAATGCATTATCATGAATCACACATATAAAAAAGCAATCACAAACACAGTCATTTTTATAGTGGTTCGACTACTTGTCTACTCCACTCCCTGCTGTCGCACTCAACTCTTGAGTGTACCAGATTTCACTAAGGAGGTTTCCCAGGGTTCACAAACTTGAGGTTTTAAATCAGGTTCACCTTCAAACTTTATAGAGGTTTTACGCGGTTCACCTCAAACCCAGAGTTTTACCGGTTCACTCCTAACCAGATGTTTATGCTCTCCATAGAGCAAGGGTCCACACAACACACCCAGATTTTAGACCACACAGGTCAAGGACCTACGTACACAAGGACTTAACAGTTTATGCCCTACACAAGAGCAAGGGTCCACCCTGTGCACCCACTGCGTACACTCCCGCCGAAGGCCTCCTTGAGGACTTCAAAGGGTGAGAACAACTTAGGACCAAGACCTAGAAAGGAATGATCACAAGTGTCCTCTGGACTCTGGATACTTATAGATAAGTTGATGAGTCCCGTTAAGCACAACGTCGAAGATCTTCTCCTCCTTGTTGACGAAGAGTCTTCAGCTCCCTTGATCCGCAACACAAGATAATATACCAATGCTTTGTAAGTGTTATAGTTTATATCCCTGTATGTTGTCAAATTAGTGGTGACAAAAACACTGTTATATAACTTGCATTAGTGAAGCTCTTTCTAAAGATCAACATTCATAAACAAGCAAAGCTCACAACAAGCAAAGATTACAAGTACAAAGATCAACCTTGACTTCAAGTATTGCTCTCAAGACAAGACTCAAGAATACAAGACTTCAAGAAGAGTACAAGACAGTTCGTATAGAACTCAAGACACTTTCAAGGTTGAGCTACATCAAGACTTCAAGGCTTAAACTTCTAGGTCACTTGTTCCTAATGTTTTCAATATCTTTACTTCTTGATTGGGGTTTGAATGACCATAGGTTGACCTTAGAAGTAGGCCATTTTGGATACATAAGTCATATGTATATGACACTTGTGTTTCAGGCGATTCGGGGACTTGTCCAGGCTTTCTTCGACTAGTCCTAGCTTTGCTTCGACCACCCAAGAAATTCCTCGATCGGTCAGTAAGTTTGTTACAAAATTCGTATAAATTGTTTGGTCGAATCGAAGGAATAGTGTCGATCGCTTCTACGATCAACGTAAATCTTCGATTCAAAGTCCAAGTGATAATTTACAAGGTCTTCGACTAGTCGAAGGAGACCTTCGACCATTGGTAGGACTCCGACGACGGTCGAAGGAGGCCTTCGACTAGTCGAAGAGAACGGTCAAAGCTTATCGCTACCGATTTTTTCAAATCATATTTCTTTGACTAGTCGAAGAGCTCCTTAGACTACCGAAGATGCGATCCGCTTCACCTATAAACAGAGCACCTAAACTCGAAGAATTTAAGCAATTAATTAATGCATTCAAGCCTATCTTCATCAAACTTCTGAGAGATAATTTTGTGCTCCATCTAAGCTAAGTGTGCTTATTTTATACTCTCTTTCTTTAGCTTTATTTAATTATTTTCTTTCTACTATTCCAATCTAATTTGATAAGAGGAATTGTTATTCCCTTTCTTTGGAATCAAAATCAATTAAGATAAGCCCTAGTTGGTCTAATTTAAAATCTATTAGAACTAGAACCATTGTAATTGAGTACTGGACATTGAACTTGAACATTTAATCATTTACTCTGATTTGGTTCTACCGGGCTGCTACAACGAAGGAGTTAATCAGGTATTTTACGTTTAATTGTAAATTCCTATCTGTTTTGGTTTCTTTCAAGATTTACCAGAAAAATCTTGTTGTATTGGTTATCTGAGGAGAGCCAGGAAAACTCAAAAGTGAGATTTTTTTTTGTCTAAGCCCACAGACAAAGACACAATTGTAAAGGTTTTGGGTGAACCAGTGAAAACCTATTTTGTGAGTGAACGCTAATATCCCCTGTGTGAGGATATTAGAGTGGAGTAAGCATTCGTGTGGCTCTTGTTTAACAGTTGGTGAACACACAGGCGAACCACTATAATCCCTTGTGTTGTGGTTGAATTATTTACATTTCTAATCTTTAATATTCATTTGTGGGATGTATGTGTGGTGGTGAATGTTGTAATCATTTAATTCAAGCATTGTGGAAATTTTGTAATAATTTAGAATTTACTTTCTCGCTATTCCTTTATCCGCTTGAATTTAAATTTTCTTTAAAGTTGTTCCAAAGAAGGTTGCCCGCCATTTTTATGGTATATGGTCATTCCCTAGAACAATACATTTGTGATTACACTTTGTTTCAATTTGTGCTTAATTCTGTATTCCTCTTTGGTTTGAGATTTGATACAAAGATCTTTCTAGAAATAAGGTTGTCCTACCACAAACTCTAGTTTTTGGTGAAAGGTTGTCCTTAGAATAACATTTGTATCAATCCCTCAAGATCAGATTTTTGAGGTTGTTTTACTTTCCTGCATTGTGATTTATTTTGGCTATCATATTGTTTTTAATTCCATTTGTTATAACATTTATTTGGCATAGTCCTATTCACCCCCCCTCTAGGACATATAGCTAGGCCTTTTCAAGTGGTATCAGAGCCTAATAGCTCGTTCTTATTTCTATTTATTTGGATTTATTTCCTGAGCTAACGATCTAAGCTATTTAAAAAGATACCAAATTTTGATAGCCTTTCAGTCACGAGGCCTCCACCATTTGATGGCTCCAACTATGCCTATTGGAAAGCCAGAATGAGAATCTTCCTAAAATCAATGGATGAGAGTGTGTGGCGAGCCACAATAATCGAATGGAAAACTCCTACCATTGAAGTAACTAAATCCGACGGTTCAAAAACTATGTCTGTACTTGCTTATTATTTATGGACCACTCTTCAGAAAATTGAGTATAGTGCCAATGCTAAAGCACTAAATGCAATCACTTGCGCACTATCACCGGATGAGTTCAAAAGAATCATATCCTGTGATACTGCGAAACAAGCCTAGGATATACTAGAAATGACACACGAGGGTACATCAATTGTCAAAAAGTCTAAAGTCCAACTCCTTACAACCAAATTTGAAGAAATTCATATGGAGGAAAATGAAATGTTTATGGACTTTTACACCAGACTAAATGACACTGTAAACTCAATGTGGGGTCTTGGCGATAAAATCCCAGAAAGTAAAGTCTGTGCAAAGATATTACGCTCACTTCCTGAACGGTTCAATTCTAAAGTAACCGCAATCCAAGAACTTCGTGATACGGATAATATGAGAGTAGAGGAATTAGTTGGTTCTTTACAAACCTATGAGTTAAACTTTAAAGCTCCTAAAGGTAAATCGATTGCTCTAAAATCCTCTAAATGTAATTCAGAAGAAAATTCTGATTCAGAATATGATATGGCTCTTTTGGCTAAGAAATTTTACAAGATTTTTAAAAGCAAGAAAATGGTTGATTTCCAAAAATCAAACGATAAAAAGAAGTTTAGATCCAAAATCTCGAAAATCTTTGAAAGATAGTCAATGTTACAACTGTCAAGAATATGGGCATTTGGCAAATAGATGTCCCAAAAAGGACAAACCCAAGAAGAAGAGTATGTTGGCTACGTGGGATGAATCATCTGATTCTGAAACTTCTTCCAATCGAAGATTCTCGAAACCTGAGTTAGGGAATGAAGTTAAAGCACTTATGACTCTAGCCAAATTCACATTTTCAGATAATGACTCAACAAGTGAAGAAAATCTGAGTAGTGAATATGAAAATGAAGATGATCTTCAAGATGCTTACAATGCCCTATACAAAGAAAGTTGTAAAATTGCAATCAAACTTAAACTTCAAAAAGAAAAGTTTTCTAAACTCAAAGAATGTTTTGGATCACTTGTCTTAGAAAAATCACAAATTTCAGATTGTTTTGAAAAATCAAAATGCGATTTGGAATTCAAAAATTCTTTAATTGTTGACTTGAAATCTGAGATTGAAAATCTCAAAAGGAAGTATCTTCTCTTCTCGAGTCAAAAGGACACATGGAAATATGCCCAAGGTGATCCAAAGTTAGAAAACTCTTATTCTGGATCAAGAAAATGTGGCGATCTATCCGGGCTGGGCTATGATAAAAATTTATCTCCTAAACAAAAGTATACTCCTCCTATGTTTGTGAAAGGAGAGTCCTCAAACTCAAAAGGGAAAAATATTTATCAAGGTTTTTCTAAAAATCCAAAAACTCTTCAAAAACCTGGAAGCAGCCATGTCAACTTTAATCAGAAACGAAATCCACTAGCTGAAAAGATAGTAGATTTACTCAAGGAGCTCCTAAAATCTAACTCTACAGGTTATTCTTATAACTATAAACAAAAGAAGACCAACTATGTTCCTAAACTCAAAACAGTTATGAAATGGGTTCTAAAAGTCACCTGCTTGGTTGCTCACATTACTTTCAAAGCAACAAGTCATTCAAAGTGGTACCTAGACAAGTGGATGCTCTAGGCATATGACAGTGACAAAGCTTTATTCACGGATCTAAAAGATATGACTGATGGTTCATCACATTTGGTGATGGTAGCAACTGCAAGATTATAGGCCAAGGTACGGTTCAACTTTTTAATCTTCCTGTATTTAAAAATGTTTTATATGTTGAAGGCCTAAAACATAACTTACTTAGCATATCTCAGATATGTGATAATAACCATAGTGTTCGGTTCTCTAATCAAAAATCTGTGAGATACTAAATAATAAGGGTTCAGTAATATTAACTGGACGTAGAACGTCGAAAATTGCTATATTATTAGCGAATCCAGCTCATCTAATCAAACATGTTACATGGTTCATACAGACGAGACTGATTTATGGCACAAACGTCTTGGACATGTTCATTATCGAAATTTATATAGATTGAGCAATCAAGAACTTATAAGAGGTTTACCCAAACTTCAGAAATTAGATAAAATATGTGGTGAATGCCAGATAGGCAAACAAACAAGGAACTCACACAAAAAGGTGAATTCAAATACCACATCAAAACCACTCGAACTTCTTCACATGGATCTAATTGGACCTACTAGAACGGAAAGTCGTGGTGGTAAAAAGTATATTCTGGTAATAGTTGATGACTTTACCAGATACACTTGGGTAGTCTTCTTAAGGGATAAATCTGAAACCCTTGAAGAAGTAAGAAAAGTTCTCAAAAGGATTCAAACTGAAAAATCTTCTCAAATCAGTAAGATTCGTAGTGATCATGGATCTGAATTTGAGAATAGCAATTTTGAAAAGTTCTGTACCGACCAAGGAATATTACATGAATTCTCAGCTCCCAAAACTCCACAACAAAATGAAATTGTGGAAAGAAAGAATAGGGTGCTACAAGAAATGGCTAATGTCATGTTGAATAGCATGAAGCTCTCTAAAAATCTTTGGGTCAAGTCAGAATACATCTGTTTGCTATATTATTAACCGAGTTTATACTAGCAAAGATAATAATAAAACAGCTTATGAATTATGGTTCAACAAAAAGCCTACTGTCAAATACTTTCGAGTTTTTGGCAGCAAATGCTATATTTTACGTGATCGTGAAAATTTGGGAAAATTCGATACAAAGAGTGATGAAGGGATTTTTCTAGGATATTCCTTAAACAGTCGTGCTTATAGGGTTCTAAACAAAAGGACTGGTGTGATTCAAGAATCCTTCAATGTTATCATTGATGATCACTTAAATAAGCCAATCTCTAATTCAGATAATGATGAAGTTCTAATCATTGATAAACCCGATACTTCATCAAATCAGACTGAATCTGAATTGAGGACTGTTAAAGATCATCCAACCACTTAAATTCTTGGAAACCCTCTTACTGGTGTTCGCACCCGTAGACAACTTGAGGATTTATGTAATTATGTATGTTTTACATCCCAAATAGAATCATCCAATGTAAAAAGAAGCTCTTACGATGAGAACGGATTGTTGCAATGCAAGAAGAACTTAATCAATTTGTAAGAAATGATGTTTGGTATCTCGTACCAAGACCTAAAGACAAACACATCATTGGAACAAAATGGATTTTCAAAAATAAGTCGGACGAAAGTGGAAATATAATTAGAAACAAGGCTAGACTAGTGGTACAAGGTTATACTCAAATAGAAGGAATTGATTTTGATGAAACTTTTGCACCAGTAGCACGTCTTGAATCTATCAGACTATTCTATCCATTGCATGTTTTAGAAAGATAAAAATATATTAAATGGATGTGAAAAGTGCTTTTCTAAATGGCGATTTACATGAAGAAGTATATGTTGAACAGCCGATGGGTTTTGAAGATCCCAAAAATACTGATCATGTGTATCGGCTTAAAAAGGTACTTTATGGATTAAAACAAGCTCCTAGGGCATGGTATGAGAAACAAATAAAATTTCTTTTAAGTCACAATTTTCAAATGGGATCTGTTGATAAAACTCTATTTGTTAAAAAAACATAATGATCATATTTTAATAGTATAAATTTATGTTGATGATATCATCTATGGATTAACTTGTACTAACTTGACTACTGAGTTTGCAGACTTGATGAAATCACAGTTTGAAATGAGCATGGTTGGGGAATTAACTTATTTCCTTGGTTTGCAAGTTAAGCAGGAACCTGAAGGAATATTTATCTCTCAATCTAAGTATGCCTTGAATCTAATCAAGAGATTTGGATTTGAGAATGGCAAGAATTTCGATACTCCTATGAGTACTACCCTGAAACTCTCAAAAGACTCTAATGGTAAAAATATTGATTCAAAACTTTATCGGAGTATGATTGGTAGTTTGTTATATTTAACTGCTAGTAGACCTGATATTTCTTTAAGTGTTGGTATTTGCGCAAGATTTCAATCTGATCCAAAAGCATCTCACTTGATTGCTGTTAAGCGGATTATTAGATATGTTGCAAGTACTATAAATCTTGGTCTCTCGTATCCTCATGAGACTAGTGTCCAACTTGTTGGGTACTCAGATCTTGATTCACCGGTAATCTAGATGATAGAAAATCAACCAAATGGTGGTTGCTTTTACATTGGAAATTGTTTAGTTTCCTGGTTTAGTAAGAAACAAAATTCTATATCACTTTCAACAAATTTAAGCCAAGTATATATATATGGTAATGCATGTACACACTTGTTTGGATGCAACAAATGCTAAGTGATTATGGAATTAAACAGATTCTATGTTATTGCATTGTGATAATTCCAAAGGCAATAAATATTTCAAAAATCCTATTCAAAGATTCCTACATTACTAAGCACATTGACATTAGATTTCATTATATTAGGGAATTGGTAGAAGAAAAAGTTATATCTCCGGAATATATTCCCTACCGAAGATCAAAGAGCTGATATTTTCACAAAACCTCTTGATAAAATTAGGTTTAATAAAATGAAATTTGATCTTGGCATGTGTATTTCAAAATGATTATTTATGCCTACGTGTATCATAATGTATATATTTGCTAGGATTAATTCCATTTTCTTTAAAAATTGCAAGAAATATGTATTTCTGGACTTCCTTCGACCTGTCGTGAGTGTACTCGACCAGTCGACCTACGACCGGTCGTAGATACCTACGACCAGTCGTAGATCTCGGAAATCACTTAAATTTGGGGATTTTTGCTTTCTTCCTCATTTCATCTTTTCTCTCTAAGGAGCCGAGCGTCGACTTGTCGAACCCACCATTCTTGTTCTTCAAGGTTAGTGTTCCATTTACGTTTTTCTTGCAAATCAATGTCTAGATTGCTCTCTTTTCTAACTTGAAGCTTTCTATTTAGGATTTCATTGAGATTTAGGGTTTGGATTTTGAAAAATCTGATTGTAGTAAACCCATTTCTCAATCCTTTGCAACTCTTTATTTCCGTGTTATTGTTGTTGCATATGGCTTCTAGAGGAAGAAAATCTACTTCCCGTGGTCCTTCTTCTTCCAGATTGACCAAACGTCATCTTTTTGAGCCTACTAATGATTCTTCTTATGTTATAGACCTTAGAGCTCATAATGTTATTGTTGAACATCCTGTTGATATTAACCATATTGCATCTTTTGATATCCTTCCTTTGCTTGAAGCTGTATGTTGGGTTAACTTATTGCATTGGGGTGGGCCTGCATACCGGTCCATTGCTCAATCCATGTTTACATGTATTAGTGACTTCTCACTGGATAATTTAACTTTTAAAATATCTACTAGTGAAGGGCCATTTGAAATTGATCGTCATTTAATTTCAGCCCTTATGGATATTCCAGTGAATGATGAGGGTATTCCTATTCATAATTTGACTGATAAACCCTCTGTATCTGAAAAACGTATGCTCACTAGAGACTTGTGCAACATGAATGTTCACTGGACTAAAAAAGGGGATGCGCTTCCCGCAAGGTATTTGTTACCCAAATACAGAGTACTCCACAGAATCTTTGTGTCTAATCGTATCCTCGCCAGTACGTAATAAACCGACTTGACCTCATTTATGGTACGTATTATTCATGCTATTTCCAGTGGTACTCAAATTTGTCTGCCTTCCTTAATCTGTCATTTCCTTCTTCAGTTTAGACTCCATCCTGGTCATAGTGACATTCCTTTTGGTTATTTAATGACTGTATTAGCTACACATATGTTGGTTGATATGCCAGTTAATGAGGCACCTATCCATCATCTGATTTTCAACAACTCTAATCTCAATAAGATGAAGCTGGAATTACTTTCTGAACAAGGTGGTAATGGTGGTGGTGCTGGTCATGAAGACGTGGGGGATGACATTAATATGGATGATATCTTTGAGGAACTGGATTCTGATTCAACAAATGATCCAAATTTTGTACCATCTGATTTTGATGCACGTCTGAGTGCATTGGAGGGTAAAGTTGAAAATTTGAATGAAAAGATAGAAAACATGTTTGTTGCTCATGATTCTCAATTCAAGTACATGCGGAAATATCTTCGGTGATTAAATAAGGGCATGCACCAACTTGATCCCTCTATTCCTGCTCCGTCTTCTAGTTCTAATTCTGACTAGTCTATATGGGATTTTCTGGTTTGTAATAACTTTAACTCTTCGCACTAAGTCATCCGATTTGGAATTGGATACTATTTTTCTTTTTTGCTGGATATTTGTTTATTGTGATCCTATGCTTATTTTGAGTTGCTTGTTTCTGTTTTTCTGCTATTATCTCATATCTCATATCTCATCTTATTTCCTCTCATATATCCCTTTATATTGTTATTTTCTTTGTCATATTGTGACAAAAAGGGGGAGAATGGTTATGTTACTTAGGGGGAGTATGTTTGGAATGGTTGAATGTTAGATATTGATTTAATTTGCAGGTAGATATTGATTTAATTTACAGGTAAGCCAGAATTGATGTCAACTGATTTATATGTTGCTCTAACCGGTTATCATGTGTTTATCTTTTATCTTGGTTATATCTTGTTATGTGTTTTGTCACTAATTTGATAAAGGGGAGATTGTAAGTGCTATAGTTTATATCCCTGTATGTTGTCAAATTAGTGGTGACAAAAACACTGTTATATAACTTGCATTAGTGAAGCTCTTTCTAAAGATCAACATTCATAAACAAGCAAAGCTCACAACAAGCAAAGATTACAAGTACAAAGATCAACCTTGACTTCAAGTATTGCTCTCAAGACAAGACTCAAGAATACAAGACTTCAAGAAGAGTACAAGGCAGTTCGTATAGAACTCAAGACACTTTCAAGGTTGAGCTACATCAAGACTTCAAGGCTTAAACTTCTAGGTCACTTGTTCCTAATGTTTTCAATATCTTTACTTCTTGATTGGGGTTTGAATGACCATAGGTTGACCTTAGAAGTAGGCCATTTTGGATACATAAGTCATATGTATATGACACTTGTGTTTGGGCAGTTCGGGGACTTGTCCTAGGCTTTCTTCGACTAGTCCTAGCTTTGCTTCGACCAGTCCAAGAAATTCCTCGATCGGTCGTAAGTTTGTTACAAAATTCGTATAAATTGCTTATTTTCGACTTCGACGGTCGAAGGAAAGATGTCGATCGCTTTCACGACCGGTCGTAGAATCTTCGATTCAAAGTCCAATGATAATTTAAAGACCTTCGACCGGTCGTAGAGAACCACAAAGCTTATCACGCCCGATTTTTTTCAAATCTGTTATTTCTTCGACTAGTCGAAGAGCTCCTTAGACCAGTCGAAGATACGATCTGCTCACCTATAAATAAAGCACGAAACTCAGAAGAATTCAAGCAATTAATTAATGCATTCAAGCCTATCTTCGTCAAACTTCTGAGAGATAATTTTGTGCTCCATCTAAGCTAAGTGTGCTTATTTTATACTCTCTTTCTTTCATTTTATTTAATTGATTTTGTTTCTGCTATTCCAATCTAATTTGATAAGAGGAATTGTTATTCCCTTTCTTTGGAATTAAAATCAATTAAGATAAGCCCTAGTTGGTCTAATTTAAAATCTATTAGAACTAGAACCATTGTAATTGAGTACTGGACATTGAACTTGAACATTCAATCATTTACTCTGATTTGGTTCTACCGAGCTGCTACAACGAAGGAGTTAATCAGGTATTTTACGTTTAATTGTAAATTCCTGTCTGTTTTGGTTTCTTTCAAGATTTACTGAAAAATCTTGTTGTATTGGTTATCCGAGGAGAGCCAGGAAAACTCGTGAAGTGGGGTTTTTTTGTGTAAGCCCACGAGACAAAGACACAATTGTAAAGGTTTTGGGTGAACCTGTGAAAACCTATTTTGTGAGTGAACGCTAATATCCTCGTGTGAGGATATTATGAGTGGAGTAAAGCATTCTGTGTGGTTGTTGTTTAACACATTGGTGAACACACAAAGCGAACCACTATAATCCCTTGTGTTGTGGTTGAATGATTTACATTTCTAATCTTTAATATTCATTTGTGGGATGTATGTGTGGTGGTGAATGTTGTAATCATTTAATTCAAGCATTGTGGAAATTTTGTAATAATTTAGAATTTACTTTCTGCTATTCTTTTATCTGCTTGAATTTAAATTTTCTTTAAAGTTGTTCCAGCAAGGTTGCCCTGCCATTTTTATGGTGTATGGCTGTCCCTAGAACAATACATTTGTGATTACACTTTGTTTCAATTTGTGCTTAATTCTGTATTCCTCTTTGGTTTGAGATTTGATACAAAGATCTTTCTAGAAATAAGGTTGTCCTACCACAAACTCTGGTTTTTGGTGAAAGGTTGTCCTTAGAATAACATTTGTATCAATCCCTCAAGATCAGATTTTTGAGGTTGTTTTACTTTCCTGCATTGTGATTTATTTTGGCTATCATATTGTTTTTAATTCCGTTGTTATAACATTTATTTGGCATAGTCCTATTCACCCCCCCCCCCCCTCTAGGACATATAGCTAAGCCTTTTCATGCTTGGCTTCGGGTTGGGTCAAGGGTGAGATGGAATCCTACTCTCTAAAGATTTTCCTATAAGGAAGATAGAGTAGTTCCTCTCTTATGCATTTAAGGCATCCCAGCATAACGATTTGCCATTAAGGTAATAGTTGGAGGATCCTTGAATGCCGAAGTTCATTCTCCAATCCACTCTATTAAATATCAATGGTGAGGGTGGATTGGAGGATGAACTCCCTTAAGAGAAAGGGCTTTAGGTATAGGATATAAGTTGAAACACTCAAACGCTCTCTCTTCTTTCTCTCACAGCAACAAAAGACAAGTCCTCTATAAATAGGCAAAAAGTTCCAACGGATATAAAACGGTCACATTTATGACAGAGTTCGATATCATCGAGCGTATACTCTCGATGGCATCGATGGTCCGCTCGATGACTCGGACTCGATGTCATACGCTTTTGAAACTCTTTGCCAATTGGTCGATGAATCGAAGCTATAGTCGATGTCATCGGATTTCGAACTCCGATTCCATCGAAGACAGATTCGATCCATCGACACATGAAAATTGAGAGAGACTTGACTTTGAGATATTTCAGGTTTTCATGAATGATCAGGGGAACCGTCGAGGTCATCGGAATTTGAATGTCGATGATATCGAGATCTGAGTCGAGGCATCGATAATTCCAGCAGATTTATCTTTGAACTTGCTGGACAGATTATGGCTTAGTTCGATGCAATCGATCAGGTGTCGATATCATCGATATTTGAATATCGATTAAATTGAAGGGCCCCCGATCATAGTTAAAAACATCCTGAAATAATTGTTGCAAGAAATGCGCGCCCACCATCGATATCATCGATGGACCTCCGATCATATCGATATTTGATTTTAGATCATATCGGACGGTCATCGATATATCGATGAATTTTGAGATTTTCATTAAAAAAACAGGGGCGCCGGAAATCTGCCTGTCGATCTCATTAAGCCACTCCCGATGGTCTCGAGAATTGAATATCGATGATATCGATATGAGTATCGATATATCGATAATTCGTCCAGATATATTGTGAAGTTGTTGGACATATTTGTGCTTATATCGATGATATCGATATGTGTATCGATACATCGATAAATCCGTCCAGATGAGTTTTTAGTTGCTGGACACTTTTGGTCCTCTTATCGATAATATCGTTAAGGTATCGAGGACATCGACAGTGCAAGTCGATCATATCGAGGGTGCTCTGATAGAATCGACAGGGCGAGAAAAACTTAGAGATTTTCCTATTTTGAAAAAGTTTTCTCACCACAAAAACCCTAAGATGTCTATCTTGTTTTAAGGGTTTTAATCACCTGGTGTTTTAGGACATGGGATGTGAGGCTATGATTTACCTATTGCGAGCTTCCACACATCCGGTTGAGGCAGATGCTTGAAATAATCTTCCTATCGAGTTCTGTAGCTAGTCTGACTCACCACATACATAACTTGACAAACCAGGGCACTAGCAGGTGCACTTTCATAAATAATATCGTAGAGTATGAGGCGGGGGTGTATTATGCACCTCATTTTCATCCTGAACTTCCTCAACTGAAGGTTGAGGTTAATTTGCAGCCATCACTTCTATTAACTCAGAGGGTCGCAAGTGGTGTCTAATCCTGTGATTGATAGATAACCCTTCGACCAATCCTCCTTCACTCAAGAGACGTAGAGTGTTATCACAGACTCACTTGGGCATTAAACACTCTCAGCTCTCAAATAACTAAACCAAACTAAACCTAAAAAAGAAAGAAAATTAAAGCAAATAAGAAATCTAAAAAAAGAAAGAGAGAATTGAAAAGAGGTTACCGGATTAGAGTTACTATGTTGAGATCTTACAAAATAGAAAATAATGTTAGTTTCTAAAAATAATTTCAAAAAAAAAAATTCCTAACCTAAAAGCATAGAAGAAAAATAAACCATAATTTTAACCTAATTCTAATACCAATTAATTTTAGAAAAATGTAGTCGTAGTCTCCGGCTTCGGCGCCAAAAACTTGTTCACAACCCCAAGTGAAGGGTCGCGATGTAATAATAACTCTATAAGACCGAGGTCGAATCCATAAGAACTAGAACTAAAACTAGAAGAAAATCTAAATCTAAAATCTGAATATAAGTGAGTAATTGTGAAGGATTTATCAAATATCAAAAGGGAACTAGAGTGTCAAGGATTCATTATAGCTATCAAGATGCTACCTTGCTTGATTCAATAAACACAACTGGAATTAGAGTCCTATCCCATCCAATTTGAAGATAAAATAATTGAAGCACAATCTGAACTTTGCATTGAATTAGTTCACACATGAAGGAGTATTGTGATGATTGGAAGTGTCATACCCCAAACTCGGAAACCGAGCTCACGAAATTCTTAATCGCCGAATCCAGTGCCGACAGCCTCCATAATACCCCATTCTCGGCTCCCAGCACCCATACACCAGGTTCCGATCCTGGGATCCAATTAGGAGGATTTTTCAATGTACATTTATCTTGTAAGAAGCATAACCACAAGTATACCTAAACCACAAAGGCAACATCATCATCACATATCCACTAATATAATCATTTGAGTACAATGTTAAAAGGGAAATACAATATAGAAATATCAAAGAAAACTCCAGAAGCTCCACCACATGCTCCTACCTCAACTCGGTTGCATCATAATGTCACCTACACACATCTATCATGCATAAGTTTATAAAAAGCTTAGAGGGTGGTGTAAGTGTGTGAGCAGAATATGCGTGCTCAGAATGTAGTATTAGAGTAAACGGAGATACTAATAAGTCCACGAACCATACAATATTAGAGTAAGCAGAAATACTGACAAGTCTATGAGTCAAACAATATCAGAGTAAGCAGAAATACTGACAAGTCCATGAGTCATACAATATCAAAGTATGCAATACAGATTAGCTATACAAATGAGGAATCATAAAGAGCCAAATATCAGATGTCGATGGTACAATGCAATATGTAAATCCTGTTAAGTCTGCCTAGGCCATATAAGTGCAGAAACGTAGCAACCCAAAATGTCATATGCCTGCGGATGTAATGTAATATACGATGCGAATGAAATGACCAAGCTGGAGTGTGAAGTCGAGATGATAGTACTCAATATCGCAGGCTATGAGGTCTATCATAAGGGACTTCTATCTAAACTAGTCCCATACCTGAATTTGGATAGTCAGACGCAATGTGGTAGACTCCTGATCTTAGGTTAGTCGCACGCCCCAACCGAAATTGTGGTCATTGCGAAAGTACACGTAACAAATAGTTGTGTATTACCAACCCGAGTGGATAGTGAATGAATAAATGAATGAGTGAATATGCAACTCCTACTCAAAAAGTTCACATATCAGTACTGTACATCTCTGGGATTATCACCGGGGTCTAGTACACTCTACACCAGCTTGCCGCCCCATCAAGCGCACAATACAACTGGGTAAGTGGAAGAGACCTCACTACCCGCCTACTAATATCGGCCCAGCTTGTCAATAACAGACCCATTTAGGAGCTAGTCAGACTCAGCTTAGCTATGCCTACTCCCTCAGGCGGGTAAGGCCACACCCCCTCCCAACTGATCACGACATAGTGGGAGATGCAGCCTACTGGTATACGGCTCACATGCGCTCATATATATCCACTCGGTCTCGACGTTGGGGCATCCTCTCGTACCAAGAGGGTTTAAGGATTTTCACCCAGAGTCATCTATGGCAACCCGATGCTAGTAACAGATTTTCGGTGTCCCATTTGGCCATCCACGATATGCATGTGGAGGATACAGCCCTAATGTCGTTGGAGCGTACAGTAATCACAACACACAATGTAAGATACATGAGTCATACAATCTAGTCATGCATTAATCCCACGCATACCGTGCGCTCATGTGAGACGATCTCCGCCTATCAGGGAGTCTCATAACAATCTATCCAATGACATATGCAATGGTCAACCACATCTCATAATAAACATGCAAATGTGTAACGCCCTGAAAATCGGGGGTCGAGCATAAACTCAACTCCCGAGTTCCAGAACATCACTTATGCAACAAAATGAATGATGATTGAATGTTGACTGTATTCGTGCATTGAACATGAGTGAGATTAAGCCAAAACAAAGATATCATACTCGAGAGACGGTTAAATTACAAGCGAAGACGATGATAGATAGATAAAATATATAAACTGTGATGAGTCTCCGAGTGTGATAACATTACTAGGTTAAATAATTACAAGTACTGGTTCTAAAATATACTAAATGTGTAAGTGTAATATCTTCTATCCCAAGTACCATAGCCCCGTCAATGCGTGCAGGTCTTGAGACCGTCGAGAGAGTTACATGATAGGAGAACTCCTCCTCATCACCATAGAAGTAGTCCGGCTCTACTTCATAAGCATCGCCATCATCCGAAATTCAACAAACTGGTTGGTGTGTACAACATCGTCATCCGTAACGTGGGAGTGAGTGATCAACTCGGTGGAACAATAAAGCATAGGTTAACATGTTATCAATTCAATCAAGCAGTAATGATAAAGCAGTACAAATCAAATAATTTTAACTACTCTTATTAAGTACGAGAATGAAATGACATGATCTTTGTATGCCCTTGCCAAACCACCCTCATGCGACATCATCTTACGTTCGCGAATGCTTAACTCCTCGGTGCGCCACATCTACTAAGCACATGCGGTGCGATGATGATCATGATTACCGAGTTATTATTAGTCCATTTCAAACGGCGGTAAAGATTGGGAAACTAAGGTACCTCCCTTGTATCATTCCCAAACATGATCCATTCTAGGGTCGTCGGTCTAGTTAATCTCATACGATATTATGGTTTGAGAGGCGTAGCGAAGGCATCACAAAGGGCTCGTCACCCGTCAGCATGGATACAGATCTCACCGTATGCGACTCAATTGCTGACCGTCAGCTCGAGTACAGGTCTCACCATACTCGGCTCAATCACTAACCGTCAGCTCGAATACAGGTCTCACCGTACTCGGCTCAACTCATACTCCGATTCTTTGTGAAAGACTCGTCGTCAATCACAGACTTGGAGTATACTCGAAGATACTACAGAGGACTCGTCGCCGTCAAACACGAGTACAGGTCTCACCGTACTCGGCTCTCGCCGTAAGTATCGACAGCTCGAATATAGTGTCCCATACCACCATAATCTGCTCACGAGTCTGGTTGCTCAATGGTCACTACGGGGAGGCACATGGCCCCGGCGTAGGCCGAAAACGAGCTCGACCACGGTGTCCCATACCACCATGCCCGGCTCATGAGTCTTAGCGGATCGAGATACCATGGTTAAAAGGGATTTCACTGGTAAGTTTGGTACCCTAGGTTCAGGCAGTAGCGACCAAACATGGTGAACATACATAAGACAGATGGATTACTTGACAAGCTCGGCTAACTCAAGCGCACAACAAGTTGAACGACATGAAGTGCATAAGCACTTCACGTGGCCAACCACTATCGCCAACCGAAGTACGACTCGGGTTCGTCGAACACATCTCACGTGGCAAATGAATCGCAGCCACGAATTCAATTTTGGTACCGATTGTCTGACTATAATCATAGCCCCAAACATGATAACTTGCGGATAGATAAAGCAAGTAATGGATCAAGATTCCACTCATACAATCAAGGTATGGTATTATCCGTTTAGGGCTACTGGATTGTTGCACGCACTCGTTGCTCCGCTCCCCCATCACTCATGACGGATCATACAACGTAAATATAAATTTAAACATATGCATTACATAGTTATAATCATAAAGCAGTTGAGCATGTTATGAATCACAACACAGGCATGAGTTTATACATGTTCAATTCATAATCACACAACAATCCAAGGAGATCATACACATAGTTAAAAGAGGTTGAGAATCATATCTCAACACCCTTCTACATTACAATTTGCTAACTACTACTCATTCAGACATTTCAAGAAACACTTAAACAAACATGCATCAACATACATGACATATGTCGATCACATAGGCATTAGGCCAAATCCTTTCACTAGGGAGTTGTCCCAATCATAACACGCGTACACCCACGACGGATAGTCATGGCAAGCAGGAATCCAAGTTCCATATTCATTCAGTCATTTCTACAAACACTTGGGCCACACATTTTAGCATATACGGTGTCTATTGGCCGTGGCGTGATTTAGGGCAAATCCTTTCGTCAAAAGGGTATCGCCAATACAACAATCATGAATCCATGACAATTAGTCATGGCGAGCACGAATGAGGATTCTATACTCATTCAGTCATTTTCACAAACACTTAGAATACACTAATACAACATACATGGTGTATGTTAGCAAAACATGTATTAGGACTATCCTTTAGCCAAGTGAGTATTTTATCCATGTATAATATATTACTACAGCAAATAATCATGATAAATTCATCTCCCAATATTTATACGTATACAGTATTTTCTAGAATACGCATTTTCAACATACATAGTGTATACAAGCAAACATGTATTACGGCGATTCCCTTCGCCAATCAATTATTTTATACGCACATAATATACTTATACGATGATTAATCATGACAAACACATCGCTAAAATATACATGTATACGGTACTTCTTACAATACCGTATTTCTACATACATAGTGTTTATTAGTAAACATGTATTTAGGCGAATCCTTTCGCCAAATAAGTATTTTATCCATACGTCATATATCTATACGACAAATAAACATGTCAAACACCTTTCCATAAAAAAATACGTATACGGTATTTTATACGAATACCTAGAGTATGTGAAATTCCAAATTCTACAATTCTAATCGAAACTGAAAACGGAAAGCACTTTGTACATGTGCAATTGCATGCAGATCATGAATCTATCATTATCTGACATTGAAAGCGTTGAAAACCATAACCTATACACCTAAAGTCCGCACCTTGTGTCATAGAATCGTAACGGAGTCGATAGGTTCGCTAAGGTTCCGTATACGGGAGTTTGGCAGCCTAAAGAACGAAACAGGTTAGCTATTTCATAACCTACAACCTATACAACCCTAAAACAGATTAGGGTTAGGGTTTCTTACCTAGAAACGACGCCGGAATCGCCGGAAAGCGATGAGAATCGGGCGGTGGAGCCCGAATAGCATCGAGGAATGCGGCAAGGGAGTTCCTCCCACATCTCCCTCACTTTCTCTCTCTTTTCTCTCTCTCAAATCCAAATTCGTATGGCTGGAATGGGAGAGGGTTTAAGGTCCTTTTATAGCCTAAAACCTTTCCAAAATAGACTCAGGTTCAAGGGTTATTGCTATTATAAGCATTTCGGTGATGTTCCAGCTCAAAAGAGTGTTTCTGGTGGCCCCCCTTGAGCCAAACGTCAGACTTAAGCTCACCACACATGGATCTATGTGGGATTACGTTTTCGACTCGATCGGATTCCCAGATCGCACGTGGCGGACCACTTTCAGTTCAACGGTCAGTGGGCCACGATCCGAAATTCCAAGCACATGTAAATGTTCCTGAAATTTTTCTTAATCCGAGGGTGTAATTTAGTCTGATTCTGACGGTCTGGTTGCTTAATACTGATGCGCAAGCGAATGGTGCCAGATCACTATTCCAGATATTTATTTTGTAAAGGGAATAGTGTTTTTCACACACACTCGCTCCGGACTCAAGCGAACAGCCGTGGGACATCGGCTGGATTTGATTTCCGAGATGGTTGTCAAGCCCAGCGAGGCGGTCCTAAGTCCTTAACTTCGTATTGTTCGGACTCCCGATGTGCGGTCCAGATCAGATACGGAGTTTCGAGATGCTCCCGAGAGCAGCCGGGTAATGAGTTTGATCCTAGATTTTTGGGTAACCTAGCGTCAATGATTCTACAAGTTTTAGGTCTTGCAGATCGTATTTAAAGTGATTCAAATGGATTTCATGGCTAATCTAGTTTAGCACTTAGTTAACTTTGTCAAATTTCTAAAGGATTTAATCCTAAGTGCTTTCCGTCTGAGGTAGTATTTAGTCCTTTGCAGTTTGTATCTAAAGTGATCCAAGTTATACTACTTAGCTAGTTTAAGATAGTGTCTAGGGTGAAGGTGCTTTGAGAAATTGAAAGCACAAGGTAGTGAAGGGTGGGATTTGTGAAGAAAATGGTTTGAAAAGAGATTTGAGGCTTTAATTGAGCGTTTAAGAAGTTAAACCTGTATTAGGATTGATCCATTGCCTAAGGACGTCTAATCCCAGGTTGGCAAAAATCCGGGGTGTTACAAAATGATGCGTATGGGTATATATCATGATGCTATGTTGTCACATACCCATAATCAGTATCAATAACTGGTGTCAACAATCGGCCTCGACAATGTGAACATTTAACCAACATTGCCCCAAGTAGTGACCCAGATAAAGCCGAATATATAGTGAACCCATGGCCTCATACAAGGGCCTAATATACAACACCATAGGCCTCACTCAAGAGCATAATACACATCACGATGAGCCTCTCACATGGGCCTAATATACATCACAATGGGCCTCAACGATCGGCCTCGGTAATCTGCCTCGATATCTGGCCTCAACAATTAAAATCGGCCTCAATGACCAGAATCGGCCTTAACAATCGGAATCGGCCTTGATAATCGGAATCGGCCTCGACAATCAGAATCAACCTCAATAATCGGCCTCGACAATTGAAATCGGCCTTGATAATTGGAATCGGCCTCGATGAACGAAATTGGCCTCGACAATCAGAATTTGCCGCGACAATCGGAATCAGCCTCAACAATTAGCCTCGACAATCAGAATCGACCTCAGCAATCGGACTCGATAATCGGAATCGGCCTCAACAATTGGCCTCGACAATCAGAATCGACCTCAGCAATTGGACTCGATAATCGGAATCGACCTCGACAATTGGAATCGACCTCGACAATCAGAATCAACCTCGATGAACGAAATCGACCTCGATAATCAAAATCGGCATTGACAATTGGAATCGGCCTAACAAAGGGCCTAAGGGAAGGTCACAATGTGGACATTCAACCATCATTGCCCATCAATGTGGACATTTAACCAACATTTCTCCCAAGGAGTGACCCACATAGAGCTAAACGTATCGTGGGCCCATGGCCTCACACAAGGACCTAATATACATCACTATGGGCCTCACTCATGGGCCGCATATACATCACAATGGGCCTCGCACATGGGCCATAAATCCATCACATTGGGCCTAATACATACCACATGGGCCACATCACATGGGCCTAACATATATCACAATGGGTTGCTCAATGGGCTGCACTAATGAGCCTCATACACATCAATTGGGCCGCACCAATGGGCCATGAAACATCACATCACAGTGGCCCTCAAAACTTGCTGATGTGGTACAACAACTACATAGCTGGTGTAAGGTACGCTAGTCAATCCAATCCCCATCATCCAAGGTCTGGGCGGTGTGGATATACAACATATCATCAAGGTTGGCCCCATCGTGGATGGACAGTGTGCAGATGCAACACATACATTTAGCAGGGTCCACAGATAAACGGTGCAGATGAAGCACTGCTTCATGGTGGGCCACTGCACGGACAGTGCAGATACAACACTGCATCATGGTGGTGCATATGTCCAGCCATTGGACAGTGTGGTGAAGAATACATACATCAAGATGGACCCTACCCTTCACATGTGCGGGGTGGGTCCCACATAAGATTTATATCTAACTCATTCCCTTTAAAATGCTAAGAAGGGCCTGTACAGTGGCTGGACAGTAAGGATTTAATACATATTTCATGTGTGGGTCCCACAGGACCATCCATGCACGGACGGTTTGGATTTAAAACACATATATCATGGTGGTCCCCACCGTCCAAACCACTGGATGGTGTGGATGCATAGCACATGCATCACGTGTGGGATTTCCACACAGATGAACGGCTGGATTAAAACATATCAACGGTGGGTTCCACAGAACTTCGTGGCGTCACTACAGGGCCCACCTGTCAGTAACTAATTTGGTGGGTCCCACATGATCTGGACGGTCAAGATCATAGCAAGTAGGACCCATGGGAGGTGTGGATAACACCTATACACCATGGTGCATCCGGCACCATCCCACGCTGGACGGTGTGGATGTAAAAACACATACATTTGATGAGGGCCCCACCGTCCAGGGTCTGGACGGTGTGGCAAATCACATGCATCAGAGTAGTGTCACGTGTGCACTCATCACAGTATCAAGTGGGCCCCACATCTGATGCAAGAACGGGGTGGATATAAAAACATATATTAAGGTGGTGCGGTCCACGTCCTCAAACGGATGGACGGACAGTGTGCACACAGAATATCTACAACAAGGTGGGTCCCATCCCACACGTGCAGCACGTGTGGGCTGGGCCCCACACGCTACATGGATGGATGGCATGGAGATAACACATACCTCGTGATGGACCAACATAACTTGCTGCGTCAATATAGCAGCTTCAGCTACTGGCTGTCCAGCAAATGGATGGCCCTGATGGGTCACATGCATGGGGGGTGGGTCCACACGTGTGGCCCACCAAAGCTTTGGATGAAGTTGATTTTTATGTTTTCCTTCATGCAGTCCAGCAGCCTTTGCTACTGGACATTCCACGGCTTGGACGGTGGTAATGTTATACGTCCATCAAAGTGGGGTCCATGTATACGTGGCCCACCAGCCACATACATCAAGGTGGCCCCCACATCATAGTGCTGGATGGCGTGGATCAAGTGGGCCACACCCATCATAAGAGAGAGAGAGAGAGAGATCGATCGATCGGAGTAGCAGAGGGACCCCGCCACTATGGGTCCCTCTTTGATACAAATCGTACATCAAGATGGGTCCCACCATATGTGGGCCCTCAAAGCATCAAAGCCACACAAATCAACACTAGAAAACACCCACCTTTGATCATGGACTTCTCCTTCCATCAACGCATTTCAGAGCTCCAATGGATGAGATTCAACGGTCGAAATTGGTTTTGGAGGGTGGGGATGGGAGATAGGAAGTGGGCCACACAAAGCTCTCCCATGGAGCTTGCTTGGACGTGGGTTGCTTAGAGAATGAGAGAGAGAGGTGATGGGAGAGAAGTGATGGGAGAGAGGGATGGTGAGTGATGGATGAGTGTACTTGGTTATAAGAGAGAGAGTTGACTTTGGGGAGGGTGATTGTACTTGGGGATGGGTGTTGTACTTGACAATTGATTGATAGATTGATGTGATGTGTCGTAAAGATTCCCTCGGTATTTGCAAGGTACGGCATTTTCCTCGAACTAAACGCGGGCCCACATCTCCTAGCCTAGGTATCGCCTCAGTGTGTAAGACGGGGCGTCGGAACTGTGGTGATGGCGCGATCGCAAGGGTACAAGTCTCGGGTCGAGCTGACTCTGGAATACGGGATACTAATCAGGATCACACGTAAATGCCAATAACAGATCACGGGTCACTGAAATTCGGCCGGAGGACTGTAGAGGCCTACGGAACGGTACCAGCTAGGATACGGGTCTTACATCTTTCATCCTACCATGCCCAGCAGACAATGGTGAACAATAAGATTTACCAATCTTACAATCTCAGAACGGAAAAGAAAATATTCAAAGTTATCACAACATCTATTGTAATTTGAGTTACAATAAATCATAGAAAGTTGAAAATATTCCTTAAAATCAAATTAGAAATCAATGAAGTTTAACATAAACAAGAATCAAAGAAAAATAAACATACCAACACGTTACAAGCTTAACCTCTAAGCCATAGCTAAGAGATTAACTAGTCATAGCTAACTCAAAAACATAAGAAAAACAAAAATATCTACTATAACCCATGAAGAAATCGAAGTAGAAGAATGTCGTCGGCGCTCCATGTCACACCCCGAACTCAGAAACCGGGCTTACAAAATTTCTGATCACCGAGTCCGGTGCCAACAGCCTCCGTAGTACCTCATTCTCAGCTCTCAGCGCCCATACGCCAGATTCCAATCCTGGGATTCTACAAGAAGGATTTTTAACATGAATTTCTTTGAAGATAAGCATAACCACAAGTATACCCAAATTACAAAGGCAACATCATCATCACATATCCACTAATATAAACATTTGAATACGGTGTTGAAAGGAAAATACATATGTCAAAAATCAAAGCTCCAAAAGACCGTTGCACGCTCCAAGCTCAACACTACTGCGAACTAACGCCACCTGCACGAACTGCACGCATCTATCGTGCATAAGCTTATAAAAAGCTTAGAGGGTTGTGAAAGTATGTGCATAAGGTAAGTGTCAAGTATGCAATACAATGCCACAAATCATACGATATCGGAATAAGTGGAAATACTGACAAGATCATGAATCATACGATATTAAAGTAAGCGGAAATACACTGGTAAGTCCATGAGTACCACCAGTAGTACCAAGGCTATGCGATGCAAGACATGAATGTTAACGGCCATATCAATGCAGAAACATGGCAACCCAAAATATTAAATGTTGCGGATGCAATGCAATATGTGGTGCCAATGAAATGACCAAGCTGGAGTGAAGTTGGGATGATAGTACGTAGTATCGTAGGCTATGGGGTCCATCACAAGGGACTTCTATCCAAACCAGTCCCATACCTAAATTTGGATAGTCAGACTCAATGTAGTAGACTCCTGATCTTAGGTTAGTCACGCGGCCCAACCGAAATCCTTGCCATTATGAAGGTACACAACAATTAGTTGTACACCACCAGCCCGAGTGGATAGTGAATGAATGAATGAGTATAATGTTGAATATGAAACTCCTGCTCAATAAGTCCACAAATCATTACTGTACATCTCTAGGATCATCACCGGGGTCTAGTACACTCTACGCCACATGTCGCCCCATCAAGTGCACAACTAGGTAAGTGGAAGAGACATCACTATCCGCTGCCAATATCGAGCCCGACTCGTTGATAATGGACCTATTCCTTAAGCTGGTCAGAATTAGCCTAGTTATGCCTACTCCCTCAGGCAGGTAAGGCTACACCCCCTCCCAACCAACCACAACACAGTGGGAGATGCGGCCTTCTGGTATATGGCCTTCATGCACTCATATATATCCCTCGGTCTTAACGTTGGGGCATCCTCTAATACCAAAAGGGTTTAGGGATTTTCACCCAGGGCCATCTATGGCGGCCCGATGCTAGTAACAGATTTTTGGTGTCCCATCTGGCCATCCATGTCATGACTGTAGAGGCTACGGCCCTGATGTTGCTAAGGCGTATAGTAAACACAATGCACAATGTAAGATGCATGAGTCATACAATCCAGTCATGCATCAATCCCACGCATACCGTGCACTTATGTGAGACGATCTCCGCTTATCAAGGAGTCTCATAACAATTTGCCTAATGACATATGCAATGGTCAACCACATCTCATAACAAACATGTAGATGATGTGTATGGGTATGTATCATGATGTTATGCTGTCACATACTCATAATCAGTATTGAAAACCGACACCGATAATTGGCATCGATAATCGACCTCAACAATCGGAATCGGCCTCGACAATCGGAATCAGCCTCGACAATCAAAATCGACCTCGATAATCGGCATCGACAATCAGAATCAGTCTCAACAATCGAAATCGGCCTCGACACTCGGAATTAACCTCGACAATCGAAATCGGCCTTGGCAATCGGAATCAACCTCGACAATTGGAATCGGCCTCAACAATCAGAATCAGCCTCAATGATCAGCCGAACAAGGCTAAGGGAAGGTCACAATGTGGACATTAAACCATCATTGCCCATCAATATGGCCATTTAACTAACATTGCTCTAAGAAGTGTCCCACATAGAGCCAAACGTAAAGTGGGCCCATTGCCTCACGTAAAGGCTTAATATACATCGCAATGGACCTCATACAAAGGCTACATACACATCACTATGGGCCGCATCACATGGTCCTAATACATGTCACGGTGGGCCGCATCACATGGACCTCGAATACATCACAATGGGCCTCCCTCATGGGCCTCATATACACAAGAGGTGGGCCCTGCACATGGGCCTCAGATACATCACACGGGCCACAACCCATGGACCTAGTGCATATTATAATGGGCCTCATTAAATGGGCTACAAAAATATCACAATGGCCACACCATATGGGCCAGAAATACATCTCATTAGGCCTTACCAAATGGGCCAGAAATACATCACAATGGGCCATGACATATGGGCTTAAAATACATCTCAATGGGCCACGACCCATGAGCCTCAGTACATCATAATGGGCCGCAACCCATAGGCCTCAAATACAACAAGTGGGCCGCATCAATGGACCGCACCAATGGGCCTCATATACATTAAGTGGACCGCATCAATGGACCGCACCAATGGGCCTCATATACATAACAGGTGGCCCTGCTCATGGGCCTCAAATACATAACATGTGGGCCCTACACATGGGTCTCATATGCATTAAATGGGCTACGTATCTGGGCCTCGAATACATAAAAAGGGCCATGCGTCATGGGCCTAATACATATCACAATTGGCCTTGCCCATAGGCCACGAATACATCACAATGGGCCTTGCCTATAGGCCTTGAATACAACACAATGGGCCACATCTCATGGGCTCCAAATACATCACAATGGGCCACAACCCATGGGCCTCAAATATATCAGAATGGGCCTCTACCCATGTGTAACGCCCTGAAAATCGGGGGTCGAGCATAGACTCAACTCCCGAGTTCCAGAACATCACTTATGCAACAAAATGAATGATTATTGAATGTTGACTGTATTCGTGCATTGAACATGAGTGAGATTAAGCCAAAACAGCATATCATACTCCAGAGACAGTTAAATTTGCAAGCGGAAGACTATGATAGATAGATAAAATATATAAACTATGATGAGTCTCCAGAGTGTGATAACATTACCAGGTTAAATAAATACAAGTGCGGTTCTAAAATATACCAAATGTGTAAGTTTAATGTCTTCTATCCCAAGTACCATAACCCCTCATACGATACAAGATCGGGTCTTGAGACCCGTCAGAGAGATATGATAGGAGAACTCCTCCTCATCACCATAGAAGTAGTCCGGCTCTGCTTCACAAGCATCGCCATCACCTGAAACTCAACAAATCTGTTTGGTGTGTACAACACCATCCCGTAACGTGGGAGTGAGTAGCTAACTCAGTGGAACAATAAGGCATAAGTTATCATGTTATCAATACAATCAAGCAGTAATGATAAAGCAGTAAATCAAGCACTCCTAGTTACTCTGATTAATGCAAGTATGAATGCAGGTATGATGGATGCCCTCTCCGACATACTCCCTCATGCGACACCATCTCACGTTCGCGCATGCTTACATCCCACAGTGCTCCACATCTTCCAGGCACATGCGATGCATGATGAGCATGATTACTGAGTTTTTAATTAATCCATTTCAAACAGCAGGATTGGGAAACTAAGGTACCTCCCTTGTATCATATCCAAACATGATCCAATCTAGGGTCGTCATCCTAGTTAATATCGACGATGGTGTGTTTTCTAGGTCATCGCAGAGGTCGCTGTGCCAGGTCAGCGTTACGCACAAAGGTTGCACCACTCCCCCATCACCCCTTAAACGATTCATCACGATACAACTATAAAGAAAACAGCCTAGTTCATACTCTATATATCGCGGCGAACCCTAAGGCACACCGCAACTTGAGTATGCTCGCGGTCACTACAAAGGTCGCAGTGGTCACATTACGCACAAAGGTTGCACCACTCCCCATCACCTTATCAATGTAGGCCGACAGCGCGCGAATATAGTGTCCCATACCACCATAATCGGCTCACGAGTTGAGTTGCTCACCTGGTCACTACGGGAGGTACGTAGCCCCAGCAGAGGCCGACGGCTCGACCACGGTGTCCCATACCACCATGCCCGGCTCATGAGTCTTAGCGGATCGAGGTACCATGGTTAACGGGATTTTCACCGGTAAGTTTGGTACCCTGAGGTTCAAGCATTAGCGACCAAACATGGTGAACATACATAAGACACACGGTTTACTTGACGTGTTCGGCTAGCTCGAGCGCACAACAAGTTGGGCGATATGAGGCGCAGAAGCACCTCGTGTGGCCAACCACTATCGCCAACCGAAGTACGACACGGGTTCACCAACACATCATGCGTGT
The DNA here is from genome assembly GCA_030180095.1 of Magnolia changhungtana. Taxonomy (NCBI): domain Eukaryota; kingdom Viridiplantae; phylum Streptophyta; class Magnoliopsida; order Magnoliales; family Magnoliaceae; genus Magnolia; species Magnolia changhungtana. The sequence goes on from JASAUF010000303.1 coordinate 5,931,207, forward strand.
ATGAACGAATCCCAACCACATCTTCAAGTCGACATCGATGCCCGGACTATGAACATAGTCCCAAGCTCATCAAATCCTAACCATAGCATGTGAAATACGGCATGATAACATGGTAATTCAAGAACACTAGCAAGCATATTATAAAGCATAACATGAAGCATGTTAATAAACAAGTCACAAAGCATGTTCAAAAGCATGTTATAAAGCATCATGTAAATGGGGATACAAATACTTAAATTCGTCAGAGGCGAGTGGTTAGAGTGAACAACCACATGGAGAGTGTCATATGTGACTCTAAGGTAGCCGAGAATCCCATCTCAGCACCTACCTAAGATTCTAACACTTAAGCACTTATACTCACAAGTGAATTCACCAACACTTGGAATGCAATATTTCAACATACATGACGTATGCTAGGGAAGTGTGTACTAGGGTTGTCCCTTTACCAAACTAGTATTTTATACATATACATCATATTCATACAAAGAATTAAACATGGCAATCACCTCAAGCAAATTTTATACGTATAGGGTACTTCCACGTATACCCAATTTCGACATACATAGTGTTTACAAAGGAACATAGATTTCATGATTCCTTTCCTAAGCTAGTATTTTAATCATGTATTGTATAATCATACATTAAATAAATATGTCAAACATTATTCCAAAAGAAATACGTATACGGTATTTCTACAATACGTAATTTCAACATACGGCGCATTTACAAGTAAACATATATTTTGGCGATTCCTTTCGCTAAACTAATATTTTATTCATATGTTATATAATTATACATTAAATAAACATGTCAAGCATTTATCCAAAAAAATACGTATACGGTATTTCTACGTATACCTAGAATATGTGAAATTCCATATTTCACACCGTTAATCAAAACAGAAACGGAAAGCACTTTGTACATGTGCAATCGCAAGCAGATCATGAATCTACCATTATCTCGACATTGAAAGCGTTGAAAACCGTAACTTATAAGCTTAAAGTCCTCACCTTTGCCTTTGGAAACGGAACAATCACCAAGGGTAATGGAACTTCCGTCTACGGGTGGTTTCTAGCCTAAAGAGCGGAATCGGTTAGTCGGTACACATCCTACATCGATCCCAACTCAAATCAGACCTAGGGTTAGGGTTTCTTACCTTCAAATGAGGTGGAATATGCCGGGAAAACGCCTAGAATAAGGCGGTGTAGGCCGTGCAACAAGCCAAAGCAGGAGGAGGGAAATCGGCAACAATCTCCAAGCCTTTCTCTCTCTTTTCTCTCTCTTCCTCTAGGGTTTCCTCCAAAATTCGTATGGCTGTGAGAGGGGCTGTTCTAAGCTCCTTTTATAGCCACAAACATTACGAAATTAGACTCAGGTTCAAGGGGTACTACTAATATAGGATTTTCGTCGCTTTTCCAGCTCAAAAGGGAAGTTCTGGTGGCCCTCCTTGAACCAAACGTCAGACTTAAGCTCACCATCTATGAATCTACGTGGGATTACATTTTTGACTCGATCGGATACCCAGATCGCACGTGGCGGACCACTTTCGGTTCGACGGTCATGTGGGCACGATCGAAATTCCAAGTACATGTAAATGTTCTGAAATTTTTCTTAATCCGAGGGTGTAATTTGGTCGATTCGACACCGGTCGGTTGTTAATATCGACGCGTCAACTAACGATGCCGATCACTATTCCGGATATTTATTTTGGATGGGAATAGTGTTTTTCACACTCCTCGCTCCGAATCGAAACGAATGGCCATGGAACATCGGATGGAGCGATTTTGAGATGATTGTTAAGCCGGTGGGGCGGTCCTAGTTCCTTAGCTTCGGGTTAATCGGACTCCGATGTGCGATCTAGACCTAATACGAAGTTTCGTTTCATTCCCGAGAGCAGACGGAAATGAGTTTGGTTCTAAACTTTAGGATAACCCAAGCGCCAATGATTTACGCAACTTTTGGGTCTTACGGATCGTATTTAAAGCGATCCTAACGATTTCATGGCTAATCGAGTTTAGTACTTAGTTAACTTTGTTAAATTTCTAAAGAATTTAATCCTAAGTGATTTTCGTCTGAGGTGGAACTTAGTCCATTGTAGTTTGTATATAAAGTGATCTAAGTTATACTACTTAGCTAGTTTAAGATAGTGTCTAGGGCGAAGGTGCTTTGAAAAATTGAAAGCACAAGGTAGTGAAGGGTGGGATTTGTGAAGAAAATGGTTTAAGGAGCGATTTGAGGCTTTAATTGAGCGTTTAAGAAGTTAAACCTGTCTTAGGATTGATCCATTGCCTAAGGACGTCTAATCCCAGGTTGGCAAAAATCCGGGGCGTTACACCATGGGCCCCAAATACATCACAATGGGCCTCTGACATGGGCCTAATATACATTATAAAGGGCCACATCCCATGGGCCTCAAATGTATCACAATGGGCTGCACCAATGGGCCTCTTCAAAGGTCACAAATACATCATAAGGGGCCTTATACAATCACAATGGGCCTCATATCTGGGCCTCACTCGTGGGCCTCACATACATCAAGTGGGCCCTGCATACAGTAGGTGGGCCCTATGCATACAGTAGGTGGGCCTTGTAGATGAATAGCGTGGATATACATGCATTAAGGAGGGTTCCCACAGCACTGTCCATGTACAGAGGATGTGGATACAAAACACTTACATCAAGGTGGGTCCCACCCCATATGTGCCACATGTGTGGGGTGGGCTACGGCCACCCAAAACAGATGGATGGTATGTATAAAACACATACATCATACTAGCCCACAGAGCTTGCTGACATCAATTAGCAATATAGCTGGTGCGTGGTACCCAGCTAATCCGTTTCCACTGTAGGTGGGTCCCGCGTGGGGCCCACCATAACGTCTATTTTCATCCAATCTGTTGATAAGGTCACAAAGACCGTAATAAAGGGGAAAAACAAATTTTATATAGATCCAAAACTTTTGTGACCTAAAAAGGGTTTCAATGGTAGACGTTCAATCCCTGTTATTTGGTGGTGTGGGCCACCTGAGTGTGGTGAACGGCTAATTTTTAGGGTATCCCCATTTTTAAAAGGGACCCATCAAATGCACGGTGTAGATGTTTGACATACATCATGGTGGGACAGATGGTGGGGCCACGGTCCCTCACGTCCAGACCAAGCGGCGGACGCCGCTTCACTAAAGATCCTCTCGAACGCGCAAGAACAGTACAATACTGTTATATTTTCATTTTTATTTTATTTTTTGTTTTATTGAAGTTTTTCATAGGTGGGGCCCACATTAGGATGATCCAGTCCATCGGTTAGGTTCCCGAGCTTGGGACAGGTCAAATAAGCCCAATATTGGGTATGTTTTAGTGTGTAGAAACATTATAGTGAGCCCTAACAGTTTATATCACCCAATACCACTGTTTTCTACTATAGGGCTCGCCAGAGATCCGGATTAGCTTCATTTTTCAGCTCAACGCCTAAAATGAGCGGGGAAATTGGATGGACGGTGGAGATATGACATACATCTAGGTGGGGTCCCACTTCAAGCAAAATGGATGGACAATGTTGAATAACACATACCTTAGTTAGACCTACCGAACTTGGTAACGTCAATACAGCAGCAATATAGTTGCTGTAAAGTCTCCAACCAATCGCCTCCACATGGTGGGTCCCACGTCCATAAATGGACGGTGTGCATCTAGCACACATCATGGTAGGTACCCACCGTCCAGCAGTTGCTAGCTGGTTGGGATATAGAATAAATACATTAAGGTGGGGTCCACACACCACGTCCAGGGACTAGACGTCCTGGGGTTGCTGATCAGGTGGGCCACATCAACACCATCCAAGAGAGAGAGAGAGAGAGAGAGAGAGAGAGAGAGAGAAACGTGAAGGGGAGGGACCCCGCCACTAATGGGCCCTCCCTTATTCAATGCATACATCAAGATGGGTCCCACCATGTGTGGGCCCTCTAATCATCAAAATCACACAAAAAAGTCACCCACCTTTGATCATGGACTTCTCCTTCCATCAATGCATTATAGAGCTCCAATGGATGAGATTTAACGGTCGAAATGAAGCTTGGATGGTGGAGATGGGAGGTAGGAAGGTGGGCCACACCAAGCTCTCTCATGGAGGTTGGGACATGGGTTGCTTGGAGAATGAGAGAGAGAGATGAGAGAGGTTGTAAGAGAGAGAGAGGGATGGGGTGTAATGGGTGAGTGAGTGATGAGTGTACTTTGTGGTAAGAGAAAGTTGACTTTGGGGAGGGTGGTTATACTTGGGGATGGGTGTGAGTGATGTGTACTTGATTGATGGGATTGATGTGATGTTCTCTTGGGTTTTGCAACTGCGGGGCATTTTTCCTCGAACTAATTGTGGGCCCACATATCCTGGACCGGGTATTGCCTCGGCGCGCGAGACGCGACGTCGGAACCATGGCGATGGCGCAGTCGCAAGGGTACAAGTTTCGGGTCGAGCCGACTCAGATATACAAGATGCAGCTCGGGGTCGTGCGCAACTGCTATCTACGCGTCGCGGGTTGCCGGAATTCGATCGGGAGGACCGCAGAAGCCTACGGAACAGTACGGTCTAGGATACGGGCCTCACACTCCACCTAGGTCTCCTCTCCCTTTCCAAATCGTAGAAGTGCTTTGAAGCATTCTAGTGAGTCCTATTTATAATTGTGGAACTCCAACTTTCGCACCGAGTTAGAAAAATCTAGAAACTACCTTAAATTTACATTCGCCACGTAAAATCTGCGTAACACATTCGATGCATCTAAGTGCCTTCGATTAAACCTTCAATGACACCATCAATGCCATGAAGTGCCTTTGATGCCATCGAAACTTGTTTGTCTTGAAAAATCTTAAAATTCTCGATTGATCGAATTATCTTCGATGCCATGAAGTGCCTTTGATGCCATGGAGTCTATTCTGACACTTTTTCAGAACTATATTTTTTTAGCCCCGAAATTTCAGGATTCCTTTTCTTCACTTCAATTCTCACTTGGTTTCCTTGGATCTTTAACATGTGAATTCTTCAATCTTGGTCTCCTAAGATCCATCTCTTGCCTTGGTGATTCTTGAATATCAAATTCATGCTTTTAACATTCTTTTCAATCCAAGCTCTCAGATTCACCTCCCAATACAAACATGTATAAAATATACCCATTAAGCATTATCATGTGCATAAAACTAAGATATAAACAGGGGGAAATATGCAATATTTGACACTCAACACTTCTCATGTGTTTATGCTGGCAATGAGTTTTTTACCACTGTAAACCCCACCTTTTACCCAAAGGCTTTTCTAAACGCTCTTAAACTTTACTTCCGAGACTAGACCGATTATGTACGAACACACTATTTGAAGACGAAAATACCCTTGTTTTATGAGATATACTCGAAAATACCCTTGAATTCATGGTGGCACTGTGATATCCGCGGTGCCACTGTGGAACTCTGTCTTATCCACGGTGGCATCGTGGATATCACGGTGCCATCGTCCAATGCCAGAAAAGGGCCAAAGACCGTAGGTAGACCTATGGCTATGGATTATAACTGTAGCCATTGATAGCGTAGCCATTGCTTCATTAGATTCTTAGCCATTAGTTTTATGGCTACGGATCTAAACCGTAATCATTGCTACTATAATGAAAAGTAAATATAACTATGGATAATTGAGTGAGCCTAACATGAAATTTAATGAGCCTAACATGAAATTGAGCGAGCCTAACATGAAATTCAACGAGCTTAACATGAAATTCAACGAGCCTCAAGGGAAACTAAGCGAGGCAAACATGAAATTCAACGAGCCTCAAGGGAAATTGAGCGAGGCAAACATGAAATTGAGTGAGGCTAACATAAAATTGAGCGAGGTTAACATGAAATTGAGTGAGACAAACTGGAAATTGAGTGAGACAAACTGGAAATTGAGCGAGACTAACTAGAAATTGAGCGTGGCAAAGAGGTAATTGAGCGAGGCAAACAGTAAATTGAGCGAGGCAAACAGAAAATTGAGCAAGGCAAACTGGAAATTAAGCGAGGATAACATGAAATTGAAAGAGGCAAACTGGAAATTGAATGAGGCTCAAAGAAAATTGAGCGAGGCATGAAATTGAGTGAGACAAATTGGAAATTGAGCGAGGATAACATGAAATTGAAAGAGGCAAACTAGAAAGTGAGCGAGACAAATTGGAAATTAAGCGAGGCAAACATGAAATTGAGTGAGGCAAACTAGAAATTCAACGAGGCAAACATGACATTTAGCGAGGCAAACTAGAAATTGAGCGAGGCAAACATGAAATTGAGCGAGACAAACTAGAAATTGAGCAAGGTTAACATGAAATTGAGTGAGGCAAACTGGAAATTGAGCGAGGAAAAATGGAAATTGAGCGAGGCAAACATAAAATTCAATGAGGCAAACATGAAATCGAGCGAGGCAAACTGGAAATTGAGTGAGGCTAACATGAAATCGAGCGAGGCAAAGAGGAAATTGAGCGAGGCAAACATGAAATTGAGCGAGGAAAAATGGAAATTGAGCGAGGTAAACTGGAAATTCAGCGAGGCAAACATAAAATTCAATGAGGCAAACATGAAATTGAGTGAGGCAAACTGGAAATTGAGTGAGGTTAACATGAAATCGAACGAGGCAAAGAGGAAATTGAGCAAGGCAAACATGAAATTGAGCAAGGTAAACTGGAAATTGAGCGAGGCAAACATGAAATTCAACGAGGCAAACTAGAAATTGAGTGATGCTAACATGAAATTGAGCGAGACAAACTGAAAATTGAGCAAGGCTCGGAGGAAATTGAGTGAGGCAACCTGGAAATTCAGCGAGGCTAACAAGAAATTCAGCAAGGCAAACATGAAATTCAACGAGCATCAAAGGAAATTGAGAGAGGCTAACATGAAATTCAATGGGCTCAAAGGAAATTAAGCGAGGCAAACATGAAATTCAAGGGGGCAAATAGGAAATTGATTAAGGCAAACATGAAATTGAGCGAGGCAAACATGAAATTCAATGAGGCAAACAGAAAATTGAGTAAGGCAAACATGAAATTCAACAAGGCAAACATGAAATTCAATGAGGCTCCAAAAACTAAATGCCCTCATTTAGCTTTTTTCCCTTTTCTTTTAAAGGTGGTGAAATCAAGAATGATCAATAGGAAATTGAGCGAGCCTAACGTGAAATTGAATGAGCCTAACATGAAATTCAACAAGCCTCAAAGGAAATTGAACAAGGCAAACATGAAATTCAACAAGCCTCAAGGAAAATTGAGCGAGGCAAACATGAAATTCAACGAGGCTCAAATGATATTGAGCGAGGCAAACATGAAATTCAACGAGGTAAACAGGAAATTGAGCGAGACAAACATCAAATTGAGCTAGGCAAGAATGAAATTCAATGAGGCAAACATGAAATTCAACGAGGCAAATAGGAAATTGAGTGAGGCAAACATGAAATTGAGCGAGGTAAACATGAAATTCAACGAGGCAAACAGGAAATTAAGGGAGGTAAACAGGAAATTGAGAGAAGCAAACATGAAATTCAATGAGGCTCAAAGGAAATTGAGTGAGGCAAAGTAAATGAGGGCATTTAGTTTTTGGAGCCTTGTTGAATTTCATGTTTGCCTCACTCAATTTCCTGTTTGCCTCGTTGAATTTCATGTTTGCCTCGCTCAATTTCCTTTGAGACTGGTTGAATTCCAGTTTGCCACGCTCAATTTCATGTTAGCCTCGCTCAATATCCAGTTTGCCTCGCTCAATATCTAGTTTGCCTCGCTCAATTTCATATTTGCCTCACTCAATTTCCAGTTTACTTCGCTGAATTTCGATTTACTCGCTGAATTTCCAGTTTGCCTCGATGAATATCCAGTTTTCTTCGCTCAATTTCATGTTTGCCTCACTCAATTTCTAATTTTCCTCACTCAATTTCCTCTGAGCCTCGCTCAATTTCATATTAGCCTCGCTCAACATCTAGTTTGCCTTGCTCAATTTCCAGTTTGCCTCACTCAATTTCCTGGTAGCCTCGCTGAATTTCATGTTTGCCTCGCTCAATTTCCTATTTGCCTCGTTGAATTTCATGTTTGCCTTGCTCAATTTCCTTTGAGCCTCATTGAATTTCATGTTAGCCTTGCTCAATTTCCTCTGATGCTCGTTGAATTTCATGTTAGCCTCGCTAAACTTCCAGTTTGCCTCGCTCAATTTCTAGTTTGCCTCACTCAATTTCCTTTGAGCCTCACTCAAATTCCAGTTAGCCTCGCTCAATTTCATGTTAGCCTCGCTCAATTTCCAATTTTCCTTGCTCAATTTCCAGTTTGCCCCTCTCAATTTCATGTTTGCCTCGCTTAATTTCATGTTAGCCTTGCTCAATTTCCTCTTTGCCTTGCTCAATTTCATGTTAGTCTCACTCAATTTCCAGTTCGCCATGTTGAATTTCATGTTTGCCTTGCTGAATTTCCAGTTTACCTCGCTCAATTTCATGTTTGCCTCGTTCAATTTCCAGTTTGCCTAGCTCAATTTCATGTTAGCCTTGCTTAATTTCCAGTTTGCCTCGGTCAATTTCCTCTTTGCCTTTCTCAATTTCTAGTTTGCATCGCTCAATTTCATGTTAGTCTCGCTAAATTTCATGTTTGCCTTGCTAAATTTTCAGTTTGCGTCGATTAATTTTCAGTTTACTTTGCTCAATTTCGTATTTGTCTCAATCAATTTCCCTTGAGGCTCGTTGAATTTCATGTTTGCCTCGCTCAAGTTCCTTTGAGGCTTGTTGAATTTCACGTTAGGCTCACTCAATTATCCATAGTTGAATGTTCTTTTCACAGTAGAAGCAATGACTATGGTTTAGATCCATAGCCACATAGCTAATGACTATGAATCTAATGAAGCAATGGCTACGCCTCAATGGGTACAGTTATAATCTGTAACTATATATATTTAGCTACGGCCTTTTGCCTTTTTCCTGGTATTGGACGGTGGTACGGTGATATTTGTGTGCCACCGTAGACAAGACAGAGAGTTTCATGGTGACACCATGAAGTGTGAGGATATTTTTGTCTACAAATAATATGTTCATATATATCGGTTTAGTTTTGAAAAAAAAAAGCTTGGGAGCACTTAAAAAAGCCGCCGGGTTAAAGGTGATGTTTACAGTGTTAAAAAACTCGCTGCCAATACCTCGAGTCCTAGTTCACCAATGCCCGGTAGGCAGAAATTGCCATTGGATTGATTGGATCGCACTCGCACTCGTGTCAAAGACCCAGGCCATTCGTCAGGAGGGTATACCATTAGCACGCCATGGACCACAAATATACTGTTGGCTTGTCGATCGGGCAATTAAACTTGTGAGGATAATTGGGTGGCTAAAAAATACAGTCCACCCATCTAAATTCAATGTACACGTGTCTCACTTGATTGGACGCGGATTGCGTACTACCTCGTTCCTATCTCTGTATGGGCAGTTTTGTGGGCGGGCCCACCGTGATTTATCTGTACATCCAAACTGTCAATCCCTTTTCTCAGATTATTTTAAAGCATGAACACAAAAATGAGGCATATCTAAGGCTAAAGTGAACCACACCAAATAATAATCTTGGTTGCATTAAACTGCACAAAGCATTAAATGTCAGTTACATTAAAGCCAAGAGTTATATGTGGTGTGGTCCATTTAATTGTTGGATTTGCCTTATTTTTGTGTTGATGCCTTAAAATGATATGAGAAAAGGAATAACCAGTTTGGATGTACAGATACATCACGGGGGCTGCCCACAGAACTGCCTATTCAGAGCTAAGGAAGGGCGTGGGTAGTACGCAATCCGCGTCCCACTTGATCAGTATACCACCCTGATCATTGGTACAGGGCATGTTCACGGTGGACCCTACATGATGACTGGCCCTGATAGCTGACACGTGTCTTCAAAACGGATCTTTGATACTTGATCCGGCCCTTTCATGCGGTGTTCTCGTTCAATCATGACCCTTTGCTTCCAGCGCCAAAAAATAAGACCAAGTCTCCAAAAATCAGATTGGTTGAACAATCCCAGCTCTTATTGGATCCTGGGACGCTGACTCGTTGAAAGTCGACCATTATATATTTTTCAGCTTTGACCGTCTTATAAGAGTCCACAAATTCGATATTGGACAGCTTAATTTGAATTACTTGTGTTCATCATCTGCAATTTGTAAGTTGTAGCGTATCATCCACCACTCTCCGCCAGAGTATCAAAGGTAATCCAGAACATTGGCATGCCATAGCCCACAAATACACGGCTGAGACACCAACCGTCTACATCGGAGTGGAAAAGGTCCCGATGCTGGATTCTTCCGATCTAGGAGATTTTTCGGTGACTCTTCATCTAGATCATGACTCAACAGTCCAACGGTCCAGATTACAAACCAGTGGGCCCCAGTTGTCAGAGTTGAAAAACCGCGTAAACGTGGAAAGATGAGGTCCACGGAATCGTATAAAATGAACTCTCCCAAAGGCTTCACGTTTGCTTGGAGAAGAAGCAAAAGAGCAGTGTCTATCTAGGGTTTTCCATCGGCAGAAGAAATCGAAAAGAAGGAGAAGATGATAGAGGTGGTGTTGAACGATCGTCTTGGGAAGAAGGTGAGAGTGAAATGCAACGACGATGACACGATTGGGGATCTGAAGAAGCTCGTGGCCGCCCAAACGGGGACCCGCGCTGACAAGATCCGGATCCAGAAGTGGTATAACATCTACAAGGACCACATCACCCTCAAGGACTACGAGATCCACGACGGCATGGGCCTTGAACTCTACTACAACTAGGTCTTCTTCTGCCTCTCTCTCTCTCTCTTGATTTCTCTGTCTGATAGCAGCATCATCTGCACCTCTCCATCTTTGTTTTGTGTTTCATTAGAATTTGAATCTTGTTTGGAAAAGCGGGTGTTTCTTTCTTCTCGCTTTTTTTTTTTTTTTTCCGAATATTTTCTTTGGTGTGTCCCACCTGATGAGTAGATGGTGGTTATTTTTGCACGAGGTGATCCTCATGATGGGGCGAACCTATTGGACGGGTTGGATGTTGCCCCCACGTGACATGTTGGAAATTATCCGCTTGGTGATGCAATCACAGTACACGCTATCCTTCACGTTCATGTTTACTCAAGAAGAGGCCCAAATGGGTCCCAGTTAAGCACATGCGTTTGGAGTCCGTACATATTTCAAATAAGTTTCCTTATCCGTTTAGGAATTCCCTTATTTGTTTCAGTTTCCTTTATTCTTTGCACTTTTCGAAAGTTCAAGTTGTAGTTAGATTAGTAATAACAATATTCAATAAGGATTCTAAACATGTAAATCCTAGAAATAGGGCTTCTTAGCCATATGTATGAGAACAACTTTATGAGATTATTATTATTATTATTATTATTATTATTATTATTATTATTATTATTCTTCAATAAGAATTGGCTGGGGGTTTAGAGAGGGGTTTGCGTGATATCTAGCATAAGACTAGCAGACCGTTGAGCTCTGCTCTCAGTCTTTTATTCTTTGTTTTTTTTTTTTTTTAAATTTTTTTTATTCCCTATCTATCTATCTATCCTTGTTGATAATTATTTGTGAGAGGGCTTGATCATCAATCTACTATGCAAATCTCAGTTTTGCAATTAGTTTCATTTTATTTTGATTTTATTTGCAGTTAGTTGGTAACTTGGGAGGTCTAATACTAACATAATGATTTGTGATTGGTTTGAATTTGGCAAGTCCAACCTTGTTGCTTGTGGCTGTGTTATGAGTCTTGCTTAGAGATATTTTTGTTGTTTCTGTCTTCTTTCCTGTGGTGTTGTGCGAGGAAGATAAGATTGGAATGTTTGGGATGAACTGCCATAATGGTTGAGAAAGAGTTTTTTTTTTTTTTGTTAATTTATTTAAATATTGGCGTTCTTAAGAGAAAAGAAAAAGAACAGAAAGAAAATTAAACGTGGGTAGTGATTGCTAGTAAATGAAGACCCCCCTGATGAGGTTCGTATTTTGCCTAGTGTCTATAAGAACATTAGCTTCTCTTGAAATGGAAATAAATACAAATTTTGACCCCAAAGCAATATCTTGGATTTCATCAATGAGGGAAGCTATTCTCTATAGCTCTTTGATGAAGACCTAGGAGACATTGGAAGAGTCACCATAAACGATTGACCTTCCTCGAACTGGTCTTGGAGAATACGGATTCCTGGGGGGAGAGCTCTAGCCTTTTTCTCTTAGGATTTCTTTGTACTTATAGCACAAAATGCAAGTTCAGAACTGCCTTTTCTAATTTCTAATATCGTAGTGATCCTTGCTATCATAAGATTCCCAAAAGAGCTCCCATCAAAGTTAAGCTTGAGAGTACTTGACGATGGGTCCTCCTAAGGACCTATACTTTCTTGGCATGCTTCCCCGTGGATGATTTCCATCCAATGGATAGAGAATTTGTGAAAGCTAACACGTAGAAATTCTTTTCTACAAAAGGGCAAAAGAGCATCCCCCTCGTCTTTTAGATAAGCCTCAAGATGGATGTCTTCCCCTCACTAAAAGTTCTAGGTTTTCTTTCATGTTTGATGATTGCAGCCCATTCTAAAGAAATTTTCTTGCAATAAAAAATTTAATTGCAGGCTAAGAGTCGAATGAGTCTACAAATCTACATCAAATAAGTGTTGAAGAAATAAGCACATGCTAGCCAAGTGAATTTTGCGATTTCTTAGGCAATCGTAAGGATCTTATCCATGATCGCCAACAAATTAAAGACTGGATTTTTTTTAAAAAATTGATCCACTTCTTCTTTTAAGATTCGTCGGTGACATTGTTTGACACTATGAATGTTCCAAACCTAGAGGACTTTTGGAGGTGTTGGCGTTTAACCCATGGTGTGCCGTAAAGGCCGTCACGTAAAGGTAACGGTGGCAACCGTTACGTATTACGGGGTCATAACGGCTGTAACGACGTTATGGAAAAAATGACCCGTAATTGTGGTTAACGGTACGTTATGTCCCCTATAAAGGCCATAACAGTCCCGTAATTGTCTTTTATGGGGCAGATACAAGTTTTCCATACTTTTAAATCAACATTACAGGGCAAATACATGTTTTTCAAGATTTTTTTTTCAATAAAAAAAGAGATCGTACTGGCCGTTACGGAGGCTGTAACAGCCGTTACGACCTGTATCGTAAATGTAACGGTCACCTTGGACTTTAACCTTGCCAAGGCTTGGCGCGATGGGATTTTTTTTTTTTTTTTTGGATTATTTAGAAGGTTTGGAATAGTCGTTGTTTTCAAAACAAGGGATCTTTTATTGAGGAGGTCATTTGTTTGGTGAAAATTGCAATTTCAGAAGGGCTTCTTATGTTAAGGCAACAAAGTCTACTAATCTTTCTTCTTAGTTTTTGTCTTAGCGGTTTGTTGCATTCTTTTCCCTCCTTTTGGTAGGTTTCTTAATAAAATTTCAGTTATCTCTCAAAAAGAAAAAAAAAACCTCACAGAGCGACATGGTTTTGGAATGGGAATGAAATCAAGGTAGCACACAATTGTTCCATCAATGACAAGTATCATGATGAGGTTTGATCTGACGTGGTGCCCATAGATGTGTGATGTATATTACTTGGAAGGGTGTTGCGTTATGTCCGGAACTCTGTGATACGGGGAAAGTAAATTCGTACATGATTGAGAAGGACAAAAAGACATTTGTATTGCATTTGAATCCTATTAATGGAGTAGATTGGATATCACAGCTAATCTGTGACGAAAGTCAAAGAGAAAGCTATTGAACATAAGCACAAAAATTCAACGTGGTTAAATTCCTTCAAACTGGTGGGAATAATCCAAGCATGAATGATCACAAAATGTTAGTGGTGAAGATGTAGGCCCTAAAAGCCCAATTTGTGGGGGAATTCTTCTAGACCCAAGAGGTGTATCAAGGCAGCTTTCTTGAACCCAACTAATACTCTTGCTTGGCCCACGATTCAACTTTGGCTTTTAGGGACTCCTTAAGACTAGGGCTGAAAGTTGGGCGGGTTGGGTCAGGTTGGTGCTCAACCCTAGCCCAACTCAAGGTTTCTATAGCTCAACCCTAACCCAACCCAACCCAACCTCGGGTTGGGAATTCTCAACCCAAGCCCAACCCAAGCAGGCTCGGTCGGGTTTGTCGGGTTGGTCGGGTGGATACATGTTAATATTTTTGTTATTACATTAGTCTATTATATTTCAATACATGTATTATTTTTATATCTATGATTTTATTAATTATATATGTATTTGTTTATAGTAAAGAACTTCATTTTTTCAAACAAACAAGCTAAAATATAGGATTATTCCTTTAAAAATTGTGTTGTGTAGTACACAATCTGTTTGAAAGAGAGAAATATGACATATCTTGTTATCTTGAGTCATCGGAAATGGCGTGGACCAATGAGACCCGCTAGCACTGGAATTTCCTATGCCTTCAACATAGACAATCCACTCTCAATTATCATTTATAACTTATATATCGATCGGGTTCGGGTTGGGTCGGGCAACCCGAGACCTCAACCCAAGCCTGACCCAACCTTTATCGGGTTGGTGTTTATATAGCCCAAGCTTAAGACCAAACCCGTTACATCCTGCCCAAGCCCAACCCAATGTCGGGTTGGTCATGGGTCGGTCGGGTTGAACCCGCCCGACTTTCAGCCCTACTTAAGACTTGTTCTACCCACTTCCGACCCTTAAATATCAAAATTGAGGTGGCCAACTCGGCAGTGCTGAAATGGGCCAATTGGGAACGCTTTGTTCTTGATTCAATCTTTGATGCATTTGAGGATATTAACACCCTAACCATTGGGCTAAATATTTCATTTGCCTGTGGTGTTTGGGATGCCAATTATCCTAGCCTATCTATTGTAATCTCTGGGACTTTCAGGCTTCATTTGTACTTTGGAAATTATGTTTCCTTTAATTTCCTTTTAATGCATCTTGTCATTTCTCCAAAAAAGAAGAAAAAAAAAGAAGAAAAAAAAGAAAAAAAGAAAAGGCCCAATTTGTGGGTGCCAAGGCTTGTCTGGTGGGCTCCACATGTTGATTTGTGCGTAGAGATTTTTAAGAGAGATGTATCCTTTTTGTGGTTCTATCTTGATTCTTTGAGGTCTTCATTTAGTAAAGTAATCTTTAAAATAATATGAAGTCATTAATGGTTTTCTATTTTGAGAGATTTGTGTTGTAGGGGATCTTTAATAAGATATATTGCTATCTTAGGAGATCTTAATAAGATAAAAAAGAGATAAGCATATACAAATAGAATGAAGGAAGAGATTTGGGTCCATATAAGTGTGCTATTTTGGATTCTTTTGTTAATTTAGAATAATTCAGTTATAAGTTCTTTTCCATAAAACCACTTGCAGATTGGTCTATGGACAATTCAGAGCCCATTTAAAAAATATTTTAAGAAACTTGCTTAAAGTTTTCACCGTTTGTTTAAAACACACTTGTTGTCGGGTACCCAAAAGTATCTCTTACTGTATTTTCTAAATGACAAGGATACTAGGTATTCACACCTCTAAGGAGGAAGTGGAGAGGTTAGCTGGGGGGTTCAGATGTGTTGCATCCTTCCCATCCACATATCTTGGTCTCCCTCTTGCATTGGGAAGCCGCTAAAGCATCTCTGGGATATGGTCAGAGAAAATGGAAAGAAGATTATCAGGCTGGAAGAGCATGCGTCTTTTTCCCTTGGGGGAAGATTGACTTTGATAAAAGCAGTCATGACAAGCAAGCCGTTGTACTTGCGTCTTTATTCAAGTGTTTGAAAGTGGTGTTGAATAGGTTGGAAAAGCTAATGCATGACTTTTGTGGCAAGGTGCTGCAGAATCTCAAAGATTCCACTTGGTCAAGTGGGATGTCATTTGCAAGTCGACTAGGGAGGCGGGCAGAGGTTGGAAGGTT
Source organism: Magnolia changhungtana (assembly GCA_030180095.1). NCBI lineage: Eukaryota > Viridiplantae > Streptophyta > Magnoliopsida > Magnoliales > Magnoliaceae > Magnolia > Magnolia changhungtana. The sequence goes on from JASAUF010000303.1 coordinate 5,947,095, forward strand.
GGATGTAATCAATGAAGCTTTTCTCGGTAAATGGCCGTGGAGCTTCAAGACGAGGAATTTTGTGGAGATGTGATTATTGCTAAATATGTAGCGTTAAGGGATGCTAAGTGGGTCAAAAGATCTTCCCTATATAGGGCATTCGACATTTGTAAGGTTGTAAAAAGTATTTTGGCTACTTTTAAAGAGGGGGTCGGATTTACAGTTAGGGATGTAGAAAGTGTGCTCCTGGGATGAGGTATGATTGGGAGATAAGAGCCTAGGATCCAAATTTCTTAGACCAATGACGATTGCTTTGAATAGCAATATCACCATTGCTTTCTTATCTAAGCCAAGTAGAGAGTGGGTGTGGTCTTCGCTTCATATAACAAATTTTATGAATGAGAAGGTTGAAGAGTTCTTAAGGGTCTTTGTAACACCACAACTTCGGATATTCGAATTTCATCAATTTGGGTATCGAGTTTAGGGTATTAACTATTATTTTATGCCATAACCAAACTGATGCATGACAATTAACCACTTGTTCTAAAAGCTCGAACTGATAGAGCATGGCGAATTAATTCCTTTATCTCATAGCCCAAGTCCCACATCGCATGGGTTAGGCAATCGGTCGAACCCCCCCAATGGGCCCCACATCACATGGGTACTGCCTCACATGAGCCACCCGCCTCACATGGGTGGGGCCACCTCACATGGGTGTGGCTCGCCTCACACGGGACGCCCCACCTTGAGCGTGCCCCTGCGTCCCACAGGCAACCCCACTCGAGCCTGATGTGAAAATGCCCCTTCATTAATCACCTCCGGTGAGGAGTCTCGAACACGAGACCTCTCGCTCTGTTACCACTTTGATGTTGGACAATTAACCACCTGCTCTAAAAGCTCGAACTGATAGAGCATGACGAATTAATCTCTTTATCTCGTAGCCCAAGCCCCACATCGCATGGGTTAGGACATCGGTCGAACCCCCCTCATGGGCCTTACATCACATGGGTACTGCCTCACACAAGCCACCCCCCTTACACGGGCCGCCCACCCCGAGTGTGCCCCTACATCCCACAGGCATCCTCACTTGAGCTCGGTGTGAAAATGCTCATGCATTACAAACCATAGTACATTTATCCACTAAAATAAAAAATATCCATCAACATCATAATATATAACCGAATATTAATCATTTGCAAACATCAAATGGCCCTAAAGCCTAAGTTCAATCCCATAACTCAATATGTAAAACAACTTAATAAAATAAAGACTAAATTGTCTCATTCTCTTTTGGCTCTCTAGCTAGTTGATCGTCAAAGTCATCTTCACGGAGACGTCTCCACTATATCTTTTCCTGGATGGTTTTCCATATGCAAGACAATGAGTTAAAAGCCCAACAAGTAATAATAAATCCCAATATTCAATACACATCATGTTATATTAGAATATCAACAAAATATGCTAGCTATTATATAAACATATCCATAATCAAGAATCACCAGGGCCATGGCTGCACACAACTCATGACCTGCCAATACCCATTCAGTCGAGATTCTCCCAAGTCTGAAGAATATCGCTCCTACTGGATTTATTTCTCTCGCCCGTAATACAAAACATGAGTAGCCCATTCTGTAGCTGACTAAACTCCTTCCCCAGCCATGATATTCAAAATCAGTTATGTAACGGCCATAACGGCCGTTACGTAACGGTAACGGTCATAACCGTTACGCGTTACGGCGTTGAAAAGGCTGTAACGGCCGTTACAGAAAAATGGGCCCTAACGGCCCTGTAACGGACTTGTAACGGTCCAGTAACAACGATTTTCAAAAAATAAAAAATGGTCGTAACGGGCGATACGGGGCTGTAACGGCCGTTACAGTACATATCATAACGGTAACGGTGGTGGCCGTTATGGCCATTGTTACCGTTTTGGAACACCTTGTCCCCAGCCCTAGGCGGCAACCTTGGGAGGAGGCCCTATTGGTAACAACTCAAGTTCTAGTTGAGAACTTTGCTCGAGAATTTAAGGGACATTTATTCCTAAGTTGTCTGCTGTTCATTATCAACATCATATTTCAGATAATTGCATATATCACAAAAGCATTTTATATAATAAGATTCATGAATGCATGATGAATGCATGCTAGAAATACCATCTTGGTGTATTGTTACTTACCTAAATGTTCTATTCTTCTTTTAATCCGCTCGAGCTTTTTGGATACAATTTTCTTTGATTCGTCGATTGGTTCTTGATTTCTGTTCTTATTGAGTCCCCTCTTAATTGTTATGCCAACTTGATTTAAACAACTATTATTCGTAAACACAATTTTGACCGTTGATTGGAAAATCAAATCCTCAAACTATCAATCCATACCTTCGGTTTAGTCTTATCGCACATTTGGTTCATGATTTACCAATCTTGATCATTCATTTTGGGTTTATCTTCATATAGGCCTAAGAGCCTTTTGATCCGATTGTTAAACTTTGATTAGAACCGTTGATCTAGGGTATGGTTGATTGGATCTAGGTTTCTATATACTTAATCTTCCAGTTTGATCAATTTGACCATCCACCCTTGTTGGATGGTTATGATTAGTTGGATTGTTAATCCAAGTGTTTAGATCATTTCATTATATGTTTTGACATATTTCGTATGGTTTGGATTGAACTAGTTCATGATGTTATGTTGAAGATCACGGTTAGATCATATTGGGTTCAAGATGGCCCACTTGCGACCTTAAGTGGATTATTGGGTCCATTCATTAATCAAGTTTCACCTAGATCTTAGAATCTTGTTTTTTATTTTTATTTTTTATTTATCATGATTCAAGTGGGTTTGAGGCCATGATTAAATCCTATGGTTTGTGTTTGGAAACCAATGGCCCAAGATCATCCAATTTGATACTTTAATCAAGGTGCAATCACATATGGCTTGATATTAACACCAAGGTCATCATTATACAGAGTGGTCCACCTGTTATTACCGTGGATCAAGATAATATGCCCATTCACTGTCTACGATTGATGATGTGGAATATTTATGACCCGATCCGCATGGACAGTGTGAAACACCTACATTTAATCACACATGGGCAATCACTCAAGGTCGACACAACTTTTATTAGGGTTCATAATTATTTAGGGCTACCTACATTGTCCATTGTTTTCATCACTGTACCCTCGTCTAAAAATAACAAAACTTGGTATACATGGGTAACAGACTGTGGGCAACCAACTTAGCAGTGTGGATCACCCTTATGTGGTGGGGACCCACTCATGCATTGGGGTTAACATTACCACTCATCTGGGTCCGTAATCACAGAGAGTTATTACTATTTATAGGTCAAAATTAAATAGATTTAGGAAATTTACCATATAGACCCTCTAATTATCAACTAAAAGAAAACAATGTTTTTAATTGTGGGGCCCAACATTGATAGAGATCTACATCCAATGGTCCATCCCACTATGATGTGGTAGTAGGACAACTCTATCTACTCGACATCAGGGTGTGTGGCCCACATGATCATATTTGGGGGAGGTGTGGACGTACATACGTTCCACATATGGAAACATGGGACGTCCACGTCTCTACCTTAGAGATGGGGTGCAACAGATCTCCTCCATTGATTTGTAGGGTCCAGTCACGTAGATCCCATGTTCTAACTCTGACCTTAATTAGATGGACGCCTGGCCCCACTATCAGTGTAAGGGCCACCATTCTTATTGATGTTGTGATTACACTACTTACTCAAAAATTTCAAAATTCGAAACATACCTCTACTGGATGGAAAAAGAGCAATTGGATGACCTAGTTTTGGAATCGGAATGTGGGGTCCACCTAGATTTAGGTTTGTTTGCAAAGAGATAGTTGGTACGGGCTAAAGGGTGGTGCGCCCGTCCTTTTAAAAGGATTTATATATTTGAAACGCATCGGGCGTTTCCTTTTGCATCTATTACTGCAATCAAGGAGAGAGAAGATCTCTCTATTGCGGTGCTTTTTAGGGCATGAACATGCACCACCAACGTGGGCCCCACACCCACAGATCATACAATCCATTTTGTCCATTCAATTCACGGGAGAGTTTCATGGTTCCTAAAATTAATCTTTCAGTTAGGGGATCATCGGATTACACTAAATTAATCTTGCCCCTTTACCAGTTTGAGGGTGCATCTAGGTTAGGTACTCCATAATTATCCAAAATGAGGGTGTACACGTGTGTATACGTGTCATGCATGTATGTCACAAATGGTTATGAAATATTGAATTCTAACTATATAGAATCATAGGCCATGATGTACATGTGTAGGGAAAATTAGTGTCAATGTTCAAATATGCATTATAGATGAGATAATTGATGGTAATGATGATGTCTTATGCACTTGCACATGATCGAGCAAGATCTAAGCATGTATGATACGATCAAATCAGATAACATGATAAATCTACTATAGTGAATCATATGAAAGCAATTTGACATAAATCAGATTCCTAGATTGGTCAATATCTTTGATAAACTTTGGCCATCCATACATTTGACCTCATATCTATAATTCTACTTAGGGAAAAATTATTATACTTGTACCATTCTGAAGATTATAACATGATTAACAAGATGACCCACACACATTGGATGGATTGTTCTCTAAGATGATCAATTTGGAGGATTTAAACCAACCGTTCATTGATCGAACTATTTATAGCATTTGTACTGGCGATCTGAATGTAGGTTTACGTTTTATATGCCATTGATGTATGATCCGTGGTTCGAATCGGTGTTTCGTTGGACAGATCGACTTATATCCACAATCAAGATTCATATGATTCACTCAATGGTCCAATTTTGTCTCAATTTCTAAAAAAAAATTTACACCCTAAAAATTGTTCGGTATATTTACATTCTTCCCCTCTTAAAGGAATTTCGGCCCGAAATTCTACATGCCTTATGTGAAAAGTTCAGGATATTTTTCTTTATCTCAGCATCAAGTTCCCATGAAGCTTCTTCCTTATTGTGGTGTCCCCATTGGACCTTAACTAACGGAATCATCTTATTTCCCAGAACTTGTTCCTTCTTGTCTAGTACGCGTACTGGTCTCTCGACGTAAGATGCGTCTTCGCGGATATCTAAAGATTACCAATTTATAACATGGGATGGATCTCTCTCGTACTTACAGAGCATGGATACATGGAATACATTATGAATACCAGCAAGTTGCGGAGGTAAGGCGAGTTTGTAGCCCTATAGGTCTGATGGATTCTAAGATTTCAAAAGGCTCGCGGAGCTAACTTGCCTTTCTTCCCAAATCTAATGACGCCCTTAATAGGAGACACTTTAAAAAACACGTGGTCGCCTCCTGCAAACTCCAAGTCTCTTCTTCTGTTATTGGCATAGCTCTTCTGGCGACTCCGACTAGTACACAGACGCTCTCGGATGATTGCAATATTCTCGGTTGCTTATGGCGACTCTAATCATTACAAAGACGCTCTCGGATGACTGCAATATTCTTGGTTGCCTCTTTTATCATTTCTGATATGAGCAATTCTTTTTCTCCTGTTTCCAGCAAACAACTTGTACCGTACAAAGCTTCAAACGGTGCCATACCTATGCTAGACTGATAGCTATTGTTGTAAGCAAATTCTGCCAAATGCAGATGATCGCTCTAACTCCCTTGAAAGTCCATAACATAGGCACGAAACATGTTTGCTAATATTTGGTTAACTCTCTTTGTCTGACCATTTGACTGAGGGTGATAAGCAGTGGTGAAATCTTGAGTTGTTCCTAGAGCTTCCTGAAAAGATTCCTAGAAACACGATGTAAACCTTGGATCACGGTTCAATACAATGGACACTGAAACACCATGTAATCTCACAATCTCTTCCATATAAATTTGACATAGCTTCTTTATGGAATATGTCATATCTACAAGAAGGAAATGTGCAGATTTGGTGAGTCGGTCCACAATCACCCAAATTGTGTAATATCCTTTTCTTGTCTTTGGTAATCCCATGACAAAGTCCATACATGTGTTCCCACTTCCATTTAACCATCTGTAAGGATTGTAACTTCCTTGCCGAATTTTTGTGTTATGCTTTCACTTCCTGACATGTAAGACATCGTGACACATATACTGCTACGTCCTTCTTAATATTTTTCTACCAATATTGCTTGCACAAATCATGGTACATCTTTGTTTCGCTTGGATGTATCGTATACTTGGACTTATGGGCTTCATTTGGGATATCTTTCCTCAACTCTTCATCTTCAGGGACACAAAGTCTATCTGGGAATCTATACGCCCCATCTGATCCGATCTTCCATACTGAGTCCGGTATCTTCATCATTTCTGCCACATGGTTATGAATCCATGGGTTTGATTTCTGATCGTCTATGACTCTATTGATTAGGGTCGGACAAATGGTTAGATTTGAGAGCCTAGCCACTGTATCCAGTATATCAACTTGAACATTGAATTCTTGCAAGGTCTCCAAGGCTTCCCACTCATGCATTTTCATCTTGGCCACTAAATCAAATGGTTTATGACTTAAAGCATCACAACTACGTTTGCCTTGCCGGGATGATACTGTAGATCGAAATTGTAATCCTTGAGGAACTCGATCCATTGTTTGTCTCATGTTCAGCTCCTTCCACGAAAAGAGATACTTCAAACTCTCATGATCTGAGAAAAGTTAGAACTTCTCACCGTAGAGATAATGTGTCCATATCTTTAGAGCAAAGACGATTGCTGCTAGCTCGAGCTCGTGCGTCGGATAATTCTGCTCGTGAACCTTCAATTGTTTAGATGATAAGCTATCACACGGCCTTGTTGCATGAGCACACTACCTAATCCCTTGTGTGAGGCGTTGTTGTAGACAACAAAACCTTCGCCATTAAAGGGTAGGGTTAGCACTGGTGTAGAAGTCAACTTCATTTTCAGCTCGATAAAAGGCTTGCTCACACTCTTCATCCCATATGAATTTCACTTCCTTCTTGGTTAGATGAGTTAAAGGCACTACTATGCTTGAGAATCCCTCTATTAAACATCTGTAGTAACCTGCTAATATCAAGAAACTACATATATCTAAGACATTCGTGGGTCTTTGCTAGTACTCCACATTTTCAACCTTCAATGGGTCGACTGCTATACCTTCTTGTGTAACCACGTGGCTCAAGAATTTAACTTCTTCCTTCCAAAACTAACACATTTTCGTTTATCATACATCTGCTGCTCGCGAAGCGTCTGAAGTGCAATCCTAAGATGTTGCTTGTGCTCCTTTTCACTTTTTGAATATATCAGAGTATCATCTATGAACACCACAATGAATTGATCTAAATACGATTTGAGCACACGATTCATTAGATTCGTGAAGACTGCCGGGGCATTAGTTAACCCAAACGGCATGACCAAAAACTCGTGTCCATACCGGGTTTGGAAAGAAGTTTTCTGAATTTCTTTCTTCTTGATCCTCAATTGATGATAACCTGATCATAGATCTATTTTCGAAAAGTATTTGGCCCCCTTTAATTGGTCAAACAAGTCATCTATTCTAGGCAAAGGATATTTGTTCTTGATAATAACCTTGTTCGGCTCTCGGTAGTCTATACATAATCTCATTGAGCCATCTTTCTTTTTCACAAACAAAACATGCGCTCCCCAAGGTGGCACATTAGGATGAATAAACCCTTGGTCCGTCAGCTACTCAATTTGATCCTTCAATTCTTTTAGCTCCACAGGTGCCATTTGATACAGGGCCATAGACGGGTGCAGTACCAAGCATCAATTCAATACCAAAATCGACCATCCAACGCGGAGGTTACCCTTGTATATCTTGAAATACGTCCTGGAACTCACAATCCACTGGAATCTGGTCCACAATACTCCCTAGCTGATCACTACTATCGTCATTTGCGATTACCGACATTAACAAACCTGTAGGTGATTTCTCCTTCTGCTTGACCGAAAATTGAAACGAAGGCTGTCTAGGTATCTGAAAAGCGATTCTCCTTTGAACAGTTGATATGGGCGTGATACTTCGCCAACCGATCCATTCTTAATATTATTTCGAAATATTCCATGTCTAATATTACCAAATCTGTGGGCATTACAACACTCGAAACCTTTATAGGGCACAACTTACATATTCGTTTAATCGCAGATGTTTGACGTACTGGGGTAGATATCACTAATTCAACCTCTAAATTTTCAGGAATTAATCCTAATGTATGTACATACTACCGAGAGATGAACAGATGAGATGCTCCAGTATCAAACAAAAATTTGATAGGCAAAGAATAGGTGATTGAATTACCCTTATTGTCTTCTCCAGATATTCCTTCCATTTTCGGTGTCATAATGTACACTCTTCCCTGCGCGCTGATTCTGCTATGATTGTTGGTTTCTGCCATATCGAGGTTGATTCCCCTAGCTTTGGCTGCTTAGATGTCCTGATTCCGCCGAGCTGCGGCTTTGGTAACCTCTTGGTCCTTTTTACTGCTAAGGAAATGTTCTCCATTGGAATTTTTGAGCCCTTGTTGGTGATGAGTGTTCATGCCCTAGAAAGCACCACAGTAGAGAGATCTTTTCTCTCCTTGATTGTAGTAATGGATGCAAAAGGAAAAGCCTGATACGTTTCAAATATGGAAATCCCTTTAAAAGGACGGACGCACCTCCTTTTAACCAGTACCAACTTTCTCTTTGCAAACAAACCTAGATCTAAGTGGACCTCATATTTCGGTTTCAGATCCAGACCATCCAATCGCTCTCTTTCCATCCAGTGGAGGTATTTTCCGAATTTTGGAAATTTTGATAAGTAGTGTACTCACAACATTAATAAGAATGGTGGACCTTACACTGATGGTGGGCCAAACATCCATTTGATCAAGGTCAGAGTTAGAACATGGGGTCTATGACTGGACTCTACAAACGAATGGAGGAGATCTGTTTTACGCCATCTCTTGGGTAGAAATGTGGATGTCCCATGTTTCCACATGTGGAACGTGTGGACATCCACACCTTCCCCAAATCTGATCAGGTGGGCCACACCGTGACGTGGAGTAGAGAGAACTATCCCACTGCCACATCAGAGTGGGATGGACCATTGGATGTAGATCTCTGTCAGTGTTGGGCCCCACGATTAAAAACATTGTTTTCATTTATTTGATAAATAGACAGTCTATATGGTACAATCCCCAAATCTGTTTAATTTGGACCTATAAATAGTAATAATTCTCTGTGATTAGGGACCCAAATCATCAAATCTGGTGAGCCTTGATGATCATAGATTGCTTGAATTATGAACTTTGATATTAAATATCATTTTATATGAAATTAGTGAATATGAATCTGGCGTATGGTCTAGGGTTGGTGGGGACCATTGTGGTGGACCCAATATCAGACAGATCTGACCTGGATCAACATAGAAATAATGGATCATGGGTTCCACTACAAAAATCCATCATTCTCTGGATCTAACAACTCTATGGCTATGATGATATTTTTCCTTTATACTATTTTCGTTTGTAAGCAAGATCAGCTGGTTGGGTCATAGACCCTGGGTGTGTGGGCTCCAATTTAGATGTGGCATGAGCATGATATGGAGGCGTACCTTTCTGTACACTGTCACCATGAAATGGGAGGATATTTCTTCAAATATGAGAGGAGAGAGAGAGAGAGAGAGAGAGAGAGAGAGAGAGAGAGAGAGGGCGCCTAGCGCCTAAGTGTGAACGGCCAGGGCTGGTTGACCCTACTCATGTGGTCTTTGACCCATGATGTAAAGTGGACCCTACCCAAGGCGTTCCGTATCCGTTACGATACGCCTGTAAAGGTCGATACGTATAGGTAACGACCATGATTGTTACATGATACGAGGGTGAAACAGGGCAGTTGGCTTTTTGGGACCGTATCCACCATTATGGTGGCCGTAAAGGCCGTTATGGGGCAAAACAACCGTTACCCCCTCACCAGTCGAAAAATGACAACTTTTTTCCTTATTTAAATCCATTTTTCTTCTCTCTTTTTTCACTTTCTTATTCCAAAAACTCTTCTAGATCATTTTACAACAGATTTCGACCATGCTTACTATAATTTTTAAGATTAAAACTGTAGATTGAAGTGATCTGAGAGAATAGAAACTCCAAGGACCTTCTTTTTAAAAGATTGAAAAAGTAGTATTTAACTATTTATACATTTTTTCTAGTTCTAATACTTGATTGTGATGTGTAAACATTAGATACATATTAAATTACTAATCATGTTCACAAATTCACTAGACAGCCCGATACAACACTCTCACCAAATAGTGGACTGTTACACTATCATAAACATGTTCAAAACAGAAAATGAATACATACTTGAAATATTTACATTATTTTGGAATTTGTAGATATTTTTTTCAAAATTTTTCAGGCAAAAGAAAATTTTCAACCGTTACGGGGGTTATAACGGTTGTTACGCCCCCGTATCGGCAGTTACGGCCGATACTCGTATTGGTAATGGCGGTAACTGTTACAGCCACCGTTACCGATACGGAATACCTCGACCCTACCTCATATAAATGATCCAAGCCCCTCATCTACTGCTCAAGAGTCCAGGTCTCCTTGTGGACCGAATTTCATATTTTTTTGAACACATGAATAAACTTTAAGTCAAGAATAAAGAGGAAGGGACCAGCTTCCAAGATCCATGAGTGAGACCCTAGATAACATCCGAGGACAATTTTATTGTTGTACAAGTAACAAATCGTGGGGAACATAATAAACAAATTAGATTTGCACACCATGTGTGGACCCCACTCTAAGATAAAAACTTGGATATCGTGAGTATACACACACAGAATCCAATAGATATTATGGGAGATACGTGATTTAATTAAAACAGGAAAGTGTTTGGGGGGTCCCCACCATAGATTGAGTTGGTTGCCCACAGTCTATTGCCCATGTATACCAAGTTTTGTTATTTTTAGACGAGGGTACAATGATGAAAACAATGGATAATGTAGGTAGTCCTAGATAAATATGGACCCTGATAAAAGTTGTGTGGACCTTGAGTGGTTGCCTATGTGTGATCAAGTGTGGGTGTTTGACATTGTCCTCATGGATCAGGCTGTAATATTCCACACCATCTATCATGGATAGTGAATGGGCATACTATCTTGATCCACGGTAGTAACAGGTGGCCTACTTTGTATGATGATGACCTTGGTGTCAATATCAAGCCATATGTGATTGTACCTTGATTAAAGTAATATATTAGATGATCCAACTCTAGATCATAATCCAAGTGGGCCATTGGTTTCCAAACACAAACCGTAGGATTTAATCCTGTCCTCAGACCCACTTGAATCATGATAAAATAAACCCAGGATTCGTAAGATCTACGCGAAACTTGATTAATGAATGGACTTGATGATCCACTTAAGGTCGCAAGTGGGCTATTTTGAACCCAATATGATCTAACCTTGATCTTGATAATAAGATTATGAATTAGTTCGACCCAAACCATAGAAAATGTGTCAAAACATATAATGAATTGATCTAAACCATTGAATTAATAATCCAACTAATAATAATCATCTATTAAGGGTCGAATTGATCAAAATGGAAGATTAAGTATATAGAAATCTAGATCCAACCGACCATACGCTAAATCAATAGTTCTAACCAAAGTTTAACAGTCGGATCAGAAGGATCTTAGGCGTTTATAAAGATAAACACTGAACGGTGGAGATTGGTTAATCATGAACCAACTGTGCGATGTGACTAAACTGAAGGTATGAATCGATAATTTGAGGATCTGATTTTCCAATCAACGGTTACAATTGTGTTAACCAATGTTGTCGAATTGTATATGCGATCATGTGCGATCGCATATACCTATGCGCATGTGTGATCATGTGCGATCGCATATACCTATGCGCATATGCGATCACACAATTGCATATGCGACTGCATATTTTTTTTTTTCTGAAAAATAAAAAAAATTGAAAAATATGGAAACATTCAAAAAAATTGTAAAAAAGAAGTTAAGGGTAACTTTCTCAAGTTAATAAATAGCTAAGTTTACATATTTTTAATATATCTAAGAGAAGTAAAATCAATTAAACAATGAATTAAACATCAAGTGCTTAAATCTTGATCTTCCATCTTCTAAGAGAGGTAATGTAGGAGAGAAAAATTAAGACCACTTGGAAGTAGGAAATGTAAGAGAGATAGACCACTTGGAATTAAGAAATATAAGAGAAGAATAGAGTAAGGGAGTGATAATATTGCAAATGGGGGAGGTTTGGAAACCTTTTTATAGACAGAAGTTGTTTTTTTTCAAAAAAAAAATTTGATGTGCCAACCGTTGGCCGCTATCAATATGCGATCACATATATTCGCATATGCTACATGTGATTGCATATGCGCATATGTGGTCGCACATGACAACAGTGGTGTTAACGAATAATAGTTATTTAAATTAAGTATGAAAGTAACCCTATTGGCATAACACTTAAAAGGGAACTCAACAAGAACGGAACTAGTCAATGAACCGAAGGAGATTAGCGGATTAAAAGAAGAATATAATCTTTGGGTTAGTAAAACTACACCAAGATGATATTTCCAACATGCATTCATGAATCTTATGATATAAAATGCTTTTGTGATATATGCCATTGTCTGAAATACGATGTTGATAATGAATACCAGACAACTAGGGGGATAGACGTCCCTTAAATTCTCGGGCAGAGTTCCCAACTGGTACCCGAGTTAGTACCAGTCGGGCTTCCTCCTAAGACAGTGGCCTAGGGCTAGGGAAAAAGTTTAGTAAAGCTCTAGAATGGACTACTCATCACTAGACTCCATGTTCTGCACTATAGGCAAGAGAAATCAATCCAGTAGGAGTGGTATTCTTCTTCATGCGTAAGACTTGGGAGAATCTATGCTGAATGTGTGTCGGCAGGCCGGAAGCTGTGTGCAGCCATGGCCATGGTGATTCCTAATTATGAATTTGTTTATATGATAACTGGCATATATATATATATATATATTTTGATATTCTAATATAACATGATATGTATTGAATCATGTAATCTATTATTACTTGTTGGGATTTTAGCTCATGGTTTTGTATACGGAAAACCATCTAGGAAAAGATATAGTGTAGGCATCTCCGTGAAGATGACTTTGGCGATCAACTGGTTGGAGAGCCAAAAGAGAAAGAGACAATTTAGTCTTTATTTTATTAAGTTGTTTTATGTATTGATATTAAGTTGTTTTATGTATTGAGTTATGGGATTGAACTTAGGCCTCAGGGCCCTTTGATGTTTGTAGATGATTAATATTTGGTTATATATTATGATGTTGATGAATGTATTTTATTTTAGTAGATGAATGTATTATGGTTTGGTTATGGCATAATATAACAGTTAATACCTTGAACCCGATACTCGAATTGATGAAATTCGGATATCCGAGGTTGGGGATTTGGAAAGTGGAGTCGTCGAGTAAGTTCACTGTTCGATCCTTCTACAAGGTGATCACTCTTGACGACCTGTGTTTGGAGTCGGATTCGTTAGTGTTTGTTTGGCAATAAGTTGTTCAAATACATGTTCAAAATTAGAAATGAATAGATATTTTGGATCCTTAAATTTTTCTGAATTTGCCAATATATTTTTATATTTTTTCCTTTTACCCTTACAGGAATGGAATGGCCATTATGGCTTGTAGCATAATGGTACATGGCTGGCTATTACACTGGCCGTTACTGTTACTGAATACCTTGGTCCCCTGCCTATGTTGCATGACCAAAGCTGGTCACCCATTGTTGGTTCTGCAACTTACCAGGCTGGTCGCTCATGTTGCAGAGATATCAGAAGTTGGCTGTAGAGATAACTTGGTTGCCCAAAACTGATGTTGCATATGCAATGGCATAACTGTGTTTATGCCAATGCATGTGCCATTTTGGACTAGTGGACCACATATGCCAAGATGAAATACACAGTTATTGTACCATTGGGGCTTATGCGGGCCGCACGGGGAAGCATGTGACTGCATAAGCCATGGTCATGCGATTATGCCATCGCGTGCACACTATGCGATGGCCTAACCTTCCAACGGTTAAAGACTGTTGGGACTTATTTTTTGCTTCATTTTCTCTCACTTTTTGCCTATAGATAGGCACTGCCCACCCTCCATTTTCACAACTCTCTCTCTCTCTCTCTCTCTCTCTCTCTCTCATTCTAAGGCCCCGTTTGTTAAATCTGAAGTCTAAAGCCTGAATTTGAAATCTAAAGCTGAATCTGAAATCCGAAGCCTGAATCAGAAATCTAAAGTCAAAAAACTTGTTTGATAATTACAGCTGAAGTCTGAAAATTAAGTACTAAATTTGAAACAATTTGTTTGTTAACAAACATTTGAAATGTTTGAAATATGTTAATTTGACACATTTGCCCCTATCTCCTATTTGGAATGTTTTACACCTGATGTAGATTTCCCCCAACTTTGATCTCCTTTAAATCGTTCGTACAACTCAGAGCTCAATGAGCGTCAGTGTTATATAGTTACTGTTTCCTCTCGTGTGGCCCACTCGAGTCTTGGATCCACCTCATTTTTTGTCACTTGTACTGAAATTAGCTTGCAAAACAAATGAACGGAGTATATTTCCTAAAAACATGGTTGTGGGCCCCTCCCAGCATCCTTGTGCAGGAACTTCCTGCGAATTGCTTTCGCAGGAAATCCACATCCATCCAATTTACACCTGGTGTACCACACGGAAAACCGATTGGCTAGTCCCGCTGCCACCCGCCAATGGCTGATGGTCAGTGCTCTATGGCCCCCACCATGATGTATGTGTTTCATCCATGCCAATGGCTGATGGTCAGTGCTCTATAGGCGCCATGATGTATGTGTTTCATCCATGTTGTCCATATATTTTTCCAGATCATTTTATAGTATGAGACAAAAAATGAGGTATATTCCAATCTCAAGTGGACCACATTACAGGAAAAGTGTTGAATGAGCTTTGCCCATTGAAAACCTTTGGAGGGCCATAAAAGTTTTGGATCAAGCTGATTTTTGTTTTTTTTTTTACTTCATCTTGGGAATGTATGACCTAATCAACATGATGTCAAATAAACAGTACAGTGGGCCCTAGGAGGATTTTAATGGTGGATATCCAATCACTATTGTTTTCCTGTGGTGTGGTCTACCTGAGATTTATATCCCTCTTATTTTTGGGATAAAGACATAAAATGAGATACGTAAAAATATATGACTAGAATGGATGAAACACATGCATCATGGGGGCCACATAGCACCGAACCACCACCAACCGGGATGGTGGCAGTGGAGTAGCCAATCCGTTTCCGTATCCAGCTATATAGCTGGTGTAGATGGTCACGGATTAGATACCGAGAGACTCCTGCTGAAGTGGCGTCACCAAGTTCTGTGGACCCCACTATGATGTATGTGTTGTATGCGTAACTTCTATTCATTTGGAGATAATATTTTAATGCATGACCTGGAGAATGAGGTAGATCCAAAGCTTTAGTGGACCCCACCACGTAAAAGTCAATAAGGAAAACGCTGGCTTAAAGGAAAAGGTAACTCAAGTGGGCTGTATTAAAGGAAAATGTATTTACGGAAATTACTACCATTGAAACCTCCCTGATTCGACAGTGATGTTTACATGCCATACATACCGTTCATAACGTCATTCCTACTGGAATGAACTGAAAACACAAATATTAGCATGATTCAAAACTTCAGTGGCCCCATGAATATTTCAACTGTTGATGTTTAGTTATCACATTTTCGGACCACCTGAGCATTGGATACGGTTCATCTTTGGCCTCATGTCCTAAAATGAATTCACAAAACGGATGGACGGTGAGGATTTATCACAAACATCCCAGTGGCCCCACCTGCGTTCCCAGCGCAGGAACTTCACGTGAAAGGCTTTCGCAGGAGATCCGTCCAAGACGGAAACGGATTGGCTACTCCCCCACCCACCGTGGTCGGTGCTATGTTAGCCCCTCCATGATGTATGCGTTTCATCCATTCCGTTCATCCATTTTTACAGATCATTCTAGTGCTTCAACTCAAAAATTAGAGGGATATAAATCTCAGGTGGACCACACCATAGGAAAACAATAATGATTGGATATGCATCATTAAAATCCTCCTAATGCCCACTGTACTGTTTATTTGATATTCAATCTTTTTATTAGGTCATACAAGCCTAGATGAAGGGAAAAAACAAAGATCAGCTTGATCCAAAACTTTTATGGCCCCCAAAAGGTTTTTAATGGTCGACGCTCATTTAATACTGTTTCCTGTAATGTGGCCCACTTAAGATTTTGATATACCTAATTGTTTTTCCCATACTATGAAATGATCTGAAAAAAATAGATGGATGGCATGGATGAAACACATACATCATGGTAGGGCCCACAGAGCACTGACCCCAGCCAATGGCCGTTGGCAGTGGGAGTAGCGAATCCGTTCCCGGCTTGTACGAGGATGCGGATTGCGTACTACCCCCGCCCGTCCCTAGCTCCGAACGGGCAGTTCTGTGGGCGGGCCCACCGTGATGTATCTGTACATCCAAACCGTCAATCCCTTTTCTCAGATTATTTTCAGGCAGGAACATAAAAATGAGGCAGATCCAATGATCAAATGGACCACACCAAAAATAGCTGCGGGATAATGATTTTCACCATTAAAAAATTCACAGGTCCCACTGTAACGTTTATTTTCCATCTAATCAATTCATAAGGTCAAAAATATCTGTATGAAGAGAAAAAACAAATTTCATATTGATCTGAAACTTCTGTGACCCCAAAAGGGTTTCAATGGTAGATGTTCAATCCCCCTCTTCTTTTTGCAGTGTGGTCCAGTTTTTCTTTAGATTTGTCTTATTTTTCCGCTCAAGCCTTATGACGAGCTCGAAAAATGGATGGACGGTTTGGATATAACAAATAAGTCATGATGGGACCCACAACTTGCTGACGTCAATAAACTAGCCAATATGCATCCCAAATCCCAATTCGCAGGCTCCCCGCTGAACGCGTCCTACCCCGTAGGGATGGTTCGGGCAGAGATTCGTAGGGCCCACCATAATGTAAGTATTTTATCTAAGCTGTTTATTATTTTTCTTATATTATTTTAATATATAATATAAAAGATGAAGCATGACCACAACTTGAGTGAGCCACATCAAAGGATGCTACAGTGATAATGACATCCATCGTTGAAACCTTTCTAAGGGCCACTTTGATGCTTTTTTACCATCCAACCTATTCATTAGGTTATGTAGACGTGGATGAAGTGAAAACAAAAATATCAGCTTGATCTTAAACTTCTCCAGCTCTCAAGAAGTTTTTAATGGTGGACGTTCAATCCCCACCTTATGGTCCAATTAATCATTGGACCTACTTCTTTTATTGGATCACACCTTAAATTATCTGAAAAAGTTGATGGACAGTGTGGATCAAACACATAAATCATGGTGGGGCATAAAGAAGTTTCACAAGTTAAAGGTTGATTTTGTATTACGCAAACAATTTAAAATAAAAAATTTCCATAGTAACTTGAAAGGGGTACTTTTGGAACAAAAAATTGTTCTTTAATGAGAAATCACGGAGCGCATTCCGCGTTCACCATTAAGCCAGACTCCTATCACAGAAAGAATTCAGTGAAAAACCACTTAGCACTTTCCGTCTTCCGCGTTAACAACACATTAACAAACACCACTAAACACGGAAAAATTTTCCTATTCTGCGTTAAGTGCAAAAATTCAGCGTTAACAAACACGGCCTAAGTCTCTTAATTCTCTCACTCTCTCAAACTCTATTACTCTCAAAAATTCAGCGTTAACAAACACGGCCTAAGTCTCTTAACTCTCTTACTCTCTCAAACTCTATTACTCTCATTCTCTCTAAAATGACATTAATAAAATTTATATGTTGTTTTTTTTTTTTTTTTAAATAAAATTTAATTTCACATTTTTTAGTATATGCATTTATTCGAGTAGTTGTTACTTGTTAGTTGACTTGTTATAGTGTCATAGTCTAATAAAACTGTAAAAAACAATTTCCTACACTTGCAGTCTTTTTACATAAAATTTTTTATATATATATATATATATATATATATATATATATATCATTTTTCCTTGAATTTCTCTCTCTCTCTCTCTCTCTCTCTCTCTCTAATATTTATTTTTTTTTCATAAAAAAAAGTTTGGGGGTCTGTGCCATCGCATATGCGATTATGCGATTGCATAAGCGCACAAACCCCTTGGTTCGCACAGGATCATTTATGCCATTTGACAACATTGCCCGAAACTTATGTTTGTCGCCGATGGCTTGGTCACTCTTGATATGGTGCAGTCCATGGTGCCCTAAACCATTGGAGTGTTGCAAAAATCAGGACACTCATTTGAAGTTTCAGTCTTAATCTTTGGGAGCGAGCATTTTGTAGATCCAAGCCTTTTATAATGCCCCTGCTGATGATATGAATGTGTATGCATGGATGTGAAAATGGATAGGCCTCGCCATCTTTGTTAAAAAACCTATGCAGTTGTAGTTACACATGTTCGTTTCTGTGTGCTTCATTTTTTTTTAAAAAATCTGTATGGCATCAAGCACAGGTGTTCGTTTCTGTTTGCTTTGTTTTAAAAAACCTGTATGGTATCATGATCAAGTGTTTGTTTGTCTGCTTCTTCCGCTCTTTCCTTCTTCCACCCTTATCTCTTGGTACACATCCACTGTTGTAGGTGCAGGCTGGTACAAAGAAAAAATTGTTGAGGAAGTCCAACTCCATGAAGTCATATGCCTTTTCTACATCAATCTTGAGCAAGAAGTCCCTGTTACTCCTATGATACTCGATACTTGCTAGTGCATTCATAGGCATCTGCCAATTCCTTGGGGATGTTGTACCCTGCTACAAAGCACTTTGCACTGGCTAGATGATGAAATAAAGAACTTCAGAAAGACTAGCCAAATGGACTGATTAGGTTGGAAGTCTTGGACCCCTTTCACACCCTTGAGGATTAAGAAAAAGAAAGAAAAGAAAAGAAAAGAAAAAGGCATTTTTGTCACTACTCAAGACCGCCATCCAAAAGAACTCAAACACCTGGCATAACCCACCCGAATGTAATTCCAACTGCCTCGATCGAAGATCTTGGCAAATCAGTCGTATCCTGGAATGCATTTACACTCTGCATCCATGCTGAAACTCTTTCATGGCCATGGCCTCCCCTGTGAGGCTATCAAATGACAAACCATCAAGAGTCGGCCTTTTCTAGCTCATGCCTGTGTACAGATTCAGGAAATAACATAGAACGTGCTTGCAGATATGGGTCTCCTCTAATAGGATCTCACTCTCTTAGTGCCAGTAATGTGTGTAAAGCTGTTTCCTCTAACATGGCTCGTCTCTCCTCCTCTCATGTTCGGATCTTTAGAGCAATATAATGAAAGTAGAGCTGTTTTGAGTTTGTCTTTTACCAGTTGCTCTGCAAGACTTCTTTCAAGAAGGACAATGTCAAGAGCTGTGTTCAGACTCTCCTTCCCAAAATGCTCCTCTCAGGATTGGCTATCAGTTTCGTCCCTGTTTTTAAGAACCTCAATCTTCCCTAAAAACACTCTTTTTGGTGGTGTCCCCAATGCATCTTTGCTCCAGATAAACTTCTTTTCTTTTGTTTGTTATTGCTTGGTGTTGTTTTGTTTGCTTTTTCTTTGATTGAATAATATTTCATCTTTCAAGAAAAAAAAAAACTTCACCACAATGAACCTTTGCCTCGCTTTTCCATCAACCAATAAAGATGTCCACCACTTTTTAACTGAACTCACGAACTCAGGGTGTTCAGGCCACAAATTCCTTGAACTGTAACAGCAACTGTCCTCAGAAGTCAATCCACATATGGGGGTGAAGTCAGCCTGTGGTCGGAGAAAGAACTGCTTACCCAGCCTCCATTAATCAGAAACCTGTCTAAACAATTGATAACAGGGCCTTCTTGATTGTTAAGACCAAGTAAATCTGGCACTGTTCATTGGCAGTTCGACATCCCTCTCTCTCAACAAAATCTGCTATCCACGCATGCCAGTGGTTATCGGAGATCCCCCCTCACCTCTTCTCATGGAAGTACTTGATCACATATACATGACTCCCAATGTGCTAGGGGAGATTCCCTCAAGCTAAATTTGGTCATTAGTTATTTTGGAAATCTGGGCCTGTTGGACTCTGAATGGTAGCTGTAGGGTGGATGAAATCATATTCGGAACACGATTCACTTAATATCAAGAGGGCGAGAGATGAGCAGATCCATGCGAAAAGATTAGAGACAGAAATGGATGAGGAATTTACTCCCAATTAATCATGGAGCTGATTGGGAGGTAGACAATGATGACAATGACCTCCTATATAGTTGATTGGGTCTCAATATACCTACATCTGTAATTTCATTTAATTCTGTTTTCTTTGTTTACTTTATTCTGCCAAAGTCTTCAATTATTGTCATGTCTTGTGAATGTTCCAAGTGCATTAACTGTAGATAGTTTATTACACCCTTCTTTCTGATATTCTTAAGCCTGTTAGTATTGAAATATCTGATTGTGGTTACTGATACTGATATTATTTCACACAGTATATGGCAACCGGTATCTATTTTGCATTTTTTTCTTCATTGTTTGTATCCAAGATTTGGCCCATTTAGTATATGGCTAATTTATGGGAAATGGCATGCTTATTTCAGTGGAAGTGGATTGTGTTCTGTCCCCGCCTGTCTCTAGCAAGGAACAAGCAGATCTGTGTGGGGGCCCACTGATGTATCTGTTTATCCACACCGTCCATCCCTCTTCTCTCAGATCATTTTAAGGTATGAGCCCAAAAATGAGGTAGATCCAATGCTTAAGTGGACCAATCTGCCTCATTTTTTGGCTCATACCTTAAAATGATCTGAGAGAAGGGATGGCCGGCAGGGATAAACAGATACATCACGGTGGCCCCCCACCCAGATCTGCCTGTTCCTTGCTAGAGACGAGCAGGGGCCGGACGCAATCCGCTTCCAGTTTCAGTATACTCATTCTTAAAGAAGTAATTCTTTTTTATCATTTTTTTATAACATGTATGAGCTCCAGTGTTGCTTGCCTATTTCACAACTCACAAGTCAATATTGTAGAAAAAACTGATTTTTCCAACATCTGTTTGTCTTTTTAGTTTGAACCTCGTTAGTCAGCCATGTTTTCTGTTTTGGGTTCGGGTTTTCTTACTATATGATGTATGAGCTCATGTTTTGATAAATGCTTTAAATTTCAGGTCTGAGTGGATGAAGATGCTGGTGGGCATGGGCCATATACTTGCATTCATAAGCACTGTTATCAGCCAGTAATTTCTACCCTTATATACAAACATGTGTAATACAAGTATGAAATAGCTTTCTACTTGTTCCATTGAGCTTTCTGGGCTACGTTGTCATGTAAGTAATTTTCGTTCAACACTGGTTCCTGACAGAGTTGTGTGCTTTTCTGTTCACTTGTCATTTTCTGGTTGGTTGAACTTCTCTAATCTTACTGAGAGAAGCAATGCTTAAGCAAACATTCTACAGGCTTTATGTTTGCAAGGGAGGATTAGAACATGAGTGTGTCAACATTTTGCATGCAGAGGCATACATTTGTCCTGCCATCTGCAAATGGATGGTTGGCAACAGGCACGTATAAGTGGGGAAACGCCAACATTCAGATGGTTGGGATCAGCCATAATGCACCATTTGGGTTCTGGCCCACCCTGAATTTGTGCATGTATATCCCATGAGCATAAGATCATTTTCATCCACTGGGTTTTACAGGGATGGTGCGGTTTTCATTTTTTATGGGAAACTAAAACTGTGTTTGGAATATCAAACCATGCTTTCAGTGAACTGTTTTTGAGGTGTCGTCAAGGGGTCTGATTTTTTGGTGGTTTGAATCATTGAAACATGAATCTTTCAACCACATGTATAACTGGAAACTTCTCAAATCTTTATGATGTATTTCTTTTTGAGTGACTTTGGCCCACTTGATTATTGATTATACGTGCCATTGATCATTGGCCTGGTCCTGTCCCTCAAACAAAGTTGGGGCCCACGGTGCCCCTAAACCCGAAGTGCTGTTGAGGTTTCTGTTCAACTGGTGCATCCTTTCATCCAAGTAGGTTTAAAGGCCAACTGAAACCCGAGCGCAGCCAAAAGTGCTCTTATTTTTTGTCTTTGTTTTTGTTTTTTGTTTTGTTTTTGTGAGTTTGTACTAGCTTCAACTTGGACACTCTATTTATTAGAGAGATTACCAAGGAAGGGTATCTACGAGAGAGAGAGAGAGAGAGAGAGGCACATAATTTCCTGAATCAGAGAGAGAGAGGGGCACATAATTTCCTGAATCCATCCACCACGTCTCCAAGGAAAAGAAGCTGCAATTCAGTGGAGTTGGAGCTTGCATTCGCTCTGGTCTGATATTGCACCTTGAGCAACCGTTCACCCAAGTAAAGCATCCACATTCTCCTACTTGGTGCGTGAGGCCTAGTCTAGATCACTTGGTTAATATAACGGCCGTTTGGTGACTATCCTTAGTAGCCTCCATCCAACTTACCCTTGGGTTGCTATTTGTGAACGGCCCTAAAATTCCTTGTGAACTGATGCCCGTGTGATAATCTCCTCCACCTGGAAATTTCCTCTCACCATATGATCCTTGAAATAGAGAGCTAGTAATGTCGGGTGAATAGGACAATACCAAATAATCGAAATAAATGTGAAATATGTAAAGATTACAAAATTTTTAATTGTTTGAGTATTGAAACATTTCAAATAATTTGTATGACAACCTTCATCTAAAATATTAGGCAGTCTAAGATCAGCGAAACCTAGATGCGGAGGATAATCATCTGAGGATTGAGGCCAGAGTTCAGTGGCTTCATGGCAGCAGTTCGTGGGTGGTCGACATAGCCCACGTTGCTAGAATTAGAGAACCTGTGGGTGGTCGACATAGCCCACGTTGCTAGAATTAGAGAACCTCTTAATAAATCAAGAGTATGGTAACGGCTCTGGAACGGGTCACCAGGGTGCTGGAACACAATCTCTTGAGGGTTCTCCGGGACCGGCTCTCGTTATTTAACTTCCCTTCTTTCGTCCGTCCACGAGGCTGTAAAAAGAGATAAAAGGGCGGCTATCTAGCGGGAGTCGTTGCGGTTGTATGCCACGAGGTCCCTATGGACAAGGGGACAAGTGAATCATCGCTCGCCTTTGGTGAAAGCTTGTCACGGCTGACGGACGGAAGAAGAACAAAACATCGGCATCCAAAGACTCGTAAATGATCATATGATGGAACCCGATTAGTCAACCTCTTCAGTGGAGAGACATTCTCTGTCACAGGAGTAGGGGTGCGATTGAGAAGATATGTAGCATTTGTGAATTCAGCTCCCGTTTGGTCTCTTCTGTGACCACTAAAACAACAACTCGTCGCTGTCCTTTCTCAATTGCCTAGCCTGAGCCAGTCGATCGATGTATGCAGCGATTCCAATTTCAGTCACGAATGACTTTTGAAATCAATCTTTCAAACTCGTAAGAGTATATAAAAGGATTATAACATTCACCATTGAAATGAAATAAAATATATCCAATCACCAAAAATAATAAGGCATTCACCACATGGCACAAGGAGTTATAGTGGTTCGGTGTTTAAAATAACCACACCTACTCCACTCCCAAAATTACTACCCTTGTAATTTTGGCTTTCATTATAAAAAGGTTTTTTCAGGGTTACCTTAATAACCTGATACAGTTCCTTGTGATTTTCATGGGTGATTACGATAAAAATCCAATTGAGTTTTTCACACGTTATCTCAGACAAAATCTCAATTGAGATTTTCACAGGATATCGAGTTTTATAATATATACTTATCTTTAAATGTAGAAGACGTAGCAGAATGACCTCTTTCTTGAACGTAGATGACGTAATGTTCAATCAGACAGAAAGAGTATAGGGTTTTATAGATTTTATAAATTGAAAAATCCAAATGTTACTTAATTCAATTCTCTTAGATCTCAAAGATGAGTATAGTTTACTCTCTTAGATTAAGACTTAAAAGTTTCGAGAATAAAGGGAATTGAATAAGCTATTACAATAAATTATAAATACCAACAAATAGCTTGCCGAGGACTTGAGCTTCTCTTTCTCTCGTAGAAGAATTATGATAATAATTTTTTGTAATTTGGAATGAGAGAAAGACTCAATTTATAGGTAAATAATTTAGAACTTCAGCTAGCCCGATATAGGCTTCGACTAGCCTGAGTTCATTGGATTCTGTTCAATAGATTTCGGATCGCGCGGGATATGAATTATCCAAAATTCGGTTGACCCGAGGTCAAATTCCACTGCCGAACATCAAAATTTGGCTAGTCGAATTCTCGCGAATTCTGAAAGTTGGTGTTGCTGGAATTTCATCCGAACTTTCTCGGGCTGGCCAAATTTCAAGCTTAGGCTAGCCAAACTAAACCTCGGGCTAGCCGAATTTTCAACAAAAGTTGTTATTTTGCTCGGACTTGAAGTTGAGCTGGCCGAATTCCAAACAAAAATACTAGAAAAGAACCATGATAAAACAATTTTGAAAGCGCTTAGTCCTAAGGTCAGTCCTAAGGTCTTTTTAGGGTTTATACCACCTGAGATATATCAAATATCTTAGTCACTTTGACTTGAACTTTCTCTTGAATTTCGTCTTGAACTTTGTCTTCAATTCGGGCAACGATTTCTTTGAGAAGATGTGCCGATGTTTTCTTGAACATAAGCCGATCTTGAGCTGATCTTCAAGTTCTATTTTGAAGCACTTTTGTCTCACAAAATTTGACAACCTATGTGTGCTCAACATTATAGCACTTACAATCCTCTTGCATTCCAGGCTGGTTATTGACGGTGGAGACTGTCAATAGGCTGGGATAAGGTTCATTTTAATAGCCCTGGTTCATAGTCTATAGCTCCAATCAGAGAATGACAGCTGATGGCTTAAAAGCTTTTAAAAAATACGTGATGTTTAAGATAATATGGGCAATCCATCCAATTAGCCCCAATGTGGATTGGCCATGGCCCAAAACTTGCTTAATCGAACAGCCCAATCCCGATAAAGAGCGGCTTTGCAATGATGGATGGCTAGAAAGAGTAGGTAGATAAGTTCGGCGGTGGTCAAATGTAAGATAAGAGGAGCAAAAGAGGGCAAGAGACGATTTTTTTAAATGAATGCTCTTCTAGATGAGCACGAACGTTGATTTCTAAGTGGGCCAGCGTACCTAACAAAAGAGAGAAGAAGATTCCACCAAGCAATAAAAAGGCTTCCAAAGTAGTGGGCAAAACACAAGCATTTGTTTGTTTCTTTCGTGTAGGTGATATCATTTTTGAAAGAGGTCAAAAGGGAGCTGAGAGCTAAAGCTAAACGAACGATGATGACACTTGAGACAAAAGATCATCCACCCCATGCTTTATTGTTGTTTTTAGTAAATGGAAGTGGACCAGGCATCACCTTTGTCCTTTGCAACTTAACTATAAGCAAAAACCCCTCAATTTTCAAAATATAACAAACGTACCCTCTTTCAGCTCTCACTATGTAGCAAAAGCGCACACAAACACACGCTCTCTCAAAGTTGCGTAGAATCCATGTATATTTGTCTTTATTCATATGCCACACGTGTACAAGGGCGCCCATCTACATCTCACACATGCCAACATCGGACATGGGTTCACGATCCCACCTGTTGATTGGGTGTTCCCAACATGTATGTTGCATGTGTTTTGAATATATAGAGTGTGCCATACATATATCTTGTGTCTTAATTAAATATACATAAATGTCTTCTCTATCAAGTTTATGTATATTCATAATAACATGTACATGCATTCACCCACGGATGTACAAATGTTTTCACTATATTAATTCTCTTTATGTATCTGTGACTCTTCACCAAAGGTCACCTAAAGCTTATATATATATATATATATGGAAATATATATATATATATATATATATATATATATATATATATATATGGAAAAACGCTCGAGCTGATTTTAACGTCCCATGAGGTCGAGTTGTGTGGGCCCCACCGTGATGCGTTTCGAACATCTACCCCATCAGTCAGATGCAACATTCCATCATGGGTCTAGGTCTCAAAAATCAAGTCAATCCGTGACTTGTGTGGGCCACACCACAAACAGAAGTTGAGAGGGGCCGTACACCATTAAAACATTCATAATCATTTTTGTGAGCCCACCGAGATGTGGTTTGCAAATCCAGGCCGTCCATTATGTGTGTCCCACTTGGATGAGGGTTCAGACCAAGTTTCAGTAGCATTCAAAACTCAGGTGGGCCCCACCAAGTGCTTTTATATGTTTTTGGCATGTCTTCACATAATTTTAGATGTTATGGCCCACCTGATTCCGTATACGGCTGATTTTTGGGATATCCCATAATTTAAAGGGGACGCATCAAATGAACGGTGTTGATGTTCGAAATGCATCACGGTGGGGCCCACACAGCTCGACCTCATGGGACGGAGTCCGTCATATAAGGTTGAGCTGTGTGGGCCCCACCGTGATGCGTTTCGAACATCTGCCCCATCAGTCAGATGCACCATTCCATCGTGGACCTAGGTCTCAAAAATCAAGTCAATCTGTGACTTGTATGGGCCACACCACATACAGAAGTGGAGAGGGGCCGTGCACCATTAAAACATTCATAACCATTTTTGAGGGCCCGCTGAGATGTGGTTTGCAAATCCAGCCCATCCATTATGTGTGTCCCACTTGAATGAGGGTTTAGACCAAGTTTCAGGTGCATGCAAAACTCAAGTGGGCCCCACCAAGTGCTTTTATATGTTTTAACGGTGCTTCACATAAATTTAGATGGTATGGCCCACCTGAGTTCCATATATGACTGATTTTTGGGATATCCTATAATTTAAAGGGGACCCATCAAATGTACGGTGTTGATGGTCGAAACGCATTACGGTGGGGCCCACACAGCTCGACCTCACGGGAGCTTATCGTTAGCTTGAGCGCATTGTACCTTTTATATATATATATATATATATATATATATATATATATATATATATATATATATATATAAAAGGAAAAGGTACTATGCGCTCTAGCGGATGGGAACGTCCCATGAGGTCGAGCTATGTGGGCCCCAACGTGATGCGTTTCGAACATCTACCCCATCAGTCAGATGCACCATTCCATCGTGGGCCTAGGTCTCAAAAATCAAGTCAATATGTTACTTGTGTGGGCCACACCATATATAGAAGTTGAGAGGGGTCATGCACCATTAAAACATTCATATTCATTTTTTGGGCCCACCGAGATGTGGTTTGCAAATCCAGCCCATCCATTATGTGTGTCCCACTTGGATGAGGGTTCAGACCAAGTTTCAGACGCATGCAAATTTCAGGTGGGCCCCACCAAGTGCTTTTATATGTTTTTGGCATGTCTTCACATGATTTTAGATGGTATGGCCCACCTGAGTTCCGTATACGGCTGATTTTTGGGATATCGAGCACATGGTAACTTTTCCCACACACACACACACACACACACACACACACACACACACACACATATATATATATATATATATATATAAACCTTAGCGCCATTTAGAGAGAATGCGTACAAACCAACAACAATCACGATTCTAGTACTGAGATTATATACATATTCTGTGAGGGATTGGGTTCTTTTGAATCACAAGGAAAATACACGAGCTTTGTTATATATTTGGAAAGCATAAACCATCTTCAAAAAGCAACATTGCAGTGTGCATTTAAGTGTGAAATCCATTGAATAGTAAATCAAGTAAATTGAAGAGAGTTAAATTCTTATATGGCCACTAGCCACAATTAGTAGGGTCAATCAATACTTTGTAAGACTTGATCATATTATTACACACGCACTCACACCCCACATACACTCATGCACTCGCACCACAGGGGATTTCACCACAACGGATACTCACCCATGACCTCGTGTTGAAACTCTACTAGTGAGGTATGAGTAAGGACCTACACAGCCTTTTAGCTTTACGCTGCAGCTAAAGTGTGAACCTCTTATGCTCCTATTTCTTACCTATCTTCTTTCATCTCTATTAGGAGGCAGTATTTGGTCCAAATGGAAATGATTCTATCATTGATGTGTCTGCGATTCAATATGAATGGAAATATCCCACATCTACATGTCTCTCTCCCTCTCATTTTTCCAAATCAGATCCATGATAAAGTCATGGACACGTTTACGAAACCAGAAGTCGTTGATCCTCTCCAGCTCAAACCCGATAATCAAATAGTGGCTTTAGCAATAATGGTTGCAATAAAAAACCGTAACCTTGCCATATATGAAAAGGCAAAACACTTAAATCTTGATTACTTGAGAGTTTAGATATTTAGCTGAAGTTAAATCACTTGATAAAGATAGACTAAAGTTAGGAACTTATATAATCTCGCGTGCTTTCATTGGCCATGTGAATATTAAGGCTTATAGTTTTCTTAATTTAGAATATGATACTCATGTAATTATTGAGTCAGTACACAGACTTTTTTAAAAGTATTTTTCCTTGCAAATATGATTCTTGAGGCGTAAAAAAGAGAGAGAGTAAGAAGTCATTGTGCGCATAGAGGCATTGTGCGCTGATGATCATTGTGCGCAGAGAGGCATTGTGCGTTGATGATCATTTTGCGCAGAGAGGTATTGTGCGCAGATGATCATTCTGCGCAGTGGAGCATTGTGCACCGAATGTCCGCACAAAGGATTCCTCATGAAGGAGAGCGCACAAAAGATTCCGCATGAAGGAAAGCGCGCAAAGGAGTTCGCACAAAGGAGGCCTCACAAAAGAGTCCGTACAGAAAGGAATTGACGCATAAGGGATACCGCGCAATATCGACGTGGCATGTTCACACATGTGAAAGGGGTATAAATACCCCCTGACCCCTCAGTAGGAGGTCATTAGCAACCAATCAAGGAGAAGAAGATCTTAACGAGAGAGAGAGGTAGAGTCCGCACCCATTGTGCGAGACAGGTGTTATGTGGCGCACAACACCGTTGGCGCACAATGCTATTGGCGAACAACATTAGTGGGTGCACAACACTGCGAGCGCACAACAATGTCGAGTGCACAACGCTAGCCAACGAACAACACTGCGAGCGCACAACAGTGCTGAGTGCACAACGCTAGCCAACGCACAACGACCTATGCACACAATAGAGTGGGCGCACAGTACTGCTAGCTAGTGCACAGTAGCCCAAAAGCATGATATTGCTGAGTGCATAGCGGTGTTCATTGCACAACAATCTTCAATATACGATGCTTCCAACACTTATTGTCTTAGCACATGATGTCTTTTGTTTGTTTTCTATTATAAATCATGAACATTCTGTTTTGGAATCAAATGAGAAAAGGATGTAAAAGAATTTGGAATGAATAAATAATGTGATTATCTTCTTTGTCTTCTTTTGTTAATTATTAAGTGAATGAAAATTTTCAAATGAAATGCATTTGTTTCTTATTCGAAACAAAAATGGCTATTCTGCTGGGGACTTTTCTCATATTCACTTGAATATTAACTTAAGAACTGCATGAAAGATAATCACAACTGTTTGGCGCCTTGAAGGCGCCAAAATGGCGACTCTTAGTGGGAACATCCTACCTTTTATCTCCAAAATAGAATATAACTTGATTTAATTACTATTTTTTTTTGTTGGTTTGCAATCTGGCATGATTTAAGAGAAAAGATATCACAACCAACCAACCAATCAATGACAAGCATTCAGAAGAAAACAGTTTTCTACTTCACTACGAAAGGGTTCGTCGTGGAATATACTGGTGAACAAACTGGATGCTACAAAGAGAAATAAGTGTCAAGCAAGCGTATAGAATCACAGGCAGCCGTCACAGTTGTAACTGCTTCGCCAATAGCACAGTGAGAGAGAGATGACTAGATCGTCATCACTTGGCGAAGGACAAGGACCTGGAATGTCCCTATGGCAGGAGTGAGTTCACCACTGAGAAGAGCTAGGGGGCCGGTAACGCGAAATACAGTCAGGAAGCATCTTGAACTTGCTCCGCCGACAATTTACCCTACACAAACAACGGTTCCTCCGACAGCATAAGATTTCCCTCCTTTACCTGCTAGGAGCCCCCGGGGGACAAGAGAGCAGAAAGGGAAGGCTTTACTAACAAGCCCACTAGAATCCACATCACCGATCTCTATGTCTCCTTGATCGACCGGCTACTCCAAAAATACACAGAGTTCATATGAGCTCCCCTTTCTGCAACTCCTATAATGTCAACTACTGCCTCGTCGGGGAATGAAAAGGCTACCATTCACATGGCCGGAACGAACTAAGGATCTTCCCCAACTACAGAAGATCGCATCATCGAGATGGCAGAAGCGCAAAAAGCATTAATGGAGGAATGTAGGAACCTCCGGGAAGCTTTGGGAACTCTGGCACATAATGTGGCACGAATGGCAGCATCCTCAATGACCGATAACATAAACGAATGCGAACAACATCCTGAAGGGTCACATCCGTTGCGGGTCGGGTCACACGGGTATGCTCCTATGATGAAAACATTAACACAAGAAGAGGTACAATAAGTATCGAAGAAGCGGTCAAATAAGAAAAGGAACGTGAGAGTACATGAAGATTCAGATATTGGGCACCATATCTGAGAGAAGTCGAGGATATCCCGTTTCCGAATAACTTTAAGCATCTAGATTTTTAAAAGTTCAATGGGGATGGGTCGCCAGAGGAACATCTGATGCATTTTATTACCAGCATGGGGAATTTCTCCACGATACCATAGTACTGCCTACGTTTGTTCGGATCATCCCTGACAAGTAAAGTGTTCCGATGGTATTCTAGTCTAGCCCCAGGGTCGACACGCACGTGGGAGCAAATGTAGGATGCCTTTATGTCAAACTTCTTCTCTCTAGAACACGATGTTATTATTACAGAGTTAGCTTCAGTACGGCAGAGAGAAGGGGATTCAGTAGAAAAATTTATAAACAAATGGAATACGTTGGGAGCCTTGTGCAGACAACTTTCAGAAGAAAAAGAACAAGTCAAGATGTGCCTAAACTCCATGGAGATAAGAATTGCGTTTGGGTTTACTTTCCGCGACTTATCCACCAAAGCCTACGCCTTAGAACTGATGACTCATAAAATGCTGGTGTTTCACTATGAAACAGCCAGAAGAGGACCCAGTAGGTTAATTGTAAATACTGTGGACTACGAAAAAAGGAGTCAATGAACAAGGGATTCAGGAGAAAGAAGGACAGAGCGGAAGGAAGAATCAAATCGTCCTAGAAGTAGGTTCACTGGAAAAAGGCCCAGATCGCTTAATTCTCACGAAGGATTTGCATTCGATAGAGAAGACGTCGTTCCTATGATGAATCAGTTGTTGAAACCCAGTACGATAGAATTGTCTGTGTCTAAGCGCCCTGAAGATGTAGGAAGATCAAGATAAAGAGATTTTTGCCACTACCATCGTCTGATAGGGCATCCAACAGAAAATTGCTACACATTAAAATGCACAATACAAAGAATGATAAATAGGGGCGAAATAGTAATAGGAAAAGAAAAAGAAAGGGACGCAAAGGCGATGATGAACGTGTTGACAGTTCAGGACTGTGCAGACGTAAGAGCAGAGAAAGAAAGTCACGAGATGATAAGGAAAGCCGCAATAATTACGTTGTGGTTAGGAAAAAGAATGGCAAGTCCCCCAAGGCAGAAAGTCAGAACGACAAGGACTGAGGTCATCAAAGACCAGCGTAATAGTGACAAGAAAGAAGAGAGGAATGAAGCAGTAAAAGTGACTTATGATGTCGTGAATCATTTGAAGGGTATACCAGCTCGGTTAAGCATTTACGACTCATTAAAGTTATCAGAAGATTTTAGGCAAAGTCTGATTCAAGCGCTATCCGACCACAATGTCAGAGAAACATTGCTGGTGGAAATAGAAAATGAAGAACGTAAAGAGTGGGAAGACTGTATGCCAATAATTTCCTTCTTTGATGATGATTTAGCTTATGATATAGCGCATAATAGGCCATTGATGATAGTAGGCCATATTCACGGCAAAGAAGTAAAAAGGATTATTCTCGACAATGGATCTGCGGTAAGCCTGTTACCGTTAACAATGTTCTAAAAATTGGGTTATCGTCGTTCTGATCTATGCCCTATTGGAATGATGATACATGGCTTTAATCAAGATGAGTAGCTTGCACTTGACAAAATTACGATGACATTGGAAATAGGAGACTTAACTACTGATGTTGTTTGTCATGTGATCAGTGCGGTCACGACATATAATCTTCTCTTGGGAAGACCATGGATACATTAGTACGGTATTATACCTTCTACCCTTCATCAATGCTTCAAGTACTGTAGGAATGGAATACAATATAAGGTAATGGCCAATGCGAGACCATACACAGAAGCCGAAGCCTTCTTCGTAGATGCTAGTTACTACGATGGATTTGGTGGAGGGGAAGAGAAAAAGAATGATGAAGGCAAAACCCTGAAAAATACTCCGTATAATACATCTTTCTAAAATTCCTCCCATGCACTACACTGGACAAATATCACCTACTGACTACAGACAAGCAATCATATGCTATTGACTTCCTCCAATTAACGGTGAATTTTTGCATGTCTATTCCCCCCAAGGTGAGACCGCTACACAAAATGTTAATGAATTTCATCATGAATATGCCGCAGTTATAACCATTGTGCTACTTCGGCGTGGATTCGTCGAATCTGACGGTCCACTTCTTTCCTTCAAGCGTAGCGTTGTCTCCAGCGGAATGGAAGAGAACGGGGAGTGCATCGGTCATATTATTCATCTTCTGCTTGAACTTCGGCGTTAGATATGTGTAATTTTTTTGCTATATTACTCTGTTTATGTGATTCCTATGATTGTTTTAGACTCATGTGATATGTTAGCATTTGTTACTTAGTTAACATTTCATGCTTTATTTCTCATTAAAATACCGAGAGAATGGGCAAATATCGGAAAATATATTAGTATACAAGGCTCCTTGACTACACTTTGGAGATATCCATGTTGTTACTGAGACTTACATCGAGGATTTGATAAATGTTGTTGGAAATTCTAAATATGCTATTTTCTTTCCAACCAAAGGGCCGCGATCAGTGGCAGATGAGATGGTGAATAGTGATTTTGATGGGGACATGTATTGGGTGACAAGAAATCCAGAGGTTCGTAACCATTCCCTATTAGTTTATTAAGTAACATACGTTAGCACAAGTCTTTCTCAATATAATTCATTTTGGCACTTGATTTTTTCATGTCAATTAATTGGTGGACAAGAACATGTTATTTCATTAACAAGTAAATGAGTTCCTCACTATATTAGTAAAATATTAAGTTTCCTCGTATGTCTTAGCTAAAAAATGCCCAATTGTTCTTTTCTCAAGTGTATTTTTTAGGAATATTTTTTCCATGGAAGGATTTTCACAAGAGTTAAGACAACATCTCGGCTAACATAAAGGAGCGGGGCAAACATGAAATTGAGCTGGGCAAACTAGGAATTTAGCGGGGGAAACTAGAAATTGAGCGGGGCAAACTAGGAATTTAGTGGGGGAAACTAGAAATTGAGCGGGGCAAACATGAAATTCAGCAAGGCAAACATAAAATTGAGCGGGGCAAACTAGAAATTCAGCGGGGAAAACATGAAATTAAGTGGGGCAAACTAGGAATTCAGCAGAGGAAACTAGAAATTGAGCGGGGCAAACATGAAATTTAGCGGGGCAAGCATGAAATTGAGCAGGGCAAACTAGAAATTGAGCGGGGCAAACTAGAAATTGAGCGGGGCAAACATGCAATTCAGCGTGGCAAGAATGAAATTGAGCGGGGCAAACTAGGAATTCAGAGAGGGAAACTAGAAATTGAGCGGGGCAAACTAGAAATTGAGCTGGGCAAGCATGAAATTGAGCGGGGCAAACTAGAAATTGAGCGGGGCAAACTGGAATTTGAGCGGGGCAAACTTGAAATTCAACGGGGCAAGCATGAATTTGAGCGGGGCAAACATGAAATTCAGTGGGGCAAGTATGAAATTGAGCGGGGCAAACATGAAATGTATACAACACAATGTATATTCAACAATGTATATAACACAATGTACAATGTATATTCAACAATGTATATAACACAATGTATACAACAGGAAATGGTACATGAGTGGGACAACAATGTATAATGTATATTCAGTAATGTATAAAATACAATGTATATAGTACAACATTTCAACAAAATTGCTCCCATGCCCTTGACAAATATCATCTACAGACTAGAGACAAGCAGTCATATGCTATTGACTTCCTCCAATCAGCAGTGAATTTTTGCATGTCTATTCCCGCTAAGGTGAGACCGCTACACAAAATGTCAATGTATTTCATTACGAATATGCCGTAGTCATAACCAATGTACTACTTCGGAGCTGATTTATCGACTCTAACGGTCCACTTCTTCCCTTCAATCGCAGTGCTGTCTCCAGTGACATGGAAGAGAATGGGGAGTGCATCGGTTATCTTGCTCATCGTATGCTTGTACTTTATTAATGGATTTGTGCTTAAGCTATCCACAATAACCATTTCCCTCTCTCTTAGATATATGACTAGCAAAAACCAATGTGAATTTTCATGGTTTATGGGCGCATACACCTGTCCATGATTGAAAAAATAATATATTAGTAAAAAATGAATAGAATACATAACACTCACAGAAGAAGTTCTGGGACGAATGCATTACCCGTTCATAACACCAAATCGCTTTGGTGTATGGTCTATCTCGCTGCTTCGTAATTGCGTAGACTGAGTTCAGCTCGACTATTAGCTCAGCCCGTTCTGACGCTGAATTCGATGCCCGAAATGCAATCAAAACCGGCAAACACCTCTCAATCATTGGCTGTTACAGACAGACATGATCAAAGATCAATACATGTAAGAAGTTGAAAAAGTGAAACATATTAAGTATTGTCCGAATTAACCAGTCACCATAAAAAAATGTTGGACAAAACTTGTAATCCTGAGGATAGGCTATTGCCAGGTCGGTCCGCCTCTTCTCAAGGAAATTGATGTATTTGTCGATAGCCTAATCAATAAGATAGTACGATTTAGGCATAGATTAATATAACAAATAATTACATGTCAATCAATGCATATAGAGAATAAATTAGCCTACCACGCTATCAACCCATGCATCCTTCTCCCATATTGTACCAAACCAGGAGTAGGCTGTCATGGCCTTGTTCGCTTCATACCAATCCTCTACCTCTTTCAATTGCTGCGCGGATAGTAACCTGAATGGATCCATCTATAGAGGAAATGGTATCGGAGTAGTAGCAAAACTTGTTGCAGCCTTGGGTTCAGGAATCAAACCAGGGGTTGTATCAAATGCAGACAGGGATAAGTATGGAGAAACCTTATAAATTGATGGCTTCAGTACCCCTTTTGGTCTCCTCTGATAGACGGGATGAGAAGTGGATGCATCTAATACATTACCCTTGGCGAAACCAAACGTGTGCACATCGAATTCCCCATGTATGAAGCGTTCTTTCTCTTTAATATCATTTTCTTCCCCTCTCTTCGACTCTTCACCCTCCTCCATCGTACAATATTCCTTCTCCTTATTAAACTCCTCTCTCTCCTTCACTAACTTTTCTTTCTCTTCAAAAAACAAATCCTTCTCCCTTTGCAATGCTTCTTTCTCTTTCAGTAACGCCTCCCTTTCATCAACCCTCGCTTCTTTCCTTCTCAAGTCTTCCTTCTCTTTCCTCAATTCTTCTCTCTCCTTCTTTAATTCCTCTCTTTCCTTCTTCAACTCTTCCTTCTCAACCTGGAATTCCTTCATAAGACTAATACCCCCCTCGGTCCCTCTCCCTCCACGCCTTTCTCAGTATTTTTGCCCTCTTCGTCTGATTCGTCTTCCTCCTCATGATCACTCTCATTACCCTCTTCCTCATCTTCCTGGGTCTCAGTGAGCTACATAGTGTAACGATGGGTATGTAAGAGGAATGATACCTTTACAAAAGCAGAAAAAATATAGTTCGTTTTTCCATAACATCTTTCCTGGAAACTTTCACGAACCGATCTCACCGCATCTGTTTCCTATTCTCGAAGGGTCGGTTCTAATTTCATTATTACTGATGTCTGTAAAAGAACGAAGAGTATTGTTAAATATAAAAGCATATACCTGTTAGAATTAAGCAAAGTAAATGCCAGAGAAATATATTAACTTACAACTTTATTTTTGAGAATAACATGTATTTTGTTGTACCTCCAACCCTTCCAGCCTCAATATTGATTGAAGCGTAGAATTTGATGGGGAACATACGAAACAATACACTCTTGCAGGGCAGGTAGTATCTCTACTGCCCATACCTGTTAGAATGAAATTGCACCGGGTTAAAAATCCATAATTGAATATAGAGGATAAACATATAAAAAATAAAAGGTGTTCTTAATTGTAGAGGAAGGAGGCAACCACATACAATGTACCGAGGGGCACTTGATGCGGTAACGCTAGATCTTATTCCTTGCGACATTATATAGTACCCTAAACTACCCCAAGGATAGCTATAGAAATCATCTAGCGAGTCCACCATGTGAATATAATCCCTGATGCACATGGTTTTCGGTTCGGTTCCCCTGAGAAAGAACTCTACAACCAGGAGTAGGGCAACCTTCACGACATCCTCATGCTTATTGCTGTCAACTAATCTATCAAAAATGTCCGTTAGGTCCTTCTTTAATACTGGATATTACTTAAAGTATTTGTCTCTTAATGTACTCGTAGTGCCACAAATTTTCGTTATAGTAAGATCTCCAGTCTTAAGGCCCATAATGAGGGCAAAGTCCATTTCAGTAATCTGCACTCGTCTCCCTCTGATCTCAAATACTAGATCACCTCTATATCGTTGAAAAAGAAGGTGAAATAGAGCCCCTAAAAATCTAAAGGATGTAGCATGTAATAGAAATGAAAAAGGGGATTGGCTAAACAAATTTAGCTGACTATTGTGCTTTTCCAATCCACCCTTCACCTTCTCAAACCACCATTTCAGTGTACACTTAGAGGTGGGGTTGGGGATTACAACAGAATATTCGTCACCTGCAAAGATGAAAATGAAAATATATCAAACATAAAATTCACAACATAAACGTACTATACAAAATTAGAAATAAATGAAAACAATGTAGCATTTCATGAATTTGAACAAGGTTCATATAAAATAGAGATAGAAATTGAACGAGGAAATACCAGAAATTTTGCAATACAAACTATCAAAATAAGCGAGGCAAAAATGAAATCGAGCAGGGCAAACTAGATATTCAGCGGGGGACATTAGAAAAACAACGGGGCAAACTGAAAATTTAGCGGGCCAAACTATAAAATTGAGTGGCAATTACATGAAATTGAGCGGGGCAAACATGAAATTGAACGGGGTGAACTAGAAATTCAGCGGGAGAAACATTAAATTGAGCGGGGTAAACTAGAAATTCAGCGGGACAAACTAGAAATTCAGCGGGTCAAACTTGAATTTCAGTGAGGGAAACTTGAATTTGAGTGGGGCAAACTTGAAATTCAGCGGGGTAGACTTCAATTTGAGCGGGGCAAACTTGAAATTCAGTGGGGCAAACATGAAAATGAGCAGGGCGAACATGAAATTCAGCGGGGGAAACTAGAAATTCAACGGGGCAAACTATGAATTCAACGGGGCAAACTAAAAAATCAGCGGGGGAAACCTGGAAAATCAGCTTGGGAAACATGAAATTGAGCGGGGTAAACTAGAAATTCAACGGGGGAAACATTAAATTGAGCGGGGCAAACTAGAAATTCAGTGGGGGAAACATGAAATTGAGCGGGGCAAACTAGAAATTCAGCGGGGGAAACATTAAATTGAGCGGGGCAAACTAGAAATTGAGCGGGGCAAACTAGAAATTTAGCAGGGCAAACTTGAATTTCAGCGAGGGAAACTTGAATTTGAAAGGGGCAAACTTCAAATTTAGCGGGGCAAACTAGAAATTCAACGGGGCAAACAAGAAATTGAGCAGGGGAAACTTGAATTTGAGTGGGGCAAACTACAAAATCAGCGAGGCAAACTAGAAAATTAGCGAGGCAAACATGAAATTGAGCGGGAGAAACGTGAAATTCAACGGGGCAAACTAGAAAATCAGCGGTGCAAACTTAACAGATAATTTCATGATGGAGCCTAAACAACTAAACGTATCCAATGTTCAAATGGACCACACCACATGAAAATTTTGAATTGAACTTCTTAGATTGATCATTTCTTAGGGGCCACAGAAGATCTTATGAATAGGTTTGATAACAAGCAAACATCACTGTTGGGCCCACTATCGTTTGAACGGTGGAAATCATTATGCCCACTGTTTCCCGTGGTATGATCCACTTGATCTTTTGATATGCTTCAGTTCGGGGCTAAATCGCTAAGATTAAATGGAAGAACGAATGGATGCCGTGGATATACTACATACATTCAATGTGGGCCCATATGACTTTACTTAGTACAATGGGAGCGGACTGACTAACTTAGTACGCAATCCGATTACGCTTGCTATGATGTTTTATTTGTAATACATCATGTTCATCGGATTATGTATACACCAGAACCCCATATGTGGGAGGTAAACTAGATATTAAACAGGGCAAATATGAAATTCAACGGGGGAAAACAGAAAATTCAGCGGGAAAAACTGAACAATGAGTGGGGCAAACATGAAATTCAACGGGGGAAACATGAAATTCAACGGGGCAAACTATGAAATTCAGCGGGCCAAACTAAAAAATCAGCGGGGCAACCTGGAAAATCAGCAGGGGAAACATGAAATTGAGCGGGGCAAACTAGAAATTCAGCAGGGGAAACATGAAATTGAGCGGGGCAAACTAGAATTTCAGCGGGGGAAACATTAAATTGAGCGAGGCAAACTAGAAAATCAGCGGGGCAAACTTGAATTTCAGCGATGGAAACTTAAATTTGAGAGGGGCAAACTTCAAATTCAGCGGGGCAAACTTGAATTTGAGCGGGGTAAACTAGAAATTTAGCGGGGTAAACAAGACATTGAGTGGAGGAAACTTGAATTTTGAGCAGGGAAAAATACAAAATCAGCGGGACAAACTAGAAAATCAGCGAGGCAAATATGAAATTAAGCGGAGGAAACCTGAAATTCAGCGGGGGAAACTTGAATTTGAGTGGGGCAAACTACAAAATCAGTGGGGTAAACTAGGAAATCAGTGAGGCAAACATGAAATTGAGCGGGGGGGAAACATGAAATTCAGCGGGACAAACTAGAAAATCATTATGCCCTCTGTGTTCGGTGCTTTGTGGGCCCCATCATGATGTATGTGTTTCATTCATGCCGTCCATTTATTTTTATAGATCATTTTCTGATATTATACAAAAAATGAGGTATATCCTGATCTCAATTGGACCACATTACACGAAATAGTGTTTCATGAGCATTGACCATTAAAAACTTTTTGAGGGTCATAAAGTATTGGATTAAGATGATCTTTGTTTTTAGACTTCATCTGGGTCTTTATGACCTAATAAACAGATTGGATTTTAGATAAACAGTACAGTGGGCCTCAGGAGGATTTAAATGATGGATATCCAATCACTATTGTTTTCCTGTAGTGTGGTACATCTAAGATTTATATCCCTCTTATTCTTAGGATAAAGCCCTGAAATGATCTTTACAAATGGATAAACGGCATGGATGAAACACATACATCATGGTGGGGCCCACAGAGCACCGACCACCAGCCACGGGGCTGGTGTCAGGGGGAGTAGCCAATCCGTTTCCTATACTACATACATTCAATGTGGGCATATCTGAGTTTAAAATATACCTGTGGTGCGTGATTTCTTCCATGGACCGACCATTTTCAGAAGATGACAAAATGCTAATAAGGGGGGCCCACAAAATGAGTTTTTTTCATCTTTCTCGTGGAACCGGAGCATGGAAAGGGAGGTGAAAGCAACGTGAAAGCAGCAGTGGAAAGGGATATGAAAATCAAACGGTGAAAAGGGAGAGGAAAAGTGGACAACATTGAAAAGGAGGGGTATTTTCGTCCTGAAAATCGGTCTCCGCACGTGGAGGTCTAAGTTGCAAAAGAAAGTTTGTATTCTTTCATAAAAACAGCTGGATAAAAGGTGGGGTCCACAGTCCTAAATTTCTCAATTTTGAACCTAGGTGGGCCATAAAAGTAGTACCACTTTTGAAAATCTGATCATTTTCAACATTTGCATATGAATCTCAACCTTTCGAGAGGATTCCAATTCACATGACTTTACTGCATTCCATGCCACGTTGATTTCAATTACCAGCATTTAACCAAATAACCTATTTTACTCATGTGCATCCATTAACCACCGATTACAACCGTTTACCATCAACCAAAATACTCAACTATTTTGGATGGTCTTGATTCCCGTCCAAATACCCTCCTGTATAAGATTCAAGAGTCACTGCCATTAAACTATCACACAAATCTACCGCACCAAAGAACTTCCAATAGCTACTTTCCAGTCCATCTCTCCCACGGATCTCAACGGTTGGAATAAAATCCGATCCTATTAATTGTCGACCCTGAAATGTAGATCAGACCTGATTAAATAAGATAATGTGCTTGATGATAATTGGAATATCCCCTAACCGGGTACTCATCAACCGCCCTAACAACAACTTTGATGTACCATGCACCAAAAAATCACCGGAATAGTAAGATCTCAGCCACAAATCTTGGGGTTTTTTCTGTTGGATATGTGTCATTGTCGCATTTCTAGCCATTTCTCTGTAGACCACGAAGATTAACTTTTGCAAGGTCTCGAGGTGAGCATCTTACCATTGGGAGGCTAGTTGGACGGTCGAGATGGTTTATACACCATGTTTTCGGTGTATAATGCCTCGATAGAATCATTTTCGTGGTGAAACGTGGAGCAGATACTGCGGATAAAATAGCTGTCGAACACGAGCCTCTCACGTGACCGGCCTCGTCGGATGTCGGGTTTGCGCCCAAACCGATCTCCCCGTCGAGACAACGTGAGAATCAGTGAATGCCGATTTAAAAAAGGGTGGGCTACGTCCATGATCCGAGAAAGGTACACTTACAAGTCAATATGATCTGGACCGTTCATCAGTGTGACCCTGCTGTGGATGGTCTAAGTTTGTGAGACAAAAGGTCTGGATAACGTTTCGACTACATAACTTACGTGCACGGAGTGTGGATCCTTGTTGCTTGTCTTCCATTTGTGGGCTACCAATGGATGGCTTGGATCTTCTGATGAGTGTGAACGTCGAGTTAGGGGCCATCAATAATGCATTTGTTGGGCCCGCCTAGAGTTGAGCATGGGTGAGTTAATTCGAACTGAGTACACTTTGTTACGTTTACCTAGTAATTCAACTCAAATTAACCCGAAATCTGACTCAGTGCTAACTTGACTTGATCTAAAACCCGACTAGTATATTAAATTTATTTATTATTAATTTTTTAAAATACACTCATATTTGACATTCGAAATCTAGATGCAGTGTAGATGATGGAGATACTGCAATTTTAGTAAGTACAACTAGGTTTTAAATTGTGATTTTAGCCTGCTAGTTGCGCCGCACCCGCCCCAACTCAGTGCTTACTCAACTCTAATCTACAACTCTTATCAATTCAGATGCAGTCCGGATTAGTCCAGGCCGGATTCAAACTCGGATCTGAGTACCTAGGCATGCTGGACTTGATACAAGTCAAGTTCAGCTCAGTTATTTTAAACGGTCAAGCCAATTCATCTCTAATTTAGTATGACTTGACTCGATGCCCAGTTCTAAGCCCGCGGATAGAAGACTTTAGCTTAAATAATTGAAATTATTGAAAAACAATCGTATATACCATGTGTGCCAGCATGCACATGATTAAGTGTTCCAATCCATCCTCGGGGGAGTCATCGGCCGTCCAAAATTTTCTAACATTATGGCCCACCTGATGAGTGGACCTGCTTGAATTTTTGGCAACAACGTTTTGGAGCTCAGCCGCACCTCTTGGACGGCTTGGATATTGCAGTTGTTTGCAACACTAGCACACGTATTGTCGTGTAGATGGTATCCCTTGTACACACGCAGATGGGCTCGGCAAACCTCAAATAATTTATTTATCTTTTTAAGCTTGCTAACCCCACTTGGCACGTGTGGAACAGGCAATCGTCACCAGGCTGGCATCTTGGTAAAGCAGGCCAGTCGGCTCATAATTGGTGTCAAAGCTTGAAGTATTCCACACGTGCTACATTCGTACGTGTGGCTGCTTTATTCACTGCATGCGGGCTTCTTCAACATCAACA
The DNA here is from genome assembly GCA_030180095.1 of Magnolia changhungtana. Lineage (NCBI taxonomy): Eukaryota > Viridiplantae > Streptophyta > Magnoliopsida > Magnoliales > Magnoliaceae > Magnolia > Magnolia changhungtana. The sequence goes on from JASAUF010000303.1 coordinate 5,989,494, forward strand.
ACATAAGGCGATCTGGAATGCAACTAGTTGAACGCGGATTTCCTGCAAAAGCCTTCCGCATGAAGTTATGCCCAAGCATGCTGGGTGGGGCAACGCCATGTTTGTAAGAAATCTACCCGTTCATCCGTTTTGGGAGCCCATTTGAGGCTATTCGACCAAAAATTAGGTGGATACAAAACTCAAGTGGGCCATACGAGAGGAAACAGTGGGGATTCAGTGAGAACCGTTGAAACATTCTTGTGGCTATAAAAGCTTTGTGTCAGAATAATATTTTTTATTTATTTATTTATTTATTTTATATTTTCACTTCATCCTAGTGGTGATGACCTTATAAACGGTTTGGATGGCATACAAACATCAAGGTGGAGCCCGGGAAGATTTCAACAGTAAGTATTTCTTTCCCCAATTTTCCCTTTGGTGTAGCCCACTTGAGTTTTAGAGCCATCTAATGTTTCCTCTATTCTCCTAAAATGAGCTTGCCAAACGGATGAACATGGTAGATTTCCCACGAACATGAAGGTGGACCCACCCAGCATCCTTACGCAAGAACTTTCCACGGAAGGCTTTAGCAGGAAATCCGCGTCTCAGCTAGTTGGACCAAAGTTACGTAAAAATGCCAACTTGACACGTGTATATAACTTCCAATCCGTCAAAAAGGTTTCGCCCTCCCATGGCCATTTCCTATCACAAAAAAAGTCTAATCATTGATCAGGTGGACCATATATATACTAGGGGCCCACATGATGAGTGGATCACCCCTCTCTGTTTTTTTTTTTTCTTCATTACGTGTTCTTCGCTGTCAGATAAACATGGATGTTGTTGAAACTTATCCCTTGACAAGTTTCCGCTGGTTGGACCCTAGTCTATCATAAGACTCCAGTGTTAGTTTATTACCATATGGAAATGGTAGTGATGTTCAGCTATCCATGCCATTTAAATTGTGGCTCACATTATAGACAGGGCATACCTCAAAATCAGGTTTATAAAACAATCATAACCATCCAAATAATAGCTATCAAATAGATAGTTAAAAGTAAAGTAGTTGGTTGTCCAAATTCAAACAAAAAATAAAATAAAATCGGAGGGTTAATATTATCTTCTAAAGAACTTTTGATCTGAGATCTTTCTATTATATTAATATAAGTATTAATTTAAAACATAAGGAATTTATGTGGATGACACCTTGCAGGCAGTCACAACATAGACAAGCAATAAAACCAAAATTTAAAAATTAGAAAACGCATTTAATAAATATCTCACACCCTACTATTATTTTCTAACCACTCCGGCCTTGTGCCGCAAGCATGGAATAAAATAATTTCGAGATTATTAAAATGGTTTTTTTAAAATATTATTATTATACTAATTAAAAAAAAAAAGGTCTTTCTATGGGCAGGGAAAACATTGTTTCTCTGGCGGAGAAGGGTTCTCTATGCGCATGCATGTAAATGGCCGACTAGATATGGTTGCATGCACCTCAATCCACACTGTCTTGGTTCGTCTCAATTCAAATGAGATTAGATTGATTGGATAATTGTGTTTTCGTTAAATTTCGCTAGTAGACTGGTTATCATTTTAGACCGTCCAATTAACAGCCATTGTTTATTTGTTAGAAATACAGGTTTAATGTATTTTTATTTTTTGGATCATGCCCTTTGTACAATGGATTCCGTGATTTGGACGGTTTAAATTGACCTAAATATATGCAACGTATGCAGAATTTCTTAGCATGAGCATAGATGATCGTCCTCTGCCACCGCATCAAATAACACTTTAGCGGGTAGCTTGGGAAGGATCGTGCCCAATGTGGTCGTTTGAGGAAAACAATGATTTCGGGAAACACATTCATGTGGGACCCACGTCAATCACTGCTCACGTGCGGCCACGTCAGCTGCTGCGGATGCTGCGCCGTTCCGAAGGGCGGGCCACCCGTTGACTGGAAGCCGACGAAAGCGCCCGGTTTTCCCGGGAAAATGCAATTTTCTATTCACGCGAGTTTCTCGTTGCGTGCAGAAGCTGAAATCAGATCGAGCTATTTGGTCGGCCTGTAAAGGTGATCCAAACCGTTCATATGGTCGGCCTGATCGTGGATATCAGATGTCCGAGAAGCATCTTCAATGATCTTCAACATCCAATTGGGCCGTCGTTAAATGCTAACCGTTGGATGTTATTGTCTAAGTGTAGCCACTAATCACTTGGCTAGGATCATTTTAATAGGGAAGATATCCAGATATGGCCATCGCGCTGGGCCCCCACCTGTTGAATGGCTTAATTTATCATAGGGTTGGCCTCATGTGGTTGGGGACGGGGTATCGCGACCATCCATGAAGTTGACCATATACGTCTACGTATTTCATCAAACCTCCTCAAGACGATAGCAAACGTTGCGTGAGCAGTAACTGACATTATGAAGCTACTGTAAATCTGGCTATTATGAACGGTTGGGATCGCCTTTTACTGCTGCAATTGTGGACTATCTAGAATTGAGCCCTACTACTGAACGGTTGGGATCAACTTTACTACCCCGATTGTAAGATAAAAGTGCTCTCGCGATGCACATATCTTTCACTGTTACATGACCAGTCCATGACTTTCTAATCCCCAGGATACCGATTCCACGCAAGAGGAATGTTCACATCCATCCATCTCGATTGACCAAAAGGACACCGTTCACTGATCATATACGGTTTCGATGGGTCCCATGTATAAGACATCCGAGCCGTACATGTAGAGCCAACTTGAAAAGGAGCGGGGCTAACACCGATTCTGTTAAGCGGTGACAGTGGGGGTACCTAGATGTATGTGTTGTATATCCAACTCATCCATCTGTTTTTCCGGCCTATTTGAGTGCATGGCCCTAAAATTGAAGCAGATGCAAATCTCAGGTAGACCCCGCTAAAGGAAACAGTAACATTTAACAAATGTACAGTCGATACATAGTCAAGGAGTAAAAGGTCAAAGAATTTACGGCCTGGATTTCAACAACAATTAAAATAAAAGAAAAAACAAACTAAAAACACGAGGTTTTAATTCTCCGACATGTTTCCAAGAGGAGCTCGCCAAGTACCATATTAAAATTCTCTTTTTATATTTATTTATTATTATGACGTCACTTGACTTTTCAACTTAGTAAAACCCGGCTGCGTTTTCGCCGCGTTGCTTGGGTTATGACGTGGTTTGTTCCGACGCAGATATCTTAACAAAGCCTTCCGCACAAATTTCATGCGCTGCAAATTTTGGTGGGCCTCACCGTTATGTTTGTGATAAATCCACCACGTCCATCCGTTTTAAGAGATTATTTTAGTAAATGAGACCAAAAATTAGATGAATTAAAGACCCAAGTGGGTCACACGAGAGGAAACGGTGAGAAACCGTTGAAATATTTGCATCGCCACGGAAGCCTTTTTCAACTAAGATTTTTTTTTTTTTTTTCAATTCATCCCCTTGTAAATGAACATATAAACATCAAGGTGGATCCCAAGAGGGTTTCAAAGGTAGTCATTTCTTTCCTCACTTTTCCCTTGGGTGACCAACTGGGGTCTTGGTTCCATCTTATTTTTATCCTTAAATCCTAAAATGTGCTCTGAAAACGGATGGACAGGCTGGATTTCTTAAAAACATCAACGTTGGCCCAGATTCCTAGCGCAGTTACTCAATGCGAAAGGCACAGTAAACAGGCGTATCCTTTTTTATCGGGTGGTAGATTCTCGGGAGTTTCGACACCCGGTCAGGGGTTCGAGAGTATACGTAGGTGGTGAAATTCTACTAGCGTGAGTGTGTGGGGGTGTGCGTGCGCGTGTGTTAAAAAAAAAATAAAAAGGCGTATCGTTTTTTCACGGAGTTTTTTTTTATCGAAAAGTTTGTCACTACTCACTCGATATCAAACTGTTCGCGGACTGCATGCAACAGCAAACTACTGTAAAAACAACACATAAAAGGAAAAAGTTTCGGACTTACTGTTGAAACCTCTGCGATGCGGTAATGTTTATATGACATCTATGTCATTCACAAGTTCATTCCTGTCTTGATGAACTGAAAACATAAAAATATTAGCCTTATCCAGAACTTATGTAATCCTGCGAATGTTTCAACTATGAACGTTCTCTTTTCACAGTTTGTTTCTAACCATGTGGTTTACTTAAATCCTAGATCTGCCAAAGTTTTGGACCCATGTCCTAATCTGTTACAGAAAAGTAGATGGACGGAGTTGATTTCTTACAAACGTCACAGTGGGCCTCACTTAGCTTCCCATCGCCCCGAAAGATCTGCTTCCGGTTAGACGTCCTGCTCAGTGAAGAAATCGGGTATGTTTTTTTTTTTTTTTTTAAAATTTTTTTATTTTAATCGTACTGAGAAAACCCTGTTGGCCAACCGTGAATGTATGTGATTTATCCACGCCGTCCATCTGCTTCCATCTTATTTTATGAGTTGAGCTAAAAATTTAAGTATATCCAAAGCTCAAGTAGACCACACAACAAGAAACGGTGGAAATTGAAACTTTGCTAGGGCATATAATATGATAATGTTTATTTGCAATCCAACTTGTTCATGAGATCAAACAAATATAGACGAAGGGAGAACACAAATATAAGCTTGATCCAAAACATTCGCGGCCTTGAAAATTTCTTCAACGGTAGACATTAAAGTCACACCATTTCCTGTGTGGTGCTTAGAGGTGGGCAACTTGGGCCCGATCCGGTGGATCCGACCAAATCAGACTCGACTCGGTACTGTTCCGAACAGAACCGACGGTCTGATCGGGTCTGATCGATTCTGATCGGCCAGATCCGATTTAATTTCGAATTAGGTTCGGATAGCACTGTACCGGATAGATCCGATCCGAATATCCGGACCGAATGGGTTTTTAACAGACGGAATCCTAGGGGTATACCTATAAATACCCATTTTTTCACCCAAAACCTAAAACATTTTTTACCCTACCCGGTTTTTCTCCAAAACTCTCCCGCCCGATACAAAAAGAGATTTCCCCCATAACTCTCCCGCCCAAGAGAGAGAGAGATTTTCCCCACAAGTCTTCCGCCCGAGAGAGATACTTACTTGTAGGCTATTCTATGACGGAGAGAGGAGGAAGCAGAGAACTGCAGAGAACTGACTGAAATAAATGCAGTGTCTTTGGAGACTAGAGCAAGGTGTGCTCTCCGATTCACCACCCGATTTCCCACGTACCAAAAACATCTATCTTTGCCACTCATAAGGTAAGTCAAAATTTCACGTTTTGATCATGGTCGGTCCCAAGCATATTAATTAAGATTAAACCATTTATCACTTTTAGAGCCTTGTATTTTTCTCACACCACTGGTATATCCCCTTTCCCATGATCTGAGTAGTCAAAATGTTGCAAGAGCGGAATAGAATATGAACGAACCGGATACTCAAACATGTGTGCCATCTTGGCACGTGATATGGGAGAGAACCGTCCATCAAGCGCGAGAGGGTACGGATGTATCTCGTTTCTTTGCGCGGACAATATCCGTACACGTCATGGGGTGCCCAGGCCATAAATTTGTCAAGCACTCGATTGCACACGGGAACTGCCCGAAACCCACTCTCAACAACTCGCATGCTTTTAATTTACTTCTTCTTCTTTTTTAATCTCTGGTAGAGAAAAGAGAAAATAGGTGAAAAACAAAAGGTATAAGAAAAAATAAAAATAAATTGGAAAGGGGGTGTGAAAGGCGACACGCAAATATTCTGCTTGTCCTTTCCCTGCTCAAAATAAATTTCAAATGAAATTCAAATGAATGAGACAGACTAGCGCCATGGAGGGTAGCATTAAATGCAAGAGGAAACCGAAAGCGAGGCAGGACGTGGAACGAAGGAAATTAAGAGAGTCGCGCAAGGATACATTAAGGAGGTGAATCGCCTCGCACGTGCCGATTTATCGTACGGGTAAAAGATTCAGACTAGTGGGCCACATTTTCTGAAAATCATCAACTACCTGGGCTTTCATTTGATCTGTGAATCATCGGCGACGACGAATGCTAATACTTGCTTCGCCACATGCACGACATGGATCTCAACCAAGTGTAATGAATCGCACTCAACTCTTCAATCTCCTCTTGTGAATCCGTACAGTATTTTGCGTTTCTGTAAAAAGATAAGCAGATGGTCTCTTACCGTGCGCCGCCAGTTCAGACATTTATACTGGGAAAGACTACTAAATGCTAGTGTGCCGTCATCTTACCATAGGTATTGTGCATGGGTGGATGATCTGATCTCTCCATCTTCTGTGCTCCTGCATGGGCCATGATCCAAAAATAACATTGAATAAATGATGATTTCTTCCCCACAGAATGTGGGCTTTTAGTGGTTATTCATTCAGCCGTCTATTTTAAGCCCATTGCTTGATGATCAAGATCACCCATTTATTTGTTTTCTTTTGGAAAATGGCCCATTAACATTACCTTTCAAGAGATGAACGGTTCTTATCACCTATCCATAGTTCGTGTTAGCCCCACCCAGCGACGCATACAAAGGGAAACACGTCTAGATTGTGCTGAAGGGTGTAGTCTAGCGTTCATGTTGTCACGTAGCAATCAATACATCATAAAAGCCACGCCTCTAGGAGTTAAGTGTTACTCTGGTAGAGCGTGATACTCCATGCTCATGCACGCAAAAAATTGTACAGTAGTATCTATACTTACTGAAATTTTAACCACCCAAATAATAGGTCATTAGGTAGATATTATATATATCAAAAATAATATTTATTAGACAGCTGTAACATCTGAATAAAAAGGGACATTTTTTAATTGAAGGTGGACCATCGATTATTTCCCGTCTAACCATTCCATAGATGTCCGAAGATCATCCAATTAGAATTATATTAAAAGTTTCCTGGGCCCCAATTAAAAGCTTTCTGGGGCCACCGAATGTTTATTGGTCAGCCATCGGATCCGAATCTTACACAATCCAATTTGACTTGGTTTTTTTCTGACCGGGTCGGAGTCGGATCGGTTTAGACCAGCACATGTTCGGGCCTGACCGAGTCAGCTGACTCAGACTCGGTCCCGGTTCTGTTCGAATTCGGATGTGAACACGTGAAATCCGGACCTGGTCGAGTGGGGCAAAATCCGACTCGACTCGGTCCGATGCCCAGCTCTAGTGGTGCTCTACATGAGCTTTGAATATGCTTCATTTTTTTAAAAGCTCAAGCTGTAAAATTATACGATAAAATGATAGACGAAGTGGATAAAATATATAAATTAATGTCAACTCCACTAGATTTACTCAGTGCACAATGCGCCTCGGCAAGTGGGGAAGCTGGGCCCTCACCTAATTTCGGCTCAGATCCAATTCCGTCTTGGGTGACACTGGTGCAGCACCTAATCTCCTGTCAGGTGTCACTGTGATGCATGTGTTTTTCCATGCTGTCTCTTGTTGCTTGAATCTAGATGGATGGGTACCACGCCTATGGATGCACCGGTACCTGTATCAATAATAGGTAAAGGATAGTGGGGGTGTCGGTTGTGATTGGAGACCCTTCGATGCCTAAGTTAGGTGGACAATCTGAAAGTAGAAGTGGGACTTGAGTTAGGGTAAGTTTTTAGTGATTACTTTTCTCCAATGAGAGTGGATGTATTTATAGGATACTTAAGAAACTTCTGGACTTCTGTATCTTGGTGAGATATGCTGGATTCGCTAAAGGGTCCTTATTTATACGATACTTAAGAAACTTCTGGACTTTTGTATCGCCGAGCCTGCCTCGGTCTGTGTGATCTTCAGTTAAAATTTTGTCAAATCTTTCTTTACTTGGTTTGAGGGGGAATTCTCTTCTGGTTTTCTGCCTCTCAGGTTGGGGTCGATTTGGTCAACTTAGGAGGAGAGTGTAAGACCCCGTCCATTTCATACCATTTTCTATGCCTATGTGCACGATGATCGACGCCCTTAGCCAAACCTGGACTAACCGTGCATAGTGCACACCCGACTAACCAGAACCCCAAGGTTTCGAAATCGATTTCATATCGACCGCCCCATCACCACGATCGCGTAAGTACCACCCGTGTGTCTGTATGACGCTTCGTTAGTGAGATACGCTGCGAAGATTGTTACTGTATCATGTGCGCATGACGCTATATACTCCATTCCACACATGTGCACAACACATGCCATGCACACATGCACATGCCACACATGGGTGAGAGAATTTCTACTTATGTGTGTGATGTCACCCTACCATGCCATTCATCTCTCATGTGCTCCCCAAAGTCAACTTCTCTCCATACCATTCCTTATGTATGACATCATCACACCATGTCATCAAATGCCCCTTTAATCCACTATTAATTCCTAATCATACATAAATTTTCATAATCCTAGCCTAAGCTAACATTAATTACATTAGCCTAACCAAACTAAATTTTTATCCATTTCTCTATAAATACCCCTCAATCCCTTAGAATTTTCACCATTTTCTACAATAAGGAGAGAGAGAGAGAGAGAGAGAGAGAGAGAGAGAGAGAGAGAGAGAGAGAGGAGTGATCTTGGTGGGTCATCAACTCCATCAATCCCATCCCTTCCATCCATCTAATTCATCAAGGTGAGTACACTCCCACTCACTTGCATTTTTGTATGTTTTCTTTATGTTATGTTGATAGATGATGATAATGAAGGCCCCACTGATGGTGGGTCACATTGTCATGTTTGTATGACTCCTAAACTATTCAGCAGACCCTTAATAGAATTATGCCTATTTGGATGAAGGGAAAATAATATGTATATATAATAATGATAATAATATGATAAATGGTGTGGATGTATTGAAGAAAATATACAAAAATTAAATTGTGACAGACCTCATGTGGGACCCATCAATAGTGGGCCCCACCAGAATGTTTGTATGCCATCCAAACCGCCCAAGTGAGGCCATTGGGCTGGCCAAATACACACATGCACACACGTGCACACACACCACAAATAAAAATAATAAAATTAAAAAAGCTGGACGTTGATTGCCGCCAGCGTCCAGGGGACGCTGCAGTAACCAGCTTCCCTGTTGTTTGACATAGGGGCAGGGTTGTGGGACCTCAACAGGCCCCACTCATGACGTACATATTTGATCCACGCCATTCATTCAATTTTCAGCTCATTTTAAGCCTTGAGCCAAAAAATGAAGCCACTCCAAATCTCTGGTAGGCCACACCATTAAAAAGACTATTTTAATAGTGATATTTACTGTTAGGGCCCGCTGTGATGTTTTTGTGCATCAAAACATATTGAATATTAGGCTTATTGGCCTCGTCACGAGCCAGGGAACCCAGCAGGTGGAGTGGATCGTCTTGATGCGAGCCCCACCTATGAAAAACCTTCGAAAATTTTTTTTAAAAAATATGGCAAAGAGGCTGGATGCCACTTGCTGCTAGCGTACAAAGGACGCTACAACAAGTAGCGTCCCAGCACCAATAGGCAGGGATGGTGGGTCCCACCACTGGTCCCACCTTGATGTATATTGATCATCTACACCGTGCATTTGATGGGTCCCCTTTAGATTATGGGACATCCAAAAAATTAGCCGCACATGGAACTCAGGTGGCCCCCACCACCTAAAATCATTAGAAGATCTGTATGAACCAACAAGTTCTGTGGGACTGATCATGAGGTATGTGTCATATCCAAACCGTCCATCCATTTGGTGAGCTCGTCCTAAGGCTTGAGAAGAAAAAATAAGACAGATCTAACTATCAAGTGGTCCACACTACAAAAAGTAGCAGGGGATTAAACGTCTACCATTGAAACCCCTTTTGAGTCAGAGAAGTTCTGGACCAATATGAAATTTATTTTTCCTCTTAATTCAGGTCTTTGTGACCTTATGAACAGATTGGATGAAATAATAAATGTTATGGTGGGCCCTGTAAATTCTTTAATGATGAAATCATTATCTCCACTACTATTCCTGGTGTGGTCCAGATAATCTTTAGATATGATTCATTTTTTTGGATAATGCTTTAAAATGATTTTATATAAATGAACAGTGTATATATAATAAATACATCACTTTGGGACCCATGTAACTTTGATCTCCTTGAACTGTTCATATAACTCGGAGCTCGAGGATATAAAAATACTTGCTGGGGTCCACCTGAAATTTGGATTCATTTGAAACTTGGACTGACCCCCTTAACCAAGTGGGACACACATAATGGATGAGCTGGATTCATGAACCACATCTCTGTGGGCCCAACAGATAATTATGAATGTTTTAACAGAGGGTAACCCTCTCAACTTTTGTGTGTGGTGTGGCCCACATGAGCCACAGATTGACTTAATTTTAAGCCAAGAGGCCCACCTGATGTCTACATTAGGCCATTTTAGTACATGAGCCCAAAATATAAAGCTGATCCAAAGTTTAGGTAGGTTGCACCACAGGAACAGTAGAAATTGAACATTTACCATTAAAGACTCTCTATGGGTCTACCACGATGTATCTGATTTATTGAGTCTGTACATCATCCTTGACCAGTCCATTGCATGGTATGGTTTTAGAAAAAATCAGGCTGATCCAAAGTCCACCTAGACAGTACCACCTGAAACAGTAAGGAACAAACTCTTATCACTAAAATTTTCCTAGGGCCGACGTTAATGATGCAATGTATATCCATACCATCCATCGACTTTACCGGATTGTTGGAGCAGATCCTAACCTGAGGTGGGCCACACACAACTCAACCTCATGAAAAATCCCCATGAACTCCACTGCATAGGACCCATTGTGAATTCCATTGGTGTGTGAGCCCAAGAATGTTAAGGCCCATTTTGAGTGAATGCCATGTGGGCCCATCAGTGGTAGCCTTGTTTGGGCCAACCATTGAGCTTCTTTGGCAAGAGTTTGTAATCTCCATGTGTCAAATGTATGACGAACTGGTATTATAATTTTTGAAGTAATGATAATGAATCCCTTAAATGGGCTAATTGTAGACAGCCCTTGACCACTTGGCACTCTGGTTAGAGTGCGAACCCAAGTAATAGGATCATGTGACTTATGTTTAAACCCTTAAACATGTTCAATTACAACAAATATGTAGACTCTAGTGGTGTGAGGGTATGATATACCTGTTTGACCCATTAATCATGTAGGTATTTGATGTATGTATGGCCACCTAATCATAGGCAATGGTAGAGTATATGTAGTCATCTAACTATATGAATGTGAAATACGCACAAGGCCACCTAACCGTATGAAATCAAGTGGCATTGATGGTCATTCAACAACGTAGGTTTGTGCTTATTGATATAGACACCGCCACTTGAATCACATGTGACCAAGTTGTACATTAGACTGAGTGTGATGTAGGGTTATATTACCCAAGCTAATGTTATCGAAGTCTTAGATTCTATGCGGTGTGATCTCTAAACCGTAAATGGTATGATGAAATGTGGCCCTTGGCCCTTAACCATGTGACACCGAATATGAGTCATTAACTATGTGACGTGTGAAGTGGTTGTATTATAAGACTTATCATAATTAGTGTAGCCTTGTATTCGTGTGTAGGATTATGATTGCTGAATTATGTTTGAAATATGGACACTAGATCAAGATAGTAATCGTATACATACTAAACTATGTGAAATTGTGGTACTTACTGCCTGACCATGTGAAGGTTTAGTAACGTGGTTGCCCCATTATGTGAGCTATGATGTAATGAAAGTACGTAACCATCTAACCTTAAGTCATTTATTATGACAAGTAGAGTGATATTTGCATGGCCTCTCAACTGTATGGACTTCTGATAACGGAGTGGCCATAAGATCATGTGGGCATATGAGAATTGTGTGATTACTCAGACTCATGGACTATGCTAATGGTGTAACCTCTTGGGTATGTGAACTTAGGACGTGTGTTAGATTGATTATGGACCCTACCTTGATGTAAGTATTGCATATTTCACCATTTATCCATTAGGCTAGCTAATTCTAGAACATGATTCCAAAATGACCTAGATCCAATTCCTAAATAAGTCAGACGATATGAAATAGTGTTAATTGAATGTATAACTTATGAATACTTGTGAACCCATTCAATGTACATATTTTATCCACACTGTTCAATTGTTTTACCAACCAAACAGTTCAATCATGGAGCTCGCTGACGTGTGCCTTGTGCATTTGAACTGTTCTTCCTTGTACTTACTTAATGTATGTGAGTTACCTATACTAGCTACTTGTTGGGACCCACTATAATGTTTGTGTGTGGACCCATTTGCTTGCAGGACCACTTGGAAGTAGAACCCACTACGTTGTATAAGACAAACCCACGACATCCAACCATGATTAACTCTTATGTGTATATTATATACCCAAGTCATTCAACTTAGGGCTCACTATATCTTATGAGGTTTACCTGTGCCTTCCAAACTATTGTAGAACTACTATGATAATTATTTGCAATCCAACCTACTAACAGCTCACTTGAAGGTGAAGCCCACTACATTATATGTTATATCTATGCCTTTCATCTCATAACCATTTGGTATATGTACTTTGCGTCACCACCACTCATTAACCATAAGGCCTAGTTAGGGTATAACCATGTGGTCCCAATAGAAGAAAATCATGTTGGGCCAAAGCCGCTGGAATATCTATCTTGCGAAGGATATGGTGTAATTCTGAATACAATTAATGCTCGTGATTATGATAGATGTGGATGATATTAGTGATGTTAGTGATTATGGTTAATAGAAGTATGTGATTCAATATCTTGATTAATGTTGTTCCACTTCCTAGCATACTAAATTCATCTACTTAACCATGTTGATATTGACCATACTCATGCACCATGGAATGATGGTATGTGCAAGTGTACTTCAATACATCTATTCATGTGTAAGATATGTCCTCTTTAGTTTAGTCACATGACCATAGATTGATATAGTTGATAGTGGCACATGATGATTATATGTCATTCTTGGCTTAAAGGTTAAGCAAACCCTAAACTCATAGCATTATATGCATACCACATGCCCTTGAACGTATGCCTTATCATAAATGCTTGAATTCATGCATAATCATGACGTACATGATGATCGAAATACTATAATCATGCCTTATAAGATGAGTTGGATCTTAACGACGAAATGTACGTCTATGATGATGACTTAGGTTATCCCTAAAAATGAATAGGACACCGAAAGTGTGGAAATAGTAGGGGATGATGTGCCCCTTGGGTTGAAAGTCCCTAAACCCCGATGCTAGCTAGGGAGACCTCACCGTCGGGCTGAGTGGATATATGGGTCATGGATTTGACTCCCACTGATGATGTCGGGTTGAGAAGAGATGGGTCCAACCTGCTTAAGGGCTGAGGTGTAAACAGGGACCGGTTTGACTTGTCGGCGAGGAGAAGCGCAAACGAGGTCCGCTACTAGTATACCAAATGATGGTTGTAACCCCATTAGTGGGTAGCGAGGTCAATTGCTGGTGTCTGGTGCATGGGTGTCGACCATGGTGTTTTCCTAAGATATATGGTTATGATATGGCATGACAATATGATGATGATGAAGTGATTACAGATGTGTGTACTACGGTTATGGCTGTGGTATAGGAGAAATGAAAATATGACTTGGTGATGCTGGTAGCATTGACTTGGAGTATTACTATGATGCATATGCATTGCATTGGCATTGGCATCGTACCTTACTATTACACGCCTTTCATCATACATGATTTCTTCGTGCATATTTATCTTGCTTGCATGTAGGACACACTGCACACACGTGTGTACTCACTAGGCTTTTTGCCTAAGCTTCCTATTTCCTTTTTTTTTTTTCAAGACAAGAGTAGCTTGGAAGACTTAGCTTTCTCGATGCATTGTATCTATTTTTCGATTTGACAATGTTGACGTTGTGTACCTTTTGAAAAGTATTGTACTTGTAACCATCAGGATTTATAATGAGAGTGTTGCTTGGTATTTTGATCATGGATCTTCATGCTCAGGTATTATTATTATTATTATTATTATTATTGCTTGGATATATTATTATTATTATTTTAAAAAATCTTAGTAAAAAATCTTCCTTGTGGTGCTCCGAACTCGGGACCTAGTGTATGGAAGTCGAGTGCCGGATTCGGGGCATCATGGAAGCTGTTCGTCCCCGGATTTGGAGCGTGATAGTGAGTCTTTTTAATAAGCTATGCCTTTAAGTAGGTCAACTCAAGGTCGGCCCAGGGCTCATCTCACTATTGGTGCCTTATCAGCTCAGGAAGTTCATCCCAGTATTTTAATTGGCCCAGCTTTGAGGTGCTCCTTATATGATTAGTTGCATTTCTCGTACAACAGGCCAGTTTGGCTTTCCTCATAATAATTGCCCCCCACTTTCGAGCTTGTCGTGCATAAGCTTAGGAAGTAAGAGCCTGATCTGGTCTAGAAACGTGGTGATTGAATTTTAAATTGTAAGTAGACTGGTCTTTTTGCCAAAAATTTCAAGTCAAACTCAAATTTTATTACTTAAACTAACATGAAAGAGGAAAGCCCAAGAAAAAATGTCATCACCTCATAAGTCGAATCTCCTACTAATGTCACTAGGAAGTGTACACATTCTTAAGTTTAAGACCTATAAAATTTGTAAGGTTAGGATCAACGTTAGAGTTTTGATTATGTAAAATTAGAGTATTCGACCTATGGTTTAAGATAATCATTTAGGTTTGATTATGAAATTTCAAGGACTTGATGTGGAATTTAAATTAAGGTTAAGTTTTGGGAATCCCAAGTTTCATGCATGTAACCATATCTAAATCAAATATTGAATTTCCATATTAAAGGCATAAATGTCACTAACCCAAATATTAAAGGCATAAATGTTACTAACCCCTTAACTTGTAATGGCACAGGGTAGCTCAAATCGCTATAACTCCAATGCTCCTTAATGAATGATGGATTTGAGTGTGGCATAGGGAGGAAAATAGGTTCCCTACATACACATCACCGAACTAACTCAATTAACCCTAGCTTAGCTCTAATTCAAATCCTACCAAAAGTTGAGATATTAACTCACCTCAACTATGATTCGATTCACTTTTCTTAATTTGGTTTAAATCAACTCAACTTTAACTTGGTCCAAATGACAGATGCCTACACATGGGATTTGGGTGTATCAATAGGATTTTAATGACACATATCTAAATAGAATTAGTACCCTAAAATTTTCAAGACTAACCTTGTCCAAACTGACTTAACTTCACTCGGTGTCGAAAGTTGGCTCTTTACTCGAACCAAACTTAGTGAATCACCCATTTAAGGTTCCCTGACATCGATGGAACTAAACTAAATTGAACTAAACCAAACCACGTTCGAACTGTGCTGCACTCGGTGAAACTCATTGGGTTAAATCAACAACAACTCCTCTCTCTCTCTCTCTCTCTCTCTCTCTCTCTCTCTCTTCTTCTTCTTCTTCTTCTTCTTCCTCCTTTTCTTTCTTTCTTATTCCTATCCTTTCTTCCTTCTCTCTAGAAGTCCAGAGATGCCCCGAACCAAATGGAGATTGGAAGGTTACTCGAGACTGAGTCATGGACAAGAGAACATGCCAACAAGTCCGAACTCTCTCTCGAGTCTCTCTCTCTCTCTCACACACACACACACACACTCATTCTTTTCTCTATCTTTCTCTTCACTCTTTCTCACTTTCCTTTTCTTTCCTCTTTTTCCCTCTCCTTCCCTGTTCGTTCTTCACATGGTTAGGTGGAGTCTGAACTCGACAGCTTGGTGTGGCAAGATTCAATGCTTCTCCTACTTCTCTTTTTCGTTCGACTTCTCTCTCTCTCTCTCTCTCTCTCTCTCTCTCTCTCCTCTGATGCTCTTATTTCTTCGCCTTCTCTTTCTGTAACATCCCAAGTTTTTATAGATTGAGTACATACTTGTGCTCGAGAATTTTGGGTGTTAATAAATTAATAATTAGATGCTTTAAAATCGCACATTTTTTTTTGTTTAGATCACATCTAGTTACCTTCACGAAGGTACGCATTCACAATAACAAAATCATATATGTTTATTATTTCATCAAGATATAAAATTCAACTAACCGTTTAATGGCCTCTCAAATGGGAGCTTATTACATTATTCAAAGTGTACAGTGTAAAATAAATAAAACTAAATATAAAGCTATCTCCTCCTTTATTCAGAATAATCTTCTATAGGGAGATCGTCATCCATATCTTCAAACTATACATCACCTGCATCATCTGTATGGTTAGAGAGGGTCAATGCCTTACTCATGATGATGGTTATCCTTTAATATTAGCAATAATTCAAGAGATTCATAAGAATAATGTGAGGGTTCTGATATGTCTCGTACTTTGCCACTGCGGGTGGTATCGGTATGCGCAACCAATCTACATGAATGCATGCTTGACATTGTGTATGCGGTTCATCATACGTAATGGTCATCACAATGTGGAATATAATTCATAGAAAACCTGGCTCGTCTCGCATCCCATACTGCGGAGATTCATCGGCGTGTCTAATGTTAATATGGATTTATGCGAACATCTCAAGGTGACATAACATGTGATTGAAAGATTTACGTGACATGATTTGTTCATGGAGTGACTATTTGGGACATCCAATCCCGAGAAGTGATGTAACATGTATGATGATTTACTTACATCGATTGTGCACCACTACCCAACCCAAGGGATTACGTGCCGACCAAGAGGGCCGCTACCCGAAACACATTACGTCCATGATATATATATGAACCACTATATTTGAGGCCTATAACACATCACTTGCATCAATAGAGAAATAAGTCAAACCATGGGGGTTTTGAAATTCTAAGACACATGCTCAAGCTATAAAGGGAGGTAGCACTAGGCTAACGTAATAAAGGGAAAGAGTAGTAATAAGTTAACTTAATAAGAGAGAAGAGTAACAAATTAGCTAACTCAACAAAAATAAGGGGATACGAGCAAAATGACAACTCAATATAAAGTGGAAGCACGCGTCGCTCTCAAAATTGGCAAAGGGCAAGGCTTGTATCCATCACCCGACCATAATTCACATAATTAAAATCATACCTTAAGCATAATTCCCAAAAGGATAAATAATTGATAATAGTCCATCGATCAATTGTATGAAAAATCATAGTAATATAAAAGTATGCAAAAATAAGATAAATCATATCAACTCAAATTATTGTAAGCTTTAAAGGAATCCCTCACCTTAGACTTAGATCTAAACCTTAGGTAGCTCTAGATATAGGAAAGCTTTTACATGAATCACAACATCGCTTGAGCAAGAGAGAGACACCACACGCATGAATAAGGAAGAGGATGATGGGCGTCTAGGCTTATCTTTCTCTCTCTCTCTCTCTCTCTCTCTCTCTCTCTCTCTCTCTCTCCTCCTTGGACGTTATTGGGAGGTGGTGTGTGAATGTAGAAGGGACGCACACCCCTTTTATAAAGAAGTAGGTGTATGAGAGGGGGTGTGTTCCACATCTCACTTGGATTGGGTTTCTCCAATTTGACCTTCTGGTGATCTTTCTTTAAATCTAATTCATCCATCATGTGAGGGTTATCGAATAGAACTGGTGTGTATAATTTTCTTGGTGATTCGAAATTTAGATTGGCCTATCTTGAAAATTCTCCTAACGGGTGCCAAAATGAACTTAATCTAATTAACGGTCCACACTTAATGATCAGAGCCCTATTTTTAGGAGAAATGTGTAGTCAGGATAGGCAAATAGTTGGACAAAAGTTGGTGGTTGATCAATAGTGGAAAAGGCTTAAATATGAAATTTCACCGTTTGCACCAAAAAGAATGAATTAGACTTAAGGTGGTCATCATTTAAAGGTGTAAGATCATAGATCGGGGTCTAAATTTTATATGATATTATAACCATATGAAAGCAAAGTGTGGTCCAAATTTAAGTTGCGATTGACGGTGTAATGTGGATCATTCGGAAGTTCTAGATTTAGAAAGAGTTGGTAAGCCTAAAATGGTTTACTTCACACCTAAGGAAAAGCCTACCAAGGTGTAGTCCTCATATTTTTCACTAGGTCCATATGATGGGCAATCCAACTCGTTCATATGAAGGGAAATATCCTAATACAACTACCCACAAGCTTTCCTCCCTCAATGGACACCAAAATCAATAGTTAAGGGGTTGATTTGTTAATTGGGCCACTTTTACAATTATCTAAGGTCTAAAATTCAACATGTATGGTTAACTCATGATAAATAGGCATGGTATAAAATTTCACATGAAACGGATCATGAGAACTATGTGATATTGAATTCAAGGGTATGAGTAAATGACATTAAGTATTTACGATTTTGCCATCTTTTATTTCTCCAACTTCCACCGTCCTTAACGTCGTACTACACCATCCAAATGCTTTAAAATTTGACAGACATTCCTTATTTTTTATTCTTTTTCCATCTCCCCATTTTGGGACTTGATCGCTTACAAATGACTAAGATACCTTTTTCATGGGCTATATCATTCCGAGGTCTAAATCAACGCTTTCATATATCTAATAGAGAAGTCAGTCGGTAATTGTAGCATATACCTTACGATCTTCAAAATGAGCAGTTCATTCTAATATTTAGGAGGCCCGTTTGACAGATCCAAATATGATGAATAGTCAGATGACATGTTAAAAATAGAAAAAGTTAATGGTTAGTACTCTGATCATATATGTAGGTGGTTATACGATCAGTTTTGCAAACAGATGAACACGAGCAGGTTTTTGAAGTGATCAAGAGGTAGAACATGTATACCGTTAGATTCAATTGACTTGTTCACATGTGTAAATTCCTCAAATCGTAGTCTTGATGGTGGGTTAAGTATATTCATAAGTGGTGAACAAGATGAACGGATCAACATCTTCATTTGATACATGTACAAGCAGAAGTAGAGATCATGTAATTAGTTTACCATGATTGGGTGGTCCAAACTCAAAGTGGACGGTTAGATATCTTTACCTAGTGGTGAATAGTTGATTGAACAGTTGGTTATGATGAACAAGTGAGAATACTTGGATATACGATGATCTTGTCCTAAAAATCAACGGTCGGATGACTTAATCTATAGATGAAAATTATTCTCAACGGTCAAATTCAGGTTAGAGAATAGATGTAAGGTTATGATAGGCTAAATTGGTGACATACACATGTATATACTAAATTAAATTTCATGGTAACACTTGAGAACTTTCAATACTCAGGTATTGAAAAGTTCGGTGTGTTACACTTTCACCATTCGAATAACGATCACATGGGCCATTGTTCATAACCCCAAGTGTAGGGTCGCGATGTAGTAATAATCTCGATGAGACCAAGGTTGAATCCACAGGGACTAATCTTGTGTCTATTCTGAAAGTAATTAGAATCAAAACTAGGAGAAGATCTAACCTAAATCAGGAAAGTAGGGAGTAATTGTGAGATGATGAATTTACAAACTTAAGAATTTAAAGGTGGGAACTAGGGTTTCCAAGGATTCACTTGTAACTACTATAGTGTTTCCTTATTTGATTCAAGGCACTCAATTGGAATTGGAGTCATATCCCATCCAATTGGAAGATATTCAATAAAATCAAATATGAACTTCCATTAACCTAATTCTCAACGGATGAAAATTGTGAAAATTGGAAGTGATTCTATCACCTAACCATGCCCAGGAGACTATGGTAGACAACGAGATATAGTAATCCAACAACTAACATAGGAGAATTATGAAGAATAGAAAGGATTCCATCACTTAGCCATGCTCAAGGGACGATGGAGAACAACAGGATTTCTTATTTTCACAAACTCCAAACAGAAAAAGAAGATGCTTCAAGCTATTGCAGATCTATTGTAATTTAAGTTATAACAAACCATTAAAACTAAAAGTCTTACTTAAATATCAAACTAGAATCAAATGAGTTCAACAATAACAAGAATCAAACAAGAAAAACATCCTAACCATACTACAAGCTTCACCCCTTAGCCCTAGCTAAGGGATCTATCCAACCATAGAAAGGCTTGGATTAAAAACCCTAAAAGAAAGCATTAAAAACTAAGAAGAAGGGAAGAAGAACCCTTGGGAAGCGGCTCTGCCCTTTTGCTCTACTTCTCCAAACCCTAGATATCCTAAAAAGTGCATAGGAAACCTCTATTTAT
Source organism: Magnolia changhungtana (assembly GCA_030180095.1). Lineage (NCBI taxonomy): Eukaryota > Viridiplantae > Streptophyta > Magnoliopsida > Magnoliales > Magnoliaceae > Magnolia > Magnolia changhungtana. The sequence continues at coordinate 6,009,604 of JASAUF010000303.1, forward strand.
AAGCCAAGTTCCGCAGATCAGCAAAATTAGATCAAATTTACACACTACATATAACTTTACGTAACGCCTTGCATGTCATCGAACACCCTTCAATTACATCGAAGGGGTTTGAATCTAGAAGTTGAGCCTTTTCGCTCTTTCGCACTGCGTAAGTCTCTGTGTCATCGAACCATCCTTCGATGTCATCGAGCGAAGCTTCAATCCATCAAACATGTCTTCGAGTCATCGAGAATGTGTCCAAAATATGTCGAGCGAGTTGCTTCAATTTCTTTAATAAATTCGATGTCATCGAGCACCTTCCTTCAAGTCTCGAACATGTCTTCGATTGACCGAGAAAAGCACCCAATATGTCCAGCAACCAACTCGATTTTTCCTCATAAATTCGATGTCATCGAACGGTTCTCGATGACATAGTTTTTGTGATTTTTATGCTTGTTCTTTCGACTTCCTTCCTTCTCCACTTGGTTTTCTTGGATCTTGGAGTCTTGAAATCTTTAATCTTGGTCTCCAAAGATCCCTTCTTTGCTTTGGTAATTCTTGAGCACTAAATCCATGCTTTTAGCATTCTTTTCAATCCAAGCTCTTAAATTTACCTTGCAATACAAACAAATATAAAATATACCATTAAGCCATATTATGTTTGTAAAACTAAAAAATAAATGGGGGATAATATGCAATATTTGACCCTCAACACAACTTCCAACCAGCATTTTGCTAGTCCCGAGCAAAATATGTCATAAATAATCTTCAATCTCAATTTCAAAATCCTTTTTCAGAAAATAATCTTTTGTTTACTCAAATATGAATGGGTAGAGATTAGATACGAAAGTGAGATTTGAAAACCCTAGAGCTGAATCACATAGGCAACCAATCAAGTAAGTTCTTTGTCAATTAGATCAGAGTATAAGTCTATATACCATATTTTTCAATGTTCTCAGTGAAAATCAACTTACTTTCCGTACTAATACTATCGTTTCATAATGTTTGCTATGCTCATCACTTCAAGATTGATTTGAACTCAGGTACTAATTCCGAACTCATCTCCTTCTCCTTCTGTTTTTTATTTTTTATCGACGGTCAATTTTTATCCATTCTTTATTTTTGCATTCTTTTTCAAATTTTTTATTCTTTTTATTTTCTTTCATGACCTCTTTGTCAATCTCCTGTTTTTTAACTAGTTCTTTTCTTCTTTTAAGGTGGATAAAATTCTCCAGACTCGATTCTCACCATCTATTAATGATTCACATACTAACATTCAGAACTTCTAGCATGTCTTACAGAAGACAAATTGAATGTGTCCTGTGATCTAAATTAATATGATATTCAAACTACCTCTTAATCAATTGAGCGCAAGCACTTAGGTGATATGTAAGACCTGTATCCTATACCGTACTGTTCCATAGGCTTCCGCAGTCTTCCGGGTTGAATTTCGGCAACCTTCGACCCTTAACCGGCGTTTGCGTGCAACCCTGATTCACACACTGTCAACCCGAGTGGACCCAACCTAAGACTGGTACCTTAGCGACCGCACCGTTGCCACGGTTTCGATGTTGCGACTCACGCGCCGAGGCGATACTTGGGCCAGGAGATGTGGGCCCACATCCAGTTCGAGGATAAATGTTGCGCGTTGCAATCCCTAGAAAACATCACATCAATCCTATCAATCACATCAATCAAGTACCCATCACTCCCATCACTCACACCCATCCCCAAGTACAACCATCTTTTCCTTAAAGTCAACATTTTCTTACAACAAAGTACATGCTTACATTACTCACCATCACTTCTCTCCCATCACTCTCTCTCTCTCTCTCTCATTTTTTTCTCAAGCAACTCCCACGGAGCAATCGTCTATGGCTTCCATGGAGAGCAAGTGTGGCCCACCTTCCTACCTCCCATCTCCACCCTCCAATTATCATCTCCACCGTTGAAATGCATCCCTCGGAGTTTTAGGATGCATTGATGGAAGTGGAGGACCAAGAAGATCATAAGGTGGGTGATTTTATTTATTTGATTTGTGATTTAGGGGCCCACATATGGTGGGACCCATCTTTAGGTTTGCATTGTTTAGGGAGGGCCCATAGTGGCGGGGTCCCTCCCCTTCTCAATGATCTCTCTCTCTTTCTTTCTCTCTCTCTCTCATTTTTTTCCTTGTGTGATGGTCCACCTTGATGGACGGTACTGATTTACATGACCAAGGTTTGGATGGTGCTGGACGTGGGAGGTGGACCCACCTTGACTTTTGTGTTTCATCCAGATCGTCCAGACGGCCCACCTAACTGTCCGTTTGGACAGGTCTGGCACGTGCTGGATGCTCTGTGAGACCCATATTAATGTACGTGTTGTGGAGCAGGTGGGATGGTGGGGCACACCTTGATGTATGCGATTTAGTTGCACCGTCCACCTGCATTACTGGACGGTGCCGTGGACTACACCATGATAGGTGTTTGATCCACCGTCCAGTCCAGCATCTGGACGTGGACCCACCATATTATGTGTTGTGACGGTGGGTCCCACATGATATGTGCTGTACCGTCCATCTGGACGAGAGGAAAACATATAGATCAGCTTGATCCGATCAAGTGGGCCACGTACACATAGACCCATCTTGATGCATTTATCCACGCCGTCTAAAGGTGCCCCATGAGATGTATAGGTTTTATCCAGGCCGCCCGTCCAGGGCAGGGCGCTGGATCTGATGATTAATATAATATTATATATTATATATTAGTATATCTATGAAACATATTATATATATATATATATATATATATATATATATATATATATATATATATATATATATATATATATATATATATCTGGTGAGCCCCACGTGGGACCCACCTTTACTATATATGTTCACCCATCCCTGGATTCCATCCACGTGGCCCACCATTCCATGGGATATGATCCAAACCATCCATTTATGTGGACCCCACCTCGTATCAGTTGCTGACAAGGTCGGCGGTTTGTAGGTCCGCATGATGTATGTGATACATCCAGACCGTCCGTCCATTTCTCTGGGTCGGATCTTGAGGTATGCGTTTCATCCTACCGTCCATGTGGACGGGACTCACATGTGGTGTGGATTTCATCCACACTGTTCGTTTGTTATGTATCCCACACAGCAGGGTGCTGCTATTGACGCCAGCAATTCTGTGGGGCCACCCTGATATATCTGATTATATCTGCACCGTCCAGAACTCTGGACGGTGAGATCTACAGTGATGGCATGCGTGAAATCCACACCGTTTAGATCATGGGACCACCATGTCATGTATTTCGTCCAGGCCGTCCGTACAGGACGCTGAACTGTGGAATACGAGTTCAAATGATATATATAATAATATATTAATATAATAATATATATAATATTGTATGGTGGGCCCTACGTGGGACCCACCTTGGAACATGTGTTTTATCCAACCATCCATTTGACGGCACCCCACCATGGCATATTTATTTCATCCACACTGTCCAGATTATGCTGGACGGTGCTGGACAATATTGGACGGCGTTGATGTGCTAGACAATATCTGGACAGTGCTGATTTACTTGGACAACGTTTGGATGGTGCTGGGTAATGTTTGGACAGTGCTAATCATCATTAGCGGGCCATGAGCCTCATGAAATGATTTTGGTGCGGCCCACCCATGAGGCCCATCATGATGTATATTTGAGGCCCATGTGATGGGGCCCACCTGCCCTGTTTTAAGGTTCATATCATGGGGCCCACTTGCTTGAATCTTAGGCCCATGGGCAAGGCCGATTGTGACATATGAGGCCCATTAATGCGGCCCATTGATGTGGCCCACTTGTTGTATTTGAGGCCCACGGGTTGCAGCCATCATGATGCAATTAGGTCCATTGTACGATTAGGCCCATTGTGATGTATTTCGGCCCATATGATGTCCTTTGCGATGTATATCAGACCTTTGTGTGAGACCATGGGCCCACTATATGTTTAGCTTTGGCTCTATGTGGGCCTCTCCTTGGGAGCAATGTTGGTTAGATGTCCGCGTTGATGGGGCAATGATGGTTGAAAGTCCTCATTGTGACCTTCCCTTAGGCCCTTGATTAACCGATTTGCCGATTGTCGTGACCGATTGTCGATTCCGATTATCGTGGCTGATTACTGATTAGCGATCGAGGCCGATTATTATGACCGATTGCCAATTCTGATTGACGTAACCGATTTGCCGATTCTGATTATCGATCAATCCCGATTGTCATGGCTGATTGCCAATTCTGATTGACATGACCGATTTGCCGATTCTGATTATCGATCGATCCCGATTGTCGTGACCGATTGCCAATTCTGATTGTCGTGACCGATTTGCTAATTCTGATTATCTTGACCGATTGCCGATTTCGTTTGAAGTGACCGATTTGCCGATTCTGATTATCGATCGATTTTGATTACCTTGACCAATTGTCGATTTTGATTAACGTGACCGATTTGCCGATTCCGACTATCGATCGGTGCGATTGCCGTGACCGATTTGCTGATTCTGATTATCTTGACCGATTACCGATTTCGATTAACGTGACCGATTTACCGATTCAGACTATCGATCGGTGCGATTGCCGTGACCGATTTGCTGATTCTGATTATCTTGACCGATTACCGATTTCGATTAACGTGACCGATTTGCCGATTCCGACTATCGACGGCATGCGATGCCGTGCCGTGACCGATTTTCGATCGATTACCGATTACCTTGACCGATTACCGATTTCGATTAACGTGATCGATTTGCCGATTCCGACTATCGATCGGTGCGATTGTCGTGACCGATTTGCTGATTCTAATTATCTTGACCGCTTGCCGATTCCAATTGATGTGACCGATTTGCCGATTCCGATTATCGATCGATTTCGAGTATCAAGGCCAATTCCGATGATTTCGATTTGTTGAGGCCGATTGTATATTCCGATTCTGATTGTTGAGACTAAGTATCGAGGTCGATTCTGATCTGTCGAAGACCGAGTATCAAGGTCGATTCTGATTGTCGAGGCTAGGTATCGAGGCTGATTATTGATGTCGATGCTGATTGTCGATTCTGACTCCGATTGAGGCTGATTCCGATTTTGATTATCGAGGCCGATTCTGATTTGTCGAGGCCGATTCCGATTGTCGAAGCCAAGTATCGAGGCTGATTCCAATTGTCGAGGCCGCGTATCGTGGCCGATTCCGAGTGTCAATTCGATTGTTGAGGCCGAGGCCGATTGTCGAGACCTATATGATGTATATGCGACCCGTAGTTGGGGCCCACTGTGATGTATTCGTGGCCTATGGACAAGGCTCATTGTGATATGTATTAGGCCCATGATGCATGACCCATTTGATGTATTCGAGACACATGTGTAGGGTCCACATTCATGTATTTAAAGCCCATGAGCTGGGCCCACCCGTTGTGTATATATGGCCCTTAAGTAAGGCCCATTGTGTTATATATTAGGCCTTTGTGTGAGGCTGTAGGCCCATTATATGTTTGGCTTTGTGTGAGCCATTCCTTAGTGGCAATATTGGTTAAATGTCCACATTGTCGAGGCCGATTGTTGATACCGGTTATTGATACCGTTATGAGTATGTGACTACATAGCATCATGATACATGCCCATACGCATCATCTGCATGTTTGTTATGAGATGTGGTTGACCATTGTATATGTCATTAGGCAGATTGTTATGAGACTTCCTGATAGGCAGAGGTTATCTCACATGAGCGCACGATATGCGCATGATTGATGCATGATTGGATTGTATGGCTCATGCATCTTGCATTGTGTGCCCTAGAGACATCTGGGCCGTAGCCTCCACAGGCATATCGTGGATGGCTAGACGGGACATCAGAAATCTGTTCTACATGGGGTGCTATAGATATCTCTGGGTGAAAGTCCCTAAACCCTCTTAGTTCCAGAGGTTGCTCCAATGTCTAGACTGAGTGGATGCATGAGCGCATGAGGGCCATATACCGTTAGGCTGCGTCTCCCACTGTGTCGTGGTCGGTTGGAAGGGGGTACGACTTTACCTGCCCGAGAGGAGGGAGGCAATGCTAGGCTGAGTCTGACTAGCTTGAGGAATGGGTCAGCTATCGACGAGCCGGGCCCGATATTGGCAGGCAGATAGTGAGGTCTCTTCCACTCACCTTGTTGCGGGTGAGGGGCCGCAATCTGGTTTGAAGTGTAATAGACCCCAATGATTTCCCAAAGAGGAACCGTACTGATATGTGGACTTATTGAGTAGGAGTTGCATGCTCATTCATTCATTCATTCATTCACTATCCACTTGGGCTGGTGGTGCGCAACTAATTGTTGTGTACCTTCGTTATGGCAAGGATTTCGGTTGGGCGCACGACTAACTTGAGATCAGGAGTTTACCACGTTGAGTCTGACTATCCAAATTTAAGTATGGGACTGGTTTGGATAGAAGTCCCTTATGATGAACCTCGTAGCCTGCGATACTCCGTACTATCATTCCGACTTCACACTCCAGCATGGTCATTCCATTCGCACCTCATATTGCATTACATCTACGGCATATTACATCTTGGGTTACTGTGTTTATACATTTATATGGTCTAGATACGGTTGATGTTATTCATGGACTCATTAGGAACTGCATACTACATCGCATCCTCGACATCTGATATCTGACTCTTTATGACTCCTCATTTGCATAGTTGTTCTATATTGCGTATTCTGATATTGATTGACTCATGGAATTATCCGTATTTCCGCTTACTTTGTTATCGTATGATTTATGATCTTGTCAGTATTCCTGTTTATTCTGATAGTTCAAGTTCTTATTAATATTTCTGCTTATTTCCGGCATTGTATGATGACGGCATTGTATTGAATAATTGACACTTACCTTGTGCACACACTTACACCACCTTCTAAGCTTTCTATAAGCTTATGCATGATAGATGCGTGCAGGTGATGTTAGGTTACAACGATATTGAGTTTGGAGCGTGCAGCGATCTTCTGGAGCTTTGATTTTTGATATATGTATTTCTCTTTCTGCATTGTATTCAAATGATTATATTAGTGGATATGTGATGACAATGTGCCTTTATGATTTGGGTATACTTGTGGTTATGCTTATTATGAGTTAAATGTACAAAAAAAATCCTCTTTGTAGGATCCTAGAATCAGAATCTGGCGTATGAACGCTAGGAGCCGAGAATGGGGTACTACGGAGGCTGTCGACACTGGATTCGGCGATCGAGATTCCTGCGAATCCAATTTCCGAGTTTGGGGCATGACATGATAAGTTACTTAGATGATTAGACTCCAACAATTCAAGATTCAATCTCTATCTTATCATACTTAAAGCATTCTTAGTACACAATTTATTGCTTCCCAAACAAATTTCAACCTGAAAATATTGAGAAAATTTTCAAAATTTTTGCTTAAAACTGAGGAAAACACTAATTAGGTTACCTAATCCCCCACACCCCCCACAAAAATTATAAATATATATAATATATATTTATAATATATAATATAATAATATATATGTCACATGCGGCATTACTGCCTTAAAAAGGGAGAGGTGGGTCCCACGTAGGGCCCACCCTCATGTATATATATAATATTATATTATAGCTACAGATAGTGCAGCTTTTGCTGCATTAAAAAGGGCAATGGTGGGTCCCACGTAGGGCCGAACAGCACACACACATCTATATATATATATATATATATATATATATAATAATAATAATAATAATAATAATATATTTATTTATTTTAAAAAAGTAATGTCCAGGCCCTTGACGACCTATACAGTGCATTCATCAAGGAGGGCTCCACCCATGGGGTGTGTCCCACCATCCACGGACGGTAGTACGTAGCTTGCATCGTGGTCGGACCCATCTAAATGGATGGACGTCGTGGATGGGTCCCACGGACCCCACGGTCAGGTCACACTTCACTGTTAGCCACCGCACTAGGGAATCAATGCCAGCACCTCAGCGTTGAAATGAGGTATCTTTCACTCAGCCTACCACTGGAGATTTGGATTGGGTCCCACTGTCTGGATGGTCTGGATCTCACGTGGGGCCCACAGAACTGCTGACGTCAGATGGCAGTGGGTCCCACGGACCCTGCTGGCTACCACACTGCTGCACGCTACAACTTCTAACAAAAAGAAGGTGGGTCCCATGCAATGGGCTACGCCCTTTTATAATGATATATTAATTTATTTATTATTTGATGCAGCAGGTGAGTACACCCTCCTGTCAGTTAACACTTTACTGTCAACCACCTCCACCGTTAGTCCATACTTCCAGCGCCCCTGGACGAACGGTGTGGATGTACACCTCATCAAGGTGGGTCCCACATGGCCCACTTGTTTTGGATCAGCCTGATATTTGCATTTGCTCATCATCCAGGCCCACTGGATGGCTTGAATAAAACAGGTGGATGACGTCGGTTATCAAGGTATGATCAAGGTGGGCCACACCGTTTGGATGGCATGAGTAAGATACACACATCATAGGTGAGCCATGATCATAGAAAGAGAGAAAGAGAGAAGAGAGATCGGAGATAACGGAGGGGCCCCGCCACTATGGGCCCCTCTTAGATACAAGCATACGTCAAAGTGGGTCCCACTACATGTGGCCCTTTAATCACAAAAAATGTAAATGTGGGTCCAAGATCACCCACCATCCACTCCTTCTTGCTCCCGTAGCTTCCTTTGCTCCTTAAGCTTCGATTCTAACGGAAGAGATGGAGTTTGGATATTTGAGACGGGAGATGAGAGGGTAGGAAGTGGGTCATACACAAAGCTCTCATGCAGAAGAGAAAATGTTTGGACGTGTGGTGTTTTTGGGTTGCTTGGAAAGTAGTTTAAGAATGAGAGAGAGAGGTTTGTAAAGGGAGAGAGAGATGGGTCATGGAGTGATGGGTGTAAAAACTTTTTAACTTTTAGGGGTAAATGGTGTAAGAAAGGTATGGGGTGTGTAAGAACTTCTTGACTTTTGGGGTTGCTTGGGGATGGGTGTGAGGTGATGGTGTACTTGACTCTTGATGGGATTGATTGATGGATTGAGGTGACATGTTGTAGAGATTCTCTTCAGTTTTGCAACGTGCGGCATTTTTCTTGAACTGAACGCGGGCCCACATCTCCTGGCTTAGGTATCGCCTCGGCGCGCAAGGCGCGGCATCGGAAACGCAGCGACCACGCGGTCGCTAGGGTACAAGTCTCGGGTTGAGTCGACTCGGGTTGACAGCACTTGGCTTAGGATAGCACACAAACATTGGATAAAGGTCGAAGGTTGCTGAAATTCGACCGAGAAGATCGCGGAAGCTTACGGGACGATACAGACTAGGATATGGGCCTTACAGATTCGGTAACCTCAACGGTTGCCTTGCGCGCCCTGTGAACTCTAGAGAGTTAATGTGGCTAACACTGTGCGTAAATCTTATCGAGTCCACAACCTGGTAGCTTCACTAGGCCCTTTGATGGATTACGGTTTGTGAACTCCATGGCCGCAATAAGCCCTGCGAACTCTAGAGAGTTACAGTGGCCATTCGCGTCAGACAACTCCAACTACTTATGAGTCTAAACTGTGGTAGCTCCAACTACTTATGAGCTTAAACTGTGTGTGTGTTACTAACTGAAACTAGAACTTAGCATCGTTCATACAAAATAACATGGAGTGATGGGTGTTACTATATGATTAATGATGAAACACAACATGAGAAAATTTGATTGATCAAGCATGATGTTTAGCTATTATGTTCATATGTTATATTTGTTTGAAATGGACATGCATGACTCATCAAAGCTCGTCTATAATGTAAAGAAAAAAAAGGGGGGGAAATAGTAAATGCGTAAACAAGCCATGATAAATATAAAAAAAGAGGGAGGTTCATCTATCATTCGAAATCCCCAGAGCAAGCATGTAACGACGCAGGTCGTCTCTCAATTGAACTTCGGCGGTTCCTCTTTCGACTTTAGCCTTAATGATAAGCCGAGCCTAGTTTGGAGCGTTGGTTAGCTTCTACTCCAAAGAATTTATCGCCTCTTCCTCTCTTGAAACTTCCAGCCACTCCTGATTGGCTATCTGCCTGTTAACTTCAATATCAGCCTCAAGCTGACTTGCCTTTGAAGTTATTTCATATTGCTGAGTCTCTAAATCCAGAATTTGTTGCTTGAGGTTTGCAATTTTCTCTGTTATCGTCACCGAGGAATACTTGACAACCTTTATTTGCTCCTCCAGAGAATGAAACTCCTTATCATAAATAGAAACTGATGTTGCCACTTTTGAAACATTTTCTCTGAGCTGTAATAATTTCTGTTGCCGAGCAAGAATTTCAGGTGCGATAGTCATATTGTGAACATCCATCGAGTTGCGGAAAGTCTTGCAAAAATGGGATAAAGACTCGCGCAAAGGAGAAATATTGAACCTAACAATTCGTGCGGCATTTTCCAGGGAAGATAGCACTATTTCTAAGTCAGATCATTGAGATGGATCCTTAAAAATGTAAATGGCTGCTGATATGGTGCTTCTCAATAGAGATAGTGCTGGGGGAGAAATCTTTTCCAAGGATATGATATTTGATACAGTGACAACAGAATTTGAGCTTGTAGAGCCACTCGTGACAGCATGAACTGCAAAATACAGGTAAAATGCATAAGTTAAAGGATATATATGTGTATTGTAAGAAAGGTAATATGAAGCAGGGAAATAAAGAGAAGTATACCAGCGATTGCTACAGTGGATGGAGCTAGAGTCGCCGCTTTTATGGATGGCCTTTCCTCTAAGGGAGGTTCGGGTAAGTCCGAAGCCATGTTAGCAAAAGATGGAGCTCTAAGTTCAATACTGGATGCCACAGTAGTTGGGGTCATAAAAGTAGCAGGCTCTGTTTGGAAAGTAATGCCACGAACTGCTCTGCTATTCTTGATGGGAAGTATGAGAGGTTCTCTCTTCTTTTTAGCAGAACGCTTAGTGGAGCCAGAAGTGGGAAGAGTAACTTGAACCGCAACCATGGGAGCAGGAAGAATCTATGGGGATGCCACAATATCAGTCAGAGGATTGGAAGGCGTTACACGTGGAAGGGGAGAATAATTGCTGTCGGCTATATCCTCATAATCTCCATAGTCCAGGGGTTCTTCTCGCTCATCAGCATCTCCAATAATGACCGAAGGAATGTCTACTTGGGGAAGTTCCTTGTTAACCCCAGTAGTCATGCCGACTCTGTCATCCTCGCCGATATCTACTTCTCTAGTAGTCATGTCGACTCTGTCGTCCTCGTCGATATCTACTTCTCCAGTAGTCATGCCGACTCTGTTGTCCTCGCCGATATCTACTTCTCTAGTAGTCATGCCGACTCTGTCGTCCTCGTCAATATCTACTTCCCCTTTTTCCATTTCTTTTATGACCTCAACTTCTTCTACATTGGCAGCTGATTCACTTTCTTCTCCTGAACTGTCGGAAGAGGCTGTTCGACTGGTAGAAGTGGAGCTACAAGAGATGAACTCTTCATCTTCTTCCTCAGAAGACGATGGAGATGATGATGATCTCAGTGGAGATTCTTTGGTAACCGCTTGTTTCCCCTTCCATATGGACTCCCTCTTTTCGACAAAGGTTGGATTTTCTGTAGCAGTAGCCATGGGAGAGGTAGAAGATCTTGCTCGTGTTTGTGATCGGGTCACAGGCGATGAGGATTCTCTATGAGAAGGTTGTGATGGAACAAACAGAATTAATTCTTGAGGCTCTGAAGGCCCAGCAGCTTCGGAGGCATGAATGGGAATCATAGGAGTTGGAATAGGAGTTGCTCTGTTGACATCCGCAGGAGCACTTTCTTCGTCAATGTCTGTGGGGGCATTTTCCTTAGCCGTAGTCTTTTTCTGAGATTTGAAATGTGTCAATGGAAACCCGTGAGCAATCCAACTTCAAGAGTATTAGCCGGTTTAACCTCACGAATGTGTTCTCCTATGAAAATCTCTACGCAAATATCGTCAGGAGCAGGGGCCTGATCATGTTCAACAGTATAGCCTATCCCATCTCTTCGGTTGCATTTCCTGAGTCGAAGAGCAGGGATTCATATTGGCGAATTTACTGGCAAGCATCGGTGAATGAGGAATGATTGATGTACCCACCACCACATCCATGGATAAGTCGTGCGAACGAAACAACCAAAGCCTGGTATGATGAACTTTGAGTTGATACGAGCTACAAGAAGTTGTCTCCAGACTAAACCCCAGTTGAATGGCCCTGTACCATAACAACGCATGTTACAAGTTACTTCTTCTGAATGGTCAGGAACGGTCTGATAGTACCTAAATTGTCACAAGAATCGGTTGGGGTAGTACGGTTCTCTCCAAAACTCACTGCCTTCTCGTAAAGGTAGGCTGTTAGACTGTATTGATATGAAGAATGCTTGATTAGGCGGAGGGAGATTGTCATCGTCAATAGCTTCGTGATCCACGATATATTGGGCGAATGAGAATTGATAAAAATTAATGGCATTCATTGACTCAATGGCATCAATGACCCATTCATACATCCATTTTGGCATAACTCTCCTCTGATAGTGACATAAAGGGAGTCGGGACGGAAGAACGTAATTTTTTTCTGGGTCCTCATATGTCCATGGGAAATATATACCCAGCCACCTAGAAAAGTAATGTCACGGAGTCAATGCTGAAGTGGCCCCGATAGATGGATTTTGGCAATGCATAACAACGTCCCTGAAGGCTCGATACAATGAGCAAAGCACAGAGGGCGCTAATGAATATCTTTGTCCTTTCGCTAATCCACCTGCAACAACAAAAATGGATGGTCTAATGGCATCTGCCCATTTTGAACTTAGAAGTATCACTGTACTCAGCCAGTATGCTAAAAAAGCCCCCAATTCACCCTTGGATGAAAACTCTGATGAGTTTCGTATTTTGCGACGCGCATTTTCTAATTCGTCCGAATTACTATTCTTAAACCTGCAAAGGAAAGGAAGTCATGAGCAAAAATGGTGATTGATGAATGTAAGAAGATCACAATAAAAAGAAGGAGAGCATACTGTAGCTCTTGGGAAAAATGAGCCACCCAAAGAAAAGGAGAAATTTTACTGGTGTCGGGAAATTTGGACATCTCCCTAAAAAGTTCAACAATAGCATCCGATACTAGCGCTTGTCTTTTGGAAGAAGAGAAATGCGAGAATTCTTTATTAGTAGGAACGTATTCGTCATAGAAATGACCTATCACAGGTAAACCTGCTATCTTGTAAAGATCCCACAAAGTGATGTTGACTTCACCCAAGGGAAGATGAAAGGAGTTTGTGGTGGGACACCAATAGCTCAGGAAACCCTGATAAATCATGTGATCATTGTAAAAATACTCAGAAGTTGTTTCGATTGCGCCATAGAGGCCAACGTGCATCAGTGTCGCAGAATGTTTGGTAAGGATAGCCTTAGCCCAGTCAACGTAATATTTACGAGACGTTAGGAAGCCTCATGTACGAAATTCTCCAGATTCCCATAGTGATCTTCTCTCTCTGAAATGCTGGCATATCGTCTCGTAGAAGACTGTAGAAAAGCATGCATGAGAGTTGTAACATGGAACTAAGAATCGCATACGATGTACTTCACCAATTTATTGTTTTGATCCTCTCTTTAAAAGAATGCTCTCTAACATTCGGGGTTCTTGAATCGACCAGTTTTGAGTATACATCATACGGCTTTGCAAGGTTTGATCCGTTAGTTCGCGTTTAAGAAAGGATTGATGTCGTCGAATGTTCAAGGGAATTGTCACCAGTTCGTTCCTTAGAGGGCTGTTGAATTTTACGAAGCCATCCTGAACCTTTATCGTGTCCCAAGAGCTCGGGATTTTCTTCTTTTTGTGTTCCTGGATCTTTTCTTGAAGTATCTACTGTTTTGACTTCTTTCGCTTCCTTTGAGAAAGACTAGGCGGTGGTGTGTCTTCTCTTACTGGAGTTCGGACGATGTCTGTGCACAGATTGGTTGTGGATTCTAGCCAAGTCTCCCAGTTAACCTCTCAACCTTGCTTTGGAGGCGATGTTATGGCTCCAGAGATGATTACCTGACATATTGGCCAAGATAGCAACTTGACTCTGTTAGAAAAATCAAGAACAGGTAGGATTGGCTCCTTTATATATGCAGGTCGTTTCTTGGTCACCATGACTCGTTTACGTGGTGGGTTTTCCTGAACCGGAGAAGGAGCGGCTTCTTGGGCTGGGGAAGAAGGGGCCACTTGAGTTGCAGGAGTTGGTGAAGGATTAGAAGTTGGAGGAGAATTTGGAAGGCTAGTGTGAGAGGGATGATCTGTGGGTGGATCTACTACGCGAAAAGTTCTCTAAGTATGAGCCATAGTTGGGAAGTTTGAGAAAAATGGTTAAGTTCGGAAAATGTTAGAAATTTCGGCAGAGTTTCGAGGTAAAAATTCACCACACTAAGTGCAAATGAGTTGCGTGCAAGAGTTGCGCGGGCAAGTTGTGCAGAAGTGTAGCGCAAAAAAGGCGAATCGCCAAGAGATGGAAAATGGGGAGATGAGAATAATTAGAAAGAGTTTATATTTATAGGGCCAGGACGCCATCGGAGAGTTGCGCGGGTATGAGGGTTGCGCGGGCATAAGAGTTGCCCGGAGTCGCGCAACTTAGTTTCTTCATGAGAAAGTTTAATCCTTCAAATTGATTCAGAGAAAATCAAATTTTGGATCAAGGGGGCATCTGTTGGGGCACAAAAAATGATCAAGGAAAGAGAAATGCATGAAAGAAAGAGAGAGCATGTTGCGCAGGATTCAAGTTGCGCGGGTCCGCACAACTCACCAGAGTTGTGCTAGGACGCGCAAGTTTCATTAGGGTAAAGGGAGCTAGTGATGCGAGGTAGGATCCATGACACATGAATTGAGGGCTCACACGTGCGAATGCCTATTAATACCCCCTCACCCCTTCATTTGAGGGATTGAATGTTCAGGAGATTAGTTTTTCTAACAGGTATTAAGGGTAGAGAGAAGGGAAGGAGGGTTGCGCAACTCATAGCGAGTTGCGCGGGTCCGCACAACTTGTTAGCTGTGCAACTCCTGTATGAGTTGCACAGGTTATCTTTGAGGGCAGTTATTATGCTAAAATTTCTGACAGAAGATCAAGCTATTTTGGATATTTCTAAGGGATCCCAGCAGGGGAAACCCACACAACTCGTCTCCCTTGGAGATTTGATAAAAATGCGCCGGAATGCTATCAAAATTTACATTTTGATTACATCTAACTTCATGTATTCTTTTCTTTGTTAAGAGATTCTATCTTGGAATTAGAGGATTAAGAGGATGTAATGAACTCAAAATGAAAGAAATTGATAAATATTCTTTTTGTTCTAGCTTTATCGATGTTAAATAAGAAATTCTCCCAAATCAAATGCATTTCATTTCTAGTCGAAACATCTGTAAAATCCAGCGTATCCTAAGAAGGATCGCACGTCTCGTATGCTTTTGGGTGGGGGTAGGGTAGAGATAGGATCAATTTTAGCTTTATTTACCTCAATTCCCTTGGATGAAATGATATGTCCAAGGATTATTCCCTTACGAACCATGAAATGACACTTCTCCCAATTGAGTACCAAGTTCTTTTCTTCACATCTTTTCAACACATATTTAAGATTTTCTAAGCAATCGCTGAAAGATGGACCAAATTTAGAGAAGTCATCCATGAAGACCTCTAGATATTGCCCTATAATGTCAGAAAAATACTTAATATGCATCACTGAAAAGTGGCAGGGGCATTACACAATCCGAATGGCATCCTTCGGTAAGCAAATGTGCTAAAGGTACATATGAATGTGGTCTTTTCCTGATCTTCAAGGGTTATCTCTATCTGGTTGTAGCCCGAACACCCATCAAGGAAGCAATAGTATGAGTGACAGGCTAGCATTTCCAAGATTTGATCAATGAAGGGCAAAAGAAAGTAGTCCTTCCTAATGACGATATTCAATTTTTGGTAGTCAATTCACATTCTCCAACTGGTAGTCACCCTAGTTGGCACGAGTTCGTTGTTGGCATTGGCTATTGTAGTGATTTCGGACTTCTTGGGAACCACTTGAGTTAGACTCACCCATTGGCTATCCAATATAGGGTATATGATACCCACATCTAATAGCTTAAGAACTTTGGCCTTAGCCACTTCCTTCATATTTGGATTTAGTCTACATTGTGGTTGTCGACAGGTCTTCGCATTATCGTCTAGATAAATGCAGTGAGTACAAATCGAAGAGTCAATTCCCTTGAGGTTTACAATCAACCACCAAGGGCTCTTTTATCCTCAATGAGAGTAGAGATGAGCATACTCTCCTATTCTTGCTCAAAGTGGGAAGAAATCACCATCGGATATGTCTCATCTTGACCTAAATAGACATATTTCAAATCAAAGGACAAAGGTTTTAGGTCAAGCTTCGGTGCCTTGAGGTTAGACGGTAGAGGTACTACATCAGTTTGGGGCAATTCTTCAGTTAAAAAGATTTTCCTTTGGCCCTCCCCAAACTTAAAAATTGCGCACGATATGAAGATGGTCCCCATCTCCCTAATCATGTCATCATCAAAATCATGGGAGTGGGTCAGGCACATCTCTAGAGGGTTAGAGGATAAGGTCAGAGGTGTTCTATTTTCCACAAAAGAATCAATTAGGTTAATATCGTGGGAATTGTATTCATCCTCTAACTTTTTGCCTATGTTGAAAAAGATATTCAACTCTAATGTCATATTCCCGAAAGACATACTCATGACTTAATTCCTATAATTAATGATTGTATTTGAAGTGGCAAGGAATGGGCGACTAAAAATGACAGGAATTTGAGTGCTCATTTCCACGATGGGTTGAGTATCCAAGATGATAAAATTTGCCGAATAGTAGAATTTGTCAACCTGGACCAACACATCATCGATTATCCCTCTCGGTACACGGACTAAGCGATCAACAAGTTATAACGTGGTCCGGGTAGGTTTTAATTCACCTAGACCTAGTTACTCGTAGACTGAGTATGGGATCAGATTCACTCTCGCTCCTAAGTCAAGAAGTGCGTGCTCAATCCGGTAGTTTCCAATTACACAAGCGATGGTTGGGCTACTGGGATCCATGTACTTTTGTGGCACATCTTACTTTAGGATGGCACTCACTTTTTCAGTTAAAAAGATTTTCCTTTGGATACTTTGCCATCTTTTGGTCATACACAAGTCTTTTAAAAATTTAGTATATGAAGATGTTTGCTTAACAACATCTAGTAGAGGAATATTGACCTTCACTTGCTTAAGCACCTCTAGAATGTCCTGAGAGTTAGAGAGAGATTTTGGTGCTATCGACCATTAGGGAAATGAGGCAATCGGCTTGCCTTAAAGTTCCGGTTCTAATTCTTGTGGAGTAGTTTTAGGTCTATCATTGTTGTCCTCTTCCGAGTCCTTAGGCATTTCAACCCTAATGGGAATGGTTTTGTCAATGGTCTTCCTACTCCTAAGAGTGGTGATAGATTTAGCTTGCTCCATCTGATTTGAAGAGCTCGGGTCGCTAACTTCATATTGTGGTTTTACATTGGAAAGCGGTGAAGCTGGAAGGCTCCCCTTATTTCTAATCGTATTCCTTGTGTCAAGACCTTGTATGGCCTTTGTGAGGTCTTGGAAGGCTTGTAGCATCATCTGATTGAAAGCTCTTGATTTTGAAGATGTTTTAGAACCGGATCCTCTTGAGGTTTCCCTTGATTTGGAATTTGATTGAAGAAACCTTGAGGGGTAGCAGTTTGTCCATTCCTCCAACTGAAGTTTGGATGATTTTTCCAACTAAGATTGTATGTATTGGAGGTAGGTGCATTGAAAGGTCTTTGGTAATTATTCATGGCATTGGATTGCTCATGCAATACCTCTTGAAAGGCAGGTATTGTTGGACAATTTTCAGTTGTGTGAATGTTGCAAGCACAAATACCACAACAGTTTCCATAGCCTTATCCTTCTTCAGTTCCATGGCCTCAAATTTCCATATGAGATTAACCACTTTAGTATTGATATCATCATCCTCTTTTAAAAAGTATAATCCGCTCCTCTCATTTGATTGAGTAGGCTTACATGTGGTGTTAGGTCTTGGGGAGATGTCCCATGATTACAGTTTCAGCGAGTTTGTCAAAGTAATCCCACACTTCATCGACATTTTTGTTCATGAATTCTCCATTGCATATCGTCTCAACGAATTGGCGCATGGAAGATGTTAGTCCATCATAAAAGAAACTTGTTATGTGCCACATTTCAAAACTGTGTTGTGGGCATGAACTGATGAGATCCTTGAACCGCTCCTAACATTGGAAGAATGTTTCATCTTCCTTTTGGGTGAAGTTCATGATCGACTTCCTGATGGTGTTCGTCTTATTGCATGGAAAGAATTTTTTTTATGAACTCCTTCATCGTGTCATTCCATGTGCCAATAGATCGCGTACGTAGTGAATGCAACCATGTCTTAACTTTCTGTTTCAAGGAGAAAGGAAAGAGTTTCAGCCTGATCGTGTCCTCAGATACATTAGGAAAATATAAAGTGGCAATAAACTCGTCAAACTCTTTCAAGTGTAGATATGGACATTCAGATTCAAGTCTAGATTGATATCATGTTTCCTGTATTTTCTGGAAAAACCATACAGGAAGGTGTGCTCACCCCCACCAGTTATAAATAATCTCGTAAAGTATGAAGTGGGGATGCTTGATGCAACTCATTCTCATCCTGAACTTCCGCAACTCGAGGTTGCAGCTGATTCATTGGTTGATTTACAAGTTGATTTGTAGCCATAACCTCAATTAACTCTGAGGATCTTGAGTGGTGTCTAATCCTATGATGGATAAATAACCCCTCAACCAATCCTCCTTCACTTAAAAGACGTTGAGTGTTGTAACGGACCTACTTGGACATGAAACACTCTCAACCCTCAATTTTAAACTCTAACCCAACCCTTAAAAAAAAAAACCTAGAGGGATCAGAAATCTGGAAAAAGAAAGGAAGAGAATTAGAAAAGAGTTACCAAATTAAAAGTTCCTAATTTAAGATCTTGCAAAACAAAACAAAAGAAATCAGTATCTAAAAAGAGAAATTCTAAAATTAGAAAGTTTCTAAAAACAGAAATAGAAAGATGAGTTAGTTTCTAAAAAAAAATAATCTTAGAATTAGAAAGTTTCTAAAAATAGAAAACAAACCCTAATATAGAAATAGAAAGAAAGAAAAATTAGACAGAGATTACCAAATTAGAAGTTTCTATATCAAGATCCTATAAAACAGGAAAGTTAAGTTAGTTTCTAAAAAAAATCTAGAGAAACCCTAATCCTAAAAATAGAAAGTAAATAAATACTAATCTTAACCTACTTCTAAAACTAATCAATCTCATAAATACGCAGCCGTTAATCCCCAACAACGGTGCTAAAAACTTGTTCACAACCCCAAGTGTAGGGTCGCGATGTAGTAATAATCTCGGTGAGACCAAGGTCAAATCCATAAGGACTAATCTTGTGTGTCTATTCTGAAAGTAATTAGAATCAAAACTAGGAGAAGATTTAACCTAAATCAGGAAAGTAGGAAGTAATTGTGAGATGATGAATTTACAAACTTAAGAATTTAAAGGTGGGAATTAGGGTTTCCAGGGATCCACTTGCAGCTATTAGGATGTTTCCTTATTTGATTCAAGGCACTCAATTGGAATTGTAGTCCTATCCTATCCAATTGGAAGATATTCAATAAAATCAAATCTGATTTCCATTGACCTAATTCTCAATGGATGAAAATTGTGAAGATTGGAAGTGATTTCATCACCTAACCATGACCAGGAGACTATGGTAGACAACAGGATATAGCAATCTAACAACCAACATAGAAGAATTGTGAAGAATAGTAGGGATTCCATCACTCAGCCATGCCCAAGGAATGATGGAGAATAACAAGATTTCCTATTTTCACAAACTCCAAATAGAAAAAAAAAATACTTCAAGCTATTACAGATCTATTGTAATTTAAGTCACAACAAACCATTAAAAACTAAAAATATTCCTTAAATATCAAATTATAATCAAAGGAATTCAACAATAACAAGAATCAAATAAGAAAAACATCCCAACCATACTACAAGCTTCACCCCTTATCCCTAGCTAAGGGATCTAACCAACCATAAATAGGATTGGATTAAAAACCCTAGAAGAAAGCACTAAAAACTAAGAAGAATGGAAGAAAAACTCTTGGGAAGCGGCTCCGCCCCTTTTTCTCTACTTTTCCAAACCCTAGATATCCTAAAAAGTGCCTAAGAAACCCCTATTTATAAGCCAAGTTCCGCAGATTCGCAAAATTGGATCAAATTTATGCACTCTGGGTAACTCTGTGTAACGCCTTCCATGTTCTTGTAACACCTTAGTTCTCGAAACTTGAGGATAGTCGCTCCTTATTGAGAACCCGAGTATTATACTATGAACTATACAACTTTACATTTGATCACTAGAAAATTTCATGACGTAAAACCAGGCAACTACCATGTGAAATAAAATATCAAGGGTAACTATGAGGAAGTTTAATACATGTAAATGGAAGCCAAAATGAAATCCCAGAGTAGGGAATTATTATAACAATGTAAGCGAAATACAAAATCTGAAGTATAAAAGCAAGTAAATCTTAAACCTTCAATGGCTCAACAACATTCACATAGAACTCATCCTCGCCAAACTCCACTCAGCCATCCCTGGAAACCCATTGTAGAGGTCTCCACCTATCCACATTCCTACATCTATTTGTTGCAACCATACGATTGGGTGAGTGAAAACTCAGTGGGAATTTCCCGTAAGAATTCATGCATTCATGTCATTCCAAAACAGTTTAAATCAACATATTCAAATTACAAGGAGACTAATCATGAAATTACAAATGAATGTATGGGTATATGAATGTATGTTCAAGTCATAGATCTGGGGATGCACATCCAGCTGTCAAAATAAAAGGTCACCCAAGGAGAACTAGTCACCCAGAAAAATACTCAAAGGTACACCCAAGACGAACTAGTCACCTGGAAAAGACTATGCAGACCGCCCACAGTAGATTATCTACCTGAAAAAAGCCAAGTAAGTGAGTGCGCCCAAGGATGTCCAACCTCCTGGAAAAATACACGGGGTATGCCTGAGGAGGTTCTAAAATCCTGGAAAAATCTCATGTAATGAAAGAGCGCCTAAAGTGGCACAAATGCACATGCTCTGTGAGTTTAACTGAAGTGTTAGAACTTTCAGTAAATCGAACAGAGTGTGGCTTACATCGAGTACTTAAAAAAGCTCATGTATCATGCGTGAATGTCATGCACCATGATACTCATGTACACTCCATATGATTAATAAGGTTGCTTTCATAGACATTGCCAAAGGTCACAAGATATTAAACATCCAAGCATGATTTCAATCATATATTCATTTACATTTTTCTAGGTCCAAATGAGGGCCCATAAACATGACATTTTAAGCATACTAAATTAGTGACAGATTTATTCTACTTCATAAGAAAGGTGATATTTCACACCTAGCATTTGTTGTACAACTTGTGAGATAAAAGGAATTGAAGCATCCTATGACTCTTTTCTACTACAATAAAGCTATGTCTAAAATTGGGCAATTGCTAGGATAGCATAGAGAATGCAAAACTAAACCAAATTACATAATTATGAATTGTAGGGCTAGAGTAGTAGGAGTTATTACAATATCCTACATTCATTAATTCCAAATAGAAATCTAAATTACTAATTACCATTTGTAACATTCTGATACTATATTTGGTTCAATTTATGACCAATCTAATATATACAAGGGGTTAATGGAGCAACTCACCATTAGAATAAAGCAATATATCTAACCTCTTAGTGCAACTAATAGAAGTACACATGTACATAAGCAATTTCAAATAGGGCATAATGAGCATAATACAATTCTTATAAGATGAAATACAACATTAAGATTCAAGACAGCCCTACATGATTATCGACATCAATTTAAGATTTAAGGAAGCAACATTAGCATTTGCACAATTATACGGTCTTCGTACTTTTAAGCTTAAACTATTTTTGAATTCGATAAATGATGAAGCCATGTGGGATATCCCTCACCTTGATTGAATGAGGCAAGTCTATGAGCTCTTGGTTTGACATTAATTGAAGGAAAGTGTCTTTCAAGTATATCAGTTACAAACAGTACCTGTAGGAGGCATCATAAGTTTCTAATGAGTCACGACCGAGTTGACTCGGTTGAGGGTTCTCAACCATCGACTAGTTGAGTTTGCTTCAAGAATTTAGCTAATAACCAGGTTAGATCAAATATTCATTGAAACGAATGTTCCCCAACTCACCTATAACTGGTTGGAGTTATCTTGTTTTAGATGAAAAACTAACCGAGTCAACTCATAAGTGAGGGTAGAGTTGACTCAGTTAGTTAAAATAGTTGGGTCAGCCCTAAAGTGGGCAGATATTAGTTGCCTTGAGTTAGGATTTAGGCTGACTGGGAAAACTTGTATCCTAGGTCCCACTGAGTCAGAACTTCTAATTCAAAATCGGTCCTGAGTCACTGACTCAGTGATCAACTCACTTCATCAAGAGTTATAGAACTCAGGTTGGATGAGGTCTGCCTGATCCGAGTTGTCCTAGTTAGGGGACTCGTTCATAGGCTCTATTTGAGTCGATTCTTTCAACATCTCTTGAGTATGGTTTGGGATGGGTTACAAATGAGTTGGGTAAGGTAATGACAAGGGTGGACTCGATTTCCATACCTAAACTGGAGCTGGTGAAGTGAGTCAATGAGCACACTGGTTTACCCGACTCGCTGCACCATCCTGCTCGGCCGAAACAAACCAGACAACAAACGGAGTGGAAGGATTTCTGCCTCATCAAAATCACTCATGAATCAACAGTAAAACGGGCCAGAAACTGGTTTTGACTCACCTTTTATAGAGTTGATTGGAGTTACTAAGTTGGACAACAACTGGAAATTTGTTCCAACAGCTGCACTCTCACATTCTCTTCTTCTGCCTCTCTTTCTATCTTCTCTCAAATCACCTTCTCTTTCTATTTCCTCCTCAAAAAACAAGCGACCCATCTAAGTCAGGTTGCAACACAACTTGCAACTCGCCCAACAACGCTTAATCTCTCTCCATCTCACTATTTTACCATTTCCTTTCTCCTTCTTACCTTGGGATTCGCCCTAACACGCGGTTACTTATAGCATTTCCTTTCCTAGATATTTTTCTTGGCTAATTACTGGGATTAGCATATCGTTAGCAGGAGAAGGATCGAGAAACCCATTGAAAGGTTCTCTGATTCGGCCGAACGGTTGCACTCGTCGATACGGTCATCTTGAATGAGTTTTTGGGGTGGTGGGCCGCACGTTAGATGTCTCGGATTAGAGAAAAGACCCACCCATCAAGACCTGATAATGGCAGTCAGTTCAAAGAAGAAGACCTGACGATCATGGCATTTTCACCATGACCGGTTGATCCATTGATCAGGGTTGTCTGAACGGTCCTGATATCCTTCTTAGGGCATGTGGGGTCCATCACATGGTGGATAGAAGTCCGAAGATTAGTTGAGTTTATCCAACTTTTTGCGTCAATCCATTTTCTCGTTAGTTTCTCCTGATTTTCTCGTCTAATTACGAGATTTCCAAAGAGCCCTAGATTTCTACATCCCAGATTTCTCGTGGAAACTTTTGGAGAATAAGAAACGGTTGGGATGAATAGTTTCCTATAATGAAAAGATTATTTTCGCTCTTAGATAAAGGCGAATACATTTCTAGAAATAGCAGGGGTGATGAGGACTCCCTCGCACGCATGGCAGTCGTCCGGTGGTCTCCAACGACTGGATTTGCCAGCCAAGCAGATGACGTGAATTTTCTCTCCCTGTCAGTGTCTTCCCCTTTGAAATGATTGATCAGTCGCTGACCGAGCTTGGACATGTGACTTTCGATTGTGGATCTAACCATGGTTAGGGTCCATGGGACCCACTGATCATGATGGACGGTTTGGATTTTTCTATTGGGTTCAGGTGGATGGTTGTTTGCTTCATCAAATGGACGGCCTAGTTTGAATGCATGACGGGCGGGAGGATTTTTTTGAAATTCGCTGGAGCTTTGGTTTTTTTTTTTTATCGGGTCAACGTTCGTTTGACCAATATTTAGGTGTGGTGCAGAGTGTGTGCATGTTATCTGTACACACGCACCGATCAGACGTGGAGTCCATGCGATGATCTGACCTAATCCACACCGACCATTTGTCTTGGAAGGTCCACTAATGGTCCTTGACCAAGTATCATACAGATTCACCACTCAGATGGTCATATAAATCAAAATTCCTGGTTTGAGTGCCTATTAATGTAATTTTAAGGGGAGGTTGTTTAGGTAGTTTGGTATTCAAAGGTTCTTGGGACCTAGGGTCCTATTTTAAGGTAGATGATGCGAGTAAGAGGGTCACGCAACATGATTATAAATTTATTACGACTTACTATGGAATTCATGGTCATTTTTGTCTAGATTTGTCAATCTTCATAACATTGATGGTTAGGTAGTTTCTAAACCTAATCTAAAATGATTTTAGGGGTTCAATATTAATGATGGGTGGTTTGACTTGTCTACCAAGGTGATTGAAATCTCAAAATAAGTTTCTTTAGGGATGTGGTGGTCCATCTTAATATCAATTAGTAGATGGTTGATCCTAATTGCAAGTTGTCATCTAAGATTTAAATACAAGTCGTTATACGCTTAAATACTTCCTACGGTTTAATGGTAACACTCGAGTACTCAAAGTACGGGGTGTTACAAGCTTCCTGTCACGCCCCAAACCCGGAAATCGGATTCACAGGAATCCTGATCCCCGAATTCGGTGCCGACAGCCTCCGTAGTACCCCATTCTCGGCTCCCAATGCCCATACGCCAGATTTCGATCCTGGGATACTACAAGGAGGATTTTTGTAACATCCCAAATTTTTCCCAACCTGGGATTAGACGTCCTTAGGCGATGGGTCGATCCTAACACCTTATTAACTTGTCAGAACTGAATCCCACAGTCTAAAATCGCTCCTTAACCCATTTTCTTCACAAATCCCACCCTTCACTACCTTGTTCTTTCAATTTTTCAAAGCACTTTCGCCCTAAACACTATCTTAAACTAGCTAAGTAGTATAAGTTGGATCACTTTAGATACAAACTACAAAGGACTAAGTACCACCTCAGACAGAAATCTTATAGGACTAGATCCTTTAGAAATGAGGCGAGGATTAGCCAGTGCGAAACCAGATTAGCCACGAAATTCATTTGAATCGTTTTAAATACAATCTGCAAGACCCAAAACTTGTAGAATCATTGACGCTAGGTTACCCTAAAGTCTAGGATCAAACTCATTACCCGACTGCTCTCGGGAACGAATTGAAACTCCGTATTAGGTCTAGACCGCACATCGGAAGTCCGATTAACACAAAGTTAAGGAACTAGGACCGCCTCACTGGGCTCGACAACCATCTCGGAAATCAAGTCCAGACGATGTCCCATGGCCATTCGCTTGAGTCCGGAGCGAGGGAGTGTGAAAACCACTATTTTCTTTACAAAATAAATATCTTGAATAGTGATCTGACGCCACTCGCTTGCGGATCAGTATTAAGCAACCAGACCGTCAGAATCAGACCAAATTACACCCTCGGATCAGGAAAAACTTCAGGAACATTTACATGTACTTGGAAGTTTGGATCGTGGCCCACTGACCGTTAAACTGAAAATGGTCCGCCACGTGTGATCTGGAAATCCGACCAAGACGAAAATGTAATCCCACGTAGATCCATGAGTTGTGAGCTTAAGTCTGACGTTTGGCTCAAGGAGGACCGCCAGAAACCCTCTTTTGAGCTGGAACAACGCCAAAATGCTTATAATAGACGTACCCCTTGAACAGGAGTCTATTCCGGAGAGGTTTTAGGCTATATAAGGGCCTTAGAACAGCCCCTCTCACAGCCATACGAATTTTGGATAAAACCCTAGAAAGAGAGAGAGAAAAGGGAGAGAAAGCTTGGGATTTGTGGGAGTATCTTTCTCCTACTGCTTTCGATCATCACGCGGGCTGCACTACCTCTTTCCAGACACTTTCCCGGCGATACCGACTCTGTTTTAAGGTGAGAAACCCTAACCCTAGATCTGTTTAGGTGAGTGGAGGTTATAGGTTATGAAATAGCTAACCGGTTTCACTCTCTAGGCGATAAAACTGCCGAATACGGAAGCCCTTCGAACCTTGCTGATTTCTTGTGATTCCAAGGTGCAAGGTGAGGACTTTAGGTGTATAGGTTACGATTTTCAATGCTTTCAATGTCAGATAATGATAGATTCATGATCTGCATGCCATTGCACATGTACAAAGTGCTTTCCGTTTTCTGTTTCGATTAAAATTGTAGAATATGGAATTTCACATATTCTAGGTATTCGTATAAAATACCGTATACGTATTTTTTTTGGAAATGTGGTTGACATGTTTATTTGTCGTATGGATATACGATATATGGATAAAATACTTATTTGGCGAAAGGATTCGCCTAAATACATGTTTACTAATATACACTATGTATGTAGAAATACGGTATTGTAAGAAGTACCGTATACATGTATAATTTAGCGATGTGTTTGTCATGATTAATTGTTGTATGATTATATAATATATGAATAAAATACCATTTGGTAAAGGAATCGTAAGTAATACATGTTCCCTTGTATACACTATGTATGTTGAAATTGTGTATCCTAGAAAATACCCCATACGTATAAATTTTGGTGATGTGATTGTCATGATTATTTGCTGTATGAATATGATATATACGTATAAAATATTAGTTTGGTAAAAGAACAACCCTAATACACATTCCTCTAACATACGTCATGTATGTTGAAATAGTGCACTCTAAGTGTTTGTGAAATTGCTTGTGAGTATAAGTGCTTAAGAGTTAGTGCCTTAGGTAGGTGCTGAGATGGGGTTCTCAACTACCTTAGAGTCACGTATGATACCCCCCATGTGGTGGTTTACTCTAACAACTCACTTATGAAACATATGTATTTACATCCCCCTTTGTATTGCGCTCCATAACATGCCTTTTAATATGCTTTGTAACTTGTTTCATAACATGCTTTATAATATGCTTTACGACATGATTGCTAGTGTGCTTGAATTACTTTGTTTATCATGCTTTACTTCACATGCTATGGTTGGGAATTGATTGGGCTTGGGACTATGTCCATAGTCCAGACATCCGGTACTAGACTTGAAATTGTGGTTGAGATTCATCTCGCCACACATGATGTGTTTGGCGAACCCGTGTCGTACTTCGGTTGGCGATAGTGGTTGGCCACACGAGGTGCTTCTGCGCTTCATATCGCTCAACTTGTTGTGCGCTCGAGCTAGCCGAGCACGTTAAGTAACCCGTGTGTCTTATGTATGTTCACCATGTTCGGTCGCTAATGCTTGAACCTAGGGTACCAAACTTACCAGTGAAATCCCTTTTAACCATGGTACCTCGATCCGCTAAGACTCATGAGCCGGGCATGGTGGTATGGGACACCGTGGTCGAGCTGTCGGCCTACGCTTGGGCCACGTGCCTCCCCGTAGTGACCAGTGAGCAACCAAACTCGTGGGCCGATTATGGTGGTATGGGACACTATATTCGAGCTGTCGGCCTACGCTGGCACAGCCTGGCTGTGGTCCCCAGTCGGGTTGTATCCGGGTTCTATTCTCAATAAGCGGACCGGTCGGGCTTCGAAAATAGACTGCCAGTTGGTAGGGTGTCAGTGGAGTGACCTCGAGCATACTCTGAAATCGCAGTGCGCCTTAGGGTTCGCCGCGATATATAGAGTATGAACTAGGCCTGTTTCTGTATTGTGATGAATTTTTAAGGGGTGATGGGGGCGGGTGTAACCTTTGTGCGTAATGACCCTGGCACCTCAGCGTGACCTAGAAAACACACCATCGTCTGATATTAACTAGGGATGACGACCCTAGAATGGATCATGTTTGGGAATGATACAAGGGAGGTACCTTAGTTTCCCAATCCTTCTGTTTGAAATGGACTAATTAAAAACTTGGTAATCATGCTCATCATGCATTGCATGTGCCTGGAAGATGTGGGGCACTGTGGGATGAAAGCATGCCGCGAGCGTGAGATGGTGTCACATGAGGGAGTATGTCGGTGAGGGCATACATCATGTCATTCATACTTGCACTAATAAGAGTAGTTAGGAGTGTTTGATTGTACTGCTTTATCATTACTGCTTGACTGAGTCGATGACATGTTAACCTATGCTTTATTGTTCCACTGAGTTAGCTACTCACTCCCACGTTACTGGACGGTGTTGTACACACCAACCAGATTTGTTGAGTTTCAGATGATGGCGATGCTTATGAAGCAGAGCCGGACTACTTCTATAGTGATGAGGAGGAGTTCTCCTATCATGTAACTCTCGACGGGTCTCTGAAGACCTGGCTTGTATTGACGGGCTATGGTACTTGGGATAGAAGACATTACACTTACACATTTGGTATATTTTAGAACCGTACTTGTAATTATTTAACCTGGTAATGTTATCACACTCTGGAGACTCATCATAGTTTATATATTTTATCTATCTAACATAGTCTTCCGCTTGCAAATTTAACTGTCTCTGGAGTATGATATGCTGTTTTAGCTTAATCTCACTCATGTTCAATGCACGAATATAGTCAACATTCAATCATCATTCATTTTGTTGCATAAGTGATGTTCTGGAACTCGGGAGTTGAGTTTATGCTCGACCCCCGATTTTCGGGATGTTACAATTTTTTTATTTTTATTTTTACATTTAACCCATAATAAGCATAACCACAAGTATACCCAAATCACAAAGGCAACATCATCATCACATATCCACTAATATAATCGTTTAATTACAATACTGAAGGGAAATACATAAATCGAAAATCAAGCTTCAGAAGACCATTGCATGCTCCAAGCTTAACATGCTGCAACCTAACATCACCTGCACGCATCTATCGTGTATAAGCTTATAGAAAGCTTAGAGGGTGATGTAAGTGTGTGCCCAAGGTAAGTGCTAAGTATTCAATACAATGTCATCATCATACAGTACCGAAAATACTGATAATCCATAAATTGTACAATATCGGAATAAGCAGAATTACTAACAAGATTATGAATTATCAGAGTAAGCAGAAATATTGACAAGAGCAGGAATTATCAGAGTAAACAGAAATACTGGCAAGATCATAGTTTATGCAATGATAGAGTAAGCGAAAATACGGACAAGTCCATGAGTCAATCAATATCAGAATACGTAATATGGAAAAGCTATGCAAATGAGGAGTCATAAAGAACCAAATATCAAATGCCGAGGATGCGATGCAGTATGTAATTCCTGAAGAGTCCACGAATAGCGTCAATCGTATTTGGACCATATAAATGCAGAAACACATTAACCCAAAATACCATATGCCATGGATGTAATGTAGTATGCGGTGTAAATGGAATGACCATGCTGGAGTGTGAAGTCGGGATGATAGTATGTAGTATCACAGGCTATGGGGTCCATTACAAGAGACTTCTATCCAAGTCAGTCCCATACCTAAATTTGGATAGTCAGACTCAATGTGGTAAACGCCTGATCTCAGGTTAATTGTGCGCCCAACCGAAATCCTGGCCATGCGAAGGTACACGTAACAAATAGTTGCACACCACCAGCCCGAGTGGATAGTGGATGAATGAATGAATGAGTATGCAATTCCTGCTCAATAAGTCCACATATCAGTACGGTTCATCTTTGGGATCATCACCGGGGTTTAGTACACTCCAAATGGCACTGCCGCTCTCCCAGCCGTATAGTCTAAGTGAGCGTAAGAAACCTCACTATCCGCCTGGCCAATAGTCTGCCAATACCTATCTCGCACATCGATAGTGGACCCATTCACTAGCTGGTCAAACTCAATCTAACAATGCCCCCTACCCTCGGCCGGGTAAGGCCACACCCCCTCCCAACAGACCACGATACAGTGGGAGACGTGGCCTCCTAGTATTCGGCACTCAGGCGCTCATGTATCCACTCGGTCTCGACGTTGGGGCGTCTCCTGGCCACGGAGGTTTAGGGATTTTCACCCAGGGACATCTATGGCGCCCGTATGCTAGAACCAAACATTTTCGGTGTCCCCTCTGGCCATCCACGATATGCCTGTGGAGGTTACGACCCTGATGTCGCTAGGGCATATAGTAATCATAGCACACAACGCAAGATGCATGAGTCATACAATCCAGTCATGCATCGATCTTACGCATACCGTACTCTCATGTGAGATAACCTCCGCCTATCAGTGAGTCTCATAATAATACGCTCAATAACATATGCAATGATCAACAACGTCTCATAACAAACATGCAGATGATGCGTATGGGCATGTATCATGATGCTATGCTGTCACATACTCATAATCGGTATCAATAACCGACATCGACAATCGACCTCGACAATGTGGACATTTAACCAACATTGCCCCCAAGGAATGGCCCTCATAGATCCTAACATATAGTGAACCCATGATCTCACACAAGGGCCAATTATACAACACCATGGGCCTCTCTCAAGAGCTTACTACACCTCACGATGGGCCTCTCACATGGCCTAATATACATCATGCTGGGCCTTACACACGGGCTGAATACACATCGCAATGGGCCTCAAATATGGGCCGTATATACATCACACATGCCGAATACATACTACAATGGGCCTCAACTACGGGTTGCATATATATCATATAGGTTTCGACAATCGACCTCGACTATTCAGAAATCGGCCTCGACAAATCGGTCAATTGACCACGACAAGTAGAATCAACAATCGGCCACGTCAATCGACAATCGACCACGGTCGGTAATTAGTCATGATAATCGGTTTCGATCGGTAATCGGTCAATCGGTCACGATAATTGGCCTCGATCGGTAATCGGTCAATTGGCCACAATAAGCAGAACCAGCATTCGATCACGATCGATAATCAGTTACGATAATCGGCCTCGATCGGTAATCGGTCAATTGGCCACAACAAGCAGAACCGTCATTCGATCACGATCGGTAATCAGTTACGATAATCGGTCACGACAAGTAGAATCGATCTTGACGCAAGGTGGGGTCCAAAGATGTACGACCGATGATGGCACAAGCAATATCAATAGGGCCTAATCGTTTGGGGTAACCCACTAGACAGTGACGAGAATGGGCCTAACTAGGCCTAAAGGAAGGTCACGATGTGGATGTTTAACCATCATTGCCCATCAAATGTGGACCTTTAACCAACATTCTCCTAAGGAGCGGCCCACATAAACATCATTACATACATCACATCGGGCCTTAAATACACAACAGGTGGGCCCTGTGCCTGGGCCTCAAATACATCACATGGGCCTCTCATATACATCACGTTGGGTCTCGCTAAAAGTCACGAACACATCACAGTGGGCCTCCTCATGTGGGCCATATATACGTCAGTGTGGGCCTCACCAAATGGGCCACAATTACATCATGATGGGCTTCACCCAATGGGCGTCATTCATCAAACGGATCTCATACAAGGGCCTCGAGTACATCACAATGGGCCTCTACCCATGGGCTCCAAATATATCATAACGTACCACAACATGTGGGTCGGGATTACATTCCAAGGGCCACATCCCATGGGTCTAATACACACCACAACGGGCCTCATCACATGGACCTATATACATGTCAAGTGGGCCTCGTACTTGGGCCTTATGTTCATCAAAGCGGGCCACATTTCATGGACCCTGAATACATTGCAATGGGTCATGCCCATGGGCCTCAGTACACAATAGGTGGGCCCCATCATACGGGCCTCAAATACACAACAGGTGGGCCCTGCACATTGGCCTAATACATATCACAATGGGCCTCAAAATATACATCATGATGGGCCTCATAGATAGGCCGCACCAAGGGGCCTTAGGTGGACTTGGACCACACCAAAATCATTTCAATGGTTGTAGATGTAACATGTGTATCACAGTACACTATCATTCAATGGGCACATAGCACTCTAATGATGATCAACACTGCCCAAACATTATCTATGTAAATCAGCACGGTCAAAACATTGGACAACACCATCCAAATATTGGACAGTACCGTCCAAACACGTCCAGCACATCTAAACATTGTCTAGCACCGTCCATCATAATCTGGACGGTGTCGATTATAGTAAATAAATCAAGGTGGGTCCCACCCCTCACGACCTGCCAAAGGAATGAATGGCGTGGATTAATACAGACATTCTAGTAGCCCACAGACAATGCTGACGTCAATTAGCAATGGGTCCACCATTCAAAATGAATGAACGATGTGGATGCAAAAATCCATACACCAATGAGGGCCCCATACGACAACTACAACAGCTAAATAGCTGGTTGCACCAGCCTCATCCAGATAAGTAGACGGTTAGGATACACCACACGTATCACATGGTACCACCGTCCGTGGATTGGACGGTGTGCTATAATACATACTTCATGGGACCACGGAGCTTGGTGACATCAATTTACCAGCTATATAGCAGGTGTGAGGTACACCATCCAATCTGTTCCCAGCAAGGGGTCCCACGTGGGGCCATCATAACATTTATTATCCATCCAATCTGTCCACACGGTCACAAGGACCTGGATGAAGTGAAAACAAATTTCATATTGACCCAGGGCAGAAGGGTTTCAACGACAGACGTTCAATTCCACATTGTGTCCTGTGATATGGGCCACCTGATCAATGGTCGATGGCATGGATAGAACACGTACATCACGGTGGGTCCCACCGTCCAGTGTTGTGGACGGTGCGGACACAACACATACACCGTGGTGGCTACACCGTCCACGGCCGTGGACGGTGTTTATAAAACACATACATCATTGTAGGTCCCATGTGGGGCCCACCGTAATGTTTATCTGCCATCCAATCCACTGGCAAGGCCACACGTGCCTGGATACAGAGGAAAAACAAATTTCGTTATGATTCAAGACTTCTGTGACAACCCAAATGGGTTTCAATGGCAGACATTCAATCCAATTGCTTCCGGTGATGTGGGCCACCTGAGCATGATATACGGCTGAGTTTTTGGGGACACCCCATACAAAAAGGGGGCCCATCAAATGCCCGGTGTTGATGTTCAGCACACAACATGGTGGAGCCCACGGCTAAGGCCGTGGGTCCCTGCCTTCTCGTTAATGTGCAGTAGAGGACGCTGCTGCTGCGTTGACGTCAGCAGCAGGCCTCCCTCATGCATATTATTTTTTTAAAATTTATTTTCAAATGCATTTTCATGTGGTTTTTACAATGCGGTGTTCACATCCGATAGATTCACTCCAGCCATTACATCCTACAGCCAATAACAGATCCAACAAGACCAACATTGAACATATTTAGGAGTATAAGACAATCAAGATAGATTTTAACGGTAAGAACTATTTTATATGCTATGGTCCGCCGGAACCTCGGATTCGCCCCTTTTTTTTTTGGCTCAACGCCTCAAATGAGCTAAGAATTAGAATGGGCGGCGTGGATTTGATCCTTGCATAAAGGTGGGACCTATAGAGATGGCCCACCCAAAACTCTCTTGCCCCTTTCTTTTTTTTTTTTTTTTTTTTTTTTTTTTTTTTTTTTTTTTGCCAACTCGTCAGATGTCAGTACACGCACTCTATGTTAACCACGCCTTGTCCAGCGTCCAGGGACGCTGGAAGGCATGGATATAACACAAACCTAGTGGGTCCCACACGGATGTGGCCCATATTTCATCAAGGTAGACCCCACATATGGGGACTACGGTTTGTGGGTCCCATGCGGATATGGCCCACTTGAGTTGAATCAATTTGATATGTGTGTTTTCCCATCATCCTAAGGATAGGGCCCATAAGGCTTGGATGGTCTGGATAAGGCATACATCAAGGTGGGGTCCATCCAAGTGGGCCACACATCACACAAAATGAGAAAGAGAGAGACAAAAGCACCCACCTTTGATCTTCTTGGACCTTTTCTTCCATCAATGCATGCTAGAGATCCAATGGATGCACTTCAATAGTTGAGATCGACTTAGGACGGTGGAGATGGGAGATAGGAAGGCGGGCCACACTTGCTCTCCATGGAAGCCATGAACGTTGGGGGCTTGGATTGCTTGGGAGGATGAGAGAGAGAGAGAGAGAGAGAGAGAGAGAGAGAGAGAGAGAGAGAGAGAGAGAGAGAGAGAGATGATGGGAGAGAGGAATGGTGAGTGAGTGATGGGTGATGGGGAGAGTTGACTTTAGGGTACTTGGTTGTAAGAGAGTTATGGGTTACTTGTACTTGGAGATGGAGTGGTTATACTTGACATGTGAAGTGATGGATGAGATTGATTGATGTGACATTTCGTAGAGATTCCCTTGATATTTGTAACGCGCGGTGTTTTCTTCGAACTGAACGCGAGCCCACATCTCCTGGCCTGGGTATCGCCTCGGCGCACGAGACGCCGCATCGGAACCGCGGCGACGGCGCGATCACACTAGTACAAGTCTTAAGTTGAGCAGACTTAGACTGACAGGATTCGTCTCAGGATCGCGCGCAGATGCCGGTTACATATCGCAAGTCACCGAAATTTGATCGGGATGACCGTGGAAGCCTATGGAACAGTACGAACTAAGATACGGGTCTTACACTACCCTCCTTAAAGAAAATCTCGTCCTCGAGATTCAGTAATGTTTATACTAGATGACATTATTATAAGTAATAAAATCGTCCAGATTGTGTGCTTATCTATCGTCTGTAGAAATGCAGAATCACATCCAGTATTCTTGACAAGATACATCTAAATCTACTACAACTCTTAAGTCTCTAGACCAACCAAGTGTCTAATGTACATGGTTCCCTAAAATTTTAGATCTCTTCTCGGTACTCTCTAAAACCATGGATATATTCCAATGCTAGCTACGTCAAATGTTTTATTATTATTATTATTATTATTATTATTATTATTATTATTATTATTATCATTTGTTAGGTTTACAGGTTCACTTAGGTAACAACTAATAATCATATTACCTCTTTTCGTATTTCTTCTTACTTTTAACAATAGTTTATAGCCACCCATAGTAGAATATAACAAGTAAATTTTTATTTTTTTAAAACTATACACTTTGATTACTTTGTACACTACTTGAGAGTTTCTGGGCCAAGGCTTTTACATGGAAGATTGAGTTTGACATTTTCTAAATTTATCCAGATTCTCAAATCTGGTCCCGTTATGCTCAGTCTAGGGTTGAGAATTTATTCAAAACTCTATAATTCCACCTCTAGTTAATTCTAGGTGTTGGATTTTAGAAGAAATATTGTCTCTAACTAAAGAGACACATTGGGAGAGTTTAGATTGTGAGTCGTAGTACAATTTCTTAAGTTTAGGGATTGTTTATGTTAGATGAAATGTACCATATGGTGGTATAGATTTTCCTACAATGCCTAAGTTCGTTTCACTTGACGAGTGTTGCGAAGATGTTATTTCTAACAAATTCAAATCCTAGATTCCTAAAAATGTTCCCTAAACATCAAGTTCAAGGAATGTTTTTGTCAGACCTTAAATATATCATAGTTGGGATTGATTTCCCTTGGTGCCTAAGTAGTTTCCATGTTCAGAACTATTCTAGTAATTCACATGGAGTTCAAAGTTCTCGTCCTAAATTTTCAAATGACTCATCCTAAAATTTTAAAGGAGATCAAGGTTTCAACTTTCCATGGAATTTATCATAAATCCGAACGACATTTCTATAAATTTTTGTAAGGGGCCCTGGTGTTTAGTTTCTAAGTTCAAACAAGTAATAGTTCATAATGGGAATCTAAATTCAATTTCTACGTTCAAACAACTAAACTTGAACTTTCCTATGGGGCCTAAAGTTTTGTGTCTCTATGTTCACAATTTTCATAATTCCTAAGTAATTCCAATCAAGTTTGAATGGCTATCCTAATGATTTCAAGGGAACTTAAATTTAATTTCTAAGTTTAAATAACTAAACTTGAAATTTCCTATGGGGCCTAAAGTTTTGTCTTTAATTTCACAATTTTCCTAATTCTAATGGAATTCCACATACATCCAAATGGTTAAATAATTTCAAATGGGACCAAAGTTTAAGTCTCTACATTCTCAAAATTTCCCTAAGTCTAGGGGAGATTCACCTAAGTCCCAGCACCTAATTCCAACATCTTAACTTAAGACATTTAAGTTTGGCATGAGATTGTTTCCTAAAGGCAAGGCTTGTCTAAACTCTCTCTTTGATACCATCTTGTAACACCCTGGTTCTCGAAACCTAAGGATAGTCACTCCTCATTGAGTACCCGAGTATTACGCTATGAAGTATACAACTTTACATCTGATCACTAGAAAATTTCATGACATAAAACCAGACAACTATCATGTGAACTAGAATATCAAGGGTAATAACGAGGAAGTTTAATACATGTAAATGGAAGCAAAAATTAAATCCCACATTAGAGAATTATTATTACAATTTAAGCAAAATACAAAATTTGAAGTATAAAAACAAGTAAATCCTAGACCTCCAATGGCTCAACAACATTCACATATGTAACATCCCGAAAATCGGGAGTCGAGCATAAACTCAACACCCGAGTTCCAGAACATCACTTATACTACAAAATGAATGATGATTGAATGTTGACTGTATTCGTGCATTGAACATGAGTGAGATTAAGCCAAAACAACATATCATACTCCAGAGACAGTTAAATTGGAAGCGAAAGACTGTGATAGACATATTAAATATAAAAACTGTGGTAAGTCTCCAGAGTGTGATAAAGTTACCAGGTTAAATAATTACAAGTACAATTCTAAAATTTACCAAATGTGAGGAAGTGTAGTGTCTTCTATCCCAAGTACCATAGCCCCGTCAATACATTACCAGGTCTTCATAAACCTGTTAGAGGGTTATATGTAGGAGAACTCCTCCTCAACATTATAGTAGTAGTCCGACTCTGCTTCACAAGCATCGCCATCATCTGAAACTCAACAAATCTAGTTGGTGTTGTAAACACCATCCCATAATGTGGGAGTGAGTGATCAACTCAGTGGAATAATAAAGCATAGGTTAACATGTTATCAATACAGTCAAGCAGTAATGATAAAGCCGTAAAATCAAACACTCCTAACTACCCTTATTAATGCAAGTATGAATGCAGTCATGATGTATGCCCTCACCACACCCTCCCTCGTATGATACCATCTTACATTCGAGGCATGCTTTCATCCCTCAGTGCTCCACATCTTTCAGGCACATGCAATGCATGATGAGCATGATTACCGAGTATTTATTAGTCCATTTCAAACAGCAGGATTGGGAAACTAAGGTACCTCCCTTGTATCATTCCCAAACATGATCCATTCTAGGGTTGTCAGTCCTAGTTAATCTCAGACGATGGTGTGTTTTCTAGGTCACTGCAAAGGCTGCCAGGGTTGTTACGCACAAAGGTTACACCACTCCCCCATCACCTCTTTAACGATTCATCACTATACAAAAACAGGCTTAGTTCATACTCTATACACCGCGGCAAAAATCTAAGGCTCACCGCAATTTCGAGTATGCTCGAGGTCACTACAAAGGGCTGTCAGTTGCTCGCATTCGTTGCACCACTCCCCTATCACCTTATCAATGTAGGCCGACAGCACGAATATAGTGTCCCATACCACCATAATCGGCTCACGAGTCTGGTTGCTCACTGGTCACTACGGGGAGGCACGTGGCCCCAGCGTAGGCCGACAGCTCGACCACGGTATCCCATACCACCATGCCCTGCTCATGAGTCTTAGCGGATCAAGGTATCATGGTTAAAAGGGATTTCACTGGTAAGTTTGGTACCTTAGGTTCAAGCAGTGACGTCCAAACATGGTGAACATACATTAGACAGATCAGGTTACTTGACGAGCTCGGCTACCTCGAGCGCACAACAAGTTGAACGACATGAAGTGCATAAGCACTTCGCGTAGCTAACCACTATCGCCAACTGAAGTACGACTCGAGTTCATCGAACACATCTCATGTGGCAAATGAATCATAGCCATGAATTCAATTCTGGTACCGATTGTCTGGACTATAATGATAGCCCCAAACACAATCAATTGCAGATAGATAAAGCAGTAGTGGATTAAGATTCAAATCATATAATCAAAGTCTGGTATTATCCGTTTAGGGTTGCCAGGGCTGTTACACACATTCGTTACACCACTCCCCCATCACCCATGACGGATCATACAACATAAACATGAATTTAAACATACGCCTTACATAAATAAAATCATACAATCAGTTGAGCATGTTAACAAGCATATCATAAAGCATATTATAATGCATGTTATAAAGCATGTTATGAAGCACTATTTAAACAGGAATACAAACACATATATTTCATAAATAAGTGGTTAAAGTGAACAACCCACATGGGGAAAATCATACATGTTTCTAAGGTAGTTGAGAATCCCATCTCAACACCTACCTAAGGCATCATCATCCACACACTTACTCTCACAAGCATTTTCACAAACACTTAGAGTACACTATTACAACATACATAGTGTATAATAGTAAAACATGTATTAGGGTGAGTCCTTTCTCCAAGCAAGTATTTTATGCATATATAATATACTCATACAGTAAATAATCATGGCAAACACATCTCCAAAATTTATACTTATACGGTACTTTCTAGAATACATAATTTCTACATACATAGTGTATATTAGCAAATCATGTATTATGGCAAGTCCTTTCGCCAACTAAGTATTTTATCCATATATATTATATTAATACAACAAATAATCATGGCAAACACATTTCCAAAATTTGTACATATACGGTACTTTCTAGAATTCCCTAGAGTATGTAAAATTTCATATTCTTCATCTTTAATCGAAACGGAAAACAGACAGCACTTTGTACATGTGCAATTGCATGCAGATCATGAATCTATCATTATCTGACATTGAAAGCGTTGAAAACCATAACCTATACACCTAAAGTCCGCACCTTTTATCGTAGAATCGAAACGGAGTCGATAGAATTGCTAAGTTTCTGAATACGGCAGTTTGGTAACCTATAGAATGAAATAGGTTAGCTATTTCATAACCTACAACCTATACAACCCCAAAACAGATTAGGGTTAGGGTTTCTTACCTAGAAACGGAGCTGGAAGCGCCGGGAAAGCGGTTAGAACGGAGTGGTGGAGCTCGTGGAGCGGCAGGGAAATATGTCAGGGAGATTCTCCCACATCTCCCACACTTTCTCTCTTTTCTCTCTTCTCTCTCTAGGGTTTCTCTCAAATTCGTATGACTGCAATAAGAGAGGGTTTAAGGTCCTTATATAGTCTAAAAACTCACCGAAATAGACTCCAGGTCAAAGTATACTTAGGTTATAACCAAAGTGGACCTGTTTCAGCTCAACGGAGGACTTCTGGCGGGCCTCCTTGAGCCAAAGGTCGGACTTAAGCTCACAAACTATGGATCTAGGTTCTATTAAGTTTTTGTTCCAATAGGGTTCTCAAATCACGCATGGTGGACCAATTTCAGTTCAACGGTCAGCGGATCTCGATCAGAGATTCTGAGTACATGGATATGTGTATGAAATTTCTCCTGATCCGAGGGTGTAATTTGGTCTGATTTTGACGGTCTGGTTGTTTAAAACTGATCCGCAAGCGAGAGATGCCAGATTACTATTTGAGATATTTTATTTGGAATTAATTTCACATTTCTCACACTCTTCACTCCAAGCTCAAGCGAATAGCGCTGGGACACTGTCTGGATTTGATTTTCGAGATGGTTGTCAAGCCCAGCGAGGCGGTCCTAAGTCCTTAACCTCGTATTATTCAGACTCCCGATGTGCGGTCCAGACCTGATACAGAGTTTCAATGTGCTCCCGAGAGCAGACGAGTAATGAGTTTGATCTTAGATTTTAGGGTAACCTAGCGTCACTGATTCTACAAGTTTTGGGTCTTGCAAATCATATTTAAAGCGATTCAAATGGATTTCGTAGCTAATCTTGTTTAGCACTTAGTTACTTTGTCAAATTTCTAAAGGATTTAATCCTGTAAGATTTCTGTTTGAGGTGGTACTTAGTCCTTTGTAGTTTGTATATAAAGTGATCCAAGTTATACTACTTAGCTAGTTTAAGATAGTGTCTAGGGTGAAAGTACTTAGAAAAATTAAAAGATCAAGGTGGTAAAGGGTGGGATTTGTGAAGGAAATGGTTTTAAAAAGGGATTTGAGGCTTTAATTGAGTGTTTGAGAAGTTAAACCGGTATTAGGATTGACCCGTCGCCTAAGGACGTCTAATTCCAAGTTGGAAAAAATCCGGGTTGTTACAATCTACCCCCCTTAAAACAAAATTTCGTCCCCGAAATTACCTAAGGGTAATAAGGAAAGATTTAATTATTTCTTTGCCTAAGCTTTATTGATTTCATGTTTCTACGCGTGGTAGGGTATATACTAGCCTGGTTCATTTTAGTCTACCCCCCTTAAAACTTATTTCTTTATCCATTTCTCGTACCTTGATGGTTTGCTACAATTTATTTCTTTACTTATTTGGAGTCTTGACGACAATTCCCAACAATTTAGATAAGATAGCTGTTTTTAATGTTTGACCAACACGGAGAGACGGTTATAGTGGGCTTGATCCCGATACATTGATCATCTACCGGGCCAGGGTAAAAAGCTCATCGTATCCCTTCCGAATCCTGGTGGATCCTGGTCGTCTACTCGTCAGCAGAGAGTCCATTGGCAGTCACCCAGGATTGAGAATTGGGTCAAGCCGCGAATGTTTCGCAGTTGTATATTTCAGTAACTCCGTAGTCCGATCACTCTAGACACGTAGGGAATGTCCATCATTGAAAGGTTCAAATTGTCTATTTCTAAGGTTGCCCTTTAGGTCTTATTCTAAGAGAGTCCTCGTTATTATCTATGTCTAAGGAAATGGTGAATCAAATCTTACTAGATCATCCTAAAGCGGTTTCTCATAGTAGAACTTGCTAGGGCTTCTATAATGTTCGTATTCAACGAGCACAATTTCGATCCTGGGCCAGTGGGGTAGGGTCTACCACGCTTCCGCTGCGCCACCCAGATCAAAGAGGTGTATTGATTTGACCTAGCAACATTTATCGGTCTCTGGCATTCTCTAATGTAACTGGTAGTCTAGTCTTAATTTAGAAGTAGTGGAAATCCATAGGTGTAGTCCAAAGTCCACGCTCCTACGCTAGGTGATTTTATACCATGTCTAATACAAGAAATTGTTTATCGCCTAAGGTCAAACGTTGTCTAACTAGAATTGAGTTGTCTGTACTTGACGCTTAAGCATTTCACATATGTTCATTCCAACTAAGAGGGTCCTAAGGTTCACATTATAAATTTGTTGGATTTCCTATACGGTCAGGTCTGTCGAAATCTAGGAGCACCCTTCTAGGTCCAAAACTCTAAGGGCCTATTTGTTAAACCACTATTTACTCTAAAAGCTTAAACTGTCAGAGTGTGTTGGATTAATGTATATCAAGGGACTTTATCACTTCAACAATATTTGGCCGGTGGTCTTAAGTTGTATTAAATGGGATTGTATTGCTAATCCTACCTCGGAATTGAGAGTGACATGGTTAGTAGGAGGGTGGGTGAGGATTAAAATTAATGGTATAAGCTGTGGAAAATAAGCCTTGTGTTGGAAGGTGTGAGATGGGATTTCCAAATCCCATGATGATGAATTTTTATGTGTAATTTGAAAGGAAATCTCGGAGTTTACGTTTAATTACATGCATTCCAAACATGGCATTAGAAAACATGGGATACAACCAATTTAGGGGCCATACCTTACACATACATGTATTATTACTTTTATAATTCCATTCACCTAATCTCACTTAATGCGGTTGGCCGAATGGGCCC
Organism: Magnolia changhungtana; assembly: GCA_030180095.1. Classification (NCBI taxonomy): domain Eukaryota; kingdom Viridiplantae; phylum Streptophyta; class Magnoliopsida; order Magnoliales; family Magnoliaceae; genus Magnolia; species Magnolia changhungtana. The sequence continues at coordinate 6,051,602 of JASAUF010000303.1, forward strand.
TAAACGTCCTCAAACATAAAAAACATTCTACCAACAACTACACCCATCAACATAAAATCATAAACACCCTAAGACGGTAACCCATGCAAGCTATAAGACAACAGTATGGATGGCTAGACATCTAAGAAAATGGCCGCCACGAACTCGAAGAAGGCCAAGGGAAATGAAGAAATGAGAGAGACAGGGCTGGAGCTTCTAGTTCTCCACGAATTGGAGCCTCAATAGGGGTTGTAGAGGTCCAAGTGACAGGGAATGAAGAAGGTAAAAGGGAGAAATGGGATAGGTTAGAAGGCTACACAATTTTGAGTCATAAATGGGGCATGTAAGAGCCCAAATGAGAGAGAACGGAGAGGTTGGACATTGGCTATGAGAGAAAACGGTGATGATGTGCATATTTGGCCAGGGAATGACTAAATGGGTGGATGGAAGGGAGATTTGAACGAGAAAATAGCAACTTGGAAAAGAAAAGAGAGCTTTGGGGGGGGGGTGATTTGTGAATGAAGTATGCTTTTGGGAAGGTGAAAATGGACGGGAGGCATACTGGGGGGTTTCTAATGCCCCCAAACCCAATCGGCCCGACCGGCAGGCCCGTCCGAGCCCGAAACCCAGCGAGGCCTCGCCAACCAATGGTCCAGATGGCGAGGGGGCCCCCATGGGCGAGTCCACCATGCCCCCTAGGCTCCAAAAAAGTATGGGGCCCACCCTGGTTCCCTCCGAAAGTGCTCCGTTTGGCCCCCGACTCCATTTTGAGCCATATCGGGGCCAAAATGTAAACTAGAATGATTTTATATGACATGTAGCATATTATTTTAGGGTAGAAGGCGCTAATCTATCCAACTAACCCATTTATTTCATGAGATTCTATAGTTTGAATGGTTAAAAGTCCAATTTCTACATATATTTACTATTTATAGTAAAATTTTGTTCAAGTATTATTCTTCATCATTTACATGTTAGGATTTATGTCTAGTATGAAAGGACTTAAAAAAAAGATTGAAGAATGAGGTGGTGAAAGGAGAGAATTTGAAGGAATTGGATAAAAGAGGTTTTGGGCTTTGAGATGAAGTGTATGGTATTGTGGTTGACCCATAACCCAAGGCCATTCGTTTCTAGGGAATGACTCAAACCCGTTGACTGACGGCTTAGAAGTGATTCGGGATCGTTTCGCGTGATCACGGGTGTGTACGGGCCTAATCTCAGTGGTCGATTTCGGTCGATTTCACCGTTCGGTGAATTTGGAAAATCCTAAGTCGGTTTCTACGTTCCGTCGCTCCCTCCTAAGTCAGAGTGCATCAGAGTGCATCGTGGAAACATAACCCAGGTCTGGTTTAATCCAAATTATGCTCTAATACCATCTGTAACATCCCGAAAATCGGGGGTCGAGCATAAACTCAACACCCGAGTTCCAGAACATCACTTATGCAACAAAATGAATGATGATTGAATGTTGACTATATTCGTGCATTGAACATGAGTGAGATTAAGCCAAAACATCATATCATACTCCAGAGACAGTTAAATTGCAAGCGGAAGACTGTGATAGACATATTAAATATAAAAACTGTGGTGAGTCTCCAGAGTGTGATAAAGTTACCAGGTTAAATAATTACAAGTACAATTCTAAAATTTACCAAATGTGAGGAAGTGTAATGTCTTCTATCCCAAGTACCATAACCCCGTTAATACATTACCAGGTCTTCATAGGCCTGTCAGAGGGTTATATGTAGGAGAACTCCTCCTCAACATCATAGTAGTAGTCCGGCTCTGCTTCACAAGCATCGCCATCATCTGAAACTCAACAAATCTAGTTGATGTTGCAAACACCATCCCGTAATGTGGGAGTGAGTGATGAACTTAGTGGAACAATAAAGTATAGGTTAACATGTTATCAATGCAGTCAAGTAGTAATGATAAAGCCGTAAAATCAAACACTCCTAACTACTCTTATTAATGCAAGTATGAATGCAGTCATGATGTATGCCCTCACTACACCCTCTCTCGTGCGACACTATCTTACGTTCGCGGCATGCTTTCATCCCTCAGTGCTTCACATCTTCCAGGCACATGCAATGCATGATGAGCATGATTACCAAGTATTTATTAGTCCATTTCAAACAGCAGGATTGAGAAACTAAGGTACCTCCCTTGTATCATTCCCAAACATGATCCATTCTAGGGTCGTCAGTCCTAGTTAATCTCAGACGATGGTGTATTTTTTAGGTCACTGCAAAGGCTGTCAGGGCTGTTACGCACAAAGGTTACACCACTCCCCCACCACCTCTTTAACGATTCATCACTATACAAAAACATGCTTAGTTCATACTCTATACACCGCGGAAAAACTCTAAGGCTCACCGCAATTTCAGAGTATGCTCGAGGTCACTACAAAGGGCTGTCAGGGCTGTTGCTCGCATTCATTGCACCACTCACCCATCACCTTATCAATGTAGGCCGACAGCACGAATATAGTGTCCCATACCACCATAATCGGCTCACGAGTCTGGTTGCTCACTGGTCACTACGGGGAGGCATGTGGCCCCAGCGTAGGCCGACAGCTCGACCACGGTGTCCCATACCACCATGCCCGGCTCATGAGTCTTAGCGGATCGAGGTACCATGGTTAAAAGGGATTTCACTGGTAAGTTTGGTACCCTAGGTTCAAGCAGTAGCGTCCAAACATGGTGAACATATATTAGACAGATCGGGTTACTTGACGAGCTCGGCTAGCTCGAGCGCACAATAAGTTGAACGACATGAAGTGCATAAGCACTTCGCGTGGCCAACCACTATCGCCAACCGAAGTACGACTCGAGTTCGTCGAACACATCTCACGTGGCAAATGAATCACAGCCACGAATTCAATTCTGGTACCGATTGTCTGGACTATAATCATAGCCCCAAACACAATCAATTGCAGATAGATAAAGCAGTAGTGGATCAAGATTCAAATCATACAATCAAAGTCTGGTATTATCCGTTTAGGGCTGCCAGGGCTATTACACGCATTCGTTACACCACTCCCCCATCACCCATGACGGATCATACAACATAAACATGAATTTAAACATACGCCTTACATAAATAAAATCATACAATCAGTTGAGCATGTTAACAAGCATATCATAAAGCATATTATAAAGCATGTTATAAAGCATGTTATGAAGCACTATTTAAACAGGAATACAAACACATATATTTCATAAATAAGTGGTTAAAGTGAACAACCCACATGGGGAAAATCATACATGTTTCTAAGGCAGTTGAGAATCCCATCTCAACACCTACCTAAGGCACCATCATCCACACACTTACTCTCACAAGCATTTTCACAAACACTTAGTGTACACTCTTACAACATACATAGTGTATAATAGTAAAATATATATTAGGGTGAGTCCTTTCTCCAAGCAAGTATTTTATGCATATATAATATACTCATACAGCAAATAATCATGGCAAACACATCTCCAAAATTTATACTTATATGGTACTTTCTAGAATACATAATTTCTACATACATAGTGTATATTAGCAAATCATGTATTATGGCGAGTCCTTTCGCCAACTAAGTATTTTATCCATATATATTATATTAATACAACAAATAATCATGGCAAACACATTTCCAAAATTTGTACATATACGGTACTTTCTAGAATTCCCTAGAGTATGTAAAATTTCATATTCTTCATCTTTAATCGAAACGGAAAACGACAAAGACACTTTGTACATGTGCAATTGCATGCAGATCATGAATCTATCATTATCTGACATTGAAAGCATTGAAAACCATAACCTATACACCTAAAGTCCGCACCTTTTATCGTAAAATTGAAACGGAGTCGATAGAATTGCTAAGTTTCTGAATACAGCAGTTTGGTAACCTATAGAATGAATTAGGTTAGCTATTTCATAACCTACAACCTATACAACTCCAAAACAGATTAGGGTTAGGGTTTCTTACCTAGAAACGGATCTGGAAGCGCCGGAAAGCGATTAGAACGGAGTGGTGGAGCTCGTGGAGCGGCAGGGAAACATGTCAGGGAGATTCTCCCACATCTCCCACACTTTCTCTCTTTTCTCTCTTCTCTCTCTGGGTTTCTCTCAAATTCGTATGACTGCAATGAGAGAGGGTTTAAGGTCCTTATATAGTCTAAAAACTCACCGAAATAGACTCCAGGTCAAAGTATACTTAGGTTATAACCAAAGCGGACCTGTTTCAGCTCAACGGAGGGCTTTTGGCGGGGCCTCCTTGAGCCAAAGGTCAGACTTAAGCTCATAAACTATGGATCTAGGTTCTATTAAGTTTTTGTTCCAGTAGGGTTCTCAAATCACGCATGGCGGACCAATTTCAGTTCAACGGTCAGCGGATCTCGATCGGAGATTCTGAGTACATGGATATGTGTATGAAATTTCTCCTGATCCGAGGGTGTAATTTGGTCTGATTCTGACGGTCTGGTTGATTAAAACTGATCCGCAAGCGAGAGATGCCAGATTACTATTTGAGATATTTTATTTGGAATTAATTTCACATTTCTCACACTCTTCACTCCGAGCTCAAGCGAATAGCGCTGGGACATTGTCTGGATTTGATTTCTGAGATGGTTGTCAAGCCCAACGAGGCGGTCCTAAGTCCTTAACCTCGTATTATTCGGACTCCTGATGTGCGGTCCAGACCTGATATGGAGTTTCAATGTGCTCCCGAGAGCAGACGGGTAATGAGTTTGATCCTAGATTTTAGGGTAACCTAGCGTCACTGATTTTACAAGTTTTGGGTCTTGCAGATCGTATTTAAAGCGATTCAAACGGATTTCGTAACTAATCTAGTTTATCACTTAGTTACTTTATCAAATTTCTAAAGGATTTAATCCTGTAAGATTTCTGTCTGAGGTGGTACTTAGTCCTTTGTAGTTTGTATATAAAGTGATCCAAGTTATACTACTTAGCTAGTTTAAGATAGTGTCTAGGGTGAAAGTACTTAGAAAAATTGAAAGATCAAGGTGGTGAAGGGTGGGATTTGTGAAGGAAATGGTTTTGAAAAGGGATTTGAGGCTTTAATTGAGTGTTTGAGAAGTTAAACCGGTGTTAGGATTGACCCGTCGCCTAAGGACGTCTAATTCCAGGTTGGAAAAAATTCGGACTGTTACAACATAGAACTCTTCCTCGCCAAACTCCACTCAGCCATCCCTGGAAACCCATTGTAGAGGTCTCCACCTGTCCACATTCCTGCATCTATTTGGTGCAACTACACGATTGGGTGAGTGAAAACTCAGTGAAAATTTCTTGCAAGGATTCATGCAATCATATCATTCCAAAATAGTTTAAATCAACATATTCAAATTACAAGGAGACTAATCATGAAATTACGAATGAATGTATAGGTATATGAATGTATGTTCAAGTCATGAATCTAGGGATGCACATCTAGCTGTCAAAAGAAAAGGTCGCCCAAGGAGAACTAGTTACCTGGAAAAATACTCAAAGGTACACCCAAGGAGAACTAGTCGCCCAGAAAAGACCATGCAGACCGCCCATGATAGATTATCTACTTGAAAAAAACCATATAAGTGAGTACGCCCAAGGATATCCAACCTCTTGGAAAAATACATGGGGTACACCCGAGAAGGTTCTAAAATCCTGGAAAAGCCTCATGTAAAGAAAGCGCCCAAAGTGGCACAAATGCACATACTTTGTGAGTTTAACTGAAGTGCTGGAACTTTTAGTAAATCGAACAGAGTATGGCTTACATCGAGTACTCAAAAAAGCTCGTGTCATGCATGGATGTCATGCACCATGATACTCATGTACACTCTATATGATTAACAAGGTTGCTTTTATAGACATTGCCAATGGTCACAAGATATTAAACATCCAAGCATGATTTCAATCATAGATTCATTTAAAATTTTCTTGGTCCAAATGAGGGCCCATAAACATGACATTTCAAGCATACTAAATTAGTGACAGATTTATTCTACTTCATAAGAAAGGTGATGTTCCACACCTAGCATTCGTTGTACAACTTATGAGATAAAAGGAATGGAAGCATCATATAACTCTTTTCTACTACAATAAAGCTATGTCCAAAATTGGGCAATTGCTAGGATAGCATAGAGAATGCAAAACTAAACCAAATTACATAATTATGAATTGTAGGGCTAGAGTAGTAGGAGTTAATATAATATCCCACATTCATCAATTCCAAATATAAATCTAAATTACTAAGTTACAATTTAGTAACATTCTAATACTATATTAGGTTCAATTTATGACCAATCTAATATATACAAGGGGTTAATCGAGCAACTCACCATTAGAATAGAAGCAATATATCTAACCTCTTAGTGCAACTAATAGAAGTACACATGTACATAAGCAATTTCAAATGGGGCATAATGAGCATAATAAAATTCTTATAAGATGGAATACAACATTAAGATTCAAGATAGTCCTACATGATTGTCGATATCAATTTAAGATTTAAGGAAGCAACATTAGCATTTGCACAATTATACGGTCTTCATACTTTTAAGCTTAAGCTATTTTAAAATTTAATAAATTGATGAAGCCATGTGGGATATCCCTCACCTTGATTGAATGAGGCGAGTCTATGAGCTCCTGGTTTGAGATTGATTGAAGGAAAGTGTCTTCCAAGTATATCAGTTACAAACAGTACCTGTAGGAGGTATCATAAGTTTCTAATGAGTCACGACCAAGTTGACTCGGTTGAGGGTTCTCAAGCATCGACTAGTTGAGTTTTCTTTAAGAGTTTATCTAATAATTGGGTTCGATCAAATATTCATTGAACCATATGTTCCTGAACTCACCTATAATTGGTTGGAGTTTTCTTGTTTTAGATGAAAAACTGACCGAGTCAACTCGTAAGTGAGGGTAGAGTTGACTCAGTTAGTTAAAATAGTTGGGTCAGCCCCAAAGTGGGCAGATCTTAGTTGCCTCGAGTTGGGATTTAGGTTGACTGGGAAAACTTGTATCCCAGGTCCCACTGAGTTGGAACATCTGATTCAAAATCGGTCCCAAGTCACTGACTCACTGACAACTTGACCTGGACTATGCCCACAACTCACTTCATCAAGAGTTATAGAACTCAAGTTGGATGAGGTTTGCCTGATCCAAGTCATCCTGGTCAGGGGACTCATTCATAGGCTCTATTTGAGTCCGCTCTTTCAACATCTCCTGAGTATGGTTTGATATGGGTTACAAATGAGCTAGGTGTAAGGTAATGACAAGGGTGGATTCGATTTCCATACCTAAACTGGAGCTGGTGAGGTGAGTCAATGAGTGCACTGGTTTACCCGACTCACTGCACCATCCTGCTCTGCCAAAATAGACCCGACAACAAATGGAGTGGAAGGATTTCTACCTCTTCAAAATCACTCACGAATCAGGAGTAAAACGGGCCAGAAACTGGTTCTGACACCCCTTCTATAGAGCCGATTGGAGTTACTGAGTTGGACAACAACTGGAAATCTGTTCCAGCGGCTGCACTCTCACATTCTCTTCTTCTGCCTCTCTTTCTATCTTCTCTCAACTCACCTTCTCTTTCTATTTCCTCCTTAGAAAACGAGCGACCCATCTGAGTCGGGTTGCAACACAGCCCGCAACTCGCCCCAGTGGCGCTTAATCTCTCTCCATCTCCTTGTTTTACTATTTCCTTTCTCCTTACCTTGGGATTCGCCCTAACACGCGGCTACTTATAGCCTTTCCTTTCCTAGATATTTTCTTGGCTAATTACTGGGATTAACATATCGTTAGCAGGAGAAGGATCGAGAAACCCATCGAAAGGTTCTCCGATTCGGCCGAACAGTTGCTCACATTGATACGGTCATCCTGAATGAGTTTCTGGTGTGGTGGGCTGCACGTTAGATGTCTCGGATTAGTGAAAAGACCCACCCATCAAGACCCGATTATGGCAGTCTGTTCGAAGAAGAAGACCCGACGATCATGGCATTTTCGCCATGACCGGTTGATCCATTGATTAGGGTTGTTTGAACGGTCCTGATATCCTTCTTAGGGCATGTGGGGTCCATCACACGGTGGATAGAAGTTTGAAGATTAGTTGAGTTTATCCACATCGGGACTTCTTGCGCCGATCCATTTTCTCATCAATTTCTCCTGATTTTCTCGTCTATTTACGAGATTTCCAAAGAGCCCTAGATTTCTATGTCCTAGATTTCTCGTGGAAACTTCTGGAGAATAAGAAATGGCTGGGATGAATAGTTTCCTAGAATGGAAAGATTCTTTTCGCTCCTAGATAAAGGTGAATACATTTCTACAAATAGCAGGGGTGACGAGGATTCCCTCGCACGCATGGCAGTCGTCCAGTGGTCTCCAACGGCTGGATTTGCCAGCCAAGCAAATGACTTGGATTTCTCTCCCTGTCAACATCTTCCCCTTTGAAATGCTTGATCAGTCGCTGACCGAGCTTGGACATGTGACTTCCGATCGTGGATCTAACCATGGTTAGGGTTGGTGGGACCCACTAATCATGATGGACAGTTTGGATTTTTCTTTTGGATTCGGGTGGATGGTCATTTGCTTCATCAAATGGACGACCTAGTTTGAATGCTTGACGGGCGGGAGGATTTTTTTTTAATTCGTTGGAGCTTTGTCTTTTTTATTTTTTATCGGGTTAACATTCATTTGACCCAATACTTAGGTGTGGTGCATGGCGTGTGTATGTTATTTGTACACACGTATCGATCAGACGTGGGGTCCACGCAATGATCTGAGCTGATCCACACCGACCATTTGTCTTAGAAGGTCCACTAATGGCCGTTGACCAAGTATCATACAAATTCACCACTCAGATGGTCATATAAATCAAAATTCCTGGTTTGAGGGCCTATTAATGTAATTTTAAGGGGAGGTTGTTTATGTAGTTTGGTATTCAAAGGTTCTTAGGGTCCTATTTTAAGGTAGATGATGTGAGTAAGAGGGTCACACTACATGATTATAAATTTATTACGACTTACTATAGAATTTGTGGTCATTTTTGTCTAGATTTGTCAATCTTCATAACATTGATGGTCAGGTAGTTTCTAAACCTAATCTAAAATGATTTTAGGGGTTCAATATTAATGATGGGTGGTTTGACTTGTCTACCAAGGTGATTGAAATCTCAAAATAAGTTTCTTTAGGGATGTGATGGTCCGTCTTAATATCAATTAGTGGATGGTTAATCCTAATTGCAAGTTGGCGTCTAAGATTTAAATACAAGTCGTTATACGCTTAAATACTTCCTACGGTTTAATGGTAACACTCGAGTACTCAAAGTATGGGGTGTTACATTATCGAAAACACTTCGATGACATCAAAGGGGTTTGAATCCAAAAGTCGCGCCTTTTCTCTCTTTTACACTGCGTAAGTCTTTGTGTCATTGAACCATCCTTTGATGTAATCAAGTGAAACTTTGATCCATCGAATAGGTCTTCGAGTCATCGAGAATGTGTCTAAAATAGTCCAACAAGTTGCTTCAATTTCTTCAATAAATTCGATGCCATCGAGCACATTCCTTCGAATCATCGAACATGTCTTCAATTGATCGAGAAAAGCACCCAATATGTCCAGCAACCAACTCGATTTTTCCTCATAAATTCGATGTCATCGACTAGTGTTTGATGTCATCGAACGGATATTCGATGTCATCGAATGGTTCTCGATGGCACAATCTTTGTGATTTTTGCGCTTGTTCTTTCGACTTCCTTCCTTCTCCACTTGGTTTTCTTGTATCTTGGAGTCTTAAAATCTTCAATCTTGGTCTCCAAAGATCCCTTCTTTGCTTTGGCAATTCTTGAGCACTACACATCAATGATTTTGGATTTGAACTCCGCAACTTCACAAGCACCAACAATGGTGCAAGTTTGACGGTGAAGACAATCTACCGTTCATGGCATCTTTGAATCCATGGCTCCTTTCTTAATCTTCTTTCTTCTAGATGATTTGGATCAATCCCTGGGAGCTTTTGGAAGCTTAGATTTTCTTAATGGGTTGGAAGGAAGAAGAGTTTGGCTAGGTTTTCTCGTGTTGGTGCAGGAAGAAGAGAAGAAGGCGCAGATGTTTGATCTTCTCCTTCTTTTATATCAAAACCTAGCTCAACTAAATTTTTTGGATGGACTATGAATGGCCATGATTTAATCACGGTGTCTGGTTTCTAGAAACAACTAATGGAAATGAGGTTTTGACATCGCTTTTCTATGGGAAACCCTAGCCCATTTGTTGCGAATGAAGGGATAGGATTACTCTGCATCCTACAGTTGAGATGAAGGAGGAGAGAAGCACACGAACTGGCAGACTAGTGGGAAACGGGACTTGGTTTCTGTTTTCATAATAGTGTCACATGCGCACCTGCTTTCATTGGAAATTGTGTGCATGCACACATGTTTCAACATGTGGGAGGGGCTAGGGTTTGGTCAGATTTGATGACCACACATGATGAACTGTTTGGATCATCCATCTATGTAGTGATGGCCGGCCACGATCATCCAGCAACGAATAGTTTTTCGTTCAAACGCCTGTAGGTGGGAAACAAAGAAATGAAGGAGAATCCTTTCCTTATCAAGTTCAATCAGGTCAACCCGATTTTATCGAGCTTCCGGTCCGGTGCTTAGGGGGCACACATATGTGGTGTACACGCACCACACCAAAGTGGGGTCCGTTGAGATGTGTGATCCAATCCACTCCGTCTGGGAGGTTCTATGAGTCTTAAAGGTGGACTTGGATGGAGATGAGACAAATCCAAAGCTCAGGTGGGCCACATCAAGTGAAACTTGTTTTAATCATTGATTCCCGACAATGTAAAGGTCAGATCATTTTTTTAATCTGATCATTAGTACTTCTAATAGTTCATAAGGGAACTTTAGGTGGAATTAGTTAGGTGCTTAAGTATTTATCAACTAGATTGTGTGGTTTAAGTATGGATTAACCATCAGGCTATTAAGGACACAATGAATGGAGGATCTCATGATTCAGGCTTTAAAATCTAAGATAGACGGTTAGATTAATCCATCAAGAAGATTGAAACTCTAAAAATAGGTTTCATTGATGATGTGACGGTCTATCTTGAAAATCAACGGATGGATCGCTTGATTTAAGGATGGAGATTTCTTCCAATGATCTTAAGGGTCTTAGGGTCTGCCTAAATGAAAAATCAATGGTTGAATTGGCAGTATGATGGTCTAGATGTGGTGATCAAGTGGCAGATCCTTAAGTTGGATGTTATGGTCCCAATGAAAGGTGGATTGATTTCAGACCTTAAAGATACGATTTGGGTTGTCCTAGCCTAAATTCTGATAGTTGAGAAGTCATTAGGGATCCATGGCAGATTGAACTCAACTCTTAAAGGTTCAATATGGGTCGTCGTAATCCAAATCAAATGGTTAAGATGGATAAATTGCGAATCATTGGATGATGATGTGTAATGTAAGCTACATGTGTTCCTACACACCTGTAAACTAATTTAAATATCCATGGTAACACCTGAGTACTGAAAAGTACGGAGTTTTATAATCTACCCCCCTTAAGAGAATTTCGTCCTCGAAATTCAACATATTTATCATAACTAGAAATGAGGATAATATATTTTACAGTGTTTTTAATCCATCACTAGTTTCCCCTTGAATATATTCGCAAATACGAGTGTATATGATTGCCTACTAGAACTAAGGTCTGAAATAGCGGTGAAGACCGCTTGAGTAGAAGTTGGAATATGTCAATATGTCCTAGAGGGGGGTGAATAGGACTTTTTAAAGGTTTACGAGTTATATTAAAAATCCTATCACTCTAATCCTAACAGGTATGCAATGTTTAGGATTACCCAATGTAACTCTACTAGCTTCCAAGCTTAGTAGAGGATCCAATCACAGAACTATTTAAATGATAAGCATGAAGCAGTTATAGTCTATGATGGATGTGACTGTGTGTGAAGTGTGAATAGATATGAATGCAGTTAGCATAATCATATAAATGAGCAAGCACAAAAATCAATCACAGACACAATCATTTTTATAATGGTTCGACTATTTGTCTACTTCACTCTCGGCTGTCGCACTCAACCCTTGAGTGTACCGGATTTCACTAAGGAGGTTTCCCAGGGTTCACCTTAAACCTAAGGTTTTAAATCAGGTTCACCTTCAACCTTTACAGAGGTTTTACGCGGTTCACCTATAACCCAAAGTTTTGCTGGTTCACTCCTAACCAGATATTTATGCCCTCCATAGAGCAAGGGTCCACACAACAGACCCAAATTTTAGACCACATAGGTCAAGGACCTACACAAGGACCTAACAGTTTATGCCCTATACAAGAGCAAGGGTCCACCCAGTGCACCCACTATGTATACTCCTGCCGGAGGCGTCCTTGAGGACTTCAAAGGGTGAGAACCACTTAGGACCAAGACCTAGGAAGGAATGATCACAAGTGTCCTTTGGACTCTAGATACTTACAGATAAGTTGATGAGTCCCGTTAAGCACAACGCCAAAGATCTTCTCCTCCTTGTTGACGAAGAGTCTTCAGCTCCCTTGATCCACAACACAAGATGATATACCAATACTTGGCTTCGAGTTGGGTCAAGGGTGAGATGAAATCCTACTCTCTAAAGATTCTCCTATAAGGAAGATAGAGTGGTTCCTCTCTTATGCATTCAAGGCATCCCAACATAATGATTTGCCAATAAGATAGTAGCTGGAGGATCCTTGAATGCGGAAGTTCATTCCCCAATCCACTCTATTTAATGTCAATGGTAAGGGTGGATTGGAGGATGAACTTCCCTAGAGAGAAAGGCTTTAGGTATAAGATACAAGTTAAAGCACACAAAAGCTCTCTCTTTTCTCTCTTACAGCAACAAAGAACAAGTCCTCTATATATAGGCAAGAAGTTCCAACGAATATAAAACGACCACATTTATGATAGAGTTCGATATCATCGAGCGTATACTCTCAATAGCATCGATGGTCTGCTCGATGACTCGGACTCGATGTCATACGCTTTTGAAACTCCTTGCCAATAGGTCGATGAATTGAAATAGTTGTCGATGTCATCGGATTTCGAACTCCGATTCCATCGATGACTGGGTCGATCCCTCGACACTTGAAAAATGAGAGAGACTTGACTTTGAAAATATTTTAGGTTTTCATGAATGATCGGGGGAACCGTCGAGGTCATTGAAATTTGAATGTCGATGATATCGAGATCTGAGTCGAGGTATCGATAATTCCAACAGATTTATCTTTGAACTTGGTGGACAGATTATGGCTTAGTTCATTGCAATCGATTAGGTGTCGATATCATCGATATTTGAATATCGATTAAATCGAAGGGCCCTCGATCATAATAAAATACATCCTGAAATAGCTGCTGTAAGAAATGCGCGCCCATCATCGATATCATCGATGGACCTCCGATCTTATCGATATTTGATTTCAAATCATATCGAACGGTCATCGATATATCGATGAGTTTTGAGATTTTCTTTAAAAAACAGGGGCGTCGAAAATCTGCCTGTCGATCTTATCGAGCCATTCCTGATGGTCTCGAGATTTGAATATCGATAGTTAAAATATGTGTATCGATACATTGATAATTCGTCCAGAAATATTGTGAAGTTGCTGGACATATTTGTGCTTATATCGATGATATCGATAGATGTATCAATACATCGGTAAATTCGTCCAGATGAATATTTAGTTACTGGACATTTTTGGTTCTCTTATCGATAATATCGTTAAGGTATTGAGGACATCGATAGTGCAGGTCGATCATATCGAGGGTGCTTCGATAGAATCGACAGGGCGAGAAAAACTTAGAATTTTTTCTAGTTTGCAAAAAGTTTTCTCACTTTAAAAACTCTAAGATGTCTATCTTGTTTTAAGGGTTTTAATCAGCTGGTGCATTGGGTTATGGGATGTGAGGCTATGATTTACCTATGGCGAGCTTCCACACATCCGGTTGAGGCAGACGCTTGAGATAATCTTCCTATCGAGTTCTGCAACTAGTCTGACTCACCACACACGTAACTTGACAAACCAGGGCACAAGTAGGTACACTTTCAAGGTCGTTACAAGCCTCTACTTGGACAACCTCAGCATCGAATCAAATGATATAATCTTTCAAAAGTTTGTCCTCTTTTCGTGTTATCGTAAGGAGGTGGGTCGAGGGTTTTCTTATCTCTTTTCTCCCAATGAATTGGGTAGCGAACGCGTTACTAAGTTGGATGAACATACTAATAGATTTTGGCTTCCAGTGATTGTACCACTTCCAAGCAACTCCAGTCAGCATTAGGGAGAACACCCTACACATCCCAAGTCCGGAGGCACCATGAACCTTCGTTTATACTCTGAAGGATTCCAGATGTTTGGCTAGATCCCCCAAACCTGAATAGGTTGATATTTGAAGCATCCAGAATATTGATGGTAATTGGGCTTACATGATGTCATCCATGAACGGTGGTTTTGTCTGTTCAAGTAGGGCATTGATGGAGGTCGGGGCTTTTGCTCGACAGGCTTGTTAAATATCCTTGAACTGATCCTAAATTTCTTTCATTTCTGCCCCCTAGGGAACCTCATTTTCAGTTGTGATCTCTGGGGCCTTTCCTCGAGCTCACCTTCTTTTTTCTAGTGTATGACACAAATCTGACTTAATGAGCTTGGTGGTTCCCAGGGTTTGTGTTGGGATGTGCATACTTCCTCCTCGTAGGGCCTTCGTGGCATGCGGCTCAGGGCATATAGGTACTAGGTAGGATTGTTCAGTTGCTGCTTCTAACTCTATGTGTTTATTAGCAGGGAGCACATTTGCCTTTTTAATAGTCTCATGATGTGGTTGATGTTGTCGGTCAAACTTCCTACATGGTTTTCGAGGGAGACAAGCCGACTTCCCTGGTTTCGGGATCTTTGCGCTATTATTAACGATGGTAGATAAGACCGCAGGGCCAACTATGAAGCCTGGGGGTTCTCAGGATGCTCCTTATGCACAGGCTCGGCTGCGGCTAGTGCACTTCCCTTCTTTTTAGCTTGTGAGGGAGAAGAGCAGAAGAATGGCGAGCCGCATTGATGTTGATGGGAACTTAGTTTTGTTGTTGTTCCCATGAACGACACCAACTGTTGTTGCTTGAATCTGGATGCATGGGTGCCACACCTGTGGATGCACAGATACCTGTATCAACAATAGGTAAAGGACAACGTGGGTGCTGATTGTGGCCGGGGACCATCCAATGCCTAAGTCAAGCAGCCAGTCTGAAAGTAGAAGTGGGACTTGAGTCAGGGTTTTTGGTGCTTGCCTCTCTCCAATGACAGTGAGTGTATTTATAGGATGCTTAAGAGGCTTCTGGACTTATGTATCTTAGTGGGATACGCTAGATTTGCTGAAGGGTCCTTATCTGAATGGGGATCTACTTCCGAAAGTATCTTTGAACTCGCCTCGATCGGCATGATTTTTAGTTCGAATTGTGCCACAATTTTCCTTTATTGGTTCGAGGCAGAATTCTCTCTAAGTTTTTTGCCTTTCAAGTCGGGTTCAAATATACCACAACACAGGAAGCAATGGTGACAATGATCCTTGCTATTAAAACCTTGCTAGGGCCCACCATGATGTTTATTTGCCATCCAACCTGTTCATAAGGTTACATAGATGTGGATGAAAGGAAAACATAAATATCAACTTGATCCAAAACTTCTGTGGCTCCCAAAAGTTTTCATATGTAGGCATTCAATCTCCACTATTTCCTATGTTGTGGTCCACCTGAGCATTTAATCTACCTCATTTTTGGACTCATCACTAAAAATGATTTGTTAATAAAACACACCCTTGCACAAGGGGACGGTGTGAAGTGGATTGCGTGGTGTGCCGGATACCACAAGCCTCGGTGGTGTGTTGACATAACCAAGTTCAATGGGTCCCAATATGATATATGTGTTGTACCCAGTCCATCAATTTTTTGAGATCATAGGTCATTGGCCATAAAAATCAAGTAGATACAAAGCTCAAGTGGACCACATCATAGAAAGTAGGGGGACAATGGCACCCACCATTAAAAGCTTCCTAGGCCGTATCATAATGTTTATTTTCCATCCAACTTGTTTAATAAGGTCACACAAACCTGGATGGAGGGACAACACTGTAGACATCCCACCTAAAATAAGGACACGCCACTCTTTGAACTTCAACTTGACTTCAATAAATTATCTCCTACCAACTTAGAAATCATTGAAAATTCAAATGGATCAAATTGGGAGCATACTTGGCATGTGCCGGAGACAACCAAGGGACTCGATTGGTTAATACCAAATCTAGTAGCGATTCAGTCACGGCCGAGCATCTGAACTTTAAAACCCCTGAAACTCTCTGTATATCACAACCGATATGCAAAAAAGGATACAAAGGATCCTCTCTACCCATGGATCATCTCTAAACCACCTAATCTTTTCGAATAACGTTGTAGTGAAGCGTGAGAGGTCATATATCCAAAATTGAAGAAAGTACAGTCGTCCTTGTATACAAAATGGTCATGGTATTATTGGAGGCAAATCTTGACCAATCATGATGATTTATGATTCATTGGAAAGCTGGTCAAATGATCTTCCTAAAAAAAAAATATATATAAGTTTCCTTTAATCTGAGTTATGATGAGGAAGATCCGGCCCGTGTATCAAAACCACGCATTGTCGAGTGACTAAATTCGAAAAAACTTTGGCCGCGCCTTCAACTAGTCAAACGAGATCCAATTGAAATGATTTCAATTGCAATGAAAAGCTCATCAGACGACGTTTCTAATAATCGTAAGATCATCAAAAGCAGGCCATTAGTCAAATTACAAACAACCGATTTTATATATTGGACATACGTATTTTTAACACATCAAATGAGGTCCGATCGAAGTGATTCTAGACTTGTTAGAAAGCTTATCTGATTATCTTTTTAACAAGATAAAAATTTAAAAAAAAAATGGACAAATAACGAAGAAGATATAAACATTTGAATATTAGATAGGAAAAAAATTTATCATTACATATATATATATATATATATATATATATATATATATATATATATATATATATAAGTATTACGTTATATATATATATATATATATATATATATATATATATATAATAACTAATCATTACCTTATTATTATTATATATATATATAATATATAATATATTATAATATATTTATACGTATTGAAGGCAGGCGCTCACAACTAAAGGTGGACGCCCACAATAATGCCCGATGTAGTGAGTCATTAGCAACATATGCCAACATCTATATAAGACATTCGAGTCATACAAAGATATAGGGACATATACTAAAACAAAGAGACGGAGAGACAGTGAGAAAGGAAAGAAGAAAAAAATAGAGAATGGGAGAGAGGAAATAAAGAGTAGAAAGAAAGATTGAAAAATACAGAGAGGGTTTGAGGATTGAAGTTCGCATGTAGGTGCTACCCAAAGTGACTTAAAGGTTTCCAATGTACCTAAATGCTACTCAACACAAGACAAAAAGGCCATCAAAGAACTTGAAAAAGCTAAAAATTCTTCCATATCTATTTAATTTGTATTCCATTCCACACACTTCAATTACATTAACCATATCCACATTTCATTCTATCTCATTCTGAATTATTCTCCATATTCCATTTTTTACTTTATTTGCCTGTCCAGGATCTTAAATCTTGTGAAGCAAGGCTAATTAGTACTTTTATTTTATTCACTGTATTTTACTTTATTTACCTACCCGGGGCCACTTGGCTCTATGATGTAAGGCTAGATAATATTTTTCTTATTTCTGTCTACCCGACCCTCATGGGTTATGCGAAGTATGACCAAATATAAAATGGTAAAATTCTATTAAATCACCCAAAACTACAAATCTTGTAAAGTAAAGATCACAAATTGTGCGGGCGAAAAAGGATACTTAATCCTTTCATTTTCCGTCACCAAGGCCCTTACTTGGAATCTACGGTCACAGACCAACCGCGGAAGTCACTTGAGTTAAGAAATCGTGAGATTCCCCGAGTCCTAAATGATTATACGGTTCCTAACCGACTGTAGATTTTATGCTTCATTTGGCTGGTGGAGACTTCAAATCAAATGCATTTTTACACCAGAGTCACTAGCACACTTCGCTCACATTAACAAAATCAATACCAAAGGCAATAAAGTGAGGGCATTGCCACGCTCGCGTGCGTGTGTGGGGGAAAGCGTTCACAAACACAAATGTTAGCTATATGGTCCCAAAGAAGTTTTCAATGGTTGGCGTTAAATGCCGAGTGCCTTAAGTGGTGTGGTTCACTTTGAGCTTTGGATCTGCCTCGTTTTTGGGCCCATGCACTAAAATGATCTCAAAAAATAGACGTACGGTGTGGATATAATACATACACCATGGTGAGGCCCACGGAACTTTGTGAAGTCAACACACCACCGATTGTGTATCACACACGCAATCCGCTTCCGAAGTTGGTGGGATCACATCCATCTACACCAGAGCAGATGTAGGAAATGGTAATGTGTATTTACAAGCCCACGCCCACCTGATGAATGGATAAGCTTGGTTGTTGCACGTAATGACTTTAGGGTGGTGCCTAACTTGTCAGCGGCTCCGATGACGTATACCGTATGCACTCAATGAACGTGAGTTATCGATACACTGAATCTGTGATACACGCAAATGCTCCTAGTTTGTCTCCAACATAATAGTAGCGGGTGCGGTTCTCAGGGTTCAAGGTTGAATGATCCTTGCCATTGATCCGTTGGGTCCCACAATGGATGAATTATTTCCCATATATTTCCCATTAGCATAATCCTAACTCTCAATTTTGGCCAACGAATAGACGGTCAAGAAGTGAAATGCAACAACTATCCACGTTTAATTTTAAAAGGTCCAATATCGGTGGCGTGGATATTCCAACCTGGTAATTTCTGGGCATGGTCTGGCGCAACAGACCAATGGTTCTGATGACCTTGTACAAGTTACAAGTTGAAAAGCAGGAGTATACCATGCGTACGCTCGGATAAAGGACTATAATTCCTTTTACAGGGGTTTTGATGGAGGGAACTACAGGGTCCTGATACACCAGGGCGTGGACAAGTGAGCCATTATTTCGTTCATTCGAAGTGGTCAAGGGCAGGGTCCATCAGGTCAATGGCATGGATCACTTAAACTGGGGTCCCACGGGGAGGAACAGATGCATCAAGACACTAATCATACATCGTGCATCTGGACCGTACCTTCCTCGCTAAGTTTATTTATTTATTTATTATTATTATTATTTTTTATTTTTTACACACGCACACACACCCCCACACACTCACGCTAGTGGAATTTCACCACCTATGGATACTCGAACCCTTGACCGGGTGTTGAAACTCCTGAGAGTCTACCACTCAAGCAAGAGTAAGGATCCCTTCTCGCTGATAACTCAGGAGTTTACCACTCAAGCAAGAGTAAGGATCCCTTCTCGCTAATAAGTTATCAGCGAGAACAAACACCATAAGAAATTACTTTTTTAAGGATCTTAGTGAAACGAAAAGCTCATGTGCTACCACGGTGCACTGAGCTCTTTAGCATGCCATGGTGATTTTAGACACGTTGATGACCAAACCATTGATCTGGACTGTCCATTCGTTCCTCCAACTTTTCCTGTGCCTCCTTGAAACTTATATTGGTCACAGGATGCTAACCTTCCGAACATTGGGCCCCCCTTTTATAACCGTCCGTTTGGCGACCCGCGTTGGTAACAGGATAGTGATCAAAATGGTTCGTTGGAGACCGCTGAATACCAATAGAATGCTCATGCTGAATATGGAAAGCTGCTGAAAGTATGGACAGGATCTCGGGGGCACAAGTTTTATCTCAGGACCAACTCTGAGAAACTGGATATTCCAACTGATAGTCAATTCACAGACAGCCAAACCATCCAAATTAGAGTTTCTAGTTTTAGAATAGAGGATCTTCACTGAGGAACACAGATATTCCAATAGCGTTGACTTGAAAAATCAAAGGCCGGCTATTCGTGTTTGTATCTATATCGTGGCCTCTACTACATAAGTTTTGCACTACTTAAAAATGGTGGTGACTCACCCACCTCACACGGCACTCATGTACATATTTCAAAAATAAAACTGATCAAACAACCAACCATCCAATTAACGGCTATAAAAAATAATGGTTAAAAGTAAAATAATGTGTGGTCCAAATCTGATGGTTAATATTATCTCCTTGGGTCCTTCCTCTTGCTCCGGTGGCAACGCCTGGTCAAGGGTTGAGTACCCATAGGTGGTGAAATTCCACTATGGCATGAGTGTGTGGGGGTGTTTTTTTTTTAAAAAAAGGGCATTTGCTTGGTAGATGGGGAACTAGTTTGAATTGGGGTTTAGAACTTTGGTTTAAAGTGGCCCCCCATATAGGAGTCACGAGAGGCAAGATAAGTCACACGTGTGCAGAGTCGTGCACATTAACCCACCACATGCTCGACCTGTCCACTAAGTGGTTAGACTGTCTAGATCATTGGCCTAAAATTAGGTCTATACTCAGATGGGCCAGCTAATTAAACAAATGAGTACCCAGGAAAGCTTTAACTATGCGCGCATGGATAAGGAGGAGATCACCTTCTCTTTTTATCTAAAGTAGCCCTCAGAATCCAAACAAGGGAGATATCTCTAAAAAGGAGAAATGAAAATGATATTACAGTTGAATGAGCTCCTTACAATCTATCAAATAAGCCTTATATAAGCAAAAGAAGCCCTAGACCTAATTTTAATGAAAATAAGACACTTCCCTGCCATAGCAAAAATTACTAAAAATAGCAAAAGGATGTCCAATCTAATTAAAACTCACAAACAATACTTAAATTACTAAAACAAGACTTCAGTTGTGAACCGGACTCTTCAAAATCCTAAAAATAGAAAAAAACAATTTTTTTTTAAAATAACAAGTTTCAACATTCAAGATTGAATTTTGCAAAGCTGTTTTGGAGCCAACAAAACTAGGGTGGTTGGCCAAGGTCTAGAGCTGGTTAATAACATCAAAATGTATATTCAGTGTTCAAATTATCTATGATATTATTAAAATATCTCCGATATTATCTTTATCTCCAGCTCAATGATACCGATAACATGGTAGCGTACCATAACGTTGGTAGAATTAGAAATTCCAGGTATTAGCAATACATCACTAAGTATCACCAACGTATCAATATCACTAAATTAATCGCCAATATTTTCAACTATGTAAATTCTAGGTGTCGCTTGTATTGCCAATGCATCAATATCGCAAATGTATCACCAAATTTTTTTACTATGTAAATTCTAAGTAATGCTTGTATCATAAGTGTATTGACGATATTTCAATAATATTGTCAACGTATTGATATCATCAAAATTTTGTTTATTAGAAAAAAATTATTTTAATTTTTTCTTTCATGGACACATGGTTGTTTTTACTGTTCAATTTCTCATTGATAATATTGATAATATCTCGATATTATCGATATCGCAACATGCACAATACTAAGACCACAATCTTTCATTTCCTTTCCAATTATTGATAATTTCTTGGTGAAATATCACGTGTTGTTGATATTTTGTAATATCGATGGATGTTTAGATGAAAAGTTGGATGGTTAAATGGGCTGGATGGAATGGTTGAATTGATTTCTTACAACAACACATGTTTTTAAGGCCCCATTAAATGAAAACTTGTTATGTATGCGGGCTTTTTGTAATTTTTTTTTTTTAATTTCTAAATATGCAAATATATACATTTTAATCTCTTGAAGTTCTGTTGAAAATTCCATCGTTTTCCCATGTTTCCCTACATTTCCGGTTATCAGCGATATTATTGGCAATATCGATATTGTTTCCGCATCCTTAGCTAACGAAACTTGTACCGATACCGATACTTCAAACACTGGGTATATTATATATGCAAAATGGATAACTTGTCATAAAGTTATGGCCATAAAAAACTATAGTATGACTTAAAACTTTTTTTTCCCAATTGGGGCCCCTTTGATCCAAATTTGTACAGTCCTAGACCTTCATAGGCTTGTCCTTTAACCATTGACGCGGACACAAGCGCATTCAAGGTGTACCAACGAAGAAAGCGCCAACCACAAGTGTCGTCCTTATGGATAGGCGACTGTTGAAGAGCTGAAGACCTTTCACATGTGATTGGACATATAAAAGACCCCACTCAGGGAAGACACATGCGAAGGAAGATTAGAGAAAGAAGACCAAGCACCCGAACTTTCCCGTACTTATGTTATTTGCGTGTTTTTGCTTAGTTAGGGGTCTTTTAGTAATTTTATGTCTTTATTTGCTTATTCTAGGGGTATTTTAGTAATTTTATGTCTTTATTTGCTTATTTAAGTGGGTTAAAACCCTAAACTTGAATTTTTAACTATTGATTAATGAAAAGCAAGCCCTTTGGTTGCCTCCTTCCTTTCTTCTCTCTAATAGTGCTTCTTCTCTTCCCTTGATCTTCCTCTTCTAATTTCTTCCTGTGCCCCTCCAACTTCTTCAAGGTAATTATTTTCTTCTTCCTATTTTCTAATTTTGGCTAAAATCCTTCTTCAATCAAAATCTTGAGAACCGATCTAAACCCTAAACCCCCAAATTCTTAAATCCCTAATCCGAGAAACTTCTTGGTTCTTCGGACTAGTGATCTTCATTGATCGATTGGGTGTGACTATGCAAGATCGGGAGGTCTCATCCCTCGCCGGATCCAACCTAAGTAATAATTAAATGCCATATTCCATGGTTGTGATGATGGTCCGCTCCATTGCATGTTTCCTTTATGATTTTCTCAGTTATGATGATTACTGCTAGAATTTTAGATCATTTATTCCTTTTATTTCCGCTGCTTAATTATGTTCATGAGCATGCATCATAATTAGGGCTGTCCTGCGTCATCCATCCTACATCGTTTTTGTTTCTCACATTATGGCCAATCTCTCAAACCAAGATGGCTTGATTTTTGGAGGAACATCTAATCCGTGTGTTCCACCTAACAGAAAACTCTGATCTCACACACGTTCACCATATTGGCAATGGGTGCTCTACTCACATGTGGGCTTACCAAACCTCATTAGATTTAATCATCAAAATCTCATTTGATCCACACCAACGGATGTGATGTCTACTGCGAGTGTACACCTTGCTGAAATCTATAAGGTTCATTGTATCAAGACACAGAGCAGATGGATCAAAATTCATCTCAATGGACTTAATTAAAAACAAAAGCAGAAAGAAAAATGTTCATATTGATTGACGGATTGACAATGATCTCAATGCAGTTGTTAGAACCAGTCCTCCTTTGGAGGATGGTAATAGGAAGAACATACTGTTCTATAAAGCCCAGACAACCATGACCTTACAAGACAAACATCGCTGCATGATCCAAGGTACATAGATTTCAAGAGCTTGATCAGTAGAATTCTTATGAAATGAAAAAAGTCCTAAACAGAAGCTGAAAATAGAATTCTACCTGTTACAACGGCCGAAATAGATAAAAGCACTGAAAGTTTCATTCACTTAGAAACAAATGGACACATAACTCTGCATAAACAGATTAACACCTGCGCCGAAGTAGATGACAATCATTTGTTCCTGAATTGGCATTCTGTAATCTGATGATCCATGTCAAGTGACAGAGGTTTGCAAATTGTTCAATGGCTTCTGATATCCGACATGCATGGGTTAACACAAATAGTATAAACTATACATACCCCATTTTGGAGCTCTCAGAAGTTGGTAGGGAAAAGATGGGGTATGCATATCAAACACTGATGTGTATTGGTAGGAATAGCCTGAAAGAAAAGGGTTGAAATCATGCTTTCTGCCAAATAAACATATATATAAGAAATGACAGAAACAAATTCTGTTGGATACTTTAAAAAAGACGAAAAAAATTGGATTGAAGGGTAATCCAACAACTCCACAAAGTCGCTATTGAAAAAAAGATTTGCTCATTCAACTGTACATTTAACAAGTTAGGGACTTTGTTCTACCTTCCAATGTTGTCACCACCCGAATCCACAAGAATCGTTAGCCTCCGTGCTGTTTTCGTGAACTCACTGCAACAATACAGGAAAATTCTGAACAACAAGTTGAGTAAAGCAACAAAACAAGTAGAATAAAAAATAAGAAATCTTAAAGTTAATTCCTCAAAAGATGAAAGGATTGCTTCAAAATCAGAGACGAGCATCAAAAGATTAAATGGCACTGCGATTTGAAATATACAATCTCTAGGGGTGCATTTCATGATTAATCAGTCTAATTTGGTACGAAATGTCATGAAATTTCATGATACTTGGCGCAACGAAACACACACTAGATCAGACTTATTATTCATTTATTTACAAGCCTTTAGATCAGGTTTCTAAAGCTAAACTGTAAAAAACTCGATCATTTCATGAGTTAGGCATAAGTCCATTGATTACCACTTCGAATGATTCATGTAGATTTTGTCGTGCTTGATGCTTGGCTCATTTCTAACAGCCATGAGCTTGGCTCATTTCTAACGACCATGAAGAATTTTCACCAGTAGCTGTTTTGAGATATCACATGACCAAACAGAACAAGCTAGAAATTCAAAGAAAAGAAGATCACCTGAATGGTTCATCTCCAGTGTGTTTAACTGCACCTTTTGCATCTCGGTAAAGCACATGATTCAGCATCTCTGATCTTTCTATGCCGAACATGCTTGCCAGCCTTCTGTATAGCTCTTCATATGAGCCAAGGACTGAGAGATCGAGGGTTCGACCCACATCCTCTGATTCCATGAACACCTTACAATGACCTGTCTCCAAACCAAGCTCACCTGTCCGCCGATCCTTGTACCATGGAAACCGTTCACAGGATGAATTTTCTAGAGCCCCATCAGATGAGAAGTTCACAGTCTTGTCTGGATTCCCATCAGACGGACTGACTGTATCCCTAGAACAGCTGAGAGATATCTGCTGCTCGGTGAGTATCGGCTGTCCAAAGAGCACTAACTGGGGTGCCTTACCTTCATTGGATTTCTTTGTGTTCTGCGAAGAATTCCCAATAGTCAGCAAGCAAGAGACATTATCATGGATGGTGGGGTTGCCAATGATGAGGCCAGTAGAGATTCTGGACGCTGGAGCAGTGTGATCAAGCTGCTGAAAACTGGCTGGAAATAGACCTGATTGAAGTTTGCTGAGATGGAGATCTGATATAATACCAAATTGAGCATGCCTGGCTCCCTGTATGCCTGCAGGAGTGCTGTCTGATGGACAACACAAGGGGCTGCTGGGCCCAAGGGGATTGCTGGAAAATGTCGGCGTTGGAAATTGGCCGTCGAAGGGAAATTCTGGGTGCTGGAGGAGCCGCAACTTTTTCCTTGGTGGTGAGAAGGGAGTCAGATGGATAGCTGGCATGTTCGACACCAATTCAACCAGCCATGGGCTGACACGTTTTACATTCTGTAGCAAATCCGGTTCATCCCATGTTACCTGTCATGCATTTTTTAGCATTTAAATGATCAGAGATGGAAATGCAACAGTACAATCCAGGCTTTCAAGCTATGCATGTCAAGGTTGTGGAATCTACAGACCGTGAAGCTTGTAGGTACCAGAAATATTTTGATGCAGCAATCACAACTTTTGAATTTATTTATTTATTTTTCTAAAAGCAGAGAATACATATTCTAAGCATGCACTTCATTGCAGGACCAGCAGCAAGTGTTACAAAATAAGGATCATGACCGACAGCAATCCAAAGTGGGAACGAAACTTAAGTAGAAGCAACAAGAAACTTATGCAACATAGTTCAACCTTCACAGGTAAACCAAAATGAAAATGAGAAAAAAGGCTCCTGGAAAGAATCAGTTAAAATCCAACCAGTTCCTAGTGGAAAACCTAAATCTGCATGTTATATACAAGCCATAAGAGACTGAGGCACTGAGCCTATGTGCAGACTATCCCGAAGTGCTGAACCCATCCAAGTGGAGTGTGCTGCTATTTGCACCTGATATGGATCTGGAGGTCAATATGCAATCCCTGGCATGGATCTTCAATAGAGCATGGCTAGATTGCAGTCATCACAGATTTTAGTAACAAGTCCCTGAAAATAAATTGCGATCTGAGGCAGACCCACATTCATGTATGGAGGCTTCCAGAATAGGGGTTTTATGTTTTCTTGGCATATCCCATAGATGGGTCCATGCCTTGGGATTGGCACTCCAATCCATCTCATACTCAATTCTTCTGAGAAAAGAGAGGTACATCCTTTTCAAATGCAGAAAACCAACAAAAGATAGTATTGAGATTTACAATAAGATAAAGGACCGGTTTAAGGTTTTGAAAAAACCCACCAGCTGAAAAGCACAAACTACCATGGATGAAACACATGCCAATTTCGTAAAATCAAACAATAAAATCACAGAAAATTCATAGCAACAGAAGTTCTCACAAGAATGGCACCAATGAATAACTCACTAACACAAGAAGCCTAAGTACTGAGAATTTTAACCAAGGCTGCAAAATCTCTAGAGAGAGAAGATTTGTACCTGAAGAAGCCTCCAAGGTGAATTAGGCCAACAGGTGGGGTCTGCAACCTGAACAGAAGATATGGTACCCATAAACCAGCTGATCCGTGAAGAATCCTCGGTCTCAAAAGCCATCTTAAACCTCATTCCTGAGCACCACTGAATTCTCATAGCTGCCCTCATAGCTGCGGCCTTCACACAGAACTCTGGAGTACTGGCCCGGGGGTAGTAAACAACCTCAAAAGGCTTCCCATTTGCAGCAAGAGTTGCTGCTTCAATAACGGATTCAGGACTCACTCTGCCCTTACCCCTCAAGCCTCCGCTGGAATTAAGATTCCCACCACTACTGTTTCTCATCAGCTTGCTTTCATCTTCCCTCAAGAAGACAGAAAACCCTCCGTATGGCGAGACACAGTTTCCAGCCGATGGATTCCATCCTGATGGTGACTCAGGCCCGCCACCTACCCCTCTCTTCGCCCTCCGGATGCCAACACAGAGATCTCCATTCTCTGTTCTCAAGAACACGATGGAATCCCCAGCAATGAGCTTCTTATGGTTCACAAAAGTGCTCCACCCAGTTGTCAGGAGATGTCGTCGAGGGGTCCCACGATAAATATGCCGGAATTTCCAAATCTCACCGTGAACATCCTTAGCCAGGACAGTCTGAACTGGGGGGTCTGCAGAATAATCCAAGCGGGGGAAGATCGTCTCTGCACAGTAACGAGGGACGGAGAAGCCACCACCGTTGTTGGCATCCGACTGCGTCAAGGTCTTTGCGAAAGATGCAGGCTTCTCTGGAATATCGGGTCCACTGCTACCACTGAGAACGCCATCATCTTCCATATAGTCTGGCTCGTTGTTCCTCACCGGAACCAACCGGATCTTCGCATAAACCTCATCCGTTTCAGGATCAGCCATGAATTTCACCGCTGCAACCCTGCAGAGGATAAAAGCTGGAATCCTTGTGCAATTCCTAAAATCCACGTTCCCATGGGCGTGTTCTGCCTGGCCCTGAGGGAAGTAATAGACCTTCGAGTTCACTGGCGGCATCTGAACCATTCCACCAGCGCAGGCATGCCATAGCTGAGAATCCAAGCATTTTTCCACCTCTTTCATGGGTTCCTTAGGGGACTCCCCGAACGTGATCATCACAGAACAAGACAATCCCCACCAAACCTCACAGCATAAAATCAAAATTCCTCTTTTAAGGTCTATTTGTGAGAAAATGCTGTAATAATAATTAAGACAAAAAAGAAGTACCAATATCAGGGAAGAAAGCCCAGTTCAGAAAACATGACAAATCTTCCAATTCATTTGAAAAAGAAAAAGATGCAGAAGAGGAGAAAGTTATGTACCTTTATCTAACCTCCTTCAATTCCCTGCCTCCTTCATCAATCCTTTGGACTCAGAACAAGAAGACTCCTTCATCAATCCTTTCGAGTCAGAACAGGAAGATAACAGAAACAAAACACTCTCCAAAGCAAAGATAGCCCCTCCTTCCTTTCTCAACAGCAATTCCTAATAAAATGCTGTAATCCAACAAAGAAAGGAAAAAATAAAAAATTTTCAATTATAAGCACAAGAAACCTTCAAATTCTCTAAACAAAAGAGATAGACGACTGGAAATCTCATACCCTTTTTAATCTATAATCTCCTTCAATATCAGCAAAATTCCAGCAGAATCGCCAAGAGAATGCCAGCTGAATCGTATCTAAATCCCCCCAAACAAGAAAAACAAAACAAATCTACCCTTAAAGTCTCCTCAATCGAGTGAAAAAGAGGGAGAGAGAGTTAAAAAAAAAAACCCACCAAAACTCTTACCCCTTCCTTCAAGATTACCCTACCACCCTCTCAAAAAAAAAAAAAAGAAAAAAAAGATCCAATATTTTGCAAGGACGTTCGAGTCCGGAACTCAAAATACTTCCTTTAAACCCCATTTTCATAGAGATTCAGTAGAAGTCAGTATCCCTAATTTTGTTCACCAAAGAAAACAAAAAAAAAAATTAATACTTCTTTTGCTCTTTCCTTCAAAACACACATAACAAGCATTCTATCTTCTCAAGCTGTTTCAGAATGCAATCTCCGAATCACCAGAGAAAAAAAAAAAAAAGAGTTTTTCAAAGCTCAGATGATAAATTTTCAGTTTCTTTAAGCTTCTGGTTTTCGGAGATTTGCATCCAAGAAAAATAGACAGGAAAATCCGCTCTTCTCGAGATCTGATGAAAATTCCCGACTTCCGTCTTGTGTAGAATCCAGATTCCACCCTCACTTTGATTTCTCCCAATCTCAGACAATCAATTCAGCAGAAAATACAGAATAAAAAAAAGCCTTATCGATCGCCTTCTTTTGCAGTGACTAAGAGCAAAGGCTTCAGGAATCTTCATATTTATCAGAATCGCTGCGGAATTTCTGATTCTTGAAGGTAAATCCGTCGTTTTCGCTGCTTTTTTTCTTTGGAAATCGGGAATCTCAGAGGCCAAACCTCATCTTGAAGCAGATTCTCGATTGAGAGATTGCAGAAATGGGAGAGAAGCTGATATCAGAACCCCTCTCTCTATATACCTGATTGTCGTTGTTATCTATTTTTCTCTATTTTGTTGCAGATCTGAAGAGTCTCTCTGTCTTTGTATGCCTCTCTGAGGAAGAGAACAAAAATCTCAATAGCTCAAAAGGAAAATATGTTTTTTAGATCAAATACTAGAAGAAAACGATAGCATTTATGATGTGTTTTGCTTGGAGAGTGCACTCGCGTTCTCTTGAGTTTTTTCCGCACTCCCTTCTTACACGTGTCTAGAGGCGTGCGGATTCGGTGTATACGAGGTGAGTGGATACCTAACTGTGGGGCTCACCTTGACATATTTTTTTACGAAATCCACGCCGTCCATCAGTTTTGAAAGAGCATTTTAAGGTATTATTCAAACAATGAAGAATATCCATATCTCAGGCGAAACACACCATTAGAAACAGTGGTGAGTGAGTATTAAAAACTTCTTGTGGGCCACATAAATTTTGGATCAAGCTGATATTTGTGTGGTCCCTTCTTCGAGGTCTTTGTGACCTTATCAACAGGTTGGATGTCAACTAAACATTCTGGTGGCGCCCAAGGTGTTTTTAATGGTGGTTATTCGATCACTACTATTTCCCAAACTGTGGTCAACCTAAGATTTGGATCTGTTTCAGTTTTTGTACCGTGAGTTAAAATGAGCTTTCAAAATAGATGGACGGTGTGGATGCACTGCATATATATGAAAGTGTGCTCCGCAGTCAGGGATTCGCCAACCTTGGTGGATTCCGTGCCCTCGTGGGAGGCACCAGCCGTCCATAACGTGGGCCTCACAGTAATGCCTGCGATGATGGATGTAGACATCAACTACCTTTTTCATCATCCAGACGCGACTTGGCTGTAACCAGGGTTACAGGAATCCCACGTAACCCTGTCTCTGTGGGCCAACAAGATGTTTTGTGTTATATCTACTCCGTCCAACGGTTTCGGTTACGTGGGGATCCAAAAGAGAAGTGGACCACACTATTAGTGATGGAAACGCCCGCCATTGTAACCTTCCGCAAGTCTACCTTGATGATTATATGCCATCCAACCTGGCTAAGGAAAAAATGCAAATATCAGCGTGATCCAAAACTCCCGTGGCCCTGTGAAGATTTCAACGGTTAGAGTTAATTCCCAATAGAGCTTAGAGTTAGACGGATTCCCGTAATCCCGGACTACAGGCAAGTGCCGTTCCCCTTTCCCTACTTCTTGAACACGTGTAGGGTGCATACGAAGACCAACCTGATTTCGAACCGAGGGAGATATTGGGTGAGGCCCACTTGATTAGCGGCTCTTATTTGCAAATTGGACGCCTCATGGTTCCCCCACGATATGGGGTGATCCAGACCGTATGTGGATGGCCCACGTAGCAACACCACCACTTCAATACATATTTGTTGGAATCTGGACCTGAAATTACTAAATCATCTCATCTGTGATGGTGTGAATTCTTATCAGTGAGATTTTGAACAGGTGGCCCATCTAAGGTAAAGACGAACGGCCTTGATCATTACAAGGCCGAGCCTCAGTAAATATAGAAAGATCCGTGTGGTGGAAGATAGCTCGGAGAGAGACTCGAGTAGTGACAGTAGCGAAATCGTGTGATCTACTGGTGTCTCCGGCAAGAGTGAAAAGTATCTGTCGGCAATTTATCGGCATCTTCTCGCTTCACGAGTTATAATCTTAGGTACACTCGAGTTTGCCTGTTGATGGTGCTGACCTACTACAGCACACGTGACGTACATGTGCATCGATCGTGACCCTCCAAATATGGCGCCCTCTGGAATGGAGCGATTCTATCCAGCTGTCCATTTGATTCCACCAATTGGACAGGATTGCCCAATCAGTATTATTTCGGACACGGCATGGTCTACAATTACTGTTTGGACGGTTTAGATTGATCCATATATCTACGACATGTACAGGTGTACGGTGGATGCACCAAAGTCAAAGCCTACTTCTTTTGAAGAGTAAGTACACGATCCAGTTTTGCGGATATTTAAGCATCCTTGGATCTCGTGTTTATAGGATTGGCGCGCAAGAAGTGATCTAGACCATTGATTAGACCGGCCTGATCT
Source organism: Magnolia changhungtana (assembly GCA_030180095.1). NCBI lineage: Eukaryota > Viridiplantae > Streptophyta > Magnoliopsida > Magnoliales > Magnoliaceae > Magnolia > Magnolia changhungtana. The sequence continues at coordinate 6,082,746 of JASAUF010000303.1, forward strand.
CGGATGGAGCTTAAAGATCTCCCGATGGAACAATCCCAGCCTTAAATAGGTGGCCTGCAAATAAGCAAATGATATGAGCAATGGTCATCCCTTAAACAAAACGAAAGCCAAAGAACGGACGGCTGTGATCTTCAATCTCCACGGTATGTCAGGGAATGTTCCATCGGACGGACGCATTTGTTGGAACCGGGGTTACAGGAATCCCTTGAAGCAAAAGCTCTGTGGGCCATGGTGAGGTACGTTCGCTCCTTCAATCCATTTTCTAGCTTACCTAGGATACTGGACCAAAGAGAAATTTACGACGGCGGGCCCACCTTTTATACATTGGATATTCACGAACTTAGACCCTTGTGACGGTCCTCTATGGCTACGGATTATAACCGTAGCCATTGTAACCTCCTAAGGCAGTAGTGCCACGGTAGTCTATGCAGTCTATGTACTTATATGGTTACGAATTATAACCATAGCCATTTTAGCCTACCGCAGCAGTACCATCATATTGGCGGTACTGCCGCGTTAGTCTTTTTTTTTTTTTTAATATGAAGAACTTTATTCTACCTACCTACATTTTTCTCTAATACACACACACATATATAAAAGCATATAAAAAAAATTTCTCTCTTTTTATAATTCATTTCTTTATTCATTTAACAAGAATATGTTTTAAACCAAAATTATTTACTTGACGTACCATATATGATTTTGGGGTAGGAGAAGCTACTTTAGCCAACTAACCTGATTATTTTCCAAGATTTCATCAGGTCGATGGTCGAAAATCCATTTCATTCACTTTGCGGTCAATTTTAATCAGTTTGCGGTCAATTTCAATCAAATTTAGATGGCTTGGATTGTCACGCAGCTATGCCGTGTATGGTGGAAGAATTCCCATCATTTTTTAGTCAGTATTGCACTAAAAAAGACGAGAAAATGAGCTTTATTGTTACACACTATCAACATGGCGATTCATATGCAAATGTAACAATTATATATAACACAGGCAAATAACAAAATTGTGTTTGCAAAAATGACGATTCATATGGGGGGCAAACTAGAAATTGAGTGGGACAAACTATAAATTAAGTGGGGCAAACATGAAATTGAACGGGGGAAACTGAAAATTGAGTGGGGCAGACATGAAATTCAACGGGGGAAACTGGAAATTAAGCGGGGCAAACATCAAATTGGAGAGGCAAACTAGAAATTAAGCGGGGCAAACATGAAATTGAGCGGGGCAAACTGGAAATTGAGCGGGGCAAACAGAAAATTAAGCGGGGCAAACATGAAATTCAGCAGGGCAAACATGAAATTGAGCGGGGCAAACATGAAATTCAGCAGGGCAAACATGAAATTGAGCGGGCAAACATGAAATTCAGCATGGCAAACATTAAATTCAGCGGGGCAAACTAGCAATTGAGCGGGGAAGACATGAAATTCAGCGAGGCAAACAGGAAATTGAGCGGGGCAAACAGGAAATTGAGTTGGGCAAACATGAAATTGAGCAGGGCAAACTTGAAATTGAGCGGGGGAAACTGGAAATTGAGCGGGGCAAACATGAAATTGAGCATGAAATTGAGCGGGGCAAACATGAAATTCAGTGGGGCAAACATGAAATTGAGCGGGGCAAACTTGAATTTCAGCGCGGCAAACTTGAAATTAAGCAGGGCAAACATGAAATTGAGCGGGGCAAACTTGAATTTCAGCTGGACAAACATCGAGAGAGTGTTCAATATTATCGAGCATTGCTCGATATATTGAGATTTGAACGTCGATATATTGAGATTTGAACGTCGATATTATCGGGACATACTTGATATATCGAGAAATTATTAAAATTTCAGTGTTGGCTGCTGAACATTTCAAAGGCAAAGTTGATATTATCAAGCAACGCTTAATATATCGAAGATTGAATCTCGATATTATTGAGACACTCTCAATATATGTCGATACTTATATCTGAAACCAAGCTTACCGAGCTGAAGTGATTATGTAACTTTAAGTAAAAAAGTTACTTATAATTGATCTTAAACCGAGCTTACCGAGCTTACTTATATCGAATAAGCTACTTATCTATTACTGTAGGTATACAAAGTAACTTATTTCAGGGTATCCAAACAGGCCCTAAAAGCCAAATACCTTACACCAACACAAGTTAGTGACAAGTAAACATCATTTCAAGCTAGCCTTTGAGAACAGTTTGCTTTGGTTGATGTGTTTTGAACGGTGGTTATTGTGTTGTCAATCCAATCTCCAATATCTAATGAAAGACAACAATTTCATTAGAAGTGAAAGAAGGGATACGCCAAGCCAAATGAAAAGAATTTATAGTACATAGAAATTGTTTCGTGGGTACCTTAGTGAGCATTCATGCTTTTATGATGCAACAAGGATCTATTGCGTCAGAGATGATCAAATACTATCAATATTATCTAAGTAGCCTGAAATTGAGCGAGGGAAAATGAAAATTGAGCAAGCCTAGCATGAGAGGGAGCAAGGAAAAATGAAATTAGAGCGAGCTTAGCATGAGAGGGAGCGAGGAAAACTGAAAATTGAGTGAGCCTAGCATGAGATGGACCAGCAAGATAACCTAATATAGTTTTAATTAGCCCTTTTGCAATCAACCCATCCCTCGGATCAACCCTCCTAAGGCTATCGTGATTAAAGAAAGAACTTAGATTGAAATGTACAGACTTGAAAATTTGCTGCACTCCAAGATTACAGTAAACCTCGTACAATTTACTTGAATCAATGGTCTGTAAGCTGGACTGCTGGAACAAAACAAATAGAATACCATCTTCGTTAGCTTCCATAAACATTTTCCTCAATTGTATGTCATCTGGTATAAAGAGCTTATCCTTCTCTACTAATCAAATTCCATTGCCAGAGGTAGTCTAGGAGGGAAGCCTGGTTATTTTCTCTTTGAGAATCTCTTCAGTTTTGGGGTTTGAATTTTCAAGTACATGAGTCCAAAAGGAGCAACACTTTGCCAAACTCACTTCATAAGACTAAGCAGCAAGAAAGAACCACAGAATTTAACAAATGGTAACTGCAGGATCAATCATATACTAAAGTATTGGAATTCAACTCAATTGAAGTGGTGGATTTCACACCAATGGATTGCACAACATATACTAAAAGGGAAATTGTCACTAGTCAAAATGGAAACTAAAACATGTGTGGTTACAATACTTGCCAATGTGAAAACTACAACATAATTAAAGATGAAATTTGTCATTACATACCAAAATGAAAAGCAAATCCTAATTACTCTATTATTAAGTTAGTAACCATCATCGGTACTAACTATTGGTCATCTGAGTTGGGTGAAGGAGGGGGCGCTCCCTCCTTTTGGAGACAACACAATATCGCTTTGATGTTGCGACTCATCTTCTTAAACTTCCTTTCCAAAACTGAAATTGGGCGGGGCAAACAGGAACTTCAGTGGGGCAAGCTAGAAATTGAACGAGGCAAACTAGAAATGGAGCAAGGGAAGCATGAAAATTGAGGGAGGCAAACATGAAATTGAGCGGGGCAAACATGAAATTGAGCGGGGTAAACTGAATATTGAGCAGGGCAAACTGAATATTAAGCGGGGCAAACATGAAATTGGGCGGAGCAAACTAGAAAATCAGCGGGGGAAACATGAAATTGAGCGGGGTAAGCTAGAAAATTAGCGGGACAAGCTTAAAAGTGAGCAGGGCAAACATGAAATTGAGCGGGGTAAAATGAATATTGAGCGGGGCAAATATAAAATTCAGCGGGGCAAACTTGAATTTCAGCGAGGCAAACATAAAATTGAGCAGGGCAAACTAGAAAATTAGCGGGGCAAACATGAAATTGAGTGGGGCAAATTAGAAAATCAGCCGGGCAAACTTGAAATTGAGTGGGGTAAACATGAAATTTAGTGGGGCAAGCATGAAATTGAGTGAGGCAAACTGAATATTGAGCGGGGCAAACTTGAATTTCAGCGAGGTAAACATGAAATTGAGCGAGGCAAACTAGAAAATCAGTGGGGTAAACATGAAATTGAGCGGGGCAAACTAGAAAATCAGCGGAGCAAACTTGAAATTCAGCAGGGCAAACATGAAATTCAACGTGGCAAACTTGAAATTCAGCGGGGCAAACATGAAATTCAGCGGGGCAAACTTGAAATTCAGCGGGGCAAACTTGAAATTCAGCGGGGCAAACATGAAATTTAGCGGGGCAAACTTGAATTTCAGCGGGGCAAACTTGAATTTCAGCAGGGCAAACAGGAAATTGAGCAGGGTAAACTAGACAATCAGCAGGGCAAACATGAAATTGAGTGGGACAAACTAGAAAATCAGCGGGGTAACTTGAAATTGAGCGAGGCAAACATGAAATTGAGTGGGGCAAACTTAACAGATAATTTCGTGGCTTGAGCCCAAAAATCTAAACGTATCTAATGTTCAAATGGACCACACCACATGAAAATTTTAAATTGAACTTCTACTGATGATCATTTCTTAGGGGCCACAGAAGTTTTGAATCAAGCTTATAATTGTGTTTTCTATTAATCCATATTTGTATGATCTTATGAACAGGTTTAATTGTGTTATGCAGATCATTAGCTTCAGCCAAAGTTTTTTATTTTTTTTATTTTTTTTACACAGGCACCCAACACACACAAACCCAAGCACCCACTCACGCCATATATAGTGGGATTTCACCACCAATGTGTATGGAACCCAAGACCTCGTGTTGAAACTCCTAAGGGCGTGTTTAGCCGGGTGGATTGGAAAGGATTGAATGGTATTAGGGTGGATGGTATTACTTTCAAGGTAATGATGATTGCGTCATTGGATTGGTTCAAGATCCATGGGATTGGTATATCCTGGGATTAGATCACCGAGTCTGTTTGGCATACCTGTCCAATCCCAGGATTACACCTTCCAATCACTTCCAATCCGTCGAACCAAACACGTCCAAGGCAAAATTTAATGGGATTAGGGTGGATTGGATGGATTTTAAGGTAATGATTGTGATGTCAGTGGATTGCTGGCAATCCCATGGGATCACTATATCCCGGGATCAGAATCTTGAGTCTGTTTGGCACGCCCGGCCAATCCCAGGATTTACCTTCCAATCCCTTTAAATCCTTTCTAATCCCTTCCAATCCGCCTGGCCAAACAGGCCCTTAAAGAAGTGGGCCCCACAGTGATGTTTTGTCTTTCTTACTGGAAAAACGGATTGAGGAGAGGGGGTGAAAGAGCCAAACACACCGGTGGAAGGGGGTGTCTAAGTTTGTATGTTAAGTTTATTTTGCTTCATGAATATCCAATGGATAAAAGGTGGGGTCCACAGTCATAAATTTCTCTGGACCAAATAAGGCTACACCATGAGAAGCAGGGGCGCGACTTTGGTTTATCGCCGTATCTTCAGAGGAGGGTGGATCCTTTAAAAAAATACATAAAAATAAAAAAATCATACTTTACAATCTTGACCGTTAATCTATTAACGTCGTCAAGGAGAGGAAACCAGCTTGTTTGAGAGTGTGGATTTGGAACCCCCTGGATTCGAAACCCCCAGGATTGGAAACCCCCTGGATTGACAATCCTCCCAGTGTGTTTGGCACCCCGGAGTGTGAATCAACTTTAATTCAAAAATACCTATGCATGGTATATTTACAGGGGTTTAAATTTAATTATTAAATCAACTTTAATAACTCTAATTAGTGAGATATACAATTTTTGACACTATGGTTGTGGTAAGCCGGCTGAAATATATGTTTTGCCTGAAAATGATGAAATTCCAAGTCTTGGGTGGACTGCAAGCACAAGATCATGTCTGAGTGACTAACCAATGATTTTTAATCATTGATTAATATGGACAATGTTTGGATGGTGCTAGACAATGTTTGGACGGTGCTGATCATCATTAGTGGGTCATGTGCCCAATAGAATGATAGTGTACAGTGACACACATGTTACATGTAACACCCCGTACTTTTCAGTACTTAGGATGTTACCATTGTAGTCCAAGATAACAAACTTGTATGACCGTACACACCCAACCTATGATATTCACTAACAATTGATGATTTAAAATCTGTTCATCCCAACTATTGATCCTTGAGAGGGACAATCACATTCTCTTGAAAGTGGACCTTAAGTATCAAATCAAAATCGTAGATCACAGATCCACCATTCATTAGAGTCTAACTTGAAAGCCTTCCACCTGTTCATTGCACTTAGACCATCAGACCACTAATCCAACCATGAATCTTCAATGGACCTTATGACCCTTAAGACCGTTAGTAGAAATATCCATCCTTAAATTAAGAGATCCAACCGTTGAACTACTTGAACCATCCAAATGTCAAAAATTGGGAATTTGACATTTGTTTGGAGTGGTCCGCTTTAATGTAAAGAAACCCCAATATTTGGGTTTGTAGCTAAGTGACACATAGTGAGTAGTCCCTGTAGCAACTCATGCTCTAATCCTAACTTATAATAGAAGTTGAATAACTAAACTCCCTATACGTTACAACAATTAGACCAGCCACCTAATATCATAAAGCCACGATCAAAATTTACTTAAAACAGACCCTGAAGAGATCTGATGGCTCAGATCTTCGCAGAGGATCGGGTGGGACCTACTTTAAATCATGCATGTGCATTGGGCCACGTGCACCGGCTATGCATGGATAATTCTTGAAATTTCAAAATCTTGTCTAGAGATTCTCGCCTAACGTTGTTCGAACAGGACCGTCCATTTGGCGATGCTTATGGCCACCATACGAATACAAAGTGAAAATCTAGATCGTCCATCTGATAGTCAGGGTCCCACTGACCCTGACCACATTGCCACTTAGGATTGAAAGCCCCTTACGACAACACGGTCAGCATCCGATCTTGTGTTACAAAGGGGATGCAATGATGAGAGAGATGTAGCCACGTACATCGCCCCTATGGCAGATCCATTCGTTTCGAAATATCGGACGCCACCCACGCACGCAATGGACGCCTCGTCACGCCTACTATTTTCGGAAACATCCACCTATCCGACAAAAGGTGGAAGAATAATTTCCACTTCGGGTGTGGGTGCGATCTTGACCATCCTCTAGCTTCTGGAAGATTCGTCCGAGCCATCTGGGATGTCCAAAATAGGCCTGCCGAGCGTTCCTCCTAAGGAACGAGATATTGAGGAGAAATTAGAACGGCGGGGAGTTTTCACTGATGGACCTAATCTCTTTATCAACGGCCCTTCTTATGCCGTGAAATGGACCTCACAATCTTGATGGACCCCATCAAGACCTTCTGAACATCTCCGATTAATGAATCACCTGTCCAATAGGAAAACGCCATTTTCAGCCAACCATCTTCCCTGGAAATGATTGTCGGACCCACATTCCATGGGACCATTCCTTTCGCACATCCATACCATTCATCATGTGACCCACCACACGTAAAGCCTATTTGAATCGGTCTTTTAAGCCCACACAGTTGATCTAATGCATGGTGTGGCCCTGATGACGAGCCACTCTCAGCTTAACTATTTCACCCCACACTAATCATCGTGATTAGCTGTGGAACTCTCTTAAAATGGAACGGCTATCAATAGCCGACGTTAGGGCAAACCCCAAGGTGAAGAAAGGGATAAGAAATGGAGAGAGAGGGAAATAGAAATTTCGGGCGCCGTTCAAGCGACTGACAGGCCTGGTAGCAACTCGACTCGATTTGGGTCGTCCCTACTAAGTAAGAGAGATAAAAGAGAAAGAAAGAAAGATAAGGAAAGAAATAGAAACAGAGATAGAGACGGTCTGTGGATTGGCTTCTGGTGCAAGTTACAGATTTATCTTGCAACTCAACTAAGCCATACCAGATAACGAGTCGAACGGGTCTGACTCATCCGTAGCTTTGAGGGAAGAAGGAGATAGTAAGAAGAAGGGTGTATGGAAGTAGGAATGAGTCAAGGAACGTCAGCCACTGGAATGAGTTTCCAGTCGGCCAGCTAAATCTTCTCAGTCTCGCTGAAGGCTCTGTTTCTCATATCTCAAAGCCCCAACCTCATCTTAGGCCATTTTGTCCCAAAACGGTGACCGGGATCGAGTCAATCTCAGATTCTTGTCGAGATCGGAGCAGAGCACACCCTGCCTGGACTCTTACAACATCCAAAATCAATCCCTGATCGGGTACCGCACACAATTCGACTGGCGGTCTTCACATCCACTCCCTTCTCGGTCTCAAGCTAGCACTGCTCAAATCTACACTTCAGGGTGAAAACCCTGATTTAGATCAAAGTAGGAGATTAGTTTGATTCGGCATAATCGCATCATCGAGCATCACAAACCGATCTCAACCATTGCTATGGTTCGCCACGTCCAGCTGGTTGTTGGGCTATCTGACTTGAGTCACTGCTGAGTCAGTGTCTTAGGTACGGTTCAGGAAGGAAAACTCTTACTCAGTTGGGCCTGAGTAGCAGTCCACTACAGTAAGTTTGAGGCCCAGTTAGGGGCAATTCAGATCTGCCTAGTTGGTGGTTGGATGGGCCAATTCTCATCATAGTTGACCCTACATTCGGTGGTGGGTTAACTCGGTCAACCTCCCAACTGAGTCAAGTTGACTCCATATTAGGATCTACCGAAAAGAAATCGGGTGGTATTTGATCCAAAGGGTCATTAACCTAACCGTATGATTAGTAAATCCCTTAAAAGATTTCTTCACTAATCGATAGTTAAAGACCCTAGCTGAGTCGACTCAGTCGTGACTCACCACTGTTTCATGACAATTTCTCCAGGTACAACTAGTAACCATATACCTTAGAAGGCACTCCTACTTGCAATCTGACCAATCAAGATTTTTACATCCACATCTCACGACAAGAGGAACTTCCAATCTAGGTGAGGGATATCCCACATGGCTTCCTCATTTCCTAAAATTCTAAGACAGTTTAAATTTAAATGTATAATGATTATGTAAAATAGTAGTTATGTTTCGTTAAAATTTATATTGATGATCATGTGAGAATGCCTTAAATCATGTGGCTCTAGTCACTCTTATAAGAATTAGGTGGCGCCTATTATGCTACACTTAGGATTGCTTGTGTCCATGTACACTTACACTAGTTACATTAAGAGGTAAGAGATCTTGTTTCCATTCAAATGACAAATTGCTACATTACCCTTCATCCATGTTAGATTAGCCTTAGAATAACAAAAATATTAAGTTAGTCCTTAATTTCTTAGTTGAATGAGATAAATGTGAGTTATTACATCAACTTCTATCATCCATGTCCTACAATTGTCCGACAATAAATAACTACATTTTTAAGAGTTAGCAATTACATTCTCTATGCTTTCCTAGTAATGGTTGATTTGGATATAGCCTTGTTTGAGGTGACAAGAGACATGATGCTTCTAGTTCTTTTATTTTGTAAGTGGTGCACAGAATGTCTAGGGTGGGCTACCACCTTTCTTTAAGAAGAGTAGTAGTTATGCTTGAAATGTTACATTTGTGGGTCCTCACTTGTTCCTAAAGAAAGCAATTGGATTTATATTAAATTTATATTGAATGCTAGATAACCTATTAAAGGACCACAAGTCTTAATCATACTTATGACAGTAATTTTGTTAATCCTATGTACACATGGTACATGACATTTACGCATGACATATGAGCTTTTCCGAGTGCTCGATGTAAGCCACACTCTGTTCGATTTACTGAAAGTTCCAACACTTCAATTAAACTCACAGAGCATGTGCATTCGTGTCACTTTGGGCGCTCTTTCTTTTCATGAGGATTTTCTGGGATTAGACACTCCTCGTGCGTACCCCATGTATTTTTTCAGGAGATATCCTTCGGCACACTCACTTACATGTCTTTTTTCAGGTAAATAATCTACCACGGGCTGTCTGCATGGTCTTTTCTGGGTGACTAGTTCTCCTTCGGCGTACCTATAAGTAATTTTTCGGGTGACTAATTCACCTTGGGCGACCCTTTATTTTGATAGCTGGATGTGCATCCCCAGATCTGTGACTTGTACATACATTCATACACCCATACATTCATTTATAATTTCATGATTAGTCTCCTTGTAATTTGAATGTGTTGATTTAAACTGTTTTGGAATGATATGATATGCATGAATCCTTGCGGGAAGTTTCCACTGAGTTTTTACTCACCTAATCATGTGGTTGCACCAAATAGACATAGGTATGATGAACAAGTAGATACCCCTATGACGGGATTCTAGGGACGGTTGAGGTGGAGTTTGGTGAGGAAGAATTCTATGCGAATGTTGTTGAGCCGTTGGAGCTCAACTGATGTTTTAGGGTTTACTTGCTTTCATATTCTAGACTATGTGTTTTGTTTGAGTTGTAAAAATATTTCCCCTATTGTGGGATTTCATTTTGCTCCCATTTACATGTATTAAACTTCCTTGTATTACTCTTGATATTCTGGATCTATACAATAGTTATCTTACTTAAGGATTTTGAGATTTGCTATTAATTGGATGCATGTTAGTCCATTTCATAATGTAATTCTCGGTTTCCCAATGAGGAGCGATCGTGCTCAGGTTTTGAGAACCAGGGTGTTACAAGATGGTATTAGAGAGAGAGAGAGTTTAGACAAACCTTGCCTATGGTAAAGAGTTTGTGTAAACTTTCAATGTGTAAGATGTAGAAATTCATGGATATACACTTGAGACTAGAAGGTTAAACATAGGTAAATCTTCCCCTAGCCTTGGACAGTTTTAAGAACATAGAGACCTAAATTTAGATTCCCAATACTGAATTCCATATTCGCATTAGGTTTCATACACACACACACACACACACACACATACACACACATATATGCTTGTGCCAACATCATTATATCAACTGCATGTGAACATTTTGTTTTGAGTTACCCAACATTTCTATCCAAAATAGCATTACTAGCCTGATAGCTATCCTATGAAAGTGAGACTTTAAATTCAAATAGGTTCATTGATCCCATGTTCCCACGCAATTTGAATTCTGTAATAACATTTTCTTTTTACATGATAAACTGAGAATATCATTGACTGAACAACCACAATCTCTGATTTATGAAACTGTAATTATTAAGCGAGAACTGTTAATTTCATTTCATGAGGGTCATTCAATTTATTTTAGCTAATTAGTTAATGATTTTTTTGTGTTTAATTACTATTTTATACACCATCTAAAGTAAGGACCACGGTACATGTTTTATATTGCACATGACGTGTTTACAATTTTTGAGTACCTGTGTATCATTCACCACTAGAGTACCAAAGGTGTTTCTCTTATCTATCTTGATGTGTGTAGTTAAATTTTGATTTACCACTATCCTTTGGGGAAACAAACTGATATGAAACTTGAATGTCTTAACTTAGGATGATAAAAAAAATTAATGTTGGAACTTAGGGAATCTCCTTTTGATTAGGAGAAATTTTGAGGACATAAAAACCCACACTTAAGTTCCCTTGAAATCATTAGGATAGCCATTCAAATTTGGTTGGAATTACTTAGGAATTATGAAAATTGTGAACATAGAGACGTAAAACTTTAGGCCCAGTAGGAAAATTCGAGTTTAGTTGTTTGAACGTAGAAATTGAATTTAGATTCCCTTTATGAACTATTACTTGTTTGAACTTAGTGAAAAGGCCAAACTATATGTCCTAGAGGGGGGGGGGGTGGTGAATAGGACTATGCCAAATTTAAAATAAAATCAGCGGAAATAAAATAAACCAATAGCCTTACAATATGAATCAATTCACAATGCTAAATTTTAAATCACCTTGATAAATAAGTATTGAGAGATTTACAAATTGATTCTAAGGACAACCTTACACCATAATAAACAAGGGCTTATGGTAGGACAACCTACTTCTCTTTTGGATCAAGGACTCAATTTTAATATAAGTAAATGAAATAGCAAGGAATTGAAATTAAATGCGAAGTATATAGATCTAAATTATTACAACAATCTTCACACTTGCTTGAAATGTAAAAGTTACAACATTCACATCCACTTGTACATTCCACACAATCAAAAGATATGAAAATTAGGCAAGCATTCAATCCACAAGACAAAGAGTTATAGTGGTTACTTGTACACCAATTTGGAATGCTACTCCACTCATAATATCCTACACATGGGATATTAGCGTTCACTATCAAATACAAGGTTCACAAAAACCTTTACAATTGTGTCTTTTTCACTAGGGCTTATACAATTCAAAAACCCCTCTTTTCGAGTTTTCTCGGTTTTCCTCAAGACAACCAATACAATGAGATTTTTCTCGCTTAATCTCAAATAAAACCAAAAGTAAATAAATTTTATGAATTGAATTTCACCTTTTCTTAGCGGCCTGGTAGAATCAAAGTAGATGATTGAATGTCAAAGTTCAATTTCCAATACTCACATTCATAAGGTTTAGATTCTAATAGATTAGATTTAACTCGTTGGGCGTAGCTATATTTGATTTTGATTCCAAGAAGAAGGAATAAGATAATTCCTCTTTTCAAATAAGATTGGAATATGAAACAAAATTAAATTAAATAAGCTAGCAAAAAAGGAATATTAAATAAGCACAATGAAACTTAAAATTGAGACTTATTCGAGTGATCATGAAAATTCTTGAATTGAATGGAGTTGAAGTGAATTTCGTGTTTAGAAGCAAAAATCGTTCTTCATGATTGGTCTTAGAAACCCTGGATAGCTCAAACAGATTTTTGAAATATTGAGCGATCTTTGAAAGTCGTTCCTACGATCGGTCGTGAAACCCTACGACCTGGTCGTGGGTCACCTAGGCCGGTCGTAGATCCCTACGACCGGTCGTAGACCAGATAACATTGCTTGGATTTTGAGTCGTCGAGAATAATCGAAGGACCTCCGGGAGTGGTCGTAGGCGTTCCAAAATTCTGAAAAATCTTCAACAACTTAGGTCGTGGAAATTTCTTGGACTAGTCGAACCAATGCCTGGGAAAGAACAAGAGCTAGGATCGGTCTTGGAATAGACCAAACTTATGTAAAATAAACATTTGATTTATGTATCCAAAATGACTTACTTAAAGGGTCAACCTAAGGTCATTCTTGAATCATGTCGTATGGACATTGAACTTCAACCATTCAACGAATGTAGTTTGTTTGAACCATATCAAAGGCTTGAGATCTTGAACTTGTTGTAGCTTCAAACTTGAGATCTTCATCGCATAACAACTACTTCATGCATTGCTTATTAGTCTTCAAGTCATGAGACTTGAACATCAACATTGTAGCTTCTTGATACTTCAACATGTAGTGAACTTCAATATGTAGCTTCTTGAAGTATTTATGCAGTGTCTTGAATTCATATAAATCATCATACACGCACAGGACATAGATAGATGTTTTGACACATCACAAATTTGACAACCAAAGAAGTATGAGACCATAACACTTACACTTAGAAACTAAACACTAGGGCCCCTTACAAAATTTATTAGAAATGCCAATCGAATTTATGATAAATTCCATGGAAATTTGAAACCTTAGTCTCCTTTGAAATTTTTAGGACGAGTCATTTTGAACATAGGAACTAGAACTTTGAATCCCATGTAAATTAGTAGAATAGTTACTTGAATTTGGAAACTTCCTAAGTACCATGGGAAAACAAACTCCAACTATGATATATCTAAGGTCAAGAGGAATATTCCTCGAAGCTGACTTTCAGTGAACTTTTTAGAAAATCTAGGATTTGAATTCTTCCCATAATATTTCATAGATGAAATGACACTATACTTAGTGAGTGAAACAAATTTAGGCATTGTAGGAAATTCCCTACCCACCATATCGAACATTAGATCAAATATAAATACTCCATAAATTACATCTCCCTAATTACATCTCCCTAAATTACATCTCCCTAATTAGAGATAACATTTCTTATAAATTCTAACGCTTAAAGAATTATAAAATGTTAGGTATACCTTTCACCTTATACTAGGTATATTGGGACTGGATTCAAGATTCTTGATAAGTGTAGCAAATTTCAAATTTAAAGTTCATGCAGAAATTCTAGTACTGAAGTTTTTCAGGTAATGCGTTATGTAGGTAGAAAGCCCAATGAAAGAGCGAAGGTCATCTAGGCCTATTTCACGTAGATTTCGTATACTCTTATTATGGAAATAGAAATTTTCATGATAGTTCCCAAGGATCTAGAATAATCAGAAACACAGACTGATGGAACCATGTTTAAGCGAAGTTGCACTGTTTGGTCCAAAATTCATATCCTAGTAAATTCCAATGATCTCAATGCCCTGATCAGGCAGAAGATCGAGAGTTACCAGGATTAGGAAATGATACAGTAAGTCCTATGTTCTGCGCAGGCGAAGGATTGATGTATCAGGCTCATACCCACTATGACCATCCGCTTGTGTTAAACTCGAACATGAAAACAGATAATTGAATTGTACTTAGAAAATAGGGAACTATCATATTATGGTTAATCGTTGCCTAAATGAACTTATAAACCTAATAGATATTATAGGAAAATGTAATGTCATTAGGTATTTAAATAAATCCCTACTATTAGTAGATGGATTCAAATTCTCTAGAACTTATGTACATTACTCGACTATAATATAGATATAAGGGTTGCATTGGGAAATCTAGATATAGTTAGTTTAAAACTATAATATCGTAGCATAATTAGAGCATAGAGGAGTCAATATGATTTTACTACTTGTCATGTTAATCATTAGGATGCATATTACTAAATCTCGAGGACGAGATTTTCTTTAATGGGGTAGATTGTAAAACTCCATACTTTTCAGTACTCAGGATGTTACCATTGTAGTCCAAGATAGCAAACTTGTGTGAACATACACACCCAACCTATGATATTCACTAACAATTGATGATTCAAAATCCGTTCATCCCAACTATTGATCCTTGAGAGGGACAATCACATTCTCTTGAAAGTGGACCTTAAGTATCAAATCAAAATCGTAGATCACAGATCCACCATTCATTAGAGTCTAACTTGAAAGCCTTCCACCTGTTCATTGCACTTAGACCATCAGACCACTAATCCAACCATGAATCTTCAATGGACCTTAGGACCCTTAAGACCGTTAGTAGAAATATCCATCCTTAAATTAAGAGATCCAACCGTTGAACTACTTGAACCATCAAAATGTCAAAAATTGGGAATTTGACATTTATTTGGAGTGGTCCGCTTTAATGTAAAGAAACCCCAATATTTGGGTTTGTAGCTAAGTGACGCATAGTGAGTAGTCCCTGTAGCAACTCATGCTCTAATCCTAACTTATAATAGAAGTTGAATAACTAAACTCCCTATACGTTACAACAATTAGACCAGCCACCTAATATCATAAAGCCACGATCAAAATTTACTTAAAACAGACCCTGAAGAGATCTGATGGCTCAGATCTTCGCAGAGGATCGGGTGGGACCTACTTTAAATCATGCACGTGCACTAGGCCATGTGCACCGGCTATGCATGGATAATTCTTGAAAATTTAAAATCTCGTCCAGAGATTCTCGCCTGATGTTGTTCGAACAGGACCGTCCATTTGGCGATGCTTATGGTCACCATACGAATACAAAGTGGAAATCTAGATCGTCCATCTGATAGCCAGGGTCCCACTGACCCTGACCACATTGCCACTTAGGATTGAAAGCCCCTTACGACAACACGGTCAGCATTCAATCTTGTGTTACAAAGGGGATGCAATGACGAGAGAGATGTAGCCACGTACATCGCCCCTATGGCAGATCCATTTGTTTGGAAATGTCGGACGCCTCACGCCTACTATTTTCGGAAACAGCCACCTATCCGGCAAAAGGTGGAAGAATAATTTCCACTTCAGGTGTGGGTGCAATCTCGACCATCCTCTGGCTTCTGGAAGATTCGTTCGAGCCATCTGGGACGTCCAAAATAGGGTTGCCGAGCGTTCCTCCTAAAGAACGAGATATTGAGGAGAAATTAGAACGGCGGGGGGTTCTCGTCGATGGAGCTAATCTCTTAATCAACGGCCCTCCTTATGCCGTGAAATGGACCTCACAAGCTTGATGGACCCCATCAAGACCTTCTGAACATCTCAGATCAATGAATCACCTGTCCAATAGGAAAATGCCATTTTCAACCAACCATCTTCCCTGGAAATGATTGTCGGACCCACATTCCATGGGACCATTCCTTTCGCACATCCATACCATTCATCATGTGACCCACCACACGTAAAGCCCATTTGAATCGGTCTTTTAAGCCCACACAGTTGATCTAATGCATGGTGTGGCCCTAATGACGAGCTACTCTCAGCTTAACTATTTCACCCCACGCTAATCTTCATGATTAGCTGTGGAACTCTCTTAAAATGGAACAACTATCAATAGCCGACTTTAGGATGAACCCCAAGGAGAAGAAAGGGATAAGAAATGGAGAGAGAGGGAAATAGAAATTTCAGGCGCCGTTCAAGCGAGTTACAGGCCTGGTAGCAACTCGACTCGGTTTGGGTTGTCCCTGCTAAGTAAGAGAGATAAAAGAGAAAGAAAGAAAGATAAGGAAAGAAATAGAAATAGAGATAGAGACGGTCCGTGGATCGGCTTCTGGTGCGAGTTACAGATTTATCTTGCAACTTAACCAGCCATACCAGATAACGAGTCGACCGGGTTTGACTCGTCCGTAGCTGTGAGGGAAGAAGGAGATAGTAAGAAGAAGGGTGTATGGAAGTAGGAAGGAGTCAAGGAACATCAGCCACTGGAATGAGTTTCCAGTTGGCCGGCTAAATCTTCTCAGTCTCGCTGAGGGCTCTGTTTCTCATAGCTCAAAGCCCCAACCTCATCTTAGGTCGTTTCGTCCCAAAACGGTGATCGGGATCAAGTCAATCTCTGATTCCTGTCGAGATCGAAGCAGAGCACACCTTGCCTGGACTCTTACAACATCCGAAATCAATCCCTGATCGGGTACCGCACCCAACTCGACTGGCGGTCTTCACATCCACTCCCATCTCGGTCTCAAGCTAGCACGGCTCAGTTCTACACTTCAGGGTGAAAACTGAAAGTGCACCGCTAGTGCCCTGGTTTGTCAAGTTACGTGTATGGTGAGTCAGACTAGCTACAAAACTCGATAGGAAGATTATTTCAAGCGTCCGCCTCAACTGGATGTGTGGAAGCTCATAATAGGTAAACCATAGCCTCACATCCCATGTCCCAAAACACCAGGTGATTTAAACCCTTAAAAATAAGATAGACATCTTAGGGTTTTTATAGTGAGAAAACTTTTTCAAAATAGGAAAATCTCTATGTTTTTCTCGCCTTGTCGATTTTATCGAAGCACCCTCGACATGATCGACCTGTTCTGTCAATGTCCTCGATACCTTAACGATATTATCGAAAAGAAGACCAAAAGTATCCAGCAACTAAATATTCATCTGGACGGATTTATCGATGTATCGATACACCTATCGATATCATTGATAAAAGCACTAAACATGTCCAGTAACTTCATAACATATCTGGACGAATTATCAATATATCAATACGCATATCGATACCTTCGATATTCAAATCTCGAGACCATCGGGAGTGGCTCGATAAGATTGACAGGCAGATTCTGGCACCCCTGTTTTTTAACGAAAATCTCAAAATTCATCGATATATCGATGACCGTCCGATATGATCTGAAATCAAATATTGATAAGATCGGAGGTCCATCGATGATATCAATAGTGGGCGCGCATTTCTTACAGCAGCTATTTCAGGATATTTTTAAAACTATGATTGGGGGCCCTTCGATTTAATCGATATTCAAATATAGATGATATCGACATCGGATCGATTGCATCGAACTAAGCCATAATCTGTCCAGCAAGTTCAAAGATAAATCTACTGGAATTATCGATGCCTCGATTCTGATCTCGATATCATCGACATTTAAATTCTGATGACCTCGACGGTTCCCCCGATCATCCATGAAAACTTGAAATATTTTTAAAGTCAAGTCTCTCTCATTTTTCATGTATCGATGGATAGACCCAGTCATCGATGGAATCAGAGTTCGAAATCCGATGACATTGACAATTATTTCGATTCATCGACCTATTGGCAAGGAGTTTCAAGAGCGTATGACATCGAGTCCGAGTCATCGAGCAGACCATCGATGCTATTGAGAGTATACGCTCGATGATATCGAACTTGCTCGATAATATTGAACTCTGTCATAAATGTGACCGTTTTATATCCGTTGGAACTTCTTGCCTATATATATAGGACTTGTTCTTTATCGCTGTAAGAGAGAAAAGAGAGAGCTTTTGTGTGTTTCAACTTGCATCTTCTACCTAAGGCCTTTCTCTCTAGGGAGTTCATCCTCCAATCCACCCTTACCATTGATATTAAATAGAGTGGATTGGGGAATGAACTTCTGCATTCAAGGATCCTCCAGCTACTAACTTAATGACAAATTATTATGCTGGGATGCCTTGAATGCATAAGAGAGGAACCACTCTATCTTCCTTATAGGAAAATCTTTAGAGAGTAGGATTCCATCTCACCCTTGACCCAACCCGAAGCCAAGCATCGGTATATCATCTTGTGTTGCGGATCAAGGGAGCTGAAGACTCTTTGTCAACAAGGAGGAGAAGATCTTCGGTTTTGTGCTTAACGGGACTCATCAACTTATCTGTAAGTATCCAGAGTCCAGAGGACACTTGTGATCATTCCTTCCTAGGTCTTGGTCTTAAGAGGTTCTCACCCTTTGAAGTCCTTAAGGAGGCCTCCAGCGGGAGTGTACGTAGTGGGTGCACAGGGTGGACCCTTGCTCTTGTGTAGGGCATAAACTGTTAGGTCCTTGTATAGGTCCTTGACCTGTGTGGTCTAAAATTTGAGTGCACAGGGTGGACCCTTGCTCTTGTGTAGGGCATAAACTGATAGGTCCTTATGTAGGTCCTTGACCTATGTGGTCTAAAATCTGGGTGCGTTGTATGGACCCTTGCTCTATGGAGAGCATAAACATCTGGTTAGGAGTGAACCAGCAAAACTCTGGGTTTGAGGTGAACCGCGTAAAACCTCTGTAAAGGTTGAAGGTGAACCTGATTTAAAACCTTAGGTTTGAGGTGAACCCTGGGAAACCTCCTTAGTGAAATCCGGTACACTCAAGGGTTGAGTGCGACAGCCGGGAGTGGAGTAGACAAGTAGTCGAACCACTATAAAAATGACTGTGTTTGTGATGGATTTTATATATGTGTGATTCATGACAATGCATTCATATTCATATATCTGAACACATCTTACACACACACAGTCACATCCAACATAGACTAAGTTGCATATTGTTATATCTTGATTAGTTTGTGATTAGATCCTCTACAAAGCTTGGAAGGCTGTAGAGTTAATTTGAGTAATCCTGAAAATTGCATACATAATAAGATTAGAGTGATAAGATTTTTAAATAACTCATAAATCTTTAATAAGTCTTATTCACCCCCCTCTAGGACATATTGACATATTCCAACTTCTACTCAAGCCGTCTTCACCACTATTTAAAAAACCCTGATTTAGATCAGAGTAGGAGATCAGTTTGATTGGGCATAATCGCATCATTGAGCATCACAAACTGATCTCAACCATTACTATGGTTCGCCACGTCCAGCTGGTTGTTGGGCTATCTGACTCGAGTCACTGCTGAGTCAGAGTCTCAGGTTCAATTTAGGAAGGAAAACTCTGACTCAGTTGGGCCTGAGTAGCAGTCCACTACAGTAAGTTTGAGGCCCAGTTAGGGGCAATTCAAATCTGCCTAGTTGGTGGTTAGATAGGCCAATTCTCATCATGGTCGACCCTACATTCGGTGGTGGGTTAACTCGATCAACCTCCCAACTGAGTTGAGTTGACTCCATATCAGGATCTACCGAAAAGAAATCGGGTGGTATTTGATCCAAAGGGTCATTAACCTAACCGTATGATTAGTAAATCCCTTAAAAGATTTCTTCACTAATCGATAGTTAAAGACCCTAGCTGAGTCGACTTAGTCGTGACTCACCAGTGTTTCATGACAATTTCTCCAGGTACAACCAGTAACCATCTACCTTAGAAGGCACTCCTACTTGCAATCTGACCAATCAAGATTTTTACATCCACATCTCACGACAAGAGGAACTTCCAATCTAGGTGAGGGATATCCCACATGGCTTTCTCATTTCTTAAAATTCTAAGACAATTTAAATTTAAATGTATAATGATTATGTAAAATAGTAGTTATGTTTTGTTAAAATTTATATTGATGATCATGTGAGAATGCCTTAAATCATGTGGCTCTAGTCACTCTTATAAGAATTAGGTGGCGCCTATTATGCTACACTTAGGATTGCTTGTGTCCATGTACACTTACACTAGTTACATTAAGAGGTAAGAGATCTTGTTTCCATTCAAATGACAAATTGCTACATTAGCCTTCATCCATGTTAGATTAGTCTTAGAATAACAAAAATATTAAGTTAGTCCTTGATTTCTTAGTTGAATGAGATAAATGTGAGTTATTACATCAACTTCTATCATCCATGTCCTACAATTGTCCGACAATAAATAACTACATTTTTAAGAGTCAGCAATTACATTCTCTATGCTTTCCTAGTAATGGTTGACTTAGATATAGCCTTGTTTGAGGTGACAAGAGACATGATGCTTCAAGTTCTTTTATTTTGTAAGTGGTGCACAGAATGTCTAGGGTGGGCTACCACCTTTCTTTAAGAAGAGTAGTAGTTATGCTTGAAATGTTACATTTGTGGGTCCTCACTTGTTCCTAAAGAAAGCAATTGGATTTATATTAAATTTATATTGAATGCTAGATAACCTATTAAAGGACCACAAGTCTTAATCATACTTATGAGAGTAATTTTGTTTATCCTATGTAATGTGTATGCGCATCATGGTACATGACGTTTATGCATGACATATGAGCTTTTTCGAGTACTCGATGTAAGCCACACTCTGTTTGATTTACTGAAAGTTCCAACACTTTAATTAAACTCACAGAGCATGTACATTCGTGTCACTTTGGGCGCTCTTTCTTTTTATGAGGCTTTTCCGGGATTAGACACTCCTCGGGCGTACCCCGTGTATTTTTTCAGGAGATATCCTTGGGCGCACTCACTTACATGTCTTTTTTCAGGTAGATAATCTACCGCGGGCTGTCTGCATGGTCTTTTTCGGGTGACTAGTTCTCCTTCGGCGTACCTATGGGTATTTTTTTGGGTGACTAATTCACCTTGGGCGACCCTTTATTTTGACAGCTGGATGTGCATCCCCAGGTCTGTGACTTGTACATACATTCATACACCCATACATTCATTTGGAGTGGTCCGCTTTAATGTAAAGAAACCCCAATATTTGGGTTTGTAGCTAAGTGACTCATAGTGAGTAGTCCCTGTAGCAACTCATGCTCTAATCCTAACTTATAATAGAAGTTGAATAACTAAACTCCCTATACATTACAACAATTAGACCAGCCACCTAATATCATAAAGCCACAATCAAAATTTACTTAAAACAGACCCTGAAGAGATCTGATGGCTCAGATCTTCGCAGAGGATTGGGTGGGACCCACTTTAAATTATGCACGTGCACTGGGCCATGTGCACTGACTGTGTATGGATAATTCTTGAAATTTCAAAATCTTGTCCTGAGATTCCCGCCTGACGTTGGTCAAATAGGACCGTTCATTTGGCGATGCTTATGGCCACCATACGAATACAAAGTGGAAATCCAGATCGTCCATCTGATAGCCAGGGTCCCACTGACCCTGACCACGTTACCACTTAGGATTGAAAGCCCCTTACGACAACACGGTCAGCGTCCGATCTTGTGTTACAAAGGGGATGCAATGACAAGAGAGATGTAGCCACGTACACCACCCCTATGGCAGATCCATTCGTTCGAAAACATCGGACGCCACCCACGCACACATCGGACGCCTCTCACGCCTACTATTTTTGGAAACAGCCACCTATCCGGCGAAAGGCGGAAGAATGATTTCAACTACGAGTGTGGGTGCAATCTCGACCATCCTCCGACTTCTGGAAGATTCGTCCGAGCCATCTGGGACGTCCAAAATAAGGTTTCCGAGCGTTCCTCCTAAGGAACGAGATATTGAGGAGAAATTAGAACGGTGGGGAGTTCTCGTCGATGGAGCTAATCTCTTAATCAACAGCCCTCCTTACGCCATGAAATGGACCCCATCAAGACCTTCTGAATGTCTCAAATCAATGAATCACCCGTCCAATAGGAAAACGCCATTTTCAGCCAACCATCTTCCCCGGAAAGGACTGTCGGACCCACATTCCATAGGACCATTCCTTTCGTACATCCAGACAGTTCATCGTGAGACCCACCACACATAAAGCCCATCTGAATCAGTTTTTTAAGCCCACACAGTTGATCTAATGTGTGGTGTGACCCTGATGATGAGTCACTCTCAGCTTAATCATTTCACCCCACACTAATCTTCATGATTAGCTGTGGAACTCTCCCAAAATGGAACGGCTATAAATAGCCGACGTTCGGGCGAATACCAAGGAGAAGAAAAGGATAGGAAATTGAGAGAGTGGGAAATACAAATTTCGGGCGCCGTTCAAGCGAGTTGCAGGCCTAGTAGCAACTCAACTCGGTTTGGGTCGTCCCTACTAAGAAAGAGATATAAAAGAGAGAAAGAAAGAAAGATAAGGAAAGAAATAGAAACAGAGATAGAGAGGGTCCGTGGATCGACTTCTAGAGCAAGTTGCAGATTTCTCTTGCAACTTAACCAAGCCATACCAGATAACGAGTCGACCGGGTCTAACTCATCCGTAGCTGTGAGGGAAGAAGGAGATAGTAAGAAGAAGGGTGTATGGAAGCAGGAAGGAGTCAAGGAACGTCAGCCACTGGAACGAGTTTCCAATCGGCTGACTAAATCTTCTCAGTCTCGCTGAAGGCTCTGTTTCTCACAGCTCAAAGCCCCAGCCTCATCTCAGGTCATTTCATCCCAAAACGGTGACCGGGATCGAGTCAATCTCTGATTTCTTATCGAGCTCGGAGTAGAGCACACCCAGCCTGGACTCTTACAGCATCCGAAATCAGTCCTAGATCAGGTACCGCTCCTAACTCAACTAATGGTCTTCACATCCACTCCCATCTCGATCTCGAGCTAGCACTGCTCAGATCTACACTTCAGGGTGAAAACCCTGATTTAGATCAGAATAGGAGATCAGTTTGACTCGACATAACAGCATCATCGATCATCACAAACCGATCTCAACCATTGCTATGGTTCGCCACGTCCAGCTAGTTGTTGGGCTATCTGACTCGAGTCACTGCTGAGTCAGTGTCTCAGGTTCGGTTCAGGAAGGAAAACTCTGACTCGGTTGGGCCTGAGCAGCAGTCCACTACAGTAAGTTTGAGGCCCAGTTGGGGCAATTCAGATCTTCCTAGTTGTGGGTTGGATGGGCCAATTCTTATCTTGGTCGACCCTACATTCGGTGGTGGGTTAACTCGGTCAACCTCCCAACTGAGTCGAGTCGACTCCATATCAGGATCTACCGAAAAGAAATCAGGTGGTATTTGATCCAAAGGGTCATTAACCTAACTGTATGATTAGTAAATCCCTTAAAGATTTCTTCACTAATCGATAGTTAAAGACCCTAGCTGAGTCGACTCAGTCGTGACTCACCAGTGTTTCATGACAATTTCTCCAAGTACAACCAGTAACCATCGACCTTAGAAGGTGCTCCTACTTGCAATCTGACCTATCAAGATTTTTACATCCACATCTCATGACAAGAGGAACTTCCAATCTAGGTGAGGGATATCCCACATGGCTTCCTCATTTCCTAAAATTCTAAGACAGTTTAAATTTAAATGTATAATGATTATGTAAAATAGTAGTTATGTTTCGTTAAAATTTATATTGATGATCATGTGAGAATGCCTTAAATCATGTGGCTCTAGTCACTCTTATAAGAATTAGGTGGCACATATTATGCTACACTTAGGATTGCTTATGTCCATGTACACTTACACTAGTTACATTAAGAGGTAAGAGATCTTGTTTCCATTCAAATGATAAATTGCTACATTAGCCTTCATCCATGTTAGATTAGTCTTAGAATAACAAAAATATTAAGTTAGTCCTTGATTTCTTAGTTGAATGAGATAAATGTGAGTTATTACATCAACTTTTATCATCCATGTCCTACAATTGTCGGACAATAAATAACTACATGTTTAAGAGTTAGCCTTACATTCTCTATGCTTTCCTAGTAATGGTTGATTTGGATATAGCCTTGTTTGAGGTGACAAGAGACATGATGCTTCTAATTATTTTATTTTGTAAGTGGTGCACAAAATGTCTAGGGTGGGCTACCACCTTTCTTTAAGAAGAGTAGTAGTTATGCTTGAAATGTTACATTTGTGGGTCCTCACTTGTTCCTAAAGAAAGCAATTGGATTTATATTGAATTTATATTGAATGCTAGATAACCTATTAAAGGACCACAAGTCTTAATCATACTTACGAGAGTAATCTTGTTAATCCTATGTAATGTGCATGAGTATCATGGTACATGACTTCACGCATGTCATATGAGCTTTTCCGAGTGCTCGATGTAAGCCACACTCTGTTCGATTTACTGAAGGTTCCAACACTCCAGTTAAACTCACAGAGTATGTGCATTCATGTCACTTTGGGTGCTATTTCTTTTCACGAGGCTTTTCCAGGATTAGACACTCCTCGGGCGTACCCCGTGTATTTTTTCTGGAGATATCCTTGGGCGCACTCACTTACATGGCTTTTTCTAGGTAGATAATCTACCGCGGGCGGTCTGCATGGTCTTTTTCGGGTGACTAGTTCTCCTTTGGCGGACCTATGAGTATTTTTTCAGGTGACTAGTTCGCCTTGGGTGACCCTTTATTTTGACAGCTGGATGTGCATCCCCAGATCTGTGACTTGTACATACATTCATTTATAATTTCATGATTAGTTTCCTTGTAATTTGAATGTGTTGATTTAAACTGTTTTGGAATGATATGATATGCATGAATCCTTGCGGGAAGTTCCCACTGAGTTTTTACTCACCCAATTGTGCGGTTGCACCAAATAGACACAGGTATGATGAACAGGTGGAGACCTCTATGACAGGATTCTAGGGACAGTTGAGGTGGAGTTTGGCGAGGAAGAACTCTATGTGAATGTTGTTGAGTCGTTGGATCTCAACTGATGTTTTAGGGTTTACTTGCTTTCATATTCCAGACTATGTGTTTTGTTAGAGTTGTAAAAATATTTCCCCTGTTGTGGGATTTCATTTTGCTCCCATTTAGATGTATTAAACTTCCTTGTATTACTCTTGATATTTTGGATCTATGCAATAGTTATCTTACTTAAGGATTTTTGAGATTTGCTATTAATTAGATGCATTTTAGTCCATTTCATAATGTATTACTCGGGTTCCCAATGAGGAGCGATCATCCTCGGGTTTTGTGAACCAGGGTGTTACATTACACCAACAACTATTGAAATGCTTTTAGGTTTAATCGAAGCTCTTACCGTGGATTGCAAACCTCCTCAAAGAGGGGATTAGAAACCCCTTAGATTTGAAATCCCCAATTACTTTTTGCTGCCAAACAACCGAAGGGATTTGAAACCCCCTCCAATCCCCTCCAATCCACGGTGCCAAACGACCCCTTAGGATTGGTGATGGTTTAGAAGCTACTCACTCAAATCGTTTTTAAGATTTTCTTGGTAATTTATCTTTTTGTTTTATTTTTTGTATATGTGTATAAATGGGGTGAATACTCCTTTATATAGCATCCGATCCAATAATTAAAACAGTCAGATTTTCAATGGCTCTAAGATAAATGCTCTCTCATTTGGTGGTAATGTTAATCACTATCAATATTGAAATTCAATGGTAAAAAATGACAAAAAATGAATAGTAAAATAAATATTACTTAGATAATATAATAAAAATGTAATTAATGGCTTAATTAACCAACCATTATGGGAATTGCCTGGGTCTCCACCATGAACGGTTTGGATCAAGAGAACTTCATGGCCGTTGATCTAACATTCTCCCACTTAGCCATGAGGGCCGAATAAGTAATATGGTTTAACTCCCACTTTTGAAATATTTACCCTTATGTACATATTCCTGTCACAAGGTTTATTACACTCCAACATATATGCCACTCATGACTTCTCTTTTCAAATGCTTTCATTCGTTCACTAACTTAGGCGTCCTTAAGTTCCATTAGGCCTACATGCCTTGTAAATAATTTCATACTTACACTTTTAGTTAATGGATCGGCAGTCACATCACATGAAGGTAAGTAACTTATAGTTACTTCTATGTGTTTTTTCCTTTGAACTATTAGCTCCACATTATATCAATTTGATTGCAGCTTGATTATCACAACAAATGTGAACTGGATCGTCGGTTATATCTAACTACATGTCCTTTATGAAATGTTTTATCCAAACGGCAAAAGTTGAAGTTATACACTACAAACAATAAACTCAGCTTACTACACCAAGAAATAGTAGCTCCTCTAAAGAGGAAAATATGTCCTGAGGTAGACTTGCTATTATCCTTGACTCTAACAAAATTTGCATTTGAATATCCAAAAACCTCAAGTTTATGTGCTTGAAAACATAATTTTAGATGCTTTGTACCTTTTATGTATCTAAGTATCCTTTTCATTACTTGTCAATGCTTTATACCAGGATTACTTTGGTATCTATTAACAAGGCCTACAACATAACTAATATTTGGCCTTGTACACAACATAACATACATTAAACTGTAAATTGCTTAGGCATAGAGGACATCTAATCCTTGTCATTCCTTTGGAAAATTTTTAGATAATTAATTCATTTTCCATTGGAATGGATATCAGTTTATAGTTTTCCATCCTAAATTTCTTTAACAATGAGCCAAGGTATCTCTCTTGACTTAACATAACATTCAAGATTTTCTATATATGTTTATTTTAATTCCTAGAACATAGGATGCTTCTCCTATGTCTTTCATTTCAAAATTACAATTTAGTTACAGTTTTGTCTTTTGAATCATTTCTAGGTCATTATCGGCTTACAATATGTCATCCACATATAAGGATAGAATGATAAATCCACTCCCACTTTCAAAGTGTATACACAATGATTAAGTTTGTTTACTATATATCCTAAATTTAGGATTGCTTGTTGGAACGTCAAATACCATTAACGTGAAGATTGCTTTAACCCCTTTAAGAATTTTTTTTCAACTTATATATTTTATTTTATTTTGCCCGTTTATAATAAAGCCTTCAGGTTGTCTCATATATATTGTTTTTCTATCTCCCCATTTAGAAATGCAGTTTTCACGTGCATTTGAAAAAACTATAAGTCATAATAGGCAACCATTGCCAAGATGATTCCAATGGGTATAAACTTGGCTACAGGGGAATATATGTCCACATAATCTATTCCTTTTTTTCTTTTTTTCTTTTTTTCTTTTTGGCTAAAACCTTTAGCTATTAGTCTAGCTTTAAGTGTTTATATATATATATATATATATATATATATATATATATATATATATATATATATATATAGAATAATCTAATTTTAGTTTCTTTTTTAATACCCACTTATAACTTATGGCTTTTCTATCCCTAGGTAGTTCACAATGTTCCTAGACTTGATTCTTTTCTATTGGATTGAGTTCCTCATTCATACATTTTAACCATTCACCATATTCTTGTGAATTTATATCTTCAATATATAGTTGGATGGATCGTCAACCTCATTTATATCAATGGAGTTACATGGTTCTTCACTTAGGTGAAAATAGAAATCATCTAAATATGATGGGGGAGCACTTGATCTCTTTTGAACATAAAGTATATGATGGATATTTGTCTGGTCATCTACAACCCTTTCACTAATTGGCTTATTATCATAGGTGGTTGATCATCCTCACCTATCAACCTAAGACGCTTAGTATCATATACTTTATCAATTTCATTGAGAGTTTCTAGAAACTCAGTGTCTCTACTTTTTAAAAACCATTTTATTTATGATAAAACCTCATTCATTTTGATTCACTAGGGTTACCTATAAAGTTGCACCTATCAATCCTGGGTTCCAATTTATTTTTAAGTTGTTGAGGCACTAATACGTATGTTATTGATCCCCATTTTCTAAGGTTACTTATGTTAGGTTTTCTTCTTGTCTATAACTCATACAAAGTACATTCTATAGCTTTAGTTGGAATCCTATTTAGGATATGCATGGTTGTACTCAATGCTTCTCCCCAAAAGGTCTTAGGCAAGCTATCATTGGCTAGCATGGACTTGGTCATGTGTAGGAGTGATCTATTATATCTTTTTGATACACAATTTTGCTGAGGTGTACAAGCCATTGTAGTTTAGCATTTTATTCCATTGAGCCTATAATATTCGTCGAATTCATTAGAGGTAAACCCACCTCCCCTATTAGTTCTTAAAACATTAATGGCCCTCCCTAATTAGTTCTTTACCTCATTTTTATATTCCTTAAAGATTTTTAAGGTTTCAGACTTCTTGCTAATAAAGTACACATACCCGTACCTAAAAAAGTTATCAGTGAAGGTAATGAAATATTACATATTCATATGAGTTTTTACATTAAGTCAACTACATATGTCTAAGTGTATTATAGCCAACATTTCATAAACAACTTTTCCTTTAAGGAATGATTTTCTAGTAATTTTACTAGACAAACAATCTTCACAAGTGTCAAACTTTATTTTGTCTAGATTGGGTATCAACCCTTTATTTACTAGTCTTTTCATTTTGTCTTTCCCAAAATTTGCTAATCTAAGGTTCCATGTGTATGTAATCAAGAAAATATTCATCAGAAGAGGCTATGTAAACAGAAGAACTATTAGTCATTTTATTTTCAACATTTACAATTATATCTAACAAAAATAAAATTTCTTTTGTCAAATGACCCCAAGCAAAGATACACCATGCCCATGCTTTCTGATAGAGACTTTCAACTATCGTAACCGGACATCAAAGCCCTTACGAATTAGAAGTGGGACTGACACAATATTGCGTCTCATAATTGGCACATAGTAGACATTGATCAGAACAAGGTCCAACTTTTCACATTTTAGCCTATAGGTTCTCACACCCAACACGTCAGGATATGTGTTATTTCCCATGTAGATCATTTTCTCCTCGATTTTGAATTCAGTAAAAATTCTCAAACAATTCTTTAAAGTTTGCAAAGTGTCGATTAGCTCCAGTGTCCACCCACAAACCCTTCATGTCGCGTTCTGCAAAGAGACATTTCGAGAGTATGCAGACCACTTCATGCCTTTCGTTGTTGTTTCCATTTTCACTTCCACTATTTTGTTGATTTTGTGGGTAATTGGCATTGTGGTGACCAGGCCAACGACATTTGAAGAAAATATCGTTCGGCACATATGATTTGTTCTGGGGCCTTTTTCTTTTATGCTTGAATTTCTTGTTTAATTTTTCTTAAAAATGTTTATTTTGATTATTATTTGATTTTGAAAATTTGGCATATTGTAAGATGAGTTTGGTTTATGTTGAACTTAGGCCATTAAAAGTTCATTTGCATCATCCTTTCTCACGTGTTCTTATTTTAAGGTTAATTGCAATGGAATGTCGATAAGGTTTAAAGTTTTTGTATTTAGCCCAAGGGCTATCACAACCATCTTCCAAGAAGGTGGAATACTATTCAAGATGGTTGATACTTGCCTCCTCTCAGGAATTTCATTCCCAGCAACTGCCAAATCTTAGCTATGACCAACATCTTGTTAATGTGTTCTGTCACATTATCACCTTCTTTCATCTTGAAAGTGTTGTACCCTTCTAGGAGTAATTAGAAATGTGCTTCAGATATGGTATCATATTTCTTAATAATGGTCATCGTCATTTCCTGACGGTTTTACGGCCTTTAAATACCTTGATTAGATCCTATTGCACGAACGTCAGCATTGTTGTTCTTGTAATCAGATCTTCTTTCGTAAACTTTTCAAATGCCTTTTTCTCACCATCTGTGGAATTGATACTCAGCTTATGTGGATATATCTTTAAAAGACACTCTAGCCTATCTTCTATCAATAGGTATTCCATTTTGCGATTCCACATTAAGAAGTTTGTATCGTCTAGCTTGTCCATCTTGGCTAGTTCGGTGGTGGCAATACGGTTGGCCATTTTTAAAGCAGAAATCTTATGAACCTTTAAATAAAAAAAATTCTAAAGAAACTGACCGTATTTGTAAAAAAAAAAATTGCTTTTAACGAAAGTGAGCCCCACGTGGCTTGATGATCTAGTTTTATTCGATCCACTCTATATTTCTTATTCTCATCTATCACACAATTGTTATACTTTTGACAGATTGTAATTCCGAGTCTGGATAGTTGAGATATCAACATGTCTTTGATATTAATGAAAAAAAATGTCACACTTCTAAACTATCTGGACCATTGATTAACGTCGTTAAGGAGGGAAATGTCGTGGGACTGACAATCGCTTAAAGGTTGCTAATCTGAACCATTTTTAATATTTTCTCACAAATCTATCTTTTTCTTATATTTCTTATATATGTATACAAATGAGGTGGATATCCCTTTATATAACCTTCGATCCAATAATCAAAACAGTCGGATCTTCTATGCCTCTAAGAGAAACAGTCCCTCATCTAGTGGCAACATTAATTAGCATTAATATTGAAATCCAATGTAAAAAATGGATAGTAAAATAAATACTATTTATATCATATAATAAAATATGATTAATGGCTCAATTAACCAACCATTGTGGGGATTACCCGGGTCTTCACCACGATCGATCTGGATCAAGTGGGCCTCATGGCCATTGATCCAACAATCTTGGGGCTCACTGTGATTTATGCTTCTTACATCTAGGCCATCCATTAATTTTGAAAGATCATTTTAAGGTATGAGCCAAAAAATGAAGCAGATCCAAATCTCAGGTGGACCATATCATAGGAAACAATGGTGATTGACTATTACAAACTTCTTGTGAGCCACAAAAGTATTGTATAAAGCTTATATTTGTATGGTCCCTTCATCCAAGTCTTCATGACTTTATCAACAGGTTGGATGGAAAATAAACAATTCATCTCCCCTAATAAGTTTTTAATAGTGGATATTCAATAAAAAATATTTCTTATGGTGTGATCTACTTGAGATTTTGATTTGCTTATCTTTAGCGTTGTGCACTAAAATGATCGGTCAAAATAGATGGACCACGTGGATGTAAGGAACATATATCGAGGTGGGCCCAGGGTAAGGGAACCACCCACCTCTTGGGATCCACCGAAGCCCTACCCATACGTAGGTATGAGAAGAACTTTGGATTGCCTGGTGTAAACAAAGGCTGGTGTTGCAAAGTTTTATGGGCCTCACCATGATGTATGTGTTATGTCCATGTTGTCCATCCATTTTGTCAGATGATTTTAGGTCATGAACCAGAAAAATGAGGTAGATCCAAAGCTCAAGTGGACCACATCACAGAAAGTAATGAGGGCGATGACGACTACTATTGAAACCTTTCTAAGGCCCACCATGATATTTATTTGCCATCCAAACTGTTCATAAGATCACACAGAATGGGATGAAAGGAAAACACAAATATCAGCTTGATCCAAAACGTTTATGCCCCCAAAAAGATTTTAATGGTAGGCATTCAATCCCCGCTGCTTTCTGTGGTGTGATCACTTGAACTTTAAACTTAGCTCAATTTTTGGGTCTTGCCCTAAATGATTTGGCAAAATGGATAGATGTATGTAAAACACATACATCGTGGTAGGGCCATGAAACTTTGCCACATCAACACACTAGTCACGTAGGTGTTGTGTTCTACGTTATGAGGTCCACATTCTATGGGGTCCCAATGTGGGAACAACCACTGATGAATCCTTCTTTGGTTTGTATGATTCTGACATAGCATCTAACACACACATGAGGAGATCCTAACATGGAAGTAAACATAAAGAAAATTTTACACAGAAGTACTTTAATATGAAATTTATATTCTGATAACTTTTCAAAAAGGCTTTTAAACAACTACCTCATTAATCGATATTATTATCATTCCACCACCTTTGGCCAGTTGAGTAGGCATGTGAGACAATGATCCAACTACTTAAGTGAGCCCCACCATGTTGTTTATATAAAATTTACCCTAACCACCAAGAGCATCACCTCATGTTAGGGCAAGGGCTCAAAAATCACTCTTATTCGTGGTTCAGGTAGGCTATATGATTGGAAACAGTGTATAGGGCAACAATCACCATCTAAATTGTTTCCCTTGGTATGGTGTATCTGAATTGATGGGCCTGAATTCTAGGCCACATGCCTAAATTTTTGTACGACATCAAATTGTCATACCAGGCACCCAATTAACGAGACTCAAATCTCAAGTTCGGGGGCATGAACTAAATAAAAACATGCATGAGAGTAATTCCCATGTGTTTGTGTAGTTAAATTAGTTTTCAATTCCCAGCCAACAATTAGAGTTGCGCATTAATTATACAACAATATCAAAAGGTGAGCAAGATAAATAAACCATAAAATGCCAAGGGTAAATCTAAAACTATACATATCCAAATCCCTCAGCTAGGGATATACAACTACAAGAAACATAATATAAAGTGCGTAAACAAAACAAATGATAGAAAAGCTCATCGGCTCTCCCCTCCCCCAAATGCTTCACTAGCCGATGCTACCCTTAAACACTTGTATATGTCAAATAAAAGACATAAGAGGCTAACATTATGAAGAAATACCCCCATGATTAAACACACGACATAATATCCAAGCATGGGTTATAATGAAGGTAAAAATTCACATTATACAAGCTATACAAGTTATTCTCGCACATAAAGGAATTTTAACAACATAACAAGTGATCTCATAGATTAAGTCCTATTTAAGTATGGGAACACAAGAAACACATTAGAGGTTGGGGAGGCACATCTAGCTGGCATGCGGTGACCTGCAGTGGCTAAGTAGTCGGTAAAGTACAGAAGAACACACTCATACTCACAAGCTGCTCGGTGAAATCTGAGAGAAAAAGGTGCCCATAGTAGTCTAGCCAACTGGTAAAATGCATAAAAGTATGCCCATATTGGTTAAATACCTGGTATAGCTTGGATGTGTTGTAACACCCCGGATTTCAAGGGTCGAGCAAAGCTCAACTCCCGAGATCCAGCACATCACTTATGCAACATGGATAATGATGGTTAAATGTCATCCATATTAATGCATAAAACATGAGAGGGATTATACACAACATATCATACTCCAGAGATAATGTAATTTAGCAAGCAGAAGTCTGAAATATATGTATTGAAGTAGTAAGTGGTTCACGGCCTCAAGAGTATGATAATGTAATAGGGTTTAATATATATAAGGTTTGTTTCAAAATATACAAAATATCAAAATGTAAAGTGTTCGACTAGTCAATATATCCATGTAATCCCGTCGAATTAGTACAAGGTTTACATAGACCCGCCTGATAGCTGTACATAGGAGAATTCTTCCTCCTTGTCGATGAAGTCCAAATCGGCAGTATAGATTTCGTCGTGACCTGCATCTACAACAGAGTCTGGTTGGTGTTTTAAAACACCATCCCAGGGTGGGAGTGAATGATCAACTCAGTAGTACTATAATGCAAAGGTTAACATGTTATCAATTCAATCAAGCAATAATGATAAAGCAATACAACAATCACTTCTTAGCTACTCTTATTAATGCAATGATGGTGTGCAGTAATGATGCATGACCTCGCACAAAGCTCCCTTAAAAGCGACTCCGTCAACCGTTCGCACATGACAAACTCCTTAAACATGCAACTTCCTCCCCAAAGCACATGCAATGCAGTGCATGGTCGTGTTAGCCAAGTACTTAATTAGGCTTATTCATACAGCAGATTCAGGAAGCTAAGGTACCTCCTTTTATATCATTAACCCAAACCTAAGGATTCATCTAGGGTCATCAATCTTAGTTAATCACATACAATAGGCAAGTTATAGGGCATCACCCATAATGAAAAGCAGTGGATAGGAAAATTTAAGAGTTTTTACTCGAGGTCACTATGGGGAAGCTCGTCACCTCAGCGTAGGCTGACAGCTCGAATACAGTTTACCATACCACCGTATTCGGGTCATGAGTTTAGGTTGATCACTGGTCACTACGGGAAGGCTCGTTACCCCAGTGTAGGTCGACAGATCGACCACGGTATCCCATACCACTATGCCTGGCTCATGAGTCTTAGCGGATAGTGGTACCATGGTTGAAACGAGTCTTCACATTGGTAAGTTGTACCTTAAATTCAAGCAGTGATGTCCATACACGATAAACACACAATAGGTCAATCGATTTAATAGACAAGTTCAACTGGTAAGAGCGTACGACAACTTATCAACATGGAGCGTATAAGCACTCTACATGGCCTAACCACTGCCGACAATCGTCGTACAACCCGGATTCACCGAATGTATCAAATGTGGCGAGACTAATTCGGCCACTCAACAGAAATCATTACTGATTGCCTGGACTACTTTGCAGTCTCAATCTTACTCGGATGCAGCATGTAAACACATGTGAAAGTCATATCAGCATTTGACAGACAATTTAAATCAATATCTCATTTGAGCATTTCATCAAACATATTGAACATGTTACCAAACATTGAATTTCACCCATAAATTGCGTAGTCAAAATTAAGATTACATGAAAGAAACTATACATATAGATAAGGTAATTGAGAATCCCATCTCAATACCCTTATTAAGTCCAATTCATCAACAATTTCTCATTTAGACATTTTATCAAACACTTAGACTACACAGAACTAAATATATAGACTATATTAGTTACGACATGAACTATAACAATTCATTAGACAAGGAGTTCGTGATACACACGACAAACATGAATCCTAGATTCATAGTCATGTCAAGCACAAATCACAATTTCATATTCCTTCAAATATTTCAACAAACACATGGAATGCATTATATATTCAACACAGTTCACACATGTATAATTTGTCGAAAACGTCGTAACTAAGATCATATGGCAGCAAACAAGTCAGACATAAATCATTAGTTGACATTAAAAGCCTTGAAAACCATAACCTAAACGTTTATAGTCTGCACCTTTTGTCGGAATACTCGATTTGAACTCGGTTTCAACACAACGTTCCTGAAAACGGAACGACGACACCTATATGATGAAATAGGTTAGCTATTTCATTGATTATTCTATTTGAATTTCTAAACCAAACTTAGGGTTAGGATTTCTTACCCAAATCGTAACCGAAGACGATCGTGTAGCGAGGTGGGGAGGTGAATCGAGGTGTGGAGTTGGGGGAGAGAATCCTAGCAACGATTTCCCACTCTTTCTCTTCTCTCTTCTCTCCTCACTCTTTTCTCTTCTTTTCATTCTTCTCTCTCCTAGGGCTAGAGAATTTCGTATGAAATGAGAATGAGGTGGTTTAAGGGCTATTTATAAGCCCAAAATTGATGCAAATGGCCCCAGGGCCATGGTATACTTAGGATATAACCATAGGGTGTTTGTTTCAGACAAACGGGGCTCACTTGGAGGTCCATTACTCACTTACATCATAGAGTAAGTTTCCTGACAATGGATCTAGGCTAGGATGCGATTTCAGGGCGATTGGATAGGCCGATCAACCATGAAGGACTTGTATCAGATCAACGGTCGTTGTCACTCGATCAGGGCCACAATTATACCAATATGTGCAGGAAAATTTTTCTGATCCATGGATGAAGTTTGGTCAGAAACTGATGATCTGAAATCTTCAATCTCAGGCGTAAGCGAACAACCCAATTTACTTAAGTTCTGGTCCATTTTCTAAAGATATTCGCGTTTCTCACACACTTTACTCAGGGCTCAAGTTGTGCATTTCTAAATATTATTTGGTCTTGGTTCCCGTGATGGTTGTTAAGCCCAATTGGACGGACATATCCCTATAGTTTCATGGTCATCAGACTTTTGACGTGCGGTCTAGGTTCGATAAGGAGTTTCAATGTGCTCCCGAGAGCAACAAGATTTTGGAATTTTTTCTAGGTTTTTAAGTAGTACTGAGTTAGCGATTTTAATGGTTTTGGGTCTTGCCATTTGTATAAATAGTGGTTCAGGTAAGTCCACCAATTATTTCAGTTTAGTACTTAATTAAATTTCCTCTAATTTCTACAGAATACGGTCCTTAGAGATTTCTACCTGAGGTAGTACTCTGGTCTTAGTACGGATTTTTTCGAGATGTTACAATCTATCCCCCTTAAATAAAAATTTTGTCCTCAAAATTAGTACCTTTTCGTACTCCTCAAGGATCTGAGGGTAGTTTTACGGACCTCGGCTTCTGTTTCCCAATTAGTATCTTCCTCAGTGTGGTGTGTCCACAATACCTTTACGAGTGGGATTACTTTGTTGTTAGCACCTGTTCCTTCTTATCTAGAATACGTGTTGGTCGAAGTATATAAGTAGCATCTTCATTTAGTTGTACTTGCTCCCATTTGATAATGTGAGTAGGATCAGGAACATATTTCTTCAACATTGATACGTGAAATACGTTGTGCATGCCCGCGAGTAGTGTGGGCAAAGCGAGGCGGTATGCCACTATACCCACTCGGTCTAGAATCTGGAATGGACCAATAAATCGTGGCGTGATTTTTCTTTTCTTACCAAATCGAAGGACTCCCTTCATTGAAGAAACTTTTAGAAATATGTGGTCCTCAACCTCAAATTCCAGCTGTCGTCGTCTAGTATCGACGTAACTCTTCTGTCTACTCTGGGCTGCAAGGAGTCGATGCCTGATAATATCAATCTTCTTTGAGGTCGCCTGAACTAAATCTAAGCCAATCAGGTTCTTCTCGCCAACTTCTGCCCAACAATGTGCTCGACATGGGCGCCCATACAAGGCTTTATAAGGAGCCATACCAATGCTTGCTTGGAAGCTGTTGTTATAAGCAAACTTGACATAGGGGAGACAGTCATCCCAAATGTCCTTAAAGTCAAGCACGAACGCTCGCAACATATCTTTAAGTATCTGATTTACCCGTTCCATCTGCCCATCGATTTGTGGGTGGAACGCAATACTGAACTTTAGTTTCACTCCCATTGCTTCTTGGATTCGAGTCCAGAAAATGGATGTGAATCATGTGTCTCGGTCCGACACGATTTTCATAGGAACTCCATGCAATCGCACTATCTCTTTAATGTACAACTTGGTTAGGTCGTCAGCCAAATTAGAAACTCTAATCGGGAGGAAATGGGCTGATTTAGTCAATCAGTCCACAATCACCCAAATGGAGTCATGCCCCTTCCTCGTCTTTGGTAACCCAGAAATGAAATCCATAGATATGAAATCCCATTTCCATTCAACTATCGGCATGAGCTGAAGTAAACCAGGGAGTCGGCGATGTTCAACCTTAACTTACTTGCACGTGAGACAACGGGATACATAATATGCTATCTGGGCCTTCATGTTGTCCCACTAGTAAGAACGCTTCATGTCACGATACATCTTTGTACTACCTGGATGCATCGCTAGCTTGGAACTGTGTGCGGCTTCTAAAACTTCCCTCCTCAGGTCATAAAGATTTGGAACACATAGGTGGCCACGATATCATAAAACTCCGTCCGAACCAACTCTCCATTCAGATTCTTCACTGTCACTTGCTCGCTTTCTTATTTTCACCAATAGTTCATCTTATTTCTGTGCCACAATGATTCAGTCATCAATAAGTGGCTGCACGTGGATGTGTGAGACGCTCTCGAATGGCTCCTTTACTGTAAGCTTCTGTTCGAAGTCTCGCATGAATTCCACCATATTCCACTCTTCTATCATCAGTGGGGCTGCAAATTCTATGGTCTTCTTACGGCTCAATGCATCGGCCATAAGGTTGGCCTTGCCAGGATGGTAGAAGACCTCAAACTTAAACTCTTTCAAGGTCTCTATCCAATGTCATATCCTCATGTTCAGGTCTCTCTGTGTAAAAATATACTTGAGGCTCTTGTGGTCATAAAAGAGCTTAAAATCCTCTCCGTAGAGGTAATATCTCCAGAGCTTTAATGCGAAGATGACTGTCACCAATTCCAGGTCATGAGTGGGGTAGTTTTCTTCGTGTTTCCTCAACTGTCGTGAGGTGTAGGCGATCACTCTATCCTTCTGTATAAGTACACAACCCAAACCGACTCGAGAAGCGTCAGTGTATATAGTATATTTGACCCCTTGCTCTGACAGTATTAGCACGGGTGCAGACGTTAGCTTGTCCTTTAATTCTTAAAAGGCTGCTTCTTCTTTCTCGTTCCAGGCAAACTTAAGATCTTTATAAGTGAGTTGAGACAATGGTCGGGCTATCTTGGAGAAGTCCTTAATGAATCGGCGGTAATAGCCAGCAAGTCCGAGGAAACTACTCACTTCTGTTACTGAACTGGGTTGCTCCCAGTCTTTTACCGCAATCACCTTGGTAAGGTCCATGACAATACTTTCCTTGGACACCACATGTCCTAGAAACTTAACTTCTTCCTTCCAAAAGTCGCATTTCTGGTATTGTGCAAATAACTAATTCTTCCTGAGAGTACCGATGACTGTTCACAGGTGTTCTTCGTGATCCTTCTAACTCTTGCAGTATATTAAAATGTCATCTATAAATATGATGCTGAATCGGTACAGATACGGCCGAAACACTCGGTTCATGAGGTCCATGAACACGGTCGGTGCATTTGTAAGCCCAAACGACATCACGAGGAATTCGTAGTGGCCGAAATTGGTTCTGAATGCTATTTTCTACACGTCTTCATTCCTGATGTGCAACTGATGATACCCAGACTGTAGGTCAATTGTTGAGAAATACTGTACCCCGTTCAACTGATCAAACAGATCATCTATCCTAGGTAGAGGATACTTGTTCTTCACCGTGACATGATTTAACCTGCGATAATTAATACACAACCACAACGATCTGTCTTTTTTCTTTACAAATAACACAGGCACTCCCCATGGAGATACGTTTGGTTGTATAAAACCCAAATCCAACAAGTCATCTATCTGCCTCCTCAATTCCTCCATTTCACATGGAGGCATGCGATACGTTGGCAAAGAGATAGGCGTCGCACCCGGCATAAGGTCGATGGTAAAGTCGATCTCACACTGAGGAGGTAGTCTAAGGATCATTCTGAACACGTCTGTAAAATCTTAAACTTCTAGCATGTCCCCAAGAAACGTACTATCAACATTTTCCATCAAGGAAGCGTAACAACTAACGCGGTAGGGCCAACTGACCTGAACTGGGAAAGTGAAGGTTGTGCCCTTGGACCCATGTGTTATCACCAATTTGGTTTCACAGTCGATCTCGGCCTTCATCTCGGTGAGCCAATCCATACTGAGGATGACGTCGTAATGATATAACGGGTTGACAATCAGGTCAGTGCGCACCGTTCTGCTTCCTAAGTCTATCGGGCAATCCTTACATAGCTTAGTAGTGTCGGAGAAGGTCCCTGTTGCTGTGAGGATTCTCACCCCAACCATAGGGGTAGTGATCAACCCTAATCACTTGACTATAGAGTATGATATTATGGAAATAGTGGACCCGGTGTCCACCAACAAAAACACAAGTGTACCTTGAATGTGGGCAGTGACTTCAAAGGCTAATGGTATTATAGTTGCTAACTCAGATACTTCAGCTGCAAGTGCAAGTACACGAGCTTGTTGTGGATGATTTGGTTACACTGCCATGGGTTGTTGAGGCAACCTATTTCGAGTTATAGGAGGTCGGTCGTACGGCTGTGCTGGCAATGCCGATCGTAGAGGTGGGGCTGATATAACTTGTGGTGGCTGGCGGTGCCGGTCGTAGAGGTGGGGCTGATATAACTTGTTGTGGTTGGAGGTCGATCTTCTGAGGCAGTGTAAAACTATTGTCCCTCATCTTATTAAAGTAGAAGGGCTCATTATAGCCCATCTTTTTATAGTAGACACATCAAAGATCTGATCTCCTCTGCTGGGTCGGTGGAGCCATAAGCCTGGGAGGCGAATCCACACGTGGCCTCTTGTCGAGGAATGG
The DNA here is from genome assembly GCA_030180095.1 of Magnolia changhungtana. Classification (NCBI taxonomy): domain Eukaryota; kingdom Viridiplantae; phylum Streptophyta; class Magnoliopsida; order Magnoliales; family Magnoliaceae; genus Magnolia; species Magnolia changhungtana. The sequence goes on from JASAUF010000303.1 coordinate 6,122,852, forward strand.
TCGGTTCGGCATTTCAGGCCGAGGCCTCGGGCCCATGGGTATTTGTGTCCGGGACAGTCTCTCGCCATCCTGCTCAGCTTGTAGGGACATGTTCATTAGCTTAGCATAGTTGGGAATGCTAGCGCAACACATCTTTGTGCGGATATCAGGCCGCAGACCCTCTGAAAATTGCCGCATTCTCATCGGCTCATTCGCTATGATCAATGGAGCATATCTGGCCAACTTCGTGAAACGATTCTCATATTCAGCTACGGTCATTCCTCCCTATCGGAGGCGGAGAAATTCACCCTCCTTCTCATTACGGTAAGTGAAGGGGAAGTACTTTTCATGGAAACGAACTTTGAACGCGTCCCACATCCACACATATCCTACGGGAACGATTCGTAGGATGCTGTCCCACCAAAGACTAGCCTCCTTCTCGAACATATAAGTAACCAGCTCAACTTTCTCTGCCTCAGTACAGTGCAACGGCCTCAACATTTTGGATATGCGATCCAGCCAATACTCAGCCTCCTCAGGCTTGTGAGTACCTGTAAAAGTGGGAGGGCGAAGGCACTAAAAACGTTCAAAAAGGCCACTGGTAGTCATAGTTCTAGCAGGCTGCACAGGTGGGGCTACATTCATGTTCTGGGTAATGGCCCCCGCTATCGTGGCCAAGACTTGTTGTTGTTGCTGCGTTAGGAACATCATCTATTCCAACCTATAAGGAGGAGAAGCCGCTTAAGGCATGTGTGGCGTTGACGAAGACGCACAGTTCTGTCGCAGAACCGATGGTACACTAGGTGTTGGCCCATTCCCAGGGTCAATGGTCGGCTGTGAATTCGGCATTGTCTTAATGTCTGGGCCCAAACTGGGGTTTGTATGGCTATCGCTCAGGGGAGGTGCCCTGTCAATCGATCTGCCAAGTGTGAGACGTGCTATATTCCGAGTATTTTTAGGAGGCATTCCCTATATAAAACATAGGGTGCAACTTCTGTGAGATTAGGATAACATCATTCACTTTCTTCAACATTCTATGCATTTCTAACCAAAAGAAGCTTCACGCATTTCATTTAATAAAATTTGTCAAAATTCATATGATGTAACATTACATGAATCATGACAGAGAATGCATGTGAGCTAATCTAGGAAAAAGCTTCAACACTAACTACTCTAACATCCAACTAAGACGACTAAGGCTATTACAAAGAAAAGTAAGAAAAAAAGCAAACCAAGTCTAAACAAGCTATTACAAGAGGAGTAAGGAAACAACTACAAACATATATCTAGTCCTCTGACTCTGGTGAAGGCGGAGGCGCCCCCTTATCCTGCATACAACACAGGAGGACCTTCATTGAATTTCTGTTTCAGATAAGCCTGATTCTCTTCAATCTTTTAGGGCAGTTCTCTTCAATCTTGGCCATGCAGGCTTTTATGGTGGCTCGATCACGACGGTCTTCATGGGTAGCAGGAGGTCCCCCATCTGAGCCTTAAGACTCCTCTTCTTCTTGTTCTTTTTCCTCACTGCTTTCCTCTTCACTACCTTCCTCATCATTACCTTCCTCATCCTCACTGCCTTCTTCCTCTTGGCTCTCTTCTTTCAATTTCATCCCTGAACTCCTCAAGCCTTGCTTGTCATTGCCTGGGGCCTATGCCCATATTGTTGAGTGTCGTGTCACTAATGATATGGATTGGGGCATGGTTATCTATATGGAATCGAAAGCCAAAATTTTGGGCGATCTTACAAATAAGTCGACCGAAAGGAAGTGAGGCATCTCTCCGCATTGATCGTGTAGTACTGATAATCTAAGACATGACGAGAGTAAGCAGGCACAGCTTGTCTCCCTGACCAGCTCTATACAAGAAATTCACCATGAATCGAGTACATTCCGTGCGGTTACTCCACCTGGGATATACTTAGACGTACATATCTGGTGGAGCAGATGGAAATCATTTGTCATTTTGGTTGATGCAAGGCTATTTCCTTGCCTCCACTGCTCAAGCTAGCCGTAAAGGAAATGTGTACGACGATTTCTTTCTCGTTCACTAGCAAGGTTTTTCTTGCTGGCATGTACAAGTCCATGTTTAACTCCCATGATACCAGCCATAACATCCCATCGACTATGACTTCCTGCCTCCCCAAAGGGATAGTAAACTAAAGAGGTTCTAATAGTGGGTTCCGTATGTGGACATAGAAGGCTGGTACGGTGCCTTCACTAACATGAGTATTTCCCTCAAACATGAGACCCCACCCATTTTCCAGGAGCATGTCAATTACTGGATATAACCTGAAGAGTTTTTCATCAACATGAGCCTCAAATACAACTTTGCGGTCATGGAACTTACCAAGTTCGGCGCCCGGCAGTAGAGATCTTTCGATGGGGATCCGCGGGTCAAGATCTCGTTTCGATCTTCACTCTCGCTCGACACTTGTGCTAGCCTCGGCGCTCGTCTTCTTCCTTGAACGGGTTGGGCGGTTAGGCCTAGCTTCATTCGAGGCCGCCCTCTTCTTTCCCATAAGGGAAAGGAGTGTGGAGAGGGAGAAGATAGTGGTGACTAGCTCAAAAAGAGCCATTGAGTTGATAAAGCTTGAAGGGTGAGATGGGTTAGTGGGTTTGGAAGGTTATGAGACACAAAAGAGGACTTTTGTGCTCAAATAGGTGGAAATAGGGAAGATGGAGAGATGAAAATGAGGAATAGTGAGGTAAGGATGAATAAGATAGAAGATTTAAAGGTTTTGAATGTATGGAAAAAGGATTTGAGAGGGAAAGGAAGTTTTGGAGGGTTTGAGAGTGAAAATAGAGTTGGTGGGGTGTGAAATGGGTTAAAGTAACCAAAAAGGAGCTTTAGAGGGGTGGTGCGGTGGTCCCACATGTGATCTAGGTCCCACACGGGTGGCCAATGGGTGGCGCATCGCCGCTGCCGCGAGGCCACTACGGTCTGCTATGGAGGCCAGCGGCACGCTGCGGTCAAGGCGGTGCCGCCGCACCCCTCTGGGGTTGCCGGTGGTGGCTCCACCTTGGGACGGTGGCCACCCCCTCTCGGGGTGCCATACACATGTGTGGGACCCCCTCGGTCCCACGGGTTTTCGTGGTTTGGGCCCCTATGCCCATACGACATGTTTTCTAGGTCTAATTCGTGTGTATTCATGCCTTTTGATTTGTTTCAAGTTCGGGATTCGCCAAATTATCATTCTAGCCCATCGATTGACGGCCTAAGAGGGACTGAGATCATTTCACATGATCCTAGACGCATACGGGTTATATTATAATGGTCAATTTCGCCTGTCGACAAAACCTTGGGATCCTATGATCATTTCTACATTTTATCGCCCCCTCCTAAGTTAAAGTGCATCAATGTGCATCGTGTTACCATAACCCAGGTCCAGTTGAATCCAAATCATGCTCTGATGCCAACTTGTAACACCCCGAATTTTGAGGGTTGAATAAAGCTCAACTCCTGAGATCCAGCACATCCCTTATGCAACATGGATAATGATGGTTAAATGTTGTCATATTAATGCATTAAACATGAGTGAGATTATACCAACATAACATATCATACTCCAAAGATAATGTAATTTTGCAAGAGGAAGTCTGAAATATATGTATTGAAGTAGTAAGCGGTTCACGGCCTCCAGAGTATGATAATGTAACAGGGTTTAATATATACAAGGTTTGTTTCAAAATATACAAAATATCAAAATGTAAAGTGTTCGACTAGTTAATATATCCCCATAATCACATTGAATCAGTATAAGGTCTACATAGACCTGCCTGATAGCTGTACATCGGAGAATTCCTCCTCCTCGTCAATGAAGTCCAAATCGGCGGCATAGACTTCGTCGTGAGCTGCATCTACAACAGAGTCTGGTTGGTGTTTTAAAACACCATCCCAGGGTGGGAGTGAGTGATCAACTCAGTGGTATTATAAGGTAAAGGTTAACATGTTATCAATTCAATCAAGCAGTAATGATAAAGTAGTACAACAATCACTTCCTAGCTACTCTTGTTAATGCAAGGATGGTGTGTAGTAATGATGCATGACCTCGAGCAAAGCTTCCTCAAAAGCGACTCCGTCAACCGTTCGTGCATGATATACTCCTTAAACATATAACTTCCTTGCCAAAGTACATGAAATGCGGTGCATGGTCGTGTTAGCCAAGTACTTAATTAGGTTTATTCATATAGCAGATTCAGGAAGCTGAGGTACCTTCCTTTATATCATTAACCCAAACCTAAGGATCCATCTAGGGTCGTCAATCCTAGTTAATCACATACGATAGGCAAGTTGTAGGGCATCACCCCTAATGAAAAGCAGTGGATAGGTAAATTTAAGTGTTTATACTTGAGGTCACTACGGGGAGGCTCGTCATCTCAGCGTAGGCCGATAGCTCGAATACAGTGTCCCATACCACTATATTCGACTCACGAGTTTGGGTTGCTCACTGGTCACTACAACGAGGCTCGTCACCCCAGCGTAGGCCGACAGCTCGACCACGGTGTCCCATACCACCATGCTAGGCTCATGAGTCTTAGCGGATCGTGGTACCATGGTTGAAATGGGTCTTTACTGTCATGCCCTGAAATCCGGCACCTGGGTATATCTGCCCCGATTCCGTATCCGCAGGCATGACTTTTGTTTTATATGTCTACATTTCATAATTCACATATGTATTGACAAATTGATCTCATTCATAAAATATAACAATCCAAAAATTGAATAATTAAACATTTATTTAAAGAAGAATAAAATGTCAATGTTCTACCCATTCACATGTCATCGAACTGTTGTCATACTAAATGTCCATTACACTTATTTAGATAATGGTAAAGAAATAGAAATAAATAAAAGAAATCTCTTTAAGCTCCTCCATGTGATCCCGATCCTGAAATTTTAAAATCCCAACAGGGTAAGCTGCGAAGCCTAGTGAGTAATCTCAACATGGGTTTCAAAATAACCTCATATAACATGAATAAAAGTATTAAAAGATACAATACCTATTTAGGCAAAATAACAAATGAGGAGATTTAATAAACCAAATATTTCAATGTAAATTCAAAGAAAAATGAATGAATGAAATCAACATATGTTATACTCCATAATAACATGTGCGGTTTATTCTTTTTAACACCAGGGCCAGTTTACATCGGTTGGCCAACACCTGCGCCAATACAACACCTAGCCTGGCAATGGGAACCTTTCGTATGACATGCTCACCCATCCAAAGGGCACTTGGTGAGGGACCCATTTGTACGTTAGCTGGTCAGACTACTACCCTACCGAACCTGGCAGTGGGAACCTTTTGCAATCCTGACTGCTCACCCACTCAAAGGGTACGATAGAGGTTCCAAAAGGTACCAGTTGGGTTTCTGGGACTTTCAACCCAAGGGTCTTGATCGCCCCACCTATTTACGCTTTAGGGATTTTCAACCCAGAGGACTTGATCGCCCCACCTATTTTCTGGTGTTCCAAAAAAAACCGTTCGAAGTATATATAATTTTACTATTTCATGAGCAAAATATTTCTAAGGAAAAATTGTTTCTAATCATTGTAGATTGTTTGTACATGATTTAAAGTTCTATGTAAAAATATATTTATGCAATGCAATCCATCAGATCCGATCCGATAGTCTGGAAAATATATTGAACTTGAAGTTTCTAAAAAATGCTTTAAATTCTGATAAAAAATAATAATAATAAAAGAATTATTGATGCATGGGCAAATAATAATCTAAATTTAAAATTGATTCAAGGCTTGAAATCATGTTAAATAAACACAACAACTATGAATCAAATGAATAAATCAATAAGAGAAAATGCACCATTATTGAATTATTTGCATAATAATAAAAATAAAAGGAAACAAAGTGGAATTTATTATAAGATAAATAAAAAATAAAAATATCAAGTGAGAGAAAAACTCAACTTTTTCTAAAAAAAATATTTTCTTTTCTTCTCTCCTCCTTTTTCTCTCTCTTCTTTTCTTTCTTCCTTTTTCTCTCTCTTCTCTCTCTCCCTCTCCTTCCAACGTAATGTCCACATTATTATTATTATTATTATTTTTTCTCTCTTCCCTCTCTCTTTTCTCTCTCTCCTCACTCTTCTCACGTCACACCACATCCCACTTCTCTTTCTTTGTTCCTTATTTATACTGATAACATCATGTGTGCTATTAATGCACTTTTAAAATTTCAGTTTTCTTTTTTTTTTTTTTTTTTTTTTTTTTTTTTGTTTTATATCTTTGTACATCACGTTTCTCTTTTGATTTACACCACGTGCACAAGTCTAAACACTTCACACCATTTATGCTTCCATTATGCAATTCTTTTCATCACATTTTTTTTTCCAACGTGGGCTGGTTAAATGCACATATGTAGCATGCATCTTATGTGCACCGCATGCATGTGACACATGTATGTGTAAGCTATGAGGCATGCATGGGCTACTTGTGTATGCGTGAGAGGTATGTATGTAATGTGTTTGCTGTATGTGTAGTTGTGATGTATTCAATTGTGCATAAGTGTATGATGTAGATGGATGGATGGATCAATAGATGCACGGATGGATGTATGGATAGATGAATGGATGTCCATGATGTGTTTGGTGCATGTGTGTGGTTGTGATGTATTTGATGGTGAATAGGTGTATGATGTAGATGGATGGATGGATTAATGTATGCATAGATGGATGAATAGATATATGCAGATGCGTTGTTGTATGATTGATGGCTAGACTCCAAGGTATAGTTGTGGATGGATGGGTAGGATTGCTGGTGGCCATATGACCAATATGATGGATGGTCAGTTCAGATGCAAAGGCAAGTGTTCTGATGATTTTCAACATATGGATGGTTAGATGGTTGTATTGTTGGATGAATAGTTAAATGTATGGTTAGATTCATTAGTTAATGAACAGTTGGTTTGGATATGTCTAAATTAATGGTCGAGATTGAACCAATTGATCTTGTAGATTGACGGTCAAATCAGACTAATTGGGTATGTCGATCAATGGTTAAATTTTGACGGTCAAAATTTATTTGGGTTATTACATTCTACCCTCCTTAAAAGAAATTTCGTCCTTAAAATTTACATACCTATAATGCGAATAGATGAGGGTATTTCTCTTGGATCTCGGCCTCCCATTCCCAAGAAGCCTCTTCCTCAGTATGGTGACTCCACTGAACTTTGACTAATGGTATAACTCGAGATTGAAGCATAATGGTACCTTAGATTCAATGGTTAAATTTCGACGGTCAAAATTGATAAGTGGTACCTTAGATTCAAGCAGTGATGTCCATACATGATAAACACACAATAGGCCAATTGGTTTAATAGACAAGTTCAACTGGTATGAGCGCACGCCGACTTATCGACATGGAGTCCATAAACACTCCATGTAACGCCCCAGATTTTTGCCAACCTGGGATTAGACGTCCTTAGGCAATGAGTCGATCCTAATACCTCATTAACTTGTCAGAACTGAATCCCAAAGTCTAAAGCCGCCTTTGAACTTATTCCCTTCACAAATCTCACCCTTCATCACCTTGATCTTCTAATTTTTCTAAGAACTTTCACCCTAGACATTATCTTAAACTAGCTAAGTAGTATAACTTGGATCACTTTATATACAAACTACAAAGGCCTGAGTACCACCTCGACCAGAAATCACTTAGGACTAAATCCTTTAGAAATGAGACAAAGTAACTAGGTGTGAAACCAGATTAGCTACGAAATCCGTTTGAATCGCTTTAAATACGATCTGCAAGACCTAAAACTTGTGAAATCATTGACGCTAGGTTACCCAAAAATCTAGGATCAAACTCATTACCCGGCTGCTCTCGGGAGCATCTTGAAACTCCGTATCTGATCTGGTCCGCACATCGGGAGTCCGAATAATACCAAGTTAAGGAACTAGGACCGCCTTCAGCCTTCAAATGACTATGGACTATTTGACGCCGCAATCAACCGTACTGGGCTTGACTATCATCTCAAAAATCAGGTTTAGCCGATGTCCCATGGCCATTCGTTTGGATCCGGAGTGAGGGAGTGTGAAAAACACTATTCCCTTTACAAAATAAATATATGGAATAGTGATCTGGCACCATTCGCTTGCGCATCAGTATTAAGCAACCAAACCGTCAGAATCAGACTAAATTACACCCTCGGATTAAGAAAAATTTCAGGAACATTTACATGTGCTTGGAATTTCGGATCGTGGCCCACTAACCGTTGAACTGAAAGTGGTCCGCCACGTGCGATCTGGGAATCCGATCCACATAGATCCATGTGTGGTGAGCTTAAGTCTGACGTTTGGCTCAAGGAGGGCCACCAGAACCTCTCTTTTGAGCTGGAAAAGTGACGAAATACCTATATTAGCAGTAACCCTTGAACCTGAGTCTATTTTGGAAAGGTTTTAGGCTATAAAAGGACCTTAAACCCTCTCCCATTCCAGCCATACGAATTTGGATTTGAGAGAGGGAAAAGAGAGAGAAAGTGAGGGAGATGTGGGAGGAATTCCCTGCTGCTGTTCCCTGCCGCTATTCGGGCTCCACCGCCTGATTCTCATCGCTTTCCCGGCGATTCCGGCGTCATTTCTAGGTAATAAACCCTAACCCTAACCTGTTTGGGGGATTTGATTGTTGTAGGTTATGAAATAGCTAACCTATTACCTTCTCTAGGTTGCCTAGTTGCCGTATACGGAAGCTAGACAAACCTATCGACTCCGTTACGATTCTACGACACAAGGTGCGGACTTTAGGTGTATAGGTTATGGTTTTCAACGCTTTCAATGTCAGATAATGATAGATTCATGATCTGCATGCAATTGCACATGTACAAAGTGCTTTCCGTTTTTAGTTTCGATTAGAATTGTAGAATTTGAAATTTCACATACTCTAGGTATTCGTATAAAATACCGTATACGTATTTTTTTATGGAAAGGTGTTTGACATGTTTATTTGTCGTATGGATATATGACGTATGGATAAAATACTTATTTGGCGAAAGGATTCGCCTAAATACATGTTTACTAATAAACACTATGTATGTAGAAATACGGTATTGTAAGAAGTACCGTATACATGTATATTTTAGCGATGTGTTTGTCATGATTAATCATCGTATAAGTATATTATGTGCGTATAAAATAATTGCTTAGCGAAGGGAATCGCCGTAATACATGTTTGCTTGTATACACTATGTATGTTGAAAATGCGTATTCTAGAAAATACTGTATACGTATAAATATTGGGAGATGAATTTATCATGATTATTTGCTGTAGTAATATATTATACATGGATAAAATACTCACTTGGCTAAAGGATAGCCCTAATACATGTTTTGCTAACATACACCATGTAAGTTGTATTAGTGTATTCTAAGTGTTTGTGAAAATGACTGAATGAGTATAGAATCCTCATTCGTGCTCGCCATGACTAATTGTCATGGATTCATGATTGTTGTATTGGCGATACCCTTTTGACGAAAGGATTTGCCCTAAATCACGCCACGGCCAATAGACACCATATATGCTAAAATGTGTGGCCCAAGTGTTTGTGGAAATGACTGAATGAATATGGAACTTGGATTCCTGCTTACCATGACTATCCGTCGTGGGTGTACACGTGTTATGATTGGGGCAACTCCCTAGTGAAAGGATTTGGCCTAATGCCTATGTGATCGACATATGTCATGTATGTTGATGCATGTTTGTTTAAGTGTTTCTTGAAATGTCTGAATGAGTAGTAGTTAGCAAATTGTAATGTATAAGGGTGTTGAGATATGATTCTCAACCTCTTTTAACTATGTGTATGATCTCCTTGGATTGTTGTGTGATTAGGAATTGAACATGTATAAACTTATGCTTGTGTTGTGATTCATAACATGCTCAACTGCTTTATGATTATAACTATGTAATGCATATGTTTAAATTTATATTTACGTTGTATGATCCGTCATGGGTGATGGGGGAGCGGAGCAACGAGTGCGTGCAACAGCCCTGGCAGCCCTAAACGGATAATACCATACCTTGATTGTATGAGTTGAATCTTGATCCATTATTGCTTTATCTATCTGCAAGTTATCATGTTTGGGGCTATGATTATAGTCCAGACAATCGGTACCAAAATTGAATTCGTGGCCGCGATTCATTTGCCACGTGAGATGTGTTCGACGAACTCGAGTCGTACTTCGGTTGGCGATAGTGGTTGGCTACGTGAAGTGCTTATGCACTTCATGTCGTTCAACTTGTTGTGTGCTCGAGTTAGCCGAGCTCGTCAAGTAACCCGATCTGTCTTATGTATGTTCACCATGTTTGGTCGCTACTGCCTGAACCTAGGGTACCAGACTTACCAGTGAAATCCCTTTAACCATGGTACCTCGATCCGCTAAGACTCATGAGCGGGCATGGTGGTATGGGACACCGTGGTCGAGTTTATCGCCTCGCCGGGGCCAGACTGCCATGTGCCTCCCGTAGACCATTGAGCAATCGGACTCGTGAGCCGATTATGGTGGTATGGGACACTATATTCGAGCTGTCGATACTTACGGCGAGAGCCGAGTACGGTGAGACCTGTACTCGTGCTAAGGGGCGACGAGTCCTCTGTAGTATCTTCGAGTATACTCCAAGGTCTGTGATTGGCGACAGAGTCTTTCGAAGCAACCTGGGTATGAGTTGAGCCGAGTACGGTGAGACCTGTATTCGAGCTGACGGCTAGTGATTGAGCCGAGTACGGTGAGACCTGTACTCGAGCTGACGGTCAGCAATTGAGCCGCATACGGTGAGATCTGTATCCGTGCTGACGGGTGATGAGCCCTTTGTGATGCCTTCGCTACGCCTCTCAAACCATAATATCGTATGAGATTAACTAGGACTGACCACCCTAGAATGGATCATGTTTGGGAATGATACAAGGGAGGTACCTTAGTTTCCCAATACTGCTGTTTGAAATGGACTAATAATAACTCGGTAATCATGATCATCATCGCACCGCATGTGCTTAGTAGATGTGGCGCACTGAGGGAGTTAAGCATTTGCGAACGTAAGATGATGTCGCATGAGGGTGGTTTGGCAAGGGCATACAACATCATCTCATTTCATTCTCGCACTTAATAAGAGTAGTTAGAATTGTTTGATTTGTACTGCTTTATCATTACTGCTTGATTGAATTGATAACATGTTAACCTATGCTTTACTGTTCCACTGAGTTGATCACTCACTCCCACGTTACGGGACGGTGTTGTACACACCAACCAAATTTGTTGAATTTCAGATGATGGCGATGCTTATGAAGCAGAGCCGGACTACTTCTATGGTGATGAGGAGGAGTTCTCCTATCATGTAACTCTCTGACGGGTCTCTGAAGACCTGGTACTGCATTGACGGGGCTATGGTACTTGGGATAGAAGATATTACACTTATACATTTGGTATATTTTAGAACTGTACTTGTAATTATTTAACCTAGTAATGTTATCACACTCTGGAGACTCATCACAGTTTATATATTTTATCTATCTATCCTCGTCTTCCGCTTGCAATTTAATTGTCTCTGGAGTATGATATGCTGTTTTGGCTTAATCTCACTCATGTTCAATGCACGAATACAGTCAACATTCAACCATCATTCATTTTGTTGCATAAGTGATGTTCTGGAACTCGGGAGTTGAGTTTATGCTCGACCCCCGATTTTCAGGGCGTTACACTCCATGTGGCGTAACCACTGTCGACAATCGTCGTACGACTCGGATTCACCGAATGTATCAAATGTGGCGAGACTAATTTGACCACTCAACGAAAATCATTACCGATTGCTTGGACTACATTGCAGTCTCAATCTTACTCAGATGTAGCATGTAAACACATGTGAAAGTCATATCAGCATTTGACAGACAATTCAAATCAATATCTCATTTGAGCATTTCATCAAACATATTGAACATGTTACCAAACATTGAATTTCACCCATAAATTGCGTAGTCGAAATTAAGATTACATGAAGGAAACTATACACATAGATAAGGTAATTGAGAATCCTATCTCGATACCCTTATTAAATCCAATTCATCAACAATTTCTCATTCAGACATTTTATCAAATACTCAGACTACACATAAGTAAATACATAGAATAGATTAGTTATGACATGAACTATAACAATTCATTACACAAGAATATCGTGATACACATGACAAACATGAATCCTAGATTTATAGTCATGACAAGCACACATCACAATTTCATATTCATTCAAACATTTCAACAAACACATGGAATGCATCATATATTCAACACAGTTCACACATGTATAATTTGTCAAAAACGTCGTAACTAAGATCATATGGTAGCAAAAAAGTCAGACATAAATCATTAGTTGACATTGAAAGCCTTAAAAACTATAACTTAAATGTTTACAGTCCGCACCTTTCGTCGGAATACCCGATTTGAACTCGGTTTCAACACAACGTTCCCGAAAACGGAACGACGGAACCTATATGATGAAATAGGTTAGCTATTTCGTCGATTATTCTATTTGGATTTCTAAACCAAGATTAGGGTTAGGATTTCTAACCTAAATCGTAACCGAAGATGATTGTGTAGCGAGGTGGGGAGGTGAATCAAGGCGTGGAGTTGTGGGAAAGATTCCCAGCAACGATCTCCCACTCTCTCTCCTCTCCTCACTCTTTTCTCTTCTTTTCTCTCTTCTCTCTCCTAGGGTTAGAGAATTTCGTATGGAATGGGAATGAGGTGGTTTAAGGGCTATTTATAAGCCCATAACTGATGCAAATGGCCACAGGGCCATGGTATACTTAGGATATAACCAAAGAGTGTCTATTTCGGGCAAACGGGGCTCACCTAAAGGTCCATTACTCAAGTCACAGGGTAAGTTTCCTGACAATAGATTTAGGCCAGGATGCGATTTCGGCGCGATTGGATAGGCCGATCAACCGTGAAGGACCTGTATCAGATCAATAGTCGTTGTCACTCGATCAGGGCCACAAGTATACTGATATGTGCAGGGAAACACTACGCCAAAATAGCGAAAAAAGGACGGTCCAAAACTGTCTCAAATGACCAAAAAGGACAGTCATGGACCGTCGCATAGGCCGTCAAATTTTGACGTGTCGTATTACTTAAAGGACGGTCGAAAACTGTTATTCTTATTGACAAAAAAAGGACGGTCATGGACCGTCCGGTTAAAGGACTACTATGAACCGTCTCTTATGAGCCTTCAAAGGACGGTTATGGACTATCCTTAAAAAGGACAGCTATGAACCGTCTCTTATGAGCCTTCAAAGGACGGTTATGGACTGTCCTTTAAAAGGACAGTCATGGACCGTCCTTTAAAAGGACTGCTATCAGCCATTTCTTATGACTCTTAAAAGGACATTTTCAAATTTGACCTGTTGCAATATATTTCATCATATTCTTCCTGATAAACACCTGTTATACAATATATTTCATCATATTCACATTCACATCCATCTAAACCCAAACTACATAAATCCATCCAAACATAAACTACATCCATCGAAACACAAACAATCTTATCCACATTACATTCATCCACGCATAATACATATAAGTTTAACATTATAAGTAAAAAAAAGTAAAAAAAATCAGCAACAATTTTCTTTTTGTGTCATTCATCTAATAAAAAAATATTCAACCAACAAAACATTATAATTCAGAATCATGAAGAATTGCAAAAACTTCTTCCAAAAAAGTGGTTTTTAAAATAAAATTGATCATTAAAATAAAACTAATACGAGCAAATAATACAAAAAAGTGTTTCAATTAATAGAAACAACAATAAAAATTAAAGGTTTGTAAAAATGGGCATGTGTTAAAAGGGATACATTCTTGTTTGTTGCCATGTGATTGGACTATATTATTACAACAATCGGGTTCGGGTTCGGGATCAGGTTTAGGTTTGGGTTTTCAAGTTTAGGTTTAGGTTAGGGAGTTGAGATTAGGATTAGGTGTAGGTCTAAGTTTAGGGATTTGAGAATACATTTAGGTTTTAGGTTGTAGGTTATATGTTTAGGTTTAGGTTTAGGTTTTAGGTTTAGGTTAAGGTTAGGTAATAGGTTATAAGTTTAGGTTATAGGTTATAGGTTAAGGTTTAGGTTATAGGTTATAGGTTTAGGTTTAGGTTTAGGTTTTAGGTTTAGGTTAAGGTTAGGTAATAGGTTATAAGTTTAGGTTAGAGGTTATAGGTTAAGGTTTAGGTTATAGGTTTTGGTTTTGGTTTAGGTTTAGGTTAAGGTTAAGGTTTAGGTTATAGGTTTAGGTTAAGGTTTAGGTTTAGGTTATAGGTTATAGTATATAGGTTATAGCTTTAGGGAATTGAGAATAGGTTAAGGTTAAGGTTTAGGTTTAGGAAATCAGGTTCGGGTTCGGGATCGGGTTTAGGTTTGGGTTTTCAAGTTTAGGTTTAGGTTTAGGTTATGGAGTTGAGATTAGGATTAGGTGTAGGTTTAGGCTTAGGGATTTGAGAATACATTTAGGTTTTAGGTCATAGGTTTAGGTTTTAGGCTTAGGTTTAGGTTATAAGTGTAGGTTATAGGTTTGGGTTTAAGTTATGTTATAGGTTGAGGTTTAGGGAATTGAGAATAGGTTAAGGTTTAGGTTTAGGAAATCGGGTTGAGGTTCGGGATCGGGTTTAGGTTTGGGTTTTCAAGTTAGGTTTAGGTTTAGGTTAGGGAGTTGAGATTAGGATTAGGGATTTGAGAATAGGTTAAGGTTTAGGTTTAGGAATTCGAGTTCGGGTTTAGGTTTGGGTTTTCAATTTTAGGTTTAGGTTTAGGTTAGGGAGTTTAGATTAGGATTAGGTATAGGTTTAGGTTTAGGAAATCGGGTTCGGGTTAGGATCGGGTTTTAGGTTTGGGTTTTCAAGTTTAGGTTTAGGTTTGGGTTTTCAAGTTTAGGTTTAGGTTTAGGTTAGGGTGTTGAGATTAGGATTAGGTGTAGGTTTAGGTTTAGAGATTTGATAATATATTTAGGTTTTAGGTCATAGGTTTAGGTTTAGGTTAAGGTTTAGGTTTAGGTTATAAGCTATAGGTTTAGGGGAATTGAGAATAGGTTAAGGTTTAGGTTTAGGAAATCGGGTTTGGGTTTGGGTTTGGGTTTTCAAGTTTAGGTTTAGGTTTAGGTTAGGGAGTTGAGATTAGGATTAGGTGTAGGTTTAGGTTTAAGGATTTGAGAATACATTTAGGTTTTAGGTTTAGGTTTAGGTTATAGGTTATAGGTTAAGATTTAGGTTTTAGGTTTAGGTTAAGGTTAGGTTATAGGTTATAGGTTTAGGTTATAGGTTATAGGTTTTGGTTTAGGTCATAGGTTTTGGTTTAGGTTAAGGTTTAGGTTAAGGTTTAGGTTTAGGTTATAGGTTAAGGTTTAGGTTAAGGTTATAAGCTATAGGTTGAGGGAATTGAGAATAAGTTAAGGTTTAGGTTTAGGAAATCGGGTTCGGGTTCGGGATCGGGTTTAGGTTTGGGTTTTCAAGTTTAGGTTTAGGTTTAGGTTAGGGAGTTGAGATTAGGATTAGTTGTAGGTTTAGGTTTAGGGATTTGAGAATACATTTAGGTTTTAGGTTTAGGTTTAGGTTTAGGTTTAGGTTATCGGGTTCGGGTTTGGGATCGGGTTTAGGTTTGGGTTTTTATGTTTTGGTTTAGGTTTAGGTTAGGGAGTTGAGATTCGATTAGGTGTAGGTTTAGGTTATAGGTTTTGGGATTTGAGAATAGGTTTAGGTTATAAGTATAGGTTTAAGTTTAGGTTTTATGTTTAGGTTAAGGTTATAGGTTTAGGTTTAGGTTTAGGTTAGGTTAGGTTATAGGTTAAGGTTTAGGGAATTGAGTTTAGGTTATAGGTTATAAGTTAAGGTTTAGGTTATAGGTTAAGGTTTAGGTTTAGGTTTAGGTTATAGGTTTAGGGATTTGAGAATAGGTTTAAGTTTAGGTTAAGGTTATAGGTTTAGGTTATCGGGTTCGGGTTCGGGATCAGGTTTAGGTTTGGGTTTTCAAGTTTAGGTTTAGGTTTAGGTTAGGGAGTTGAGATTAGGATTAGGTGTAGTTTTAGGTTATAGGTTTTGGGATTTGAGAATAGGTTTAGGATTATAAGAATAAGTTTAGGTTATAAGTATAGGTTTAGGTTTAGGTTTTATGTTTAGGTTAAGGTTATAGGTTTAGGTTTAGGTTTAGGTTAGGTTATAGGTTAAGGTTTAGGGAATTCAGATTTAGGTTATAGGTTATAGGTTAAGGTTATAGGTTTAGGGATTTGAGAATAGGTTTAGGTTTAGGTTATAGGTTTAGGTTAAGGTCATAGGTTAGGGTTAAGGTTATAGGTTAAGGTTATAGGTTTAGGTTTAGGTTTAGGTTATAATTATAGGTTTTGGGATTTGAGAATAGGTTTAGGTTATAACTACAAATTATAGGTTTTGGGATTTGGTCCAGGAACTGAACTACAAATTACTCTTATCAGGTTAGTTATCAGAATAACATTTCCAGAGAAGTTCCCTACAATAAACACTTGCCTATGTAATTCCATTGTCTTCAGTAAAATCAAATTATTGTCTTAAAAGAAATGCATGCCACGCATGTGAAACGTCATTTTCAAACCAAACTACACTCACTATTTTTAAATCTCATGTGGCCACTTCATTCCCCCACTCTCTCCC
This sequence comes from Magnolia changhungtana, assembly GCA_030180095.1. Taxonomy (NCBI): domain Eukaryota; kingdom Viridiplantae; phylum Streptophyta; class Magnoliopsida; order Magnoliales; family Magnoliaceae; genus Magnolia; species Magnolia changhungtana. The sequence goes on from JASAUF010000303.1 coordinate 6,139,505, forward strand.
TCGATTTCCCCAATCTCACCTCTTCGTCTATCTCTTGAAGCAAAAAAGAAAAAAAAATCTCTTTTATGTTTTTTCAATCCATCTTCCATTTTCTTCTTAACAAGAAAATCTATATTTACTAATATTCCCATTTTTCTATTTTTCAGAAGAATGAGTTCGGACTTCGATAGCGTCGGCTCTAGCACTTGTACTTTGAAGAGAAGGTCACGGCATACAACATGGATCATTTACAGAAACTAGCGGATGACAAATTATGTGTTACATGCAGAGATGGTTCAGCCACTTATGCAATTAAGGAAGGTTCAAAAGGACATACATATTTAAAAGTTGGTCAAATCATAAACAGGCGTGTTATGGATGGAGACATTGTTTTAAACAGGTGTGTTATGGATGGAGACATTGTTTTCATTAATAGGCCACCTAGTACTCATAAGCATTTATTGTAAGCATTTTTTGTCTATGTGCATGACGACCATACTGTTAAGATCAACGCATGCATGACATACTAAAAACTTTGAGAAGGTAAGTCTACACAATAGAAAAACACATGCATGGCATAACAAAAACTTTTAAAGGCAACAAGAAGCAAAAACCAACATGCAAATATGTGAAATGAGTATCAAAATTAGCAACAAAAAGAACCAATATTGCACAAATACATCTGTACAGTTATTTTTTAATAAGCTATGCTACAATACAAATATACATTTCTTTAGTATAACATGTGTGTTTAAAAAATTATGATAAAAGTATCAATACTTGCATTTGGATGTAGCAACAACTTTGTGTTTCTGAGGGACTTCCAAGCAAACTTGCAATTAGCAGTTGGGAGGGCATCGAAAACAAAACTTACATGAAGCTGGCTTCCTTTTTCTTACTTTTTCCACCCAAATCAGAGGAGAGTGTATGTGTTCTAGGAGACACTAAACATACCTCACATATGTTTGGATGATAGTGAATCATATGTGAGAATAGGACATTCCAAATGCACCCTAAAATATTCTACATAAGCTCAAGCTTATTGTGCATGTAATATGAGTGAAAAACATATGACCTTTGGTATCCCATTATGTAAGCATGCAAAATAAATGTGACAAACCATCCATTTGTGAACAGGCTACAATCAGTAACACTTATCATCAGTGAAATTTTTTTCCCATTATTTCATGTTACCTGCTTCCCCTGTCATATTTTTCATTAATAAATATAGAAGCATACTCTATGTTAGTTTTTCATAGTATAAATATTAGTAATGGTTCATCAATCCTCATATGTGACAGTGATGTACAGCTATTAGACCATCCAAATGGTCCATTCCATTGTGGATGGAGCATCTCTATAATCACACCGATCAAGCAATCCCAACAATCCAAATGGTCCATTCCGTTGTGGACGGAGATCCACTATGTTTTTTAGCATTCTAGATTATATTGTTTGTTGACTAAAGAGAAGAAACTTGTTAGTACATAACTAAAATGTGGCTGAACTATGCACATACAGTTGAGTGCTTGTTATATGTTACATATATATGTACGATATATGAGTAATATTTACATAGCTTAACGGATGGTAAGTTAATTACTGATAGCCTTGTCTCAACAATTCAGGGTTGACTTTTAAAAGGTAAATTGATAAAATGATTCAAGACCTCAGCCAATCATCAAAATATGGTCATAATGGACTCCACATTCCATACAAAAGATGCCTGTCTATCCCACCTGCCACCACTGTTTCCTATATTATCCGATACAAGATTTTAATAGAAAATTTAGCAAACCCCGAGAAAGAAAATGTAGCAGAATCTCATCACTAAGATTACTTGTATACTGGGATATACAACATTGTTTCCAAACATCAATAAAGATCTAGGCAAAATGACCAGAAAAAGGGCCGTTTTAGTATATATGCCAAAGAAATCAGCAATTTGGTCTAGATAGACAAAAAAAAATAAAATTAGCAAATTCACCATTTTGGAGTTGAAAAGCTTGGCTGTAATTTTACCTGATAGGTTTTTTATTTATTTATTTATTTATTTATTTTTATAACAACTTAAATGTATTTTTTTAAAAAGGAACCATATCATTGATAGAAAAGCTATACAACTTACAAGATGCCTTCGGGTGGCCCTTGGAACAAAAAGGGAATAGGGGCGCCTATTGTAAGTAAACAATAAAAATAACCAACAGCCTGCAGGAAAATAATAATAAGGAACACAAGAAACTACCAAAAAAGTTAACCTTCCTCCTTACAGCTACCATCAAACCAAAAAGCATATGAAGGATGAACTAAAAATATGAACTTGTTTATCCATTAAACTGACTGCATCCTTAACTACAAGTAAAAAGCTTAAACAGAAAACTGACCAAAGAGGGACTTGAAAGAAACAGGTGATGCTCCAATTAACGATCTTAACGATTAACAGAGATCTTAAAAATGGGAAAAATAAGCACATCCACCAAAATACAGCCAAATCAATACAACAAAAGGTGTTGTTTTTGTCGATTTTAACATCAAATTCTACATACCTTCAAAAAAAGATGTTGTCCCCCAAAAGTACTTTGTTTATAGATAGGACAGAACATAACTGCTTCCTCTCTCCATTTTATGCACTGATCAAATGTTCCAGTGGAGAAAAATCAAATATATGCCTGTAAAGGTGCGTTTAGGCAAGGAATCTCTTTGTATGCTATTTTGGAGATGTTGGCAATTGGGTAGTGTGTATTTAGGTTTTCCAAATGCATTTTGGAAAAGAGTTATATGAAGGGAAAAAAAAAGCGCTCTTGAACTCTAGCAAACTTGCAAACATCTTCATATCTCCAAGTGCATTTCATGTCCGTGTCTAATATATGTATATCTATCCATATTGCTGTTAGAAGTCAAAATAATTTTGCTAAATTTTCATTTTTATAAATAATTTACTTTTTAAAAACTTTTAATTGACTAAAATGTCCCTTGAATCTATAAGATTTTATGTCATGAGCCCAAAAAACGAAGATCCAAATCTCAGGTGGATCATATCATCGGAAACAGTGGTGATTCAACACCCTACCATTAAAAACTTCCTACAACCCACTAATGTTTCTGTAATTTTTATTTGCCATCCAACGTGTTGATAAGGTCAAACAAACCTCCATGGATGGTAAAATAAATAAATAAATAAAAACAAAAAAATAAAAAACAAAAAACAAAAAAATCAGCTTGATCCAAAACTTTTGAGGCCGATTAATGGTCAATCATCACCTTTTTCCCATGCTATTGTCCACCTGAGAATTGGATCTGCTTATCTTAAAATGATATGGAAAAATAAATAAAATAAATACATCAAGGTGGCCCCACGGCAAGGGCCGCACCTAATCCGCTTTAACAATCTGGAAAAATTGATGTACAGAATCACAACATATAATAATGTGAATGCCAGAAAATGGTTAGGCAAGATCTTTCAATCTAGGAGTGTTTTTGAATATCACAGATGGATAGGAGCTTCTAGATTAAACATATAACATTCTGAGATAAAAAATCACATGACTCACCTTAGATGGGCGATTGACTGGGGATGAAGCTGGCACTCAAAAGAGGGAAGGGAGACGAAGAAAGGGGCGGTCGAAAGAGGGAAAATGAAATTTCCTCTTTTGAAATGGGATAAGAGTTCAAATCTGGAAAATGTGATTTTTCCATATTTTATAAAATAAACTGTATTCACAACCGTACAATATAGGGTCCATTTAGTGGATGGTTAAGATACTATTACAAAATATAATTATAACTATAAACCATTTGCAACAAGACCCATTATTTGGATGGTTTGGATAGACATATATCAAACTCAAATTTTCTATGAATGAGTCACCAATATTTAACAAAAAATGCAAAACTAACAGTTTTTACTATAAAATGAAAACGGGATCTTAGCTTTGGATCTGGTAGAGCTCTACGGACCCCACCATAATGTTTGTGTTTAATCCAGACTGTACATCCATTTGTAAATAATCTTTTCAGGTTGATACCAAAAAATCAGCTTGAAATAAATCTCTAGTGAACAACACCACAGGAAAACAGTAGCGATTGAACGTCCACCCTTAAAGAGAGAGAGAGAGAGAGAGAAAGAGAGAGAGAGAGAGAGAGAGAGAGAGAGAGAGAGAGAGGGAAGTGGATTGCATACTGAGTAACTCAGTATGCTAAGCGTAGTGAGTAAAGTCTGTGGGGTCCACCGTGATTTATGTATTTTATCCAGTCTGTCCATCCATTTTACAAGATAATTTTAGGTCCTTTGATCAAAACCGAAGCATATGCAAGGCTAAAATGGACCACACCACAAGAAATAGTGTGGATTGAATTTCTACCGTTGAAATATTCTTGGGGGCCACAATAGTTTTGGATGAATATTATATTTGTTTTTTCCCTTCATCCATGTTTTTTTAATCTTATGAACAATTTAGATGACAAATAAACATCACTGTGGGGCCTGAAAAGGCTTCAACAGTGGAAATCATTATTTCCACTGTTTCATGTGGTATGGTCCACTTGAGATATGTATAAGCTTCAATTTTGGGCTCAACACCTAAAAAGAGATGGAAAAACGGATGGAAGGTGTGGACAAACCACATAAATTTACAGTGGGCCCAACTGAGTTTACTCAGTACGGTAAGAGTGTACTGAGTAAGTACGCAATCTAATTTCGAGAGAGGGAGAGGGAGGGAGATTGGATTGCGTACTGAGTTACTCAATACGCTTTTATCGTACTGAGTAAAATCAGTTGGGCCCACCGTGAATTTATGTGGTTTATCCACACCGTCCATCCATTTTTAATGCTAATTTTAGGGGTTGATCCCAAAATTGAAGTAGATCCAAAGCTCAAGTGGACCATTACATAGGAAACTATGCGGAATAGTGATTTCCACAGTTGAAACCTTCCTAGGGTCTAAAGTAATTTGTATTTGTCATCCAACCTGTCAATATGATATACAACACAACATCAAAATCTCACTTTTGTTATCTAACTTTTCAATTTTTCTTGTCAAAATACAAAAATTAGTTTTCTTTTTTAAAAAATATATTTTTTTTATACAATTTGTCAATTTTTTCACAATTTTGTTTTATTTTTTAAATTTTCTTTTTCAAAATATCAATTTTTAAATCTCACTTTTGTTATATAACTTTTTAATTTTTCTTGTCATAATACAAAATCTAGTTTTCTTTTTTAAAAAATATATTTTTTTTTACAATTTGTCAATTTTTTCACAATTTTGTTTAGTTTTTTTAATTTTCTTTTTCAAAATATCATTTTTTTATCGAATTTTTTTTTCCAAATTATCCACATCATTCAAAGTTCTTAATTTATTTTTTTTCAAAATTAAGAAAAATGGTCATTGTGCGTTTACCATGGTAAACGTTTGGGAGACTCAGCACAGTTGTTGGGATGTCAATCTAGCTTCTATCAATGACGGAGATAAAACTAATTTGGGAGACTCAGCACAGTTGTTGGAAGCACAGGTGGTGGCCCCATTAGCAGTCGATTACCACATGGTTAATGAGCATAACAAGGAACTTGTTTCAGAGGTTGCAGATTAGGTGTTTGACGATATTTCTATCAGGCAAGCACATAACAGAAAGATCTCTATGGCTCAGGGGATGAAGCGGATCAAAGTGGTCACGGTAGAAATTGCTGCTGGGCGTCAGTCCAGCAGCGTCCACAGATGGACGACCCTGCTAGCCTGGATAAAAAATACATCACGGTGGCCCTGCTGCATACAGCAGGTGGGCGGTGGGGATAAAACATATGCATCAGGTGGGGGTCCTCATGGGCTTCCAATCAGATCACAAACATAATTTGGAATGATATTCTCACAAGCATATCAACATACACCTTAGATGCAAAAATCCTTAAAACAACTTTCCATGATCCAGTCATCCAAATAGAGATTCATAACCAAAATGAAGACTAAAAATTAAAATGCAACATCACCTTTTCAGATTGGCAACAGGTGGGAGCTCAACAACTTTCTATTGTTGTTGATGATTAGAGATGTGATAGGCTACGAACGGCTGGTGGATGCACGTTAAGGCTTGCAAATCGAGAGAGAGAGAGAGAGAGAGAGAGAGAGAGAGAGAGAGAGAGAAGCGGATCGCGAGAGAGAGAGAGAGAGAGAGAGAGAGAGAGAGAGAGAGAGAGAGAGAGAGAGAGAGAGAGAGAGAGGGAGGAGAGAAGAGATCGCGAGAGAGAGAGAGAGAGAGAGAGAGAGAGAGGGAGAGGGAGGGAGAGGCATATTGAGAGAGAGAGAGATCGAGAGGGAGAGGGAGAAGGAGAGACAGATCTAGAGAGATCTGAGATTGAGAAGGAGAGGGATCATGGGAGAGGAAGAGGGTGAGAGAGAGAGCGCTGGATGATGGCGAAGGGCAGGGGTGAGAGAGAGAGAGAGAGAGAGGGAGGGCGGCGAGTGAGAGGTTTTGGGAAGATTAGGCACGCGCGGCTCTGTTTTGAGTGCGCGCCCAATTTTGGGCTGAGACCGTCGACGGTGCTCTGTGGGCCCCAGCATGATGTATGTGTTTCATCCATTCCATTCATCCATTTTTAAAGATCATTTTAAAGATTTGTGCAAAAAATTAGAGGGATATAAATCTCAGGTGGTCCACACCACATGAGAACAATAGTGATTAGATATCCACCATTAAAATCCTCCTAAGGCCCACTGTACTGTTTATTTGACATCCAATCTGTTGATTTGGTCATACAGTACTAGATGAAGGGAAAAAACAAAAACCAGCTTGATCCAAAACTTTTATGGCTACTAAAATGTTTTTAATAGTCGACGCTCATTCAACACTGTTTCCTTTAATGTGGTCCACTTGAGATTTGGATATATCTCATTTTTGGTCTCGTATTGTAAAATTATCTGTAAAAATATATGGACGGCATGGATGAAACACATACATCATGGTGGGGGCCACAGAGCACCAACCACCAGCCATTGGCTGGTGTAAGGGGAGTACTATCAGGGCACTATAACTTATAGTGCTTCCGGTTGTATCCAAACACTTAGAAGGTCCAATCGGTTGATCTCAACCATCTATTAAGTTCAGAACACCCTTTCTGGGCTACCTTGAAAAATATTTAGACTGAACGAGTGATATAATCTATGGATAATTTAGCCTTTTTCTCTAACCATCCTTTTTCCAAGACATAGATAGGATGCTTTCAATTGGGTAACAAAAGTGATTCTTTAGACTCATAAGCAATCCATGATGGTCCCTAAAATTTTGATGAATCAAATTGTTGATCGGACCTACTTTTTTGTAAATGATCAAGGCGAATGTCAGAGCAGGTGATGCTGAAGGGACAGAAGCTGCTTTCGTGCGTTTGTTGAGTGTTGTGATTCCAATGAATAGAGAGATGTATCATGCATTGATTAAGGCAAATGTTAGAGCAGAGAAGGATTGCATCTACCAAGATGTCCTGGTAAATTTTTTTTTTGTTTTTTTTTTTTTCAAACTTTTCAAAATTGTTTTTGTAAAAAAATCTGAAGCGATCCGAATAGTGCCCCATCCGATCCAACTCGGTTTTCCTGACCGAGTCGGACTCGGATCGGATCAGGACATGTATACTTCGGGTCGGTTCGAGGCCGGCGACCTAAACTCGGTCCCGGTTCGGATTGGGTTCGGGTTAAACCATTGAGATTTTAGATTTGATCGAGTTGGACCCAATCTGGTCCGACTCGGACCGATGCCCAGCTCTAGTATTAACTTATAAATAGGTTGGATCTCAAATAAACATCGCGGCACGCGGGCCCTAAGAAGGTTTCAATAGTGGGTGTCACTATCCCACTCTTTTCTATGGTGGGTCCACTTGAACTTAATTTGGATCTGCCTTGTCAGTCAGATGTGCACCATTCCATGGTGGGCCACAAGCTTAAAAATAAAGTCAATCCATCACTTGGGTGGGCCACACCACATACTATATAGTTGAGAGGGTTACCCTCCCATTAAAACATTCATAATCTTTTATTGGGCCCACCTAGATGTAGTTCATAGATCTAGCCCATTCATTATGTGTGTCCCACTTGGATGAGGAGTCAGCCCAAGTTTCATACACATCCAAAACTCATGTGGGCCCCACCAATTAAATACTTTTATATGTTTTAAGGATATCTTCACATAGTTTTAGATGCTATGGCCCACCTGAGTTTCGTATAAGAGTGATTTTTGGACTAAGGGGACACATCAAATGCATGGTGTTGATATTCTACACACATCATGGTGGGGCGCACACAACTTAACCTCATTGGAAGTTCCCATGAGGTGACCTTATAGTAACATTTCACTATTTAGGTAACTCCTTCATGGGTGTTGCTCTAACCGTGTAGGGCCCACCTTGATATATTTTATGTATATCGACACCGTCCATATATTTTTCCATCATATTTTAGGATGTGATTTCAAATCACAAGAACTCAATAATCTTAGGTGGGCCATACCAATCAAAACAATGATGAATAACCATTAAAAACCTTTTGAAGGCCACAAAAGTTTTGGATCAATTTGATCTTTGTAGTTTACCTTCATCTAGATCTCCTTTACATTATCAACAAGTTGGATTGCAAATAAACATTACTAAAACCTTACGATGGGCTCTTTATAATTTTTAATGGCGAGGTACTATATTATCATTCTTTCCAATGGTGTGGTCCACTTAAGATTTAAATCTACACAATTTTTTATACCTGGCCCAAAAATGGGGTGGAGAAACGTATGGGCGGCAAGGATATATACAACACATCATCCAAATCTCACTTTAGTTATCTAACTTTTCAATTTTTCTTGTCAAAATACAAAATCTAGTTTTCTTTTCTTAAAAATATATATTTTTACAATTTGTCAATTTTTTCACAATTTTGTTTAATTTCTTAAATTTTCTTTTTCAAAATATCATTTTTTTAATATCACTTTTGTTATATAACTTTTCAATTTTTGTTGTCAAAATACAAAATCTAGTTTTTTTTATTATATATATATATATATATATATATATATATATATATATATATATATATATATACTTTTACATTTTATCAATTTTTTCACAATTTTGTTTAATTTTTTAAATTTTCTTTTTCAAAATATCATATTTTTATCGAATTTTTTTTTTTTCAAAATTATCAACATTATTCAAAGTTCTTAATTGTTTGTTTCAAAATCTAGATTTTTATAAAATTACAGTTTTTTTTTTCAAAATTTAAATTTTTCTTAAACATAGTTAATTATTTTTTAAGCTTCTCAACTTTTTTTTTTTTTTTTCGAAATTCATAATTTTTTTTGAGCTTTTTCATTTTTGACTTGAGCATTAGAGACGGTTTAGGACCATCTCTAATAGAGACGGTCTTTGACAGTCTCTAATAGAGACGGTCTTTGACAGTCTCTGATAGAGGGTCTTTGACAGGGCTATAAGACAGTTTAGGATCGTCTCTAATAGAGACGGTCCTTGACAGTCTCTAATAGAGACGATCTAGGGCCGTCTCTAATAGAGACGGTCTTTGACAGGGCTGTAAGACAGCTAAGGACCGTCTCTAATAGAGACGGTCTTTCAGTCTCAGATTGAAAGTAAAAGACGGCCAATGACCGTCTCTAATGCAAACGGCCAATGACCGTCTCAAATGACGACATATAAGACGGTCAAGGACCGTCTCTAATGCGGACGACCAATGACCGTCTCAGATGACCCATATAAGAAGGTCACTTTAATGACTTGTGGACGTACAAATTTTTAAGACAATACTAAGGACGGTCAGGGGCCGTTTAAAATTTTAGAGACGGTTTACGGCCGTCTCTAAAGCGTCTTTAAACCAAGCAATTTTAGAGACGGTCTAGAACCGTCTCTAAATCCGTCATTTTTTTTTTCCATTTTAAATGTAATGAAATTTCCCTGATCCATGGGTGAAGTTATTCGGGTTCTTCGATGTACGGAGCCGAATCCTTTCAAAATTCTAAAATTTCAAGTTCAAGACGTGTATGTGCATGTGCAATCGTGTGATAAATCAATTTTTTTTATTTATTATGATACCCAAGGACATTCAATCCCCGAATATTGGAGGGCCAGGTAGTCACACAAATGGTTGGAGTGGATTTCATATAATCATCATGGGCATGCCCTATAAAAATAAAGGCTGGACATCTCTCTCCCAATTGTTTTCTTTGGTGTAGCCCACTTGAATAACAAGTCATCCTGACTTCTTAGCATTGGGAATAACTAGGATTTTAACATCTAATGGTTAAAGTAGATCTTACATAAACATCATGGTGGGCTCTGCTAAAAATCAAGTCTCAACGCCCGTCCCTCCAACCATAAAGAGAGTTTTTGAATAAAAAAAAGACGAATGAGACAACTCGACTTTGACGTGGCCCACCATGATATTTATGTAACATCCATCCAGCTATTAGATATTTAGTATTGTTTTAGGCTTAAAGGCAAAAGATCAAGCTGATATGTGGTTTTGGTGGGCCACACTAAAGGAAGCAACCGAAAGAGGGATGCCCATCCTTGATTTTTACAAGATCCATTGTGACAATTATGAGAAATCCACTCCGGTCGTTAGATTCCACATAAACCTTAAGCATGTGTTCCAAAATTCATACCCTTCCGTAATTCACACGGAACAAACTACTGAAAACAGTTTGAAGGGTGAGTGTTTCTCTATGTACACTGTTTCGAATCATGTGGTTCATTGAATCATAGATTGAGCTATTTTTTGACTCTTGGCCTAACTTGGGCAATGATTTTTAAGCACACGGTTCCTCTCTTCTCGAGAATCTATACATACCTTATTAGTGTATGGACAACTATCTTTCGAGCACAGGTTTAGGTTCGGCCTCAATGGGAAAATGGATCACCTAACAATGCATGGTTGGTTCTTTGCGCCCAATTTTGGTGCAGCAATTATGTTTCGATTCATCCTCTTCTTCCAGGGGTGAAAGATTCTAAGGAGGGATGATACCTGTTGGTACCGTATTGGCCTATTTTGGGGCATCATACCTAGTAGTTGGTGAGATTTTACATAAACATCATGGTGGGGCTCACCCAAGCTACTCCCCCATTTGCTTTTAGTGCAACTGGGACGCAAGGCAGGCAGTGGAATGATAATTAAACTCATCAATGAAGTAGCTTTCTGAAAAACTTTATTAAAATGGTAACAGAATGTAAATTGCATATTAATTAGGTAGTCTTTTGTAAACCTTTCAAATATAAATATAGACAGATCCAAAAGTTTCTCTCTGTTTGTTTGTTTGTTTGTTTTTTTTTATTTAAATTATTTATTTATTTATTTATTATTATTATTATTATTATTAACACTCCCCCACTCTCACCACATGGGCACTTGATCTTTATTCTCGGTATTATAACAGTCTACCGCTCAGCCATGAAACCGGACCCAAAACTCTCCGAGGCGGCTCAAGAAAGTGTCAATAGTAGGCATTCAACTTTTAATGTTTCTTATACCATGACCCACTTGAGTCTTGAATTTCCTTTATATTGGCTTTCATATGCTAAAAATGAGCTGGTAAAATAAATGAACAGAGTGGAATATATCATGGTGGGCCGCATACTTGGATGTACCGGGGAATCTTGTACTGTCAGTCGCAGCCAGGTCCATCCACTCAGACTGGGGCTCACCAGATAAGCAATGTAGGTTGCTGGACCATTATTCCTACTTGAACAAATACGGGGCACCAAGATACGCAAATGTGCTGAACATATAAGGGCCCCGTGGGTGGATTTTTTCTGTATGAAGGCCACACCTTGGAGTGCAAATGGCCATTGGATATATCATTGTCATTTTCCTTCCATCCGCTTGTAGGATAAGATGCATGAACAGTTGAAGAATCCATATCAAGGTGGGCCACCTTGAATGAGGAAACATAACATCATTTAGTACGGTTGAGAGAGGGTGAAGTTGGTCCGTGGAGTCAGCGGATTAAGTCCAACATGAAAAGGGTCGAGACCCACCTTTGAGATCTGACGTGTCATATTAGGATGTGGTGTGTGGGGCCTCATTTGATGACGTGTCAGATCAAGATGGAGAGCATCAACATCCAACGGGTCGAGTAGAGCTAACCTCCCGTAAGATGTGGTGTGAGGGGCCCATTTTGATGCGCTAATAACATCTATTCTGTCCATGATGTGATCCCCTTAATGTTGTCCTTATATCCCAAAAATCAGGCCGATCCAAAACTCTTGTGGGCCACACCTCGTGTCTAAAACCTCTAAAATTCATGATGTGGCACGTGTGTTTTTCGGAATCGTACGGTTTTAAGCATGTTCGTTCCTCCTGGTGGATCTAATCTTCTGAATGGATTGGATGGAATATAGAAACAAGGTAGGACCCACACTCTGGCTGGAAATTTTAATGGTGGGTGTCTCCATCGTAACTGTTCCCTGTGGTTTGACACACCTGTGTTTTTGGATCAGAATGACTTTTTGGTATACAGACTAAACACGAAGGGGTGCACATTATGGACAGATTAGATGTAGGATTTACATCACGGTGGGCCCCACTCTGCATTGTACACTTCTCAAGCGCACACATGGCACGGTTGTAAGCGAGTCATTCGGTCCAAATTTCCGACCCTATTGTGGATGGAGCATGACTCGAAAACTACACTGAAAATGAAATATTAAACAGTACTATTCGCTTCAAATTTGAACCGCTCACTATCATACTTTCAACCATCCCATTTGATATCTTTTAATTGTATGGTTAGGATTGCTTGATCTATGGTTTTTTCCAGAGATATGCTCCATCTTCAATGCGACCTACAATTTGGATGGTCTAGATAACCGTACATTAGCTCCATTTGAGGAGGATGAGTGGGCATTTTCTTCTTATCGGTGTAAAACTATAAGACGTGTCTATGTAACTTCTTTTGATTTCTTTTCATGACTACTCATTAAGTGTGAGTTGACACACGCAACATCGATCTATCATCTGATACTAATGGCCCGACAATCAATATTTGAACCGATCACATGGTAATTAAGTGCTCTTCGCACCTGATATGTGTGAGTTGGTACGTGGGCCACATGCCATCATCATTTGATCGGGTAGAAGTGATTTATCATTTTTATCTCCCAAAAATGTTTTGGTGCAAAACCGGGTGCAAGTTTCACTGGATTGGTTGCATTTGGACACATTGGGAGTCCCATGAATTGATCCTACTATCCATCTGCTTGAAAAACTCAGCCTGGATGGGGTGCGCTCACTAAATTTAACGATCTATATATCTTGGACTTTTGTAAAAGACAAAGATAAACAATAAACGTTTAAAAGTCAACCTAATAGTGAACCTAATCATTATAAGAGTAGAGAGAATTTTTATCAATTTTTCTGATTTTAGGGTTAAGATGATATTCAATTTACGATTAATGGCTTAGATTATTATAATACAAGCCAGATGAACTATACACCTTTTTACCTATTTTCTCCTTGAAATCCCTCTCATTTGCAAATTCTTTTAAGAGGGATTATTTGCTGGTATTTATAAAGAGATGGATCCAAAGATGAAGGTGGAGTTTGGATTAGGAAATGCTTATCTATATTTCATTCAATTTCTCTCTCTCTTTTAAATTTGATGTTTAAATTATATTTCAAATTTAAAGTCTGATAATGCCTACATATGACATATATATCCTTTCAACTGCACTAGGTTCAGTTGTATTTAAGTGATTAATGAATCTAATTAGATATATATTTTTACATGCGAGATAATTCGGAAATCAAAGATGCATGTGTTTAAATTGAGAATTTAAAGCTCAAAGATTAATCAAGTGACGAATTGGATGTTTGTAAGACAATATTGAATAATTTAAGTGTTAAAGATCCAAGAAAACTAAATACAAAGGATGAAGAAAAGAATGAAAAATCATACAATTAAGTAATAGAAATAACAGACTGTTCAGTCCCACCTAAGGTTGGTTTTGTCAGACCAAAAGTGTCGAGCAAGAATTAGTGATTTTTAGAGTTAATTCAATTTGACAGTTAGTTCCGATTGAGGAGACATTCGGTGACACCGAAGGAGAATTCAGTGCTACCTGAGGGAGACATAGACTTCAGATGTATTTTAAGGAAATTCGGTTGCAACCGAGAGACTACTTAGGTGCAACCAAATTGACGTTCGGTGTGATCGAAGGCGATTGTTGGTGCAGTCGAAGTGTAATAAAAGTGTGAAAATTTGAAGCCAATCCAAAGTTGGTGTGGATTTTCTATTTAAAGGGGTATTTTAGGCTGTTTTAGATACAAATAACGGCTTGAAAGAGAGACCTACGGGTGACGGAACTTCCATGGAACCGTCTTTCTTCTTCAATCTTTCGGTTCTAGTTTGATGTTTTAGTTTTTTATTTTATTTTTATTATAGGATGTTAGCCATGCTAGGCTTATCTCTTAGCTAAGGTTATGGAATGAAGCTTGTAGTGAATTAAAATATTTAGTTTATTTGATTTAACAACAATGGTTTAAATGGTGATTTTAGATTGAATTAGTTTGAATTTACTTTATGAAAGTTTTGATTTGTTTATTTTCTTAATTAATTGATCCATTATAGGAGATGTTTTGAATGAGCAATTGCTTAGCTTAATTAAGAGAATGAATCAATCTGTATAATTAATTGATCTATTGTCTCCTTAGGGTGGTTTGGATGCTCTTGATTCCTTGCGATTGAGATCCGAATGCTTCATGAGAGAATCATTTAATTGAAATCATGTTTTATTGGTGTTGATGATTTGTTCAATAGAATTATCTTCTGATTGGATAGGATAGGACTTCGATTATAAGTTGAACCGGTAAATTAGATATTGTGATTGCTATGAGTGGATTCGTGGATCATTAATCTTTTATTTATTATTTTTACTCTTAACTATTTACTGGAGTAAAAACCCAAAAAACCGTTTACCTTTATATTAGTTCTAGTTGTGTTTCTCATTCCCTGAGGATTCGACATCAGTCTCACCGTGTTATTACTGCATCGCAGTCTTGCACTTGGGGTTGTCAATCTTTGGGTTTCATCAAAGTTCGAAAATTGAAACAGTCTAGAATGAGAGTAGTGAGAAAAAATGTTTTGGACCCACTATGTCGCGCCTTGAAATTCAAAACTGAAGTATGGTGACCATGATCCCGAGTTCTAGGGTTTAAACTATAGTTTCATGCATTTATTCATCACATTCTCATCCAACTTATCATATATTCAAACCAAACCAAATTAAATCATCCCAACCATCACTATATCTCTAGACCATATTAGCTAAACATGAAATTTAATTTCAAATTCAACTCAAGTTCAATCTACTACTATTATCATCAATCTTCACATAATAATCTCTACTTTTATATTATTACAACTTACTCAATAAATCAAATAAATCCGAAGCTAACTAAGGGCTACACTCTAATAGAAGTAGTCATTAAGATACTCAGCTTTTGTTGCTCCTTCCTTTTCCTGGATAAGAGTTGTTATAATTTGGGTGAGATAACAGACCAGAAAGATCATATTTACCATAGTGAATTCTAATTGATGTACGAAATGATCATATTAAATGTTAGATAAAGTTGATAGTTGTACTAACATAATAACGTTATAAACATGATGCTATATATAAAACAATAAATGAAGGGTAAACTTAAATCAATGAATGTTCATGAACTCACATGGTTCTAGACATTAGGAAACTATTGCAAATCAACCATGCTTACCTAACCGGTCCAACGAGGTATGTACTTAAATTCACATGTCCACGATCCTGCACGACTATAGATGTTATGAATTTGTTGCAAATGCTCACTTAACTGGTTTAGTAAGATGTGTACAATAACCAGGCTCTCGTATGGCTTTAAATGTTAGAAACCTGTCACAAATCAATCATCCTCCACCATTCATCATCGATCTAACCAAGTAAATCAACTATGTTTAATAAACAAATAGAACAATAAGATCTCACATAGCTCTTGGCATTATGAACTTGTTGCAAATCAACCATGCTCACCTAGTGAGGTAAATCAACCATACATTACTGATTTATTGTCCATCTAAAAATATAGTTTCAGATGCAACAAAACATGATTGTCATGATGAGAGCATATCTTAAGCGTACTTAATGCAGTTAGGATTTCAAATTCAAGAATGCATGTAATTTCTATGTTTAGATAGTTTCACATATATGTCTTAAATTTGTTATTTATTAAGGAAGTTATGAAGGGTGGTGTGGTTTTCTACTTTCTTAAAAGAGGACTTGATCGGATTCTAAGGTGACATTAATTTATTTCTACTACCACTACACCAAAATCGTTAAACTGGTACGGATGGGATTTTGGTTCGAAAACGGCTTTAAGCCGTTTCTGAATTTGAAACGGTATTGAACCGTACTAGAATTGTAGTGGTTATACATTGTTATTTCTATTGTTTTTTTGGTGTGTTTCAATTTGAGTGTTGGATCTTCTTATTTCTTATTAGTGTATTTTATTATTTTATTTTGAAACAGATGGATGGAATGGATTCGATTATTAACATCTGAGTGGACCCCACAAGGCCTAAGAGGCAAATTAGATCCATCTGCCGCAGACTACCGAATAGTTTTAACCCTTCTCTTACGACAGAACCCTAAAATCCCTCATTTCGCATCAGTCACTGGCTCCGTCTCTCTCTCTCTCTCTCTCTCTCTCTCTCTCAATCTCCCTCTCTTCGATCTCCCGATCTCAACCTTCTCCTTTGATCTCCCTCTCACCCTCCCTCCCTCTCTCTCGATCTCCCTCTCCATCGATATCTCTCTCCGATCTCAACCCTCTCTCTCGATCTCCCTCTCACTCTCCTCCCTCCCTCCCTCCCGATCTCCCCTCTATCGATCTCCCTCTCTTTCGATCTCCCTCTCCCGATCTCAACCCCTCTCTCTCTCTCTCTCTCTCTCTCTCTCTCTCTCTCTCTCGATCTCCCTCTCTTTCGATCTCCCTCTCCCGATCTCAACCCTCTCTCTCTCTATCTCCCTCTCACTCTCCCTCCCTCTCTCTCGATCTCCCTCTCTTTCGTACTCCCTCTCCCGATCTCAACCCCCTCTCTCGATACAAACGGTTCCGGTCATCAAACCATTCTGCATGTGGGCCCAGTGACGGTGACATACACATCAGTCGTGGCGAGGTAAATCGAATTCTTCTTATTTATATTCTTTCCAAGCATTTAGGGTTCTTGTAACTCTCTCTCTCTGTGTGTGTGTCTTTTAGGGTTTTATATTATTCTAGGGCAGAAGGGGCTGAGATGCAATTAGGGAGAGCTGTTATACGCCGTAGCTCTGAATATGCCTGCATGTTCTCTGTAGGTTGCTTGCTCAATCTCAGCCCTACATCAAATGATGGTCTCATAGTACGGTTCTGATCATCCATTTAGTGGCCGTTTGCTGTCAGTGCATGGTTTGGACGATGGGAAGTCCATGGATGAAATTACAGAAGTGCTATTGAAATGGGGTTTTGTTTAGGAGAAGTCCAGGATTGCAAAGCATTATAATGCTCTATTCTACTAGATGCTTTGGGATACGTGGACAGTCAAATCAGTCGATCTGTACCGTCCATTTGGCGGATCCCATGACGTATTGGCCCCATCGCGAAATCTTAGTGATCGGATGATTCTAACCATCTAATCATGGCCTATGAAAGATGGACAATTAATATTGTTTATGGTTGTAACAATATTAGGCGGGGACCATCACGGATTGGTTGTAACAGTTCTAAGAATCACTTTGATTAGATGATCCTAACCATCCCATCCATGGCTTGGGGGAATACATGGCTATAGGAAAGGTTGATGTCTAGTGGGTAGCTGATCAAAAAACTTATGCCAATCTACCATTTAAAAGCCATCTCTTATCACTGGGAGAAATGCTCAGATGATGATGATAACTCAACCGTCAATGCTCTTGATTTCTTTTGTATTTTTTTAACTGATTCATGAAATCTGGTTTTAATGATCTGAATAATAAATGATCTCATTTCACATGTAATTGCAATTAAATTAGTTATCAGAGGCTGAGTTCCCTGTTTGTGAATAGGGAACTTCCTTTTTGTGCACCAAGTTTATACATGTGGGGCCCAGACTTGTCTTATCCAAGCCATTGAATAAGTTTGTCTAGCTAGAGATGGATTTCTGACCAAGTTTGTACATGTAGGGCCCATGGTTGTATATAAATGATCTTAGGAGATTTTTTGGGCATGGTCCATCCGTGATGGGGGCCATCAGATCAATGGCTTGGATAAACCTACCATAATCAACAATCATGATCTCTAAAACATAATTACGATAAACTAAAATGAGATGTCCTCATTTTTTTGAAGTGGCAACCAAACAGGCCTGAATAATTTGGTACTTAAAGTTGGAAATATTCCAGGTAAATGAGAAAAATAATTTAGAATCGATGATAGGACCTTTTCACCTGAGTCCTTGTCATGTGTTCTTCATAACATGGAACTATGAAATGTATTGATTCTGACAACAATGGATCAGGCAAATTCTTCTCACAGTAACTACCTCTGTGGGACGTTCTTGTTCAACATCTCCTTTGATAAGGCTGCTATTAGTTCTGCTTCTGCACTTTGTGAGTGGCTTTTGCCTTTTCGCCTCAGTTTAATGCCATTTTTTTAGGCAGCATTTTGCTTGGAGAATGCATTTATTCTTTTCTTAGGTCATCTCAACAGTCCTTGTTAATTTATTTGCTTTTGTATTACTTCTCTTCAGAATTGTAAAATACTCCTGCTGTCTTGTTTCATTTGGTCTCTAAATCGTCCTTTATTTTGTAACAATCATGGTTCCTTACGAAGTTTCACCTCTTTTAGTGGTATTTCAATATGCTCGAAGAGTAAATTGAGGTCTGAAATGCTCTGGTCCCTATATGCAAGGGGTGATGGCTCGAGGGTTGGCCTATTGAAGGCTTGCAAATGAGCTTATGCATTTAATTACTAATAATGGGTGGGACAAGGCAACTGTCACCTGCAATCCTTCACACTCAAAGATCTGATTTACCAAAATGGAAGCCAGGTGTACAACTAGTTGTTGGTGTATTTGATTCCCTCTATCAAGTTAGCTTTAGATGCATTTGCAATAAATAATAATAGTTCTTCTATTTTACCTTTTGATGCAGCTGTTATTGGATTACTCTGTTGTCCACGTTTGACTGAAATAAATCAAATGATACACAATTCGATACCGACTAAGGTGAGGTTATTGGCTGATCTTAAAAAAATAAACCAGTGTGATTCTTCAGACAATACTTCTTATGCTTAGAAGAATGTAATAGAGTTTTCCTTATCTTGTTTGATTTTATGACAGTTGTATTGGATCAATTAATTATGGTTGATACTGTTAATTTTTGCAAAAGGTGGGCCTCTCATGCACAGCTTTATTAGGCCATGCATATATTTCATCAAACATTTTATATTTCCTTAGTAGTTAATTATGGTGTATTTTATCTTGTTGTTTCAGTTTGCTGAAGCCCATGTTCCTGAAACATTTCAAATCCACCCAAATCCAGCATGTAAGTGCTTTCTGTGGCTATTTAGTTAGGGTATGCTGCTCTTATCTTCCCTAGCATGCAACTTGACCACTGAACTTCACTATTGCTTTACCTTTATATTTGTTTAGTTTAGATAAAGCTTAGATGATGATGTTTGTGGGAAATTACAGCATAGGTATTTTATTATTGGGAAATTACAGCATATAGCCATTTTAGTTGTGATCACACTCTAGTTTATTCAGTTTAGTTGACAATCCTACTTTTGTGGCGTTATATTTTTGGAAAATTTTGTTATGTTTTTAAAACATTTTGATGAAAAATTGAAATGTTTTTAACCTTTTGCATCAAACCCACAACACCCCTCTTTCTGAAGTAGTTCAGTGACCTATAAACAAAAACCTGAAGGAAATGAAGCCATTGGTTCTTAGCTTATGGGCTGACCTGTGTGACAAGGAACTCACTACTCGCCTGTTGCAGGTTGAAGGAGTCTTGTTGAAGATGGAAGAAAGCCCATCATATGCGATATTTACACACATGCTAGTTACCAAGCATTTTCAGCTACCACTATTCTCGCATCTTCATCATCCATGTAATCAAAAGATTCAATTAATCACCTGAGACTTTTTTTTGTCACAGGAAATTTTTTTGACAAGAGCACATGAGTCATTTAAGCAAATCAATATCTCAAGCACAAGGTGAAAAAACAACCTAGTAGATTCTCAATAGAAATGCTTGTTTTGGTTAATGGCAGAAAGATTTGAAGCTAATGCATGAGATGGGCCCGGATGCCTAAAGATTTTCTATTTCCTAGTCCAGGCTAATTCCTGGCATGTAGGCTATTAGTTTGATTCAATTTTCAATTTCCTAGATGCATTGCTGAAACTTCCTGTTTGATTCTTGTGGTCATTTACATGCAGATGGACGGGGAGCTATCGACCCAAAAGGCCTGCAGTACTACAATCTCATCAATGAACTTGTCCGTCAGTTGAACTCTCCTGATTGTCATTTATGAACCGTTCATAAGGCGAGCTCTTCTAGAACTAGATACCTGACATCTCAATGGACTTCCTATTTAATCAATCATTTATTTGGCATGGATGATTGAGTGCAAATTTGTTCTTAGTTTTAAAGCCTTTCTTTCTCATCTTGAATTTAAAGTTTTTATATACCTCATTGTCCTCGTATGGATGTACTCTTCATAACTGGTTCTCTCTTTATTTGTTCATATACCAAATATATTCTTCCATGTGGTCCTGATTTCTGCCATATACCCTATAGTGGTTAACATGAAGGCAAGAACATTTACTACATGCTCAACAAGGAATTCCAATATCGGAATATGAGGTAAGTGTTACAATTTCTCTGGTTGGTTTTCAACATGCAAAAAGCAAAGGATATGTATTTAAAGATGCTGAAGTGGCATAGTGACTTCAACGTTGATACAATTGAAAAGGGAAAGCTTCAAGGTGACTAGTAGCTTGGATCTTGCACACGTCCATGTTGGCACATGTGGCAGTAGCTTGGTGGGCTGGGATAACATGCATGTGGATTAACAAAAAGAAAAAAGAAAAAAAAGAAGTAATAATGTAGTTTTCAAATCCACTATTATATGTTGTTGGATTACATGCCCCTGTCCAAGCATTCGATTGATTTGTTGAAGTTTCATTATTGATTTGCAACTTCATTTTTTATCTATTTTTGGTAATGGCTTGTGATAGTGCATAATGATCAGAGGTTCCTTTTTAAAGCACTCAGTTTTGCATGCAACTATTCACTTATGTCAATTACTATCTTTTTCTGTTCATTCGAATTGTAGATGCAAGTAGAAGTTTTTTTTTTTTTTTTTTTTCATATGAGTTTCAGTCTATGGATTTCAATGATTCCAGTTTTATATAGACTCCTAAGAGTATTTGTTGTATATTCCAGTTTTTTTTTTTTCAACTATTCACTTTGTGGGTATTTTTTTTTTTTTTTGTTGTGGTTTGGTTTGGCTGCTCATGTTCAGTACTTCAATACAATTAAGTTGTTTCTTTAATGCTTGAGATGTATTAATACTTTATCCATGTTTGGATGTAATATGCTCATTCAAAGTGAAACAATTATTTTATGTTTGAGTTTCAAGTGCTTGTATACATGTATGATGTCTCACTGACCTTAGGATATCTTTCTTCCTCTTGCTTTGGCAGTCAGTATCTTGTGCTCTTGGCCTGAACAATTTTTCTATTCCTACTGAAAGTAGGTTCTTCCCTTCACCCTTTTTATTTTCTTCCTCATTTTTATATGTTCTAATATTTCTTTATTAAAATATATTGACATAGTGTATGTTTTGAAGATAGTAATCTCACACATCAACACTAGTGCTTCCTTCCTTCCTTGTTGCCTAAACTGAGGTCGTTAAATATGCTTGGGTAGCCTTGTAAAGCACAACTTAGAGGCACACTCAACTTCATGGCTTCTTAGCATGGAAGTTAAAAATTTTGAGATAATAGGAAGCTGAGTTGTTAGGATGAACTTGTTTAACTCCCTGTTTATTCTAAACTCTACCCTTCTTACCTGCAGGTTTTATGAAGGTGTTGTGCATTCTTGTAACCTAGGAAAGAAGAAACATGTGGTAAACTATGAGACTTGTGTACTTCTCTTAATTATCCCTGTCCAAACTATCCCCTTTCTTGAAGACTTGCTGAATGATATTTCCTTCAAAGATACTTTATGATGATGGAGATGTGGTAGTTCTCTAGTTAGATAAGGAGCAGTGGGAGGTTATTAGTGAAGGTTCCAAGCCTAGCAAGGTATTGATCTATCTATTATAGAGCAATCTTTTCTTCTTTGGCTAAATTGTAAATTTTTAGCATGGAATATAATGTGTTCAACTTTTTTTCCAGCGACTTAAATCATCGAATGTTACATAGGCCAAGTCTATCATGATGTATTGGATCTTTTTTGTTATTATTTGTTAAAATGTTCTAATTATATCCTCTTCTCCATGTTTGACTTTTCTTCAATTCCCAGCCCCAAGAAGATCAAGCTGAAACCATTACAAGGAAAAAGCAAAACAAGAAATCAGGGAGGGAGAGGGACCTCTATAGAAAGAGCTACTTCCATGCATGTGAAAGCCTTCTATCTGTACTCAATAAACGGAGGGGGAAGATGGCAATCCTTTCACTGAAGAAATCTGGACCAGAACTCAACTCCTGACCCAATTCTCAGTCAGGATCGCTGGGACCAGCCTTGCCATCATCTTCTCTGTCTTCTGTAAGGTTGCAGGTGGAAGAGTGCCGTTTTGCACCACCAAGCTGCTGAATACTGGGTTTGGTATATGACTGGCTTTCGTGGGCATTCAACCGCTTTAGAGTACGATCGTTTATGTCAGCAAGAATTCAAGTAGGGTGGTTTCGTAAACAATCCATGTTCTTGAGCTCCTCTTCTGAGAGCGTCGTATAACAATTTATGATCTTGGTCAGAAGATCTCTCACACTAAGTTTGTGAAATTTATGATAAAATTCTAAGTCTGGGATGGGCCACAAGCACAAAATTTATCACTTTCTTATTTTATATATATATATATTTTTTTTTTTTTTGTGGATTTTGACAGTGGTTGTTTCAATGACACTGTAACCATTGGGTGCTCCTTGATATTCTTTAAATCTTCCTAGGATTGCATAAACTCAGTGAATTTGGTTGTCTAAGAGATTGGCTATTTACTACCCACTTTCAGTTGGCCATCTTATTGTATATCAACTGTCTTTGCAGAATTCTATCTGCCATCCCTGTAATCTAAATAGGAATTCTTTGTCATCCAACATTTATGCTATTATTTTCACAGAAAATTTATGTAATTTTGTCTGTCTTTTGTAGGACATTGATTGACAGATTAGGATTTGCAGTAGACCATATCCACTTGCATAGAATGCTGGCAGAAGAACACTTCAACCAAATGGATAGGAACTTATACTTCCTCCTACTTTATTATTGACTAGTTTTAATGTAAGTAAATGCTTCAACTGATTTTATAGTCCTTTTCCACAAACAAGCATCCACGAATCAGAGGTTAGGATTGCGTTGCATTTTATAGATTCATGGGGTGTCTTACAGACGCAGTGAGGTTTTTGAGATAATGTATATTCATTCACCCTTTTGTAGGTGGTTTTGTTCTTGTCTGACAGTCTTAAACTAAAGCTTTCAAAACCATTTGAGTTGTTGGTTAACATGAGCTAGTTTTTGGCTGCAGGTAGTTGATTATGGAGTTCACGGACTTGGGGTATTTCTTTTATTACCTACCTTGTCAATTCCATGTTGAATTGCCTCATTTTTTTCTTTGGAAGTGGTGTTCATTTTTTTGTTATTTCTGTTTTGTGGCATGCCTTTCACGACATGAGAAGTGGTGTTCTGTAACAGCCCAAATTTTTGCCAACCTGGGATTAGACGTCCTTAGGCAATGGGCCGCTCCTAACACCTCATTAACTTGTCAGAACTGAATCCCACAGTCTAAGATCGCTTCTGAACCCATTTCCTTCACAAATCCAACCCTTCACCACCTTGTTCTTTCAATTTTCCTAAGTACTTTCACCCTAGACACTATCTTAAACTAGCCAAGTAGTATAACTTGGATCACCTTATATACAAACTACAAAGGCCTAGGTACCACCTCAGACAGAAATCTTATAGGACTAAATCCTTTAGAAATGAGACAAAGTAACCACGTGCTAAATTAGATTAGCTATGAAATCCACTAGAATCGCTTTAAATACGATCTGCAAGACCCAAAACTTGTAGAATCATTGACGCTAGGTTACCCAAAAATCTCGGATCAAACTCATTACTCGGCTGCTCTCGGGAGCATCTCGAAACTCCGTATCAGATCTGGACCGTACGTCGGAAGTCCGATTAACACGAAGTTAAGGACTTAGGACTGCCTCGCTGGGCTTGACAACCATCTCGGAAATCAAATCCAGACAGTGTCCCACGGCTGTTCGCTTGAGCCCGGAGAGAGAAAGTGTGAAAACACATGTCTCTCTACAAAATAAATATCTTGAATAATAATCTGGCATCTCTCGTTTGCGGATCAATTTTAAGCAACCAGACCGTTAGAATCAGACCAAATTACACCCTCGGATCAGGAGAAATTTCATACACATTTACATGTACTCGGAATCTCCGATCGAGACCTACTGACCGTCGAACTGAAACTGGTCCGCCACGCGTGATCTCGAAATCCGATTGAAACGAAAACTTAATAGAACGTAGATCCGGTGTCGGTGAGCTTAAGTCCAACCTTTGGCTCAAGGAGGCCCACCAGAAGTCCTCCGTTGAGTTGAAAAAGTTCCGCTTTGGTTATAACCTAGGTGAACCTTGTCCAGAAGTCTATTTCAGTGAGGTTTTAGACTATATAAGGACCTTAAACCCTCTCCCATTTTAGCCACACGAATTTGGGTTTGAGAAGAGAGAAAAGTGAGAGAAAGTGATGGAGATGTGGGAGGAACTCCCTGCTGCTGTTCCCTGCCGCTATTCGGGCTCCACCGCCTGATTCTCATCGCTTTCCCGGGGATTCCGGCGTCGTTTCTAGGTAAGAAACCCTAACCCTAATCTGTTTTAGGGTTGTATAGGTTGTAGGTTATGAAATAGCTAACCTGTTTCGTTCTCTAGGTTGCCAAACTCCCGTATACAGAAGCTTAGCGAACCTATCGACTCCGTTACGATTCTAGGATAAAAGGTGCGGACTTTAGGTGTATAGGTTATGGTTTTCAACGCTTTCAATGTCAGATAATGATAGATTCATGATCTGCATGTAATTGTACATGTACAAAGTGCTTTCCGATTTCTGTTTCGATTAAAGATACAAATTATGGAATTTTACATATTCTAGGTATTCGTAGAAAATACCGTATACGTATATTTTTTGGAAATATGTTTGACATGATTATTTGTTGTATGAATATATGATATATGGATAAAATACTTATTTGGTGAATGGATTCGCCCAAATACATGTTTTACTAATATACACTATGTATGTACAAATACTGTATTGTAGAAAGTACTGTATACATATGTATTTTAGACATGTGTTTGTCATGATTATTTATTATATAAATATACTATATATGCGTAAATTATTTGCTTGGCGAGAGGACTCGCCCTAATACATGTTTGCTAACATACACCAAGTATGTGAAATAGTGTATGTTAAGTGTTTGTGGAAATGCTTGTGTGAGCAAGTGTTTGAATGTTGATGCCTTAGGAGAGTGTTGAGATGGGATTCTCAACTACCCTAGTGACATGTATGATTACCTCCATGAGGTTGTTTACTTAAACTGCTTACTTGCAATATATGTGTTTGTATTTCTACTGATGTAGTGCTTTGCAACATGCTTTATATCATGCTTTATAACATGCCTTATAACATGCCTTATAACATGCCTACTAGCATGCTTGAATTACTTTGTTTATCATGCTTTACTCCACATGCTATGGATGAGAATTGATTGAGTTTGGGACTATGTCTATAGTCTAGACAGTCGGTACCAGATTTGAGATCGTGGCTGAGGTTCATGTCGCCACGTGAGATGTGTTTGACGAACCTGAGTCGTACGTCAGTTGGCGACAATGGTTAGGCCACGCGAAGTGCTTATGCATTTCATGTCGTCTAATTGATTGTGCGCTCGAGCTAGTCAGGCTCGTCAAGTAACCCGATGTGTCTAATGTATGTTCACCATGTTTGGTCGCTATTGCTTGAACCTAAGGTACCGAACTTATCAGCGAAAACCCTTTTAACCATGGTACCTCGATCCGCTAAGACTCATGAGCCGGGCATGGTAGTATGGGACACCATGGTTGAGCTGTCGGCCTATGCTGAGGCGATGGGTGATGGGGGAGTGGTGCAACGATTCCGTGTAACAGCCCTGGCAGCCCTGCCTCCCCGTAGTGACCAGTGAGCAACCAGACTCGTGAGCCGATTATGGTGGTATGGGACACTATATTCGAGCTGTCGGCCTACGCTGGCACAGCCTGACTGTGGTCCCCAGTCGGGTTGCATCTGGGCTCCATTCTCAATAAGCGGACTGGCCGGGTCAGGGCCGAAAATAGGACCGCGTTGGTAGGGTGTCAATGGAGTGACCTCGAGCATACTCTAATCCTACGGTGAGGCGTCGAGCCTTCCCGTAGTAACAGAGTATAAGCTAGGCCTGTATTGATAAGGTGATGGGGGAGTGGTGCAACGATTGCGTGAATGCCACACGGCCCTGTGCGGTGACCTAGAAACACACCATCGTATGAGATTGTCTAGGACTGACGACCCTAGAATGGATCATGTTTGGGAATGATATAAGGGAGGTACATTAGTTTCTCAATCCTGCTGTTTGAAATGGAATAATAATAACTCGGTAATCATGCTCATCATGCATTGCATGTGCTTGAAAGATGTGGAGCACTGAGGGATGAAAGCATGCC
Source organism: Magnolia changhungtana (assembly GCA_030180095.1). NCBI lineage: Eukaryota > Viridiplantae > Streptophyta > Magnoliopsida > Magnoliales > Magnoliaceae > Magnolia > Magnolia changhungtana. The sequence continues at coordinate 6,166,476 of JASAUF010000303.1, forward strand.
GCGAACGAAGAGGGTGTCGCATGAGGGAGTATGTCAGTGAGGGCATACATCATGACTGAATTCATACTTGCATTAATAAGAGTAGTGAGGAGTGTTTGATTTTACTGCTTTATCATTACTGCTTGACTGAGTTGATAACATGTTAATCTATACTTTACTGTTCCACTGAGTTGATCACTCACTCCCACGTTACGGGACGGTGTTTGCAACACCAACCAGAATTGTTGAGTTTCGGGTGATGACAATGCTTATGAAGCAGAGCCGGACTACTTCTATGATGATGAGGAGGAGTTCTCCTATCTGTATCTCTCTGGCAGGTCTATGAAGACCTGGTATTGTATTGACGGGGCTATGGTACTTGAGATAGAAGACATTACACTTCCTCACATTAGATATCTTTTAGAATTGTACTGTAATTATTTAACCTAGTAACTTTATCAAACTCTGGAGACTCATCACTATTTTTATATTATATATATCTATCACAGTCTTCCGCTTGCAATTTAACTGTCTCTGGAGTATGATATGCTGTTTTGGCTTAATCTCACTCATGTTCAATGTACTAATACCGACAGCATTCAAACATCATTCATTTTGTTGCATAAGTGATGTTCTGGAACTCGGGAGTTGAGTTTATGCTCGACCCCCGATTTTCGGGATGTTACATGTTCTGACTGTCTAGTTTTTCTTTCTTTGTAAATTTGTTATGGTGATGTTATTGTTGTAGGGGATGACGCAACATATCCTCTAGTATTGTGCACATGAATGGCTTGAAACCTAAGTGCATATGATTTGTTTGATACAATGACATCCATAAATGTAAGAGCAAGAGAATCTCTTAGACATCCATAATAGTGCATCGTTGTTGGCTACCATGGGGATATGGAGACCAAAGCACACTTGATGCTGCATTGATTTTTTTAAAAAAATTATGTAACCACCTCAGAGTTTACAATATTTCATATCCTGATATGCATGCTTGTGTTTTATCTAATTTAATTTTTCTGCTAGGCTTAGTTTATGCCAGAGCCCAAGGAGCTAATGGGCTTACAAACCAGCCTTAAGAGATGTTTTCGCTGTCTGTGACAGTCCCACAACCTATTTATGATGATCAGATAGCGTACCTGCATGTGATTGTTACTGACAATCACTCACCCTCATGTTATTGCAGTTTTTAACTAAGGTTGCATATCTGGTTGGATATGTGGATCTGTATACTTTTTGCTTGAGGACATTATCGAACTTTTATCTTCATTTCTGGGTATTCTCATGTTATTAGGCAACTTTTGTATCTTCTCATTCTAGTCTCTGTCAATTTTTAATTTTATGTTGGGGAGCGCTTTCTAAATAATGCAAGACAGAATGAACTACTGTTTTGTTCTAGGCGTCAAATGAACTATCCAAGTGATTTTTGGGCTATGTCCCATTTACTGTAGGATACATGATTTCAATGGTCTGGTAGATTATGATCCTTGTACGTTGCTAGATCATCATAATTTTTGCTTTTGTTTTTATATTTATGTCTGGAATTCTTCTTGAATTTTCATTATATTTGATGGTTGTTTTTATATTTATGTCTAGAATTCTTCTTGAATTTCATTGTATTCGATGGTTTTTGGTATGTTTGTGTGTTTGCAATTTGAAGGTTGACAAGATGCGTTGGCATCCCTGCATAGTTTACATAGAAATTGGAATTCCTGTTCTTAGCTGAACCACGTTTCAGGCAGAAGTGGTGGAGAAATGCTAGCTTCTCAATCTGGCTTGTGTTTTCTGCATTGTCCAAAACACCAAGTGCGCTAAGTTGGATCCACAAGGTGTCCATGTCTTGGCAACACGCCCAACCACTATCTCAGACCATCTTGTCAGATTTGTGTCCATGTAGTCATGATCGGCGTCCATTGATTCTGGTAAGTAGCCGAAATATCATTTTAAAATAAGAGAGATTGTATAATCTTCTCCTGTATTGCCATGGTTTCCATTTGGGCTAGTTCTTGGTATGGAGTCAAACTTCCATCATCTTATTGTTCTAATATGTTTAGATACTTTGCTTGATGAAAATAACTAGTGTTATGGATGATAAGATTATTGACAAATTTTAATTCTTCTTCTTCTCTCTCTCTTTTTTTTTTTTTTTTTCCAAAAACAGGGATTCTTATGGCCATTTTGGAGCCATTGGTAACAATATGGGAGTCCCTTATGATTGTAGGGTTGACCCACCTTTTGTCGGGTATGTTTCTTTCTTGTTTTCTCATGCTTTGTTTAGGAAGTTACTAGAATTTCTTATTTTGTCGGTGTATTGCTTTCTTTGAAATTTCAGTTATGCAAAGCCATGGAGAGATCTAGATCTTCGGCAATTCATATTGTCTCTTTTCCCTCATTCTCCGAGCATTTGGTGCGTGTTATGCCCAAGTTGAAAGTTGTGAGAAGTAAGAGTAGTAGCAATGAGGGACTTGTATATGTTTCCATCATTGCCTCATTGAGAGAAGCACCACAAGGTTACCGGATCTGCACATGCACTTTTTGTTGGGGGCTTTTCAGTTTTGGAAATGGGAAAGGTAATAATATTGTAATTAAGGTAGAGAACTGCTTTTGATATTACCTGCAGAAATGATCTGACATTCATGTTATTCATATTTCCTATTTCTGCTTACATTGTATTTTCGTTGGCAAACTACCTAGCATCACTTGCATTAGTTCCAGTTCAAGTTTTGGCTTTTTCTGTTTTGATCGCAAAATTGGTGCGCTTACACTACTTCTACGGGAAATTTGGGTCACTAAGTCACTAGAGAAGGAAACCCAGGAATGTTGGTAATGATTTCTGGACTTGTGAGCATGTTGTTTAACTACTGCTTGGTGCTGATTGATGCAGATGAACCTGACACTGAACTCCAACAAGAGTTTCATAATAATTATGGGAAACATAGGTGTGGTTTATTGATATACTCTCTTAGGATTAGGAATTCCCATGATGGACGCTAACTTGTTTGTCCTTATCATTTCCTTTTAAGGTGTGGAAATCCACTGGAAAGCTAGAGATTTAATGTTGGTCAGCCCCCTAAGAAGTGATGACTTTGGGATTGGTGGGCGTGTAGAATATGAGGTTAGCAATGCTTTTTTCTTGTTTTTAGAAAAGAACCATGTTAAAATCTGTAAGTTTAGTTACCTTTTCTCATCTCCATAGTAACATCAGGTCAAAGTTCTACGTGGCAAAAGGTTTGTGGACAAAATTATCATCACACTTCCAGCCACCGGTATAATGTTCCCAACATTATTTTATGTTTCTAATCAAGTTTCCTACTATTCATGGAAATTCCTATTATATTCTCTCTTAGAAAGGATGTCTACACTTTTCTTCGCATTACAATTAAAAGGGACTTTTCTTTCGTAATTTTTTATTCTTTGGAGTATTATTTAAAGGGGAGTTTTCCTTCTGTAGCTGTCTGTTTTGTAGAAGTAAACTATAATTATATTTGCTCACCAACTGATGTATTGTTCTGCCTTTACTGTCCTTGAAAGTGGGCACACTATTAGGGCACAAAAGGATTTGTTACTAAGATTCAGTTTTGGCACCAAGTGAATCTCCTTCTCCAAAGTGAACTAAATCTTTTCTTCTAACACATTCTATCCCAAACAACTCCCAATTTTGCTCTCTGAAAACTTGTTGATGCCATTGGTTCTGGGTTCCAATGCACCAAGAGTCACGTTGAAAAGAAAGCTTGAGACTTGTTGAACACCCACAGGCTCGGTGTTTGGTAAGCGTGTTAGCAGTTGTTGGTAATAGGTAGGGGCATTTTAACTTATTTCCCTTCATGGAGCATGGACACTACTACATCTGTATCATTTACCAAAGTGGATAGCACCCATTAGAACAAGACTAGTACCTCCTTTATTGTGACAATGACACTTTTTTTACTTTCTTTTATTGCAGGCCAGAGAGTCGAAATTGATGTTGGCTACATGATTGAACAAGGAAACACATCAAGAATGACAAGTGGTGTTGTTTTTTGGCTTTCTACTTAGGTGCGCTATTGTTTTGGTAGTGATTGTCCTTGTCTTTATACGGTTCTTTCGGGACGGACCCGAGAGAGGCCTAGTCAGCTAATCGAGCCAATGTCGTGTCACCGATGCAAGCCTTATGATGACAAAGAGCCAGCCCAGCAAGTATGAGTCACTGTCCCCACGGACTCCACAGCCTTTTGTCGAGTATGTGAAGAAGACCATCGATGAAACTCCTTACTACGAGACGAGGTAGGAGGAGGTTTGATCTGACATACTTATTAGATGTGTACAACCTGCCTTCTTCCTGCATTTTTCCACTGCACTCGTGTGTGGAAGTGATCTCGATATAAGTTGTATATTTTGGTATGCTTCTCTTCTTCCATCTCTTCCTTTCAGTTTCTTTTAAATAGCTTCTAAAAATAAAGTCTTGTCTATCTCTTTGTTGATGGAAGGAGTGATGCCAGCTTCCTCTCACAAGCTTGAAGATTTCCTGGGTGGTGCGAGCATGGGAGTCCAGTAGTACGGATCCATTGATAGGGAAGCTATGTCTCTAAGCTTGGACAGCATGTATTACCAGCACAACCCAGGCCATGGGAACTTATGGATGGATTTAAGCAATTTGCCAGAGTTGAAGAGCCCAGAGTTATGAGAGAGCAGCCTTTATAGGTAAAGCACACAAATCCAATTTCCCTATGGTTAGATATATGTCCATATGTGCTTTTGACACATTTAGTTTCCTTCAACAGTTACATCCACCAATACATCCAATCATTGGAGAGGGATGCCAGGCTGGCCTTGATCACACCATTACCTGCTGAAAATGCAAGCGTTCAGGCTCTTTCAACCATAGCAGCTGGTTCAGAACCTTCCTGCTGCTTTATGATGTCCTGAGCTTTGTTTTGGCTCCATGCTTTCAAGATCCATTCCACATTGCCTCTAATCCTGTATCTCATGACCTTACTAAAATATAGCGTACTGTAATTTTATTTAAGAGAAGATTTAGAGTGTTGGACTGATCAGTTGAACTGATATGTCGTGCTTTACAAAATCATTGTCATCGTCTCATTTCCAAGTTTGGAAGTGTTAAAAGAGCTGGAGAGGTTTCTTACAGCCCTAATTCTCACATTTGAAAGATGGATGGCCTTCCTCAAAGTGACGTTTGAGGTGAAAGTAGTAAATGGCTAAATATTTTGGCAAATGTGATTAAAATAAATAATAAATAAATAAATAAATAAATAATGAACCACTCATTATAATAATGAGGGCCATTACATGAACGGTCCTGATCTATACATTTCTCTGCCATGTGTACTCTGTAGAGATGGTTCTACCGTAACATCTCCTAAGACCGAGATATACGATTTGTAACGATTTGTATGGTTGAGAGGTTATTAGAACCTAGCACCTACTGGACCCTACCATGGACGGGTTACATCCAAATACAATGAACGAATTCCATCCTAAAATCTGACCATTGGCAACATTAGTAAGCATTCAAAACCGTATCTAAAATTTTGTGCCGAAAATATGACCGTTGGCACCAGAACGGTTAAAAACCGTTCCTAAAATTCCGTTGAAACGGTACCCAAAACGGTTCTGAACCGTTCCTGATTTTCTGCGACGCCTCTTTTAGGAACGGTAATGAACCGTTCCTGAAGCATTTAGGAGCGGTTTAGAACCGTTTCTAAATGACGATTTTGGTGAAAGAGAGAGAGAGAGGGAAAATGATTCCTTATTTAGGATTGCATGATGAAAAGGACTTGAAATATGTAAAGTTGTAAATGAAACTAATTCAACATTACATAATTCGAATAGACTGGAAAGAATATTAAGGGGAATTCATGCAGTGAATCACTCATTTGTTCTGGTGTGAACGAACATAAATTTGTCTCAACTCAACGTGATTCAATTACTGTTTTGGCGACTCAGTAATGTTCTAAGCATATGAACTTAGCTGGATATAGACTCAGGTTGGTTTAGATCCTTCTCCAAGGATTCCAACAAATTTGGACTTGGATTCAGCCCTGAGTCAACTCGACTTAGTACAACTCAGTATGACTTAGCGCAACTCAGTGTGACTTAGTGTGAAATTTGCATAACTGGGCTGATGAACTCGGTGTATGAGACTCCAACAGAGTCTTTGATCACCCAAGGAGATTTTTAGGTTAAATGCACTCAATTTCGAACCGAACTCGGCCTGAATCGTCTTAAAACTATCGAGTTGACTCGATGAGTTATCTCAATTCAATTCATTTCTTTCTTCTTTTCTTTCCTTATCTTTTTCTTCTTCTTTCCTTTCTTTTCTCTTCTTCACTTCTCCTATCTAGCAATGGTGCTGAACTCGACAGGGCTCGACTCGGTTTAATAACTCAACAAGTTAAACTCTCTCTCTCTCTCTCTCTCTCTCTCTCCTGTTCTTGATTTCTGTTCTCATTTTCTCTCCCTAAGTTTTATATGCTCTAATTCCTTATTAGAGATCTTTTTAAAAATCTCTCTCCGAGTCTGGAAGTCGCTTCACAATAGGACTCGGATGATCGAGTTATGCTTGGGTTCTTATGTATGGATATTTTCCACACAAGTTGATTGTGTAACGCCTCTACCATTCGAATTTGATCTTGCTTAAAGGAATGGTGATTACATGTATGTTAGATGGTCCTTTTAATGGGTGGTTTGGATTTTTAATCAAGAACTTTAACTGTTTCTACGATGGTGGGGTTTTCGGTGAAGAAGATAAGTACTTCAATGGTAATTCTTCATCCAGTATAGATCTTGGAATTATAAAGCTTTTGGATAGTCCAGATTGGCCCAACGGAGTTTGCAGGCATGAATTTCGGAAGCTCTAGGAATTGGTTTCTTTGGTGGGTTTGAAACTTTTGCCATCACTTGTGGCCAAAGATTTTGGATACAAATGTATGCCTAACACAATTTCTTTTGATTCCTTATGAAAAAAGAAATAAAAATGGATGGCCCAAATCGATTCTACATTAGCGGTTCATTATTTTTTGAAGATCTGTCGTTGTATGAGTGTTTTGAATCCGAATGTAACCTATTTATGGTAACGAGCTTTGTGGGCTATCCTTTTGGCAATCTTGGATGGTTGAGATCTTTAGTGAATGACCCATATCACTGGAAGGTCTTCCTAGTTGGAATCAGAGGACGATTTGATAGGAGAAAAAATTAGGGCACTATAAGAAAACTGGCCTTTACCGGCGGTCGGAACCGCCGACAAAGGCCTAGAAAACTGCCAGAAAATCATTTGCCCGCGGTCAGCTAACAGCCGGTAATGCCTCGGTCGGTAAAGGCTTTACCGGCGGTCAGGACTTTTACTGACGATTGTGTTGGACGCTGCTAAATTGCCAGGTTTTTGCTACACTACCAGAATATTGGCTAAAAGCTACGGATAAAATCCCACAGTGCGACCGTAGCCATTGGTAACGTAGCTGTTTAAATCTTTACTACGGATTAAATTCGTAGCTATAGGGATCATATCCACCAACAATTCATAGCAATAAAGGAAATCTTTCTTAAAAAAAATAATAATAATAATAAAAGATGTCAGATATGCATGCTCATGCTGGACAAAAAAAAAAAGAACAATAAAAGATGTCAGATATGCATGCTCATGCTGGACCGAAAAAAAAAAAAAACACAACAACATAAGAACTGCACAACCTCGATGCAAAATTTTCTACCAGTGCCATTGTCACTTTGAATTGTGTTTTGATTTGTGCTCCTCTGCTTTGCTCCTGCCTCCTAATTTGTTCATACCTGCTAACATTTTGAAGAAATAATGTGGGGTGGCGGTACAAAACTAAAACAAAATTCATGCAACTGTGATAAAACAATTCACCTTGTGTGATTGAATGATCCCATATATGTTGCCAGGTTCATTGATTTGTGTGACCGCTACAACTAGTAATTCAATGTGGGGCGGTAGCTGGAAAAATTGAATGTAAGTTGGTGAGTCAGATCATGAACTTGAAAAAATCGATCAATACAATTTAACATTGTAAGTCATGAAAAATTTCCCCTGTACTTCAATATGTCAAAATTTTGATCCCTATAATTTCCCTCACACATAAAGCATATAAAAGGTAAGGACCTGAAGTAATGTGGAAAAGGGGAAAAGCATAGTAGTTATTTCAATACTAACAGTTTCAATAGTAGTGAAAGGGATATGTTGGATTGCTTCCAAAAGCTAAAGCAGAACCAAACAGACCTGAATTACTCTGTTCAAGATAAATTTCGATATTGGAAATGGAAGAATCTCTATTGCAGTCCAATGCAATTGTGACAGATGTTCCTCTGTGATCTTTTGCAGCCCACAAACTTCTTTGATCTCATGGTATAGACGGTCCTAAAACAACAATCGGAATTAGAAACATATAAAACTGAAAAGGTAAATATGAAGAGATGATTGATTCTACTGAGAGAGCTACCTGATTCTTGGGGTTGGGCTCTAGCTGACCCTAAAATAAGGTTTTAAATATCAGTAACAGGCTTCAATCACTGATATGATACAACCCCACATCTGCCTATATCGCCCTCTAACTGCCTATAAGCTTTAGTTGATTATATGGAGTTATTATGTGCTTTGATTGGTTAGAGAGGACTCTAATTCAAGATTTTGCCCTTAGCATACAGATTTATTCTTCACTTGTTAACTCATCTTCAATTGTTGTTGTCGATAGCATGATACTCAAGTGGATCCCACGACTGAAAAGCATTTCAAGCAACCAGTAAGATAGAATCTATATTTTGTAAAGAAATGATAGCTAAAAGAAGAACAAAATTCAGTCACCAACATCTGCTACAAAGAAATCTGCCATGTAGAATGCCTTCACTCCTGAAAAGCCCATGAAATGGAAATTGAATCAAGACCCATCTCTCATTTTCTGCAGGTAAGAGATTCAAATGAAGAAAGACTGAATTGGAATGCTTTTGATGTTGAAATCTGCAGTGATAAACTGATAATTAAGAGGATGCAAGTTTAGTAGTTCATCAAACTACCCAAAGTTGTAGTCTCCCACTGTACATTGAGTACATGTTCATCCAGTGGGCTCATGTATCGCAGATGATCACAGCTAATTCATTTGCTGAACATCCACATTGGAGACTACAATACCTGAAAATGAAGCATGAGCACCTAAAATCAAGCAAACAGATTTAAATGTTAAAGCCAAAAACACCAAGCTCTTTGCGAAATGACCAAAACCACTAAATTGCATGAAGATATTGCCAAATGCAAAGGCAGTCTGAATCCAAGACAAATGAGTACAGTAGCTTAGTAAAATAGCTAACATTAACAAAAGATATGTGATACTTTTACAGTGTAAGAATATGCTTTAGGATTGAAACATTCTTTCAAAACATTTAATAATATATTTGAGATTTATGAGTATTGAGTTTCTACTTTCTAATTTTTGTTAAAGAACTAGTTTTTTTTTTTTTAAAAAAATTTATTATTATTATTATTATTATTTTTATAATTTCAAGATTGCATGCATAAAATGGCCATTTCTAAAAACAAGGGATCATGATTGGGATTGCTCATCTGTTGGATAATCAGGGTATGTTCATGCTTTCCCTACTAAAACCCACCAAATGTCAAGAATGGAGAGGAGTTACCAGGCATAGGATGAATCCCATTCTGTATGGGGGATAGTAAACACTAGGCATAGGTGAAAGCACATGCCAACCTTACCCATGGGCTGAGAGTCTGTGATGGAGGTTGGGAAGTTTCCTTCCCAATCCAACCTACCAAATAGTCCCTTCCACTGATTGTGCCTATTGGCTATGTTTGGCAAGCATCAAGGTATCAAATCCACCATTTGACCAAGAGCATGATTAACTTGCATTTTGTAGACATTGTAAGACAATACACCACAAACATCTGAGTTTATTAAAACAATATAAATTGAATTTATTGGGGAAACATACTAGACTATTTCATCCCTTAACATCATAAACAAAGGAAAACATGGTAGTTTCATATTAATGAGAGTTAAGGAAGCATTTCCATTCTTTATAGACAGTCGGAACTTGGAAACACAATAGCAAATACATACACAATGCGGAAGGAAAGGGGTCTTGTGTAAATGCCAAAAGCCTTTCCACCATGCTTGCCACAAACTAGTGTTCCATGGGCCTGAAGAAACTCCAGGTAAATGCCAGTGCATCAGATCAATCACTATTTTGTATGGCACAATCATGCAACTCCAATTGGAATTGGAAGCCACACTTACATCATTAATGACCAATAAAAATCCATGCTTCTTCCGAAGTATTACATAATGTAGTGCAAACATAATTTGAGGATGAATGATTGAACATGGCTGCTGTTCTCTGGAATATCAGATCTAGGAAATATTGAACATGTAGCCATTCGGATCTCTAGCCCTTTTCCAGTAAATCTGAACCATTTATGGCATTCTTAGGATATAATCCAGTGGTTAGGATTGCCTTTACCCACCAAGTCTATCCAGAAAAAAAAAACTATCAAAAGTTTAGGAAACTGCCCATTGAAGAAGACCATAAATGGACAACCAGAAACCAGCAACAATCAAGATCACCCCATCAAATAAATGTAAGAGATCTAACCATCAAAGAAAAAAAGAGAGCCATCAGACACCAATGTTTATCCCCATAGAGCAAACATAATTGCTGTACATCCGCATCATGGTTAGCCATTTTCAACAGAAAACAACTACATCATTTGGCAGTCTTTTATTTCATAAAATAAAAAGAAAAAGGACACAAATAACAACCAAAAAGTCCTAAAAAATTACACAACCAAAACAAAAAGGGAATTAGAAATCCAAAAATCAACCTATACAAAAATCAAGGGATGTAAACATACTCATGGATCCCAAAAATGAATCATATATACATCTAAGGTGTACAACAAAATAAGAAAATAGTAATAATTAGAAGTTCAGTTCTAATGAAAGCAGAAATGCATTAGAAGCGCCACACAAAACTCCAAGACAGTTTAGGTACTACACTAGTTACAAAAATTTGAAAGCATACTGCTGTCAGAAAGTCTAGTTCCTGGAAGCAACAAGCAGAGAATCAACAACTCCATCAAACACAAAAAGTAAAAAGAGAATTGCTTGCAAACAACAATTCAGAATAGGATTTCTAATAGGAAAAAAAATGTATGCATGTGTTTTTTTATTTTTTATTTTGCATGCATGTGAATGGACCTTTATGTATGCATGGATGAGTTCAAGGTGCATCCCATAGTGTGGGTAAACCGATGACAATGTGCATTTCGTTCAAGGTGCATCCTATAGTGATCAATTAAACAAAGGGGAAGTCTAGGTTAAAAGGATTTGATAGTCAATTAAGGCATCTATGGTAAGAGATTTACCTACATCTGCACTTGCATTGAATATATTTGAGTAATGTAAAAGATTCTCAAACCATCAGATCCATCAGATCTCAAACCAACAAGACAAATAGGACAATTGATTATTCTTAAATGCAAATGAAGGACCCAAAAACCATAAATTAAATCCTGAAACCAGGCAACATGCCACCACATTGACAACAACAAAAAATTCCAGCAATGCTTCAAAGCAATGAAGTACCAAAACTGAGCAAAAAAAATCATGAATCAAGTTAAAATGAAATCAAATGGAAAAATAAAGCAATCACATGTGATGCACTGAAATTGGAAATGGCTTAGCATTTACTCAAGTATATTTAGCCAAAGCCGATTCTGTAGATTGTCTGCATCGAATCAAATACATTTACATAGATATTAACAATGTTAGTAGCAAAAGAGGACCTCCAAAACCTTAAGAGCTGATGAAGGTGTTCAGATCTAGTAACCATAAGAAAACATTGTACTTTAAATGGTTGATTTAACGTTCATTGCTATCAACAAGAGCTACCTCCCAATGATGGATTCATTTGTTGCAGAAAATCTCCCTAATATCATACATGAGATCTACCAACAGTAGTACTATTGAAAAAACAAAGAAATCAAAGAAATATTCACGAGTGCAGCTATCTAACACATGTGGCATTGGTGTCCAGCTATCTAAACCATCCAAATGGTGGATCCCATTATGGATGGAACATGTCTTTAAGATCATATTGACAATCAATCCTAACCATGCATCCAATTAATATCTACTGAATGGATGATTAAAAGTTAAATAGTTAGAGGGCTGGGCTTGGGCTTGGGCTAGAGATATGACTTGTCTAAACAAATGGACGAGCTTAGGTTGAACCCTTCCTGACCCCTCCTGCTTATCTAGGTTACCAAAGGGTGGGGCCAGGCAATCCAACCCAACCTCGATTCAAGATCCAAAACAAATAAAGAGGAAATGTATAGATGATTTTTTATTATTTTTTTAAAACAAAGAAAAAACAAAGATATTTCATTTTAAAAGGTATCCTCTCTCATCTTTGATTGATTTCTTCCATCATTACTTACAAGTAAATCATCAATGGGTTCTAATTTAGAGCTTTTAATAGAAAATTAGAAATCTCAAAAAGAAGGCATAGTTAAAACTCCAAGAAGTTCCAAAGCAGCTCAAGAGACTTTTATAAGTTGTCTTAAATGGGCTGGACACTTCATACCAGCAAAAATCACAGATCCAAAACTTTGATTGGACGAAGAAAACCTTCAATAAATGTTGCACCTCATTTTCTATAGGAACATAAACTAGCAAAAACAATGAAAGCACCTCATCTCAATAAATGTTGCAGCTCATTTTCTTGTAGTATAGACAGGAAAAGAAAATCTCCTGTACCCACTACAACGAAAAAGGCCTTTAGCCTCAGTTCAAAACCGTGGCTAAAAATGTTAAAAACTGAGGCTAAAGCCTTTAGGTTGGCAATCAGCTGATTCTCTAAAACTAGATAATTGAGGTCTCCAAATATGTCAAATTTTTATCAGATGAAAAGAACTTATTCCACAAAATCAACAAGCCAAGTAGAACCTAGCTACTAATTGCATTGAGTCAATTAACCCATCAATATCTCAGGATCCAATCCTAAGCAAAAAATCCAAATAGAGTTCTGAGCAAATCTAAAGTAAATCAATGCACAAAACAATAGAAAGGGAATCAAACGGATAGAACTAACTCCTAATTATACTATCCATCTCACCGTAGAAATTTTTTGGTTAAGTACAATTTGGTTTAGGACTATTGACCATGCATCAATTCTCATATCACAAACAGTCATTCCTTTAAGGAATAATCTACCCTATGTAATGCCCTGAAAATCGGGGTCGAGCATAAACTCAACTCCCGAGTTCCAGAACATCACTTATGCAACAAAATGAATGATGATTGAATGTTGACTGTATACGTGCATTGAACATGAGTGAGATTAAGCCAAAACAGCATATCATACTCTAGAGACAGTTAAATTGCAAGCGGAAGACGATGATAGATAGATAAAATATATAAACTGTGATGAGTCTCCAGAGTGTGATAACATTACTAGGTTAAATAATTACAAGTACAGTTCAAATTATACCAACGTGTAAGTGTAATGTCTTCTATCCCATGTACCATAGCCCCGTCAATACAGTACCAGGTCTTCAGAGACCTGTCAGAGAGTTACATGTAGGAGAACTCCTCCTCGACATCATAATAGTAGTCCGGCTCTGCTTCAGGAGCAGCATTGCCATCTGCAATCAGACAAAGTCTGGTGGGTGTTCGGAACACCGTCCCGTAATGTGGGAGTGAGTGATCAACTCAGTGGAACAATAAAGCATAGGTTAACATGTTATCAATTCAGTCAAGCAGTAATGATAAAGCAATACAAATCAAACAATTCTAACTACTCTTATTAAGTGCGAGAATGAAATGACATGATCTTTGTATGCCCTCTTGCCAAACCACCCTCATGCGACATCATCTTACGTTCGCGAATGCTTAACTCCCTCAGTGTGCCACATCTACTAAGCACATGCGGTGCGATGATGATCATGATTACCGAGTTATTATTAGTCCATTTCAAACAGCAGTATTGGGAAACTAAGGTACCTCCCTTGTATCATTCCCAAACATGATCCATTCTAGGGTCGTCAATCCTAGTTAATCTCATACGATATTATGGTTCGAGAAGCATAGCGAAGGCATCGCAAAGGGCTCGTCATCCGTCAGCGCGGATACAGATCTCACCGTATGTGGCTCAATTACTGGCCGTCAGCTTGAGTACAGGTCTCACCGTACTCGGCTCAATCACTAGCCGTCAGCTCGAGTACAGGTCTCACCGTACTCGGCTCAACTCATACTCCAGTTGCTGTGAAAGACTCGTCGCCAATCACAGACCTTGGAGTATACTCGAAGATACTACGGAGGACTCGTCGCCCGTCAGCACGAGCACAGGTCTCACCGTACTCGGCTCTCGCCGTAAGTATCGACAGCTCGAATACAGTGTCCCATACCACCGTATTCGGCTCACGAGTTTGGTTGCTCACTGGTCACTACGGGGAGGCACGTGGCCCCAGCGTAGGCCGACAGCTTGACCACGGTGTCCCATACCACCATGCCCGGCTCATGAGTCTTAGCGGATCGAGGTACCATGGTTAAAAGGGATTTCACTGGTAAGTTTGGTACCCTAGGTTCAAGCAGTAGCGACCAAACATGGTGAACATACATAAGACAAATCGGGTTACTTGACGAGCTCGGCTAGCTCGAGCGCACAACAAGTTGAACGACATGAAGTGCATAATCACTTCGCGTGGCCAACCACTATCGCCAACCGAAGTACGACTCGGGTTCATCGAACACATCTCACGTGGTAAATGAATCGCAGCCACGAATTCAATTCTGGTACCGATTGTCTGGACTATAATCATAGCCCCAAACATGATAACTTGCAGATAGATAAAGCAGTAATGGATCAAGATTCCACTCATACAATCAAGGTATGGTATTATCCGTTTAGGGCTGCCAGGGCTGTTGCACGCACTCGTTGCTCCGCTCCCTCATCACCCATGACGGATCATACAACGTAAATATAAATTTAAACATATGCATTACATAGTTATAATCATAAAGCAGTTGAGCATGTTATGAATCACAACACAAGCATGAGTTTATACATGTTCAATTCCTAATCACACAACAATCCAAGGAGATCATACACATAGTTAAAAGAGGTTGAGAATCATATCTCAACACCCTTAAACATTACAATTTTCTAACTACTACTCATTCAGACATTTCAAGAAACACTTAAACAAACATGCATCAACATACATGACATATGTCGATCACATAGGCATTAGGCCAAATCCTTTCCCTAGGGAGTTGCCCCAATCATAACACGCGTACACCCACGACGGAATTCATGGTAAGCAGGAATCCAAGTTCCATATTCATTCAGTCATTTCCACAAACACTTGGGCCACACATTTTAGCATATATGGTGTCTATTGGCCGTGGCGTGATTTAGGGCAAATCCTTTCATCAAAAGGGTATCGCCAATACAACAATCATGAATCCATGACAATTAGTCATGGCGAGCACGAATGAGGATTCTATACTCATTCAGTCATTTTCACAAACACTTAGAATACACTATTACAACATCATGGTGTATGTTAGCAAAACATGTATTAGGGCTATCCTTTAGCCAAGTGAGTATTTTATCCATGTATAATATATTACTACAGCAAATAAGCATGATAAATACATCTCCAAAATTTATACGTATACAGTATTTTCTAAAATACGCATTTTCAACATACATAGAGTATACAAGCAAACATGTATTACGGCGATTCCTTTCGCCAAGAAAATATTTTATACGCACATAATATATTTATACGACAATTAATCATGACAAACACATCGCTAAAATATACATGTATACGGTACTTCTTACAATACCGTATTTCTACATACATAGTGTTTATTAGTAAACATGTATTTAGGCGAATCCTTTCGCCAAATAAGTATTTTATCCATACGTCATATATCCATACGACAAATAAACATGTCAAACACATTTTCATAAAAAATACGTATACAGTATTTTATACGAATACCTAGAGTATGTGAAATTCCAAATTCTACAATTCTAATCGAAACTGAAAACGGAAAGCACTTTGTACATGTGCAATTGCATGCAGATCATGAATCTATCATTATCTGACATTGAAAGCGTTGAAAACCATAACCTATACACCTAAAGTCCGCACCTTGTGTCGTAGAATCGTAATGGAGTTGATGGGTTCGCTAAGCTTCCGTATACGGGAGTTTGGTAACCTATGGAACGAAATATGTTATCTATTTCATAACCTACAACTGTCTAAACCCAAAAACAGATTAGGGTTAGGGTTTCTTACCTAGAAACGGAGCTGGAATCGCCAGGAAAGTGATAAGAATCAGGCGGTGGAGCCCGTGGAGCGGCAGGGAAGTACGGCAGGGAGAAGCTCCCACTTCTCCCTCACTTTCTCTCTCTTTTCTCTCTCTCAATCTCAAATTCGTATGGCTACCATGAGAGAGGGTTTAAGGTCCTTATATAGTCTCAGAATTCCCTAAAACAGACTCCAGGTCAAAGTATACTTATGTTATAACCAAAGCGGACCTGTTTCAGCTCAACGGAGGACTTCTGGCGGGCCTCCTTGAGCCAAAGGTTGGACTTAAGCTCACTAACGCTGGATCTACGTTTTATTAAGTTTTCATTTCGGTCGGGATTCCAGATCACGCGTGGCGGACCAGTTTCAGTTCAACGGTCAGCGGATCTCGATCGGAGATTCCGAGTACATGTAAATGTGTATAAAATTTTTCCTGATCCGAGGGTGTAATTTGGTCAGATTCTGACGGTCTGGTTGCTTAATACTGATCCACAAACAAATGATGCCAGATCACTATTCCAGATATTTATTTTGTAAAGGGAATAGTGTTTTTCACACTCCCTCGCTCCGGACACGATCGAATGGCCATGGGACATTGTTTGGACTTGATTTCCGAGATGGTTGTCGAGCCCAGTGAGGCGGTCCTAATTCCTTAACTTCGAGTTATTCGGACTTCCGACGTGCGGTCCAGATCTGATACGGAGTTTCGATGTGCTCCCGAGAGCAGCCGGGTAATGAGTTTGATCCTAGATTTTAGGGCAACCTAGCGTCAATGATTCTACAAGTTTTGGGTCTTGCAGATCGTATTTAAAGCGATTCAAACGGATTTCGTAGCTAATCTGGTTTCACACCTAGTTACTTTGTCTCATTTCTAAAGGATTTAGTCCTAAGTGATTTCTGGTCGAGGTGGTACCCAGGCCTTTGTAGTTTGTATATAAAGTGATCCAAGTTATACTACTTAGCTAGTTTAAGATAGTGTTTAGGGTGAAAGTTCTTAAAAAAAATTGGAAGATCAAGGTGGTGAAGGGTGAGATTTGTGAAGGAAATGAGTTCAAAGGCGGCTTTAGACTTTGGGATTCAGTTCTGACAAGTTAATGAGGTATTAGGATCGACCCATTGCCTAAGGACGTCTAATCCCAGGTTGGCAAAAATTCGGGGCGTTACACCCCAGCTTTCATAAATCAAAACTGAGTGATGAAGATATGCCTCAACTCACTGGAGATGGTTCACATTTCTGGGTCCAGAGATTATTAGTCTTATGACAAAGGATGGGGATTTCACCTTCTTCATTAAGCGAAAAAGGTTGCTGTAGCAACCGAAGACATGAAGTCCCATCTTGATGTGATTCCCACGCTTATCTACAAATGAGCCCACTTTTCCACCAATGAAAGACCGTGAATCGTAAATATGAACCTAGAAGAAAAGTTAAATGAGTTCTAAAATGAAGCTAGGAAGAAAAGTTAATGCAGAAAAAGAAAAGACAGTAGGTATGGGCTTGAAGGAAGAAGGCTTTACAGTAGAAGCAAGCATGCCATCCAAACATATTTATCAATCTATGCAACTCGAAGACTTCAACAACAAAAACCCTCCATTGAGTAGCAGAAGTAATAAGAAACTCAGGCCAAAATCCTAATCTTGCTAAATTATTTAAGACCAAAAGAAGAATGTCATAGACAATGACAAACAGATATAATGAGTAATCACACATTAAACTAATGAAAACTTAGGGTGTACATGCTAATTTTTTCCAGGAATTCCTTGTCTGTTAAGGTGTCAAACATAACAGTCAACAGATATAGATAAAAGGGAATGAGTTCCCAATAGAAGGAGCTCAGCTATGCCCACAGCCATACATACCATGGCAATAACATTTGTTTCTCATCCAACATGGGCAAAAAAAAAAAAGAAAAAGTTTAGCCTAGAGGCAATACTCCAAAACTCATTGTATGCATGTGTTACATACCCACAGCTATAATTAACCGAAGCCATACTGTTTCTCAAATGGCCTTCAATAATAACCTTGCGAGAGACCTCAATGTTGGCAGTTTTTCACCTAAGACACAAAAATAAGTCCTAACTATGCTACGAAATCAGGACATCCAGAAATGAAGATATTATCTATTTCCTTCTAGAGATAGGTAGCACCATACCTCTTCCCATTGATGGTGTCCTCTGAGGAGAGTGCTAGTGGCACTGTTGCAGTACATATTCAGTTCAAGAGAGTGCTAATGGCATTGTTGCAGTACATATTCGGTTTTGCATCCATCAGTAACAAGAATTTTGAGAATTACATATCTCCATTCTTTATGGGACTTCATTTGTGCTGCTCATCAGATATTTCCATATAAACTTAGTAAAACCATTGATAAATGAAATGAAACATCTAACTGAATAGAGAAAAATCTGGCAGCAGACCCTCCCCGCACATAAGAATGGATCAGTGCAAATGGAGGAATTGATTTATTTTCAGTAACGAGATAATTAGAACAAGCATGTTTAGATAATAGGAAAGGCAAGCTTCACAATCAAAGGACTTACTGTTGTCACAACTAGCAAATGGACCACATCGAGTCAACTCAACAAGTCTTCCTGAGTTGGTGCAAGAACAGGGCCTTCACCCGCACCTACAATAACAAAGAGCAGAGCTCTGCTCCGATTGTCAATCCACCACCGTGGCAGATCGCAAAATCACAGGGCCTTCTTCGTTGGCTTCTGTCTTCGATCCTCCATTAAATCTGGCAACCCTCAGAAATCAGCGACCCATGCACCTCAAGCAGCCATTAAATCCGTCATCCTATGACGTGGCTTACTCAAATCCTCGATTAAATCGAAGATAATGAAGATCTCGCAAGATTAAATCGAGTCCTGTTAACGAGTTACAACTATTTACCTTTTCACCTCAAATATTGTTTCTTGTATTGTGGTCTGTTTCCCGAGGATCATGTGATTAAGAGAAAGAAGCTGATTCGCATGTGGGTGGCCGAGGGCTTCATTGAGGAACATCGAGGGAAGACACCTGAAGAAGTTTCAAGTAATTACTTTGCTCAGCTCATTGATAGGAACATGCTCCAACCTGTCATTCATGAGGGTAGGGGGGAGTTGATGGCGTGTCAAGTGCATGACCTCATGCGTGACATTGCTATTCACATGTTTAAGAAGGAAGAATTCGCAGCAATCCTAACAAACCGGAGAAATAATTTCGAAGAAGCACAGCGTCGGTTGGCCATCCAAAACACTGCAATTGATATTCCAGGAAGCATGCCTGAATTGAATCCTCGGTCACTTCTTCTATTTAACGACCAGGAATTTCCCTCTTCCTCTTTCTGTAGAATGTTTTCAAAATTCAAATTATTGAGGGTATTAGATCTAGAAGGCACTAAAATAAAGATTTTGCCGAATGAAGTTGGAGGGTTGATTCACTTGCGGTATTTGAGCTTGAGGAGGACATAGATTGAGGAACTCCCTGTTTCATTACAAAGACTGCACAACCTACAGACGCTGGACGTTAGAGATTTCCAATTGAAATGTTTACCCACTGGAATAGAGATGCTTACTAAATTGAGGCATCTTAATTTGAGGAAATTTATTGACGATAGGGGATTCTATAAGATGCCTAAGCGAATAGCCAGTTTAAGCAACATGAGGGTATTCTATAAAATGCCTATGCCAACAGCCAGTTTAAGCAACCTCCAAACACTATCAGGTGCATCAGTCGACGGTGGCTTTTCAAGAGAGTTGGGTTCCTTAACCCAACTTAAGAAATTATCAATTGGAGAAGTAAAAGGGGAACATTGTAGACAACTATGTGATTCCATTAGTCAGTTGAAATGGTTGCAATCTCTCAAAATAGTGGCCCTGGGCAGAGATAAAGAACTCAATTTACAAGAATTGTCGCAGCCCCCACAGTACCTTGAGAAACTTGATTTGGTAGGTGTGATGAAAGAGTTTCCCCAATGGGTTGGTTCACTCAACTGTCTCCGGGAGATAATACTGGTGAATAGCCAATTTAAGAAAGATCCACTCATTACCCTTGGACAGTTACCCAATTTGGTGTACTTGATTCTCATTAAAGCCTATGTGGGGCATCAGATTTGCTGCACGTCTGGAGGATTTCCGAAGCTCAGAACCATGGGAATCATAGATATGGAAGAATTGGAAAAGTGGAGTAGAATAGAGGAGGGTACAATGAAATCTCTACAGTATCTCTTGATTAGGAGTTGTCCAAAGCTAAAGATGCTCCCAGATGGCTTTCAGCACCTCGCTGCCATCCGGCGACTATATTTCAGAGGCATGTCAGAAGAATTCGTGAAGAGGGTAAGGAGAGGCGGTGATGACCATCTCAAAGTGCGTCACATCCCTACAATTTATAGGATTGGTGAAGATGGTGATGGGGAACGCATATTTGAATCACTCTGGGATGGAGAAAAGAACTAATACCATCATCTATGCGGGTTGTGCTGTCTTCGCAAGGAGGTACAACAATCAACGCCTGTACGTAAATCTTAAATAGATCCAGCGACTAATCAAGCTTAAAAAAAAACATTAGCTTAAAACCGTAAATCCACACAAAAGAATACAATTCAAATCAAACAACAGATCTCTGCAAGTTGCCAATCAAAAAATCTACCACATTTAGTTAAAAGAAGAAGAAGAAAACACTAATTTAAACAAACCCAATAACTAATCAAACAATATTAAGAGAAGCCTTTTTAGCTTAAAAGGGCCATGCAATTCTCAGCATTGTAAACATGATTTGCTCATTGATACCCTACTTCTACATGTTAGGATGGCACTCATTGTGTTTGTATTCTCTCATATAGTTATTAAAAAAGAAATAAGCAAACACTCACAGTCAGAATTGCTTTTCCAGTGTTGTCAAGCTTCAGTCCTGGACCTTTCATATCAGCTTCAAGGAAAAAATGTTTTCCTTTGACCGCTTCTGTCATTGCAATGTCTCTTAGTTCCTGCATGTTTTCCATGGTAATGTTGTCATTGTATTTCAACTTTGCCATCTAATGGCAACAAGAATAGAAGTTGAATGCCTATAGAGTAACTATTCAAATGGACTTTGCAGATTGTGAGCCGAATTGAGATTTACTTACTAGAGCCCTTTTCCAAGTATCTTCTGCCAACTTCATCAACACGAAAATAAAGGAAATCAAGATAAATGACAAATCAATCAAAACTAAAACTGGAAGAAGATGGCACAACACCAACCTTCTTTTTGGGGGTTACAATAAGCTGGGCATTAGCATCTGCATATGTTGCCATGTCATTAACAACAGCGTTCACCTTGTCCAGTGTGAGCCTCCCCCTCATACACCTGTAATGCAGAAAAATTGAAACCCGGGATTGGTTGGGCAGCTTTGGCTGTATCTACTTAGTTGAAACATGCTGATGTAGAAGTTGAACTGCTTGAAAACATGCAATATGATGCCCTCAAATTGTGATAATAAAAATTCTCCCTTGTCAATTCAGCTTTCCCTGCCCACATTTCGACCACTTACAAGGAGAAATAAAAATGGCTGACAGAGTGCATTGTGCACTTCTTGCTAAACTCATCAGTCTTTCTTTTCTCTGGTAGGTATGAGACAGTTAAGAATATATGAACAGTAGATGCTTTGTGATCAATTAACTCAAGTCTGAGACTTATGTTACATAATCACAGCAGTATTGCTGCTAGGCCCACTATATCTAGTAGACATCTGAATTCTCCACACAAATCTACTGAATTTAGCCAGTGAAGAAGCTACTTGTAGCCTACCCTGTGAATTATCGCCAATTTATCCAACTGGTTTGACACTCCATGTTCTAGGAGTTCCATTTGGCTCCTATACAAATCCTAAAAATTTAGCAGAACTCAAGCCTCTGTGGGAAAAGTGAGCATTCAATAGTATATGTAATGTATGTCCCTAATAATTAGATGCATTACGATAGATATCTTTCTAGGAACTCTCTTCACTCGTCTCTCACAACATTCTTAGAAATCCATCTCCATGTATATACTAGCATATAGTGGGGTTCACAGGGCAACCCATTATCAACAGTGACATATTGCCTTTAACTAAAGCAATTTCTTCCTTCCAACATTTAGTTGAAAGATCAACAAGTTGAGTATAGATTGGTTCTGGAGCAATTTGCTTCCACCACATACTCAAAAAATGGCTGTGAATGGTCCAAATAAAGGACATCATTGATTCACTATGATACTAAGACACCATCAAAATCACTGTTCAGATAAGGAATATCTACTCACGATGACAGAGAGTCAAGCTCCTCTGCAGTGATAAACCAGCAAGGTGCTGATGCACGACCCTTTTTCTCCTGCAGATAAAACAAATCAATGTGTGAAAAATAACAATGATACTTTCATCAGCCTAATCAGAAATTTAAAATTTAAAATATTAATGTACCAAATATATCAAAGTTTTCAGCTGAAAAATGGGGGGAAAAGAAGAAGAAGAATGCATTGCAATTCAGCAGACAATTCAACAGCAAAACTAATGGCAGAAAGCAATTTAGTGGCCAAATCGGATCTACAACAGAACAATCAGATTCAAACAATCCATGGCGAACAAATCAAAACGGCATCAGATGAAATGCACTTCGAATTCTCAAATTACAGAAATAAACAGTGAAATATTAAGCAGAACAAAATCGGAATTTTCGCAAATCGAAATCAAATTCTGATACTAACCAATATGGTCTCTTTACTTTAAGCACCCATATGTCTACCAATCAGGCCCACTGGATACGCATAATCCTCCAATCTCATGGGCCACTGATCCAAACAATGCAGTCTATTTGATCAATGATGGCCCACCAACTTCAACATCTTATGTAATGCATAACCAAATGTATGCTACAAGCTCATGGACTAAGATATCAGCATCTTCATGCAAATGGACCTCTGATACATGACCGTCTTCTATTAGACAATGCCTCTATACTAATCCACAATTAGGGAATCGACACGACAAATCTGAACAGTTTATGTTTACAAGTAACGAGCTTACAAGTAAACCATGGTCCTACTCCGGGGGTGCCATTTGCAAGAAAATGTTTCTATATATTAGCTTTTATTTGGCAAATTTGATATATGGACAGCCTAACTTCCTTTTACTTGAAAGAAATGAATTCATCGACTTAGTTTTCCACAAGCAGCCGTACGTTGAATGAGATCATCCCACTAAAGCCCTAACTTCCTTCTTGCAATTTCACCCAACAATCTCTCTATAAAGCCCCACTCCTCCCTTCTCCCTCTCTACATCCATTTCCCAACTTAAGCTCCTCATCTCTCTCTCTCTCTCTCTCTCTCTCTCAAATACCATAAAGATGATAAAAGTCTTGTTCATGGCAGCAATAGTCATGTCCTTAGTGATTACTCTCACTATAGCAACTCCATTGCAGGAAGACGATCTATTGATAGAGGCTGGCAATCCTCTTGGAGGGCCAAACCGCTTCCTTGCCCAACGGAGGGCTAAGGCCAAAATGACATGCGATAACTACCTTAGAATATGCCGCACTAAGGGAAGCCTGGGGCCTGATTGCTGCAAGAAACAATGCGTCAATGTGGGGACAGATCCTCTAAACTGTGGCATGTGTGGTAACAAGTGCAAGTACATGGAGACATGCTGCAGCGGTAAATGCGTGAACATGTCCTGGGATGAGAAGCACTATGGTAGCTGCAACAACAAGTGCACCAAACGCAGTTCATGCACATATGGGCTATGCAACTATGCTTAGAAACTGAGATTGGAGCTGCATTTTGAAGGAATATATATATATATATATATATATATATATATATATATATATATATATATATATATAGGTTACTGTTTTGTTTTACTTGCATGTAAGTGTGATTAAAGTATCCATGGGCCAATGATTTTATTAACACAAGATCATTAGAGCCCACTAGAAAGATTGTCTAGCTATGTCACGCCCTTCAATAATTTAATGAGAAATCGTTTTCCCACACATTGTGGCCCACATGCTGAGATAGTACAATGGTTTTCACTATTCGTATTCTCTTTATTACATAGATAACCTATTGGTGATTGTAATCTTTGATTTTTAGAATTGAATGCTATTAAACTTTTTTTTTTTTTTCATTTTTTAAATTCATTGGTAGATAACAATGCTTATAATAATCAGATATGTGTAGGTTTCTTTTGGTGGCCCATACAACTTATATTGATCCACAAACATAAACTGTTTAGATTTTCTGGGTGTTTACAAGTATGATTCACCACCATCCTACAAGTCTTTTGTACCCTACTATGAGGGAAGTCCATTAAATTATCTCATTCATATACATACTTCTAATCTAATCCTTCTACTTTCTATACCATTCATGCACATTATTAGTCTTTTATAGATCTAGATGCTGGTGGTTTTTCTTTGCTTCTCTACCTAGGTGTTTCCTTGTTCTATGTGCATCGGGCGCTCCATGTGGAGAAAATTTTTTGTCAAAAGAACATACACTGCTCTTTCCATCCATGGCACACTCAGCAGGTGATGCATCAATCAGAGCCATCCATCTAGATATCATAGTACTAAAACTTGGTGGGTCAACTCAACCATGTTGAGTCGACTCGGATTAAAGAGATTCCAAGCCAGGTTTCACAGAAACTCATTGGCCAGCATGACTCAGTCATGACTCGATGAGTCGCGTCAATTCGGCTAAAAAACTCAACGGACTCTGTACAATTCAACATGACTCAACCAGGCACTAGCCCAGTCAACCTGTTTTTACAGTTCAACATCCACAACTTCAGGTCCAACTTATGAACATACCACCCTCACTTCATTTAGAAATTAGAACACAAACAGCTCACCAAAGCTACTTATTTCTCATCCTTCAAATACACGAAAGAATATAATATGCACCAGGCAATCCCCTGATTTGCCTTTACTCGAATGAAACTAACATTTGACATGCATTTCATGAGCCTGGGATAAGTTGACTCAGCGCATATCTCAACTCATTATGTACTAAAGATTTTAACACATATATTAGGGCCTTTATGCATCTCCCTTCCACATCAACTTGTACAAGGACCATAATCCACAAAATAAGTGAACAGTGAATTAACTAAACAAATTTATGAATGTTACCATTATAAAATCACAACCGCATGATGTCAAGAAGCATGAATTTCACTGTCCAAAGAAGTTTAAAAGCGTGTTCGCATGTATTCCATTCCAATATATAAATTTGGTAAATGGCACTGGAACAAGAAAATGTCAAGATTCAATCAAGAAAAGACCACACTCTCAACAAATTTCAGTTGCTGATAATTCCCATAGCAACAAATTAAACAACAGTATGATCATTTGAATATAGTGCCACTACCAAATCAATGATAAAGTTGAGGAAAAAGTTTCACGCTGGCTGCCAACCTGATGCAACCCTTCTCCTTTATTAGGGCCTAGGACTGACAATGTGAGCACAAAACTCCCATAGCTGCTATGTAATAATCAATTACATAGATTGAGTAAAATCAAGAAGCCAATGACAAAAGTATTCACTAGAAATCAAGGCTAAAAAAAATAAAAAGATAAAAATTAGGTCTAACCAGGTATGCATTTTTGTTTCATGGCAGGCACTGTAATAAGGAGCCAATGAAGCTAGTTGTAACAGAGATGGCTTCAAAAAGAATGTTTGGTAATAGCCTTGTAGAGCTATCAACAACTTCACAGATTTATTCCAGCTGGCATTTCAGGTTTATTTAAAAAGAGGAGAGCTGGATAGCCATTATGGCTCTATCATTCTGAGAAGAAGCTTCCGTCATCTTCTTGCATGCAACAAGCGAATGACTTGGTTTTCTAATGAATTGGACAACAAATTTTTTAAAGACTAATATGTTCTCCAAATGCACTCTTCCTGTGCTTCCATATTTGATGATGAGTGTTTCATATTTTTTAAAGACTAATATGTTCTCCAAATGCACTCTTCCTGTGCTTCCATATTTGATGATGGGTGTTTGTTGCAAATATGCAACTAAATCAGCAATACTTAATCCTCACCAGCATGCATTAGCATCAGTAGTTCTACAGTGGTAATATATCAACTTAATTTCCATTCCTGGAAAGTCCAAAAAAGGCAGATTTAATGGAAAATTTCAAGCCAATAAATTAATGAACCTTCGTAGCTCATTTAAAAAAAAATAAAAATAAAAAATCTCCATGGTGCAACTTTAACCAAATGGTGTTTGAACATCCCATGGATGACAGCAAAATCTCCAACTGAAATTTCAAGTCCCTTATGCAACTTTAACCAAGTGGTGTTTGACAGCCCTGCGACAGTTAACATGTGATGAAACTCAAGTACTTGAGAGCTCTACAAATAAAAGCTTGAAGTGTTTGCATTGGGTTGTGCATCATATAGGAATTGAACCTATGAATTTGTGAATTATAGCCATTCGGCCATGGATGCTTAACATGCAACATCATACATCATGAATAATCAAATTCCAATTGAAATGAAATCTTTAGGAGGAGCCAATGAAACATCATAAATTCAAATCCTTGATCTTCACATTGAGAGAGATTGAGAATTCTTACTATTTCTTAGAAATTGTAGAGACATCAAACCTCTGAACTACAATTCATTTTTTTTTCCCTAAAGAACATGGTACTCATCTTTCTTTGGCTAGTTTCTGCATCTTTAGCCTACCAAAAGCAGCAAGCAGGAGAGTTGGAAATGAAGTAGGAAACAGGAAAAGACATTAATGACCTTGGAGAAATCATAGCGGTTTGAAGCAAGAGTGGCATCATCCCAAGTAGAAAATCTGTGCAATTATATTCCATAATGAAATGGAAAGCTAAGATGCTACACACCAACATCATAATTGTAAATTTGAAATTTTGAGTAAATCTAATTATTGAAACTAAATCAAATAGGACAGAGACTCCTATATAACAATCAATAGAGGAGAAACAGAACCTGAGATTCAAATCTTAGCTTGCTGATGCACCAGGCTTCACCTTCTCTCTCAGGAACTGCCGTATATGTTCACGTTTTCAGTTGTCAATTCTGTAAAATCAAATACAGAAACCCTCAGTGCACATAAAATAGCCTCAAGTTGGAAATCGCAACAAGAAAATGCATCTACAGAAGATCCAGTGCAGAAAATAGAAAAATTAGGGCAGAGATGGGAAAATCACCTGCTTATGATGGAATCGAAGGAAGATCGAGATCTCACAGAAAGTGAGTGAAAGAGAGCTAGGGTTTTTTCTTTTGTTTTTTACCAACTCCTCCGATCTCCGCCGTGGAGATGAAGGAACACTTGAAACTTCAAAGAGTGAGAGGAGAGCGAGCGGAGAGGGAGAGGCAGAGGGAGAGGGAGAGGGCCGGAGAGGCAGAGAGAAGGAGGGAGATGGAGAGAGAGAGCACGCGAGAGTGAGAGGGAGAGGAGAGAGAGAGAGGGAGAAGGAAAGCATGCGATAGGGAGAGGGAGAGGGAGAGGGAGAGGGAAGGAGAGCATGCGATAGGGAGAGGGAGAGGGAGAGGGAGAGGGAAGGAGAGCATGAGGCAGTGGAGAGGGAGAGGCAGAGAGAGGGAAATATGGAACAAATAGATAGGCTTTATTTTTTTTTAATAGAAAGGGACCTTTACCCGCAGCCGTTAAAACGGGCTGCGGGCAAAGGGTAAGTCGATCAGTCGGCTAAGCCCTATTTTGTTGTAGTGGGGAAGTGAGTTATTCGGATGCTCTCTTTGCGCTGGATAATTTTCGAGTTTTATTGCTCCTGTTCCTCATGTACACATGGGTTATCCTTCGATAATCGTGGATGGTTGAGATCTTCAGTGAACGATTCAGATCACTAGAGGGTTTTCTTAGTTGGATTCGAAGGATGATTTGAAAGGAGGAAAAATCAGAGAAGCGAGTTATTCGGATGCTTTCTTTGCACTGGGAGAGTTTTTGGGTTTCATTGTTCCTGATACTCATGTACACATGCGTATGGGTTGTGCTACATGTGTGTGTAGGGCCAAGGTAGGGCTTTAAGCCAATCAAAGGTCTTAGAGATTAGCGGTCCATCCTCATGCGGTTTGGGTTTGACGGAAGGTGCTTCAATCGCTATTGCTAATTTTGTAGTTATAAAGGTTTGAATTCGAAATCAACAATTAGATCATCATTGAAATCTCAACTTGGATGTTCTATGGTTTCTTTTGGGCTATTTATGTGTAGTTATGTGTTTAAGGTTCTAGATCAACGATCTGATCATTGTTTGTTGGGGATGGAAGTGCACAATGTAGGGTGTGTATGGGACTTTGGAATCTTTCTTGATTTTGGAAAGAGTATAATTCATGAGATTCTTCCCAAATGTACTAAGAACTCCAAAAACAGGTTTGGACATGGCTTGATGCGAGGTGTAAACCATTAGATTCGTTGGGAGTTGTCTATGGATCAAGAAAATGGTTGTTATGTGATTTCCAAGAGGGCCATCCAGTGGATATATTAAGGAATTTGATGGACAATTTATCTTATAAATTAGGTGTCAAAATTGATGATGTATGACTCAATTAGGTTAATAAAGTGTTGGTTATATTTTATTGCGATCGAGTTCGTACGGATAGCATATTCATAGCCTTTAGAATTTGATTTTAATGGTGCAAATTACTCTCTAGTGTATTAGTACAGGCATGTAAGGTCGAGATTCATTGATGATTAAATGTATACGGCTTAGATGGACTCTTTATCTACCTTATGATGATGCGATGGTCCAAATCAAAGTGAACAGTTGGAAAGCTTAACCTATCTATAGAGTTATCTCGACAGTTGAATTAATGGTAATGAAATTGCATGAGGCGATGAGCCCGCAGTCTATATGTGCAGAAGCTTGGTGGAGCTATAAAATGAAGGCTATGTCTTAGAGGGGGAGTGAGTATGACCAAATAAAATATTAACCAATTAAATTCAATTGCATACTTTAACTAATATGCCATTCAAGCTAAATAATTTAACACTAATGCTTGCAAGCTATTAGTGGGTCAAATCACATATTCTATAATAGATATGCTAATGAGGCAATTAGTATATAAATATGAGTGTACATGTGTGTGAGAGATGTGCTACCTATCAACTCCTAACATTCATCTAATCATGCATACATATAATTCACCAATCAATCACATAAGCATAATCAAACAAGTGCTCAAAGACAATCCCAAACACAAGTATGTATAGTGGTTCGATTTCCCTACTCCACTCCCGTCGGGTGCACTCAACCTATAAGTGTTTCAGATTTCACTATCAGAGGTTTTAAATTAGTCCACCTCTATCCTTTACAATCCTACACAAGGACCGGTTCCTTCAGAGACTTACATGGTTTTCTATAAGCTCGCCAAGAACCTCGGTCTTAGTCTAAGGACCTATGTTTTCTTTCACCAGAGGCTCCCATAAAGACTAATATATATACACTCATGTCTGGTGGTGTGAGACTCGTATCCTAGACTGTACTTTTCCGTAGGCTTCCGCGATCCTCCCGGTGGAATTCTGGCAACCCACGACTTGTAATCGGCGTTTGCTTGTGACCTTAAGTCGTATCTCATAAATTTGAGTCGACTTGACCTGGGACTTGTACCCTAGCGACCACGCCGTCATCATAGTTCCAACGCCACGTCTCGCACGCTGATGCGATTCTCAGGTCAGGAGTTATGGGTCTGCGTATATTTCAAAGAAACACCGTGCGTTGCGAATTCCGAGAGAATCTCTACAACCCATCAAATCAATCAATCAATTAATGTACAAGTCAAGTACACATCCATCACTCAACCATCCCTCTCTCAACCAAAGTCAACTCTCAAGTCAAGTACTCACCCATCCCTCTCCCTTACAATCACCCTCTCTCTCTCTCATTTCTCTCTTCACTCCCAAGCAAGCAAGAAGAGTGGACGTCCAAGCTCTAAGGAGATCAAGGAGAACTTTGTGTGTGGCCCACTTCCTACCCCAAGATCTTCACCATCCAACCCTTAAACCCTCATCATCTACCATCAGAGAAGAAGCCAAGGAGTTTAGCTTGTCATGGATCTAAGAAGAAGAGTAAACAGTGGGTGATATAGGATTCTTATCGTTGATCTTGATGATTTGAGGGCCCACATGTGGTGGGACCCATTTGATGTATGCATTTAAGAAATGGAGGGCCCATAGTAGCGGGGTCCACTACACCAAAATCGTCATTTAGGAACGGTTTAACTGCTTCAAGAACGGTTTAAAACCGTTCCTAAATGAGGCGTCGCAGAAAAATAGGAACGGTTCAGAACTGTTTTGGGTATTGTTTCAAATTTTAGGGACGGTACTTTAGGAACGGTTTTAAACCGTTCCGTTGCTAACGGTTAGATTTTAAGAACAATTTTAAACCCTGTATATATATATATATATATATATATATATATATATATATATATATATATATATATATATAACCTAGAGAAACTTCATTGAACGAGATCCAATGATAACATCTATTGCATCCTTTTACTGAAGCACATACATCTAAACCTCAACAGTAAGATTACTCTATTTACAAAATATCAAAAAAGAAAAGAAAGCAACAAAGACCATCCCAACACTAAAACTAACAAACAACATCCAGCGTCAACAAAACACATAAAAAAGTACTCATCCCTTTTCTCTAGCAGCATTCCTAGCTAGCTCCAAAACCTCAACTTCCAAGTACTCAAGAACAACAGCCAAATAGACAGAAGCACCAGTTCCAACCCCAAAAGTGTCTTCATGTAGGTTGAATCCTTTGAAGCTCCCCAAATGTATCCTTCATCAAACAACATTAACTATTTTGGATCAATTTTCTACCTGAAATATTGGATGATTTTCCAAGAGAACAATCTTCATAAGCATATATCACTTTTCAACCTGTATATGTGATTATGGTCACGATGAATTATCTAGAAGTCTAACCTTTAATAGTCGCTTTTCTTCACTATATATGCGAGCATCTAATTCAGCCTGGTTCCTTTCAGCAGCATGAATGACTTCTATGAAATTGAGGATTAATTGTCCATCTGTGGACACCTTTGCATCCTTCAGATCCTCTCTCATGACTCCCAAAGCCTTCAGGTCCATGAAACTTCATGCATGAAGTTTCAGCAAGTAAAGAATGCATACAGCACGGTAAAAACTCTTGCCATGAAATAACCTCTTTTTCATTTGAAAAAGTTGCAGAAAAAGGAGAAACCTCTCCACTTTTGGAAATCTCAGAGCTTTCTTCATCTCTCTATTAGAAGGTATTCTTCCAAAAGGGAGCGCTGTCCTTCTGTTTCAGTACCTGGAGTATCCTGCAAGAGAATATCACTTGAAATCACTTTAGACAAAATAAAAGTAAAGAACTTTATAGGACTATAGACAAAGAGATAAAAAGCTAAATGTGCCTCTAGGAATGCAAAAGGAAGGATGAATGCAGGTTCTCACTTTTCAATATTCCAAACCAAGGCCAAGTATTGAAAAAAAAAAAAAACCAGCAACAATGAAGAATGATCCACATGCACACACGCACCCCCGCTTCCTGATGTTCAGGTAAGTTACCAAAATCAATTCAAGAGTGATTTTAGTTTGAAATAGCACCTGGGCATGAGCAATTGAAGAAGTTTGAAAAGGACATTTGTAAGCAAGGCTAGAGAGGAAGAAAAATTCATGGACACTAAAAGTACCTTCATTGTTGCTTGCAAAGTAGCACATATTGCATCTCTCTTTGCTTGTTGTACAATGACTGAAGTTCTAGTAAACTTTCTCACGATACCTCAAAAACAAGTCAAGCCTTTCAATCAAAGCATCACATGATACAGTGAAATTCAACTGCAATAAAGAGAAGATCGAGAGACGTCTACCAGCTTTGTCCACTAAGTAGTAATTACAGTGACAACAACCTAAACAAAAATATGCCTCAACTACCTAAACAAAAATATGTATCAGCTTGCATTATTATGACCAGACATTAGTAACATGCATAGAATAAGAACATTCATGAGTGGAGAAGAGAATTTTTAGATGTGGCAAAAGAGTTGCGATTGTCACCTGAATAGCCCCAACTCCAAAAGTTGCAACATCACTCGACAAAATTCCTGTCCAAAATTTAAAGTAAAAAAGAAACAACCATCATTTTAAATAACACAAACTTAATACTGGGTTTGAAACATAATAATTGATGAAGTTATATTGTTACAAAGCATGAGATTATTGCTCTTATCGAGGCATAAAATAAAGAGAAGAGGCAGAAAATGAAAGAAAATTGTCATTGTGCGGAAAGTGGTACACTATTGTGCGGAAAACATAATCATTGTGTGGAAAAGACTATCATACGAAGTGATTAGGGGCGCATAGTAATTTTTGCATAGGCAGTTGGCGCACAGTGATTTTCGCATAGCAGTGAGTGCACAACAAGTTCCGCACATTGGAGGAGCGCACAACAAGTTTCGCACAACAGAGGAGTGCGCATCAAGTTCCACACAATGGGGAGCGCGAGGAACCTACGTAGCACACTCACATGTGTGAGAGGGCTCTAAATACCCCGCGACCAATCATAGCGAGAGAGAGAAGAGAGATTGCAAAGGAAGAAAGGTAAAGCCTGCATGCATTGTGCGGAAGGAGCATTGTGCAGCGCACAACACCATTGGCGCACAAAGGATTCTGGTGCACAACAGAAGCTAGCGCACAAAGGATTCTGGTGCACAACAGAAGCTAGTGCATAATGGGTTCCAGCGTACAATACAGCTAGCGCACAAAGGGTTCTAGCGCACTACAGCTTCTGTCTGCACATAACTCCAATGCACAACAACTCCTGTTTACGCACAATGATTCCTGCCTGTGCACAATGACTTCTAACAGGGCACAATGACTTCTAACTGTGCACAATGGCTTCTGATAGTGTTCAATATTATGTTTAATGTTTTACTCTATTTGTACATAATATGAAGGGTTATATAATATGAGATAGTGTTTAATAATATTCATGCATATTCTATTTGGAATCAGAGGAGAAAGGGATGTAAAGAACTTAGAATGAATAAATAAAGTAATTATCCTCAATATTTTTTCTTTATTAATTTGTTCAAATGAATGAAAGTTCTCCATTCGAAATACATTCGTTTCTTGTTGAAACAAAATTGCGACTTTACTGGGGACTTTTATTTTCGTTATCATTTGAATATTAACTTAGGATTTACATAGAAGATAATCACAACTGTTTGGCATCATTAAGACGCCAAAATGGTGACTTTCAGTGGGAACATCCTACCTTTCATCTCCAAAATAGAGTATAGTTTAATATAAATACTAATCTATTATATTCTTTCAGGTATATACAAAAGAAGTGAAGAAGAATACTACAATTAACTCAGCAAATGGCAACTACTCAAAGGAGCACTGTTTTTTACTTCACTACGACAGGGTTTGTTGTGGAGTATGTTGATAAACCAATTGAACATTGTGAAGACAAAGAGACTGTAAATAAGCAAATGGAAACGCAAACAACCGCTATGGTCGTGACTGCTTTACCAATAGTACAAGGAGAGAAAGATGAATGGATCATCGTCACTCGTAGGAGGACCAGGGCTCAGAATATAACAATAATAAGAACAGCTTCACCAGCAAGCAGAGTCAAAGGTCCAGTAACTCCAAATGCCGCCAGGAAGAATCCCGAACTTGCCCCTCCTTCGATCTACCCTAAGCAGATAGTTCCACAGCTAACGTCATATGATTTCCTTGCATTGACAACCTCGAAAGCCAGGTGGACAAGAGCACAAAAGGGTAAAGCATTATTAGCAAACTCATCAGCGTCCACTTCACCCCAATCAGACAGTGGTAATGGAGGTATAGAGAAGTTAAAGCAAACTCTGTCCTCTCCTCCTTTTGTAAGCTCTTTTTCGTCAACCTACTCTTATCCTACTCTTACTATGATTTCATCGAAGAGTGGAGAGGCCACGGTACACATGGCAGGACCTAATTAGGAAAATACGACAACCATAGAAGACCGTGTGAATGCAATGGCAGAAGCACAAAGAGTATTGATGGAAGAATGCAGGAATCTTAGAGAAGCTTTAACAACGCTTGCGCATAATGTCGCCCGAATGGCAGCACCCCCAGTGACTGATAATACGAATGAAAGAGAGCAACCTCCTGAGGGGTCGCAATAGCCAAGATCGGGGTCACATGGATCTGTTCCCACTACAGGTATAGTAACACAGGAAGAAGTACGGCACGTTATCGAAGAAGCGGTCAGATCAGAAAGAAAACGTGAAGGAATCGAGAGATTCAGATACCAAACGCCATATCCGAGAGAAGTGGAAGATATACCATTCCCTAACAATTTTAAACACCCAAACTTTCAAAAGTTCAATGGGGATGGATCACCAGAAGAACGTTTGATGCATTTCATCACTAGCATGGGGAATTTTGCCATAGTACCTCAGTACTGTCTTTGATTATTTGGGTCTTCTTTGACAAATAAAACATTCAGATGGTATGCTAGTTTAACACCTGGATTGATAAGAACCTGGGAACAAATGCAGGACGCATTTATGTCAAATTTCTTCTTGTCAGAGCATGATGTTAACATCGATGTGACAGAGAGAAGGAGAGCTAGTGAAAAAAATTCATAAACAGGTGGAAGACTTTGGGAGCTTCTTGTAAGCAATTGCCAGAAGAGAAAGAATAGGTGAAAATGTGTTTGAATTCTATGGAGATCGGGATAGCATTTGGCCTTACTAGTGCTGACATCCGGACCTTCCGCAACTTGGCTACAAAGGCACATGCTCTAGAATTAATGACTCAGAAAATGCCAGCATTGAAGTATGATACAGTCTGAAAGGGATATCAGAGATTGATCATGAACATGGTTGAACACGACAAAAGGAACCAGGAAGTAAGAGAAGCAAAGGGAAAAAGAACAGAAAGGAGAGAAGAGTCGAGTCGTCTTAGAGGAAAGTTTCATGACAAAAACTTCCGATCATTGAATGCTCATGAGGGCTTCACATTTGAAAAAGAGGATGTACTCCCCATGTTGAATCAGTTGCTAAAAGCTGGGACGATTGAATTGCCACTATTAAAGTGTCCCGAGGAAGCATCTAAAACAAAGGAAAGGGACTTCTATCACTATTACCGTTTAGTAGGGCACCCGACATAAAATTGTTATACACTAAAGTGTATTATACAAAAAATGATAAACAATGGTGAGATAATAGTTGGGAAAGAGAAGGAAAGAGATAGGAGAGCAACAACAAATGTACTTACTATGCAGAAGATTATCAAATGAAGAGAAGGGCGGATGATCCGAAGGCAACAAGAAAAGTTGTTGTAACTATTTTGCGATCAGGAAGGAAGATGGGTAGTCCATCAAGGTCAAAGAGTGAAAAAATGAAGGTACAAGTAGCTGTGGGTCATGCAGGCAACAATCACAGCAATGGGAAAGGAAAAGGAAAAGAGGCAGGAACAGTAGCGTATGATATCATAAGTCACTTGAAAAGCATTCCAGCCCGATTAAGTGTTTATGACGCTCTGAAGTTGTCAAAGGACTCCCGCCGAAGCTTGGTTAGAGCTTTATCAGATGAAAGCATAAGGGAAGTGTTGATGGCTGAATTAGAAAATGAGAAACAAAGAGACTGTCTGCCGGTAATCTCTTTCTCTGATGAAGATCTAGTCTATGATGGTGAACATAATAGGCCATTAATGATAATGGGATATATTCAGGCTAAACAAGTGAAAAGAATAATTCTGGATAATGGGTCCGCTATAAGCCTGTTGCCGTTAACGATGCTTGATAAATTAGGTTATCAATGCTCGAACCTGCGCCCTAGTGGAATGATGATACAGGGCTTCAATCAAGATGGGCAGCGTGCGCTTGGAAAAATTACAATAATGTTAGAGATAGGAGAACTAACTACGCATGTCGTCTGCCATGTTATAGATGCAATGACTACGTACAATCTTCTTCTGGGAATACCGTGGATGCATCAGAATGGCATCATACCTTCTACCCAGCATCATTGTTTTAAATATTGCAAAGATGGGGTATAACATAAAGTGATAGCCGATGCAAGATCGTATACAGAAGCTGAAGCTTTTTTCGCAGATGCTAGTTATTATGATGCATTTGCCGGCAGGGGAGAGAAAGAGAATGATGAAAACAAAATCCAAGAAAATGCTTGTAGGGAAATAGTGAGAAAAGAAGGGATGAAATCATCTGCAAAAGAGAAAGCTAAGAAGAAATTTTATTTCGTCCCAAAGTATTGATGACAGCTAGGACAACCGCCATTAACACTACTATCGTCTAGACAGTTCGAAATCCTTCAGACAAATTATACAGTACCACTCCCATATGCTGAAAGAAGTCAGCCAATTCCCCACATTCTAAATAGATTTTGTGTAGAACCTAATGAATGAAATCCAGAGCCAATTGAGTTTTATACTCCACCAGAAATCAGACATGACGAGGCAAACAACATTGGGATGAAAAACGAAAGCTTAATGCCTAAAGAATTGGAGAGATATAGCTGGACAAGTCGGAAGATTATGAAGAAAATGGGTTTAGACTACGAAGAGCCTGTCGGCTTAAATGGTGGAAAAGGAATTCAAGTTCCAATTGGGGTTAATCAGAAGAAACAGGAAAAATTCCGCGGACTGGGGGTAGAATCTTCAGTAAATATGGTGACAGTCGATCAGATAGGAAAGGCAGACCTTGATAGGATCAGTAATCTTGAGACAGCTCCAAAGCAAATGGAGGATGGGGGTCAACCGACGATTGACAGCTTGAAGGAAATAAATTTAGGGACAGAGGAAGAACCGCGGAATACTTTCATAAGTACCAATTTGCCACAAGAAGAACTCGATCGTTATATCAGTCTGTTGAAAGAGAATAAAGATGTCTTTGATTGGATGTATGCGAAAATGCTAGGTTTAGAGATAGCAATGGCAACGCATCGGCTAAATATCTCTAAAGATAAGAGACCCGTTAAACAGACGCAGAGATGAATTCACCCAGACCTGGTTCTTAAGATAGAAGAAGAAATAAGCAAACTGATAAAGGTCGGATTCATTAGAGAAGTTAAATATCGTAAGTGGATATCAAATATAGTCCATGTGAAGAAAAAGAATGGACATATAAGGTTTCCGTCGATTTCAGGGATTTGAATGATGCGTGTCCATAAGATGATTTTTCGTTGCCTATAACTGAAATGTTAATTGATAGCACCACGCAGGATACGCTGGTTACAATTAGATACGGATGGCGCCTAAATATGAAGAGGCGACAACTTTCAGAACTCCGTTAGGGATATACTGTTATAAGGTTATGCCTTTCGGTCTCAAGAATCCTGGGGCAACGTATCAGCGGGCAATGCAAAATATCTTCCAAGACATGATGCATAAACATTTTGAGTGTTATGTTGATGATTTGGTGGTCAGGTCGGGAAATCATCAGGAGCATCACAAACATTTGGCATCAGTCTTTCACCGAATTAGAAAGAAGCAGTTGAAGATGAACCCAGCTAAATGCGCATTTGGGGTATCGTCGGGCAAATTTCTGGGCTTCGTAGTGAAATACAGAGGTATTGAAATAGATCCGGAAAAAGTGCGAGCTATTCAAGATATGCCCCCTCTGAAAACATTGAAAGAGCTAAAGAGTTTGCAAGGCAAGCTAGCCTATATCCGCTGTTTCATCTCAAACCTAGCAGGAAGATGCCAGCCATTCTCTCATTTGATAAAGAAAGGAACAGAATTCGTATGGGATAAATCCTGCCAGAATGCCTTCGATGCAATAAAGGAATTGTTGAAATAACCTCTAGTGCTGACAGCTCCCGTAAAAGGAAAGCCCCTCATTTTATATATATCAGTAGCTAAGAATTCGCTGGGAGCTTTGTTAGCACAAGTGAATGATAGTGGGAAAGAGGCAGCGCTTTATTCTTTAAGTCAAACGTTGATCAGTGCGGAATGCAATTATACGCCTATCGAAAAGATGTGTCTGGCGTTGGTTTTTGCAGTTCAAAAATTAAGAAATCATTGTTTATCCCATGACATAACTCTGATATCTCGAGTAAATCCTATCAAGTTTTTGATGACAAGGCCAATGCTGTCAGGACGGTTAGCGAAATGGATGTTACTGTTATCAGAGTATACGATCACATACGAATCAGCCAAAGCAGTGAAAGGGCAAGCGGTGGCAGACTTTCTAGCAGCTCATCCCGTAACAAATTACGAAGCTGTTTTTGATGAATTTCCGGACGAACAAGTTATGATGACGGAATTGCCTAAAACATGGCAGATGTTTTTTGATGGGGCAGCCCGAACAACAGGAGCAGGTGTCGGAGTAATATTCATTACCCCATAGGGTGACTTGTTACCTTATTCCTTCATGTTAGTAGTGGCGTGCACGAATAATGAAGCCGAATATAATGTCCTTATCATTGGGATGGAGATAGCCAGTGAATTGAAAATAAAAGATCTACAGATTATGAGGATTCTAAGCTGGCTATAAATTAGGTAGTGACAGAGTTCGAGACAAGGAAACCGGAACTTTTGCCATACTGTTGAAGGGCATAGTGCTTATTGGAGAGGTTTTTGAATGTCGAAGTTAAACATGTACCCCGAAGCGAGAACACAAAAGCAGATGCTTTGGCCAGTTTAGTAGCAACGTTGTCTTGTCCAAATTGATGTCCTTTGCAGATAACAATCGAAGAAAGGAGATTCTTGCCGTCTGCAGAGATGAATAATGAGAAAATGAAAGTCCTACCCGTGTCATGCCTGGAAGTGTTGATAAATGATTGGCATCAACCTTTCATTGATTATCTCAAGTATGATATCCTACCAGAAAATTCAGAAGCGAAGTTGCAAATCAAGTTGAAAGCGAAGAGATTCATCTTGTATAATGAGGAATTGTATAAAAAATCTTATAATGAAATATTGTTACGATGTCTCGGTGAAGATGAGGCATGCCAAGTCCTACGGGAAGCTCGTTCTGGAGAATGCAGGGTACATCAAGCTGGGAGAAATTTATTCCATCGAGTGCATCGGATGGGATACTACTGGCCGACAATGTTTAAAGATGCAATCGATTATGCAAAGCGATGTCATGAGTGCCAGATCCATGGGGATATCGTACATATTCCTCCTGAAGATCTCCATCAGTCGGTTACTTCTTGGCCTTTTGCTGCATGCGGACTCGATGTCATCGGACCTATAAATCCATCATCGTCTAGAGGAAAGCAGTACATATTAGCGGTAATAGATTATTTCTCCAAATGGACAGAAGCGGTTGTGTTGCGAAATGTTAAGGAGAAGGATGTTGTCAATTTCATCTGGCATGCGATAATATATCGCCATGGTATCCCAAAGAGAAGATTATAGATAACGGTACTCCTTTCAAGAACAGGGAAGTATAGAAGTTGTGCCAGAAATTCAGTATTCATCAGTCTTTCTCGACTCCCTATTATCCACCAGCCAATGGTTTGGCCAAAGTGTTTAATAAGATGATTGTAAAATTTTTGAAGAAGACGGTGAGTGAGAATAAGCGTGACTGGGATGAGAAATTACAAGAAGCTCTGTGGGCCTATAGAACAACGCATCGTATAGCGACACAAGCTACCTCGTATTCGTTAGTCTATGGTGTGGAGGCAGTTATACCAATCGAAGTACAAGTAGTTTCACTAAGAGTGGCAATGCATTAATCAATCATGGATGATGAAAATGTGAAGATACGACTCAAGGAGTTGGATATGCTTGACGAGATGAGACTGGCAGCTCAGTAGCGGTTACAGTTATATCAAGCCAGAGTTTCTGCTGCCTTTGATAAGAAGGTTAAACATAGATCTTTCAGGAAAGGGAATTTGGTTTTGATGTTGAAAAGACCGATAGTGATCACTCGAAGAGCAGGGGCCACGTTTGATCCTAAATGGGATGGTCCGTATGTAATAACTGAAGTTTACTCCAATGGGGCATATAGGGTAACAGATCAAGACGGACGAGGCATTAATATACCAGTCAATGCTCGCTTCCTCAAGAAGTATTATTGCTGACAATGAAGGAACTTTTGATTTAGAAGATTATCAGGATAATTCTTCTATATCAAAAGGGGGCAATCACAGATGAAAGGATGAAATGATGAAATAGCCTTTACAGGCATGGCTTTATATTCTATCTTCGTGAACAAAAGAACTGTGAAAGACAAAGTTATGTACTCTCCCTCATATGAAAGAATGAAAGGCACAAGTTCTCAAAGTAAAATTGTTCAAGTACATATATATCAGAAGCATTGACGATTGCCGTTGTTGATGATTACCCCAAGCATCAATGATCGCCACCGATATCGACAATTATTGATAATCATCATCGCCAAAGATTAACGACTATTGTTGTCATCATGAAATACTCGTCAACACGAAATACTGCTTATTGTTATCAAGATTGCTATCATCACCAACCCGATCCACTATTTAAAACAAAATATGGATGTTCTTAGGACATTAGCAGTGATGGTGAAATATCAATTTTTGATCCATCAATTTGGGCATGAAGGCGGGCTGTATAGTCAACCACATAAAAGATGATGACAGTGGGGACATCTTATTTCTTAAAGACAGCCTAGACAGAATATTGTTCTCGCCATTCGGGTAGCAGTGAGACCAGGGCCCTAAAAAGCCCGTGAAAGGCCATCATACAAAAGACAAAGCCCGAGAAAGACCCATGTGGGCAGTGGACAAAGCCAGCAATTATAAAACAAAAATCGTAACGTGGCTAGTCATACATAAGACCAATGCCGTCTGTGAGCTCTCTTACAGCGTCATGAACGAGGAAGAAAATACCCTCTTAGTAATGGGTCTGAACTCACAGACAAAGGAAATCCAGATCCTCGGTTGAATTTTGGTATTAACTCATGAGGAAGGATATAAAAAACCTACTCATTGATGGATCGACAACCTTGGACTTGGTACTTAAGGTAGCCTGGTAAAGCCCCGCGAACTCTAGAGAGTTATTATGGCCATCCCAGTGTGTAAATCCCATTCACGGCCGTGATTGGTCCAACTACTTAAGAGCTTAAGCTATGTTACTATCTAACTAAACTGAAATATAGCACCGCCTATCAAAGAAAAATCATATAGGAAAATCCCATACTGACAATCATAATATGAAATAAAGTGTCATGCTGAAATTGTTAAACAAACGAAGTTGTTTAAGATAATTTACGATGAAGATCTTCATTGATAAAATTGTCCAAGATGATTAATATCAAAAGAATATTTACATATAATGTTTACAAATCTTTAATTATGCTCAAAATTTCCAAGTATGGTTGCAATTCTTCTTTCAACTGAGATTGTAATACAGCAGTTGCATGTTCGGCTTCAAGAATCAAGCTAGCTTGATTAGGGACACCGATTAGTTCAGATGCCAAAGAAGTAGCAGCCTCTTCATCTCTTGATCCGTAAGCTTGTATGGTATTGATTAATTGAATATTTGTCTCAAGTTCTGCTTGGATCTGACAAGCAGTTGAATTTTCCGCTTCTCATTCACTCTTGAGTAATAAAATTTCTTTTTTAAGTAGGGCAATCTGATTGCTGATGTTTGCCTTGTTTCTTTCTGAAACCTTCAATTTCTCCTAAAGAGATTGATTAACAATATTATGATCAGTAAGGGTACCATCTACTTTTGAGAGCTTCTCTCTAAGAAGCGCCAATTCTTGTTGGAGACATAGAATTTCAGGAGCCACGACTATATTACGTGCCGCTTCCAAAGTCTTCGTGGAGTCACAAAATTGTGACAAAGAGGTATAAAGACCCTGAACGTCGACACATGCCAAGCGAGCTGCGGGAGAAAGAACTACTAGAGCACCATCCAAAAAGAGTCCTTGACTTGGATCTTTAAAAATACTGGCAATAGCCAACATTGCATGCTTAAAAAGACTCAATTTTATAGAACTTACTTTCGATTATATCGATGATCCCCATCTGATGTTATCGGCAATTGCTTTGATAGTAGTCCCGATCATGTGACTTTCCACATTCTGAAGAGATATTGATGATATCGACCCATGATCGATTAATTGGGAATGACAGATTATAGGCATATCGAAGAGGAATATTTTTCTTTTTCGACCCTTCAAGTATACTTTTTAGTATTTCTATGAATCAATAGCATACTTAGCAAAATTATATACAATTACTGTACACGTAAAAAATTATAAACATTTGAATGTTTATATACAAAAGATTGAGGTGAGGAACCTCAGATATATCATTCGATGCTCAACAAAACTAATTTTGCATCATTTTAGCACATATCCAGATCTAGATGCATGATCTGGACTTGTCTTTCTCTGCTCAGTACTTCTAGGCATCAGTCCTTTTAATGCCTCTAATAATGTAGCAATGGTTACTTGTGCGATGACCCTTCATTACTGATTTTCCTGATTGGTTTACGATTTCGCATTCTTGTCTGTTGAATTTGACCACATGCCCATTATCACAGATTTGAGATATGCTTAGGAGATTATGTGTCAGACCTTTTATGAAGAAAATTTTTTCATTTTCAAGCAACTGTATTCCTTTTATGATTCCCTGTCCAATTACTTTAGTAGTGGTTCCATCACCGTAGGTGACTATCCCATTATGAAGATTCTTATATTTAGAGAGAAGGGACATGTCACCTGTTACATGTCTTGAGCAACCACTGTCAAGGTACCACTTAGTGTCATTGCCTGTTAAGTGATTTGAGTGGGTAGCAAGACAATTCTTCTTTTCTTTAATTATCCATTTTGTGACAGGGATCTTACTTGTAATAGTTTTAATTTTCTTATCTGATTCAACTACTTGATTAGTCTTTGTGTTGCTACTGGAGGTTTTAGAGTTTTCAAGCATTTGTTTTTCATACCCAGTTATAGGTCTGCCTTTCTCATATCCTAAGCTAATTTTGTTACGATCAGATTTTCCCATCCCTAAAAGTTTTTCTAACTTCTCACTACTCTGGGAAAACTTATAGTTTTGCTTGACAATTTTTCTGGACTCTTCTAGATTAAACAGGAGTGTATGATTTTTATTTTGAAGAAGCACATTTTTGTCTTTTAATTTCTCAACCTGTTTGTTTAGTTTATCGGTCTTGGATTTAAGGAAGGAGTTAACTCTCTTAAGTCTATCATTGTCAGAGTGATATTGCTGTAAGTTATTGATTAGATGTGTATTAATTTCTAGAGTTTTATCCAAATCTTTTTACAACAATTCCAATTTTTTCTCAGATATTCCAAGTCTTTTAACCACTTTGATGCTATGGATATATAGTTGATTGTAAGCATCTTGTAGCTTGTCTTTTTCTTCTTCTTCTTCTTCTTCTTCTTCTTCAGTTCCCTCATTATCAGATGAAAATGATATAGTGGCTTGCAGTTCTATCTCGTTCTTAGATTCAGTGGGAATGATTGAAGCAGTGGAGACCATAAGTATTTTCAATGATTTCTAATCTCCATTGCTTTCTGAGCCACTAGATTCTGTATTCGACTCCTCAGTATTGTCCCACGTGGGAGCCATAGCCTTGCCCTTAGTTTTTCTATTTGGGCATTCAGTAGACAGATGTCCATACTCATGATAGACGTAGCATTGTGGTTCTTTGGTTCTTTTACCAAATTTTCCTGCTGAAGGTTTATAGTTCACCTTTCTCCCTCTAGAAGGATAACCGCGATTCTTCTGAAAGAATCTTCTGAATTTTTGTGCCAGTAAGGCCACTTCTTCATCTTCATCTTCCTTTTCACTTTCACTGTCCTCATGAATTATTTTCTTTAAACTTTTTAGGATAGTGTTTTTGGATTTTTGGGTTTGTTTGAAGTGTAGTTCAAAGTTTTGTAGTGAACCTACCGGTTCTTCTACTTTCATTTCATTTATGTTGCTACACTCCTCAATTATTGTAACCTTGGGATTAAATCGTTCCGGTAGGGATCTTA
The DNA here is from genome assembly GCA_030180095.1 of Magnolia changhungtana. Taxonomy (NCBI): domain Eukaryota; kingdom Viridiplantae; phylum Streptophyta; class Magnoliopsida; order Magnoliales; family Magnoliaceae; genus Magnolia; species Magnolia changhungtana. The sequence continues at coordinate 6,210,745 of JASAUF010000303.1, forward strand.
TAATTTTCCTACAAATTTTCGGTACTGGAACTCTCTCCCAATCCACCCATGGAGTTACAAATTATATTTAACTTTGTGAAAAACTCTATAAATGTCTCATGCTCTTCCATTTTGAGACTATCGAATTGTGAAGTCAGGAGTTGAAGTTTGGATCGCTTCACAGTGCTTGTGCCTTCATGGGTTATTTTCAATAAATCCCATGCTTCCTTGGATGTCCCACATATACTTATCTGATTGAATATATCCTGAGACACAGCACAATAGATAACATTCATAGCCTTGGCTACAGATGTTTGCCTTTCTTTGTCGAATGCTGTCCACTTTTCTTTTGGTTTGGGCTTTGTGATTGTTGTGCCACTATCAAGTATGATTTGTTCAGTTGGTGGCACATATCCGCTTTCAACTATGTCCCAAACGTCATGATCCAAAGATCTCAGAAAGTAGTGTATCCTAGCCTTCCAGTATACATAGTTTGAGCTGTCAAATACTGGAGGTCCAGTGACTAATGATCCCTCTCCTTTGGCCGTATTCCCAACTTCAGTCAAGATCACTCTTTAGGCGGTGAAGCCCATGAAGAGTGACCCTCTCTGATACCAATTAAAATGTCAATAAAGACCGCACTAGTTGAAGAAGGAATATGCTAATATGTCCTAGAGGGGGGTGAATTGGACTTTTTAAAGTTTTTATGATTTATTTAAAATTTCTACTTCACTAATCCTGTGATCATGCAGTTATCAGGATTACTCAAATGTAACTCTACTGGCTTCCAAGCCTGGTAAAGGATCCAATCACAAACTATTTTAGAGATAAGCAGTATGCAAGCTAGCTTATGAAGGATATGACTGTGTAGGTGTGTGTGGTGTGATCAAATGTTCAGATATGAAAGTATTAAAGCAAATTACAGAATCATAAGAATAACAATCTCAAACACAGTCATTTTTATAGTGGTTCGATGATGAGTCTACTCCACTCCTGGTAACCGCACTTAACCCTTGAATGTACCGGATTTCACTAAGGAGGTTTCACAATGGTTCACCTCTAACCTAAAGTTTTAAATCAAGTTCACCTTCAACCTTTATAACCTACACCGAGGCTGACTGTTTATGCTCTCACGAGCAAGGGTCAACACAACGTACCTACTTTTAGGCACACTAGCCAAGGATCTTCCATAAGACCCTACTGGAGGTTTCACCTGGTTCACCTCAAACCCAAGGTTTTACATGGTTCACCTCAAACCCAGAGTTTTACTGGTTCACTCCTAACCAGATGTTTATGCTCTCCACAGAGCAAGGGTCCACATAATACACCCACCACGTACACTCCTGTCCGAGGCCTCATTGAGGACTTCAAAGGGTAAGAACCACTTAAGACCCAATCCTAGAAAGAAATGATCACAGGTGTCCTCTTGAACTCTGGATACTTACAAATAAGCCGATGACTCCCGTTTAGCACAATGCCGAAGATCTCCTCCTCCTTATTGATGAAGAGTCTTCTGCTCCCTTAATCCACAACACAAAATGATGTACCAATACTTGGCTTCGGGTTGGGTCAAGGTGAAGATGAAATCCTACTCTCAAAATATTTTCCTATCCGGAAGATAGAGCGATTCCAATCTTATGCATTCAAGGCATCCCAACTTAATGATTTGCCATTAAGGTAGTAGCTGGAGGATCCTTGAATGCGGAAGTTCATTCCCCAATCCACTCTATTGAATATTAATGATGAGGGTGGATTGGAGGATAAACTCCCTTGAGAGAAAGGGCTTTGGATATAAGATATAAGTTAAAACACTCAAAAGCTCTCTCTTCTTTCTCTCACAGCAATAAAAGACAAGTCCTCTATATATAGGAAAAAAGTTCCAACGGATATAAAACGGTCACATTTATGATGGAGTTTGATATCATCGAGCAGGTTTGATATCATCAAGCGTATACTCTCGATAACATCAATGGTCTGCTCGATGACTAGAACGCAATGTCATACGCCTTTGAAACTTTTGCCAATTGGTCGATGAATCGAAACTATTATCGATATCATCGGATTTTGAACTCTGATTCCATCGATGATAGGTTCGATCCATCGACACTTGAAAAATAAGAGAGACTTAACTTTGAAATATTTCAGGATTTCATGAATGATCGGGGAACTGTTGAGATCATCGAAATTTGAATGTCAATGATATCGAGATCAGAGTCGAGGCATCGATAAATCTAGCGGATTTGTCTTTAAGCTTTCTGGACGGTTTATGACTTTGTTTGATGCAATCGACCTGGTGCCAATATTATCGATATTTGAATATTGATTCTATCGAAGGGCCCCCGATCATAGTTAAAAATAACTTGAAATATCTGCTATAAGAAATGCGCGCTCACGATCGATATCTTCGATGGACTTTCGATGTTATCGATATTTGTTTTCAGATCATATCAGAAGAGCATCGATATATCGAAGGAATTTGAGATTTTCATTAAAAACAGGGGCGCCGGAAATCTGCCTGTCGATCTTATCGAGCCATTTTCGATGGACTCAATATTTGTATATCAATGATATCAATATGTGTATCGATACATCGATAATTCGTCCAAATATGTTGTGAAGTTGCTGGATATTTTTAGATCTTATATCGATGATATCGATAGGTGTATCGATACATCGATAAATCCATCCAAATGAATATTTAGTTGCTGGACACTTTTGGTCCCCACATTGATAATATCGTTAAGGTATCAAGGACATTGATAGAGTAGGTCGATCATATCAAGGGTGTTCCGATAAAATCGACAAGGCGAGAAAAACTTAGAGATTTTCCTATTTTGAAAAAAAATTTCTCACCTTAAACCCTATGATTTATAATTTATTTTTAAGGGTTTTATTCACCTGGTATTTTGGGTTATGAGATGTGAGGCTTTAGGTTTACCTGTGGTGAGCTTGCACACATCTGGTCGAGGCAGACGCTTGAATTAATCTTCTTATCAGGCTCTGTAGACAATCTGACTCGACACTCACGTAACTTGACAAACCAGGGCACTTTCAATCTCTCCCTTTGTCAATTACGTGACAAAATCCCCAAAACACCCTAGTACTCTCTAGACAAACACACCCTAAATTGTGTGTACATGCTTTTACTCAGTTTTACAATTTCTACCCCATGTACAAAAGCAGTAGCTGCTCCCCCTGACTTGTAAACTCTAACTCCCCCTTGCTTGTTACAGCTGTTCCCCCTAATACATGCAACAACATCTAACAGATACACAATTTTCATTCGGGGTGTTTGTAAATGTTCTCCCCCTTTTTGTCAGTCATTGACAAAGATATTTCAGGTGATATTGACTGAAGCTTGAAATACTTGGGAGAACCAATCAGGTAGAAGCAGAACATTGATGTATAATAGTTAACTCAATTTAAGTAAACATCAATTTCAAAATTTAATGAATGCATATTAGATAAGATAGAGCAGTTGTATAATAGTTAAAATATTCATTAAACGCATCTCATGCATTCCAAATCAGAAACTAGACAAACCAGGGGAACTCAAGACATAATTATGGTAAAAAAATATGAATTTTATTCAGCCATATCCAAAATGAAACCAAGGTTATTCAACTATCCAAAATAGACTGCCCAAGACTGGCTGCAAATTATCAGTTATCCCAGCAAAAACACCAAGCCCACATACAGATACCCAAAAAAAATGATATACACTAGTACAATTTGCTTCTACCGTCTTCACAAATCACTACGTGTGAGTAAATCAACTACTTACTGATTTGTTTGTTGGAGAGAATTGACTTTTTCTTCAATCACGGTGAGACGTCTCTCACAATTGTGAAGTTGCTCCTCCATGCTCGCCATACCGTTCAGTAGGTGACGTTCAAGGTGATGAGTTTGGTGATTTGTGATAGACTTTGGACTCAGCAATGGCGTTCGGTTAGATCCCCATGGATATGACGGAGCAATTGACTGCAGGGGGCACTGTTCTCTGGAAGAGTTGAAGGAAGACACAAGTGTTGTGCCACCTGAGCCGAATCACTATCAAACCACTTCTCTGGATAGACTCTATTAGATGAGGCAGGAATACCAACATGATGGGCTAGTATAGGAAAAGCTAGTGTATCCTGATGATTTCCTTGAATGACCTGAATTAGCTACTTAAGAAGAAGTGTTGGGAGGCACACCTGAACTTCCTGATATACATCATACAATACATTTAACACAAAGAGAGACAAATGATTACCATTCACATCACACGGATAGACATTGGATCCAAAAATGTCATGAAGAATTTTAAAAGTGGGTCCAAGATGATTAATATGAAGGGAATTATCATCATTCTGAGAAATAGTAGTTCCCTGACATAGTGCACGAGTTATCTCGCCCCAAACACCAAGACCATTTAGATTTCGGCTGGTAACTGGAATGCGAGTGACTTGGAGATCTAAAAGGTGACTCTAGGTTATGGGAGTGATGTGCTTGGAGTAATGCACTAATTTTACTTGAACACAGGGTGGATCGTCATAAATAACATGACTTTTACTAAGGAAGTCATGAACCACTCCAATTTGATAAATACCTCCAAGATTCAGAATATTTTGCCATCCTATTACTTCTAGAAGGAGGTCTACACCAAAAGACTCGATGACATTGTTAAGAACTAGACGTTCGACAACAGTGGCTGGATGTCTCACCGATGGAGTGAGTTGATGCAAACTGGGTTGTTTCGCTTTCCCTTTTGAAGACTGAGAAAGAGACTTACCTTTCCCTTTGTTCATGATTTTTCAGTGTAAGAGAAAGGCAAAGGTAAGGAAGGTCAATCAAAAGAATGGAAAATACTCGACCAAAGGTGATATTAGACTCTAGAGTGGAAGAAATGGAAAGGTAATATCTGTTTCTTTTGAAGCTTCTGAGACCTATCGAAGGTCTTCTGGCCGAGGATTCAAGCAGAGAGCAAAGCAGAAAATTTTTCAGAGAAATAAGATTTTTCCGCTCGATCACCTTTTATTGGGCGGGAGTGTTCGATTTTATCGAACTTACTTTCGATTATATTGATGATCCCCATCCGATGTTATCGGCAATTGCTTCGATAGTAGTCCCGATCAAGTGACTTTCCACATTCTGAAGAGATGTCAATGATATCGACCGATGATCGATTAATCGGGAATGACAGATCGATAGGCATATCGAAGAGGAATATTTTTCTTTTTCGACCCTTCAAGTATACTTTTTAGTATTTCTGTGAATCAATAGCATACTTAGCAAAATTATGTACAATTACTATACACATAAAAAATTATAAACATTTGAATGTTTATATAGAAAAGTTTGAGGTGAGGAACCTCAGATATATCATTCGATGCTCAAAAAAATTTCATCATTTCAGCAAATATCCAGATCTAGATGCATGATTTGGACTTGTCTTTCTCTGTTCAGTACTTCTAGGCATCAGTCCTTTCTATGCCTCTGATAATGTAGCAGTGGTTACTTGTGCGATGACCCTTCATTACCGATTTTCCATATTGGTTTAGGATTTCGCATTCTTGTCTGTTGAATTGGACCACGTGCCCATTATCACAGATATGAGATATGCTTAGGAGATTATGTGTCAGACCTTTTATGCAGAAAACTTTTTCATTTTCAAGCAATTGTATTCCTTTTATGATTCCCTGTCCAATTACTTTAGTAGTGGTTCCATCACCGTAGGTGACTATCCCATTATGAAGATTCTTATATTTAGAGAGAAGGGACATGTCACCTGTTACATGTCTTGAGCAACCACTATCAAGGTACCACTTAGTGTCATTTCCTGTTATGTGATTTGAGTGAGTAGCAAGACAGTTCTTCTTTTCTTTAATTATCCATTTTGTGATAGGGATCTTACTTGTAGTAGTTTTAATTTTCTTATCTGATTCAACTACTTGATTAGTCTTTGTGTTGCTACTGGAGGCATTAGAGTTTTCAAGCATTTATTTTCCATACCCAGTTATAGCTCTGCCTTTCTCATATCCAATCTATTTTTGTTGCTACCAGATTTTCCCATCCCTAAAAGTTTTTCTAACTTCTCACTACTCTGGGAAAACTTATAGTTTTGCTTGGCAATTTTTCTGGACTCTTCTAGATTAAACAGGAGTGTATGATTTTCATTTTGAAGAAGCACATTTTTGTCTTTTAATTTCTCAACCTGTTTGTTTAGTTTCTCGGTCTCAGATTTAAGGAAGGAGTTAACTCTCTCAAGTCTATCATTGTCAGAGTGATATTGTCGTAAATCATTGATTAGATGTGTATTAATTTCTAGAGTTTTATCCAAATCTTTTCGCAGCAATTCCAATTTGTTCTCAAATATTCCAAGTCTTTTAACCGCTTTGATGCTATGGATATATAGTTGATTGTACGCATCTTGTAGCTTGTCTTTTTCTTCTTCTTCTTCTTCTTCAGTTCCCTCATTATCAGATGAAAATAATTTAGTGGCTTGCTGTTCTATCTCGTTCTCAGATTCAGTGGGAATAATTGAAGTAGTGGAGACCATAAGTATTTTCAATGATTTCTGATCTCCATCACTTTCTGAGTCACTAGATTCTAAATTTGACTCCTCAGTATCATCCAACCTCGCCCTTAGTTTATCTATTTGGGCATTCAGTAGACAGGTGTCCATACTCGTGACAGACGTAGCATTATGGTTCTTTGGTTCTTCTACCAAATTTGCCTACAGAAGGTTTATAGTTCACCTTTCTCCCTCTAGATGGATGGCCGCAATTCTTCTGAAAGAAGGTTCTAAATTTTTGTGCAAGCAAGGCCACGTATTTATCTTCATCTTCCTTTTCACTTTCACTGTCCTCATGAATTGTTTTCTTTGAAGTTTTTAGGAGAGTGTTTTTGGATTTTTGGGTTTGCTTGAAGTGTAGTTCAAAGGTTTGTAGGGAACCTACCAGTTCTTCTACTTTCATTTCATCTATGTTCCTACACTCTTCAATTGTTTTAACCTTGGGATTAAATCGTTCCTGTAGGGATCTTAGAATTTTCCTACAAATTTTCGGTACCGAAACTTTCTCTCCCAATCCACCCATGGAGTTGCAAATTATATTTAACCTTGTGAAGAACTCTATAAATGTCTCATGCTCTTCCATTCTGAGACTTTCAAACTGTGAAGTCAAGAGTTGAAGTTTGGATTGCTTCACAGTGCTTGCGCCTTCATGGGTTTTTTTCAATAAATCCATGCTTCCTTGGATGTCCCACACATACTTATGTGATTGAATATATCTTGGGACACGGAATAGTAGATAGCATTCATAGCCTTGGCTTCAGATGTTTGCCTTTCTTTGTCGAATGCTGTCCACTTTTCTTTTGGTTTGGGCTTTGTGATTGTTGTGCCACTATCAAGTATGATTTGTTCAGTTGGTGGCACATATCCGCTTTCAACTGTCCCAAACGTCGTGATCCAAAGATCTCAGAAAGTAGTGCATCCTAGCCTTCCAGTATGCATAGTTTGAGCCGTCAAATACTGTAGGTCTAGTGACTGATGAGCCCTCTCATTTGGCCATATTCCCAACTTCAGTCAAGATCATTCTCTAGGCGGTGAAGCCCTTGAAGAGAGACCCTCTCTGATACCAATTGAAATGGCGGTAAAGACCGCACTAATTGAAGAAGGAATATGCTAATATGTCCTAGAGGGGGGTGAATAAGACTTTTTAAAGTTTTTATGATTTATTTAAAAATCCTACTTCACTAATCCTGTGATCATGCAGTTATCAAAATTACTCAAATGTAACTCTACTGGCTTCCAAGCCTGGTAGAGGATCCAATCACAAACTATTTTAGAGATAAGCAGTATGTAAGCTAGCTTATGATGGATATGACTGTGTAGGTGTGTGTGGTGTGATCAAATGTTCAGATATGGAAGTATTAAAGCAAATCACAGAATCATAAGAATAACAATCCCAAACATAGTCATTTTTATAGCAGTTCGACGATGAGTCTACTCCACTCCCGGTAATCCCACTCAACCCTTGAGTGTACCGGATTTCACTAAGGAGGTTTCACAATGGTTCACCTCTAACCTAAGGTTTTAAATCAGGTTCACCGTCAACCTTTACAACCTACACCGAGGCTGGCTGTTTATGCTCTCATGAGCAAGGGTCAACACAACGCACCCATGTTTAGGCACACTAGCCAAGGATCTTCTATAAGACCCTACTGGAGGTTTCACCGGTTCACCTTAAACACAAGGTTTTACACGGTTCACCTCAAACCCAGAGTTTTACTGATTCACTCATAACCATATTTTTATGCTCTCCACAAAGCTAGGGTCCACACAACGCACCCACCATGTACACTCCCGTCGAAGGCCTCCTTGAGGACTTTAAAGAGTGAGAACCACTTAAGACCCAATCTTAGAAAGGAATGATCACAAGTGTCCTCTTGGACTCTAGATACTTACAAATAAGCTGATGACTCCCGTTTAGCACAATGCTGAAGATCTCCTCCTCCTTGTTGACGAAGAGTCTTCTGCTCCTTTGATCCACAACACAAAATGATGTACCAATACTTGGCTTCGGGTTGGGTCAAGGTGAAGATGGAATCCTACTCTCAAAATATTTTCCTATCAAGAAGATAGAACGATTCCAATCTTGTGCACTCAAGGCATCCCAACTTAATGATTTTCCATTAAGGTAGTTGTTGGAGGATCCTTGAATGCGGAAGTTCATTCCCCAATCTACTCTATTGAATATCAATATGAGGGTGGATTGGAGGATGAACTCCCTTGAGAGAAAGGGCTTTGGATATAAGATATAAGTTGAAACACTCAAAAGCACTCTCTTTTTTCTTTCACTGTAACAAAAGACAAGTCCTCTATATATAGGCAAAAAGTTCCAACGGATATAAAATGGTCACATTTATGATAGAGTTCAATATCATCGAGCGTATACTCTCGATAGCATCGATGGTCTGCTCGATGACTCGAACTCAATGTCATATGCTTTTGAAACTTTTGTCAATTGGTCGATGAATTGAAACTATTGTCGATGTCATCGGATTTTGAACTCCAATTTAATCGATGACAGGTGTGAAATAGCGGTGAAGACCGCTTGAGTTGAAGTCAGAATATGCCAATATCTCCTAGAGGGGGGTGAATAGGACTTTTTAAAGATTTATGAGTTATGTTAAAAATCCTATCACTCTAATCCAATCATGTATGCAATTTTCAGGATTACTCAAATGTAACTCTACTAGCTTCCAAGCCAGGTAGAGGATCCAATCACAAACTAATCAAGATATAGCAATACGCAACTTAGTCTATGTTGGATGTGACTGTGTATGTGTGTGAGATGTGATCAGATATATGAATATGAATGCATTGTCATGAATCACACATATAGAAAAGCCATCACAAACACAGTCATTTTATAGTGGTTCGATGATAAGTCTACTCTACTCCCGGCTGCCGCACTAAACCCTTGAGTGTACCAGATTTCACTAAGGAGGTTTCCCAGGGTTCACCTCAAACCTAAGGTTTTAAATCAGGTTTACGTTCAACCTTTACATGGAGGTTTCTACTCGGTTCACCTATAACCCTGGAGTTTTATTGGTTCACTCCTAACTAGATGTTTATGCTCTCCATAGAGCAAGGGTCCACACAATGCACCGGGACTTTTACTGGTTCACTCCTAACCAGATGTTTATGCTCTCCATAGACCAAGGGTCCACACAACGCACCCACCACGTACACTCCCGCCAGAGGCCTCCTTGAAGACTTCAAAGGGTGAGAATCACTTAAGACCCAATCCTAGAAAGGAGTGATCGCAAGTGTCCTCTTGGACTCTAGATACTTACAGATAAGTTGATGAGTCCCGTTAAGCACAATGCCGAAGATCTCCTCCTCCTTGTTGATGAAGAGTCTTCTGCTTCCTTGATCCGCAACACAAAAGATATACCAAGACTAGGCTTAGGGTTGGGTCAAGGTTATGATGGAATCCTACTCTCTAAAGGTTTACCTATAAGGAAGGTAGAGTAGTTCTAATCTTATGCATTTAAGGCATCCCAACATAATGATTTGCCAATCAAGTAGTAGTTGAAGGATCCTTGAATGCGGAAGTTCATTCCCCAATCCACTCTATTGATGAGGGTGGATTGGAGGATGAACTCCCTTGAGAGAAAGGGCTTAGGGTATAAGATGTAAGTTGAAACACACAAAACCTCTCTCTTTTCTCTCTTACAGCAACAAAAGACAAGTCCTCTATATACAGGCAAAAAGTTCCAACGGATATAAAACAGTCACATTTATGACAGAGTTCGATATCATCGAGCATATACTCTTGATAGCATCGATGTTCTGCTTGATGACTCGGACTCAATGTCATATGCTTTTGAAACTTCTTGCCAATAGGGTGATGAATCGAAGCTATTGTCGATGTCATCAGATTTCGAACTCTGATTCCATTGATGACAGGTTCAATTAATCGACACTTGAAAAATGAGAGAGACTTGACTTTGAGATATTTCAGGTTTTCATGAATGATCGGGGAACTGTCGAGATCATCGGAATTTGAATGTCGATGATATCGAGATCAAAGTCGATGCATTGATACATTCAGCGGATTTGTCTTTAAGCTTGCTGGACAATTTGTGTCCTTGTTCGATGCAATCGACCTGGTGTCGATATCATCGATATTTGAATATCGATTCTATTGAAGGGCCCCCGATCATAGTTAAGAACAACCTAAAATATCTGCTGTAAGATATGCACGCCCACGATTGATATCATCGATGGACTTTCGATGTTATCGATATTTGAATTCAGATCATATCGGAAGAACATTGTTGCTATCGAAGACTTTTGAGATTTTCTTTAAAAAACAAGGGCGCCGAAAATCTGCCGTTGATCTTATCGAGCCACTCTCGATAGACTCGAATTTGAATATCGATGATATCGATAGGTGTATCGATACATCGATAATTTGTCCAGATATGTTATGAAGTTGCTGGACATATTTAGTGCTTTTATCGATGATATCGATATGTATATCGATACATCAATAAATCCGTCCAGATGAATATTTAGTTGCTGGACATTTTTTGGTCCTCTTATCGATATATCGTTAAGGTATTGAGGACATCGACAGTGCGGGTCGATCATATCGAGGGTGCATCGATAAAATCGACAAGGCCAGAAAAACTTACAGATTTTCCTATTTGTAAAAAGTTTTCTCACCCTAAAAACCCTAAGCTGTCTATCTTATTTTAAGGGTTTTAATCACCTGGTGTTTTGGGACATGGGATGTGAGGCTATAATTTACCTATTGCGAGCTTCCACACATCCAGTTGAGGTAGACGCTTGAAATAATCTTCCTATCAAGTTCTGTAGCCAGTCTGACTCACCACTCACGTATCTTGACAATCCAGGGCACTAGCATGTGCACTTTCAAGGTGAGCAACAAGCTTATATTGAATGTCAATCAATAGTTATTTTCTTTGTAAACTTTTCATTTTTGTGCTACAAATGTGGTGTAATCAATGTAAGTGGAGTGTTTGCCATCCAGGTTGCAACTTAACAAACTTTGAATGTCTACAAATATATGGTTGTCTCCATTTACAGAGGGGATGTGAGAAGGAGAAAGACGACGATTGGCATAAGATTGCACACATCTCATACATTTAGATTGGATGGCCACCAGTCGTAAGTACCACTTCTTGCTTAACCTTATCTTTGCTTTATAATATATGATTTTACCAAATATTGCCTTTAGTAACTATTAAGTACTGTTTAGTGCTTTTGGGTTCAACATGGCATTCTACTACTTGGGGTTATTAAGTGAAAGTCTGAAAGGGCCAAGCTATATGCCCTAGAGGGGGGGTGAATAGGGCAATGCCAAATAAAACTTAAAACAGCGGAATAATAAAAGATATAAATAACAATGCTGAAATAATAACAATCTCAAAGCACATGAAATATGAGAATGATACTAAATCAGTTCTAAAGACAACCTTACACCAAAAACCAATGGCTTATGGTAGGACAACCTTATTTCTAGAACGATCTAGAAAACACAAATGATATGGAAAATAAATCAAGAATAACTTAAAGAAATAAATCCTAAGTTATTACACCATTCAACCACACTTGCTTAAAATGAAAATTACAACATTCATCCACAAAAGCAATCCACAATAATAAAGGAATAAATGAATAAAGAAATCAAGCACATCCACAACACAACGATATATAGTGGTTCGCCTATGTGTTCACCAACTGTTAGCCAACAGCCACACAGAATGCTACTCCACTCCTAATATCCTCACACATGGGATATTAGTATGCACTATCAAAATAGGTTTTCACAGGTTCACCCAAAACCTTCACAATTGTGTCTTTTTATCTTGGGCTTACACAATCCAAAAACCCCCACAACTGAAGTTTTCGCTCTCCTCAGATAACCAAAACAATGAGATTTTTCTGGCAAATCTCAAACAAAACCAGAGAAAGTAAATTACAAAGTAAAATACCTAGATCTCCTTTTGAAGTAGCCTAGTAGAACCAATTGGAGTAGATGAATGATACGTCGTTCAATGTCCAATACTCACATAAAGAATGGTTCTATGTCTAATTGATTTTAGATTAAATCAAGAAGAGCAAGGTCTATTTGATTTTGATCCCAGAAGAAGGAATATCACAAATTCCTCTTTTCTAAATAAGATTGGAATATGGATCAAAATCACAATAGAAAAATGCTAACAAAAGGAATATTAAATATGCACAATAGCTTAAAAAATAATCACAACTTATCTCAGAGTATAGCCTTAAATCGCTTGAAGTGAATGGAATGGAATGAGTAAACTCTGAAATTCGTGCATTATTTATAGCCTCAAAAATCCCATCTTCGACTGGTCTTAGAATCCTAGGACTGGTCGTAGCGTCAAAGATTTTGAAAGATTTCTGCGGGATTAGATTTGTTATTCTCACGACTGGTCTTAGGTAGCCTACAACCGGTCGTGGACCACCTACGACTGGTCGTGGGACTCGAGATAAGTCGCTGGAGTTTGAGTCGTAGGACTACGACCGGTCGAAGGATGAGTCGTAGGACTTCCCAGGACTGGTCGAAGAAAGTCCAGGACTGGTCAAAGGACAACCAGGAAAATCTGAAAATCTGTAACAACGTAGGACTGGTCCTGTGAAACCTAAGACTGGTCGAAGCAAAGCTAGGACTGGTCTTAAGATTTCTAGGACTGGTCTTAGAACAGTCACACCAAGTAAATTAAAATATTCAGATTATGTATCCAGAATGACCTATCATACAGACCAACCTAAGGTCAATCTAAGATTAAACAAACCTTGAAGTGAGATGGACATTGAAGTCTTGAAGGTCTGTATTCTCAAATGATCTTGAAGTAGAAGCTTGAGTCAAGTTGATGGTCTTTCTCGAGGTTGGTACATTCTTGACTTGTCTTGATGAAGTCTTCTAATCTTGAACTTGATAGAAACAAACTTGGAGTCTTCTATTCTTGTAGACTTCATTTATGACATGTCTTGCAAACATTCTTCATTTATGATCTTGTCTTGAAAACATTCTTCATTCATGATCTTGTCTTGAAGCAGTGTGTAGTCACAAACAAGAAACACACGAAGTACAAGACATATAGGTTTTGACACTACAAAATTTGACAACCAAAGGGATATGAAATCATAGCACTAACAATCTCCCCCTTTGTCAAATTTGTGACAAAACACATTTATAAATATAAGAGTAAAATGAAGAAAGAATCATGAGCCATCAGAGTGAGAAGAAAAATAAATACTCTACTCCCCCTAAGTGAGTAGAAACAATCAACCATTTTCAAGTACTCACTTTCTCCCTTTCTCCCATTCTCCCCCTTTCCATACTATTCCATACTACTCCCCCTTTTTGTCACAAAATGACAAGGGAAGGCCAAAGGAGAGAAGAGAACACGATATGAAGAGTCAAGATTTAATTAGTACAACACTTCAATGTCATCAATCCAAAACATACAACCAAAGTCATCAATCGTAATAATAATACAGAATCCATCATAGTCAAACAAAAAAAAAATAAAAATATAATCCACCTAATCAGATCCAGATGAAGGAGCAGGGATGGTTGGATCAATCTGATGTAAACTCCTATTAATGCGACGAAGATATTTTCGCATATATTTAAATTGCATATCATGGGCTACACTCAGGTTATCAACCTTCTCCTCCAATGCACTTAGACGTGCATCATAACCAGAAGATGGATCGTAATCAGAATCATTTTGGGAGTCAGTTTCAATTTCTTCAAACATATCATCCATATTTATATCAGCTTGTGGAGGAAGATCAGCAACTTCTCCTTCATTTCCTGCTTTAGCACCTTCACCATCACCTTCATAGAATTGACCAGGAAGCAAATCCAACTTCATCTTATTTAAATTAGTATTATTGAATAAAAGATGATGAATTGGTGCCTCATTCTCAGGTAAAGCAACGAGCATATTTGTGGCTAAACAAGTCATAAGATAACCAAATGGAATGTCACTATGACCCAGATGAAGACGAAACCGAATGATAAAATCACATATCAAAGAAGGTAAACAGACAACCATGCCAGACACAACAGAGTGCAATACCTGAACCATGAAGGCAGTTAACTCAGTTTTATTGCCTGACTCAGGATACGCGTTTGAAGTGAAGATCTGGTGCAAAACTCTGTATCTGGGTAATAAAAATTTTGAAGGGAGAACATTTCCTTTGTGCATCCAATGCACTTCCATATTGCATAAATCTCTTGTCAACATTTGTTTTTCCGATTCTGATGGTTTGTCATATAATGTATGAATCGGAATACCTTCATCTTTGACAGGTATATCCATAATACCTGATATCAAATGTCGATCTATCAAAAATTTCCCTTCTCTAGTAGCAATTGAGAACGTTAAATATCAAGGGAAAAATCAGAGATACATGCAACCATAGATTGTGCAATGGACTGGTATGCAGGCCCACCCCAAAACAAAATATTAGTCCAGCTAACAGATTCAAGGAGAGGTGTAATCTCAAATTGTTCAATGTGACTGAGACTTACAGGATGCTCAATGATAACTTTACGGTTACGTAACTCTCGTACATCATTGGGATCATCTTCGGGTGACCGAAGGTGCCGTCTTGTTATAGATGTAGATCTAGATGAAGATGGACCACGGGATGTTTTCTTTTTCCCTCTAACATCCATATTCAACAAGATTTACCAAAGAGCAAGCACAAAGAACACTCGAAGTGGTGGGTTTCTCTAGATCAGATTTTTAGAGAGGAAACCCTAAACAATCAACAAAAGACGAGATCTAGCTTATGGAATAAACAAATCAAAGCATACAAGGCATAAATCTTCAATAAAAATGAAGAAAAACGACTTATCTTGAAGAAAATCACGAACTCTCAAGACTGGTCGAGCCACGACTCGTCAAAGGAAGAAGAGAAGATGAAGAACAAAGTGATTTTCCTTAAATTATATGATGCTCACGATCTCTACGACCGGTCGAGTGCAGTCCACGACCGGTCGAGTCAGGACCGGTCGTGTATGGCAAAGGTCGGTCGAGCATCGACAAAAATAAATATTTTTAAGCAGAAATTGAAATTTATTCACATAAAAATTTAAAATATAGTACACTATGATACATGCAGACAAGTATATTCAATTTAAAATGCACATACCAAGATCAAATTTCATTTTAGTAAACCTGCTTTTATCGAGCGGTTTAGTAAATATATCAGCAAGTTGGACATTAGTTGGAATATATTCCAAAGAGATAGCTTTTTCTTCAACTAATTCACGAATGTAATGATACCTAATGTCAATATGCTTAGTACGCGAATGCTGAATTGGATTTTTGGAAATATTGATAGCACTGGAATTATCACAATGTAAGATCATTGAATCTTGATTAATTCCATAATCGCTTAACATGCGTTTCATCCATACGAGTTGTGTACATGCATATCTTGCTGCGATATACTCAGCCTCAGCAGTGGAAAGCGATATTGAACTTTACTTCTTGCTAAACCAAGAAACCAAATAATTTCCAATGTAAAAACAACCACCACTGATTGATTTTCTGTCATCAATATTACCAGCCCAATCAGCTTCAGAATACCCAGCTAATTTAACATTAGTATCAAAAGGATACCAAAGACCCAAATTAGTTGTACTTGCGACATATCTAATAATCCGTTTGACAGCAGTAAGATGTGAATCTTTAGGATTAGACTGATATCTCGCACAAATACCAATGCTAAAAGCGATATTAGGTCTACTAGCAGTTAGATATAATAAACTACCAATCATACTACGATATAGCTTAGGATCTACATCTTTACATGTAGAGTCTTTTGAGAGTCTCAAGGTTGTACTCATAGGAGTATCAAATTTTTTACCATTTTCAAATCCAAACCTTTTAACCAAGTTTGTAGCATACTTGGTTTGAGAAATGAAGATTCCATCAGGTTGTTGTTTTACTTGTAACCCTAGGAAGTAATTTAGTTCACCAACCATGCTCATTTCAAATCTTGATTTCATCAACTCTGCAAACTCAATAGACATGTTAGAGCATGTTGATCCATAAATAATATCATCTACATAGATTTGAACCATTAAAATCTCATTATTATGTTTCTTAACAAATAGTGTCTTATCGACACTTCCCACTTAAAAACTATGACTAAGTAAGAATTTAGTCAATTTTTCATACCATGCCCTGGACGCTTGTTTCAGACCATAGAGAGCCTTTTTGAGACGAAATACATGATCAGAAAGCTTGGGGTCTTCAAACCCTAAGGGTTGTTCTACATAAACTTCTTCATGTAAATCGCCATTTAAGAAGGCACTCTTTACATCCATCTGAAAAATTTTAAACTTTCTAAAGCAAGCGATGGAAATAAAAAGTCTGATATATTCAAGGCGAGCGACTGGAGCAAATGTTTCATCGTAATCGATGCCTTCAATCTGAGTGTACCCTTGTACAACCAGTCTAGCCTTGTTTCGTATAACATTTTCAAGTTCATCAGACTTATTTTTAAAGATCCATTTTGTTCCAATAATGTGTTTATCTTTAGGTCTAGGAACAAGATACCAGACATCATTACGAACAAATTGATTAAGTTCATCCTGCATAGCTACTATCCAATTTTCGTCAGAAAGAGCTTCTTTTACATTGACCGGTTCTATTTGGGATGTAAAGCAAACATAATTGCATATGTTTTCAAGTTGTTTGCGTGTACGAACTCCAGTGAGAGGGTTTCCAAGGATTTGATTTGTTGGATGATCTTTGACAGTCCTAGGTTCATATTGAGTGAAGTGGTATCTTGATTTTTTATTATAAGAATTTCATCATCATCTGAACTCGGAACAGGTGTATTCAAATGATCATCAATGACCACATTGATGGACTCTTGAATCACACCTGTTCTTTTATTTAGAACCCTATAGGCTCGACTGTTTAAGGAATATCCAAGGAAAATACCTTCATCACTCTTTGTATCAAAATTTCCCAAATTTTCAAGATCTCGTAAAATGTAACACTTACTGCTAAAAATTTGAAAGTATTTGACAGTAGGTTTCTTTTCAAACCATAACTCATAAGCAGTCTTATTTTCAGATTTACTAGTATAAACATGATTAATAATGTAGCAGGCAGTATAAATTGCTTCGGCCCAAAGATTTTTGAAGAGCTTCATACTATTTAACATGACATTAGCCATATCCTGAAGCACTCTATTTTTTCTCTCAACTATACCATTTTGTTGAGGAGTTTTGGGTGCAGAGAATTCATGTGATATTCCCTGATCGCTACAGAAATTCTCAAAACTGCTATTGTCGAATTCAGAACCATGATCACTACAGATCTTATAAACTTGAGAACCTTTTTCATTTTGGATTCGTTTGATGATCTTCTTTACTTCATCTAGGGTTTCAGATTTGTCTTTTAAGAACGATACCCAAGTGAATCTAGTAAAGTCATCTACGATAACCAAGATGTATTTTTTGCCACCTCGACTCTCCGTTCTAGTTGGTCCAATGAGATCCATGTAGAGAAGCTCGAGAGGTCTAGATGTGGTATTGGAGTTCACTTTCTTGTGAGAGCTCCTAATCTATTTGCCCAACTGGCATTCACCACATATTTTGTCTACTTTTTGTAATTTGGGTAAACCTCTTATAAGTTCTCTTTTGCTCAATCTAAATAAGTTCCGGTAGTGTACATGTCCAAGGCATTTATGCCATAATTCAGTCTCATCAGTATGGACCATGTAACACGATTGAGTAGATGAGCTTGCATTACTAACGATGTAGCAGTTTTCAGAAGTTCTGCGACCAGTTAATATGACAGAACCCTCTTTATTAACAATCTCACAACCTTGATTAGAAAACTTTACATTATGATTGTTGTCGCATATCTGAGATATACTCAGTAGGTTGTGTTTCAAGCCCTCAACATATAGTACAATTTTAAATAAGGGAAGGTTATAAAGCTGAACCGTACCTTGGCCAATGATTTTGCAATTGCTTCCATCACCAAAAGTGACTGACCCATCATTCCCTTCAAGATCGGTGAATAAAGCTTTGTCGCCTGTCATATGTCTGGAGCATCCTTGTTAAGGTACCACTTTGAATGGCTTGTAGCTTTGAAAGCAAGTGTGGGCAACCAAGCAAATCAACTTTAGGAACCCATTTCAAGATCTTGTTTTGGGTTTAAGAGTGTAGTTGGACTTTTTCTGTCTATTGTTATATGAATGACCTATAGAGTTAAATTTTAATAGCTCCTTGAGAAGATCAATAATCTTTTCAACCAAAGGATTTTGGTTTTGAAGATTGAAGTTGACATGGCTATTTTTAGATTTTTGAAAGGTCCTTGAATTTTGTGAAAAACCTTGATAAGTATACTTTACTTTTGAGTTCGAAGACTCTCCTTTCACAAACTTAGGAGCAGTATTCTTTTGTTTAGGAGAAGTATTCTTATCATAGCCCAACCTGGATCTATCGCCACATTTTCTCGATCCGGATAACAATTTTTCTAATTTAGGATCTCCTTGGGCATATCTCCAAGTGTCTTTTAAACTCAAAAGAGAAGCTACTTCATTTTTGAGTTTCTCGTTCTCGGTTTTCAAATCATCAACTTGGGAGGTTTTGATTTTTAAATCACATTTGGTCTTTTCAAAAAAATCAAAAATATGAGATTTTTCTAAGACAATAGACTCATAATCTTCTTTAAGTTTAGAAAATTTTTCCTTTTGTAATTTAAGCTTGACAGCAATTTTACAACTCTCTTTATAAAGGGCATTGTATGCATCCTGAAGATCATCTTCATTGTCACAATCACTATTCAGATTCTCTTCGCTAGTTACTTCATCATAATCTGAAAAAGTGACTTTGGCTAGAGTCATAAGGGCTTTAACATCATCTCCCGACTCGTTTTCAGAATCTTCTGATTTTGAAGAGGATTCTGAATCAGATGATTCATCCCAAGTAGCCAACATACTCTTCCTTTTTGATTTGTCCTTTTTGGGACATTTGTTAACCAAGTGCCCATACTCTTGACAGTTGTAACATTGACTATCTTTCAAAGTTTTTGGAGCTCTAGGTTTAGATTGTCTCTTATCGTTTGATTTTTGAAAATCTCCTTTTTTCTTATTTTTCAAAATTTTATAAAACCTTTTTACAAAAAGTGCCATATCATCTTCGAAATTTTCAAAGTCTGAAGTGCTCTCTTGTGGAATATTTTTAGATGACTTGAGAGCAATTGATTTTCCTTTTGGAGCTTTAAAGTTCAATTCATAGGTCTGTAAAGAACCAACTAGTTCCTCAACCCTCATGTTATCCATATCACGAAGTTCTTAAATCGCGGTTACTTTTGAATTGAACCGTTCAGGAAGTGAGCGTAGTATCTTTGCACATACTTTACTTTTTGGGATTCTATCACCAAGACCCCACATTGAGTTTACAATGTCATTCAATCTAGTGTAGAAGTCCATAAACATTTCATTCTCCGCCATATGAATTTCTTCAAATTTAGTTGTGAGGAGTTGGACTTTAGATTTCTTGACAATTGATGTACCCTCGTGTGTCATTTCTAAAAGATCCCATGCTTGTTTAGCATTTTCACATGAGATGATTCTTTTAAATTCATCTGGAGACAATGTACAAGTAATTGCATTTAGTGCTTTTGCATTGGCACTACTCTCACTTTTCTGAAGTGTGCTCCAAAGAGCATAAGATATTGATGTTTTATTTAAACCAACATGATTTAAATGATTTTTAAATTCGCAAGTATACGAATTAGATGTAGATATGGTACGTATTACGAGATCGTTCCCACGAGGACTGGTCGTCACAACTCAAATCTATGATTCTCCTTAACTAATCCAACAAATAATGGAATGAACTACTAAGCACAATTCTAAGAAAAAAAATAATTAAGAACAGGGAAGAAAATTCAATCAGAGAGAGAGCACTAGGACTTTCGAATCCACCCCTAATTATCCTAACCCTTGTTTTGTCTGTTAATTCACCTTGATCTAGATTGATACCACTTATATAGAGAAAGCACAATCTGTGTCCTTAATCGGGCATACAAAATGTCTAATTCCTTTAAGCAATGCCATGAATAACACATCCCATGTCCTTGGTCGGGCACATGGAATGTATAGTCATTAAAGCACCCTTTTTCTTCCTCTATAGGAAACCTGTTCTTGATCAGACACAAGCACCTATAATAACCATCCAAACAACATCCATATATATACTTTGGTCAAGTTCATAGATGGAGAAGTATAGAATTTAAACCAATCAAGCCCACTTAGAGAAAGAAACAAATTAATTAATATTCAAAGTAAATCAACCAATACAAGAGCTAATCAAATTAGGAGTTTCATCTCAGCCCTAGCTGAGAAATTAGTGACCCATAAAATCCATAAAAAAAAATTAAACAAAATTCATAAAAACAAAACACCAAACCAATCGATCTCTCTCTCTTCTTTCTTCTCTTTCTCCTCTTTCTTCTCTCCCTTGCTCCAGATCTGGAATCCCTTGTTTCTGATTTAATTTCCCACGTCCATAATTCCTCTTTTATAGCTGTTGGAAGGCTGGAGTCAGTAGCAGAGTCGTAGCAGGACACGGAGTGCAATTTTTCGCAGCCGTGATCGGTGGGCCCCACAGAAGTGTTTTCTGGAAAATCCACCCCGTCCATTGGATTCAGGATGAAATTTCAGTCAAGAATGGGTGGTTTTGAATGTCCATTGACGCGGCCCAGAGAAGAAATCACGAAAAAATCAGTTTTGAACGTCACAAGACCGCCTGTTTGTGGCCTCTGTACTACACATATGTACATGCATGGACACAATATATTAACATGGTTTTGTAGTGCTCGAGCCATTCTACAAGATGGACGGATCAGATCTTCCGTACGGTTAACGGGTGGGGTCCACAAACAGTCGCAAAAACGGATAGCGGCCGTCCGTTACGCGGACGTGAAACCCGCTGCTGTTGTGATGGTGGGGTCCACATACTTGGTATTCTAGAAATCCACTCCGTCCATTTGATAGAGGAGGAACTTTCGATCAGGAATGCATATTTTCACCTTCCGTTGATGAGGTCCACCTGACTTTCTGCTCCACCGTCCGTCTTGCGTTTTTCAGCGATCAAAGTCCGTACACATGCATGGGACCAAACGGACATCTAGGTGATGGTAAGCAGGCACGTATAAATCTGATGGATGGTTTGGATTCCCCATATGGACAATGGGTGGGGCCCACAACCGACGACCGTAAGTCGGTTCCGCAGACGCTGGAACAGCACTGCCGTTTTCGACGAAGAAGCCACGGGTCAGCGGTTCGCTGACCGGGGTGGCTGTGCGGTGCGCGGCTGGTGTTAATGCACATGATGTACATGCATCATGTACATTGCCCACAGTAATGTTTGTGAGAATCTGCACCGTCCATCCTTTTCTTCATATTATTTCAACCGCCAAAACCAAATTTGAGGCAGTTCCAGATATCAGGTGGGCCCCAAATTGAAGATTACTGGGCTGATCTATCCGTTGGACCACTTCCCGATATCTTCAATGGCTGAAATTTAATATGTATGGTTGATTTACTGCCCTCATCCCATGTATGAAGTTTCAAACTGATCGGATGGCGGGAACCATGTGATCTTGCAGTTTGCACCAATTTCAGGCCTCTTTATTGTGATTTCCTCAGATCCCAGGCATGTACATTCTTCACCATTGGTTCTCTGGAGTCCATCCCATGCTCTGGAGACTTTGGATCATGAAATCCATGCCTTTAACATCAATTTTCGATTAACGCTCCTGACTTCATCCTGTAACAAAAATACAATTAAAATACTCCATTAAACATTATCATGTATGTAAAATCAGGAAATTACTGGGTCTGATATGCAATATTTGACCCTGATTACAACCCCCAACCAGCATTTTGCTAGTCCCGAGCAAAACATACGAAAAATAATTTCAGAAATAAAAGACAATTCCTGTAAACTCAAGTGACTTGTGAACAGATAGCTGAGATGTGAAAATTCTAAGATTCATGAATGGTAAGTAGAATTTTCTCCTAGAATCAAGCTCTCGGCAGATTTCATAATTAATTTCAAACTATTAATCCATTAATTGGAACAATCCTAAACATTGAGTTCCACAGGTGTATAGTATCATCTCAGCTTACAATCATTAAAAGATCCAATTGTCAATTTCATGATATCTTTAGTAAGTTGTGACAGCCAAGCTTTGAAACTAACACTTATCTCATAGATTAACTTTTCATTTTACCAGCCTTTGATTTTCTTTATGAGCAGTAACACAAATGAGGGGAATCAAATTCTCACCTATAGGGAGCAAACCTATGGCGAAAACTTGTCGGCTAACTTTTTTTTTTTTCATATGCCAACTATGGAGAATCAAATCTGCACCTATAGGGAGCAAACCTATGGTGAAGATTATGTGACTTAGCCTTTTAATTCTTCTTTTTACCAAGCTAATCATTCAGTTATCGAACTAAAAACTTAATGTGTAAGCGAGATGTGATATGTGAAATCATGGCTCAATCAATGTTTACAACTTCTAATCATGGATTATCAATTCAAAATTGACTGTGAAATCAAGCAGATGGCCGAATCCAAGAGTCATAAGTTACCAACATTCTGTATCTTGTAATGTTAAAATCACAACTATCCTTCAAAATCACTTTGAATTCAATAGAAATTCCAAATTTTTTTTTTAAAATTTTCACAAATTTTGCTCAAGACCAAGAAAATACTGATTAGGTAACCTAATCTCCCAACCCCCAACCTAAAATCTACATTGTCTTCAATGTAAAAGAAATAAGCAAGCAATGCACATGGGACAACGAGAATAAAAGAGGAGTGATGAAAAGATAGTACCTGGATGAAGAATCAAGAAGCTTTCTCAAAAAATTTCAATGTAAAAGCGAGTTAGCACAAGAGAGAAATCAACAGAAGCAAAATTAACAAAAAGAAAACAACAGAAGATCCTACCTATACCACTTTCGCAGGTGCTCTCGATTGCATTTAGCGTATGCAACAAGCCTTTAAACCCCTAGGTTACCCCTAGTGGACGAGTTGTAGTCTCGTGAGGGTTTGCAATAATGTTACCCACAAACATTGAACTAACTAACTAGAAAAATGAAAAGGAATGAAATAAAAAAATAATACAATAAAGCAAAAGGCTGGGTTGCCTCCCAGGAGCGCTAAGTTTAACGTCTTCAGCTAGACAAGAACGGACCATGAATGAACTAATCTTTATAACCAAGGTCCGCTAAAGAAATTACCTCAACACCTTAATTAACCGATCCCAGATAAGTGATGTGAGTTCCCATGAGCTGTGCTGTCTGCAATGAGGTAACTGACACTGTCATCAAATAATTTAAGGACTTCTGCTCGAACGACTTCTTCCATGTTAGGATCATGCTTCCTTTGCATTTCACGCGACATTTCCACAGCATGATCCATACATACAGTGGGGCATACTCCCTGTATTTCTGCTATCCTCCGTTCAATTGCTGCTTTATATGCTCTAAGAACATTAAGCAGCCTGCTCGCCTTTGTCTTCTCAGAGTTAAAAACTGTGCTGTCAGGAAGAGTCTCAGAGGGATGAAGAGGTTCCACTTTCGCTCTCCATTTTTCAGTCTCCAATATGGGAGTAGAGTCGAGCAGTGCATTGACTTCGTGGATGGGACTATCAATGTCAAAATCCATGCCAGATTGTACTAAGCAGGTCTCAAGTGGATCTTCAAAAGATTTACGGAAGGAGTCCTGCACTAGACTCTCGATCATGTCCACTTCAAATATGTCATCCAAATCTGCAGATTGTTGTCCTGTATTAAAAACATTGAGTTTAATATTCATGTTACCAAAGGACAATTTCATAACTCCATTCCTGCAATTGATAATAGCATTAGATGTGGCCAAAAATGGACGACCCAAAATGACTGGGATATGACTATGAAGATTTTGGACAGGCTGAGTATCTATAACTATGAAATCCACTGGAAAATAAAATTTATCAACCTGGATTAACACGTCTTCAATAACACCCCGGGGCACCTTGACAGATCTATCAGCTAGTTGTAATGTTACCTTAGTCGGTTTCAACTCACCAAGTCCTAGCTGCTCATAAACCGAATATGGTAACAAATTGACGCTTGCCCCTAAATCAAGTAATGCCTTCCCGATCTTATGATCTCCTATGCCGTAAGAAATGGTGGGAGCTCCTGGATCCCTAAATTTCGGAGGGGTGTTATGTTGAATCATGGAGCTGAGCTGCTCTGCAATGAAGACCTTCTTATGAACATTCTGCTTACGCTTTTGAGTGCATAAATCTTTCAGAAACTTAGCGTAAGCAGGGACTTGTTTGATAACGTCAAGCAACGGGATGTTGACTTGCACTTTTTGAAACACATCCAAGATTTCATCAAAGTTATTTCTTTTCTTTATTGGTACCAGACGTTGAGGAAAGGGTGCTTTGGGCACGTAGGGTGGCACATTAGTGGCTCTTGGAGAGTCAGAGAGCTTTTGAACTTTGGATGCATTGGTGTGACTCTCTGCTTCATCTTGATCTTCTGTATTAGAATTTGATTCATCCCTAGGCATCTCTATTCTGTTATCAATCTGCTTGCCTGACCTAAGGGTAGTGATCAATTTGGCCTGTTCATGATATTGCCCTTGGTTGGAATTAGAGCCAATCTTATACTGTCCCTTTGGATTAGCCTCAGGTTGGCTAGGGAACTTGCCCTTCTCTCTCTCACTCAATGTGGCAGCTAGTTGACCCATTTGTACTTCCAGCTTGGCAATGGATTGCGCATTTGCATGTAAGCTTTGCTGGTTGGCCAGTAAGGTTTGTTGGGTGTCTTTTTGGAATTGGAGAGAACTCTGCATAAAAAGATGGAGTGTATCCTCAAGAGATGGTTTCCTTGATTGTGTAGGCAGTTGTTGATATTGTGGAAACTGTTGAAGTTGTTGACTGCCAACTTGGAGGTGCGGTTGCATGGGAGGATTTCCAGATGGTCCTCCTTGTTGTGGTCCTTTTGCCCAAGAAAAATTTGGATGTCTAGCCCACCCTAGGTTGTATGTGTTTGAGTAAGGATCATTCCCAGGTTTTTGAAAAGTGTTCATAGCATGTACTTATTCAGAGAGAAGTTCTGGGGATACTGCACCAGATGGACAAGACTGCATAGGATGGGCAGGACTAGAACATGTGGCACATGCCTCGACTTGAGCTGTTTGTGGAGGTCCATTATTTAATACCAGAGCATCAACTTTCTTTGTCAGGTTATCAAGCTTGGCGCACAGCTCTGGCATGACTCCTATCTCATATGTACCACCTCTCTTTTGTGGTTGGGGACTTTTGTCACCTCTATTTGAATAGTCCCATTGCTGGGAATTTTCGCACAAGGTTTCAAAGAAGTTCCACGCTTCGACATCACTTTTGGTCATGAATGACCCTCCACTGGTGGCATCAACCATGCGACGATTCTGGAGCGTCAGACCGTCATAGAAGTATTGAACTTGTTGCCACTTCTCAAAACCATGGTGAGGACATTTAAGAAGCAAGTCCTTCCATCTTTCCCAACATTCATGAAAGTGCTCGCCCTCTTTTTGTGTGAAGTTAGTAATTTCTCTTTGGAGGGCATTGGTTTTGTGAACGGGGAAGAACTTATTTAAGAACTTCTTAGACAGTTGGTCCCATGTAGTGATAGATCCAACTTCTAGAGAATTCAACCATGCTTTCGCCTTATCCTTCAAAGAAAAAGGAAACAGGCGTAGGCGGATCGAATCGTCTGAGAAGTTTTGGAACTTAAAGGTGGAGCAAATGTCTAAGAATTCTTTCACATGATGATATGGGTCCTCCGTGTCCAATCCGTAAAAGGATGGCAATAATTGTATGACTCCAGGTTTAAGTTTAAAGTGTGCTGCCGTAGTGGTTGGCAACACTATGCATGAAGGCACATTAAATTGGACAGGAGCTGAATAATCTTTGAGAGCTTTAACTTCATTCTCATTCGCCATTTCAACAGGATTATTTCTCAATCTTTCACGAAATGTTCTTTCTATTTCAGGATCAAACGGTGCTAGTTCTATATTCAGAGATCTACGTCCTAGCATAAACTATGTTATTGCAATGTAAGAAAGAAAACTAAACTAAGAAGCAACCTAAGAGAAATAAAACTAGACCTAGAAACTATGAGATTCTAAAACAAGTTAAAACTATGTAAATAAGAATGGGAAGAAAGAACCCGGAAAAGGAGATGATTGATGTTAGAAAATTTAAGAAGTTCCTCCTTCACTTAGTAGCTTCCTTCCTCAATTCCTGTAAACAAAAAAAACAAATTAAGTTTCCTAAAATAATGATAGAAAAATCCTAAGCAACGGTTAATTTCTAAAAAGTTAGTTTCTAAAGGAAAGAACTCTAAGTTAGTAAAATCCTAAGCTATGAATTATGATAAGAGAGAATCCTAAATTCAATTTGGAACGAAACAGTCCCCGGCAACGGCGCCAAAAACTTGATGTTTTATTTAAACCAACATGATTTAAATGATTTTTAAACTCGCAAGTATACGAATCAGATGTAGATACGGTACGTATTACGAGATCGTTCCCACGAGGACTGGTCGTCACAACTCAAATCTATGATTCTCCTTAACTAATCCAACAAATAATGGAATGAACTACTAAGCACAATTCTAAGAAAAAAAATAATTAAGAACAGGGAAGAAAATTCAATCAAAGAGAGAGCACTAGGACTTTCGAATCCACCCCTAATTATCCTAATCCTTGTTTTGTCTGTTAATTCACCTTGATCTAGATTGATACCACTTATATAGAGAAAGCACAATCTGTGTCCTTAATCGGGCATACAAAATGTCTAATTCCTTTAAGCAATGTCATGAATAACACATCCCATGTCCTTGGTCGGGCACATGGAATGTATAGTCATTAAAGCACCCTGTTTCTTCCTCTATAGGAAACCTGTTCTTGATCAGACACAGGCACCTATAATAAGCATCCAAACAACATCCATATATATACTTTGGTCAAGTTCATAGATGGAGAAGTATAGAATTTAAACCAATCAAGCCCACTTAGAGAAAGAAACAAATTAATTAATATTCAAAGTAAATCAACCAATACAAGAGCTAATCAAATTAGGGGTTTCATCTCAGCCCTAGCTGAGAGATTAGTGACCCATAAAATCCATCAAAAAAAATTAAACAAAATTCATAAAAATAAAACACCAAACCAATCGATCTCTCTCTCTTCTTTCTTCTCTTTCTCCTCTTTCTTCTCTCCCTTGCTCCAGATCTGGAATCCCTTGTTTCTGATTTAATTTCCCACGTCCATAATTCCTCTTTTATAGCTGTTGGAAGGCTGGAGTCAGTAGCAGAGTCGTAGCAGGACACGGAGTGCAATTTTTCGTAGCCGTGATCGGTGGGCCCCACAGAAGTGTTTTCTGAAAAATCCACCCCGTCCATTGGATTCAGGATGAAATTTCAGTCAAGAATGGGTGGTTTTGAATGTCCATTGACGCGGCCCAGAGAAGAAATCACGAAAAAATCAGTTTTGAACGTCACAAGACCGCCTGTTTGTGGCCTCTGTACCACACATATGTACATGCATGGACACAATATATCAACATGGTATTGTAGTGCTCGAGCCATTTTACAAGATGGATGGATCAGATCTTCCGTACGGTTAACGGGTGGGGTCCACAAACAGTCGCAAAAACGGACAGCGGCCGTCCGTTACGCTGACGCGAAACCCGCTGCTGTTGTGATGGTGGGGTCCACATACTTGGTATTCTAGAAATCCACTCCGTCCATTTGATAGAGGAGGAAATTTCGATCAAGAATGCATATTTTCACCTTCCGTTGATGAGGTCCACCTGACTTTCTGCTCCACAGTCCGTCTTGCATTTTTCAGCGATCAAAGTCCGTACACATGCATGGGACCAAACGGATATCTAGGTGATGGTAAGCAGGCACGTATAAATCTGGTGAATGGTTTGGATTCCCCATATGGACAATGGGTGGGGCCCACAACCGACGACCGTAAGTCGGTTCCGCAGACGCTGGAACGGCACTGCCGTTTTCGACGAAGAAGCCACGGGTCAGCGGTTCGCTGACCGGGGTGGCTGTGCGGTGCGCGGCTGGTGTTAATGCACATGATGTACATGCATCATGTACATTGCCCACAGTAATGTTTGTGAGAAACCTGCATCGTCCATCCTTTTCTTCATATTATTTCAACTGCCAAAACCAAATTTGAGGTAGTTCTAGATATCAGGTGGGCCCCAAATTGAAGATTACTGGGCTGATCTGTCCGTTGGACCACTTCTTGATATCTTCAATGGCTGAAATTTAATATGTACGGTTGATTTACGGCCCTCATCCCATGTATGAAGTTTCAAATCGATCGGATGGCGGGAACCATGTGATCTTGCAGTTTGCACCAATTTCAGGCCTCTTTATTGTGATTTCCTCAGATCCCAGGCGTGTACATTCTTCACCATTGGTTCTCTGGAGTCCATCCCGTGCTCTGGAGACTTTGGATCATGAAATCCATGCCTTTAACATCAATTTTCGATTAACGCTCCTGACTTCATCCTGTAACAAAAATACAATTAAAATATTCCATTGAACATTATCATGTATGTAAAATCAGGAAATTACTGGGTCTGATATGCAATATTTGACCCTGATCAGATATTACTTTCATTGATTTTGAATCATCTTCATCAGTTACTTCAGTGATAGGTAGTTTCCATCCGTTCACTGTGGCCAGCCACACACTTTCATCCATGGATTTGAGAAAGATTCTCATCCTTGCTTTCCAATAGGCATAGTTTGTGCCATTAAAGGGTGGTGGCCTAGTGACAGATAGGCTTTCAAAATTTGACATCTTAATATAGCTTAGATCGTTAGCTCAGGAAATAAATCTAATAAATAAGCAATAAGCACGAGAAACTTGGCTTTGATACCACTTGAAAGGGCCAAGCTATATGCCCTAGAGGGGAGGTGAATAGGGCAATGCCAAATAAAACTTAAAACAGCGGAATAATAAAAGATATAAATAACAATGCTGAAATAATAACAATCTCAAAGCACATGAAATATGAGAATGATACTAAATCAGTTCTAAGGACAACCTTACACCAAAAACCAATGGCTTATGGTAGGACAACCTTATTTCTAGAACGATCTAGAAAACACAAATGATATGGAAAATAAATCAAGAATAACTTAAAGAAATTAATCCTAAGTTATTACACCATTTAACCACACTTGCTTGAAATGAAAATTACAACATTCATCCACAAAGCAATCCACAATAATAAAGGAATAAATGAATAAAGAAATCAAGCACATCCACAACACAACGATATATAGTGGTTTGCCTGTGTGTTCACCAACTGTTAGCCAACAGCCACACAGAATGCTACTCTACTCCTAATATCCTCACACAGGGGATATTAGCATGCACTATCAAAATAGGTTTTCACAGGTTCACCCAAAACCTTCACAATTGTGTCTTTTTATCTCGGGCTTACACAATCCAAAAACCCCCACAATTTGAGTTTTCTGGCTCTCCTCAGATAACTAAAACAATGAGATTTTTCTGGCAAATCTCAAACAAAACCAGAGAAAGTAAATTACAAAGTAAAATACCTGGATCTCCTTTTGAAGTAGCCCAGTAGAACCAATCGGAGTAGATGAATGATACGTCATTCAATGTCCAATACTCACATAAAGAATAGTTCTATGTCTAATTGATTTTAGATTAAATCAAGAAGAGCAAGGTCTATTTGATTTTGATCCCAGAAGAAGGACTATCACAAATTCCTCTTTTCTAAATAAGATTGGAATATGGATCAAAATCACAATAGAAAAATGCTAACAAAAGGAATATTAAATATGCACAATAGCTTAAAAAAATAATCACAACTTATCTCAGAGTATAGCCTTAAATCGCTTGAAGTGAGTGGAATGCAATGAGTAAACTCTGAAATTCATGCATTATTTATAGCCTCAAAAATCCCATCTTCGATTGGTCTTAGAATCCTAGGACTGGTCGTAGCGTCAAAGATTTTGAAAGATTTCCACGGGATTAGATTTTCTATTCTCACGACTGGTCTTAGGTAGCCTACGACCGGTCGTGGACCACCTACGACTGGTCGTGAGAAACCTGCTAGAGTTCGAGTCGTAGGACTACGACCGGTCGAAGGATGAGTCATAGGACTTCCCAGGACTGGTCGAAGAAAGTCCAGGACTGGTCGAAGGACAACCAGGAAAAACTGAAAATCTGTAACAACGTAGGACTGGTCCTGAGAAACCTAAGACTAGTCGAAGCAAAGCTAGGACTGGTCTTAGAACAGTCACACCAAGTAAATTAAAATATTCGGATTATGTATCCAGAATGACCTATCATACAGACCAACCTAAGGTCAATCTAAGGTCAAACAAACCTTGAAGTGAGATGGACATTGAAGTCTTGAAGGTCTGTATTCTCAGATGATCTTGAAGTAGAAGCTTGAGTCAAGTTGATGGTCTTTCTCGAGGTTGGTACATTCTTGACTTGTCTTGATGAAGTCTTCTAATCTTGAACTTGATAGATGCAAACTTGGAGTCTTCTATTCTTGCAGACTTCATTTATGGCATGTCTTGCAAACATTCTTCATTTATGATCTTGTCTTGAAAACATTCTTCATTCATGATCTTGTCTTGAAGCAGTGTGTAGTCACAAACAAGAAACACACGAAGTACAAGACATATAGGTTTTGACACTACAAACTTTGACAACCAAAGGGATATGAAATCATAGCACTAACAAAGTCTAGAATAATCTTCAACATGGCATTCTACTACCGGGGGTTGCAGGTAGCGGCCAACTACTACTGGCCTAATCCGAAAAACTCATATATGAAAATTTAGTTCGAAGCTTTTGATGTAAATTATTTTCATTTTTCCTTCTTTTTCATTTTTCATTTTTTTTCCCGTACTTTTTCATTGTTGTTCAAAGTCACCACATAAATTTCTTCTCTTGTAGAAAATAATTCAGTGTTTTATTTCTACATATGATCATTTTTTCAATATGTAGGTATATATCAATCATGAACATTTCAATATGAGGCTGGTAGTTGCTTCTTGGTTCATAGTTCAGAAAACCCTGGTCTAGATATTGATTAAAGAGTCCGGATCCTTTGTTGTAGGGAAGCAGGAAATTCCTGCTCCCTACATTTTCATTAGGCCATGTCATCGCTGATGACACCAGCACTATTGCAATGATGTAATCAGTGTGACATGGATCAATGAAAATACAGTGAATGAGAAATCCCTGTTTCCCAGCAGTAGAGGATCCAGATTCATTGCGGTAATTAGTTCAAGAAAGTTGATATGAGCAACTTCCAGCACTTGCCTTATTATTCATATTAAAAGGATTACTCAGTTAATTAAGAGTATGCTACTTTCAATTCGAAGTTGAAGCTTGAAAAGAATGAAACAATAATTTGATGGTTAGTTCATAATGAATGAGAAGGTAATTACAATTTTGTCATTTCCCTTCTACATAACTAGCAATTGCAAATTTACAATCCCTGTTAATGGTGCATTCAAAGACTGCTAACTAAGAATTTATTGCTCTAATTGGATATAGTTTAATTGGTAAAGATATATAGTGCTGGCATTAGCGCTTGTAGGTTAGGCATGATACAAGCTGATACACAAGGGCCTTAGAAGTAGGTAGGGAGGGATTATAAATCTCTTTTTCTGTGTGTGTGTCTGTCTCCTTTTTTTTTTTTTTTTTCAACTGTTGAGTTCTTTTCCTTTTGTGGTCTAAAAGATCTTGATTGTTACTTTTGGTTGAACTTGTGGAGCTTGTCCTATCAAGCAAGTTGGTTAAAAAAACAATAGTAAATTTATGCTTTTACAAGTCAATTATTTTATGTTCTTTTGGTTTTACAGAATTTCTAGCTACAACCATGGTGTCACTCAAGTTGCAAAAGCGCTTGGCCTCTAGTGTTCTCAAGTGTGGCAAGGGCAAGGTCTGACTTGATCCAAATGAAGCCAGCGAGATCTCAATGGCAAACTCCAATTTCTCCTTTTTTTTTATTTACTTATTTAATTTTGGTGGATATTTTAGATTAACAGGTGAATGGTTAACCTTGCTTGACAAATCAAGAAACTTAGGTTGATGAACTTCTCTTCGATTCCAAGTTTATTGTCAATTCTCAGACAGTTGGCTTAGTAGCTTGTAGATTAAAATTTTTATGGCTCATATTACACTGATGGCATTGATCTTTTAATGCATTGTGCTTTGGCTTCTTAAAAGTTGAAGTTTGAGTACTATTCTTTTCAGAGATCCTCAAAATATTCATCATAGTTTTTCATAATTATCTTGAAATCCAGAAAATGACATTGATGGACTAGAACAGTAACAAAAGTAAATTGGTGTTGCAAGGAGAACTGATTAATTGGATGCAGATTGGGTAGTATGAGAAATAGATGGTAGTACTTACAAGAAGAAAGCAAGGATGGGATGGATCAGGCATCTTTACATCATATATAGAGAGAGATGCTATAAAGTGTTGTTTGGCCATCTATTTTTCTTCAAATTATAGGAAGGGATGGATGGACCTTCAAATTTGTTTGTCTGTCAGTCTTTTTGTTTTTTCTTTTCAATGTATGATGAATATGAGATGAGATTTTTTGTTTTTTCTTTCCAATGTATGATGAGTAAGAGATGAGAGGAGAATGACTGGTGGTGAGATTCTTGTTTTTCTTCTTTATATTGAGTTTTTGGAATTTTTACCTGGGATTTGGAAATTTCATTTCCTGGAGTTGTGTTTGGCTTTTGGGTTTTAGGTTTCCCTATGTTAGAGGGATGTTATTGCAGCAGCGTGTGGGTGTATGGATTCCAAATGAGTTGTTCCCTTCAATAGCTAGGAACTTTTGTTACTGAGCCAATGTCCTAATTGTTGATCAGTAGACTTCCAATGAACGGTTGATTTGAAAAATATTCTTCTCTCCTAACCTGATGAACAACTGTCAATTTAATTAGGGGAGGTAGTTTTGCGCACCATGGTCTAATTGATGAGTAGGTGGCTCACCATGGATCAGACTTACGGATTCAAATTTTTTTTGTTGGGCTTGGGTTGAGGTCAACTCTTGAATGGTTTCTCAGTCAAGGCCTACCTAGTTCCAGTACGATTTCTGTCTTCTCTTTCTAGTTGAATAGACTAGCAGACATGTTTTAAACTGAGAATTAACTGCTCTAATTTCTCAATCATTAGTTGTTTTTGTCTTCTCTTTCTAGTTGAATAGACTAGCAGATTGCTGGAAATTACTTCCACAGTTCATTTTATGGTTGGTTTTCAGCTTTTCTAAATTAGATATTTTATATGATTATAGGTCTTGTTGCTGGTGACATGTTCCACTGGCAAGCAACGATTATGGGACCAACAGGTAGCCCCTCTGTAGGTGGTGTATTTTTGGCATCACTACATTTCAGATGGACATAAAGGTCAAGACAAATGAAATCAACAGAACTCAGTTTCTTCAGGAGATGCTTTGTTTCTTGTGCATTGGAAAGACGGGTTTTTGAATGTTAAGTTTTTTGTCATGTTGATTCAAGTTTTTATTTTTATTTTTATTTTTATTTTGTTGTTGAAGCATGTATGTTTCTGGATCTGTTCATTTATTTGTACATTTAGTTTTCTTAACTTGATTCTATTGTCACTTGTATGCATGCCATAGATCCGTACATTGTATTGTTGAAATCTGAAGATGTGCTTGTGGAGAATGAGAGATCTGATATTAATGGAGAAGGACATGAAAAAAAAATCAGTTAGTCCAGTTATCTATTTTTATGAATTATTGATTGTATTATTTTCTTTCCAAAAATCAGGTCTCCACCAAAACTTTCTAAGCTTCTCTCTTCTACATAGGTTAGTTCTCTTCAATTCTAAAATGAAAATTCTAATTTGGAATTAGATATGAGATGCTTTCTTGGTTTGAGTGCAGGGTTAACAGCTTCGTGGGTGAGGCCATGACTGTGGGACCCACCTTGATGTATATGTTGCATATCCACGCTATTCATTTGTTTTGCTACACAAGTTGGGATTGAATTCCCACCATAAAAAACTTCTTAGGGTCCATGAAAGTTTAGATAAAGCTGCTATTTTTGTTTTCCCTTCGTCCTAGTCTGTGTGAACTTATCAACAGGTTGGATGGCAAATAAACATTACTGTGTATCTAAGAAGTTTTTAATGGTGGGTGTTCAATCACCACTGTTTTTCTATCGTGTGGTCCACTTAGGATTTGTATCAGCCTCAATTTTTGGACCATGCTCGAAAAAGAGATGGTGAAATGGATGGATGACGTGGATATACGCCACATACATCAAGGTGGGCCCCACAGTCAGGGCCTCACCCACTAAGGTGTTACCCCTGCCTCACCTAATCCATGTCCATGTCACATGTGCAGCAATGACATGGGGCATGGTACCTCCCATGCATCCAATGGCATTGGATCTGGTCCCTTTCTAGTTACTTGAGTGTGAATTTCACTCAAGTTTTCTTTGTGCACTACATCTTGACTCATGTGTTTATGGTCTCATTTGAATTTTCGGTTATCTGTAAAGTTTTTTAATGGTAGTGGGTCCAAATGGAAGTGGTAAAAGCAACGTCATAGGTGCAATGCTCTTTGTATTTGGGAAACAAGCTAAGTAGGTGAGCTCCATTTATATGTGGGAATCTAATCAGGGTCGACTTTGTTGGTTTATCTAGTGCTCAGAAACCTGTCGAATGGACTAGTTTGACGAGTTTTAGAATCTGATAAGACTTCACATTGTTGACTTGGTTTGAGTCAAGGAGGTAACTTGATATTTTACTTTAAGATAGGTCAGTCATCATCCAATGATTGTTGCATGCCACTATGAAGGTAGAGGATGGAAATTTTGGGGAGACAGTAATCTGAAAAGCAAATTTTGGGGTCTTTCAATCCAGCTTGATCCTGTTGGTCTTCTAACTCTCGAGTTTGATGATGGTGAAGTTTTTCAGTGGAGTAAGGTATGAAAATCATGAATGAAAATAGTAACACTTGTTTCCTCATAGGGTTCAAGCTGAAATGTGTATTTCTTTTTCATTTTTTCCTTCAAGTCACAACTTCCATTTACAACCTTATTGTGGGAAAGCTTTACTGCGATCACTATGGTACCATGCGAATAGAAGGAAATTCTGAATATTCGTGTAAGCTAAAATTCAAGTAGTTGATCATAGACCGAAATCCTCACCAGGTGATTAATTCACTATGGTACCATATACGAGTGCACACAGACTCATCAAGATCTGTATTTCTAACATTATTGTAATTGTAACGCCCCAGATTTTTGCCAACCTGGAGTTAAATGTCCTTAGGCAAGGGTTGATCCTAACCCCATATGAACCTCTTAAACCTCAAATCCTTTAGAAATTAGACACGTTTAACTAAGTGCTAAACTAGATTAGCTATGAAATCCGCTTGAATAAATTCAAATACGATCCGCAAGACCCAAAACTTGTAGAATCATCGACGCTAGGTTATCCTGAAATCTAGGATCAATCTCATTACCCAGTTGCTCTTGGGAGCACATTGAAACTCCGTATCGGATTTGGACCGCACGTCGAAAGTCTGAATAATACGAAGTTATATAATTAGGACCGCCTTACTAGGATTGACAACCATCTCGGAAATCAAATCCAGATAGTGTCCCGGGGTTATTCGCTTGAGCCTGGAGTGAAGTGTGTGAGAAAACGTGGTTTTCTTTAGAAATTAAATCTAATTTAAGTAATCTGAGACTTGTTGCTTGAGGGCCTGATATAAGTAATCAGACCGTCAGAATCTGACCCAAATACACCCTCGGATTAAGAGAAATTTCATACACATGGTAGTGTACTTGTAATCCTGATCGAATTCCGGTGACCATTGAGCTGAAACTGGTCCGCCATGTGTGATCTGGAAACCCGATTAGAATGAAAACTTAACTTGACCTAGATCCAAGGTCAGTGAGCTTATGTCCGACCTTTGGCTCAAGGGGGGGCTCCGGAAGAGCTCCATTGAGCTAGAACATATGCTCTTTGGTCATAACCTAAGTATACCTTGGCCCTGGGCCTATTTCTGGCAATTCTGGGCCTATATAAGGGCTTTAAACCCTCACTCTCTCATTCCATACGAATTTGGGAAAAACCATGGAGAGAGAAGAGAGTAAAGAGAGACAAAGTGAGAGTGAAGTTGGAGTCACTCTTGGGTATCGATCCCTGCTATTCTACGTGCCTATCCATCACTACCGTATTGTTTTTCCGGCTATTCAGATTCCATTTTCGGGTAAGAAATCCTAACCCTAATCAGTTCTAGAGATTCAACTAGTGTAAGTGATGAAATAGCTAACCTATTTCATGTCATAGGTTGTCGTTCTACCGTTGATAAAGACTTGGTGTTTAACTAAGTCCATTACTCGCGTCTACGACATAAGGTGCGGACTTTAAACATATAGGTTATGGTTTTCAAGGCTTTCAATGTCAATTAATGATATATTACTGACGTGGATGCTATTGTACATGTACAAAGTGCTGTTCATTTCATTTTTCAGATATACGTTAACTATGTTGAATATACTTTATTCCTCGTATTTGTAGAAAATACCGTATACGTATGAAATACGGATTTGTGCTTGCCATGATTAATTGCTATCTATGTATGCTAGATGCATGTATATCAACTTCTGGGTGAACGGATTAGCTTAATACTTGTTATATTAACATACGTCGTATATGTACAATTTATAGCCTAAGTGTTTGTGAAAATGTCTAAGTGAGTATAAACTATGCATTAGTGTATGCCACGACTAATTGTTGTGGATATGTGATTGTTGTATAGGCGGCAATCCTTTTGACAAAAGGACTTGCCCTGATACGTATTCTAACTACTACATACCATGTATGATGTTATGTGCAGACTAAGTGTATGTAAAAATGTCTGTATGAGTAAGTGCTTATAAATTCTTCTCTAATTGGGTGTTGATCTATGATTCTCAACTCCTTTAACTATGTGTATGCTTTCCTCCATGTACCGTATATTATAGTGTTTGTTTATTTATGTAATGCATATGTATAAATCTATATTTATGTTGTATTCTATAAAATGCAAGAACAAAACCGTGAAGGGTAATGGGGGAGTGGTGTAACGATTCCGTGCAACAGCCCTGACAACCCTAAAACGGACAATATTGAACCTTTGATTGTATGATTTGAAATCTTGATCCATTACTTCTTTAACTATCTTCTAGGATATTTTGTTGTAATTGAATGTGATTGGGGTTATTGTATAGTCCAGGCAATCGGTAGCCGGATTTGAGTTCGTGGCTGAGAATTCATTCGCCACGTAGGATGTGTTTGATGAACCTGAGTCGTACTAAAGTTGTCGGCAGTGGTTAGGCCACACAGAGGGCTATTGCAGTTCATGTCGACCAACTCGATGTGCGCTCGTGCTAGTCGAGCTCGTCAAGTAACCCGATTGAT
The DNA here is from genome assembly GCA_030180095.1 of Magnolia changhungtana. Taxonomy (NCBI): domain Eukaryota; kingdom Viridiplantae; phylum Streptophyta; class Magnoliopsida; order Magnoliales; family Magnoliaceae; genus Magnolia; species Magnolia changhungtana. The sequence continues at coordinate 6,248,854 of JASAUF010000303.1, forward strand.
CCTATGTATGTTCACCATGTTTGGACGCTACTGCTTGAACCTAAGGTACCAAACTCATCAGTGGAAACTTCTTAACCTTGGTACCTCGATCCGCTAAGACTCATGAGCCGGACATGGTTGTATGGGACACCGTGGTCGATCTGTCGGCCTACGCTGGGGCGACGAGCCTCCTCGTAGTGACCAGTGAGTAACCCAGACTCGTGAGCTAAATACGGTGGTATGAGACACTGTATTCAAGCTGTTGGCCTACAATGTTTTGATGATGAAGCCATGATGGGTGATAGGGGAGTGGTGTAACGATTCTGTACAACAGCCCTGACAGCCCTAGACGTGCCCTTTATAGTGACCTCGAGCATACTCTGAGACTACGTTGAGGCGACGAGCCTTCCGTAGCAACGAGAGTATAAGCTAGGCCTACCCCATTGCATCTTGGTTATGGTCCCCAGTCGGGTTGGTGATGTGCCTTCGAAAATAGATTGTCAGTTGGTAGGGCATTGGTGGTAGTGACCTAGAACCGCAACTTCGTATGAGATTAACTAGGATTGACGACCCTAGAATAGATCATTGTTTGGGTATTGATATAAGGGAGGTACCTTAGTTTCCCAACCCTGCTGTATGAAAAGGACTAATAAGAACTTGGTAATCATATGCATGCATTGCATTACGTGTGCGTTCGGACATAGCAGGTCAAGCACTAAGGCAGTGTTGTTCATGCGCGAATGTGAGAGGAAGTCGCTGAGGGAGCATAGGTGAGGACATGCATCATACATTCATACCATTCTTACATTAACAAGAGTACTTAGGGATGTGTGATTTACTGCTTTATCATTACTGCTTGATTGAATTGATAACATGCTAACCTTTACTTTATTATTCCATTGAGTTGATCACTCACTCCCACGTTAAGGGACGGTATGTACACACCAACCAGACCCTGTTTGAGTTTCAGATGAGGGCGATGCTTGCGAAGTAGAGCTGGTCTTTATGATGTTGAGGAGGGTTTCTCCTTTATGCGGCTATCTAACAAGTCTACGTAGACCATCTTCTGATTGACGAGGTTACATGGTTGCTGATTAGATGCCATGACACTTTAGTTTGCTCTTTTGGAACACCCTTGTGTTTTCATTTTGTCCATTTTTTTTAGTATACATGGATATATTTAACCTGGTAACATGTTCACACTCTGGAGACTTACAATAGTTTATATATGTTATATATCTATCACAGTCTTCCGCTGGCATAATTTAACTGTCTCTAGAGTATGATATGCTATTTTGGCATAATCCCACTCATGATTAATGCACTAACATAGACAACATTTAATCATAAGCATATATGTTGCATAAGTGATGTTTTGGAACTCAGGAGTTGAGTTGCTACTCGACCCCCGATTTTCAGGGCGTTACAAGATGGTATCAGAGCATGATTTGGATTAAGCCAGACCTGGGTTATGGTCACACAATATACGCTGATGCAAATTCAACTTAGTTGGATGTGAGAAAATGTAAAAATAGTCATAGGTGTCCCCGTTTCGTCAATTGGTGAAGTTCACCGAAATCAACCATTTTGTTTGAGTCTGTACGCATCCGTGATCACATGAGACGATCCCGGATCACCCCTAGACCATCAAGTGATGGGTTTAGAGCATGATTGGCCCCCTCCCAGCCTTCAACAGTCAATAAATGTAAGTATATATTGGAAACTACCCGAAATGACCCGAAACGACTCAAATCAGAGTCGGGGGGCTTAACCAGGAAAATACAGAGGGACCTAGGGTGGGCCCCACACATTTTGGACCAAGGGGGGCAGGAGGACCTCGCCCAAATGGTGAGCCCTCGACAGAACCTCTAGAGGTTGGCGAGGACCTCGCCGATTCGGCGAGGCCTCCCCGCCAAAAAGGCTCGGCCAGGCGGCCCGGCTCGGGCCGAAGGGTTTGGGGAGCTGTGTGGCCCACTGGTGTATGGTTCATCGATTAAAACCCCTCCAAACCCACCCCTCCTTCATAACCTACCACTCCAAGCTTTCTCTTTTCTTCAAAACTTCTTGTTTCTCTCTCAAATCATCCCACCAAACGTCCTCTCTCCCATTTTCGTGCACCCTCTTCACTACCCTGCTGTACACCCTTCTCCATTGCTGCCTACCCTCTCCATTCTCTCTCATTTGAGCTTTTAAACCCCCCATTTGAGGCTTAAATTCATGTAAACCCCTTAACCCATCCCATCTCTTCATTTTCATTCTTCAACCCCTATTATTTGAGCCTTGAAACACCCTTTGGAGGCTTAAATCCGTGGAGACCCAAAGATCTCATCCATTTCCTCCCTTTTCTTCACTTTTCCATGGCTCTAGTTGAGCTCATTACGACCATTTTCTCGAATTCTACAATTCTTTCTCTCATGGGAAAGAGAAAGGGTGTCGTAGATGAAGTCTGGCCTAGTCGCCCCATGCATTCAAGGAGACCGAGAGGTGCCACTGCTAGTACAAGCGCCAAGCGAGAGTTTCAGACGAAGCGAGATCTCGATCCCCGGGCTCCTGTTGGAAGGGCTCTGTTGGTGGAGCTGTCGCATAGAGTTTATGAGGGCCGCAGGGTTCTTTTTGAAGCTCATGTAGATGGGCGGCTCTTTGGGGAGTACCTGTTGTTCGAGTACCTAGAAGAAGCCAAGTGAGGTACGCTATTTGAGGGCGAGTACCGCGCCAATGCGAGCACTGTTCGCACTTTCTATGCCCACATTTCAGAGCCTACGCTGGAGCCCTTGCAATTTTCGATCCCATGTGGAAGGGATCGGTTGGCCACAATTGACGTCGGATTAATATCTCGGCTCATGAAGGTGTCCCTTGATGAGGTACATGTAAGTCAGAGAATATGAAGAGTGCACGTGAAAGGGATCGCCGCACACAATTTCCTTTGTGGTTGGCAAGTTCAGTGGTAGCCAAATAATAGCCTTCTAGCTACTAATATGACTGACAACTTCCGTCTACTCCATTACATTTTCACGTTCAATGTCTACCCCAGGTGGAGCAATCGCAGCGAGTGTACGCGACTGATGGTAGATTTTTTGTACCAAGTGGGGTAGAGAGTGAAGTTGTGGGTGCCTACGTTCGTATTGCGACAGATAGTTCTTACCACACACTCCAATAGAAGGACTGATTCACTCCCCTTCGGCCGACTCATATGCAAGATTGCACGTGAGTTTGGCTACCGACTTGGGGCGAAAAGGCCGATGCCAATTCATCACCTTAACAAGACTACTCTCAACCAGATGGACATCGGGCCATGGAAATGCCAAGCTCGACTTGAGGAGAGTGAGGATGAGACAGAGAGTGAAGAGGAAGAGAGTGAGGGAGAAAGTGGAGCTGAAATAGAGGAAGAAGAGGAACAGGAAGAGGAAGAGGAGGCCCAGGATACAAAGGAAAGCTCATCTCCTACGGCACTGGAACAGGACACTGATCGGGCTGCTAGGGATGCTTGTTTAGCTCGACTTGAGGAGGGTCAGGCTATCCTACGACAGGACCTTATGGATCTTCGGGGCCTCATGAAACACAAATTTAAAAAAGTGACTCGCACTTTGAAGACCATCCTGTGCTGCTTACAGGATAAGGGTGCCCCTCCTCCGTCGCCAGACTCGGATGCCTAGTCATCCATGCCATTGTCTCGTATTTTGTTTATTGCTGTATTAAGACCTTTGTGTTTTCATGTTGAGTGGCTTCATAATGTGGTAGTTTGGTAGTATGTTTTAGTGTTTGAAACCTTAATTGTATTAACTCACATGCATCTTCTGTCACGGTCTATGTAATGCTACATCCCATGTATTGTGACAATTTTGGGTTAAATGAAATGCATGAAGATTCTTTTGTTATCGAATGTGTAGAATGCTTGACAGGAGTTGTACTTGGCAATTGTGAACTCCTTTCACCCCTCCACCATTACTCCTCTAAACCCATCTCTTACTCCTCTTGGCCTCACCATTTCACACCCATATGAGCACAAAACCCAACTTTTGTGCCTCATAACTTTTCAAACCCACAAATTTCATCTCATGCTTCCCAACACAAGGCTCATTTTCCAAAGCCATTAATGTTAATCCCATCCCACCCTCCTTCCAAACATGTCATTTCCAAATCCCGAGGTGGGATTAGCAATGTAGTCCCATCTAATACAACTTAAGACCACTAGCTAAATAGGCCTTAGAGTTTTGGACCTAGAGTTGGTACTCCTCGATTTTACAAACAAATCTGGCAGTATAGGAAATCCAACAAAGTAATAATGTGAACCCTAGGACCTTCTTAGCTAGTATGAGTATGTGTGTAGTGCTCGAGTGTAGTTAAATTCAAGTTCAGGCAACTCAATTCCAATTAGACAACGTTTGACCCTAAGCGATAAACAATTTCTTATATTAGAAAGGGTATGAAATCATCTAGCCTCTAAGCATAGACCTTGGATTACAACTATTGGTTGGTTATACTAAGGAATGTAAAACACTGATTATGCTAAGACAATTGAACGATAGATTTAGTTAGTTGGCTTGATTAGGTTGGAGTGAGATCTCATTCCTTCGTTGAATCCCCCTAATACTTATAGGCTTATTTAATAACTCTCAGAAAAGTTATTTTTAACTTAGAAACTATTCACACTTAGAGAAAAGTTATATATCCCTCTGATTGTATGTTAGATCAAAACAACACACCCCCTAGGATTGTCCTCTCAAAGGCTTATTACAATCAGGAATACGGAGTAGAGAACTATATATAAGTGAGGTATTCGCGGTTTGAATTGAATTCTCAATCCTAGTAGTTACCAATGAACTCAATGCTCTGATCAAGTAGAAGGTCGGGATCAACTAGGATTAAGAACTGATACGAAAATTTTCTGTCCTAGTTAGGCAAAAGGTCTATGTATCCGGCTTAGACCCACTACACAACTTTCAATCCATGTTGGCCGAACCACTTACAACCAAAAGTTTGTTACTTCACTTTTGAGAAGTGTTAAGAACACATAGCCAATAGGGATACTTTGCTCGGGCCTAAGAAATTTCTTAAATGGGCAACAAAGAGTTAGGGATTAGGTCCTAAATCACAGACCATTCGGGCATACATATTGTGCATATGGCCTTAGAAAGATAATCTGCCCGTTAACCTATTTTGTTGAAATTCCTTATGCACTAATAATGTATAGAGTATCTTACAGTATTCAACTAGGTTTAAATTACACCTCGTTCCGACATACGGATCAGGACACAGATTCTTGAGCCTTGAGACTAGAAATAATTTTTAAGAGGGGTAGAATATTATGAGCCCAATCTAGTTAGGTCAGCTAATACATCCGTTGGATCAAAGTGGCACAGCGGAAGCATGGTGGACCCCCTCCCCAACTAGCCCAGGGTCGAAGAAAATTAATCCAGGTTATATGTAAGGTTAGGTCATTAAATAGGATCTAAATCTTCCTTAGAATGTCAATAATGAAGTCTTTAAAGGAAAGCAATTACGGTTTAAGTGTTAAACCAATTTATATTATATAATAGGCCTAACAATGGGTACGAACTGAATTACAATAACCGAGGTCAATGTATCCATAGATGTGCTCGTTGAATACGAACTTAATAGGAGCCTTAGCCAATTTTAGGGTGAAGAAGTTTTAAGGAGGATAAACTAAAGTAAGACAGACTAGTATAGATAATATACACCCAACCATAATCATAAACTTGAAGTTAATAAAACTTAGGCAAAAGAAATAATGAAATCTTTACTCATTACCCTTAGCCAATTTCGGGGACGAAATTATTTTTAAGGGGAGTAGATTGTAACACTCTAGATTTTTGCCAACCTGGATTTAGTGTCCTCAGGCAAGGGGTCGATCCTAACCCCTTATGAACCTCTCAAACCTCAAATCCTTTAGAAATTAGACACGTTTAACTAAGTGCTAAACTAGATTAGCTGTGAAATCCACTTAAATCACTTTAAATACGATCTACAAGACTCAAAACTTGTAGAATCATCGATGCTAGGTTACCCTGAAATCTAAGATCAATCTCATTACCCAGTTGCTCTCAGGAGCACATTGAAACTCTGTATCGGATCTGGACTATGCGTCGAAAGTCCAAATAATACAAAATTATATAATTAGGACCGCCTTGCTGGGCTTGACAACCATCTCAGAAATTAAATCCAGATAGTGTCCCGGGGTTATTTGCTTGAGCCCGGAGTAAAGTGTGTGAGAAAACGTGGTTTTCTTTAGAAATTAAATCTAATTTAAGTAATCTGAGACTTGTCGCTTGTGGGCCTGATATAAGCAATCAGACAGTCAGAATCTGACCCAAATACACCCTCGGATCAGGAGAAATTTCATACATATGACAGTGTACTTGTAATCCTGATCGAGTTTCGGTGACCGTTGAACTGAAACTGGTCTACCATGTGTGATCTGGAAATCCGATTGGAATGAAAACTTAATTCAACCTAGATCCAAGGTCAGTGAGCTTAAGTCCGACCTTTGGCTCAAGGGGGGGCTCCGGAAGAGCTCCGTTGAGCTAGAATAGATGCTTTTTGGTCATAACCTAAGTATACCTTGGCCCTGGGCCTATTCCGGCAATTTTGGGCTTATATAAGGGCTTTAAACCCTCACTCTCTCATCCCATACGAATTTGGGAAAAACCCTAGGAGAGAGAAGAGAGTAAAGAGAGACAAAGTGAGAGTGAAGTTGGAGTCACTCTTAGGTATCGATCCCTGCTATTCTACATGCCTATCTATCACTATCGTATCGCTTTTCTGGCATTTCTGATTCTGTTTTCAGGTAAGAAATCCTAACCCTAATTAGTTCTAGAGATACAACTAGTGTAAGTGATGAAATAGCTAACCTATTTCATGTCATAAGTTGTTGTTCTACCGTTGATAAAGACTTAGTATTTAACTGAGTCCGTTACTCGCTTCTACGACATAAGGTGTGGACTTTAAATGTATAGGTTATGGTTTTCAAGGCTTTCAATGTCAGTTAATGATATATTACTGATGTGGATGCTATTGCACATGTACAAAGTGTTGTCCATTTCGTTTTTTAGATATATGTTAACTATGTTGAATATACTGTATTCCTCGTATTTATAGAAAATACCGTATACATATGAAATATGGATTTGTGCTTGCCATGATTAATTGCTGTCTATGTATACTAGATGCATGTCTATCAACTTCTGGGTGAACGGATTAGCTTAATACTTGTTATATTAACAGACGTCGTGTATGTACAATTTGTAGCCTAAGTGTTTGTGAAAATGTCTGTATGAGTAAGTGCTTATAAATTCTTCTCTAATTGGGTGTTGAGATATGATTCTCAACTCCTTTAACTATGTGTATGCTTTCCTCTATGTACCGTATATTATAGTGTTTGTTTATCTATGTAATGCATATGTATAAATTTATATTTATGTTGTATTCTATACAATGCAAGAACAAAACCGTGAAGGGTGATGGGGGAGTGGTGTAACGATTCTGTGCAACAGCCCTGACAGCCCTAAAGTGGACAAATATCGAACCTTTGATTGTGTGATTTAAAATCTTGATCCATTACTGCTTTAACTATCTTCTAGGATATTTTGTTGTAATTGAATATGATTGGGGCTATCGTATAGTCTAGAAAATCGGTAACCGGCTTTGAGTTCATGACTGAGATTCATTCGTCACGTAGGACATATTTGACGAACCTGAGTCGTACTAAAGTTGTCGACAGTAGTTAGGCCACACGGAGGGCTATTGCACTTCATGTCGACTAACTCGATGTGCGCTCGTGCTAGTCGAGCTCGTCAAGTAACCCGATTGGCCCTATGTATGTTCACCATGTTTGGACTCTACTGCTTGAACCTATGGTACCAAACTCACCAGTGAAAACCGTTAACCTTGGTACCTCGATCAGCTAAGACTCATGAGCCGGACATGGTGGTATGGGACATCGTGGTCGATCTGTCGGCCTATGTTGGGGCGACGAGCCTCCCCACAGTGACCAGTGAGCAACCTAGACTCGTGATCAGAATACGGTGGTATGGGACATTGTATTCGAGCTGTTGCCTACAATATTTTGATGACGAAGCCGTAATGGGTGATGGGAGAGTGGTGTAATGATTCCGTGCAACAGCCCTGACAGCCCTAGACGTGCCATTTGTAGTGACCTTGAGCATACTCTGAGACTACGTTGAGGCGACGAGCCTTCCGTAGCAACGAGAGTATAATCTAGACCTACCCCATCGTAGCCTGGCTGTGGTCCTCAGTCAGGTCGGTGACGTGCCTTCGAAAATAGACTACCAGTTGGTAGGGCATTGGTGGTAGTGACCTAGAACCGTAACTTCATATGAGATTTACTAGGATTGACGACCCTAGAATGGATCATTATTTGGCTATTGATATAAGGGAGATACCTTAGTTTTCCAACCCTGCTTTATGAAAAGGACTAATAAGAACTTGGTAATCATATGCATACATTACATTACGCGTACGTTCAGGCATAGCAGGTCAAGCACTGAGGCAGTGTTGTTCATGTGTGAATATGAGATGAAGTCGCTGAAGGAGCGTAGGCGAGGGCATGCATCATACATTCATACCATTCTTGCATTAACAAGAGTACTTAGGGATGTGTGATTTATGCTTTATCATTATTGCTTAATTAAATTGATAACATGTTGATCTTTGCTTTATTGATCCACTGAGTTGATCACTCACTCCCACATTACAGGACGGTGTGTACACACCAACCAGACCGTGTTTGAGTTTCAAATGAGGGCGATTCTTGTGAAGCGGATCGATCTTTATGATGATGAGGAGGGTTTCTCCTTTATGTAGCTATTAGGCGGGTCTATGTAGACCATCTTCTGATCGACGGGGTTATAGGGTTATTGATTAGATGCCATGACACTTTAGTTTGCTCTTTTGAAACACTCTTGGGTATTCATTTTGTCCATTTTTTTTAGTAAACATGGATATATTTAACCTGGTAACATGGTCACACTCTGGAGACTTACAATAGTTTATATATGTTATATATCTATCACAGTCTTCCAGTGGCGTAATTTAACTGTCTCTGGAGTATGATATGTTGTTTTGGTATAATCCCACTCATGATTAATGCATTAACACAGACAACATTTAATCATAAGCATATATGTTGCATAAGTGATGTTTTGGAACTCGGGAGTTAAGTTGCTACTCGACCCCCAATTTTCAGGGCGTTACAGTAATTGTAATTGAATGAATGAATGAATGAATGGTTGTAAGATTGAATGAATGATTATAATTTTTTTTAATGTAGGTAATAGCTATGGATATTGACCGTAGCTGGTAATCTGACAACCGTATTGCTACGGATCAATTACTACTTTTAGCTACAAATACTATCCATAGCTGTAGGTACTTTTGGCTATAGAAATAATTGCTACGGATTAAATCCGTAGCCTTTGCCCAGTTTTCTAGTAGTGATTTTTCTAAAATATTGAAATTCGAGACGGTCCATAACAGACCTTTTATTGTCCATCTTTAATGACGGTCCATGACCGTCCTTCTTGACAGATAGTCTATAACCGTCCTTTTAACGTCCATCTTTAATGACGGTCCATGACCGTCCTTTAACTAATACAACGCAGCAAAATAGGATGGCCCATGTGACAGTTCAAAACTATCATTTATTGAAATTTGAGACAGTTTTTAGCTGTTCTTTTTTCACTGTTTTGGCGTAGTGAAGAAAGACTGAAAAAACTGTAGGAGCAATAGAGTGTTCAACTTGATCTTTGGTGCAACCGAACCCCGGTTCAGTGCGACTGAAATTGTAAAAAACAATCCAGCGACCAACATTGACTTTTAGAGCTAATTCAGTTTGATCGAAAGTTAATTCGGTACGACCGAATCTAGTTTCAGTGCGACCGAAAGTGGACTAAAAAGCTCCTGCACAGAAAGGAGTTAATTCAGTTTGACCAAGAATTAATTACGACCGACTGAAACCATGTTTGGTGTGACCGAGGTGAGGAGACTAAGGGGAGGTAGCGAATCTAGATACAGTTCGAACTCGACTTTGGTCCGACCAAAGCGTAACTCGTTGCATAAATTTTAGGCGGTTTCAAAGTCAGTCCAAGCAAAGCTTATAAATATGGGTCTTATAGTTGTTTTTAAGCACGAATTAGGGTTAAAGGAAGAGGCCAAGGTGTTGGAGAACTTTAAGGAGTTTTCTGTCTTCACTGAATCCTTTGGTCCTAGTTAGTTTTTCATCTTTTGTTTAAGAGTTTTGGTTTTAATCATGTCTTTGGTTCACTAATCTTTTAGGTAGAGCTAAGAGGTGAAGCTTATAATTTATTTAGATATTTATCTTACTTTGATTCAGTTTTATATTGAACTTTCACTGATTCTTAGTTTGAATGAAGGAATATTTTCAGTTTTTTATGGTTTATTGACTCCAATTATAGTAGATTCTTGGAGGGTTTTTAATATCTTCTTACTTGTTTTATAATCGTGAGATCTGTAAAATTCGTGATTTACCATTATCTCTTGGGTATGATAGATGGTTGAATTCCTTGCAATCATAACATTGGTGCTTCATGAGGGAACTAATCCAATGACAAGTTCATATTTTGTTTTAACTTCTCTATCATCCAACTAGATAGGATAGAACCTCGATTCCAGTTGTATTTATTAAATCAAGTGAGGTAGCATCTCAATAGCTATAAGTGGATCCTTAACGCTCTACTTTTCCTTTTATTATTGATAGTTTATTCACAATTGATTTCTCTTATTCCAATTTTTAATTTAAATTCTGATTATAATTCTAGTTCTAGTTTATTTCAGAATACATACAAGGTAAGTCCCTGTGGATTCGACGTCAGTCTCACCGAGTTATTACTATAGCGCAGCCTTACACTTGGGGTTGTCAAAAAGTTTTTGGCATTGTTGCAGGGGACTTCAGTTGTATTTTTCTGAGATTGATTAATATTGGAATTGGTTTAGGATTAGGTTTAACTTTTTGTTGTGTTTTTAGGTTAGGTTTTTCTAAACTTATTTCTTAGGAACTAACTTATTTTCTGTTTTGTAACAATTAACATTATAACTCCAATCCGGTAACTTTTCTCCAAATTTTGCTTATTTCTAAATTTGTTATTTGCTAGGTTAGTTATATAGAACTTAAGGGTTATGAGTGTTTCATGCCCAAGTGGGTTCGTGACAACATTTTACGTCTCTTGAGTGAAGGAAGATTACGTAAGGTCCGTATCCTAGTCCGTACCATTCCTTAGAGTCCCCCGATCCTCCTTGTTAAATTTCGGCAAATCAAGACCTATAATCAGCATTTGTGCACGACCCTAAGTCGCATCCCATAGACCTGAGTCGACTCAACTCGAGACTTGTACCCTAGCGACCGCGCCGTCATTGTGGTTCCAACGCTATGAGTTGCGCACCGATGCGATACTCAGGTTAGGAGTTATGGGTCCGCGTTTATTTCGAGGAAAATGCCACGCATTGTTTATCCTGAAGAGAATCTCTACCCAATCCATCACATCAATCAATCAAGTATAAGTCAAGTACAACCCATCCCTCTCTTACCAACAAAGTATGACACCCATCTCTCTCCCATTCACAAAGTCAACCAAGCTCATACCCTCCTTACACACCCATTCCTCCCATCCCATCTCCCTTACAACAAATCCTATTCTCTCTCTCATTCTCTACCTGTTCTAAGAGAGAGGACCGTCCAAGCTCCAAGGAGAGCAAGGAGCTAAGTGTGGCCCACTTCCTACCTCCTCGTCTCTCATCCTAGCCCTTCAATCTTCATTATCCTCCATCAAAATCGAAGCTGAGAGAGCTTAGGAGCCAAGGATTCTAAGGAGCTAAAGAAGAAGACAATTGGTGGGTGTTTTTGTAGGATTAGATGATATTTTGATGATGGGCAAAGTGGGGCCTATCGATTGATGGTATGGATCTCACTTTAGACCTTAGGTGTGGTCGATAGCCCACCATGATTCATATGTTCATCCCATGATGAGGCCATTCTCTATGGACCCCATCATGATGTTTATTTTCCCATTTATGGAAAGGTCATCTAGACCTTGTATCTTTTTATGGAAAGGGGTCTCTACCGTTGATTTTTATGATTTAGGGCCGACATGTGGTGGGACTATCTTGATGTATGCATTGTATCATAGAAGGGAGCTCATACTGGGGGAGCTCCCTCCATCATCACTCTCTCTCTCTCTCTCTCTCTCTCTCTCTCTCTCTCTCTTTCTTTCCCCTTTGCGGCCCACTTTGATGTGTGGACGGTGTCCACACCGTCCAGCCCGATAAGGGCAGTGGCCCATGAATTTCATCCAGGCCATTCGTCAGAATGACATCCAGCGGGCCTGGACGATTGGGATAACACAAATATCAGTTTGATGCAAAGCAAGTGGGCCATATGTGTGGACCCACCATTGATGTATATGTTCTATTATACCCACACCATCCAGTCTGCTGGACGGTGGGACACCCCTGTGATGTAAGTGTTTTATCTTGACCGTCCAGGTTATGGATGGTGGGCCACATACGTGTGGACCCACCTCTAATATATGCATTCCATCCAAGCCGTCCAACGGTGGGGACCACCTCCTATATAGTTGGTGCATTGACATCAGCAAGTTCCATGGTCTGATCATGAGGCGTGTGTTATATCCCAACCATCTATCTGGATGGTGGGGACCACCCTCCTATACAGATGCTGTGTTGGCGTCAGCAAGTTCTATGGGCTTGATCATGGGTATGTGTTATATCCAAACTATCCATTTGTGAACCCCACCAGCTACATAGCTGTTGTGTTGGCGTCAGCAAGCTATGTGGGTCTAATCATGAGGTATGTGTTATATCCAAACTGTCCATTCCATTGGACGTGGACCTCACCTTGATGTGGTGTTTCATCCATCGTCCAGTCTATTGGACGTGGACCCCACTATGATTTATATATTTCATCCGCAACGTCTAACCATTTGGGATGGTTCTGGATGCACATGTTGTACGTGTTATATCCAAGTCGTCCAAAGGCTGGATGCAGGACCCACTGATGTATCTATTTCATGCAGGCCGTCCATCCATGTGGCCCACCATGATGAGGCCCATTTAATGTAAGGCCCACCTAATGTATATGAGGTGCTTATGATGAGGCCCATTGTGATGTATTTGGTATTTGAGGCCCAGATATGAGGCCCATCGTGATGTATTTAAGGCCCATGGGTTGTGGGCCAATGTGATGTATGAGAGGCCCATTATGATATATACACGGCCTGTGTTTGAGGCCCGATGTGATGTACGTGCGGCCCATGTAATGAGGCCTATTGTGATGTATATGTGGCCCGTATTTGAGGCCCATTGTGATGTATATGTGGCCCATGTATGAGGCCCAGGTGATGTATATGTGACCCTTGTGTGAGGCCCGATGTGATGTATACAAGGCCCTTATATGAGGCCCAATTATGATAAGTGATTCCACCACGATGTATGTGTTATATTCACACCGTTCATCCATTTCTCTAAGGCCGTGGGCCCCATTTCCTTGAGAGGCCCACCTTGATTTATGGATTATATGCCCACCATGGGGCTGCCTTATGTAGGCCCACCATGTGTTAGTGATGGGCACATGCTATCCATCCATTTCTGAGATAATTGGAAGGCCGAGAGCCCCATTATGATTCCAATCCCAAATGGATTGCACCTTGGGAGTAATGGTGGTTAAATGTCCACATTGTAAGGGCAATGATGGTTAAATGTATACATTGTAATCCTCCCTAGGGCCTGTTGTTAGGTCCATTCTCATCTCCTCTTAATGGGCTAACCCAATTCGTTGGGCCCCCACTGTTATTAGTATGACCCATCTCACTTTATTGGGCTATCCAAAACCATTGGGCCCACCTTGATGTTAGTGATATCCATTGGGCTACCCAAACCGTTGGGCCCCCATTCATAATGGTGCCTTACACCATGCCTTGTAGAATTACCCACCCCTTAGAGCCCACCTTGTGTATATATTGGGCCCCATAGGGAAGTCCAGTTTATTGCGCGATAGAGAGGGTAAGGAAGCCTACTTATTATACTTAGACTCGGCTCTGCCCTCGGTGGGATATATTATGATGCTCTATCACTATTGCACACGTGGGTGGACACTGATGTGGGTGGGGCCTAAGGGCTTGGACGAGCTCCTAGTGGTTGGCAAGCTAATGTGTTGGCAGGCTACTATGCATATAGTGATGGCAAAACTTTGTCCCACATTGGAAGCATCGTCCGATGTTGTGGTGGCTATAAGTTGGATTCTTTCCTTAACTGTCGTGGTGCGTTTTAAATCAATGAGCTTCGACAAAGCAGTCTATAGTACCCCTTGTCGTAGACGGTAGGATATGCAGTATCAGGTATGGTGTATCCTCTTTTTAGAGCCTATCTTGATATTTGGACTAGATCTACCTTCCTTCTGTGGACCCTCATCATTCGTATGCATGTTGTGAGGGATGATTGATTAAAGCATATGCCATTGGGCTGAGATGTTTATGAGATTTCTTGTGAGATAGAGTTGTCCCCACATGATCGTGCGATACGTGCAGGTTTGATGCATGGCCTAAATACGGCTAACGGTATTCACAGACTCGTCAGGATTTGCATATTGCATTGCATCCTCAGTATATGATATTTGGCTTATTATGTCTCCGTATTGCATAACTGATCTACATTACTTCCTCAGTATATGATGTTGACTTATTATGTTTTTGCATCGCTTAGCCAGGATAAGGCTGATGATATTATAAACTTACCAGCATGTTTCCGCATTGCACTGATATTACATCCTAAGCACGCTTATATTGCGCACACACTTACACAACCCTCTAAGCTTTCTATAAACTTATGCATGATAGATGCGTGGAGGTGACGTTAGGTCGTAGCAGCATTAAGCTTGGAGCGTGCAGTTGTCTTCTGGAGCTTTGATTATCGATATATGTATTTCCCCTTCAGCATTGTAATCAATTGTTTATATTAGTGGATATGTGATGATGATGTTTCCTTTGTGATTTGGGTAAACTTGTGGTTATGCTTCTCTAAAAAGAAATTCATGTTAAAAATCCTCTCTGTAGGATCCTAGGATCAGAATCTGGCATATGGGCACTTGAAGCCGAGAATGGGGTACTACGGAGGCTGTCGGCACCGAATTCAGCGATCGAGAATTTTGTGAGCCTAGGTTTCCGAGTTTGGGGAGTGACAGATTACTTGAAGGGTTGCCTATCCATCACCGAATTAGACACCACTTGAGGTCCCCTGAGTTAATCAAAGTAATGGCTGCAAATCAACCTCAACATCTGGATGAGGAGGTTCAAGATGAGAATGAGGTGCATCATACTCCCCCGCCTCGTACTTTATGAGATTACTAAAACTAGTGGGGATGAGTACACCTTCTTGTATGATGTTTCAACTTAATGCAGGAAACATGGATTTTAAACTGAGAGTGATACAACTCTTTCCTAAATTT
The DNA here is from genome assembly GCA_030180095.1 of Magnolia changhungtana. Taxonomy (NCBI): domain Eukaryota; kingdom Viridiplantae; phylum Streptophyta; class Magnoliopsida; order Magnoliales; family Magnoliaceae; genus Magnolia; species Magnolia changhungtana. Next base: position 6,264,344 of record JASAUF010000303.1, read on the forward strand.
CATGGACTAGACTCTGAAAGTCCGTACTTGCACATTAAAGAATTCATTGAGATAATCGTCACACTATACTTTCCAAACATGTCTAATGACACAGTAAGAGTGGAGTTGTTTCCCTTCTCATTGAAGAAGAAGGCTAAGTCGTGGCTGCACTCTTTGAAGCCGTGATCTATTGGTACATGTAACGCCCTGAAAATCGGGGGTCGAGTATGAACTCAACTCCCGAGTTCCAACGCATCACTTATGCAACATACACAATGATGGTTAAATGTTGTCTGAGTTAGCGCAATAAACATGAATGAGATTATACCAAAACAGTAATTCATACTCCAGTTCAATTGTATAAAGGCAAGCGGAAGACTGAAATTATATATTCAAAATATGTAAAGTATCAAAATTTTGTGAACTTCAGAGTATGAGTACTAACTGAGTACCAATATACACGTATTGTTTCTAAGTCAAAAAAATCAAAATACAATCCTCGAAAGAGGCCCTCAGAAATCCGCGATGCGGCCTAAGCATAGCCGTCGAGTACTGCATAAAGGAGAACTCCTCCTGATCCTCCTCGAAGTCGGGCTCCGGCTCCTGAACGGAGGCACCATCTACACCTGCGACAGAGTCTGGTGGGTGTTGCAAACACCGTCCCGTAACGTGGGAGTGAGTAGCTAACTCAGTGGAACAATAAAGCATAGGTTAACATGTTATCAAATCAATCAAGCAATGTAATGATAACGCAAGTACAAATCAAACATTTCTAATTACTCTTGTTAAGTGCAAAATGATATGACATGATGCTGTATGCCCTTGCCAAACCACCCTCAAGCGACATCATCTTACGTTCGCGAATGCTAACTCCCTCAGTGCGCCACATCTACAAAGCACATGCGGTGCGATGATGCTCATGATTACCAAGTTTTTATTAATCCATTTCAACCAAGAAGATTGGGAAACTAAGGTACCTCCCTTTATCATTCCCAAACATGATCCATTCTAGGGTCGTCAATCCTAGCTAATCTCATACGATATTATGATTTGAGAAGCGTAGTGAAGGCATCGCAAAGGGCTCGTCACCCGTCAGCGCGGATACAGATCTCACCGTATGCGGCTCAATTGCTGGCCGTCAGCTCAAGTACATATCTCACCGTACTTGGCTCAATCACTAGCCGTCAGCTCAAGTACAGGTCTCACCGTACTCGGCTCAACTCATACTCTAGTTACTGTGAAAGACTCGTCGCCAATCACAGACACTTGGAGTATACTCGAAGATACTACGGAGGACTCATCGCCCGTCAGCACGAGCACAAGTCTCACCGTACTCGGCTCTCGCCGTAAGTACCGACAGCTCGAATATAGTTTCCCATACCACCATAATCGGCTCACGAGTTTGGTTGCACAATGGTCACTACGGGGAGGCACATGACCCCAGCGTAGGCCGACAGCTCGACCACGGTGTCCCATACCACCATGCCCGGCTCATGCGTCTTAGCGGATCGAGGTACCATGGTTAACGGGATCGCCACTGGTAAGTTTGGTACCCTAGGTTCAAGCAGTAGCGACCAAACATGGTGAACATACATATACACATATCGGTTTGCTTGACGAGCCTGACTAGCTCGAGCGCACCACAAGTTGAGCGATATGGAGCGCAAAAGCACTCCGTGTGGCCAACCACTATCGCCAACCGAAGTACGACTCGGGTTCGCCAGACACGTCCGTTGTGGCGATATGAATCTCAGCCACAACCGCAAGTCTGGTACCGAATGTTTGGACTATAGGCATAGTCCCAAACTCAAACAATTCTCATCAATAGCATGTGGAGTAAAACATGATAAATAAGCAATACAGCATATTAGCAGGCATGTTATAAAGCATAAAGTAAAGCATGAAGTAAAGCATGTTGTAAAGCACTATACACATAGGAATATGATTACATACACATCACAAGTGAGTGGTCATAGCGAACCACCGCGTGGAGGGGGGTCCTACATGTCTCTAAGGGAGTCGGAAATCCCATGTCAGCACCTCTCTAAGGCACTAACAATCAAACATTTATACACACAAAGCATGTACGCGAACACTTAGAATACACTATTCCAACATACACGACGTATGTTAGCAAATGCGTATTAGGGCGATTATTTCGCCAAGCGGTTATTTTATCCGCGCATGCCATATTCATACGACAAATAATCATGACAATTATATTTCCAAAATTTGTACATAAGCGGTATTTCTGGAATACGCAATTTCAACATACATAGTGTTTTCAAGTGAACATAGATCTCGGCGATTCCTTTCGCCAAGCTAGTATTTTATTCATATATTGTATAATCATATATTAAATAAATATGTCAAACATTATTCCAAAAGAAATACGTATACGGTATTTCTAACATACACAATTTCAACATACGTCGCATTTACAAGTGAACATGTATTTTGGCAATTCCTTTCGCCAAACTAGTATTTTATTCATATATTATATAATCATACATTAAATAAACATGTCAAACATTTGTCCAAAAAAAATACGTATACGGTATTTCTACGTATACCTAGAATATGTGAAATTCCATATTTCACAACGTTAATCGAAACAGGAAACGGAAAGCACTTTGTACATGTGCATTTGCAAGCAGATCATGAATCTACCATTATCTGACATTGAAAGCGTTGAAAACCGTAACTTATACACTTAAACTCCTCACCTTTGCCTTTGGAAACGAAACGAATCAGCAAGGGTAGTAGAACTTCTGTCTATGGGAGATTTCTAGCCTAAAGAGCGGAATCGGTTAGTCGGTACACATCCCACATCGATCCCACTTCAAATCAGACCTAGGGTTAGGGTTTCTTACCTTCAAATGGGATGGATACCGCCGGGAAAGCGCCTAGAACAGGGCGGTGTAGGCCGTGTAACAAGCTAAAGCAGGAGGAGGGAAATCGGCAACAAACTCCAAGTCTTTCTCTCTCTTTTCTCTCTCTCCCTCTAGGGTTTTTCTCCAAAATTCGTATGGCTGTGAGAGGGGCTGTTCTAAGCCCCTTTTATAGCCAAAAACATTACGAAATTAGACTCAGGTTCAAGGGGTACTGCTAATATAGGATATTCGTCGCTTTTCCAGCTCAAAAGGGGAGTTCTGGTAGCCCTCTTTGAACCAAACGTCAGACTTAAGCTCACCATCGATGGATCTACGTGGGATTACGTTTTTGACTCGATCGGATTCCCAGATCGCACGTGGCGGACCACTTTCAGTTCGACGGTCAGTGGGCCACGATCAGAAATTCTAAGTACATGTAAATGTTCCTGAAATTTTTCTTAATCCGAGGGTGTAATTTGGTCGATTCGACGGTCAGGTTGTTCAATACTTGACGCGTCAACGAATGATGCGGATCACTATTCCGGATATTTATTTTGGCATGGGAATAGTGTTTTTCACACTCCCTCGCTCCGAATCGAAAAGAATGGCCATGGAACATCGGATGGAGCTGATTTTTGAGATGATTGTTAAGCCCAGTGGGGCGGTCCTAGTTCCTTAGCTTTGGGTTAATCGGACTCCCGATGTGCGATCTAGACCTAATACGAAGTTTCGTTTCATTCCCGAGAGCAGACGGGAAATGAGTTTGGTTCTAAACTTTAGGGTAACCTAGCGTCAATGATTCTGCAACTTTTGGGTCTTGCAGATCGTATTGAAAGCAATCCTAACAGATTCCATGGCTAATCGAGTTTAGTACTTAGTTAACTTTGTTAAATTTCTAAGGAATTTAATCCTACGTGATTTCTGGTCGAGGTGGTACTCGACCCAATGTACGGAAATTTTCAGGTCGTTACAATCTACCCCCCTTAAACAAAAAATTTCGTCCTCGAAATTTATACCTTTTCGTAGTCCTCGAGAATCTGAGGGTAGTTCTTCCTGACCTCGGCCTCAGTCTCCCAGGTAGCTTCCTCCTCGGAATGATGTGTCCAAAGCACCTTCACAAGTGGGATGACCTTGCTACGCAGTACCTGCTCCTTCCTGTCAAGGATGCGCGTCGGGCGCAACTCATATGTAGCATCCTCGCTCAACTGTACTGCTCCCATCTGATGATATGCGAAGGATCAGGAACGTACTTCTTCAGCATAGATACATGAAATACGTTGTGTACGGAAGCAAGTGGTGTAGGCAAGGCGAGACGATACGCCACATCACCCACTCGATCCAGTATCTGAAATGGACCGATAAACCTCGGTGTGAGCTTCCCCTTCTTCCCAAACCGAAGGACTCCCTTCATAGGGGAAACCCGAAGGAACACATGATCACCGACCTCGAACTCCAGCGGTCGCCGCCTCGTATCGGCGTAACTCTTCTGCCTGCTCTGCGCTGTGAGTAATCGACGCCTGATAATGTCTACCTTCTCTGTAGTCGCCTGAACCAACTCCGGGCCAATCAGGCTACGCTCTCCAACCTCTGCCCAACAGTGCGGTGCCCTACAAGGCCGACCATATAGAGCCTCATATGGGGCCATGCCAATAGTCGCCTGGAAGCTGTTGTTGTAGGCGAACTCTGCGTACGGAAGACAGTCATCCCAGCTGTCCTTGAAGTCCAACACACATGCTCGCAACATATCCTCCAGAATCTGATTCACCCGCTCTGTCTGCCCATCAGTCTGAGGATGAAACGTGATCGAACTTCAACTTCACACCCATCGCCTCCACGGATACGAGTCCAGAAGATGGATGTGAACCGCGTGTCTCGTCCGACACGATCTCCAAAGGAACCCCGTGCAGACGGACGATCTCCCTGATGTACAATCTAGCCAGCTCGTCTGCAGAGTTCGTAACTCTGATAGGGAGGAAATGGGCCGATTTGGTCAACCGGTCCACAATCACCCAAATGGAATCGTGCCCCTTCCTCGTCTTCGGCAACCCTGATATGAAGTCCATGGAGATGAAGTCCCACTTCCACTCTGCTATAGGCATGGGCTGAAGTAGTCCAGGAGGTCGGCGATGTTCTGCCTTGACCTGCTGGCACGTCAGACATCGAGACACATACTCAGCAATGTGGGCCTTCATGTTATCCCACCAATACGTCCGTCTCATATCCTGGTACATCTTCGTCTACCAGGATGCATCACAAACTTCGAGTTATGGGCAGACTCGAGAAGCTCGCGTCTCAAGTCAGGCACATCTGGAACACATAGGCGGCCACGGAACCGTAAACCCCCATCAGAACCAACTCTCCACTCGGAGTCCACGGCGTCGCTAGCCTGCTCTCGAAGCTCAGACAGCCGTATGTCGCCCTCCTGGGCCTCAACAATCCTGTCGTCAATAAGTGGTCGCACCCGAACGTGCGCAACACACTCAAATGGCTCCTCGACAGTGAGTCTCTGCTCGAAGTCCCGCACAAACTCCATCATGTCCCACTCGGCTATCATCGGCGGTGCCGCAAATGCAATCGCCTTCTTGCGGCTCAACGCGTCGCCCAAGGTTCGCCTTGCCGGGATGGTAGGAAACCTCGAACTTGAAGTCCTTCAAGGTCTCCATCCATCGTAGTTGTCTCATATTCAAATCCCACTGTGTGAATATGTATTTAAGGCTCTTGTGGTTGCAGAAAAGCTCGAACTCTTCACCATAGAGGTAATGTCTCTAGAGCTTCAATGCAAAGATGACAGCTGCCAACTCCAGGTCATGTGTAGGGTAATTCTCCTCGTGCTTCCTTAATTGTCTCGAGGCATACGAAATCACCCTATCCTTCTGCATCAGCACACAACCCAAACCAATGCGAGACGCGTCAGTATACACCGTGTATTTCACCCCTTGCTCTGGCAATACTAGCAGAGGGGCGGACGTCAACTTGTCCTTCAGCTCCTTAAAAGCTGTCTCCGCCTTCTCATTCCAGGCGAACTTCAGGTCCTTCCGAGTCAGCTGAGACAATGGCCTGGCGATCTTCGAGAAATCCCGAATGAAACGTCTGTAGTACCCAGCCAGACCAAGGAAACTCCTCATCTCAGTAACCGATTCAGGCTGCTGCCAATCCTGAACCGCGCTACCTTAGCAAGGTCCACTGCTATCCCATCCTTGGACACTACATGTCCCAGGAACTTGACTTCCTCCTGCCAGAAGTCGCACTTCTTGTATTGCGCAAACAACTGGTTCTTCTTCAGTGTATCCAATACCGCTCGCAAGTGCTCCTCGTGCTCCTCCCGACTCGTGGAGTATATCAAGATGTTATCGATAAAGACGATGACGAATCGGTAAAGGAAGGGCCGAAATACCCGGTTCATCAGATCCATGAACACGGCTGGTGCGTTCGTCAGACCGAACGACATCACCAAGAACTCATAGTGCCCAAAGCACGTCCTGAAGGCTGTCTTCTGCACGTCCTCCTCTCTCACGCGCAGCTGGTGGTACCCTGACTGAAGGTCAATCTTCGAGAAATACTTCGCCCCCCTCAACTGATCGAACAGATCATCAATCCTGGGCAGAGGATACTTGTTCTTCACCGTGACCTGGTTCAACCTACGGTAATCAATACACAACCGTAGCGACCCGTCCTTCTTCTTCACGAACAACACAGGTGCTCCCCAAGGAGACACACTAGGTCGAATAAAACCTCTCTCTACAAGTACGTCAATCTGTTTCCTCAGCTCCTCCATCTCACATGGAGGCATACGATAAGTCGGCAACGAGATGGGCCTCGCACCAGGCGTAAGGTCAATCGTAAAATCAATCTCACACCGAGGAGGTAAACCAGGGATAGTCTCAAATACGCCTGCAAATTCTCGAACCACCAGCGTACCATCTACGGTCGGACCATCAATCGGCACAAGTAAAGCAGCATAACAATCAACTCGACAGGGCCAACTGACCTGCACTGGGAACGTGAAAGCTGTACCGTCAGGTCCATAGGCCGTCACGATCCGAGTATCGCAATCTATCTCCGCCCTCATCCTGGTGAGCCAATCCATACCAAGGATAACGTCGTAGTGCCATAGTGGAGCAACAATGAGGTCGACGAGCACTGTGCTGCTACCCAAAACTACCGAGCAACCCTCGCATAATCGTGTGACATCCGAACAGGTCCCGGTAACCGTAGTGAGTCTCATTCCCTTAGTGGGAATCGTATGCAAAGATAGGCGTTTCACCGCCCCACAAGAAACAATAGAAGTGGTGGACCCAGTGTCTACCAATAAAGAAACAGGAGTGCCATGAATAAAAGCCGTACCCTCGAAAGCCGTTGGGGCTGAAACCGACGTCTCAGGTGCCTCAGCCACAAGAGTATGAACGCGAGCCTGCTGCTGGCGGTTCGGCTAAGGAGCCAAGGGTCGCTGTGGCGGCCTGAAGGACGGTACGGGAGGTCGGAATGAAGGATGTGCAGGAACGGTCTGTAGCGGCGGAGCTGATATGGCCTGTGGATAAGGGCGACCCAATCTCTGCGGTGGCGTAAAGCCGCTAGCCCTCATGCGCGAGAAGCAGCTCTCAGCAGGGTGTCCAGGTTTCCCGCAAAACGTGCAGGTCACCAACGGGCGTCTCATAGGAATAGCTGGCGCTGCGGCCCTGGGGGGGGAATCAGCCCGAGGCCTCTTGCCTAAGATAGGCCTGCTCTGTAAATCCTGTCGCGGTCTCGCAACCATAGTACCACGTGATCTGGCCAAACGGTCCACATCCTGCTCGGCCGTCATAGACATGTGGACCAACGCCGCATATGTAGGAATACTGTGGCAGCATATCCTCGACCGTATCTCCGGTCGCAAACCCAAGGAGAAACGACGCATTCGCATCTGCTCATCCACCAGTATAGTCGGGACAAAGCGGCCCAACTCTGTGAAGCGGTGCTCGTACTCCGTGATCGTCATGCCTCCCCGCCCGAGGCGCGAAACTCTTCCTCCCGCTCATGCCGATACGTCGCGGGTAGTACTTCTCGTGGAACCGAGACTCGAAAGCCTCCCGGGTCCACACGAAATCTCTCGCGCGACGGTGCGCAAAAGACACTGTCCCACCATAAGCGGCCTCCCTCTCAAACATGAAAGCGGCCGGCTCCACTGCTGCGCCTCGAGCAATGTAGCATCAGAAGCATCTTAGAGATGCGGTCAATCAGAACTCTGCCTCCTCGGGTCTGTGAGAACCCATAAATGAGGGAGGCCTCAAGCGCTGAAATCGCTCGAGTAAACCACGAGTACTGACCTCACCAGTAGGAGGTGCGACGGGTGGGGGCAGAGGCACATCCTCAACCTGAGCAGGAGGCTCAGAATGCTCATCAGGATGTGCAGATGTCGTAGGTGGAGTCGCACTACCACCACGGGACAAGGCCTCAGCGATAGTGGCCAAGGCCGCTGGGTCTTCTTGGCGTCAGTATCTGCTGGCTTCTTCTTTCGCATCGTCGCTGATGCATCATCATCATCAGCTGCTCGAACCTATCAGTCGACGGAGCAGCCTGAGGGTCATGCTGCGCAGAAGATGACGGCCGATACTGCTCACGGACCGGGGGCGTGTAAGGTGGCAATCCACCGGCAGGACCAGCAGGGGGCTGATCAGAACCTAACCCACGGTCCGCAGGACCGCTACTACCAGAAGGAGTCTGGTCCATAGAGCCAGTCAGACGGAGATGTGCCGTGCTCCGCGTATACTGTCGCGGCATGCCCTATACAACACAGGGTACAGCATTGGTGAGATACAGCATGACACACATCATAAAGCACTTTAAGCATTCCACACATAATCAAAACAAAAGGGGCTACATGCCTTTCATTTACCCAAAATTAGTCATAATACATGGATTACAGAGTTTACATGAATCATGACGGAAATCACATGATAGCCAATACATCCACTACATCAAACACCTAAACATGCTACTACCTAATACGACATCTGTACGAAAACACAAACCGCCTATCGCGGTAACCAAAGCAAACACAACATATAACAACATGGATGACTAAGCATCCGAAGTAGGTGGTGGAGGAGGAGCATTCTTATCCTGCGCACAGCACAGGATGGCCTTCAACGTACGGGACATCTTCTTGAAACTCTTCTTCATGTAGGCTTCATTCTCTTCAAGTTTGGTTCGAACTTGACCAATCTCGCCGAACTTGTCCAACCTCTTCTTTGCAGGCGGCTTGCCCCTCCTCAAGACGGCCAATCGCGCATCAAAAGCATCTCGATCCACACCGCTCCCTGAGCCGCAGGGGGTGAACTCTCCTCAGTATCCTGAGCCTCAGGTTCTTCTTCCTGTATGTCATCACTACGCTCCTCATCACTCTCAGCCTGGAGGTCAACACTCTCCTCTCCGGCGCTATCCGACTCATCTCCAGACTCGTCAAGTCGGGCTTGCCGCTGTTGAGGGCCGATCTTCATATTCCTGAGTGTCGCTTCATTTATGACTCTGACCGTGGTGCAAGATCCTCCATATTCAATCAGAGCCTACATCACGAGCCATCCTGCAGATCAGTCGGCCAAATGGGAGCGAAAGATCGTTCCTGGCAGAACGAACAACATTAACTATCTGGGATAAGATGAATGTGGGCAGGCATATGTTGTCCCCGCGTCCCATCTTGTACAGAAAGTCCACCATCACCCTAGTACATTCCGTGTGGTTACCCCACTGTGGGTATACATTGTATGTGAAGATGTGATGGAGCAAATGGAAGTCTTCGGACATCTTTGTCGCCGCAATACAATTTCCTCGCTTCCAAGTAACCCGGCGACCACAGAGAAATCGCGTGCGACGATCCCTTTCCCGCGCACTTCTAGAGAAGTCATCACTAGGCTGTACTTGACCAAGCGGGATCTTCGTGATTCGAACCACTTCGTCCACAGTGATTGTGCGCCTTATGCCCCTCACAGAAACAGTAAACTGAAGAGGCTCTACTGATGAGTCCACGATGTGAGCGTAGAAAGCGCGAACCGTGTTCTCACATGCGGGGGACTCGCCTTCAAAAATAGAGTTCTATCCGATATCCACTAAGTGGCCCATCATCGGGTGTAGGCCAAACATCCTTTCATCCACATGAGCTTCAAACACAACCTTGCGGCCCGCGAAGCGTCCATATTCCATGCCTATCGGATAAGCATTTCTGGCGGGGTGGTCAGGATCCAGGTCTCGCTTCGACCTAAACTCCCGCACGGTGCTTGTGCCGGCCCCAACATCGGATCTTCTTCGGGAATGGGCTGGCCTACTTGGGCCGGCGTCATCGGCCGCAGTTTTCCTCTTTCCCATGAAAGATAGGATGGAGGAAATGGAGAAAATGGTAGCCACCACACCAAGGAGGGCCATGGAAAATTTCCAAAATGGGAAAATAAGGGGTTGATCTCTTTTATCTTCCACAATCAACAATCCAACAGGTGTGGAAGAAGCTCTAGAGGTAGGAAATGAAGAAGGAACAAAAGAAAATAGAATGGGTTAGGAGATTACCCAATTTTTGAGCTCCAAGGATGGGTATGAGAGCTCCAACTTGAGAAAATGGGGAAAGGAGGAAGCTAGGGCTGTTGTGGAAGGTTGGGGTGTGTGAGTTATGGAAGGAAATGGAAGGATTAAAGGTTTGGAGGGATGGGTTTTTGAGAAAAATCGGAATGGGAGTGGAGGTGCTTGAAAAGAGGTGAAATGAGGAAGATGGGTGCTTCAGCCCTTTAAAGCCCAACCTAATGCCAAAATGGCACGTGCCAAGAGGTGTAGCAGGCTGGGCCGACCAACCTGGGCCTTGGACCCACGCCGGAAAACCGTCCGGACCGCGGTCCGCCGCCGGTGCCGCGGCGCCGCCGCGGTCGGGCTTGGCCGGAACCGCGCCGCCACGGTGGGACCCTGTTTGCCACACTCCCAGGGTGCCAAATGCACCCTGGTTTGGTCCGAACCCTTGATGGATTAATCGTGGGGGCCCACGGACTCATTTCAGTTCCAGAACGGTCAGTTCCGGTACATTTCTGATATAATCTGATTTTTCCTGATTTATAACAACTAATTTTTGGTGGATTGTGACCTGGACACGTCATTAGACGATCTTGGAGTGATTTAGGGTACGTATGTGCAATCAGGACTGAGTACAAACTCGATCAACCTGACCATTTGCAATGAACTTCGCCGAACGGCGGAATCGGGAGACCCTAAGACTGTTGCTAGATTTTGCGCACCCTCCTAAGTATAATGCGTCAGCGTACGTAGTGGGGACATAACTCAGGTCCGGTTTAATCAAAATCATGCTCTGATACCAACTTGTAACGCCCTGAAATTCGGGGGTCGAGTATGAACTCAACTCCCGAGTTCCAACGCATCACTTATGCAACATACACAATGATGGTTAAATGTTGTCTGAGTTAGCGCAATAAACATGAATGAGATTATACCAAAACAGTAATTCATACTCCAGTTCAATTGTATAAAGGCAAGCGGAAGACTGAAATTTTATATTCAAAATATGTAAAGTATCAAAATTTTGTGAACTTCAGAGTATGAGTACTAACTGAGTACCAATATACACGTATTGTTTCTAAGTCAAAAAATCAAAATACAATCCTCGAAAGAGGCCCTGTAAATCCCGCGATGTAGCCGGCCTAAGCATAGTCGTCAGAGTACTGCATAAAGGAGAACTCCTCCTGATCCTCCTCGAAGTCGAGCTCCGGCTCCTGAACAGAGGCGCCATCTACACTGCGACAGTCGGTGGGTGTTGCAAACACCGTCCGTAACGTGGGAGTGAGTAGCTAACTCAGTGGAACAATAAAGCATAGGTTAACATGTTATCAAATCAATCAAGCAGTAATGATAACGCAGTACAAATCAAACATTTCTAATTACTCTTGTTAAGTGCAAAAATGATATGACATGATGCTGTATGCCCTTACCAAACCACCCTCAAGCGACATCATCTTACGTTCGCGAATGCTAACTCCCTCAGTGCGCCACATCTACAAAGCACATGCGGTGCGATGATGCTCATGATTACCAAGTTTTTATTAATCCATTTCAACCAGCAGTATTGGGAAACTAAGGTACCTCCCTTGTATCATCCCAAACATGATCCATTCTAGGGTCGTCAATCCTAGCTAATCTCATACGATATTATGATTTGAGAAGCGTAGTGAAGGCATCGCAAAGGGCTCGTCACCCGTCAGCACGGATACAGATCTCACCGTATGCGGCTCAATTGCTGGCCGTCAGCTCAAGTACATATCTCACCGTACTTGGCTGAATCACTAGCCGTCAGCTCAAGTACAGGTCTCACCGTACTCGGCTCAACTCATACTCTAGTTACTGTGAAAGACTCGTCGCCAATCACAGACACTTGGAGTATACTCGAAGATACTACGGAGGACTCGTCGCCCGTCAGCACGAGCACAGGTCTCACCGTACTCGGTTCTCGCCGTAAGTACCGACAGCTCGAGTATAGTGTCCCATACCACCATAATCGGCTCACTAGTTTGGTTGCGCAATGGTCACTACGGGGAGGCACATGACCCCAGCGTAGGCCGACAGCTCGACCACGGTGTCCCATACCACCATGCCCGGCTCATGCGTCTTAGCGGATCGAGGTACCATGGTTAACGGGATCACCACTAGTAAGTTTGGTACCCTAGGTTCAAGCAGTAGCGACCAAACATGGTGAACATACATATACACATATCGGTTTGCTTGACGAGCCTGACTAGCTCGAGTGCACCACAAGTTGAGCGATATGGAGCGCAAAAGCACTCCGTGTGGCCAACCACTATCGCCAACCAAAATACGACTCGGGTTCGCCAGACACGTCCGTTGTGGCGATATGAATCTCAGCCACAACCGCAAGTCTGGTACCGAATGTTTGGACTATAGGCATAGTCCCAAACTCAAACAATTCTCATCAATAGCATGTGGAGTAAAGCATGATAAACAAGCAATACAGCATATTAGCAGGCATGTTATAAAGCATAAAGTAAAGCATGAAGTAAAGCATGTTGTAAAGCACTATACACATAGGAATATGATTACATACACATCACAAGTGATTGGTCATAGCGAACCACCGCGTGGAGGGGGGGTCCTACATGTCTCTAAGGGAGTCGGAAATCCCATGTCAGCACCTCTCTAAGGCACTAACAATCAAACATTTATACACACAAAGCATGTACGCGAACACTTAGAATACACTATTCCAACATACACGACGTATGTTAGCAAATGCGTATTAGGGTGATTATTTCGCCAAGCGGTTATTTTATCCGCGCATGCCATATTCATACGACAAATAATCATGACAATTATATTTCCAAAATTTGTACATAAGCGGTATTTCTGGAATACGCAATTTCAACATACATAGTGTTTTCAAGTGAACATAGATCTCGGCGATTCCTTTCGCCAAGCTAGTATTTTATTCATATATTGTATAATCATATATTAAATAAATATGTCAAACATTATTCCAAAAAAAATACGTATACGGTATTTCTAACATACACAATTTCAACATACGTCGCATTTACAAGTGAACATGTATTTTGGCAATTCCTTTCGCCAAACTAGTATTTTATTCATATATTATATAATCATACATTAAATAAACATGTCAAACATTTGTCCAAAAAAAATACGTATACGGTATTTCTACGTATACCTAGAATATGTGAAATTCCATATTTCACAACGTTAATCGAAACAGGAAACGGAAAGCACTTTGTACATGTGCATTTGCAAGCAGATCATGAATCTACCATTATCTGACATTGAAAGCGTTGAAAACCATAACTTATACACTTAAAGTCCTCACCTTTGCCTTTGGAAACGAAACGAATTAGCAAGGGTAGTAGAACTTCCGTCTACGGGAGATTTCTAGCTTAAAGAGCGGAATCGGTTAGTCGGTACACATCCCACATCGATCCCACTTCAAATTAGACCTAGGGTTAGGGTTTCTTACCTTCAAGTGGGATGGATACCGCCAGGAAAGCGCCTAGAACAGGGCGGTGTAGGCCGTGTAACAAGCTAAAGCAGGAGGAGGGAAATCGGCAACAAACTCCAAGTCTTTCTCTCTCTTTTCTCTCTCTCCCTCTAGGGTTTTTCTCCAAAATTCGTATGGCTGTGAGAGGGGCTGTTCTAAGCCCCTTTTATAGCCAAAAACATTACGAAATTAGACTCAGGTTCAAGGGGTACTGCTAATATAGGATATTCGTCGCTTTTCCAGCTCAAAAGGGGAGTTCTGGTAGCCCTCTTTGAACCAAACGTCAGACTTAAGCTCACCATCGATGGATCTACGTGGGATTACATTTTTGACTCGATCGGATTCCCAGATCGCACGTGGCGGACCACTTTCAGTTCGACGGTCAGTGGGCCACGATCAGAAATTCTAAGTACATGTAAATGTTCCTGAAATTTTTCTTAATCCGAGGGTGTAATTTGGTCTGATTCTGACGGTCAGGTTGCTCAATACTGACGCGTCAACGAATGATGCCAGATCACTATTCCAGATATTTATTTTGGCATGGGAATAGTGTTTTTCACACTCCCTCGCTCCGAATCGAAAAGAATGGCCATGGAACATCGGATGGAGCTGATTTTTGAGATGATTATTAAGCCCAGTGGGGCGGTCCTAGTTCCTTAGCTTCGGGTTAATCGGACTCCCGATGTGCGATCTAGACCTAATACAAAGTTTCGTTTCATTCCCGAGAGCAGAAGGGGAAATGAGTTTGGTTCTAAACTTTAGGGTAACCTAGCGTCAATGATTCTGCAACTTTTGGGTCTTGCAGATCGTATTGAAAGCGATCCTAACAGATTCCATGGCTAATCGAGTTTAGTACTTAGTTAACTTTGTTAAATTTCTAAGGAATTTAATCCTACGTGATTTCTGGTCGAGGTGGTACTCGACCCAATGTACGGAAATTTTCAGGTCGTTACAGTACATGGGCCGAAATGACCCGGGAGTTCCTTAAAAAGTTCGTTTTGGTTTACAAGACAAATACTTTAAGGATGTCAATCATGAATTTTGCCCAAAAAGAGGAAAAAACCTTCTTCTAATGTTGGGAGAGATTTAATGATCTCATAAATTCGTGCCCACATCATGGCTATGAAATATGACAGGTAATAAACTATTTATATAATGGATTGACTTTGCCCATGTGCTAGTTTGTAGATATGATATGTAACGACGAATGCATGAACAAGGAGGCTGATGATGCGTAAGATTATTTTGATCTACTTACAGAAAACATGCAATCATGAGACACCTCCCCAAGACCCACCACTTTTAAGCCTAATAAGTCAAGAGACAGGGGAGGAATGTATATCTTATAAGAAGAAGATGACATGAGTGTAAGGGTGGCCAATCTCACGGGAAAAGTCTAAGCGATGTAACTTAAGAGGGTAGAAACTGTCAAACCTGATGAGGTTGTGGAAGTTGTCTATGGTATTTTTGCTAGCAACATACCTGCCACTTAGGATTGTCCCACAATTACTACTTTTCAAGAGCTATTGAATGAACAATTAAACACCGTAAACAATTACCAATGACCATTCAGCGGACCTACCTCAAATGCTTATAATTCAAACTGGAGGAACCATCTAAACTTCAGTTGGAGGAACGAACAAATGACCAATCCTCCAGAAGTCCTTACTCAACTTCTTAAGAAAAGGAAACCTCGAGAGGATCCAGTTATAAAGAATATTAAAAAGCAAGAGCTCTTCGATCAAGGCACACTATAAGCATTCCCATACAAAGGATTGAGTCACACTTAGAAATTGGGGAGAAAGGGACCTTTTTCAGCCCAACCTCTACCCAATCCAAAGTCGCAATGTGAAATAAGTGACCCGAGCTCTTCTTGTAACATAGAGCTGAAATTGCAGTTTTTTTATGCCGTTATGCTTTTAAGTACGGAAGCTTGGCGGATCTAGAAAATGAAAGCTATGTCCTAAAGGGGGAGGGGGGTGATTAGGACCTATTAAAAATACTAATTGCCTAACTTAAACTAATTTATAATTAAACTAAGGCAATATAGCTCTAAGGCTTCCAACCCATTAGAGGGTTCAATCACATAGGCTACACTAATTATGTCAGTTAAGCAGCTAGCCTATATAAGATAGTGTATATGAGTGTGGGATGTGCTACCTACCAATCACTAAGCATTTATCTAATCATGCTAGCATAATGTAAACATTCAAAACCATAAACATAATTAAACAATTGTGCAAATGACAATCCCAAACACGATCATATATAGTGGTTTAACTACGTGCCTTCTCTACTCCCGGCGGACGCACCCAACCAATGAGTGTGCTGAATTTCACTATCGGAGGTTTTAAATCAGGTTCACCTTAAACCTTTATATCCCTACACAAGAGCAATAGTCTTACTCCTGAACCCGACAATTTAGGCCCTACACAAGAGCCAAAATCCTACATAAGAACCTGGTGATTTAGGCCCTACACAAGAGCCAATGTCCTAATCTCGAACCTAAAATTTATGCCCAATACAAGAGCAAGGGTCCTAATCTCGAACCCGACATATTTACTCCCCCTGGAGACCTACACAAGGACTTCATTTGGTTTTTCCTTCAGCTAACCAACAACCTAGGTCCTACACAAGAACGACGAGATTTAGGCCCTACGGAAGAGATAAGTTCCTACAAAAGAACCAATGTGAGTTTGAACTCAAACTCTTGCACTCCAACCTATACAAGGAAGGAGTACAACAATGGACTTTAAAAATGACAACTCACTTGTCTGATTGAATCCCGCTTGTCGTGTCTTATGGGTTGCATGATCTCCACTCTCCTGTGCTTTGATCAACTGCCTGATGCTCTATTGAGGGTCAAATATTGCATATTATCCCCCATTTATATCTTGGTTTTATGAATATGATACTGCTTAGTGTCCTATTTTACTCATGTTTGTGTTGCAATGTGAGTTTAAGAGCTTGAATTGGAAAAGGTGATAAAAGCATGGATTTGATGCTCAAAGATCACCAACGCAGAGAATGGATCTTAGGAGATAAAAATTGAAGATTTCAAGGTCCCAAGATTCAAGAAAACCAAGTAGAGAAGGAAAGAAGTCGAAAGAACAAGTGCATAATTCTTATTAACTGTGTCATCGATCACTGTTTGATGACATCGAAGCTACCGTTTGATGACATCGAATTTATGGATGGAAATTGAGTTGGTCGCTAGAAAAATTGAAGACATTTTTTGATTACTCGAAGTCCTCCTTGATGACATCGAAGCCTCTTCGATGACATTGAATTTTTTGGGAATTATTGGATTAACTCACCGAATTGTTTTGGACGCATTCTCGATTCCTCAAACACCATTCGATGACATCGAAGACACCTTCGATGACATCGAAGGTAGGTTCGACGACATAGAAGGTTACGCAGTTCGGATGAAGTTACACAATGCGAAAAGGCATGTATTCAAGACACCTTCGATGACATCGAAGGCAGTTCAATGACATCGAACGACATATGCAGAGTTGCGTGGAGTGTGTAAATTTGAGGCAGTTTCTGGAATTTTCAAGGTTAGTTCAAAGTTTGGAGTTTCCCAACTATAAATAGGAGTCCTTAGGGCATCCCTGGGCATCATCTAGGGTGTGGAGGAGCAAAGCACAAGGGTGAAGAGCCATTGCCGAGCGTTTTTCTTCCTTTCTTCCTTAGTTTTTGTGCTTTCTTCTAGAGTTTTAGATCTAATCATGTCTATGGTCAGCTAAACCTCTTAGCTAGGGTTAAGAAGTGAAGCTTGTAGCGTGATTGGGATGTTTGCTTTGCTTTGATTCATGTTTTGGTTGAACTCTCTTAGATTTTAGTTTGATTATAAAATTTTTTTTTTATTTTTAATGGTTTGTTGTGACAAATTACAATAGATCTGCAATATCTCCCCTTTCTATTTCGAGATTACTGAATTGGTAAATCCTGTTGTTTGCTATCGTCCCATGGGCAAGGTTAGGTGACGAAATCCCTTCCAATCTTCCTAATTCTCTTTCTTTGATGACTAGATTCATGAGAAATTTAGAGATCTGACCATCTCTTCTTCCAACTGGATAAGATAGGACTCTGATTCTAGTTGTGTCCTTGAGTCAAGCATAGTAGCATCTTGAGAAGCTACAAGTGGATCCTTCGAAACCCTAGTTCCCACCTTTGAATTCTTAAGTTTCTAATTAAATACTTCACAATTACTTCCTTTTATTCCCAATTTAGATTTAAATCTTCTTATAGTTTTGATTCTAGTTACTTTCAGAATACACACGAGATTAGTCCCTGTGGATTTGACCTTAGTCTTATCGAGATTATTACTACATTGCAACCCTACACTTGGGGTTGTGAATAAGTTTTTGGCGTCGTTGCTAGGGATTAATGGTTGCATTTTTTTGAGATTAACTAGTTTTGGAATTAGGTTAAGATTATGATTTATTTACTTTCTATTTTTAGATTAGGATTTTCTGAATTATTTTTAGAAACTAGCTTACTTTCTATTTATAGGTTAGAAACTTTCCTAATTTGTTTTTAGAAACTATTTTTTTTTTTGGATCTTAATATAGAAACTTCGAATTTGGTAACTTCTTTCTAATTCTCTCACTTTCTATTTCTAGATTTCTATTCCCCTCTTTCTTTTTAGGTCTAGATTAGATTCTGAAATTGAGGGCTGAGAGTGTTTCATGCCCAAGTGGGTTCGTGATAACACTCGATGTCTCTTAAGTGAAGGAGGATTGGTTGAGGGGTTATCTATCCATCATAGGATTAAGCACCACTCTAGATCCATAGAGTTAACTGAAGTTATGGCTGCTAATCAACCGACCAATCAACCTTCAAATCCACTACAACCTAGGATTGAGGAAATCCAGGATGAAAACGAGGTACATCGAGCACTCCTGCCTTATACTTTACGAGATTATTTACAACCGACGGGGGTGAGCACCCCTTCCTGTATGGTCTTTCCAAAAAATACAGGAAACATAAACATCAAACCAGGCGTGATCCAACTCCTTCCAAAGTTCCTTAGGTTTGAATATGAAAATCCATATTTACACTTGAAAGAGTTTGATGAGATCATAACCACTTTATACTTTCCTAATGTGTTTGAGGACGCAATTCGGCTGAAACTCTTTCCTTTCTCCTTAAAACAAAAGGCTAAGACGTGGTTACATTCACGATCTATTGGCAGATGGAATGATATGACAAGGGAGTTTATAAAGAAATTATTCCCATATCATAAAAGGAACACCATCAGAAAATCGATCATGAACTTCATCCAAAGGGAAGATGAAACATTCTTCCAATGTTGGGAGAGGTTCAAGGATCTTGTCAGTTCATGCCCACAACATGGTTTTGAAATGTGGTGCATAACAAATTTTTTCTATAAAGGACTGACATCTTCCATGCGCCAATTTGTTGAGACAATGTGCAATGGGGAATTCCTGAACAAAGATGTCGATGAAGTGTGGGATTACTTTGATAAACTTGCTGAAATCGCACAATCATGGGACATCTCCCCAAGAACGAGCATCACGCCTAAGCCTACTCAATCAAAGGAGAAAGGTGGAATATATCTTTTGAAAGAGGAAGAGGATATCAATGATAAAGTGGCTAGTCTTATAAGGAAACTAGAGGCCATGGTACTTAGGAAGGATAAGGTTAAGAAAGTTGCCTGTGGTATTTGTGCTTGTAACATTCATACAATCGAAAATTGCCAAACAATACCTGCGTTTCAAGAAATATTGAATGAGGAATCAAATGTTGTAAATAACTACCAAAGGCTTTTCAAAGGACTCACTTCAAACACATACAACTCCAGCTGGAGAAATCATACAAATTTCAGTTGGAGGAATGGACAATCTGTTACACCTTAAGGAATCCCTAATCAATTCTCAAATCAAGGGAAACCTCAAGAGGAATTGGTTCAAAATGCTCAAGAGCTCATCTAGTAAAGTACTCTTCAAGCCTTATAAGAACTCACAAAGGCTATATAAAAGATAGACTCACGTGTTACTGTTATGGAAAAAGGGATGCTTTCAGCCCAACCTATCCCCAATCCTAAACTGCAATACGAAATTAGTGAACTAAGCTCTTCAAATCCAATGGAGCAAGCTAAGTCTATCACCACTCTTAGGAGTGAGAAGATAATTGACAAATCTATTCCGGTAAGGGCTGAGAAGCCTAAGGACCAGGATGTAAATGAGACTGATAGACCTAGCGATGCTCCACATGAGGCAGAACCGAAACTTCAAAGAAAACTAGTTGCTCTATTCCCTCAACGGTTGATTGCACCAAAACCTCTCTCTAACTCTCAAGATATTCTAGATGTGCTTAAGCAAGTGAAGGTCAACATTTCTCTACTGGATGTTGTAAAACAGATTCATTCATATGCCAAATTTCTGAAAGATCTATGGATGACTAAAAGATGACAAAACATTTAAAAGAAAATATTTTTGACAGAAAAAGTGAGTGCCATCCTAAAGCAAGATGTGCCACAAAAATACAAAGATCTTGGTAGCCCAACTATTGCTTGTGTAATTGGGAATTACCGGATTAAGCACGCACTTCTTGACTTAGGAGCAAGCGTAAATATGACCCCTTACTCGATATATGAACAACTGTGTCTAGGAGAATTAAAACTCACCCGGACCACATTACAGCTTGCCAATCGCTTAGTTCGTGTACCGAGAGGGATAATTGAGGATGTATTGGTCCAGGTTGACAAATTCTACTACCCAGTAGATTTTATCATCTTGGATACTCAACCCATCGTGGACATGAGCACTCCAATTTAAGTCATTCTTGGCTACCCATTCCTTGCCGGTACTTGAAGTTAATTGGTGGAGGCCACAATTTGAAGAATTACCCCAACCGATGTAGTACCTCTACCGTCTAACCTCAAAGCACCGAAGCTTGACGTAAAACCTTTACCCTCTGACTTGAAATATATTTATTTAGGTCAAGATGAGACACACCTGGTTGTGATTTCTTCCCACCTTGAGCGAGAACAGGAGAGTATGCTTATCTCTACTCTCATTGAGCATAATGGAGCCATTGGATTGTTGATTGCGGACCTCAAGGGAATCGGCCCTTTGATTTGTACTTACCGAATTCATCTTGAGGATAATGCGAAGACTTCTCGACAACAACAACGTAGATTAAATCCAAACATGAAGGAAGTGGTTAAGGCCGAGGTGCTTGAGCTATTGGATGTGGGTATCATATACCCCATATCTGATAGCCAATGGGTGAGTCGAACTCAGGTAGTTCCTAAGAAGTTCAGAATCGGCATCGTAACCAATGTCGACAATGAACTCGTGCCAACTAGATTCACTACTGGTTGGAGAATGTGCATTGACTATACAAAGTTGAATATCGTCACAAGGAATGACAACTTTCCTTTGCCCTTCATTGATCAAATCTTGGAAATGCTAGCTGATCATTCCTGTTATTGTTTCCTTGACGGATATTTAGGCTATAATCAGATCGAGACAGCCCTTGAAGATTAGGAAAAGACAACATTTACATGCCCTTATGACACCTTTGCTTACCGAAGGATGCCATTCGGGCTTATGTAATGCTCCCGTGGCTTTTCAGCGATGTATGTTGAGTATTTTTTCTGATATGATGGGGCAATATCTAGAGGTCTTCATAGACGACTTCTTTGTCTTTCGTCCATCCTTTAGCAAATGTTTGGAAACTTTAAAAAATGTGTTGAAGTGATTTGAGGAAAAGAATTTGGTACTTAATTGGGAGAAGTGCCACTTAATGGTTCGTAAGGGACTTGTCCTTGAACATATCATCTCGTCCAAGGGAATTGAGGTAGATAAGGCTAAGATTGATCTTATCTCTAACTTACCTCCGCCCAAGAACATATGAGACGTGCGATCCTTCTTAGGACACACCGGATTTTATAGACGATTCACAAAGGACTTTAGTCACCTTTCTCGTCCTTTATGCAATCTGCTTCAAAAGGACATACTATACGAGTGGACTGAGTAATGCCAAGAAGCTTTTTCTAACCTTAAGGACATGTTAACCACTACACTTATCATGAAACCACCCGACTAGAACTTTCCTTATGAAATTATGTGTGATGCGTCCGACTATGCTCTTGGGGCGGTGTTAGGCCAAAGAAAAGAGAAGAAGCCCTATGTTATTTATTATGCAAGTAAAACTCTAAATCCTGCCCAAGTGAATTACTCTACTACGGAGAAGGAACTCTTAGCTGTAGTACTTTCTTTGGACAAATTTAAGTCCTACTTGATCGGATCCAAGATCATCATCTACACTGATCATGGGGTGCTCAAATATCTTCTTTCTAAGAATGATGCTATGGCTCACTTGATAAGATGGATCCTCTTACTATAGAAATTTGATTTGAAAATAAAAGAAAAAAAAGGGAGTAGAAAACATAGTGGCTGACCATCTTTCCCGCCTTGATCTCTCTGATTCCCTTGATACGACACATATAAATGACATGTTCCCTAACGAACAATTGTTTAACGTCTCCCATTCACCTTGGTTTGCTGATATTTCTAATTATCTTGCTACAGGTTTCACACTGACACATTGGACTGCATAAGATGAGAAAAAATTCTTCGCTGAGGTACGCAAATTCTTCTGGATGATCCGTATTTATTTAAATATTATTCAGACTAAATCTTAAGGAGATATGTGCCAGACAATGAACACAAAAGTATTTTCTCCTTTGGTCACTCGCAAGCCTCTGGTGGTTACTTTTCTGCAAAGAAGACCATGACCAAAATTATGCAGTGCTGCTTTTATTGGCCCACTATGTTCAAGGACACTCATGAGTTTTGTAAAGCTCGTGAGCGTTGTCAGAAATTGGGAGCATTGTCCTTTCAAAATATGATGCCTCTGAATCTCATTCTTATCATTGAAGTATTTGATTGCTAGGGCATCGATTTCATAAGGCCATTTCCCCAATCTTTTGAAAATTTATATATTTTACTAGCAGTAGACTATGTCACTAAATGGGTCGAAGCAATTCCATATTGGAACAATGATCACCAAACGGACATTAATTCCTTAAATGAAAACATCCTTTCCTAGTTTGGAACACCTCCAGCCATCATTAGTGATGGAAGTTCACATTTTTGTAATAGGCCATTTGTAAACTTAATGAAGAAATATGACATCTCCCACAAAGTGTGCACTCCATACCGCCCACAAATAAGTGGGCAAGATGAGATTTCCAATAGAAAAATTAAACATATTTTGGAAAAAATGGTTAACCCTAATCATAAGGATTGGTTAATCCGCTTGACCGATGCTTTATGGGCTTACCGTATTACATTTAAGACTCCTATTGGAATGTCTCCCTTTAGACTTATCTATGAGAAGGCTTGCCACTTACCTGTGGAGTTGGAACATAGGGCCTACTGGGCTATTAAAAATCTGAACTTCAATTTGGACGACGCTGGCTCATTGCGCAAACTTCAGTTGAATGAACTTGAAGAAATCTGAAATGACGCATACGAGAACTTGAGAATTTACAAGGACAAGATGAAGGTGTTTCATGACCAACACATTCTTCGGAAATCATTCACACCAAGTCAAAGGTTCTTTCGTACAATTCTCGGTTACATCTTTTTTCGGATAAACTCCAATCTTGTTGGATCAACCCTTTCACAATTACTAATGTTTATTCTCATGGGCCCGTCGAGATTCAAAATCCAAACAATGGCAATGCTTTCAAAGTAAATGGACATCGTTTAAAGCCACTTGTTGAAAAATTGATTTAAAGGAAATGTTCATACCTCTGATTGATCCTGTTTACCAGGATTGACCTCCTAGTCTGACGGAGGAATACTTAAGATAGTTTGCTTTCCGCTATTTAGGATAGTTTGGTTTCTGTTGGTTTCATTCTTGTGCTAACCGATCTTTACACTGAGATCATTGGCAAAGCCTTAAAATTCTTTCTTCAGGTATTATCTTTACATCACTTCCCTTTTCTTTTAATTACCACTTTTACATGACATGCTTATTTCTTTTACATTGGGGATAATGTAAATTTTAGGTTGGTGATGGAGGATTAGGTAAACTAATAAGTGTTTTCTCATTTTTGAGCAAAATTTTTGAAATTTTCAATGTTTCAAGTTGAAATTTGCTTAGGAAGCTTGTATCGACGGTCATTTATTTTCATTCATTCTTTTCTTTTCCACTATTTTCTAGATTTTTCATTCTTTTTATTCTTTTTCATGACCTCTTTGTTGATCTCACTGTTTTTTAATTGATTTTTTTTTCTTCTTTTAAGGTGGATAAAATTCTCTAAACTTGATTCCCACCCTCTATCAATGATTCACGTACTAACGATCAGAAATTCTAGAATGACTTACAAAAACTAAAGTGAATGTGTCTTGTGATTTAGATTAACATGATATTAAACTTCCTCATAGTCAAGTAAATGCAAGAACTTTAAATGATAAATTACTTAGTTGATCAAACTCCAACAATTCAAAAGTCACATCTCTGTCCCATCATCATTCTCGAAGCATCCTTAAGCGCACAACTATTGCTTTCCAAATAAGTTTTTATTTTGAAAATTTTAAAAATTTCAACAATTTTTGCTCAGAAACTGAGAAAGTACTGATTAATTTACCTAATCCACACCCCAACCTAAAATCTACATTGTCCTCAATGTACAAGATATAAGCATGCAATGTAAAAGAGGTAACGAAAAGAAAGGAGTAGTGATGGAAAGATTGTACCTGAAGAAGGAATTTTGAGGCTTTTCCAAAGATCTCTACGTTAAGATGGGTTAGGCAAAATACTAAAATAAGTTAAAAGCAAACTATCTTAATCCTAATATCTATGAAAGCAACAAACCTAATTACACCTCTATTAGACTAGGAGGTCAATCCTGGTAAACAGGATCAATCAAAGGTATGGACATGTCATCTGAATCAAATTTCTCAACAAATGGCTTTAACTGAGGTCCATTTATTATAAAAGCATTGCCATTGTTCGGATTCATTATCTCAACGGCACCATAAGGATAAACATTAGTAATAGTGAAAGGGCCGGTCCAACGAGATCAGAGTTTACCTGAAAAAAGATGTAATTGAGAATTGTACAAAAGGACTTTTTGACCATTTAAGAATGATTTTTGAAGGATGTTCCTATCATGGAACACCTTTATCCTCTCCTTGTAAATTCTCGAGTTCTCATTTGCGTCATTCCGAACTTTCTCGAATTCATTTACCTGAAGTTTGTGTAGCGAGCCAGCGTTGTCCAGGTTAAATTTTATGTTCTTGACACCCCAGTAAGCTCTATGTTCCAACTCCACAGGCAAGTGGAAATCTTTCCCCTAGACAAGTCTAAAGGGAGACATTTCAATGGGGGTCTTAAAGGTTATACGGTAAGCCTATGAAGCATCGGTCAATCGAATTCACCAATTCTTATGGTCAGGGTTAACCATTTTCTCCAGAATGTGTTTAATTTCTTTATTGGAAATCTCAGCTTGCCCACTTGTTTGTGGGTGGTATGGAGTGCTCACCTTATGAGAGATGTCATATTTCTTCATCAAATTTCCGAATGGCCTATTAAAGAAATGTGAGCCGCCATCACTAATGAAGGCCCGAGGCATTCCGAACTGGGAAAAGATGTTTTCTTTTAAGAATTTAATGACTGTTTGATGGTCATTGTTCTTGCATGAGATCGCTTTGACCCATTTAGTGACATAGTATACAACTAGCAAGATATATAAATTCCCAAAGGATTAGGGGAATGGTCCCATGAAATCGATGCCCCAACAATCAAATGCTTCAATGATAAGAATTGGGTTCAGAGGCATCATATTACGACAGGACAATGCTCCCAATTTTTGACAACGCTCATAAGCTTTGCAAAACTTATGAGTGTCCTTGAACATAGTGGGCCAGTAAAAGCTGCACTGCAGAATTTTGGTCGTGGTCTTTTTGGCAGAAAAGTGCCCACCATAGGCCTGAGAGCGACAGAAAGAGATGACACTTTGGTGTTCATTATCTAGTACACATATCCTTAGAATTTGGTCTGGGTAATATTTAAACAAATATGGATTGTTTCGACTAAAAACGAAATGCATTAGATTTGGAAGAATTTCTTATTTAACAGCGATAAGATTGAAAAAAGGTAATATTTATCAATTTTATTTATTTTTGAGTTCATTACATCCTCTTAATCCTCTGATTCTAAGATAGTCTCTTAACAAAGAAAAGAATGCATGAAGTCAAATATAATTGAAATGCAAAATTTTAACAGCATTCCGACGTATTTTTATCAAATCTCTAGGGGAGACGAGTTATGTGGGTTTCCCCTGTTGGGATCCCTTAAAAATATCCGAAATAGCTTGATCATCTGTCAAAAATTTCAGCATGATAACTGCCCTCAAAGATAACCCGCGTAACTCGCTATGAGTTGCGCGATCTTCCTTCTTCCCTTCTCTCTGCCCTCAATACCTGCAAGAGAAATTGATCTCGTGAACATCTAATCTATCAAATGAGGGGGTGAGGGGGTATTTATAGGCATTCGCATGTGGGAGCCCTCGATTCTTGTGTCATGGGCCCCACTTCGCTTCACTTATTTCCGCAACCTGCACGTCCCAGTGCAACTCGGGTGAGTTGCGCACATCTCTCTCTTTTTCTTTTCATTCTTTTCTCCTTCCTTAATTATTTTTGTGCCCCAACAGATGCCCCCTTGATATGAAATTTGATTTTTTTTACTCAATTTGAAGGATCAAACTTTACAATGGAGAATCTAATTTGCGCGACTCCGCACAACTCTCATGTCCTCGTAACTCTCTGGCAGTGTCTTGAGCCTATAAATATCGGTCCATTCAACTGTTCCTTACATCGAAATTCAACCTCCTAACTAGACCCATCTTGAACGCAGACTATCCGCACTACTGTCGTGCGCAACTTAACTGCGTAACTCATTCGAGCAACTCATTCGCCCTTGGTGCGATAAATCTCTGTCACGAAACTCTGTCGAAATTTCTTTAACTCTTTTCTTTCTTATCACCATGAATCCTTCAAAGGCTTTATCCTCGAGAAAAGCTTCAAGTTCTTCCGCACGTGAACAATTCCCTTGTCATATTTGGACATGCATGGAGATTAATGAAAAACTACTGGAATTCCACCACCCCTACTTGGATAAAATTATCTCTTATCACATGAGTCTTCAACAGCATTAGTCGATCCCTCACAACGAACCTTCCACCTACCAAAGCCGCCTTGTCTTCATAGATGATTGGATTATGAGAGAGCCCCGAATCCTGGAAGGCCAGATACAAGGAAAGGACTCGCATTAGAAAGCAGGCATGATATACAAAATGTGATTTCTACAACCCTGCCATGACTCTCATTGGCCTTTTCCAACTCATTTCTTCAAGACTGCTTGTCAACATTTCTTCATCAACCGTGCCTCGTGGAGGACAGATGACTTCATAGTTGAGGGTCACATGTCTCCTTAAGATTCCTATAGTGCCTGGGCTCATGCTATTGCTCAAAAGCATGTGGTCATTTTGGAAAGAATTAATCTTTGTGATGCCATCATAGCCACATCAGAACATTTTTATGGAAACACAACTATCTTCGGAGGCTTTCTTGACTTCTGGTCCCCCTTAACCAACTCATTCCATCTTCCTCTGGGTGAGATGAGTATTACCTTATGGGACCTTTGTTGTATAGCGGGTCTTCCTATCATGGGTGACATCCTTGATATTTATATCCCTTTGAATGAAGAATTATCTCATGCTTCTGCGGAAAATAGTAAATCTAAGATTTCAAAAACTACCTTGGAACTTTTCAGTGAATTGGTTAATTTTCCCCATCGTGAACACATCATCCCTCTTGAATGGTTGGCTCATTTTTCTCATAAATTACGGTATACTTTTCTTCTCTTAATTCTTTCCACTTTAAACCTTCATTTTTCTTTTAAAATAACCTCGTTATTTTACCTTGACAGCTTTGCAGGCTATAACCATCAGAATCTTAAAACCATTCGTGAGAATATTGCAAGCACTACCAAATACAGTCACTCTTGTGAGTTAGCTGCCTTCCTTGCTTATTGATTAAGTTTGGTAATATTCCCCGGTTCAGAACAAATCATCAAACCATCCCTTTTCATAGCTGCTGGCGCTATGGCTGAGGGTCAAAAGCATGCATTAGCTCCTTCAGTTCTATGTTCCTTATATCGTGCTTTTGGTGATATAATTTTAGGGCCCATAGATTCATCACTCCAACCTTTCCCGATCTACGCTCCTTGGCATTTCTTTATAGGTTGGCTGGGAATATACATCCTTTGGACTTTTGATGATCCATCGAAAGCATATTTAGATCCTCATCGGCTCCGTCTCCAACACCACCAACTGAGGAAAATGGTCGAAAAATCAAACGGTTGGGTCACTCGAAAAATAGAAGACGGTGATCCTGTCGACTTTCATCATTTTCCTTTCACTATTCATCTAGAAGGCATAAAAGCTATTGATAATGACTCCATCTCTCATGGTGAGCACTCATTCCTTATTTCCATCAGATATGGTACTCTTCCCTTAAGAGAAGGCAACATGTTTTAGTGTGAACCCTATTATCCAAGCAGATTTGTCCGTCAGTTTGGGTTTGACCAAACTGTGCCAGCGACTTGTGATATTATTACTAGATCTATGAGGAATTGTGGCATTGGACCGTATAATTGGACCTTGATATGAAGGCAGCTCTTTAGTGTTAATACTGGGTCTCGCTTTATACTCTTGGGCCAAGGATACCCAATTTACTCTTCCTATCCCTGGATGCGTTGGTGGGTCCACCAATACTATTTGGTGCGCAGATATCATTCAATTGACCATGCCATATTCATCCCTCCACCTCGACTAAGGAGTTATCAAGAAGACCAAGGCATTGGTTATTATAGGGAGACTAACCATTCCCCATATTCTGGTCAATTTTGTGCAACGATTTCCTCAGAACAGACTTCTTATGAGGCACCATTGGCTGATACTCTTGGAGGTTGTATAGCTTTTGGAGTATATGTAACGCCCTGAAATCGAGGGTCGAGCAGGAGCCCAACTCCCGAGTTCCAACGCATCACTTATGTAACATAGATAATGATGATTAAATGTTGTCCGTATTAGTGCATTAAACATGAATGAGATTATACCAAATCAGCATATCATACTCCAAGGATAGTTAAATTTCGCAAGCGAAAGACTGTGATAGATATATAAAGTATATAAGTGATTGTACGTCCCCAGAGTATGAAAGTCACCAAGTTAAACATTTACATGTATAACTCCAAAAATTTACAAAATAATAAAGTGTGATGTCATCTAGTCCAGATTCCTTTAGCCCCGATGGCGCAACTCCAGATCTACATAGACCCGCCAGAGAGTTGCATGTAGGTGAACTCCTCCTCGTCATCATAAAAATCAGGCTCTTCCTCATAAGCATTGCCATCATCTGCAACTAAACCAGAGTCCAGTTGGTGTTTTAAAACTCCGTCCCAAAGTGGGAGTGAGTGATCAACTCAGTGGAGCTATAAGGCAAAGGTTAACATGTTACTAATTCAGTCAAGCAGTAATGATAAAGCAATACAACAAGCATTCCTAGGTACTCTGATTAATGCAAGGATTATATGAGTTAATGATGTATGCCCTGCCTACACTCCCTCTGCGACATCATCTCACGATCGTGGCATGCACCCCTTCCTCTGTGCTCAACTCCAACGCTAAAGGCACATGTAAATGCAGTGTATGTGTGTGATTAGCCAAGTTCTTATTTAGACTCATTCATACAGCATGTTTGGGAAGCTAAGGTACCTCCCTTTATATCATTTACCCCAATAATGATCCATTTAGGGTCGTCAATCCTAGTTAATTACATACGATAGGCAAATTATAAGGCAACGTCACCCCTGATTTAAAGGCAATGGACATGCAAGTTCAGGTCACTACGAAGAGGCTCGTCACCTAGGCGTGGGCCTTAGGTTATACTTGAGGTCACTATGGTAAAGGCTGACATCTCGAATACAGTGTTCCATACCACCATATTCGGCTCACGAGTTTGGGTTGCTCACTGGTCACTATAGGGAGGCTCGTCACTCCAGCGTAGGCCAACAGCTCATCCAGGGTGTCCCATACCACCATGCCCACCTCATGACTCTTAACGGATCATGGTACCAAGGTTAAACGGGTTTTCCACTGGTTAGTTGGTACCGTAGATTCAAGCAGTAGCGTCCATACATGGTGAACATACATTGGGCCAATTGGGTTACTTGACAAGCTTGACTGGTATGTGCGTACGTTGAGTCGATCGACATGAAGCGCGTAAGCACTCCACGTGGCCTAACCACTATCGACAATCAGCGTATGACTCGGATTCCTCAAACATATCTTGTGTGGTGAAATGACCATGGCCACTACTCGAGAAACTTTTCCGATTGCTTGGACTATGCAGCAGTTCCAATCGCACTTCAAATATGATAACATTCACATGTGTTAATCAAAGATAGTATGTAGCAACCAATTTAACTATAAATCTTATATAAGCATTTTAACGAACACATAGAGTACATGTTAACATACATAGGCATTCATCCATAAAACACGTACTAGTAAGATAGGTTATATGAAGGAAATTGTAACTATAGATAAGGGATCGAGAATCATATCTCAACACCCTAACCAATTACATTTCAACAAGCATTTTCTCATTCAGGCATTTTATACTTAGACTACACATTTTATCATATATGATGCAACTTAGTTATACCCTATATTAGGGCAAATCCTTTCATAAGGAGTTGTCACACACACAACAATCATATATTTACAATGAATAATAATGGCAAGCAAAAATCATAATTCCATATTCATTCAAACATTTCGACAAACACATGGAATACACTATATTTAACATAGTTCATATATCTGTGTAATACACGGAATACGTCGTATCTAAGCACATGTGATAGCAATCAAGTTAGTCATAAATCATTACTGACATTGAGAGCCTTGAAAACCATAACCTAAACGTTTATAGTCCGCACCTTTTACCAGTAAACTTGTAACGAACTTAGTTTATACACTAAGTCTTTGTCTACGACACAACGATTACCTGTATCATGGAATAGGTTAGCTATTTCGCTAATCTGCCTATTTGGATATTTAAAACAGGTTAGGGTTAGGATTTCTTACCCAATAACAGAATCGAAATTGTCGGTGTATCGATACGGGTGTGGTGATTCAACAGGTGGAGCGGCAGGAATGAAACCCGGCAACTATCTCTCACTCTCTCTCTCTCTTCTCCTCACTTTCTCCTTCTCTTTTCTCTCTCTTCTCCCTCTTAGGGTTCGAAATTCGTATGGAATGAGAGAGGGGTGGGTTGAACTGATCTCAATGGCCCCAGGGCCATCGTATATTTAGGTTATAGCCAAAAGTCGGCTGTTTCGGGCTAACAGAGTTCATTTAGAGGGCCCCGTTCTGCATACGGTCCGGGGAAAGTTCCCTGACAATGGATCTATGCCAGGTCAAGTTTTCAGTCTGATCAGATTTATGGATTGACCGTGGAGGACCAGTTTCAGTTCAGCGGTCATCCCCACTCGATCAGGGCCACAAGTACACTGACCTGTGTAGGAAAATTTTCCTGATCCGAGGGTGTATTTGGGTCTGGTTTTGACGATCTGAAACCCTAAATTTGGCCCACAAGTGAATGACCCAAATCACTTAAAATTGGGTTCATTTTCTAAAGATATTCCATTTCTCACACACTTTGCTTAGGGCTCTAGTTGTGCGTTTCAGGATTTTATTTGGACTTGATTTCCGAGATGGTTGTCAAGCCCAGTAAGGCGGTCATAACCATATAGTTTTGCGGTAATCAGACTTTCGATGCATGGTCCAGGTCCGATACGGAGTTTCAAAGTGCTCCCAAGAGCAACTGGGTTTAGAGATTGATCCTAAGTTTTAGGTAATGTAATGTTAGCGGTTCTACTCGTTTTGGGTCTTGCAGTTCGTATACAAAGCTATTCAAGTTAATCTACCGATTAATTTAGTTTAGCACTTAATTAATTTTTTGTCTAATTTCTTATGGATTTGGTCCTGAGTGATTTCTGCCTGAGGTGGTACTCGGGTCTTAGTACAGATTTTTTGAGACGTTACAATCTACCCCCTTAAGAAAAAATTTCGTCCTTGAAATTAGTACATTTTTGTGCTCCTTAAGAATCTGAGGGTAGTTCTTGCGGAGCTCAGCTTCTGTTTCCCAAGTAGCCTCTTCCTCAGTGTGGTGTGTCCATAGAACCTTCACAAGTGGAATCGCTTTACTGCGCAGTACCTGTTCCTTCCTATATAGGATATGCGTCGTCCGCAGTACATAAGTAGTGTCCTCACTCAACTGCACCTACTCCCACTTGATAATGTGGGAAGGATCAGAAACGTATTTCTTCAACATCAATATATGAAATATGTTGTGCACGCCTACGAGTGGTGTGGGCAAAGTAAGGCGGTTTGCCACCATGCCCAATCGATCTAGTATCTGGAATGGGCCAATGAATCTCGGTGTGAGTTTCCCTTTCTTGCCAAACCGAAGGACTCCCTTCATCGGGGAAACCTTCAAGAATACATATGGTCCCAAACGTTGAACTCTAGCGGCAGCCGCATCATATCGGCGTAACTCTTCTGTCTGCTCTGTGCTACAAGAAGTCGATGCTGGATAATGTCGATCTTCTCTGAGGTCGCCTGCACTAACTCTGGGCTAATCAAACTCTTCTCGCCAACCTCTGCCCAACAATACGGTGCTCTACATGGACACCTATACAGCGCCTCATAGGGAGCCATGTTAATACTCGGCTGAAAGCTGTTGTTATAAGCGAACTCTGTATAAGGAAGACAGTGATCCCAACTGTCCTTGAAATCAAGTACACAAGCTCGCAGCATATCTTCCAACACCTGATTTACTCGCTCCATCTGCCCCTTAGTCTGTGGGTGGAACACGATATTGAACTTCAGTTTCACACCTATTACTCCCTAGATACAACTCCAGAAGATAGATGTGAATTGCGTGTCTTGGTCTGACACGATCTCCATAGGAACTCCACACAGACGTACTATCTCCTTCATGTACAGCCTGACTAAATCATCTGCTGAGTTCGAAACTCTAATAAGGAGAAAATGAGCTGATTTCGTCAACCAGTCCACAATCACCCATATGGAGTCATGTCCCTTCATCGTCTTTGGTAGCCCTGAGATAAAATCCATAAAGATGAAATCCCATTTCCATTCAGCTATGGGCATGGGATGAAGCAGTCCAGGAGGTCGGCGATGCTCCGCCTTGACCTGCTGGCACGTGAGACAACGGGAAACATAATCTGCTATGTGGGCCTCCATGTTGTCCCACCAGTACGAGCACTTCATGTCTCGTTACATCTTTGTACTGTCAGGATGCATTGCCATCCTCGAATTGTGAGCAGCTTTGAGAACTTCCTTCCTCAAGTCATGTAGGTTTGGGACGTATAAGTGGCCACGATAACTTAAACCCCCATTCGTACCAACTCTTCATTCCGAGTCTTCACTGTCGCTAACTCACTTTCTCAACTCTGTCAACCCTTCATCTTCCTCCTGAGCCACACTGATTCGGTTATCGACGAGTGGCTGAACATGAATATGTGTGATGCTCTCGAATGGCTCCTCTACCGTAAGTTTCTGCTCAAAGTCTTGCACAAACTCTACTATATTCCTCTCTACTATCATCAGCGGAGCCACAAATGCTATTGTCTTCTTGCGACTCATTGCGTTTGCCATAAGGTTGACCTTGCCAGGATGGTAGGAGACCTCGAACTTGAAGTTCTTCAAGGTTTCCATCCATTGTCGCTACCTCATATTCAAGTCTCACTGTGTGAATATGTATCTAAGGCTCTTGTGGTCGTAAAAGAGCTCGAACTCTTCTCCATAGAGGTACTTCAATGCCAAGACGACAGCCGCTAATTTCAGATCGTGCGTAGGGCAGTTTTCCTCGTGTTTCCTCAACTGTCGCAAAGCGTAAGCAATCATCCTGTCCTTCTGCATAAGGACACAACCCAAACCAACACGAGATGCATCAGTATATATCGTATACTTGACCCCTTGCTCTGACAATACTAGCACAGGGGCGGACGTCAGCTTGTCCTTCAATTCCTGAAAAGTCGCTTCTGTCTTCTCATTCCAGGTAAATTTGAGATCCTTTCAAGTTAGCCAAGACAACGGTCTGGCTATCATGGAAAAGTCCCTAATGAATCGGTGATAGTAGCCAACAAGTCCTAGAAAGCTCCTCACTTCAGTAACCGAACCGGGCTGCTCCCAATCCTGAACTACAGCTACCATAGTAAGGTCCACAGCTATCCCTTCCTTGGATACCACATGTCTGCGTAAATAACTGGTTCTTTGTGAGTGTATCAATGACTGCTCGCAGGTGCTCCTCGTGATCTTCCCTACTCTTGGAGTATATCAGGATGTCATCTATAAATACGATGACGAATCGGAATAGATTCGGCCGAAACACCCAGTTTATCAAGTCCATGAACACGGTCGGTGCATTTGTGAGTCCAAACGACATCATAAGGAACTCGTGGTGCCCAAAATTGGTCCTGAAAGCTGTCTCCTACACGTCATCATCCCTGACGCGCAACTGGTGATACCCTGACTATAAGTCAATCTTGGAGAAATATTGTGCCCCCTTCAACTGGTCGAACAAATCATCTATCCTGGGCAAAGGATACTTGTTCCTCGCTGTCACTAGGTTCAACTTGCGATAATCAATACACAATCATAGTGATCCATCCTTCTTCTGTATAAATAGCACAGGTACTCCCCAAGGAGATACACTCGGTCTTATAAAGCCTGCATCCAACAGATCGTCAATCTATTTCCTCAGTTCCTCCATCTCACATGGAGGCATGCGATATGTGGGTAATGAAATAGGTGTCCCACCAGGCACTAGATCAATGGTAAAATCGATCTCGCGCTGAGGAGGTAACCCAGGTATTGCCCTAAACACGTCCGCGAAATCCTGAACTATTGGCGTGTACACCAATGTCGGACCATCAACATGCTCAAACAAGGTAGTATAACAACTGATGTGGTAGTACCAACTGACCTACATTGGAAATGTAAAGGTCGTGCCCTCAGGTCCATGGGCTATCACCACCCTAGTGTCGCAATCGATCTCTACCTTCATCTCCGTGAGCCACTCCATACCGAGAATGACATCATAGTGACACAATGGAGCGACCATCAGGTCAACAAGCACTATTCTGCTCCCTACGTCTATCGAACAACCCCTACACATCTTGGTAGAATCTGAGAAAGTCCCTGTGGCGGTAAGGGGTCTCAACCCAACCATAGGACTAGTTTCTAACCCTAGTCGCTTGACTGTAGCGCATGATACTATAGAGATAGTGGACTCGGTGTTCACTAATGAGAAGACTGTTGTACCTTGAACATGCACGGTGACTTCGAAACCCATTGGTGCTGTAACTATTGTCTCAGATGCCTCAGTTGCAAGTGAGTGTACGTGAGCTTGTTGAGAACGGATCGGCTGTGGTGCCATAGGCCATTGAGGCGGCCTAAAATGAGGTGCAGGCAGCCGAAGAGATGGATGTGCTGGTGCTAATCGTAGAGGTGGGGCTGTAATAGCTTGAGGAAGTTGGCGGTTGATCCTCTGAAGTGGCGAGAAGCCATTGTCCCTCATCCTAGTGAAGCAGTTAGTGTTAGAATGACCCGACCTCTTGCAGTAAGTGCATCACGAGTCTGATCGTCTTGTCGGGGCTGGTGGAGCTGTAAGTCTGGGAGGCGAGTCTGTACGGGGCCTCTTACTAAGAAATGGCTTGCTCAGTAAATCTGGTCGCGCCCTAAGAACCATAGGCACACGTGTACGAGATAATCTGTCCCCATCTTGCTCCTCTCGCAAAGACATGCCCACTAGCTCAGCATAGTTGGATATGCTAGCACAACACATCTTCGAGCGTATCTCAGGTCGCAGACCCTTAGAAAGCCATCGTATTCACATCGGTTGGTCTTCTAATATCAGGGGAGCATATCTACCTAGCTCGGTGAACCTATTATTGTACTCTGCCACTGTCAACCCTCGCTGACGGAGGCAAAGAAATTCACTCTCCTTCTCATTATAATACGTGAGGGGAAAGTACTTCTCATGGAAGCGGGTCTCAAAAGCCGGCCTCGTCCTTACATAGCCAACCACAATAGTCTGAAGGACGCTCTCCCACCAGAGGCTGGCCTCATTCTCAAACATATAGGTGACTAACTCCACCTGCTCTGCCTTAGTGCAGTGCAGCGACTTCAGCAACTTAGAGATGCGGTCGAGCCAATACTCAGCCTCCTTGAGTCTGTGAGTACCTGTAAATGTAGGAGATCGGAAGTGCTGGAATCACTCAAATAGGCCGGTAGCACCCACGTTTCCAGTAGGGTATATGGGTAGTGCAGGTGGAACCACACCTATACTCTGGGCAAAGACCCCTGCAATGGTGGCAAAAAATTGTTGCTGCTGCTGCATCAAGAGCATCATTTGCTCCAACCTATCAAGAGGAGGAGCAACCTGAGGCAGATGAGGTGTCGAGGTAGATGCACGGTTCTGCTCAGGAACCAATGGTGCCACAAGTGGTGCAACATGTGTCGGCCCATTAGTGAGGCCAGTGGCCGGCTGAGAATTCGGCATCGTCCGTGGGTCAGGCCTGAACTGGGGTCCATATGGCTATCGCTGAGAGGAGGTGCCTCATCAATCGAGTCGCCAAGTGTGAGACGTACCGTATTCCACGTGCTCTTAGGTGGCATTCCCTATATACAACATAGGGCGCAACCCGTGAGATTTAGCATAAGATCATACATGCAACCATACATCATTCGCATTTCAAATCCAAAGAAGCTTCATACATTTCATTTACCAAAATTATCATAATACATGAGATGGAGTATTACATGGATCATGACAAAAGATGCATGTGAGCTAATCTAAGGTTCCACACACTAAAACCTACCAACCACTCTACCACATTACTAAGCTTATCAAGGCTATATATAGAAACAAGAAAACAAGCAACAAAGCAAACCAAAAGATAACTACATATACGACTAGTTGTCCGAATTTGGCGATGATAGAGGTGCACCCTTATCCTATAGACAACACAGGATAGCCCTCAAGGTGCAAGATACATTATTGAATTTCCGCTTCATGAAGGCTTGATTCTCTTCAAGCTTGGCTCGGGTAGCCATGACCTCCTGTCGCAGGGCAACCAGGCCCTCCTCAAGTTGAGCCAAGCGGGCTTCTATAGCAGCCCGATCACTGTGGTGCACCTGTGTAGTAGGAGGAGAGCCCTCATTAGTGTCTTAAGCCTCCTCTTCTTCCTCTTTCTGCCCTTCCTCTTCCTTACCTTCTTCTTCTATCCATTACTTTCTTCCTCTTCACTTTTTGTCTCATCCTCATACTCGTCAAGTCGGGCTTGATGTTGTCGAGGGCCGATCCTCATCTTGTTGAGTGTAGTGTCATTAATGAAGTGGATTGATGCAATGTCATCCATGTTAAGTTTGTAGGCGAACTCTCGAGCAATCTTATATAGAAGTCGACCAAATGGAAGTGAGACATCGTTCCTAATAGAGCGCATAGTCTGGACTATCTGTAATAGGGCGAACGGAGGCAAACACAGCTTATCTCCCTGCCCAGCTCTATACAGGAAATCCACCATCAAGCGAGTGCATTCGGTATGGTTGCCCCACCTAGGATACACATTATATGTGAATATGTAGTGAAGTAAGTGGAAATTATATGTCAATTCTGTCGATGGGAGGCATCTGCCTCGCTTCCAATGAGCTAATAGGCTGGAAAGGTAATGCTTGCGACAATCTCCTTCTCACGGGTTCTTGAGATTCTCCTCACCAGCGTGTACCTCACCACGTGGGATTCCTATGATCCAGGCCACAAAATCTACATTGACTGTTGCTTTTTGCCTTCCTACGGGAATCTTAAACTGCAAAGGCTCCAGCGATGGGTCTCACATATGGGCGTAGAAGGCTCGAACAGTGTTCTGACATGCGTGAGACTTGCCCTCGAATACGGAACCCCACCCGGTGTTCGCCAGGTGGTCCATCATCGGGTACAACCCAAATAGCGTTTCGTCTACATGAGCTTCAAGTACAACCTTACGGCCATGAAACTGACCGTGTTCAAAGCCCGCTGATAGAACTCTCTCGAGTGGGATTTGGGAATTAAGATCTCACTTCGACCTTCACTCTTAGGCGACGCTCGTGCTAGCTTCGGCACACGCCTTCTTCCTTGGACGGGTAGGGCGGCTAGACCCGACTTCATCCGTGGAGGCCCTCTTCTTTTCCATGAGAGAAAGAAGTGTGGAGAGAGCGAAAATATGGCCACCACGAGCTCAAAAAGAGCTATGAAAGTGAAATAAAATGGAGGGATGGGATGGGTTGTGACACCTTGAGATTTTTGAGACATAAAATAGGGTTTGTGTGCTCAAATGAAAAGGAAATGAACGAGATGGGTGATAGATTTGAGGGATAAGGTGGAGAATGTGTATGTGGTGAAGAAGATGTGAGAATAGGGGAGAGATTTGAGAGAGAAAGATGGGGTTTTGTGAAATTTAGAAAGCTTAGAGGGGTGTAAGAGGAGGAAATGAAGTAAAAGGGAGGGTTATAGGGGTCCCACACTTGTTTCGTGGGCCCCACAGTCATGCATAAGGGTTGGCTCGACCGGCCCGCTGCAGCCTAACAGGCCCGAACGAACCAGACCAGGGTGTGCCCCGGTCGGCGGGGTGCCACCCCGCCTGGGAGGTGGCCACCCCCCTCCCGAGGTGTCAAATGTGCAAGGCAGACCCATTGGGTCCCACTGATTTGCAGGGTTTGGGCCCCCTCATCCACTTAAGTCGTTTCGGGTCCCCTTTCATGTGTATTCATGCTTTTTAGTTTGTTTGAGTGTGGAATAGGCTTGAATCATGGTTTAAACTCATCGATCGACGGCCTAAAGAAGGATTGGGATAATCTCACATGATCACAGGTGCCTACGGGTCCGATCTCTACGGTCAGTTTCGCTTTGACGGTCATATGATCACCGACGAACGAAGCTTAGAATCCTACAACTGTTTCCACGTTTCACCACTCCCTCCTAAGTTAAAGTACGTCAGTGTACATCGTGTTATCATAATGCAGGTCCAGTTTAATCCAAATCATGCTCTGATACCAACTTGTAATGCCCTGAAAATAGGGGGTCGAGTACGAGCACAAGTCCTGAGTTCCAATGTATCAATTATGCAACATACATAATGATGATTAAATGTTGTCCGTATTAGTGCATTAAACATGAATGTGATTATACCAAATTAGCATATCATACTCCAAAGACAGTTAAATTTCACAAGCGTAAGACTGTGATAGATATATAAAGCATATAAGTGATTGTACGTCCCCAGAGTACGAAAGTCACCAGGTTAAGCATTTACATGTATAACTCTAAAAATTTATAAAATAATAAAGTGTGATGTCATCTAGTCCAGATCCTTGTAGCCCAGATGGCGCAACTCCAGATCTACATAGACCTACCTGAGAGTTGCATGTAAGAGAACTCCTCCTCGTCATCATAAAAAATCAGGTTCCGCCTCGTAAGCATTGCCATTATCTGCAACTAAAGCATAGTTTGGTTGGTGTTTTAAAACACCGTCTCAGAGTGGGAGTGAGTGATCAACTCAGTAAAGCTATAAGGCAAAGGTTAACATGTTATCAATTCAATCAAGCAGTAATGATAAAGCAATACAACAAGCATTCCTAGGTAATCTGATTA
Source organism: Magnolia changhungtana (assembly GCA_030180095.1). Lineage (NCBI taxonomy): Eukaryota > Viridiplantae > Streptophyta > Magnoliopsida > Magnoliales > Magnoliaceae > Magnolia > Magnolia changhungtana. Next base: position 6,304,060 of record JASAUF010000303.1, read on the forward strand.
ACGCAAGGATGATATGAGTTAATGATGCATACCCTCACCTACACTCCATCTGTGACATCATCTCACGATCGCGGCATACACCCCTTCTTCTGTGCTCAACTCCAATGCCAAAGGTACATGCAAATGCGATGCAAGTGCATGATTGGCCAAGTTCTTATTTAGAGTCATTCATACAGCAGGTTTGGGAAGCTAAGGTACTTCCCTTTATATCATTTACCCCAACGATGATACATCTAGGGTCGGCAATCCTAGTTAATCACATACGATAGAGAAGTTATAGGGCAACGTCACCCCTAATTTAAAAGCAGTGGACAGACAAGTTCAGGTCATTAGGAAGAGGCTCGTCACCTCAGTGTAGGCCTTAGGTTATACTCGAGGTCACTATGGGAAAGGCTCATCACCATAGCATAGGCCGACAGCTCAAATACAGTGTCTCATACCACCGTATTCGGTTAACAAGTTTAGGTTGCTCACTGGTCACTATGGGGAGGCTCGTCACCCCAGCGTAGGCCGACAGCTCGTCCAGGGTGTCCCATACCACCTTGCCCGACTCATGAGTCTTTGCGGATCGTGGTACCAAGGTTAAATGGGTTTTCCTCTAGTAAGTTGGTACCTTAGATTCAAGCAGTAACATCCATACATAGTGAACATACATTGGGCCAATCGGGTTACTTGACAAGCTTGACTGGTACAAGCATTCACTAAGTTGATCGACATGAAGTGCGAAAGCACTCTGCGTGGCCTAACCACTATCGACAATCAGCGTATGACTCGGATTCCTCAAACATGTCTTGTGTGGCAAAACGACCTCAACCACTACTCGAGAAACTTTTTCGATTTCCTGGACTATGTAGTAGTCCTAATTACACTTCAAATATGATACATTCGCATGTGTTAATCAATGATAGTATGTAGCAACCAATTTAACTATAAATCTCATATAAGCATTTTAACGAACACATAAAGTACATGTTAACATACATAGGCATTCATCCAGAAAACATGTAGTAGTAAGATATGTTATATGAAGGAAATTGTAACTATAGATAAGGGGATCGAGAATCATATCTCAACACCCTAACCAATTACATTTCAACAAGCATTTTCTCATTCAGGCATTTTTATCGAACACTTTGACTACACATTTCAACATACATGATGCAACTTAGTTATACCCTATATTAGGGTAAATCCTTTCATAAGGAGTTGTCACACACACAACAATCATATATTTACGCTGAATAATCATGGTAAGCACAAATCATAATTCCATATTCATTCAAACATTTCGACAAACACATGGAATACGCTATATTCATCATAGTTCATATATCTGTGTAACACACGGAATACGTCGTATCTAAGCACATGTGACAGCAATCAAGTCAGTCATAAATCATTACTGACATTGAGAGCCTTGAAAACCATAACCTAAATGTTTATAGTCCGCACCTTTCGCTGGTAAACTCGTAACAAACTCAGTTTATACACTAAGTCTTCGTCTACCGCACAAGGACTACCTGTATCACGGAATAGGTTAGCTATTTCGCTGATATGCCTATTTAAATATTTAAAATAGGTTAGAGTTAGGATTTCTTAGCCAATAATAGAGTCGAAATTCCCAGTGTAGTGATATGGGTAAGGTGATTCGGCATGTGGAGTGGCAGGAATGAAACCCGACAACTATCTCTCTCTCTCTCTCTCTCTCTCTCTCTCTCTCTCTTCTACTCACTTTCTTCTTCTCTTTTCTCTCTCTTCTCTCTCCTAGGGTTTGAAATTCGTATGGAATGAGAGAGGGGTGGGTTTTGGTCCTTATATAGGCCTAGACCTGATCTTAATGACCCCAGGGCCATGATATACTTAGATTATAGCCAAAAGTCGGTTGTTTCAGGCCAACGGAGCTCATTTGGAGGATCCCCTTCTGCGTACGGTCTGGGGAATGTTCCCTGACAATGTGTTAGTGCTATGATTTCATATGCCTTTGGTTATCAAATTTTGTAGTGTCAAAACCTATATGTCTTGTACTTCTTGTGTTTCTTGTTTGTGACTACACACTGCTTCAAGACAAGATCATGAATGAAGAATGTTTTCAAGACAAGATCATAAATGAAGAATGTTTGCAGGACATGCCATGCATGAAGTCTACAAGAATAGAAGACTCCAAGTTTGCTTCTATCAAGTTCAAGATTAGAAGACTTCATCAAGACAAGTCAAGAATGTACCAAGCTCGAGAAAGACCATCAACTTGACTCAAGCTTCTACTTCAAGATCATCTGAGAATACAGACCTTCAAGACTTCAATGTCCATCTCACTTCAAGGTTTGTTTAACCTTAGATTGACCTTAGGTTGGTCTGTATGATAGGTCATTCTGGATACATAATCCGAATATTTTAATTTACTTGGTGTGATCGTTTAAGACCAGTCTAGAAATCTTAAGACCAGTCCTAGCTTTGCTTCGACCAGTCTTAGGTTTCTCAGACCAGTCCTAGGTTATTCTGATTTTCAGATTTTCCTGGTTGTCCTTCGACCAGTCCTGGACTTTCTTCGACCAGTCCTGGGAAGTCCTACGACTCATCCTTCGACCGGTCATAGTCCTACGACTCGAACTCCAGCGACTTATCTCGAGTCCCACGACCAGTCGTAGGTGTCTCACGACCAGTCGTAGGTGGTCTATGACCAGTCGTAGGCTACCTAAGACCATTCGTGAGAATAGCAAATCTAATCCCGCAGAAATCTTTCAAAATCTTTTACACTACGACCAGTCCTAGGATTCTAAGACCAGTCGAAGATGGGATTTTTGAGGCTATAAATAATGCACGAATTTCGGAGTTTACTCATTCCATTCCATTCACTTCAAGCGATTTAAGGCTATACTCTAAGATAAGTTGTGATTATTTTTTTAAGCTATTGTGCATATTTAATATTCCTTTTGTTAGCATTTTTCTATTTTGATTTTGATCCATATTCCAATCTTATTTAGAAAAGAGGAATTTGTGATATTCCTTCTTCTGGGATCAAAATCAAATAGACCTTGCTCTTCTTGATTTAATCTAAAATCAATTAGACATAGAACCATTCTTTATGTGAGTATTGGACATTGAACGACGTATCATTCATCTACTCCGATTGGTTCTACTGGGCTACTTCAAAAGGAGATCCAGGTATTTTACTTTGTAATTTACTTTCTCTGGTTTTGTTTGAGATCTGCCAGAAAAATCTCATTGTTTTGGTTATATGAGGAGAGCCAGAAAACTCAGATTGTGGGGGTTTTTGGATTGTGTAAGCCCGAGATAAAAAGACACAATTGTGAAGGTTTTGGGTGAACCTGTGAAAACCTATTTTGATAGTGCATGCTAATATCCCCTGTGTGAGGATATTAGGAGTGGAGTAGCATTCTGTGTGGCTGTTGGCTAACAGTTGGTGAACACGCAGGCGAACCACTATATATCGTTGTGTTATGGATGTGCTTGATTTCTTTATTCATTTATTCCTTTATTATTGTGGATTACTTTTGTGGATGAATGTTGTAATTTTCATTTCAAGCAAGTGTGGTTGAATGGTGTAATAACTTAGGATTTATTTCTTTAAGTTATTCTTGATTTATTTTCCATATCATTTGTGTTTTCTAGATCGTTCTAGAAATAAGGTTGTCCTACCATAAGCCATTGGTTTTTGGTATAAGGTTATCCTTAGAACTGATTTAGTATCATTCTCATATTTCATGTGCTTTGAGATTGTTATTTTTTCAGCATTGTTATTTATATCTTTTATTATTCCGCTGTTTTAAGTTTTATTTGGCATTGCCCTATTCATCCCCCCTCTAGGGCATATAGCTTGGCCCTTTCAAGTGGTATCAAAGCCAAATAGCTCGTGCTTATTACTTATTTATTGGATTTATTTCCTGAGCTAACGATCTAAGCTATATTAAGATGTCAAATTTTGAAAGCCTATCTGTCACTAGGCCACCACCCTTTAATTGCACAAACTATGCCTATTGGAAAGTAAGGATGAGAATCTTTCTCAAATCCATGGATGAAAGTGTGGCTGGCCACAGTGAATGGATGGAAACTACCTATCACTGAAGTAACTGATGAAGATGGTTCAAAATCAATGAAAGTAATATCTTATGCTCTTTAGACCACACTTCAGAAAAGTGAGAGTAGTACGAATGCAAAAGCACTAAATGCAATTACTTATGCATTGTCACCAGATGAATTCAAAAGAATCATCTCATGTGAAAATGCTAAACAAGCATGGGATCTTTTAGAAATGACACACGAGGGTACATCAATTGTCAAGAAATCTAAAGTCCAACTCCTCACAACTAAATTTGAAGAAATTCATATGGAGGAGAATGAAATGTTTATGGACTTCTACACTAGATTGAATAACATTGTAAACTCAATGTGGGGTCTTGGTGATAGAATCCCAGAAAGTAAAGTATATGCAAAGATACTACGCTCACTTCCTGAACGGTTCAATTCAAAAGTAACCGTGATTCAGGAACTTCGTGATACGAATAACATGAAGGTTGAGGAACTAGTTGGTTCTTTACAGACCTACGAATTGAACTTTAAAGCTCCAAAAGGAAAATCAATTGCTCTCAAGTCATTTAAAAATATTCCACAAGAGAGCACTTCAGACTTTGAAAATTTCGAAGATGATATGGCACTTTTTGTAAAAAGGTTTTATAAAATTTTGAAAAATAAGAAAAAAGAAGATTTTCAAAAATCAAACGATAAGAGACAATCTAAACCTAGAGCTTGAAAAACTTTGAAAGATAGTTAATGTTACAACTGTCAAGAGTATGGGCACTTGGCTAACAAATGTCCTAAAAAAGACAAATCAAAAAGGAAGAGTATGTTGGCTACTTGGGATGAATCATCTGATTCGGAATCCTCTTCAAAATCAGAAGATTCTGAAAACGAGTCGGGAGATGATGTTAAAGCCCTTATGACTCTAGCCAAAGTCATTTTTTCATATTATGATGAAGTAACTAGCGAAGAGAATCTGAATAGTGATTGTGACAATAAAGATGATCTTCAGGATGCATACAATGCCCTTTATAAAGAGAGTTGTAAAATTGCTGTCAAGCTTAAATTACAAAAGGAAAAATTTTCTAAACTTAAAGAAGATTATGAGTCTCTTGTCTTAGAAAAATCTCATATTTCTGATTTTTTTGAAAAGACCAAATGTGATTTAAAAATCAAAACCTCCCAAGTTGATGATTTGAAAACCAAGAACGAGAAACTCGAAAATGAAGTAGCTTCTCTTTTAAGTTTAAAAGACACTTGGAGATATGCCCAAGGAGATCCTAAATTAGAAAAATTGTAATCCGGATCGAGAAAATGTGGCGATAGATCCGGGTTGGGCTATGATAAGAATACTTCTCCTAAACAAAAGAATACTGCTCCTAAGTTTGTGAAAGGAGAGTCTTCGAACTCAAAAGTAAAGTATACTTATCAAGGTTTGTCACAAAATTCAAGGACCTTTCAAAAATCTAAAAATAGCCATGTCAACTTCAATCTTCAAAACCAAAATCCTTTGGTTGAAAATATTATTGATCTTCTCAAGGAGCTATTAAAATTTAACTCTATAGGTTATTCATATAACAATAGACAGAAAAAGTCCAACTACACTCCTAAACCCAAAACAGTACTGAAATGGGTTCCTAAAGTTGATTTGCTTGGTTGCCCCACACCGCTTTCAAAGCTACAAGCCATTCAAAGTGGTACCTTGACAAAGTGGATGCTCCAGACATATGAATGAGCGACAAAGCTTTATTCACCGATCTTGAAGACAGGACTGATGGGTCAGTCACTTTTGGTGATGGAAGCAATTGCAAAATCATTGGCCAAGGTACGGTTCAGCTTTATAACCTTCCCTTATTTAAAAATGTACTATATGTTGAGGGCTTGAAACACAACCTACTGAGTATATCTCAGATATGCGACAACAATCATAATGTAAAGTTTTCTAATTAAGGTTGTGAGATTGTTAATAAAGAGGGTTCTGTTATATTAACTGGTTGCAGAACTTCTGAAAACTGCTACATCGTTAGTAATGCAAGCTCATCTACTCAATCGTGTTATATGGTCCATACTGATGAGATGAATTATGGCATAAACGCCTTGGACATGTACACTACCGGAACTTATTTAGATTGAGCAAAAGAGAACTTATAAGAGGTCTACCCAAATTACAAAAAGTAGACAAAATATGTGGTGAATGCCAGTTGGGCAAACAGATTAGGAGCTCTCACAAGAAAGTGAACTCCAATACCACATCTAGACCTCTCGAGCTTCTCTACATGGATCTCATTAGACCAACTAGAACGGAGTGTCGAGGTGGCAAAAAATACATCTTGGTTATCGTAGATGACTTTACTAGATTCACTTGGGTATCGTTCTTAAAAGACAAATCTGAAACCCTAGATGAAGTAAAGAAGATCATCAAACGAATCCAAAATGAAAAAGGTTCTCAAGTTTATAAAATTCGTAGTGATCATGGTTCTGAATTCGACAATAACAGTTTTGAGAATTTCTGTAGCGATCAGGGAATATCACATGAATTCTCTGCGCCCAAAACTCCTCAACAAAATGGTATAGTTGAGAGAAAAAATAGAGTGCTTCAGGATATGGCTAATGTCATGTTAAATAGTATGAAGCTCTCCAAAAATCTTTGGTCGAAGCAATTAATCTTTGCCTGCTACATTATTAATCGTGTTTATACTAGTAAATCTGAAAATAAGACTGCTTATGAGTTATGGTTCGAAAAGAAACCTACTGTCAAATACTTTCAAATTTTTGGCAGTAAGTGTTACATTTTACGAGATCATGAAAATTTGGGAAAATTTGATACAAAGAGTGATGAAGGTATTTTCCTTGGATATTCCTTAAACAGTCGAGCCTATAGGGTTCTAAATAAAAGAACAGGTGTGATTCAAGAGTCCATCAATGTGGTCATTGATGATCATTTGAATACACCTGCTCCGAGTTCAGATGATGATGAAATTCTTATAATCGAAAATCAAGATACCTCTTCATCTCAATCTGAACCTAGGACTGTCAAAGATCATCCAACTAATCAAATCCTTGGAAACCCTCTCACTGGAGTTCGTACACGCAAACAACTTGAAAACATATGCAATTATGTTTATTTTACATCCCAAATAGAACCGGTCAATGTAAAAGAAGCTCTTTCTGACGAAAAATGGATAGTAGCTATGCATGATGAACTTAATCAATTTGTTCGTAATGATGTCTGGTATCTTGTTCCTAGACCTAAAGGTAAACACATTATTGGAACAAAATGAATCTTTAAAAACAAGTCTGATGAACTTGGAAATGTTATACGAAACAAGGCTAGACTGGTTGTATAAGGGTACACTCAGATTGAAGGCATCGATTACGATGAAACCTTTGCTCCAGTCGTTCGCCTTGAATCTATCAGACTTTTAATTTCCATCGCTTGCTTTAGAAAGTTTAAAATTTATCAGATGGATGTAAAGAGTGCCTTCTTAAATGGTGATTTACATGAAGAAGTTTATGTAGAACAACCCTTAGGGTTTGAAGACCCCAAGCTTTCTGATCATGTATTTCGTCTCAAAAAGGCTCTCTATGGTCTGAAACAAGCGCCCAGGGCATGGTATGAAAAATTGACTAAATTCTTACTTAGTCATAGTTTTCAAGTGGGAAGTGTCGATAAGACGCTATTTGTTAAGAAACATAATAATGAGATTTTAATGGTTCAAATCTATGTAGACGATATTATTTATGGATCAACATGTTCTAACATGTCTATTGAGTTTGCAGAGTTGATGAAATCAAGATTTGAAATGAACATGGTTGGTGAATTAAATTACTTCCTAGGGTTACAAGTAAAACAACAACCTGATGGATTCTTCATTTCTCAAACCAAGTATGCTACAAACTTGGTTAAAAGGTTTGGATTTGAAAATGGTAAAAAATTTGATACTCCTATGAGTACAACCTTGAGACTCTCAAACGACTCTACATGTAAAGATGTAGATCCTAAGCTATATCGTAGTATGATTGGTAGTTTATTATATCTAACTGCTAGTAGACCTGATATCGCTTTTAGCATTGGTATTTGTGTGAGATATCAGTCTAATCCTAAAGATTCACATCTTACTACTGTCAAACGGATTATTAGATATGTCGCAAGTACAACTAATTTGGGTCTTTGGTATCCTTTTGATACTAATGTTAAATTAGCTGGGTATTCTGATGTTGATTGGGCTGGTAATATTGATGACAGAAAATCAACCAATGGTGGTTGTTTTTACATTAGAAATTGTTTGGTTTCTTGGTTTAGCAAGAAGCAACGTTCAATATCGCTTTCCACTGCTGAGGCTGAGTATATTGCAGCAGGATATGCATGTGCACAACTCGTATGGATGAAACGCATGTTAAGCGATTATGGAATTAATCAAGATTCAATGATCTTACATTGTGATAATTCCAGTGCTATCAATATTTTCAAAAATCCAATTCAACATTCGCGTACTAAGCATATTGACATTAGGTATCATTACATTCGTGAATTAGTTGAAGAAAAAGCTATCTCTTTGGAATATATTCCAACTAATGTCCAACTTGCTGATATATTTACTAAACCGCTTGACAAAAGCAGGTTTACTAAAATGAAATTTGATCTTGGTACGTGCATTTTAAATTGAATATACTTGTCTGCATGTATCATAGTGTACTATATTTTAAATTTTTAGGTGAATAAATTTCAATTTCTACTTAAAAATATTTATTTTTGTCGATGCTCGACCGGCCTTTGCCATACACGACCGGTCCTGACTCGACCGGTCGTGGACTGCACTCGACCGGTCGTAGAGATCGTGAGCATCATATAATTTGGGGAAAATCACTTTGTTCTTCATTTTCTCTTCTTCCTTCGACGAGTCGTGGCTCGACCAGTCTTGAGAGTTCGTGATTTTCTTCAAGATAAGTCGTTTTTCTTCATTTTTATTGAAGATTTATGCCTTCTATGCTTTGATTTGTTTATTCCATAAGCTAGATCTCGTCTTTTGTTGATTGTTTAGGGTTTCCTCTCTAAAAATCTGATCTAGAGAAACCCACCACTTCTAGTGTTCTTTGTGCTTGCTCCTTAGTAAATCTTGTTGAATATGGATGTTAGAGGGAAAAAGAAAACATCCTGTGGTCCATCTTCATCTAGATCTACATCTATAACAAGACGGCACCTTCGGTCACCCGAAGATGATCCCAATGATGTACGGGAGTTACGTAACCGTAAAGTTATCGTTGAGCATCCTATAAGTCTCAGTCACATTGAACAATTTGAGCTTACACCTCTCCTTGAATTTGTTGGCTGGACTAATATTTTGTTTTGGGGTGGGCCTGCATACCAGTCCATTGCACAATCTATGGTTGCATGTATCTCTGATTTTTCCATTGATAATTTAACGTTCTCAATTGCTACTAGAGAAGGGAAATTTTTGATAGATCGACATTTGATATCAGGTATTATGGATATACCTGTCAAAGATGAAGGTATTCCGATTCATACATTATATGACAAACCATCAGAATCGGAAAAACAAATGTTGACAAGAGATTTATGCAATATGGAAGTGCATTGGATGCACAAAGGAAATGTGCTCCCTTCAAAATCTTTATTACCTAGATACAGAGTTTTGCACCGGATCTTCACTTCAAACGTGTATCCTCGGTCAGGCAATAAAACCGAGTTAACTGCCTTCATGGTTCGGGTATTGCACTCTGTTGTGTCTAGCATAGTTGTCTGTTTACCTTCTTTGATATGTCATTTTATCATTCAGTTTCATCTTCATCCGGGTCATAGTGATATTCCATTTGGTTATCTTATGACTTGTTTAGCCACAAATATGCTCGTTGCTTTACCTGAGAATGAGGCACCAATTCATCATCTTTTATTCAATAATACTAATTTAAATAAGATGAAGTTGGATTTGCTTCCTGGTCAATTCTATGAAGGTGATGGTGAAGGTCTTTGAAATGAAGGAGAAGTCATTGATCTTCCTCCACAGGTGATATAAATATGGATGATATATTTGAAGAAATTGAAACTGACTCCCAAAATGATTCTGATTATGATCCATCTTCTGGTTATGATGCACGTCTAAGTGCATTGGAGGAGAAGGTTGATAACCTGAGTGTAGCCCATGATATGCAATTTAAATATATGCGAAAATATCTTCGTCGCATTAATAGGGGTTTACATCAGATTGATCCAACCATCCCTGCTCCTTCATCTGGATCTGATTAGGTGGATTATCTTTTTATTTTTTTTTGTTTGATTATGATGGATTCTATATTATTATTACGATTGATGACTTTGGTTGTATGGTTTGGATTGATGACATTGAAGTGTTGAACTAATTTGATAATTAAATCTTGACTCTTCATATGGTGTTCTCTTCTCTCCTTTAGCCTTCCCTTGTCATTTTGTGACAAAAAGGGGGAGTAGTATGGAAAGGAGGAGAATGGGAGAAAGGGAGAGAGTGAGTACTTGAATATGGTTGATTGTTTCTACTCACTTAGGGGGAGTAGAGTATTTTTTTTTTCTCACTCTGATGGCTCATGATTCTTTCTTCATTTTACTCTTATATTTATAAATGTGTTTTGTCACAAATTTGACAAAGGGGGAGATTGTTAGTGCTATGATTTCATATCCCTTTGGTTGCCAAATTTTGTAGTGTCAAAACCTATATGTCTTGTACTTCTTGTGTTTCTTGTTTGTGACTACACACTGCTTCAAGACAAGATCATGAATGAAGAATGTTTTCAAGACAAGATCATAAATGAAGAATGTTTGCAGGACATGCCATGCATGAAGTCTACAAGAATAGAAGACTCCAAGTTTGCTTCTATCAAGTTCAAGATTAGAAGACTTCATCAAGACAAGTCAAGAATGTACCAAGCTCGAGAAAGACCATCAACTTGACTCAAGCTTCTACTTCAAGATCATCTGAGAATACAGACCTTCAAGACTTCAATGTCCATCTCACTTCAAGGTTTGTTTGACCTTAGATTGACCTTAGGTTGGTCTGTATGATAGGTCATTCTGGATACATAATCCGAATATTTTAATTTACTTGGTGTGACTGTTCTAAGACCAGTCCTAGCTTTGCTTCGACCAGTCTTAGGTTTCTCAGAACCAATCCTAGGTTGTTACAGATTTTCAGATTTTCCTGGTTGTCCTTCGACCAGTCCTGGACTTTCTTCGACCAGTCCTGGGAAGTCCTACGACTCGAACTCCAGCAACTTATCTCGAGTCCCACGACCAGTCGTAGGTGTCTCACGACCAGTCGTAAGTGGTCCACGACCGTTGTAGGCTACCTAAGACCAGTCGTGAGAATATCAAATCTAATCCCACGAAAATCTTTCAAAATCTTTGACGCTACGACCAGTCCTAGGATTCTAAGACCAGTCGAAGATGGGATTTTTTAGGCTATAAATAATGCACGAATTTCAGAGTTTACTCATTCCATTCCATTCACTTCAAGCGATTTAAGGCTATACTCTAAGATAAGTTGTGATTATTTTTTTAAGCTATTGTGCATATTTAATATTCCTTTTGTTAGCATTTTTCTATTGTGATTTTGATCCATATTCCAATCTTATTTAGAAAAGAGGAATTTGTGATATTCCTTCTTATGGGATCAAAATCAAATAGACCTTGCTCTTCTTGATTTAATCTAAAATCAATTAGATATAGAACCATTCTTTATGTGAGTATTGGACATTGAACGACGTATCATTCATCTACTCCGATTGGTTCTACTGGGCTACTTCAAAAGGAGATCCAGGTATTTTACTTTGTAATTTACTTTCTCTGGTTTTGTGTGAGATTTGCCAGAAAAATCTCATTGTTTTGGTTATATGAGGAGAGCCAGAAAACTCAGATTGTGGGGGTTTTTGGATTGTGTAAGCCCGAGATAAAAAGACACAATTGTGAAGGTTTTGGGTGAACCTGTGAAAACCTATTTTGATAGTGCATGCTAATATCCCCTGTGTGAGGATATTAGGAGTGGAGTAACATTCTGTATGGCTGTTGGCTAACAGTTGGTGAACACATAGGCGAACCACTATATATCGTTGTGTTATGGATGTGCTTGATTTCTTTGTTCATTTATTCCTTTATTATTGTGGATTGCTTTTGTGGATGAATGTTGTAATTTTCATTTCAAGCAAGTGTGGTTAAATGGTGTAATAACTTAGGATTTATTTCTTTAAGTTATTCTTGATTTATTTTCCATATCATTTGTGTTTTCTAGATCGTTCTAGAAATAAGGTTGTCCTACCATAAGCCATTGGTTTTTGGTGTAAGGTTGTCCTTAGAACTGATTTAGTATCATTCTCATATTTCATGTGCTTTGAGATTGTTATTATTTCAGCATTGTTATTTATATCTTTTATTATTCCGCTGTTTTAAGTTTTATTTGGCATTGCCCTATTCACCCCCCCTCTAGGGTATATAGCTTGGCCCTTTCACAATGGATCTATGTTAGGTCAAGTTTTTGGTCCGATCGGATTTATGGATCGACTGCGGAGGACCAGTTTCAGTTCAACGGTCGTCGCCATTCGATTAGGGCCACAAGTACACTGACCTGTGTATGAAAATTTCCCTGATCCGAGGGTGTATTTGGGTCAGGTTCTGATGGTCTGAAACCCTAAATTTGGCCAGCAAGTGAATGGCCAAAATCACTTAAATCTAGGTTTATTTTCTAAAGATATTTGCGTTTCTCACACACTTCGCTCAGGGCTCTAGTTGTGTATTTTAGGATATTATTTGAACTTGATTTCTGAGATGATTGTCAAGCCTAGTAAGACAGTCATAACTGTATAGTTTCACGGTAATTGGACTTTTGATATGCGGTCCATGTCCGATACGGAGTTTCAAAGTGCTCCGAAGAGCAACTAGGTTTAGAGATTGATCCTAGGTTTTTAGGTAATGTAGCGTTAGCGGTTCTACTTGTTTTGGGTCTTACAGTTCGTATAGAAAGTTGTTTAAGCTAATCTACCAATTAATCCAGTTTAGCAATTAATTAATTTTTTGTCTAATTTCTAAAGGATTTGGTCCTGAGTGATTTCTGCCTGGGGTGGTACTCGGGTCTTAGTATGGATTTTCTGAGACGTTACAGTATATCTGCAAAGTACTTGTGAATCTGAAAACTTTTCAGAAGAAGCTGATAATTCTGTGCAATTTCATCCTCCTCCCCCTTTACAAGTTGTGAAAGACATTATTCCTGAGGCATCAAGAAGGCAAGAGACAGACAGGCGCCCTCATTCTCTTCAAAAGAACAAGCATATCATCATTGAAAGCTTATCCTCTTCGGAATAGAACAATAGTAAATACATTCGGTTACGTTTAACAAGAGTACATTTTGAACAAGAAATATGACTCTCTCTCTCTCTTTTTATACCTTATATGAAACTTATCTATCTTAATGTCATATCTTCATGTGGCATATATTTATCTCATCATTGCATCATTTTTGAACTTGAGCAATTCTCATAAGTATATTTGATAGATATGTGGAACTTGAGTGATAAGTTATAATAATGGTTAAAATAACATTGCCTAGATGATATCCAGTATGGGTTGGACTAAGTTTCAATTTCAGTTAGTTGCACATATAGTTTAGGCTTATAAGTAGTTGGAGCAACCATAGTTTAAACTCATAAGTAGTTGGAGTTAGTCTTACACGAATGGCCTCTGTAACTCTCCAGAGTTCACGGGGCTTATTGCGGTCGGGGAGTTCACAAACCGTGATCCATCAGAGGGGCCTAGTGAAGCTACTCGGGTTATGGACTCGATAGGATTTACATACAGGGCTGGCCTCAATAACTCTCTAGAGTTCACAGGGTGCACAAGGCTACTGTTGGGGTACCAAATCCAAGGTTGTCAGTCCATCAGTGAAGGGTCTCTTACTTCAGAGACTTGCCCCCGTGCGTTACTACTGAAATTAAACCAGGGATCTAGGGACTCATCCTGCTTCGAAAACTCACTTTTCCTTTGCCTGCAAGGTCAAACCCATTCACAAGGGGTGCTCTCCGGCCATCCCCATGACGCTGCCTGAAACTATACATACGGCATGGGTCTTACATGGCTGTTTCGTCAATCGCCCGTATGGGTGCATATGAAGCTCTTTATGGGCTTTTTAGGGCCACAAACTCCACTGTTGCCCGAATGATATACATATGTTGCCGACGATGATAGGTCTTATGCATGGTTTGCCGTATAAGGCTTAGCCAAGCTGCCTTAAATGATAAGTTGCCATCGTTGTCAATGATGAAATATCAATTCTGATAAGATAGCCTTATACGAGCGATTATTGCTAATTTGGCAATTATGGCGATATCCACCGACTTTTGGTACTCATCAACGATGCTTGGTTTTGACTCGGTCACATAGCAGTAATAATTCGATCTTATAGAAGCACTTTCTTGCTATTATGCGTGACAAATTGTCATTGCTGCTATAGTTTGTTGTGATCTTTGCATTTAGCTTTTCGATCCGATGACCTATTATCGTGATAATCATTAGTGATAATCATCGACATTATCATTAGCATTTCGGCAATTGGCAACATATATATATTTAGCGCTTTTCACCTGACGGTATGGCTGATACTTTTGATACACCTCGAAAGTCTACATTTCATTAGTACTCAAAGAAAGAGAACACAATACAACATTGAAAAGGAGTATAAAGATCCATCTTTATTGCATTGCCCCCTTTTGATTAAGAAGAATTATGGAGTTAAAATGCAAGTCTTCTGAATCAAAACTATATGCAGATTCATGGGCATTATATTTTTAGGAAATGGGCGTTCACTCGTATACTGATACCCTGTCCGTCTTGATCTACTACCCAATATGCTCCATTGGAATACACTTCAGATATTATATACGGGCCATCCCATTTATGGTCAAATTTGCCTCCTGTCTTGTGAGTGACCACTGTTGGTCTTTTCAGCATTAATACCATATCACCCCTTTTAAAAGAACGATGCTTAACCCTTTTATCAAAAGCAGCGGAGATTCTTGCCTGATACAACTGTAATCATTGCTGAGCTGCTAACCACTTTTCATCCATCAGATCTAATTCAACCAATCTGATCTTAGTGTTCTCATCATCTGTCATTGACTGATGTACTATTACTCTGAGTGAGGTAACTTGCATTTCTATAGGGATAACAACTTCAACCCCATAGACTAAAGAGTATGGTGTCGCTTTCGTGGCAATACGGTGAGTAGTTCGATAAGCCCACAAAGCTTCATACAACTTCTCGTCCCAATCACGTTTGTTCCCTACAACAGTTTTCTTCAATATTTTCACAATTGTTTTATTAAAAGCTTCGGCTAATCCATTAGTTGGTGGATAATAGGGTGTCGAGAACGAATGTTGAATATCATATTTCTGGCATAATTTCTCCATTCCCTTATTCTTAAATGGCATCCCATTATTAGTGGCAATCTTTTCGGAATACCGTAATGATATATTATTACATGTCGTATGAAGTTCACAACATCCCTTTCTTTAACACTTCTCAACACTATAGCTTCAGTCCACTTGGAAAAGTAATCCGTGGCCGCCAAGATATATTGTTTCCCTCTGGACAACGATGGATTTATGGGACCGATAACATCAAGTCCCTAGACTACAAAGGGCCAAGAAGCCACTGATTAATGCAAGTCTTTAGGAGGTACATGTATTATATTTCCATGTATTTGGCATTCATGACATTGTCATGCATAATCAATTACAACCTTGAACATCGTAGGCCAGTAATATCTCATTCGACGTATTCGATGAAACAAATTTCTACCAGCCTGATGAGCTCCACATTCTCCTGAATGTGCTTCACCTAATATTTGATTCACTTCCTTCGTATCCAAACATCGCAACAGTACCTCATTGTAGGATTTCTTATAAAGTCCTCATTACACATAATGAATTTCTTTGCTCTTTGCCTTATTTGTATCTTTTGCGTAGGATCCTTTAGTAGGATATCATATTTGAGAAAATCCATAAAAGGCGGGCGCCAATCGTCAATCGTGATATCTAAACATGATATGGGAAGTACCTTAGTAATCTCGACTTCGTCAGTAAGCGGTAAGAACCTTATTTCTTCGATCGTTACTTGTAGAGGGCTCCGATTAGAATAAGCTAAGGCTGCAGCTAGATTGGCCAAAGCATCCGCCCTTGCATTTCTGACCTGGGTACGTATTTGACTTCAACATCTTGAAATTGTTCCAAAAGTTGTTGCACGTGGCGATAATATGGAAGAAGTTCTTGCTTCCTTACTTCGAATTCTGTCGTGAGATGGTTTATTACTAGCTTAGAATCACCAAAAATTCGTAATGCCCTTATCTTCATTTCCTGGGCTATTTCCATCCCAATAATGAGGGCCCGATACTCAACCTTATTATTGGTACATATTGGGCCTAATGTGAAAGAATATGGAAATAGATCGCCTTGTGGACTAATAAATATTATCCCAGCATCGGTCCCTGAAGTTCTGGAAGCACCATCAAAATACATACGCCACGGACCGCATAGTTCTGTCATCTGGAAAACCATCGTTTATCATTTCGCTATTCAACACAGGATGGGCTGTCAAGAAATTTGCCACTGCTTGTCCTTTTATTGGTCTTGCCGGTTCATATGTTATTACATATTCTGGCAGTAAAAACATTCACTTGGTCAGTTTCCCCGATAACATCGGCCTTGTCATTAAGAATTTTAGTGTATCCACTCGTGAGATTAAAATTATATCGTGGGAGAGACAACAACGTGAGATCCGTATCCTAGCCCATACTATTCCGTAGGCTTCTGCGGTCCTCCCGGTCAAATTTCTACAACCCGCGATGCATAGATAGCAGTTGCGCATGACCCTGAGTCGTATCCCGTATTTAAGGGTCAGCTCGACTCGAGACTTATACCCTTGCGAACGCGCTGTCACTGCGGTTCCGACACAGTGTCTTAAGCGCTAAGGCTATACCCGGGCCAAGAGATGTGGACCTGCATTTAGTTCGAGAAAACACCGTGCATTTACTATACCTAAGAGGACATGTCCCATCAATCCCATCAATCAAGTACATGTCTCATCCCTAAAAGTAACTCCTAAAGTCAACTCTCTCTCTCTCTCTCTCCACCCATATATGTCAAGTACACACCTATCTCTCACCCATCACTCCATCACCTATCTCTCACCCATCACTCCATCACCTCTCACCCATCCCTCACTCTCCTTACAACCTCTCTCTCTCTCATCTCTCTCTCTCTCATTCTCCTAAGCAACCCAATTTCCAAGCTCTATGGGAGAGAGCTAGTGTGGTCCACCTTCCTACCACCCAATCTCACCCTCCAAAGATCATCTCGACTGTTGAATCACATCCCTTGGAGCTCTATAACGCATTGGTGGAAAAAGGAAGAACAAATCAAAGGTGGGTGTTCATCATCTCATTTTTTTGGATTTATGGCCCACTTGTAATGGGACCCACCTGATGTACGCATTGTATTTAGAGGGACCCATAGTCATCAATGATTCGTATGACTTGGTCCCTACACCGTCTTGCTAGATTGCTCATGAATGAGGCGTCTTGGGAGTTAAGAGTTTGAAATTCGTAAGCGTTATCCCCATCTCTTAGGTGTTTGATTATGTTAATATGTTATATTATTATTATATATAGTGGTGTGGTTTCCCTCCCTTGGTGAGCTCTGTATTGGTTATGTTGTGGTTTAAATTTTGAGGACAAAATTATATTTGGAGGGGAGAGCTGTAAGACCCGTATCCTAGCACGTACCGTTTCGTAGGCTTCCGCGGTCCTCCCGGTTGAATTCCAGTGACCTGCGATCTGTTATCAGCATTTGCTGCGATCCTGAGTCCTGTCCCTATATTAGAGTTGGCTTGACTCAAAACTTGTACCCTTGTGACCGTGCCGTCGCTACGGTTCCAACGCCGTGTCTCGCGCACTGAGGCGATACCCGGGCTCGGAGATGTGGGCCTGCGTTGAGTTCGAGGAAAAATACTGCACAGTTGTAAAACCCAAGACAGAGCTTTCAATCCAATCCCATCAATCACATCTCATGTTAAATACACATCACCTCACACCCCATCCCTAAGCAACCCTAAAGTCAACTCTCTCTCTTATAACCAAGTACACCCATCACTCACCCATCTCTCTCTTACAATCTCTCTCTCTCATCTCTCTCTCTCCCTCATTCTACAAGCAGCCCACGTCTAAGCTCCCCAAAGAAGCTAGGTGTGGCCCACCTTCCTACTACCTAATCCCACTATCCAAAGTCCATCTCAACCGTTAAAATCCACCCCTTGGAGCTCTAGATCATGTTGGCAGAAGAAGGAAGAGGAGATCGATGGTGGGTGATCTTTATTTCACTTTTTTTGTGATTTAAGGGCTCACATATGGTGGGACCCATCTTGATGTATGCAATGTATAGGGAGGGCCCATGGTGGCGGGGTCCCTCCCCTCTCACGTTCGTCTCTCTCTCTCTCTCTTATGATGATGTGTGACCCACCTGTTCTAGACCGCCCAATGGTGAGGCCAACCTTGCTTTCTAGACTGCCCGATGGTGAGGCCCACCTTACTGCCTACCTGTTGGGACAGACCCTGGATGGGTGAAAGTAGAAATATTAACTTGATTCAATTCCTGGTGGCCCACCTACGTAGTACCACCTTGATGCATGTATTCATCCCCACCGTCCAAAACAGCATAAGACGGTGGGGCCTGCTGTAATTTTGTGGTGATCCACACCATCCAAATCATGGGACCACCATGATATGAGCTTTAGCTAGGCCGTCTAGCAGGGCCTTACACGTGAGGAAATACAAATTGCAGCTTGATCCGAACCATTGTGGCCCACCACATGGCACCACGATATATGTGGTTCACGTTCGCTGCCCGTCCATTTTTAGGGCGTGAGGACCCACCTCACACGTGTGGTACGTGTGAGGGTGGGGCTCACCAAATATATGTTTTATATATTCACATTATCTGTCTAGCAAAGCTGGGACGGTGAGTCCCATTGCTTGGATGTCATCACATTTTGTGGCTCCATCATAAGGTATATGTTATATTCATATGCCATCCGTCTATTTTTTTAGATGTGTGGGGCCCACCCCACACGTGCTACATGTGTGGGATGGGACCCAACTTAATATATCCATTTCATCCCAGCCGTCCATCAGATTTCAAGACGGTGTACCCACTGCAGCAATGTCAGCAATTTTTGTGGATGTGGCCCACATGATGTATGATATATATGTTTTAAATCTACATCGTCCAACCACACTGTCCAGTGGCCTGGACGGTGGGACTCACCTTTCATGTATGTGTTTCGTACACGTCGTCCATCCGTGAGATGGACGTGAGACCCACCTCCATGAGGTATGGGTCTGATCCGCACCGTCCAGCACTCTGGACGGTGGGATACCACCTTAATGTTTGTGTTTCAGCCGCACCATCCATCTGTTTCTGGACGGGTAGGGCCCACCTTGATGTTGTGCTGTGTAGGCCCCACCTTATATGTATGTGTTTTATCTGCACTGTCCATCTGGACGGTGTCATGTACAGCCCCACTATGATGTATTTATTTCATCCACACCGTCTAGATTGTGTTGGACGGTGCTGGACAATGATTGGACAGTGCTGATCATCATTAGTGGCCATGTGCCCTATAGAACGATAGTGTACAGTGATACACATGTTATACCTTCAACTAGTGAAATGATTTTTGGTGTGGTCTAAGCCCATTAGGCCCATTGGTGCGGCCCATCCATGAGGCCCATCATGATGTATTTTTGGCCCATGTGCGGGCCCACCTGTTTATATTTTTGGCCCATGTGATGGGGCCCACCTGTTTTGTATTTGAGGCCCATGTGATGAGGTCCACCTATTGTGTATTTGAAGCTCATATGATGAGGCCCGACTTGATGTACACGGGGCCCATTGTGATTGTATGGGCCCAATGTGATGTATAAGGCCCATATGATGCATCCCACTTGATGTATGAGACCCTTGGGTAAGGCCCATTGTGATTGTATGTGGCCCATTGTGATTCTATGGGGCCCGTTGTGATTGCGGCCATTTATGAGGCCTGATGTGATGTATATGTGGCCCTTGTGCGAGGCCCATTGTGATGTATATTAGGCTCTTGCGTAAGGCTATGGGTCCACTATATGTTTGGCTCTATATAGGCCACTCCTTGGGAGCAATGTTTGTTAAATGTCCAAATTGATGGGCAATGATGGTTAAATGTCATCATTGTCTCATTGTGGCATTCCCTTAGGCCCTTTGATAGACCAATTATCGATGCCGGTTACCGATACCGATTATGAGTATGTGACAACATAGCATCATGATACTTACCCATATGCATCATCTGAATATTTGTTATGAGACGTGGTTGGTCATTGCATATGACATAGGACAGGTTGTTCATGGGACTCCCTGATAAGCGGAGTTGCCCCACATGAGCGCATGGTATGCGCAGGATTGATGCATAATTGGACTATGTGACTCATGCATCTCGCATTGTATGATTATGATTACCGAACGCCCTAGCGACATCAGGGCCATAGCCTTCACAAGCATATCATGGATGGCCAGATGTGACACCGAAAATCTATTCTACATGGGGTGTTATAGATATCCTTGGGTGAAAGTCTCAGAACCCTCTTGGTTTCAGTGGTTGCTCCAACATCTATATCGATTGGATGCATGAGCGCATAAGGGCCATATATCGTTAGGCTGTGTCTCCCACTGTGTCGTGGTCGGTTAGAAGAGGGTGCGACCTTACCTACCTGAGAGGAGGGGGCAAAGCTAGGCTAAGTTTGATAAGTTCAAGGAATGGGTCCGCTAATGATGAGGCAGGCCCGATATTGGCAGGCGGATAGTGAGGTCTCTTCCACTTACCTTGTTGCGTGCGATGTGGCGACAATTTGGTTTGGAGTATACTAGACCCCGGTGATTTTCTAGAGAGGAACCATACTGATACGTGGACTTTTTATGTAGGAGTTGCATACTCATTCATTCATTCATTCACTATCCACTCGAGTTAGTGGTGTGCAACTAATTATTGTGTACCTTCGTAATGACAAGGATTTTGGTTGGGGCGCGCGACTAACTTAAGATTCGGAGTCTACTATATTGATTTTGGCTATCCAAATTTAGGTATGAGACTGGTTTGGTTAGAAGTCCCTTGTGATGGACCCCATAGCCAGTGATACTATGTACTATCATCCCAACTTCACTCCAACTTGGTCATTTCATTCGCATTGCATATTATATTGCGTCCGCAGCATTTAACATTTTTGGTTGCCATGTTTCTGCACTGATATGACTGTTAGCATTCATGGCTTGCATCACATAGGCTTGGTACGGCTAATGACACTCATGGACTTACCAGTATATTTCTGCTTACTCTGATATCGTATGATTCATGATCTTGTCAGCATTTCTTCTTATTCTGATATTGTATGATTTATGACATTGTATTACATACTACTCTGATATCGTATGATTCATGATCTTGTCAGTATTTCTGCTTACTCTGATATCGTATGATTCATGATCTTATCAGTATTTCCGCTTATTCCGATATTGTATGATTTATGGCATTGTATCGCATACTTCTCTGATATCATATGATTTATGATCTTATATGTATTTCCGCTTATTCCATTATTGTATGGTTTATGGCATTGTACTGCATACTTGGCACCTATCTTGTGCACACACTTTCACCGTCCTCTAAGCTCTCTATACGCTTATGCACGATAGATGTGTGCAGGTGGCGTTAGGTCACAACAATGTTGAACTTGGAGCGTACAACAGACTTTTGGAGCTTTGATTTTTTGACATATGTATTTTCCTTTCAGCACTATATTCGATATTTATATTAGTGGATATGTGATGATGATGTTGCCTTGTGAATTGGGTAAACTTATGGTTATGCTTCTTACAAGATAAAAGTACATTGGAAAATCCTCCTTGTAGAATCCCAAGATCGGAATCTGGCGTATGTGCACTAGGATCTGAGAATGGGGTACTACGAAGGCTGCCAGCACCGGATTCGGCGATCGAAAATTTCGTAAGCCCGATTTTCAAGTTTGGGGCATGACACTCACTGTGATGTATGTCTTCCATCCACACCGTCCAATTACTTTGGACGGTGCTAAACACCTTGTGGAGGTGCCGCCCTACCTCACCTTGATGTATGTGCTTTAATCCACACCGTCTAGGCCAGTTGGGACAGTGCTGGACCACCTAGATGTATGTATTATAGCCACACCATCCAGCTGGGATGGTGGTAGTCCACATTGATGAATGTATCCTCACCGTCCAGATAATCTGGATGGTGGAGCCTACATGATGCATATTTGAAAAGGCCAAGCTATATATCCTAGAGGAGGGGGGGGGGTGAATAGGACTATGCCAAATTTAAAATAATTACAACAGAATTTAAATAATCAGATAGCTAAATAAAGTAAATCAATTCACAATTCTGAAATGAATAACAACCTTAATAAACACGTATTGAGAGATTGATACAAAAGTTGTTCTAAGGACAACCTTACACCAAAAACCAAAGTTTATGGTAAGACAACCTGATTTCTAGAAAAGTCTTTGTATTAAGAACTCAAACTTTAGAGGAATAAACAAATTGAAACTATACTAAGGAATAGAATGCAATTTCAAATATTGATTTTTCTAAGGACAATCATGCACCATAAAAATGGCAGGGCAACCTTATTAGAACAATTAGAGAATCTAAAGCTCAAACAAATAAAGGAATAAATTGCAGAAATATAAATCTAAATTATTACAACATTCCCCACTAAGCTTGAAATAAAATGATTACAACATTCACATCCACAAACATTCCACAAAAGAATAATCAAAGATAGGAAAATAAAACATACAATGACACAACACAGAGAGTTATAGTGGTTCGCTTGTGTGTACACCAATTGTTCAATAACAGCCACATAGAATGCTACTCCACTCCTAATATCCTCACACAAGGGATATTAGCATTCACTATCAAATAAGTTTTCCTAGGTTCACCCAAAACCTTCACAATTGTGTCTTTTTCAAAGGGCTTACACAATTCAAAAACCCTCACTTCTGAGTTTTCTGGCTTTCCTCAGATAACCAACAGCTTTGAGATTTTTCTAGCTTAACCTCAAATAAAACTAAATATTGTAAATTACAAAATGTAAAATACCTATTTTTTCTTCTTTATTGTAGCAGCCCGGAAGAACCAAGTCGAAGTAGAGATTTAAATGTCAAAGTTCAATGTCCAATACTCACTATATAATGGTTCTAATTTCTAATAGATTTTAAATTAAAACAAATGGGCTAGCTTGAATTGATTTTGACTCCAGTAAAAGGAAAATAAAACTTCCTCTTTACAGATTAGATTTGAATGCAAGAAACAAAATCAATTAACAAAGCTAAAGAAAGAGAATATTAAATAAGCACACTTAGCTTTAAATGGAGCATAGATTTATCTCTCAGAAGGCCGAATTAAATGAGTTTGAATGGTGTGTTTAATTCTGATATTCGTGCTCTATTTATAGGTGAATAAATCACGTCTTCGACTGGTATTAAGTCACTACGACTGGTCGTAGATCCAACAGAAATTTTAAAATTTGAGCGATAAGCTAAGACGGTTTCACAATTGGTCGTAGGTCACCTTTGACTGGTCATAGGTTTCTTTCAACTGGTCGTAGGTTCCCTTCGACTGGTCGAAGCTGACTGAATTACAACGCTGGACTTTAAGTCGAAGGTCTACGATTGGTCAAAGAAGCAGTCGACACTGTTCTACGACTAGTCAACAGTCCCTAGGACTAGTCGAAGCCTAACAAAAATTTCTGAATTTTGCAACAAACTTATGACTGATCCAGGAAATCCTAAGATAGGTCGAAACAGTGCTAGGACTAGTCGAACAAAGTCCAGGACTAGTCTTAGAACAGGCCAAACTCTCTCATATAAAATATATGAATTATTATTCTAAAATGGCCTACTCTAAAGGTCAACCTACAGTCAGTCATACCTCAATAGTGAAGGACATTGAAACTTAAAGACACGTGACCTTGAAAGTAGTGAAGCTTGAAGTCTTGATGTAGTTCAAACTTGAAAGCTTCTTTCATTATCCTTGTCTTTGAATTAAGTCGAACAAACTCACTTCCTCGAGTTTTAACTTGTGAGCAGTGCTTGTCCATCAAAGTTGATCTTGAGTAGAGATTTGATCTTCACATATGCAAGCTTCCTAACAGTGTCTTTGGCACCATAAATTTGACAACAAAAAGGGTATAAACTATATCACTTACAATCTCCCACTTTGTCAAATTAGTGACAAACACACTTCCAAGATATGTTACAGAATACAGAATATCTTATTAACGAATCATGCACCAGTTGTTATCAACTAGCACAGTAACATGAACGTGCAAATCATTATTCAATAGTCCACATTTGTACAAAACTACAAAACTCCCCCGGAGTACATAAAACATATCTGAGTACATAAAACATATCCATTCTCCAAACATATAAGACATATCCAAGCAAGTGAACATATCCATTCTCCCCCTTTTTGTTACACAATAGGACAAAGGAATGACAGAACAGAAAGACTAAGGAGAATAAATTAGAGAGATAAATGAGAGATAGCAAGACAAGATATGAGATAATAGCATAATTAACACACATAATTCATAAACTGAGTTAAAACAAAACTAGCACAATAGTAGTAAAGTTATTACAAATTAGATAACTTAAAAGAACTAATCTAAACCAGATGAAGGAGCAGGGATGGAAGGATCAAGTTTATGCATGCCTTTGTTCAAGCGCCTAGGATATTTCTGCATGTACTTGAATTGTAAATCATGAGCAACAGACATGTTTTCCATCCTAACATTTATATTTCCAACCTTATCCTCTAATGCATGCAGATGTGCATCAAAGTTAGAAGGCTCATAATCTGGATCATTCATAAAATTAGAATCAAGTTCTTCAAAGATATCATCCATATTAATATCATCAGAAGGAAGATCACCAGCTTCTTCCTCATGTGCTGCTTTAACATTACCAACACCATCACCTTGGCCAGGGAGTAAATCTAACTTCATCTTATTTAAGTTAGAATTATTGAATATCAGATGACAGATAGGGGCCTCTCCAACTGGCATATCGACTAACATATGAGTAACCAACACAGTTATCAAATAACAAAAAGGAATGTCACTGTGACCAGGATGGAGATGAAAATTAAGAATGGAGTGACAAATCAAGGATGGTAAACAGATAGAAGTACCACTGGCTACAGCATGAAGAATACGAACCATGAAGGAAGTCAATTCGGATTTATTACCTGATCGTGGATATAAGTTAGACACAAAGATTTTGTGAAAAACTCTGTATTTGGGTAACAAATACCTTGAGGGAAGCACATTCCCTTTATGATCCATTGAGCATCCAGATTGCTTAAATCTCTAGTGAGTAACCTTTTTTCAGTTACTGAGGGTTTATTAGATAAGTTATGGATTAGAATGCCCTCATCATTCACAAGAATTTCCATAGGAGCTGAAATCAAATGATGATCAATGTCAAATGGACCTTCTCGCTATTTTAAAAGTTAAATTCTCTAGTAAAAAATCACATATACATGCGAACATGGACTGTGCAATGGACCGGTATGCTGGCCCACTCCAATGTAATAAGTTATCCTAACCTATAGCTTGAAGCATAGGAAGGATATCAAAAAGAGCAACATGATTAACATCAACAGGATGTTCAACAATAACATTACGTAATCTAATGTCCCGAACATAAGACGGATCATTATCGGGAGTCCAAAGATGACGCTTAGTGAGAGGGGCTAATCTGGAAGAAGAAGACGGACCACGGGATATTGCCTATTTTCCTCTAGATGCCATTTGCAACAAGGATTTCCAAAAAGTGAAAAGTGACAAAGGATTAAGAAGATAGTTTTCTTAAAACAAATTTTAAAAAAGAAAAACCCCAAATCACAACGAAATAAGAAATGGACAACTTCAAGAGGAAAATAGAAGTAATCTAGACACAAATCCACAAGAAATAAGCAAATGAAACACTAACCTTTAAGGATTTGGAAGGTGGGTTCGACTAGTCGTGTGTCGGCTCGTTGGAGAGTGAAGAGGAAATGAAGAAGAAAGTGATTTTCCACAAATTTAAGTGATTCATGACTGGTCGTGGGTTTTCTTCCACCGGTCGTGCCACGACAGGTCGAGGAAATCCTCGACTGGTCGAGTACCACAAAAAAATCAGATTTTCATATTACTAAAAAATTGAAATCCAAACTAGCAAATATATACACTATGATACAAGTAGGTATAATGTAACATACCAGATTTTTGCCAACCTGGAATTAGACGTCCTTAGGCAATGGGTCGATCCTAACACCTTATTAACTTGTCAAAACTCAATCCCATAGTCTAAAATCGCTTTTTAACTCTTTTCTTTCACAAATCTCACCTTTCACTACCTTATCCTTCAAAAGTAACTAAGTGTTAAACTAGATTAGCTACGAAATCTGCTTGATCTACTTTAAATACGATCTGCAAGACCTAAAACTTGTAGAATCATTGACGCTAGGTTACCCTAAAATCTAGGATCAATCTCATTACCCGGCTGCTCTCGGGAGCATCACGAAACTACGTATCAGATTTGGAACGCACATCGAAAGTCTAAATAATACAAATTTATAGGATTATGACTGCCTTGCTGGGCTTGACCATCATCTCAAAAATCAAATCCAGCTAATGTCCCGGGGCTATTCACTTGAGTCTGGAGCGAAGAGTGTGAGAAACGTGAAATTAATTAGAAATAAAGTCCAATTTTAAGTAATCTGAGACTTGATGTTTGTGGGCCAAATATAAGCAATCAGACCGTCAGAATCTAACCCAAATACACCCTCGGATCAGGAGAAATTTCATACACATGGCAGTGTACTTGAAATCCCCGATCGAGTTTCAGTGACCGTTGAACTGAAATTGGTCCACCACGCATGATCTGATAATCCGATTAGAATGAAAACTTAACTCCACCTAGATCCAAGGTTGGTAAGCTTAAGTCCGACCGCACATAGAAAATGGGCCTCCAGAAGTGCTCTGTTGGATCGAAATGGACCCACTTTGGATATAACCTAAGTATACCTTGACCCTGGGTCTATTTTGGTTATGTTTTAGCCTATATAAGGACCTAAAACCCTCACTCTCTCATCCTATACGAATTTTAGAAAAACTTAGGAGAGAGAAGAGAGAAAAGAGGGAGAAAGTGTGAGAGAAGTGGGAGCATCTCCCTGCCACTCTACCCCGCCGCTATACAAGCTTAACCATCCCTTTCTAATCATTTTCCTGACAATTTCGACTTCGTTTCTAGGTAAGAAACCCTAACCCTAATCTTTTTTGAGGTTTTGATAGTTGTAAGTTATGAAATAACTAACCTAAAACGTGTTATAGGTTGCCACATCACCGTAGACAGAAGCTTAGTAAATCTATCGAGTTCATTACGCTTCTACGGCGTAAGGTGCGGACTTTAGACGTATAGGTTATGGTTTTCAATGCTTTCAGTGTTAGATAATGATAGATTCCTGATCTGGATGCTATTGCACATGTATAAAGTGTTGTTCGTTTCGTTTTTCGGTTATACGTTAACTATGTTGAATATACTGTATTCCTCGTATTTGTAAAAAATACCGTATATGTATGAAATACGGATTTATGCTTGCCATGATTAATTGTTGTCTAGGTATGCTAGATACATGTGTATCAACTTCTTGGTGAATGGATTAGCCTAACACCTGCTATATTAACATACGTCGTGTATGTTCTAGTTGTAGCCTAAGTGTTTGCAGAAATGTTCAAATGAATATGGAACTATGATTTATGCTTGCCATGACTATTGGTCGTGTATGCATGATCATGGTTCATGTGGCAATCCTTTGTGAAAGGATTCGCTACGACTTGCATTTTAACCAGTATATTTTAGGTATGTTGGAATGTGTAATCTAAGTGTTTGTGAAAATGCTTGTATAGGTATGTACTTAAGCTAGTAGTGCCTTGTGTAGGTGTTGAGATAGGATTCTCAACTACCTTAGTGATGTGTATGATTTCCTTCATGTAAGTTGTTTAGTTTAATCACTTACTGGTTTATGAAATGTATGTGTTTGGATTTCCTGTTTGCA
Organism: Magnolia changhungtana; assembly: GCA_030180095.1. NCBI lineage: Eukaryota > Viridiplantae > Streptophyta > Magnoliopsida > Magnoliales > Magnoliaceae > Magnolia > Magnolia changhungtana. Next base: position 6,332,358 of record JASAUF010000303.1, read on the forward strand.
TTATGTTTTATAATATACTTGTTAATATGTTTGAATTACTTATTTATTTAATTCTGCTCTGACTACTTCACATGTTTAAGTTGTATTCCATAAAATCCGTGAAGGGTGATGGGGGAGTGGTGTAACAATTCCGTGCAACAGTCCTGACAGCCCTAAGCGGATAATATTGGATATTTGATTGTATGATTTGAAATCTTGATCCATTACTGCTTTAACTGTTCCGTAATTGAATGTGATTGGGGCTATTGTATAGTCCATGCAATCGGTAATGAGATTGAATTTGTGGTATACAAGTTATGAACCCGGTTGAGTTTAGTAGGTATACGCGTCTACTTGTTCATAGACGCAGCGGTGGCATGGTTGACCCTTGCTCCACTAGCCCAGGATCGAAAGAAATTATTTCCAGTTATACGCAAGGTTGGGTCATTAAATAGGATCTAAATCTTCCTTAGAATGCCAATAATGAAGTCATGGAAGGAAATCAATTAGGGTCCAAGTATTAAACAACTTCATAGTACAGAATAGGCCCGGTGTGAACTAAGTTACAATAGCCAAGGTTAACGCATCTACAACTGTGCTCGTTGAATACGAACATAATAGAAGCCCTAACAAGTTCTACTATGAGAAACCATTTTAGGATGATCTAGTAAGATTTAACTCACCGTTTCCTTGGATATAGATAATATCGAGGACTCTCCTAGACCAAGACCCAACGGGCAACTTGATAGATAGGAAATTTGAGCCTTTCAATGATGGACATTCCCTACGTTTTTAGAGTGATCGGACTACGGAGTTACTGACATATACAACTACGAAGTATTCGCGGCTTGACCCAATTCTCAATCCTGGGCGACTACCAATGGACTCACTGCTTGGCCGAACAGAAGACTAGGATCTACCAGGACTGGGAAGGGATACAATGAGCTTTCTACCCTAGCCAGGTAGATGATCGATGTATCAGGATCAAGCCCACTATAACCATCTCTCCGTGTTGGTCAAACATTGAAAATAGCTATCTTACTCTAACTAGTTGGGAATCGAAGTCAAAACTCCAAATAGGGAAAGAAATCCATTATAGCAAACCATCAGGATATAAGAAAGGGATAAAGAAATAAATTTTTAAGGGGAGTAGCCTAAAATGTACTAGACTAGTATGCACAAGACACACCTTACCATGTGTAAATTAATAAGTCTTAGGCAAATGAAATAATAGAATTCTTACTTATTACCTTTAGCCAATTTCGGAGACGAAATTATTTTTAAGGGGGGTAAATTGTAACATCCCGAATTTTTGCCAACCTGGAATTAGACGTCCTTAGGCAATGGGTTGATCCTAACACCTTATTAACTTGTCAGAACTTAATCCCACAATCTAAAATCACTTTTTAACCCTTTTCCTTCACAAATCTCACCTTTCACTACCTTATCCTTCAAAAGTAACTAAGTGCTAAACTAGATTAGCTACGAAATCCGCTTGATCTACTTTAAATACGATCTGCAAGACCTAAAACTTGTAGAATCATTGACGCTAGGTTATCCTAAAATCTAGAATCAATCTCATTACCCGGCTGCTCTCGAGAGCATCATGAAACTCCATATCAGATCTGGACTGCACATCGAAAGTTCGAATAGTAAAAAGTTATAAGATTAGGACCGCCTTGCTGGGCTTGACCACCATCTTGGAAATCAAATCTAGCTAATGTCCCGGGGCTATTTGCTTGAGTCCGAAGCGAAGAGTGTGAGAAATGTGAAATTAATTAGAAATAAAGTCTAATTTTAAGTAATCTGAGACTTGATGTTTGTGGGTCAAATATAAACAATCAGACCGTCGGAATCTGACCCAAATACACCCTCGGATCATGAGAAATTTCATATACATGGCAGTGTACTTGAAATCCCCGATCGAGTTTCAATGACCATTGAACTGAAATTAGTCCGCCACATGTGATCTAAGAATCCGAATGGAACGAAAACTTAACTCAACCTAGATCCAAGGTTGGTGAGCTTAAGTCCGACCGCACACAGAAAAGGGGCCTCCGGAAGTGCTCCGTTGGATCGAAATGGACCCACTTTGGATATAACCTAAGTATACCTTGACCCTGGGTCTATTTTGGTTATGTTTTAACCTATATAAGGACCTAAAACCCTCACTCTCTCATCCCATACGAATTTGAGAAAAACCTAGGAGAGAGAAGAGAGAAAAGAGAGAGAAAGTGTGAGAGAAGTGAGAGCATCTCCCTGCCACTCTACCTTGCCGCTATACAAGCTTAACCAACCCTTTCTAATTATTTTCCCGACGATTTGGACTTCATTTCTAGGTAAGAAACCCTAACCCTAATCTGTTTTGGGGTTTTGATAGTTGTAAGTTATGAAATAACTAACTTAAAGCATGTTATAGGTTGTCACATCACCATAGACAGAAGCTTAGCAAATCTATCAAGTTCATTATGCTTCTGCGGCATAAGGTGTGGACTTTAGACGTATAGGTTATGGTTTTCAACGCTTTCAATGTTAGATAATGATAGATTCCTGATCTGGATGCTATTGCACATGTACAAAGTGTTGTCCGTTTCGTTTTTCAGTTATACGTTAATTATGTTGAATATACTGTATTCCTCATATTTGTAGAAAATACCGTATACGTATGAAATATGGATTTGTGCTTGCCATGATTAATTGTTATCTAGGTAAGCTAGATACATGTGTATCAACTTCTGGGTTGTAACTTCCCAGATGTTTGCCAATCTGGAATTAGACGTCCTTAGGCAATGGGTCAATCCTAACACCTTATTAACCTGTCAGAACTCAATCCCAATGTCTAAAACCGCTTTTGAACCCATTTCCTTCACAAATCCCACCCTTCACCACCTTGTTCTTTCAATTGTTCTAAGTACTTTCACCCTAGACACTATCTTAAACTAGCTAAGTAGTATAACTTGGGTCACTTTATATACAAACTGCAAAAGCCTAGGTACCACCTCAGACAAAAATCTTATAGGACTAAATCCTTTAGAAATGAGATAAAGTAACTAAGTGATAAACTAGATTAGCTACGAAATCTGTTTGATCCACTTTAAATACGATCTGCAAGACCCAAAACTTGTAGTATCATTGACGCTAGGTTACCTTAAAATCTAGGATCAATCTCATTACCCGGCTACTCTCAGGAGCATCTTGAAACTCTGTATCAGATCTGGACCGTACGTGGAAGTCCGATTAACACGAAGTTAAGGAATTAGGACCGCCTTGCTGGGCTTGACAACCATCTCGGAAATCAAATCCAGATAGTGTCCCAGTGCTATTCGCTTGAGCTCGGAGCGGAAAGTGTGAGAAATGTGAAATTAATTAAAAATAAAATACAAATTTATGAAATCTGAGACTTGTTACTTGCGAGTCAGTATTAAGCAACCTGACCGTCAGAATCAGGCCAAATTACACCCTCAGATCAGGGATATTTCCCCAAACATATACATGTGCTCGGAATGTCCGATCGAGATTCACTGACCGTTTAACTGAAACCGGTCCGCCACATGCGATCTGGAAACCCGACTGGAACGAAACTTTAGCTGAACCTAGATCCAATGTCTGTGAGCTTAAGTCCGACCTTTGGCTCAAAAGGGGCCGCCAGAAGTGCTCTGTTGAGATGGAACAGTCTCCCTTTGGACATAACTTAAGTATACCTTGACCTGAAGTCTATTTTGGAGAGTTTCTAAGCTATATAAGGACCTTAAAACCCTCTCTCATTCAGTCATATGAATTTGAGAGAGAAGAGAGAAAAGAGAGAGAAAGTGAGAGAGAAGTGGGAGCATCTCCCTGTCATGCTTCCCTGCCGCTACACGAGCCTAACCACTCATTTCTAATCGCTTTCCCGTCGATTCCGGCGTCATTTCAAGGTAAGAAACCTTAACCCTAATCTGTTTTGAGGTTTTGATAGTTGTAGGTTATGAAATAGCTAACCCATTTCATTCTATAGGTTACCAAACTGCCGAATACGGAAGCTTAGCAAACCTATCGTATTCGTTACGATTCTACGATAAAAGGTGCGGACTTTAGGTGTATAGGTAATGGTTTTCAACACTTTCAATGTCAGATAATGATAAATTCATGATCTGCATACAATTGCACATGTACAAAGTGCTGTCTGTTTTCCGTTTCGATTAAAGATGAAGAATATGGAATTTTACATACTCTAGGTATTTGTAGAAAGTACCGTATATGTATAAATTTTGAAAATGTGTTTGCCATGATTTTTTTTATATGAATATATTATATATGGATAAAATACTTGTTTGGCGAAAGGACTCACCCTAATATATATTTTGCTAATATACACTATGTATGTGAAAATAGTGTATTTTAAGTGTTTGTGAAAACGACTGAATGAGTATAGAATTCTCATTCGTGCTCGCCATGACTAATTGTCATGGATATATGATTGTTGTATTGGCGTTACCCCTTTGATGAACGGATTTACCTTAAATCATGCCATGACCACTATACGCTATATATGTTGAAATGTGTAGCCCAAGTGTTTGTGAAAATGTTCAAATGAATATGGAACTTGGATTCATACTTGCCATGATTATCCGTCATGGGTGCACACGTGTTATAATTGGGGCAACTCCCTAGTGAAAGGATTTGGCCTAATGCCTATGTGATCAATATATGTCAAGTATGTTGATGTATGTAGTTTACAGGGTTTGTTGAAATGTCTGAATGAGTAGTAATTAGTAAATTGTAATGTATAAGGGTGTTAAGATATGATTCTCGACTTCTTTAACTATGTGTATGATTTCTTTAGATATCTGTATGATTAGGAATTGAATATATACAAACTTATGCTTATGTTGTACTTCATAACATGCTCAACTGATAATATGACTTTATCTGTGTAATGCATATGTTTAAATTCATGTTTATGTTGTATTCCATAAGAGCCATGAAAGGTGATGGGGGAGTGGTGTAACAGCCCTGGCAGCCCTAAGCAGATATTATCAGACTTTAATTATATGATTTGAATCTTGATTCATTGTTGCTTTAACTATCTGCAATTGAATGTGATTGGGGCTATTGTATAGTCTAGGTAATCGACAATGAAACTGAGTTCGTTGTTGAGATTTAGTCGCCACAAGAGATGTGTTCGTAGAACCTGAGTCGTACTTCGGTTGGCGATAGTGGCTGACCACATGAAGTGCTTATGTGCTTCATATCGTTCAACTCGTTGTGCGCTCGAGCTAGCCGAGCTCGTCAAGTAACCCGATCTGTCTTATATATGTTCACTATGCTTGGACGCTACTGCTTGAACCTAGGGTACCAAACTTACCAGTGAAATCCCGTTAACCATAGTACCTCGATCCGCTAAGACTCATGAGCCGTGCATGGTGGTATGGGACACCATGGTCGAGCTGTCGGCCTACGCTGGGTCCATGTGCCTCCCCGTAGTGACCAGTGAGCAACCAGACTCATGAGCTGATTATGGTGGTATGGGACACTATATTCATGCTATCGGCTTACATTGATAAGGTGCTGGGGGAGTGGTGCAACGAATACGTGTAACAACCCTGACAGCCCTTTGTAGTAACCTCGATCATACTCTGAATTTGCGGTGAGGTGACGAGTTTTGCCGCAGTGTATAGAGTATGAACTAGGCCTGTTTCAATTTAATCATGAACCGTTAAAGAGGTGATGGGAGAGTGGTGTAACCATTGTGCGTAACAGCCCTGGCAGCCTTTGCAGTGACCTAGAAACACACCATCGTATGAGATTAACTAGGACTGACGACCCTAGAATGGATCATGTTTGGGAATGATACAAGGGAGGTACCTTAGTTTCCTAATCCTGCTATTTGAAATGGACTAATAACTACTCGGTAATCATGCTCATCATTGCACTGCATGTGCCTGGTAGATGTGGAGCACTGAGGGATGAACGCATGTCACGAACGTAAGATGGTGTCGCATGTGGGTGGTTTGGCAAGGGCATTCATCATGTCATTTCATACTTGCATTAAATAAGAGTAGTTAGGATTGTTTGATTGTACTGCTTTATCATTACTGCTTGACTGAATTGATAACATGTTAACCTATGCTTTATTGTTCCACTAAGTTGATCACTCACTCCCACGTTACGGGACAGTGTTGTACACACCAACCAGATTTGTTTGAGTTTCAGGTGATGGCGATGCTTATGAAGCAAAGCCGAACTACTACTATGATGTTGAGGAGGAGTTCTCCTACATGTAACTCTCTGACAGGTCTATGAAGACTTGGTATTGTATTGACGGGGCATGGTATTTGGAATAGAAGACATTACACTTCCACAACTTGGTATAATTTGAAATTATACTTGTAATTCATTAACCTGGTAACCTTATCACACTCTGGAGACTCACCACAGTTTATATATTTTATTTATCTATCACAGTCTTCCGCCTGCTATCTCACTTGTCTCTGGAGTATGATATGCTGTTTTGGCTTAATCTCACTCATGTTCACTACACTAATACAGACAACATTCAATCATCATTCATTTTGTTGCATAAGTGATGCGTTGGAACTCGGGAGTTGAGTTTATGCTCGACCCCCGATTTTCAGGGCGTTACAAGATGGTATCAGAGCATGTGTAATGCCCTGAAATTCGAGGGTCGAGTAGCAACTCAACTCTCGAGTTCCAGAACATTACTTATGCAACATAGATGATGATGATTGAATGTTGTCTGTGTTAGTGCAATAAACATGAGTGAGATTATACCAAAATAGTAATTCATACTCCAGATCAATTGTATAAAGGCAAGCGGAAGACTGAAACTGATATACAAGGTATGTAAAGGAATAAAACCATCTCGATCTCCAGAGTATGAACACTAACTGAGTAACCATATACATGTATTGTTTCCGAATCAAAAGATCAAAATACAACTAAAACAGATATATCCTAAAATCCCCGCGATCCAGTCAGCCTAAGCAAAGCTGTCAGAGTACTGCATGTACGAGAACTCGTCCTGGTCCTCATCGTAGTCTGGCTCCGCCTCCTGAATCGACGTATCATCTATACCTGAGATAGAGTCTAGTTGGTGTGTACGACACCGTCCCGTAACGTGGGAGTGAGTAGCTAACTCAGTGGACCAATAAAGCATAGGTTTACATGTTATCAATTCAGTCAAGTAGTAATGATAAAGTAGTACAATCAAACAATCCTAGCTACTCTTATTAAATGCAAGTATGAAATGACATGATGAATGCCCTTGCCAAACCACCCTCATGCGACACCATCTTACGTTCATGAATGCGTTCATCCCTCAGTGCTCCACATCTACTAGGCACATGCAGTGCGATGATGAGCATGATTACCGAGTAGTTATTAGTCCATTTCAAACAGCAGTATTGGGAAACTAAGGTACCTCTCTTGTATCATTCCCAAACACGATCCATTCTAGGGTCGTCAATCCTAGTTAATCTCATACGATGGTTTGTTTCTAGGTCGCTGCAAAGGCTGTCAGGGCTGTTACGCACAATGGTTACACCACTCTCCCATCACCTCTTTAATGGTTCATGATTAAATTGAAACAGGCCTAGTTCATACTCTATACACTGCGGCAAAACTCGTCGCCTCACCGCAAATTCAGAGTATGCTCGAGATCACTACAAAGGGCTGCCAAGGCTGTTACGCACAAAGGTTACACCGTTCTCCCATCACCTTATCAATGTAGGCTGACAGCACAAATATAGTGTCCCATACCACCATAATCGGCTCTCGAGTCTGGTTGCTCACTGGTCACTACGGGGAGGCATGTGGCCCCAGCGTAGGCCGACAGCTTGACCACGGTGTCCCATACCACCATGCCCGACTCATGAGTCTTAGCGGATCGAGGTACCTTGGTTAACGGGATTCCACTGGTAAGTTTGGTACCCTAGGTTCAAGCAGTAGTGACCAAACATGGTGAACATACATTAGACATATCGGGTTACTTGACGAGCCTGACTAGATCGAGCGTACAATCAATTGAACGACATGAAGTGCATAAGCACTTCACATGGCCTAACCACTTTCGCCAACTGAAGTACAACTCGGGTTCGTCAAACACATCCTACGTGGCGAAATGAATCTCAACCACAATCTCAAGTCTGGTACCAATTGTCTAGACTATAAACATAGTCCCAAACTCAATCAATCCTTATTCATAGCATGTGGAGTAAAGCATATTAAACAAAGTAATTCAATCAAGTTAACAAGCATGTCATAAAGCATGTTATACAGCATGTAGTAAAGCACTATATAAACAGGATTACAAACACATATTTTTCATAAGTGGTTAAATTAAGCAACCTTATGGAGGAAATCATACATGTCTCTAAGGTAGTTGAGAATCCCATTCAACACCCACCTAAGGCATCATCATCCAAACACACTCACACAAGCATTTTCACAAACACTTAGCATACACTATTTCAACATACTTAGTGTATGTTAGCAAACCATGTATTAGGGCGAGTCCTTTCGCCAAGCGAGTATTTTACGCACATATGATATATTCATATAGAAAATAATCATGCCAAACACACTTCCAAAATATATCCGTATACGGTACTTTCTACAATACACTAATTCTACATACATAGTGTATATTAGCATAACATGTATTAGGGCGAACCCTTTCACCAAATAAGTATTTTATCCATATATCATATATTCATACAACAAATAATCATGTCAAACACATTTCTAAAATATATACGTATACGGTATTTCTACGAATACCTAGAATATGTAAAATTCCATATTCTACGTCTTTAATCGAAACAGAAAACGGAAAGCACTTTGTACATGTGCAATTGCATGCAGATCATGAATCTATCATTATCAGAGATTGAAAGGGTTGAAAACCATAACCTATACACCTAAAATCCTCACCTTATACCATAGAATCGCAATGAATCAGCTAGGTTTACTAAGCTTCCGTATTCGGCAGTTTGGTAGCCTAAAGAATAAAATAAGTTAGCTATTTCGTAACCTACAACCTTCACACCCCAAAACAGATTAGGGTTAGGGTTTCTTACCTCAAAATGAAGTTGGATTCGCTGGGAAAACGATGAGAATGGGGTGGTGAAGCTTGTGTAGTGGCAGGGGAAGAGGGTAGGAAGGATCTCCCACAACTCTCACTCTTTCTCTCTCTTTTCTCACTTCTCTCTCTAGGGTTTCTCTCAAATTCGTATGGCTGTGAGAGAGAGGGTTCTAAGGTCCTTATATAGCCTAAAAACTCTATGAAATAGACTTGTAGACAAGGTATGGTTAGGTTATAACCAAAGAGGCACTTTTCCAACTCAACGGAGGACTTCTGGTGGGCCTCCTTGAGCCAAAGGTCGGACTTAAGCTCACCAACCTTGGATACAGGTGGAGTTAAATTTTCATTTCAGTCGGATTCCCAGATCACACGTGGCGGACCAGTTTCAGTTCAACGGTCAGTGGATCCTGATCTGAAATTCCAAGTACATGGATATGTTCATGAAATTTTTCCTGATCCGAGCGTGTATTTGGGTCAGATTCTGACGGTCTGGTTGCTTACAAAATGACCGCAAGTAACAAGTCTCAGATTACTATTTAAGATATTTATTTTGTAAAGAAAATAAGTGTTTTCACACTCTCTCGCTTCGGACTCAAGTGAACAGCCATGGGACACTGGCTGGATTTGATTTCCGAGATGGTTGTCAAGCCCAGTGAGGCGGTCCTAATTCCTTAACCTTATATTATTCGGACTCCCGATGTGTGGTCCAGACCTGATACGAAATTTCAATGTGCTCCCGAGAGTAGTTGGGTAATGAGTTTGATCCTAGACTTTAGGGTAACCTAGCGTCAATGATTCTACAAGTTTTGGGTCTTGCAGATCGTATTTAAAGCGATTCAAATGGATTTCATGGCTAATCTAGTTTAACACTTAGTTAACTTTGTCAAATTTCTATGGATTTAATCCTAAGTAATTTCTGGTCGAGGTGGTACTCGAGCCATTGTACGGAAATTTTTGAGTCGTTATAATCTACCCCCCTTAAACAAAAATTTCGTCCTCAAAATTTGTACATTTTCGTATTCCTCAAGAATCTGAGAGTAGTTCTTTTTGACCTCGGCCTCTGTCTCCCACGTAGCCTCCTCTTCTGAATGATGCGTCCATAGTACCATCACAAGTAGAATGACCTTGCTACGCAGTACCTGCTCCTTCCTGTCAAGTATATGCGTCGGACGCAGCTCATATGTAGCATCCTCGCTCAACTGTACCTGCTCCCATCTGATGATATGTGAAGGATCAGGAACGTACTTCTTCAGTATAGATACATGAAATACGTTATGTACAGCCGCAAGTGGTGTGGGCAAAGCGAGACGATATGCCACAGCACCCACTCGATCCAGTATCTGAAATGGACCGATAAACCTCGGTGTGAGCTTCCCCTTCTTCCCAAACCGAAGGACTCCCTTCATAGGGGAAACTCGGAGGAATACATGATCTCCGACCTCGAACTCAAGCGGTCGCCGCCTCGTATCGGCATAACTCTTCTGCCTGCTCTGCGCTGTAAGAAGTCGACGCCTGATAATGTCGACCTTCTCTGTGGTCGCCTGTACCAATTCTGGGCCAATTAGACTACGCTCGCTAACCTCAGCCCAACAATATGGTGCTCTGCAAGGACGACCACACAGGGCCTCATATGGCGCCATACCAATACTCGCCTGGAAGCTGTTGTTGTAGGCGAACTCTGCGTAAGGAAGACAGTCATCCCAACTGTCCTTGAAGTCCAACACACATGCTCGCAACATAGCCTCCAGAATCTGATTCACCCACTCTGTCTGCCCATCAATCTGAGGATGAAACACCATACTGAACTTCAACTTCACACCCATCGCTTCCTGAATACAAGTCCAGAAGATAGATGTGAACCGAGTGTCTCTGTCCGACACGATCTCTAAAGAAACTCCATGCAGACGGACGCTCTCTGATGTACAATCTAGCCAGCTCGTCTGTAGAGTTCATGACTCTAATAGGGAGAAAACGGATCGACTTGGTCAACCGGTCTACAATCACCCAGATGGAATCGTGTCCCTTCCTCGTCTTCGGCAGTCCCGATATCAAATCCATGGAAATGAAGTCCCACTTCCATTCTGTTATGGGCATGGGCTGAAGTAGTCCAGGAGGTCGGCGATGTTCTGCTTTGACCTGTTGGCACGTCAGACAACGAGAAACGAACTCAGCGATGTGGGCCTTCATGTTATCCCACCAATACGACCGTCTCATATCCTGGTACATCTTCGTGCTACCAGGATGCATCGCAAGCTTCGAGTTATGGACAGACTCGAGAAGCTCATGTCTCAAGTCAGGTATGTCAGGAATGTATAGGCGGCCACGGAATCGTAAACCCCTATTTGAATCAACTCTCCACTCAGAGTCCTCGGCGTCGTTAGCTTGCTCTCGAAGCTCAGACAACCGCACATCGCCCTTCTGGGCCTTAACGATCCTGTTATCAACAAGTGGTCACACTCGAACGTGTGCAACATACTCAAATGGCTCCTCCACGGTGAGTCTCTGCTCGAAGTCCCGCACGAACTCAACCATGTCCCACTCTGCTATCATCAACGAAGCCGTAAATGCTATGGGCTTCTTGCGGCTCAACGCGTCTGCCACAAGGTTCTCCTTACCCGGATGGTAGGAAACCCTGAACTTGAAGTCCTTCAAGGTCTCCATCCATCGGCGTTATCTCATATTCAAGTCTCGCTGCGTGAATATGTACTTAAGGCTCTTGTGGTCGCAGAAAATCTCGAACTCCTCTCTGTAGAGGTAATGTCTCCAGAGGTTCAATGCAAAGATGACAGCTGCCAACTCCAGGTCATGTGTAGGGTAATTCTCCTCATACTTCCTTAATTGTCTCGAGGCATACGAAATCACCCTGTCCTTCTGCATAAGGACACAACCCAAACCAACGCGAGACGCGTTAGTGTATATCATGTACTTCACCCCTTGCTCTAGCAATACTAGCACAGGGACAGACGTCAACCTGTCCTTCAGTTCCTTGAAAGCTGCTTCCGCCTTCTCATTACAGGCGAACTTCAGATCCTTCCGTGTCAACTGAGACAATGGCCTGGTAATCTTCGAGAAATCCCGAATGGAGCGTCTATAATACCCTGCCAGACTAAGAAAACTCCTCACCTCGGTAACCGAGCCAGGCTGCTGCCAATCCTGAACCACGGCTACCTTAGCAAGGTCCACTGCTTCCCATCCTTGGACACCACATGTCCGAGGAACTTGACTTCCTCCTGCCAGAAGTCGCACTTCTTATACTACGAGAACAACTGGTTCTTCTTCAACGTATCCAACACCGCTCTCAGGTGCTCCTCCCGACTCGTAGAGTATATCAGAATGTCATCAATAAAGACGGTGATGAATCGGTATAGGAATGGTCGAAGTACCTGGTTCATCAGGTCCATGAACACGGTCGGTGCATTCGTAAGACTGAACAACATCAATAGAAACTCGTAGTGCCCAAAGCATGTCCTGAAAGCTGTCTTCTGCATGTCCTCATTTCTGATGCGCAACTGATGATACCCTGACTGCATATCAATCTTCGAAAAATACTTCGCCCCCTTCAACTGATCAAACAGATCATCTATCCTGGGCAAATGATACTTGTTCTTCACCGTGACCTGGTTCAACCTATGGTAATCAATATGTAACCGTAGCGACCTGTCCTTCTTCTTCACAAATAGTATAGGTGCTCTCCAAGGAGACACACTAGGTCGTATGAAACCCTTCTCTACTAGCTCTTCAATCTGCCTCCGCAGTTCCTCTATCTCACATGGAGGCATACGATAAGTCGGCAATGAGATAGGTGTCGCACCAGGCGTCAGATCAATGGTGAAGTCGATCTCGTGCCGAGGAGGCAAACCAGGAATCGTCGCAAACACACCTGTAAACTCCCGAACCACTGGCGTATCTTCTAATATCGGACCATCAATCGGCTCTAATAAAGCAGTATAACACTCAACACGGCAGGGCTAACTGACCTACACTGGAAACGTGAAATCTGTGCCGTTAGATCCATAAGCCGTCACGACCCGAGCATCACAACCTATCTCAGCCTTCATCTTCGTGAGCCAGTTCATACCGAGAATAATGTCGTAATGCCATAGTGGAGCAACAATGAGCTCGACGAGCACTGTTCTGCTACCCAAATCCACGAAGCAACCCTCACACACCCGTGTGACATCCGAAAGAGTCCCAGTAGCCGTAGTGAGTCTCATTCCCTTCGTGGGAGTAGTATGTAAAGTTAGACGCTTAACTGCCCTACATGAAATAATAGAAGTAGTAGACCTAGTGTCCACCAACATGGAGACGAAAGTACTGTGAATGTGGGTTATACCCTCAAAAGCCATCGGGGCCGTAATCGATGTCTCAGGTGCCTCAGCAACAAGCGTATGTACTCGAGCCTGCTGCTGACTGTTCGACTGTGGAACTAAGGGCCGTTGAGGCTGCGTGAAGCGTGATACAGGAGGTCGGAAGGAAGGATGAGCAGGGGCAGTCTGTAGAGGTGGAGCTGATATGACCTGAGGGTGAGGGCGATCCAGCCTCTGCAGCGGTGAGAACCCGCTAGCCCTCATACATGAAAAACAGCTCTCTGCAGGATGATCCAGTTTCCCGTAGAAAGAACAGGTCACTCCTGGGTGCCGCATCGGAACTACTGGCGCCGCGGCCTTGGGGGAGAGTCGATACGAGGCCTCTTGCCTAAGAAAGGCCTGCTCTGCATCTCTGGTCATGGTCTCATAACCATAGTACCATGAGAACATGCTAGCCGATCAACATCCTACTCGGCCATCATAGACATGTGAACCAGCTCCGCGTAAGAAGGTATACTGATACAACACATCTTTGACCGTATATCAGGTCGCAAACCCCCAGAAAAGCGGCGCATTCGCATCTGCTCATCAACAAGGATGGTCGGGACAAAGCGGCCCAACTCGTACTCAGTAACAGTCATGCCTCCCTACCTGAGGCGTAAAAACTCATCCTCCCGCTCGTGTCTGTAGGTCTGCGGGTAATACTTCTTGTGGAACCGGAACTCAAATGCTACCCAAGTCCACGCATAGTCTGCTGCGACAGACCACAGTACACTGTCCCACCACAGACTGGCTTCCCTCTCGAATATGAAAGTGGCCAACTCGACCTGCTCTACCTCAGTACAGTGCAACATCCGTAGCATCTTGGAGATGTGGTCTAGCCAAAACTCAGCCTCCTCGGGTCTGTGAGAACCCATGAATGTGGGAAGCCTTAAGCGCTGGAATCACTCGAGTAGGGCACAAGTACCAACATCTCTAGTAAGGGGTACAACAGGCGCAGGGGGAGGTATAGCCTCAGCCTGAGCAGGAGGCTCTACTGTCTCTGGCCGTGTAGATGGTGAAGGTAAAGCTGCACTGCCACCCTGAGCCGATAAGGCTGCAAGAAGCTGTTGATGTTGCTGCTGCATCAACATCATCATCTACTCAAACCTGGCAGGAGGTGGAGCAGCCTGTGGGTCATGCTGTGTAGATGAGGATGTCAGGTGCTGCTCGCGAACCGGGGGCGTATAAGGTGGTAGTCCACCAGTAAGACCAGTAGGAGGCTGATCAGAGCCAGAACCCAGGCCCGTAGGACCACCCCTGCGAAAAGGAGTCTGGTCCATCGAGTCAGTGAGCAATAGGGGTACTGTGCTCCTTGTAGATATCTGTGGCATGCCCTATACAATATAGGGTACATCGCTTGTGAGATAAAGCATAGTAACACATTATACAAGCACTTAAAGCATTCCACATATCTCATAGCAAAAGAGGCTGCATGCTTTTCATTTACCCAAAATTGTCATAATACATGGAATACAGAGTTACATGAATCATGACAGAAATTACATGCAAGCCAATTACATCCACAACATCAAACACTTAAAACATACTACTAACTACTACATCATCAATATGAAAGCATAAACTGCCTAATGCGGTAACCAAAATAACCACAAACAACAACTTGGATGACTAGGCATCCGAATCAGGCGATGGAGGAGGAGCATTCTTGTCCTATAGACAGCACAGGATGGCCTTCAAGGTGTGAGACACCTTGCTGAGCTTGGTTTGGACCCGCCTGACTTCCTGTTGCAGGACGGCTTGGCCCTCCTCAAGACGGGCTAAACGCACATCTATGGAAGCCCGATCAGTGCTCTGCTCCTGAGCCGCAGGAGGTGAACTCTCCTGTATATCCTAGGCCTCAGGTTCCTCTTCTTCTTCTTCTATCTCATCGCCACACCCATCCTCAGTCTCTTCTTCTTAGATCACCATTTCATCCTCACTCTCCTCATGTCAGGCTCGTCGTCGCCGTGCCCCAAGTTCCATCAGGTGGAGAGTACATTCATCGATTTGGTGGATCGGTGCTTGCCTTTAAACCCCCAGACTGTAGTCAAACGCCCGTGCAATCATGCATATGAGTCGGCCGAAGGGAAGCGAATTGGAGCTCTTGGTGGAGCGTGTAATATTCACGATCTGTCGCAACATGAATGTAGGCACGCACAAGTTTGCCCTCTTCCCCACTTGGTACAGAAAGTCTACCATGAGTCGCGTGCACTCACTGCGATTACTGTGTCTGTGGTAGAGGTTGTATGTGAAGATGTGATGTAGTAGGTGGAGGTCGTCTGACATGTGGGACGCTAGCAGACTTTTGTTCGGCTGCCACTCAACCAGTCGGCCACCACAAAGGTAACGTGTGCAACGATCCTTTTCACGAACAGTCCCCAGATTCTGCTCGCTAGCATGTACGTCACCAAGGGGAATATTCATAAGCCACGCAATCATTCTCACACCAACAGTGACAAACAGATCCACGCCAACTAAGAGCCGGAACTGCAAAGGTTCCAGTGTAGGCTCATGAATGTTAGCGTAGAAGGCTCGGATGGTACCAGGATTGGCGCGACCTCTGGCCTCAAATAGCGGATCCCAGTGGGCCGCCTCCACTTGCTCGAACAAGTAGTATTCCCCGAAGAGCCGTCCATCCACCTGGGCTTCAAAGAGAACCCTGCGGTCCTCATAAACCCCATGAGGTAGTGCCGCCAACTGAGCTCGTTCAGCAGGGATCTGGGGATCAAGGTCCTGCTTCATTCAAAATTCTCGGGCAAAGCTTGAGCTAGCGGCAGTGTCACTCGGCCACCTTGATCATGTAGGGTGACTAGGCCCAGCCTCATCAGCGGCACTCTTTCTCTTGCCCATCAGAGAGAGGATGGTGGAGATATAGAAAATGCCGTAATGACTTCAAAAAGGGCCATGAAAAATGGAGGAAAAGAGATAAGGGGCTGGAAATGTGGGTTCTCCACGGATAGGAGGCTCAACAGGCATTGTAGAGGCCCAAATAACAGTGAATGAGGAAGAAATAAGATGGGTGAGAAAACTCACACGATTTTTGGGCTCCAAATGGGGGTGTGGGAGCTCAAACAAGAGAAACGGAGAAGGGAGGGACGAAAGGACTACTGTGGACAATGAGAATGGGTGAGTTGCGATCTGAACTAGCAGAGAGGACGATTGGAAGGGCGATTTTGAAGAGAAAATAGCAAGTTAAGAGAGAGAAAATGGCTTGGAGGGAAGGTTTGTGAAGGAGGTAGGGTTTTGGGACATTGAAATGGGACTGGGGCTGCATTAGGGGGTTTATTAGACCCCAAAAGAGGATCAGCCCGAGCCGCGGGCCAGGCCCAGCCCAATTTCCGGCGAGTCCTCGCTGACCTAGCGAGGGCCTTGCCGGCCAACTGTTCAGATCTTGAGGTCCCGCCCCATGGGCGAGATCCTCCTGTCCCCTAGGCCACCAAAAACCCAGGGTCCCACCCTGGGTACCCCTAGATTAACGTGGGTAGGCCCCCGACCCCGATTCGCTCAATTTCGGGCAGTTTCGGGCAGTTTCGGACACATACTTACATTTACAGATCTTTGACTGCTGGGATGAGGTGTATTGTGATCTAGACACATCAATAGATGGTCTAGAAGTGATTTGGGATCGACTCGTGCGATCAGGATCGAGTACGAGCTCAATCAAAATGCTCGTTTTCAATGAACTTCGCCAAATGGCGAAATCGGGAAAACCTAGGACTGTTTTTATATTTTTCTCACACCCTCCTAAGTTGTAATGCATCAGCGTATGTCGTGGGATCATAACTCAGGTCTAGTTTAATCAAAATCATGCTGTGATACTAACTTGTAACGCCCTGAAATTGGAGGGTAGAGTAGCAACTCAACTCTCGAGTTCTAGAACATCACTTATGCAACATAGATGATGATGATTGAATGTTGTCTATGTTAGTGCAATAAACAAGAGTGAGATTATAACAAAACAGTAATTCATACTCCAGATCAATTGTATAAATGTAAGCGGAAGACTGAAACTGTATGTACAAGGTATGTAAAGGAACAAAACCATCTCGATCTTCAGAGTATGAACACTAACTGAGTAACCATATACATGTATTATTTCTAAATCAAAAGATCAAAATACAACTAAAACAGATATAACCTAAAATCCCCGCGATCCAGTCAGCCTAAGCAAAAACGTCAGAGTACTGCATGTATGAGAACTCGACCTAGTCCTCATCATAGTCTGGCTCCGCCTCCTGAATCGACGTATCATCTATACCTGAGACAGAGTTTGGTTGGTGTGACGACATCGTCCCGTAACGTGGGAGTGAGTAGCTAACTCAGTGGAACAATAAAGCATAGGTTAACATGTTATTAATTCAGTCAAGCAGTAATGATAAAGCAGCACAATAAAACAATTCGAGCTACTCTTATTAAATGTAAGTATGAAATGACATGGTGAATGCCCTTGTCAAACCACCCTCATGCGACACCATCTTACGTTCGCGAATGCGTTCATCCCTCAGTGCTCCACATCTACTAGGCACATGCAGTGTGATGATGAGCATGATTACCGAGTAGTTATTAGTCCATTTCAAACAACAATATTGGGAAACTAAGGTACCTCTCTTGTTTCATTCCCAAACATGATCCATTTTAGGGTCGTCAATCCTAGTTAATCTTATACGATGGTGTGTTTCTAGGTCGCTACAAAGGCTGCCAGGGCTGTTACGCATAAAGGTTACACCACTCCCCCATCACCTTTTTAACGGTTGATCACTATACAGATACAGGCCTAGTTCATACTCTATACACTGCGGCAAAAATCGTCGCCTCACCACAAATTCAGAGTATGCTCAAGGTCACTATAAAGGGCTATCAGGGCTGTTACGCACAAAGGTTACACCGCTCCCCCATTACCTTATCAATGTAGGCCGACAGCAGGAATATAGTGTCCAATACCACCATAATTGGCTGACGAGTTTGGTTGCTCACTGGTCACTACGGGGAGGCACGTGGCCCCAGCGTAGGCCAACAGCTCGACCACGGTGTCCCATACCACCATGCCTGACTCATGAGTCTTAGCGGATCGAGGTACCATGGTTAACGGGATTCCACTAGTAAGTTTGGTTCCCTAGGTTCAAGCAGTAGCGACCAAACATGGTGAACATACATTAGACATATCGGGTTACTTGACGAGCCTAAATAGCTCGAGCGCACAATCAATTGAACGACATGAAGTGCATAAGCACTTCGCGTGGCCTAACCACTGTCGCCAACTGAAGTACGACTCGGGTTCGTCAAACACATCCTACGTGGCGAAATGAATCTCAACCACAATCTCAATTCTAGTACCGATTGTCTGGACTATAAACATAGTCCCAAACTCAATCAATCCTTATTCATAGCATGTGGAGTAAAGCATATTAAACAAATTAATTCAAGCAAGTTAACAAGCATGTCATAAAGCATGTTATAAAGCACTATATAAACAGGATTACAAACACATATTTTTCATAAGTGGTTAAAGTAAGAAACCTCATGGAGGAAATCATACATGTCTCTAAGGTAGTTGAGAATCCCATTTCAACACCTACCTAAGGCATCATCATCCAAACACTTACTCACACAAGCATTTTCACAAACACTTAGCATACACTATTTCAACATACTTAGTGTATGTTAGCAAACCATGTATTAGGGTGAGTCCTTTCGCCAAGCGAGTATTTTACGCACATATAATATATTCATACAGCAAATAATCATGCCAAACACACTTCCAAAATATATACGTATATGGTACTTTCTACAATACACTATTTCTACATACATAGTGTATATTAGTATAACATGTATTAGGGCGAACCCTTTCGCCAAATAAGTATTTTATCCATATATCATATATTCATACAACAAATAATCATGTCAAACACATTTCCAAAATATATACATATACGGTATTTCTATGAATACCTAGAATATGTAAAATTCCATATTCTACGTCTTTAATCGAAATAGAAAATAGAAAGCACTTTGTACATGTGCAATTGCATGCAGATCATGAATCTATCATTATCTGACATTGAAAGTATTGAAAACCATAACCTATACACCTAAGGTCCTCACCTTATACCGTAGAATCGCAACGAATCAGCTAGGTTTGCTAAGCTTCCGTATTCGGCAGTTTGGTAGCCTAAAGAATGAAATAGGTTAGCTATTTCGTAATCTACAACCTTCACACACCAAAACAGATTAGGGTTAGAGTTTCTTACCTCAAAACGAAGTCGGATTCACCGGGAAAATGACGAGAATGGGGTGGTGAAGCTTGTGTAGTGGCAGGGGAAGAGGGTAGGAAGGATCTCCCACAACTCTCACTCTTTTTCTCTCTTTTCTCACTTCTCTCTCTAGGGTTTCTCTCAAATTCGTATGGCTGTGAGAGAGAGGGTTCTAAGGTCCTTGTATAGCCTAAAAACTCTCTGAAATAGACTTGTGGACAAGGTATACTTAGGTTATAACCAAAGTGGCACTTTTCCAGCTTAACGGAGGACTTCTGGTGGGCCTCCTTGAGCCAAAGGTCGGACTTAAGCTCACCAACCTTGGATACAGGTGGGGTTAAGTTTTCATTTCAGTCGGATTTCCAAATCACATGTGGCGGACCAGTTTCAGTTCAACGGTCAGCGGATCTCGATCTGAAATTCCAAGTACATGGATATGTTTATGAAAATTTTCCTGATCCGAGGATGTATTTGGGTCAGATTCTGACGGTCTGGTTACTTACAAAATGACCGCAAGTAACAAGTCTCAGATTACTATTTAAGATATTTATTTTGGAAAAAAAACAAGTTTTTTCACACTCTCTCGCTCTGGACTCTAGCGAACAGCCGTGGGACACTGACTGGATTTAATTTCCGAGATGGTTGTCAAGCCCAGCGAGGCGGTCCTAAGTCCTTAACCTTATATTATTCAGACTCCTGATGTGCGGTCCAGACCTGATACGGAGTTTCAATGTGCTCCCGAGAGTAGTTGGGTAATGAGTTTGATCCTAGACTTTAGGGTAACCTAGTGTCAATGATTCTACAAGTTTTGGGTCTTGCAGATCGTATTTAAAGCGATTCAAATAGATTTCATGGTTAATCTAGTTTAACACTTAGTCAGGATTTAATCCTAAGTGATTTCTGGTCGAGGTGGTACTCAAGCCATTGAACGAAAATTTTTGAGTCGTTACAGTATGATTTAGATTAAACCGGACCTGGGTTATGGTAACACAACGCACTCTGACGCACTCTAACTTAGGAGGGAGCAACGGAACATAGAAACTGACTTAGGATTTTCTAAATTCGTCGAACGGTGAAACCGACCGAAATCGACCGCTGAGATTGGGCCCGTACGTACCCATGATCACGCGAAACGATCCCGAACCACTTCTAGGCCATCAGTCGACGGGTTTGAGTCATTCCCTAGAAACAAATGCCCTTAGGTTGTGGGTTAACCACAACACCTTACACTTCATCTCAAAGCTTAGAACCCCTTTTTATCCAATTCCTTCAAAACCTCTCCTTGCACCACTTCATTCTTTAATTTTTTCTAAATCCTTTCATACCAGATATAAATCCTAACGTATGAATGATGAAGAATAATACTTAAACAAAAATTTGCTATAAATAGTAAATATATGTAGAAATTAGATTTTTGACCAGTCATACTTTGGAATATAACCACATAAATGGGTTAGTTGGATAGATTAGCTCCTCCTACCCCCAAATCATATGCCACATGTAATATAAACTCATTCTGGTTTACAAATTAGTCCCGAAAATGCCTCAAATGGAATCAGGGGCCACACTATGCAATCCGGTGGGATTCGGGACAGACTCGGGGTACCATTGGCCCCTTGGGAGGTTGGGGAACACCACCCAACCGCGGCGGCAGCCCGCTAGGCAAAACGGACCACTGTGGGACCGCGGTCAGGTTGGGCCGGGCTAGTCAGGCTAGTGCTGGTCTTGGTCGGCCCAACCCCTGGGCACGTGTGGTGCCTACCAAATTTTGTGGGGGCCCCTCTTTCTTGTCTGTTTGGCCCTCTCTCTCTCAAAACACCCTCCAAGCTCTTCGTTTCCCTCAAATTTCAATTTTTCTCTCTCAAACCTCCCTTTCATTCACTCGTTCTGTCATTTTCTGTCATAACCCATTCATCTCCATCGTTCACAGCAATCCCTACCTCCCTACCCTCTTCATTCTCTTTCATTTGAGCTCCTACAACCTCCATTTGAAGCTCAAAATCGTGTAGGCACTCAACCCAGCCCATCTCTTCACTTCCTTTCTTTAAACCCTGCCTTTTGGGCATTTACAATCCCTGTTGAGGCTCAAGTCCATGGAGAACCAAAAACTCCAGCCCCCGTTTCCCCCTATCCTCATTTTCCATGGCTCTATCCGAGCTTGTACGACCATTTTCTTGGAGGCATAATCATCCATACAGTTGTCTTGTAGTTTGCATGGGTTACCGTCTTTGGATGTTTTTGTTTTCATGTTGATGGGTGTAGTAGTTGGTAGAATGTTTTAGATGTTTGAGGACGTTTAGGGCTCGTTCGGCCAAATTGCATTAGGTGAGTTAGGTGGATAGAATTGTATAAGTAACAATAAATGTATGTGTAAGATATGGTCCCTAGATTGGGTGTATCCCATGTTTTCTAATGCCATGTTTGGAATGTATGCAATGAAAAGTATATCCCGGGTTTTCCTATTACACTTAGAAATTCCTCATCCTGGGATTTGGAACTCCCACTCACGCTTTCTCACACAAGACTCTTTTTCCAAAGCCTATAAAATTAATCCCCACCCACTATCCTACCAAACATGCCACCTCCAATCCCGTGGTGGGATTAGCAATGCAGTCCCATTTAAGACAATAGGTCATAAAGTTTTGGACCTAGAGTGGTGTTCCTAGATTCGAACAACCTAACAGTATAGGAAATCTACTGATGTAGTAACGTGAACCCTAAGACCTTCTTAGTTAGTAGGAGCATGTGTGTCGTGCTCGAGCGTAGTTAAATTTAAGTTCGGGCAACTCAATTCCAATTAGGTAACTTTGACCCTAAGTGATAAAACCCTTCCTTGTATTAATAATAGTATGAAATCATCTAGCGTATGAGCATAGACTTTGGACTACACCTAAATTAAGACTAGACTACCAGTTACATTAGAGAATGTCAGAGACTGATAGATGTAGCTAGGTTAAATTAATACACCTCTTTGATCTGGGTGGCGCAGCAAAAGCATGGTGGACCCTACCCCACTGGCCCAGGATCAAAACTATGCTTGTTGAATACGAACATAATAGAAGCCCTAGCAAGTTCTACTATGAGAAACCATTTTAGAATGATCTAGTAAGATTTGTTTCACCATTTCCTTAGACATAGACAATAACGAGGACTCCCTTAAACTAAGACCTAAAGGGTAACCTTAGAAATAGACAATTTGAGCCTTTCAATGATGGACATTCCCTACGTTTGTAGAGTGATCGGTCTACGGAGATACTGAAATATAAACTGCGAAGCATTCGCGGCTTGACCCAATTCTCAATCCTGGGTGACTACCAATGGACTCACTACTGACGAGCAAAAGACCAGGATCCACCAGGATTCAGAAGGGATATGATAAGCTTTCTACCCTGGCCCGGTAGGTGATCGATGTATTGGGATCAAGCCCACTATAACCGTCTCTCCGTGTTGGTCAAACAATAAAAACAGCTTTCTTATTCTAAATTGTTGGGAATTGTCATCAAGACTCCAAATAGGTAAAGAAATAAATTGTAAAAAACCATCAGGATATGGGAAATGGATAAAGAAATAAGTTTTAAGGGAGGTAGACTAAAATGAACCAGGCTAGTATATACCCTACGTAATAAAACTTTGGCAAATATATAATTAAATCTTTCCTTATTACCCTTAGACAATTTCGGGGATGAAATTTTGTTTTAAGGGGGATAGATTATAACATCCCGGATGTTTGCCAATCTGGAATTAGATGTCCTTAGGCAATGGGTCGATCCTAACACCTTATTAACCTGTCAGAACTCAATCTCAAAGTCTAAAACCGCTTTTGAACCCATTTCCTTCACAAATCCCACCCTTCACCACCTTGTTCTTTCAATTGTTCTAAGTACTTTCACCCTAGACACTATCTTAAACTAGCTAAGTAGTATAACTTGGGTCACTTTATATACAAACTACAAAAGCCTAAGTACCACCTCAGACAGAAATCTTATAAGACTAAATCCTTTAGAAATGAGACAAAGTAACAAGTGCTAAACTAGATTAGCTACGAAATCCGTTTAATCCACTTTAAATATGATTTGCAAGACCCAAAACTTGTAGAATCATTGACGCTAGGTTACCCTAAAATCTAGGATTAATCTCATTACCCGGCTGCTCTCGGGAGCATCTCGAAACTCCGTATCAGATCTGGACCGCATGTCGGAAGTCTGATTGACACGAAGTTAAGGAATTAGGACCGCCTTACTGGGCTTGACAACCATCTCAGAAATCAAATCCAGATAGTGTCCCAGCGCTATTCGCTTGAGCTCGGAGCGGGAAGTGTGAGAAATGTGAAATTAATTAAAAATAAAATATAAATTTATGAAATCTGAGACTTGTTGCTTGCGGGTCAGTATTAAGCAACCTGATAGTCAGAATCAGGCCAAATTACACCCTCGGATTAGGGATATTTCCCCAAACATATACATGTGCTCGGAATCTCCGATCAAGATCCACTGGCCGTTGAACTAAAACTGGTCTACGACGTGCGATCTGGAAATCCGACTAGAATGAAACCTCAGCTGAACCTATATCCAATGTCTGTGAGCTTAAGTCCGACCTTTGACTCAAAAGGGGCCGTCAGAAGTGCTCCGTTGAGACGGAACAGTCTCCCTTTGGACATAACTTAAGTATACCTTGACCTGAAATCTATTTTGGAGAGTTTCTAGGCTATATAAGGACCTTAAAACCCTCTCTCATTCAGCCATACGAATTTGAGAGAGAAGAGAGAAAAGAGAGAGAAAGTGAGAGAGAAGTGGGAGCATCTCCCTGCTATGCTTCCCTGCGGCTACACGAGCCTAACCACTCATTTCTAATCACTTTCCCGGTGATTCCGACGTCATTTCTAGGTAAGAAACCCTAACCCTAATCTATTTTGGGGTTTTGATAGTTGTAGGTTATGAAATATCTAACCCATTTCATTCTATAGGTTACCAAACTGCCGAATACGGAAGCTTAGCAAAACCTATCATATTCGTTACGATTCTACGATAAAAGGTGCGGACTTTAGGTGTATAGGTTATGGTTTTCAATGCTTTCAATGTCAGATAATAATAGATTCATGATCTGCATGCAATTGCACATGTACAAAGTACTGTCTGTTTTCCGTTTCGATTAAAGATGAAGAATATGAAATTTTACATACTCTAGGTATTTGTAGAAAGTACCGTATACGTATAAATTTTGGAAATGTGTTTTCCATGATTATTTTTTGTATGAATATATTATATATGGATAAAATACTTGTTTGGCGAAAGGACTCGCCCTCATATATATTTTGCTAATATACACTATGTATGTGAAAATAGTGTATTCTAAGTGTTTGTGAAAAAGACTGAATGAGTATAGAATTCTCATTCGTGCTCGCCATGACTAATTGTCATGGATATATGATTGTTGTATTGGCGTTACCCCTTTGACGAAAGGATTTACCTTAAATCACGCCACGGCCACTATACGCTATATATGTTGAAATGTGTAGCCCAAGTGTTTGTGAAATTGTTCAAATGAATATGGAACTTGGATTCATGCTTGTCATGATTATCCGTCGTGGGTGCACGTGTTATAATTGGGGCAACTCCCTAGTGAAAGGATTTGGCCTAATGCCTATGTGATCAACATATGTCAAGTATGTTGATGTATATAGTTTAAAGGGTTTGTTGAAATGTCTGAATGAGTAGTAGTTAGCAAATTGTAATGTATAAGGGTGTTGAGATATGATTCTTAACTTCTTTAACTATGTGTATGATTTCTTTAGATATCTGTGTGATTAGGAATTGAATATGTACAAACTCTTGCTTATGTTGTACTTCATAACATGCTCAACTGGTTGTATGATTTTATCGGTGTAATGCATATGTTTAAATTCATGTTTATGTTGTATTCCATAAGAGCCGTGAAGGGTGATGGGGGAGTGGTGTAACGAGTGCGTGCAATAGCCTTGGCAGCCCTAAGCGGATATTATCAGACTTTGATTGTATGATTTGAATCTTGATCCATTACTGCTTTAACTATCTGCAATTGGATGTGATTGGGGCTATTGTATAGTCCAGGCAATCGGCAATGAAACTGAGTTCGTGGTTGAGATTCAGTAGCCACGAGAGATGTGTTTGTCGAACCCGAGTTGTACTTCAGTTGGCGATAGTGGCTGGCCACATGAAGTGCTTATGCGCTTCATATCATTCAACTCGTTGTGCGCTCGAGCTAGCCAAGCTCGTCAAGTAACCCGATCTGTCTTATGTATGTTCACCATGTTTGGACGCTACTGCTTAAACCTAGAGTTCCAAACTTACCAGTGAAATCTCATTAACCATGGTACCTCGATTTGCTAAGACTCATGAGCCGGGCATGGTGGTATGAGACACCGTGGTAGAGCTATCGGCCTACGCTGGGGCCATGTGCCTCCCCATAGTGACCAGTGAGCAACCAGACTCGTGAGCCGATTATGGTGGTATGGGAGACTATATTCATGCTGTCGGCCTACACTGATAAGGTGGTGGGGGAGTGGTGCAACGAATGCATGTAACAGCCCTGACAACCCTTTGTAGTGACCTTGAGCATACTATGAATTTGCGGTGAGGCGACGAGTTTTGCTGCAGTGCATAGAGTATGAACTAGGCATGTTTCAATTTAGTGATGAACCGTTAAAGAGGTGATGGGGGAGTGGTGTAACCATTGTGCGTAACAGCCCAAGCAGCCTTTGCAGTGACCTAGAAACACACCATTGTATGAGAATAACTAGGACTGACGACCCTAGAATGGATCATGTTTGGGAATGATACAAGGGAGGTACCTTAGTTTCTTAATCCTGCTGTTTGAAATGGACTAATAACTACTCGAAAATCATGCTCATCATCGCACTGCATGTGCCTGGTAGATGTGGATCACTGAGGGATGAACGCATGTCCCGAACGTAAGATGGTGTCGCATGAGGGTGGTTTGGCAAGGGCATTCATCATATCATTTCATACTTGCATTAAATAAGAGTAGTTAGGATTGTTTGATTGTACTGCTTTATCATTACTGCTTGACTGAATTGATAACATGTTAACCTATGCTTTATTGTTCCACTAAGTTGATCACTCACTCCCACGTTACGGGACGGTGTTGTACACACCAACCAGATTTGTTTGAGTTTCAAGTGATGGCGATGCTTATGAAGCAGAGCCAGGCTACTACTATGATGTTGAGGAGGAGTTCTCCTACATGTGACTCTCTGACAGGTCTATGAAGACCTGATATTGTATTGACGGGGCTTTGGTATTTGGAATAGAAGACATTACACTTCCACAACTTGGTATAATTTGAAATTATACTTGTAATTCTTTAACCTGGTAACCTTATTACACTCTGGAGACTCACCACAGTTTATATATTTTATTTATCTATCACAGTCTTCCGCCTGCTATCTCACTTGTCTCTGGAGTATGATATGTTGTTTTGGCTTAATCTCACTCATGTTCACTACACTAATACAGATAACATTCAATCATCATTCATTTTGTTGCATAAGTGATGCGTTGGAACTCGGGAGTTGAGTTTATGCTCGACCCCCGATTTTCAGGGCGTTACATGGGTGAACGGATTAGCCTAACACCTAATATATTAACATACGTCGTGTATGTTCTAGTTGCAACCTAAGTGTTTGCAGAAATGTTCAAATGAATATGGAACTATGATTTATGCTTGCCATGACTATTGGTCATGTATGCATGATCGTGGTTCATGTGGCAATCCTTTGTGAAAGGATTCGCTACGACTTGCGTTTTAACCAGTATATTATAGGTATGTTGGAATGTGTAGTCTAAGTGTTTGTGAAAATGCTTGTATAGGTATGTACTTAAGCTAGTAGTGCCTTGTGTAGGTGTTGATATAGGATTCTCAACTACCTTAGTGATGTGTATGATTTCCTTCATGTAAGTTGTTTAGTTTAATCACTTACTGGTTTATGAAATGTATGTGTTTGGATTTCGTGTTTGCATTGTATTTTATAACATGCTTGTTAATATGTTTGAATTACTTGTTTATTTAATTCTGCTCTGACTACTTCACATGTTTAAGTTATATTCCATAAAATCCGTGAAGGGTGATGGGGGAGTGGTGTAACGATTCCGTGCAACAGCCCTGACAGCCCTAAGCGGACAATATTGGATTTTGATTGTATGATTTGAAATCTTGATCCATTACTACTTTAACTATTCCGTAATTAAATGTGATTGGGGCTATTGTATAGTCCAGGCAATCGGTAACGGGATTAAATTCGTGGCTGAGATTCATTCGCCACGTGAGATGTGTTCGACGAACCTGAGTCGTATTTCGGTTGGCGATAGTGGTTAGCCACGCGAACTGCTTATGCACTTCATGTCGTTCAACTTGTCGTGTACTCGAGCTAGCCGAGCTCGTCAAGTAACCCGATCTGTCTAATGTATGTTCACCATGCTTGGACGCTACCACTTGAAGCTAAGGTACCGAACTTACCAGTGCAACCCCGTTAACCTTGGTACCTCTATCCGCTAAGACTCATGAGCCGGGCATGGTGGTATCGGACACCGTGGTCGAGCTGTTGGCCTACGCTGGGCCGATTCGTGAGCCGAATACGGTGGTATGGGACACTGTATTCGAGCAGTCGGCCTACACTATTTTGATGGGTGATGGGGGAGTGGTGTAACGATTTCATGTAACAGCCCTGACAACCCTGACCGTACCCGGTGTAGTTACCTCGAGCATATTCTGTATCTGCGGAGAGGCGACAAGCCTTCTCGTAGTAAATAGAGTATAAACTAGGCCTGTATTGATAAGGTGATGGGGGAGTGGTGCACGATTCCGTGTAACTGCCCTAGTAGCCCTTGCAGTGACCTATAATTGCATCATTGTATGAGATTATCTAGGATTGACGACCCTAGAATGGATTATTATTTAGGAATGATATAAGAGAGGTACCTTAGTTTCCTAATATTGCTGTATGAAAAGGACTAATAACAACTCGGTAATCATGTTCATATTGCACTGCATGTGCCTGGAAGATGTGGAGCACTGAGGGATGAAAGCATGCTGTGAACATAAGATGGTGTCATATGAGGGAGTATATTGACGAGGGCATGCATCATGACAACATTTCATACTTGCATTAACAAGAGTACTTAGGATTGTTGATTGTACTGTTTATCATTACTGCTTGACTGTTTTGATAACATGTTAACCTATGCTTTATTGTTCTACTGAGTTGATCACTCACTCCCACGTTACGGGACGGTGTTCCGAACACCCACCAGACTTTTTCTGATTGCAGATGGTGACACTACTTCTGAGGCAGAGCCGGACTTTTGTGACGATGAGGATGCTTTCTCGTATATGCTATTTTCTGACGGCTTCATGTGAGCTGTGTCTTGATTGACAGGGTTACAGGGATGTCGACTAGATGACCTTACACAATTTGGTATATTTTGAAATTATACTTGTAATTCGTTAACCTGGTAACATTATTACACTCTAGAGACTTACCATAGTTTATATATTGTATATATCTATCACAGTCTTTCGCTTGCATAAGTTAATTGTCTCTAGAGTATGATATGCTGTTTTGGCTTAATCTCACTCATGTTCAATGCACTAATACAAATAACATTCAATAATCATTCATTATGTTGTATAAGTGATGCGTTGGAACTCGGGAGTTGAGATTATGCTCGACCCTCGATTTTCAGGGTGTTACACATAAATAATCATCTTAGAATGCACATGCCAAGATCAAATTTCATTTTGTTAAACCTGCTTTTGTCGAGCGATTTAGTGAAAATATCAGTACGTTGATTCTCGGTAGGGATATATGCCAATGATATTACCTTTTCTTCTACTATATCTCGAATATAATGAAATCTAATATCAATATGCTTAGTACGAGAATGCTGAATTGGATTTTTCGAAATATTTATGGCACTGGTATTATCACAATATAATAACATAGAATCCTGTTTAATTCTATAATCACTTAGCATACGTTTCATCCAAACAAGCTATGTACAAGCATTACCAGCTACGATATATTCAGCTTCAGCTGTTGAAAGTGACATAGAACTTTGTTTCTTACTAACCTAAGAAATTAAACAGTTTCCAATATAAAAACAACCACCACTGGTTGATTTTCTATTATCAAGATTACCAATCCAGTCAGCATCCGAGTACCCAGCTAATTGAATACTAGTCTCATGTGGATACCATAGACCGAGATTAACAGTACTAGCGACTAACGTAGAATCCGTTTGACTGCAATCAACTACGATTCTTTAGGTTCAGACTGATATCTAGCTCAAATACCAACACTTAGAGCAATATCGGGTCTACTAGTAGTTAAATACAGTAAACTACTAATCATACTCCGATATAATTTCGGATCCACATTTTTACCTACAAAATCTTTTGAGAGTTTCAAAGTTGTACTCATAAGAGTATCAAAATTCTTACCATTCTCAAATCCATATCTCTTAATTAAATTCATAGCATATTTAGATTGAGAGATGAACATTCCATCAGGTCGTTGTTTTACTTGTAACCCAAGGAAGTAATTCAATTCCCCAACCATGCTCATTTCAAATTGAGATTTCATCAAATCTGTAAACTCAATAGTCATGTCAGTACAAGTAGATCCATAAATGATATCATCTATATAGATTTGAACCATTAAGATATCTTCATTATGTTTCTTAACAAACAATGTTTTATCAACACTTTCCATCTGAAAATTATGACAAAGTAAAAACTTAGTCAATTTCTCATACCATGCTCTGGGAGCTTATTTTAGACCATAGAGAGCTTTTTTAAGACGGTATACATGATCGGTAAATTTAGGATCTTCAAACCCTGTAGGTTGTTCAACATAAACTTCTTCATGTAAATCACTATTTAAAAAGGCACTCTTTACATCCATTTGAAAAATTTTAAACTTTTTGAAGCATGCCATGGATATAAAAAGTCTGATTGATTCAAGACGAGCAACTGGGGCAAAGGTTTCATCATAATCAATACCTTCAATTTGAGTATACCCTTGTACAACTAATCTTACCTTGTTTTGAATAATATTCTCAAGCTCGTCAGACTTATTTTTAAAAATCCACTTTGTTCTAATAATATGTTTATCTTTAGGTCTAGGAACAAGATACCATACATCATTTTGAATAAATTGATTAAGTTCTTCTTGCATCGTAACAATCCAGTTTTCATCAGCAAGAGCTTCTTTTACGTTAGATGGTTCTATCTGGGATGTAAAACATACGTAATTACATATATCCTCAAGTTGTCTATGGGTACGAACACCAGTGAGAGGGTTTTCAAGAATCTGTGTGGTTGGATGATCTTTAACAGTCCTCAGATCAGAATCAGTCTGATTAGATGAAGTATCAGATTTATCAATTACAAGAACTTCATCATTATCTGAACTTGAGACTGGTGTGTTCAAGTGATCATCAATGACCACATTGATGGACTCTTGAATCACACCGGTCCTTTTGTTCAGAACCCTATAAGCTCGACTGTTTAAAGAGTATCCTAAAAAGATCCCTTTATCACTCTTTGTATCAAACTTTCTCGGATTTTCACGATCTCATAAAATATAACACTTACTGCCAAAAACTCGAAAGTATTTGACAGTAGGCTTTTTATCAAACCACATTTTGTAAGCCGTTTTATTATTACCTTTACTAGTGTAAGCTCGGTTAATGATGTAGAAAGCTGTATTGACTGCTTCAGCCCAAAGATTCTTAGAGAACTTCATACTATTCAACATGACATTAGCCATTTCTTGAAGCACTCTATTTTTTCTATCAACAATACCATTTTGTTGAGGAGTTTTAGGCGCTAAGAATTCATGTAATATTCCCTGGTCACTACAGAACTTCTCAAAACTGCTATTCTCAAATTCAGATCCATGATCACTACGAATCTTACTGACTTGAGAACTCTTTTCAGTTTGAATCCTTTTGAAAACATTTTTCCCTTCTTCAAGGGTTTTTGATTTGTCCCTTAAGAAGACTACCCATGTATATCTAGTAAAATCATCCACTATTACTAAGATATATCTTTTACCATCTCGACTTTCTGTCTTTGTAGGTCTTACAAGATCCATATGGAGAAGCTCGAGTGGTCTTGATGTGGTATTGGAATTCACTTTTTTGTGTGAGTTCCTTATTTGTTTTCCAATCTGACATTCACCACATATTTTATCCATTTTTTGTAGTTTGGGTAGACCTCTTATAAGTTCTTGATTGCTCAATCTATATAGATTTCGGTAATGTACATGTCCAAGACATTTGTGCCATAAATCAGTCTCGTCTATATGAACCATGTAATACAATTGATTAGATGAGCTGGATTCGCTTACAATATAGCAGTTTTTAGACGTTCTTCGTCCAGTTAATATTACCGAGCCTTTGTTATTTAGTATCTCACAACTTTAATTAGAAAACCATACACTATGGTTATTATCGCATGTTTGAGATATGCTAAGCAAGTTATGTTTTAGACCTTCTACACATAAGACATTTTTTAATAAAGGAAGGTTATAAAGTTGAACCGTACCTTGGCCCATAATCTTTCAGTTGCTGCCATCACCAAATGTGACTGAACCATCAGTCATGTCTTTGAGATCGGTGAACAAACCTTTATCACCAGTCATATGCCTTGAGCATCCACTGTCTAAGTACCATTTAGATTGACTTGAAGCTTTGAAAGCAATGTGAGCAACCAAACAAGTGACCTTTGGAACCCATTTGATAACCATTTTGGGTTTAGGTAGATAGTTGGACTTCTTTCGTTTGTAAGAATTATAAGTATGACCTATTGAGTTAGACTTTAGAAGCTACTTAAGTAAATTAACTATTTTTTCAGCCAAAGGGTTTTGGTTTTGTTTTCTATAGTTGAAATAATTACTTTTAGGTTTTTGAAAAGATTTAGAGTTTTTAGAAAACATTTGATCTTTTCCTTTTAAGTTTAAGGTCTCTCCCTTTACAAACTTAGGAGGAGTGTTCTTTGGTTTAGGAGGAATACTCTTATCAAAGCCCAGACCGGATCGATCGCCACATTTTCTCGATCCTGATAAGAGTTTTTCTAATTTAGGATCACCTTGGGCATATTTTCAGGTTTCCTTTAAACTCAAGAGAGAAGAGACTTCATGTTTTAGTTGTTTGTTTTCAGATTTAAGATTTTTATTTTATGAGGTTTTAAAATCTAAATCGCATTTTGTCTTTTCAAAACAGTCTAAAATATGGGACTTTTCTAAAACAAGAGATTCATAAATTTCCTTGAGTTTAAAAAATTTCTCTTTTTGAAGTTTTAATTTCACAGCAATTTTACAACTTTCCTTGTATAGGGCATTGTAGGCATCTTGAAGATCGTCTTCATTTTCACATTCACTATTCAGATTTTCGTCACTTGTAGAGTCATCATTATATGAAAAAGTGAATTTTGCTAAAGTCATAAGAGCTTTAACTTCATTGCCTGACACGTTTTCTAAATCTTCTGATTCAGAAGAGACTTCAGAATCAGAGGACTCATCCCAAGTAGCCATCATACTTTTCTTTTTCGACTTGCCCTTATTAGGACATTTGTTAGCCAAATGCCCATACTCATGGCTGTTGTAGCACTGACTGTCTTTCAATGATTTTTTTGATTTAGTTTTAGGTTTCTTTTTATCATATGCTTTTTGAATATCAACCCTCTTTTTACTTTTAAAAATCTTATAGAACTTTTTCGCTAAAAGGGCCATATCATCTTTAGAGTTTTTTAAATCAGAGTTTAAATCATTTTCATGAAAAACATTTTTAGAAGTTTTTAAGGCAATAGATTTACCTTTTGGAGCTTTAAAGGTTAACTCATAAGTCTGTAATGAGCCAACTAATTTCTCAACCCTCATATTGTCCGTATCACAAAGTTCCTGGATTGCGGTTACTTTAGAATTGAACCATTCAGGAAGTGAGCGTAATATTTTAGCACATATCTTGCTTTCAAGGATTTTATCACCTAGACCCCACATAGAGTTTACAATGTCATTCAATTTGGTATAGAAGTCCATAAATATTTCATTTTCTTCCATAGGTATTTCCTCAAATTTAGTTGTGAGGATTTGTATCTCAGATTTCTTGACAATTGAAGTACCCTCATGTGTCATTTCTAATATATCCCAAGCTTGTTTTGTAGAATCACAGGATATAATTCTTTTGAATTCATCCAGTAATAGTGCACATGTAATTGCATTTAGTGCTTTAGCATTTGCACTACTCTCACTTTTTTGAAGTGTGGTCCAAGAAAAATAAGCCGTTATTTTTGTTATTTTTGAACCATCAACTCCAGTCACTTCAGTGGTAGGAGGGGTTGATTCATTCACTGTGGCTAGCCACACATTTTCATCCATGGATTTGAGGAAGATCCTCATCCTGGCTTTCCAATAGGCATAATTGGTGCCATCGAAAGGTGGAGGCCTAGTGACTGAAAGGCTATCAAAATTTGACATCTTAAATAAATAGCTTAGATCATTAGCTCAGGAAATAAATCCAAAAGTAACAAGTAAAAAAGTGAGCTATTAGGCTCTGATACCACTTGAAAAGGCCAAGCTATATGTCCTAGGGGGGGGTGAATAGGACTATGCCAAATTTAAAATAATTACAGCAGAATTTAAATAATCAGATAGTCAAATAAAGTAAATCAATTCACAATTCTGAAATGAATAGCAACCTTAATAAACACGTATTGAGAGATTGATACAAAAGTTGTTCTAAGAACAACTTTACACTAAAAACCAAAGTTTATGGTAGGACAACTTGATTTCTAGAAAAGCCTTTGTATCAAGAACTCAAACTTTAGAGGAATAAATAAATTGAAACTATACTGAGGAATAGAATGCAATTTCAAATATTGATTGTTCTAAGGACAACCATTCACCATAAAAATGGCAGGGCAACCTTACTAGAACAATTAGAGAATCTAAAGCTCAAACAAATAAAGGAATAAATTGCAGAAATATAAATCTAAATTATTCCAACATTCCCCACTGAGCTTGAAATAAAATGATTATAACATTCACATGCACATACATTCCAGAAAAGAATAATCGAAGATAGGAAAATAAAACATATAACTACACAACACAGAGAGTTATAGTGGTTCGCCTGTGTGTACACCAACTGTTCAATAACAGCCACATAGAATGTTACTCCACTCCTAATATCCTCACACGGGGGATATTAGCATTCACTATCAAATAGGTTTTTCCAGGTTCACCCAAAACCTTCACAATTGTGTCTTTTTCAAAGGGCTTACACAATTCAAAAACCCTCACTTCTGAGTTTTCTGGCTCTCTTCAGATAACCAACAGCTTTAAGATTTTTCTAGCTTAACCTTAAATAAAACTAAATATAGTAAATTACAAAATGTAAAATACCTATTTTTTTCTTCTTTGTTGTAGCAGCCTGGAAGAACCAAGTCGGAGTAGAGATTTGAATGTCAAAGTTCAATGTCCAATACTCACTATATAATGGTTCTAATTTCTAATAGATTTTAAATTAAAACAAATGGGATAGCTTGAATTGATTTTGATTCCAGTAAAAGAAAAATAAAACTTTCTCTTTACAAATTAGATTGGAATGCAAGAAACAAAATCAATTAACAAAGCTAAAGAAAGAGAATATTAAATAAGCACACTTAGCTTTAAACGGAGCATAGATTTATCTCTCTGAAGGCCGAATTAAATTAGCTTGATTGGTGTGTTTAATTCGGAGATTCGTGCTCTATTTATAGGTGAATAAATCACGTCTTCGACTGGTCTTAAGTTGCTACGACTGGTCGTAGATCCAACAGAAATTTAAAAATTCGAGCGCGATAAGCTAAGACGGTTTCATGACTGGTCGTAGGTCACCTTCGACTGGTCGAAGCTGCCTGAATTACAACGCTGGACTTTAAGTCGAATGTCTACAACTGGTCTAAGAAGCAGTCGACACTGTTCCTACGACTAGTCGAACAATCCCTAGGACTAGTCAAAGCCTAACAGAAATCTGAATTTTGCAATAAACTTATGACTGATCCAGGAAATCCTAAAACAGGTCGAAGCAGTTCTAGGACTAGTCGAACAGAGTCCAGGACTAGTCTTAGAACAGGCCAAACTCTCTTATATAAAATATATGAATTATGTATCCAAAATGGCCTACTCTAAATGTTAACCTATGGTCAGTCATACCTCAATAGTGAAGTAAGGACATTGAAACTTAAAGACGTGTGAACTTGAAAGTAGTGAAGCTTGAAGTCTTGATGTAGTTCAAACTTGAAAGCTTCTTGAGATATTGAAATTGAACTTGAAAGCTTCTTGCATTATCCTTGTCTTTGAATTAAGTCAAACAAACTCACTTCCTCAAGTCTTGACTTGTGAGCAATGCTTGTCCATCAAAGTTGATCTTGAGTAGAGCTTTGATCTTCACACATGCAAGCTTCCTAACAGTGTCTTTAGCACCATAAATTTGACAACAAAAAGGGCTATAAACTATATCACTTACAATATTGCATCCACGTGGTCTAGCAGGTGGGACCAACATGATTTATGTATTATATTGTCACTATCCAATCCAGCAAAGGATGGTGGGACACCACCTGATGTATGTGTTTTATATACATCGTCCATTAGGTGGACTCCACTATGATGTATGGGTCTTATTGACCCTCCCCTGATACATTTATTCTAAATCCACGTTGTCTATGGACCACATTGCAACCAGTGAGGGATTGAACGTCAACCATTGAAAACCCCCCATTTTTGGGAGTGCAGAAGTTTTGGATCAGTATGAAATTTATTTTTCCACTTAATCCTAGTCTTTGTGACCTTATGATCAGATTGGATGGAGAATAACGTTATGGTGGGCCCTACCTTGATTGCACATGTGGCCCACCTTATTTGTATGTTTTATATATCTAGGTCGCCCACCTGTTTGTGCACCCATTAGGTCCAGCATGCAGCTGGGCTAACCATCCAAAGTGGCCCACCTGTTGTGCAATTTACATCCATGATGTCCATATTCATCTGGTGGGGCCTATTTGGGTGGTGCAGGCCCACCTGCTGGCTGTACAGGGCCCACCTGCTATGAGGCCCATTATGATGTACATTAGGTCTCTGTGTGAGGCCTATGTGATGAGGCCTGATGTGATGTTTATATGGCCATGAGTGAGGCCCAATGTGATGTTTATACAGCCCGTGTTTGAGGCCCATGTGATGTATTTGAGGCCCATTTACGGGGCCCACCTGTTGTATATTTGAAGCCCATGTGATGCAGTCAATTGTGATGTATGTGGCCCACCATGATGCGGTCCATTGTCACATGTATGAGGCCTGATGAGGCCTGATGTGATGTATAAGGTCCATTGGTGTGATTTATTGTGATGTATATTAGACCATATGATGTGGCCCATTATGATATATTTGAGGCCCATGGGATATGGCCC
Organism: Magnolia changhungtana; assembly: GCA_030180095.1. Taxonomy (NCBI): domain Eukaryota; kingdom Viridiplantae; phylum Streptophyta; class Magnoliopsida; order Magnoliales; family Magnoliaceae; genus Magnolia; species Magnolia changhungtana. The sequence continues at coordinate 6,369,527 of JASAUF010000303.1, forward strand.
ATTGAGATTGTATATGGCCCATTAATGCAGCCCACTTGATGTATATAAGACCCATTAGTGCGGCCCATTGAGCGGCCCATTGTGATATATGTTAGGCCCACGTCATGTGGCCCATTGTAATGTGTATTAGGCCCATGTCATGTGGCCCATTGTAATGTGTATTAAGCCTATGTCATGCGGCCCATTGTGATGTGTATTAGGCCCATGTCATGTGGCCCATTGTGATGTGTATTAAACCCATGTTATGCGGCCCATTGTGATGTGTATTAGGCCTGTGTCATGCGGCCCATTGTGATGTGTATTAGGCCCAGGTATGTGGCCTATTATGATGTATTTGAGGCCCAGGCATGTGGCCCATTGTGATGTATTTGTGGCCTATATGGCGAGGCTCGATGTGATGTATATGTGGCCCTTGAGTAAGGCCCAATGCGATGAATGTGCAGACCGATGTAACGTGTGATTTCACTATAATGTATGTAATGATATTTATGTGGACATCTTCTTGGGAACGATGTTAGTTAAATGTTCACATTGATGGGTAATGATGGTTAGATGTGCACATTTTGACCTTCCCTTAGGCCCATTATGAGGCCCATTCTTGTTATGAGTAGACTATCTAGACCCATCCTTGATATGAGGAGAGTGCACCATCATCTTATAACATACTTAGTATAGCTTCACGATCTATGCCCATGTGCGTCATATGTGTGCTTGATATGAGGAGTGATTGATTATAACACATGTCATTGGGTAGATTATTATAGGACTCCATGATAAGAGTTGTCCACATGAGCGCGCGGTACGCACAGGATTGCTGCATGACTGGATAGTGTGGCTCATACATCTCGCATTGTGTGATATGACCACCATACTCCCTAGCGACATTAGGGCCGTGACCTCCACAGGCATATCATAGATGACCAGATGGGACACCGAAAATGTTTAGTTCTAGCATACGGGTGCCATAGATGTCCTTGAGTGAAAATCCATAAACCTCCGCGGCCAGGACACACCCCAACGTTTGGATCGAGTGGATATATATGAGCACATGAGGGTCATATACTGTAGGTTGCGTCTCCCACTATGTCGTGGTCGATTGGGAGGGGGTGTGACCTTACCCGCCTAAGTGAGGGGGCAATATATAGGTTGAGTTTGACCAGCTTGAGGAATGAGTCTGCTATTGACAAGCCGGGCCTAATATTAGCAGATGGATAGTGAGGTCTTTTTCACTTACCCAGTTGTGCACTCGAATAGGGGCGACAAGCTGGCGTAGAGTGTAATAGACCCCAGTGATGATCTTAGAGATGTACAGTACTGATATGTGGACTCATTGAGAAGGAGTTTCATACTCATTCATTCACTATCCACTCGGCCTGGTGGTGTGTAACTATTTGTTACGTGTACCTTCGCAATGGCCAGGATTTCAGTTAGGGCGCGTGACTTACCTGAGATCAGGAGTTTACCACATTGAGTCCGACTATCCAAATTTAGGTATGAGACTAGTTTGGATAGAAGTCCCTTGTGGTGGACCCCATAGCCTGTGATACTACGTACTATCATACCGACTTCACACTCCAGCTTGGTCATTTCATTCGCATCGCATATTGCATTGCATCCTCAGCACATAGCACTTGGTTTGTTGTGCTTCTGTATTACTTGGCCTAGATAAGGTTGTTGGTATTCATAGACTTGGTATCTGATATTTAGCTCTCTATGATTCCGCATTTGTATAGTTGATCTACATTGTTTCCTCAACATATGATATTGGCATATTATGTTCTTACATCGCATAGTCTGGATAAGGCTGATGATATTTATACACTTACGGTATTTCCACTTACTCTAATATATATATATATATATATATATATATATATATATATATATGTATATACTTGGCACGTGCATTGTATACACTTACACCACCCTCTAAGCTTTCTACAAGCTTATGCACGATAGATGAATGCAGGTGATGTTAGGTTGTAGTAGCATTGAGCTTGGAGCGTGCAGCGGTCTTCTGGAGCTTTGATTTTCGATGTATGTATTTCTCTTTCAGCATTATATTTAAATCTTTATATTATGTAACATCCTGAAAATCACATATGCAACAAAATGAATGATGATTGAATGTTGACTATATTCGTGCATTGAACATGAGTGAGATTAAGCCAAAACAGCATATCCTACTCCAGAGACAGTTAAATTGCAAGCGGAAGATTGTGATAGACATATAAAATATAAAAAATGTGGTGAGTCTCTAGAGTGTGATAATGTTACCAGGTTAGATAATTATAAGGACAATTCTAAAATTTACCAAATGTGAGGAAGTGTAATGTCTTCTATCCTAAGTACAATAGCCCCGTCAATACATTACCAGGTCTTCATAGACCTGTCAGAGAGTTATATGTAGGAGAACTCCTCCTCAAAATCATAGTAGTAGTCTGGCTCTACTTCATAAGCATCGCCATCATCTGAAATTCAATAAATCTGTTTGGTGTTGCAAACACCGACCCATAACGTGAGAGTGAGTGATCAACTCAGTGGAACAATAAGGCATAGGTTAACATGTTATCAACTCAGTCAAGCAGTAATGATAAAGCAGTACAATCAAACAATTCTAAGTACTCTTATTAATGCAAGTATGAAATGACATGATGAATGCCCTTGCCAAACCACTCTCATGCGATATCATCTTATGTTCACGGATGCATACCTCCCTCAGTGCTCCACATCTACCAGGCACATGCGGTGCGACGATGAGCATGATTACTAAGTAGTTATTTGTCTATTTCAAACAACAGTATTGGGAAACTAAGGTACCTCCCTTGTATCATTCTCAAACATGATCCATTCTAGGGTCGTCAATCCTAGCTAATCTCATACGATATTATGGTTTGAGAGGCATCGCGAAGGCATCGGAAAGGGCTCGTCACCCGTCAGCACGGATACATATCTCACCGTATGCAGCTCAATTACTGGCCGTCAGCTCGAGTACAGGTCTCATCGTACTCGGCTCAATCGCTGGCCATCAGCTCGAATATAGGTCTCACCGTACTCGGTTCAACTCATGTTCTAGCTGCTGCGAAGGGATCGTCGCCAATCACAGACCTTAGAGTATACTCGAAAACACTAGGAGGGCTCATCGCCCGTCAGCACGAATATAGGTCTCACCGTACTCGGCTCTCGCCGTAGGTGTTGATAGCTCGAATACAGTGTCCCATACCACCATATTCGGCTCACGAGTCTGGTTGCTCAATGGTCACTACGGGGAGGCACGTGGCCCCAGCGTAGGCCTTCAGCTCGACCATGGTGTCCCATACAACCATGGCCGGCTCATGAGTCTTAGCGGATTGAGGTACCATGGTTAACGGGATTTCCACTGGTAAGTTTGGTACCCTAGGTTTAAGCAGTAGCGACCAAACATGGTGAACACACATTAGACATATCGGGATTACTTGACGAGCCTGACTAGCTCGAGCGCACAATCAGCTGAACGACATGAAGTGCATAAGCACTTCGCGTGGCCTAACCACTGTCGCCAACTGATGTACGACTCGGGTTCATCAAACACATCCTACGTGGCGGAATGGACCTCAACCACGATATCAAGTCTGTTGTTGATTGTCTGGACTATAGACACCATCCCAAACTCAATCAATTCTTATCCATAGCATATGGAGTAAAGCATGATAAACAAAGTAATACAAGCAAGTTAATAAATATGTTATAAAGCATGTTGTAAAGCATGTTATAAAGCACTACATAAATAGGAATACAAACACATATATTGAACAAGTAAGCGGTTTAAGTAAACAACCTCATAGAGGAAATCATACATGTCTCTAAGGTAGTTGAGAATCCTATCTCAACACCCACCTAAGGCATCATCATCCGAACACTTACTCACACAAGCATTTTCACAAACACTTAGCATACACTATTTCAACATACTTAGTGTATGTTAGCAAACATGTGTTAGGGCGAGTCCTTTCGCCATGTAAGTGTTTTATGCATATATAATATATTTATACAACAAATAATCATGGCAAACACATCTCTAAAATATATATGTATACGGTACTTTCTACAATACAGTATTTCTACATACATAGTGTATATTAGTAAAACATGTATTTGGGTGAATCCTTTCGCCAAATAAGTATTTTATCCATATATCATATATTCATACAACAAATAATCATGTCAAACACATTTCCAAAATTTATACGTATACGGTATTTTCTACGAATACCTAGAATATGTAAAATTCCATAATCTACATCTTTAATCGAAACAGAAAATAGAAAGCACTTTGTACATGTGCAATTGCATGCAGATTATGAATCTATCATTATCTGACATTAAAAGCATTGAAAACCGTAACTTATACACCTAAAGTCCTCACCTTTTATCATAGAATCGAAACGGAGTTGATAGAATTGTTAAGTTTCTGTATACGGCAGTTTGGTAACCTATAGAATGAAATAGGTTAGCTATTTCATAATCTACAACCTATACAACCCCAAAATAGATTAGGGTTAGGGTTTCTTACCTAGAAACGGATCTGGAATCGCCGGAAAAGCGATTAGAACGGAGTGGTGGAGCTCGTGGAGCGGCAGGGAAGCATGGCAGGGAGATTCTCCCACATCTCCCACACTTTCTCTCTCTTTTCTCTCTTCTCTCTCTAGGGTTTCTCTCAAATTCGTATGGCTGCAATGAGAGAGGGTTTAAGGTCCTTATATAGCCTAAAAACTCACCGAAATAGACTCCAGGTCAAAGTATACTTAGGTTATAACCAAAGCGGACCTGTTTCAGCTCAACGGAGGACTTCTAGCAGGCCTCCTTGAGCCAAAGGTCGGACTTAAGCTCACAGACATTGGATGAACGTGGAGTTAAGTTTTCGTTTCAGTCGGATTCCCAGATCACGCGTGGCGGACCAGTTTCAGTTCAACCGTCAGTGGATCTCGATCGGAGATTTCGAGTACGTGGATATGTTTATGAAATTTTTCCTGATCTGAGGGTCTATTTAGGTCAAATTCTGATGGTTTGGTTGTTTACAAATTGATCGCAAGTAACAAGTCTCAGATCACTATTCTAGATATTTATTTTGTAAAGGAAACATGTGTTTTCACACTCCCTCGCTCCGGACTCAAGCGAACAGCCGTGGGACACTGACTGGATTTGATTTCCGAGATGGTTGTCAAGCCCAGCGAGGCAGTCCTAAATCCTTAACCTCGTATTATTCAGACTCCCGATATGCGGTCCGGACTTGATACGGAGTTTCAATGTGCTCCCGAGAGCAGTCAGGTAATGAGTTTGATCCTAGACTTTAGGGTAACCTAGCGTCAATGATTCTTCAAGTTTTGGGTCTTGTAGATCGTATTTAAAGCAATTCAAACGGATTTCATGGCTAATCTAGATTAGCACTTAGTTAACTTTGTCAAATTTCTAAAGGATTTAATCCTAAGTGATTTCTGGTCGAGGTGGTACTTAGTCCTTTGTAGTTTGTATATAAAGTGACCCAAGTTATACTACTTAGCTAGTTTAAGATAGTGTCTAGGGTGAAAGTACTTAGAAAAATTGAAAGATCAAGGTGGTGAAGGGTGGGATTTGTGAAGGAAATGGGTTCACAAGCAATTTTAGACTGTGGGATTGAGTTCTGACAAGTTAATAAGGCGTTAGGAGTGACCCATTGCCTAAGGACATCTAATCCCAGGTTGGCAAAAATCCAGGCTGTTGCAATCTACCCTCCTTAAAACAAAATTTCGTCCCCGAAATTGGCTAAGGGTAATAAAGAAAGATTTCTATTATGTCATTTGCCTAAGACTTACTGATTTCAAGTTTCTACGCGTGGTAGGGTATATACTAGCCTAGTTCATTTTAGTCTACCCCCCTTAAAACTTATTTCTTTATCCATTTCTCATACCCCGATGGTTTGCTACAATTTATTTCTTTACCTATTTGGAGTCTTGACGATAATTTCCACTTATTTAGAGTAAGATAGTTGTTTTCATTGTTTGACCAGTACGGAGAGACGTTTATGGTGGGCTTGATCCCGATACATTGATCATCTACCTTACCAGGGTATAAGGGTCATCGTATCCCTTCTTAATCCTGATGGATCCTGGTCTTCGCTTCATTGCCAAAGTGAGTCCGTTAAGATCGTCCAGATTGAGAATTGGGTCAAGCTGCGAATGTTTCGCCGTTGTATATTTCAGTAACTCCGTATACCGATCACTCTAAAAACATAGGGAATGCCCATCACTGAAAGGCTCAAATTGTCTTATTACTAAGGTTGCCCATTTGGGAAATTCCTTGGGCCTAAAAAGAAAATCTCTATTGGCTATATGTTCTTAACACTTCTCAAAGACGAAGTTATAAACTTTTAGTTGCAAGTGGTCCGGCCAACAAGGAAGGAATGTTGTGTAGTGGGTCTGAGTCGGATACATGGACCTTCTGCCTAGCTAGGACAGAAAATTGTCATATCATTTCTTAATCCTAGTCGATCCCGACCTTCTGCTTAATCAGAGCATAGTGTTCATTGGTCACTACCAGGATTGAGAATTCGATTCAAACCGTGAATACCTCGCTTATATATAGTTTCTCTGCTTCGTGTTCCCGATTGTACTAAGTCCTTGAGAAGTCAATTCTAAGGGTTGTATTGATTTGACTTAACATTAAATCCAAGGGATACTGAGCATGTATAGTTACTAATCAAACAACTTTTCTAAGAGTTATTAACTAAGCCTATGAGTACCGAGGGGATTTAACAAAGGAACGGGGTCTCACTCCAACCTAATCAAGCCAAATAACTAAGTCTATCATGTAATTGGCTTAACATAATTAATTAGTCTTTTACTTTCCTTAGCCTAACCAGTAGTCTAGTCTTAATTTAGGAGTAGTGGTAATCCACGGGTCGTAATCCAAAGTCTATGCTTATACACTAGATGATTTTATACCCTTTCTAATATAAGAAATTATTTTATCGCTTAGGGTCAAAGTTGTCTGATTGGGATTGAATTGCTCGAACTTGAATTTAACTACGCTCGAGCACTACACACATGCTCATACTAGCTAAGGAGGTCTTAGGGTTCAGGTCATTACATCAGTAGATTTCTTATACTGTCAGATTTGTTTGCAAAATCTAGGAGTACCAACTCTAGGTCCAAAACTCTAAGGGCTTGTTTGGCCAATGGTATTAAGTTGTATTAAATGGGACTGCATTGCTAATCCCACCTTGGGATTGGGAGTGGCTTGTTTGGTAGGAGGGTGGGTGGGGATTAATTTTTTTATTTTATTTATTTTTTATAGGCTTTGAAAAATGAGCCTGGTGTTGGAAAAGTGTGAGATGGGATTTCCAAATCCCAGGATGAGGAATTTCTAAGTATAATTTGAAAGGAAAATACGGGATTTACGTTTAACTGCCTACATTCCAAACATAGTATGGATGATTAGGCCTCCAAGAAAATGGCCGTATACACTCGGATAGTGCCATGGAAAATGAGGATAGGGGGAAACAAGGGGGCTGGAGTTTTTGGTTCTCCATGGATTAGAGTCTTAACAGACGTTGCAGAGGCCTAAGTGACAGAGAATGAAGGAGATAAGAGGGAGGAGTGGGGTAGGGTAGGAGGCTACACGTTTTGGAGCTTCAAACGGGTGGTGTAGGAGCTAAAATGAGAGGGAATCAAATGGGTAGGGGGGTGTGGACTGCTGTGCATGAAGGAAAGGGATGGGTGGTGGTCGAAAATGGGAGATTGAGCATTTGGAAGAGCGTTTTGAGAGAGAGGACAACAGCTTGGAGAGGAAATGAGAGCTTGGAGAGGGAGTTTGTGAAGGAGGTAGTAGATTAGGGTGGTGAAAATGAACGGGAGGTATTTCAGGGGATTTCTAATACCCCCAAAGCCAATCGGCCCCACCGACAGGCCCATCCGAGCCCGAAACTCGGCGAGGGCCTCGCCGACCAACGGTCCAGATGGTGAGGGGGGCCCCCATGGGCGAGTCCACCATGCCCCCTAGGCTCCAAAAAAGTATAGGGCCCACCCTGGTTCCCTCCAGAAGTGCTCCGTTTGGCCCCCGACTCCATTTTGAGCCGTATCGGGGCCAAAATGCAAACCAGAATGATTTTATATGTCATGTAGCATATGATTTTAGGGTAGGAGGCGCTAATCTATCCAACTAACCCATTTATTTCATGAGATTCCATAATTTGAATGGTTAAAAGTCTAATTTCTACATATATTTACTATTTATAGTAAATTTTTATTTAAGTATTATTCTTCATCATTTACATGTTAGGATTTATGTCTAGTATGAAAGGACTTTAAAAAAATGAAGAATGAGGTGGTGAAAGGAGAGAATTTGACGGAATTGGATAAAAGAGGTTTTGGGCTTTGAGATGAAGTGTACGGTATTGTGGTTGACCCACAACCTAAGGGCATTCGTTTCTAGGGAACGACTCAAACCTGTCGACTGACGGCCTAGAAGTGGTTCGAGATCATCTCGTGCGATCACGGTTGAGTACGGACTCAAACAAGACGACTAATTTCAGTGAACTTCGCCGATTGGCGAAACTGGGACACCTACGACTGTTTCTATGTTCCGTCGCTCCCTCCTAAGTCAGAATGTGTCAGTGTGCGTCGTGTGACCATAACTCAAGCCCGGTTTAATCCAAATCATGCTCTGATACCAACTGTAACATCTTGAAAATTGGGGGTTGAGTAGTAACTCAACTCCCGAGTTCCAGAACATCACTTATGTAACAAAATGAATGATGATTGAATGTTGACTGTATTTGTGCATTGAACATGAGTGAGATTAAGCCAAAACAGCATATCCTACTCCAGAGACAGTTAAATTGTAAGCGGAAGACTGTGATGACATATAAAATATAAAAACTGTGGTGAGTCTCCAGAGTGTGATAATGTTACCAGTTTAGATAATTACAAGGACAATTCTAAAATTTACCAAATGTGAGGAAATGTAATGTCTTCTATCGCAAGTACCATAGCCCCATCAATACATTACCAGGTCTTCATAGACCTGTCAGAGAGTTATATGTAGGAGAACTCCTCCTCAACATCATAGTAGTAGTCCGACTCTACTTCATAAGCATCGCCATCATCTGAAATTCAACAAATTTGGTTGGTGTTGCAAACACTGTCCCGTAACGTGGGAGTGAGTGACCAACTCAGTGGAACAATAAGGCATAGGTTAACATGTTATCAACTTAGTCAAGCAGTAATGATAAAGCAGTACAATTAAACAATTCTAAGTACTTTTATTAATGTAAGTATGAAATGACATGATGAATGCCCTTGCCAAACCACTCTCATGCGACATCATCTTATATTTGCGGATGCATACCTCCCTCAGTGCTCCACATCTACCAGGCACATGTGGTGCGATGATGAACATGATTACCAAGTAGTTATTAGTCCATTTCAAACAGCAGTATTGGGAAACTAAGGTACCTCCCTTGTATCATTCTCAAACATGATCCATTCTAGGGTCATCAATCCTAGCTAATCTCATACAATATTATGGTTCGAGAGGCATCGCAAAGGGCTCGTCACCCGTCAGTACAGATACAGATCTCACCGTATGCGGCTCAATTACTGGCCGTCAGCTCGAGTACAGGTCTCACCGTACTCGGCTCAATCGCTGGCCGTCAGCTCGAATACAGGTCTCACCGTACTCGGTTCAACTCATGCTCTAGCTGTTGCGAAGGGCTCGTCGCCAATCACAGACCTTAGAGTATACTCGAATACACTACGGAGGGCTTGTCGGCCGTTAACACGAATACAGGTCTCACCGTACTCGGCTCTCGCCGTAGGTGTCGACAGCTCGAATACAGTATCCCATACCACCGTATTCGGCTCACGAGTCTAGTTGCTTAATGGTCACTACGGGGAGGCACGTGGCCCCAGCGTAGGCCGACAGCTCGACCACGGTGTCCCATACCACCATGGCTGGCTCATGAGTCTTAGTGGATCGAGGTACTATGGTTAACGGGATTTCCACTGGTAAGTTTGGTACCTTAGGTTCAAGCAGTAGCGACCAAACATGGTGAACACACATTAGACATACCGGGATTACTTGACGAGCCTGACTAGCTAGAGCACACAATCAGCTGAACGACATGAAGTGCATGAGCACTTCGCGTGGCCTAACCACTATCGCCAACTGAGGTACGACTCGGGTTCGTCAAATGCATCCTACGTGGCGGAATGGATCTCAACCACGATCTCAAGTCTGGTGTCGATTGTCTGGACTATAGACATAGTCCCAAACTCAATTAATTCTTATCCATAGCATGTGGAGTAAAGCATGATAAACAAAGTAATACAAGCAAGTTAACAAATATGTTATAAAGCATGTTATAAAGCATGTTGTAAAGCATGTTATAAAGCACTACATAAATAGGAATACATACACATATATTGAACAAGTAAGCGGTTTAAGTAAATAACCTCATGGAGGAAATCATACATGTCTCTAAGGTAGTTGAGAATCCTATCTCAACACCCACCTAAAGCATCATCATCCGAACACTTACTCACACAAGCATTTTCACAAACACTTAGCATAAACTATTTCAACATACTTAGTGTATGTTAGCAAACATGTGTTGGGGCGAGTCCTTTCACCATGTAAGTATTTTACCCATATATAATATATTTATATAACAAATAATCATGGCAAACACATCTCTAAAATATATATATGTATATGGTACTTTCTACAATACAGTGTTTCTACATACATAGTGTATATTAGTAAAACATGTATTTGGGTGAATCCTTTCGCCAAATAAGTATTTTACCCATATATCGTATATTCATACAACAAATAATCATGTCAAACACATTTCTAAAATTTATACGTATACGATATTTTCTACGAATACCTGGAATATGTAAAATTCCATAATCTACATCTTTAATCGAAACAGAAAACAGAAAGCACTTTGTACATGTGCAATTGTATGCAGATTATGAATCTATCATTATCTGACATTGAAAGAGTTGAAAACCGTAACCTATACACCTAAAGTCCTCACCTTTTATCGTAGAATCGAAATGAAGTTGATAGAATTGCTAAGTTTCTGTATACGGCAGTTTGGTAACCTATAGAATAAAATAGGTTAGCTATTTCATAACCTACAACCTATACAACCCCAAAAAAGATTAGGGTTAGGGTTTCTTACCTAGAAACGGAGCTGGAATCACCAGGAAAGCGATTAGAACGAAGTGGTGGAGCTCGTAAAGCGGCAGGGAAGCTTGGCAGGGAGATTCTCCCACATCTCCCACACTTTCTCTCTCTTTTCTCTTTCTCTCTCTAGGGTTTCTCTCAAATTTGTATGGCTGCAATGAGAGAGGGTTTAAGGTCCTTATATAGCCTAAAAACTCACCGAAATAGACTCCAAGTCAAAGTATACTTAGGTTACAACCAAAGCGGTCATGTTTCAGTTCAATGGAGGACTTCTGGTGGGCCTCCTTAAGCCAAAGGTCGGACTTAAGCTCACAGACATTGGATGAACGTGGAGTTAAGTTTTCATTTCAGTCGGATTCCCAGATCACGTGTGGCGGACCAGTTTCAGTTCAACGGTCAGTGGATCTCGATCAGAGATTTCGAGTACATGGATATGTTTATGAAATTTTTCCTGATCCGAGGGTGTATTTGGGTCAGATTCTGATGGTCTGGTTGCTTGTAAATTGACCGCAAGTAACAAGTCTCAGATCACTATTCCAGATATTTATTTTGTAAAGGAAACATGTGTTTTCACACTCCCTCGCTCCGGACTCAAGCGAACAGCCGTGGGACACTGGCTGGATTTGATTTCCGAGATGGTTGTCAAGCCCAGCGAGGCGGTCCTAAGTCCTTAACCTCGTATTATTCGGACTCCCGATATGCGGTCCAGACCTGATACGGAGTTTCAATGTGCTCCCGAGAGCAGTCAGGTAATGAGTTTGATCCTAGACTTTAGGGTAACCTAACATCAATGATTCTTCAAGTTTTGGGTCTTGTAGATCGTATTTAAAGCGATTCAAACGGATTTCATGGCTAATCTAGATTAGCACTTAGTTAACTTTGTCAAATTTCTAAAGGATTTAATCCTAAGTGATTTCTGGTCGAGGTGGTACTTAGTCCTTTGTAGTTTATATATAAAGTGACCCAAGTTATATTACTTAGCTAGTTTAAGATAGTGTCTAGGGTGAAAGTACTTAGAAAAATTGAAAGATCAAGGTGGTGAAGGGTGGGATTTGTGAAGGAAATGGGTTCACAAGCAATTTTAGACTATGGGATTGAGTTCTGACAAGTTAATAAGGCGTTAGGAGCGACCCATTGCCTAAGGACGTCTAATCCCAAGTTGGCAAAAATCTGGGCTGTTTCAAATTAGTGGATATGTGGTGATGATGTTGTCTTTGTGATTTGGGTATACTTGTGGTTATGCTTCTTACAGGATATATGTACATTGAAAAATCTTACTTGTAGGATCCCAGGATTGGAATCTGGCGTATAGGCCCCGGGAACCGAGAATGGGTTACTATGGAGGCTGTCGGTACCAGATTCGATAATCGGGGATTTTGTGAGCCCAATTTTCGGGTTTGGGGCGTAATAAAATAATGTCTTAATTTCTGAACTGCAAAGATTAAAGCTAGGCAGACTTTCTCAATAGGCATATAATTGCATTCAGCTCTCACTAAAGTTTTGCTCAGATAATATAGCGCGATTTCCTTCCCTTGGTCATTCATTTATGCCAACAAAGCCCCCAATTAATTTTTCGAAGCAGAAATATAGAGAATAAGGGGTTTACCTTTCATAGACGCTACCAATATTGGGAGATGTTTCAACAACTCTTTGATTGAATCAAATGTGTTTTTACATCACTGGTCCCATGCAAATTCCACTCCTTTCTTCATTAGATGAGAGAACGGTTGACATCTTCTTATAAGGTTTGAAATGAAATGGTGAATATATGCCAACTTTCCTTGTCAACTTTTTAATTCCTTTAGTGTTTTCAGAGGCGACATGTCTTGAATGGCCTTGACTTTCCCTGGTTCGATTTCAATTCCTCGATGTCTCACAATAAAACCGAGAAACTTCCCTGACGAAATGCCAAATGCACATTTAGACGGATTCATCTTCGGTTGCTTCTTTTTGAGACGGCGGAATACTGAAATTAGATGTTCACAATGCTTTTCATGGTCATTTGATCTAACCACTAAATCATCTACATAACATTCAACATGTTTGTGCATCATATCCTGGAATTGTTTTGCATCGCCCTCTGATACGTTGCACCAGCATTTTTTAGACCAAACGACATAACTTTGTAATAGTAAATTCCCAGCGTGGTTCTGAATGTCGTACCTTCTTCATCTTCAAGAGCCATTCTTATTCGATTATATCCCGTGTAACCATCCATAAATGACATGATGACATATTTCATCGTACTATCGATTAACATCTCTGTCATTGGTAGCGGGAAGTTATCCTTGGGACATGCTTCGTTCAAGTCCTTGAAGTTGACACATACTCTGATTTGTCCACTCTTCTTTTTCATTAGGACGATATTTGATATCCATTTTGGATACCCGACTTCCCTAATGAATCCAACTTTGATGAGTTTGCCCACTTCTTCTTCAATCAGAGGAACCAACTCTAGATGGAATCTCCATTGCGCTTGCTTAATTGAGCTCTTGTCTTTAGAAATATTTAACCGATGCACTGCCACTGATGGTTATAGGCCCGACATTTCAGCATATGTTTAGGCAAATACGTCTTTATTTTCTTTTAAAAGTCTCACATACCGACTGACCTCCTACTTAGCAAGACCGACACTTATGAATATATTATGGGGTTCTTCTTCTGTCCCTTTGTTTATTTCTCACAAGCTATCAATCGTCGGTTGCCCCCCATCTTCTATTTGCTTGGGAACCACTTTGGGATGTTTAATCATTTCAATTTCCTCTTCTTCTGTCGCCCCTACAGTGATTGTGTTTACTGAGGATTCCCCTCCCAACCTACAAAATCTTTCCTGTTTCTTCTCATCAACACCAATTGGGATTAAAATACCTTTTCCACTGTTCAAACCAACTAGCTCCTCATAATTGAAGCCCATACTCTTCATTATTCTTTTGCTAGCGGAGATGTACCTTTCCAGATCTTCTGGTGTCAACTTCATAGATTTCATCTTATTAACCCCCCTACTTCTATCTCCCCCTCTAACGCTACGTAGAACTCGATAGGCTCAGGGTTCTTATTATTAGCTTCAACATGGAACCTTTTAAGCATAACTGAGAATGGTTTCTTCCTTTGACTTGAGGTAGAGGCATCGTATAATTTTCTTGCAAAATTTCTAACTGCTCCGGTGATAATAATGTCAGCGGGGGCTGTCCTGGCCATCTCAAATGTTTTGGTACAAAGTAGAATTTTTACTTCACCTTCTCTTTCTCTGACATCGCTATCTTTGCAATTCCGTCTTGTGATGTAATAGTGCTATCTTTCATCATTAATTGTTATTGCTTCTCTCGTTATTTCTGTGGCGAATTTGTCATAATAATCAGCATCAGCGAAGAAAGATTCTACCTCCGTACATGGCTTTGCATTAGCTGTCACCTTACACTGAATCTCGTCTTTACAAGACTTGAAACATTGGTGATGGGTTGACGACACGATGCCATATTAATGCATCCAGGGTCTTCCTAAAAAGGAAATTATATGTTGTTACTACATCGATAACATGACAAATAACATCAGTTATCAGTCCCCCGATTTTCAATGTCAACGTGATTTTGTCGAGCGCTCTTTGTTCATCTTGGTTGAACCCTTGTATCATCATCCCACTGGGACGCAGATGAGAACGGCGGTATCCGAGTTCACTTAACATCATCAATGGCATCAAATTCACTGTAGACCCATTATCTAGCATTATCTGTTTTATTTGTTTACTACCAACATGACCTTCAACCATCAGCAGTCTATTATGATCTTCCCCAAAGATTAAGTCCTCGTCAGATAAAGAAACGATTGGCATACAATTGTTTCGTTCGTCGTGTTCCATCTCTGTAAGCAATGCTCTTCTAATGTTATTATCTGATAGGGCCTGTATTAGACTGTTTCTGGAATCTTCTAACAATCGCAGTGCATCATATACGCTTAGCCGAGCTGGTATGCCTTTTAAATGACTAACCACATCGTAGGCCACCCCTTCCACCTTATCTTTCCCTTTTTCTCTGATACCGTCATTGACCTCTTCATGTATCTCTTTCCTTATTACCTCTGCGTTATGTCTGTAGGGACTCTTTATCCTTTTTCTGGAATGTAATGTGACCATCGCAGCTTTACGCGTTCGTTCAAGAGGATAATGGTCACCCATTCTTCTATTGTAATTTGACTGCGTATGCTACTGCCAGAGATCATGTGCAATTTCAACGGGTGCTTATCTATAAATAGATTCTATTTTAGAGATGAAAGGGAGGATGTTTCAACTGAGAGTAACCATTTTAGCGTCTTATAAGATGTCGAACAGTGATAAAATCCCTTAAGTTATCCTTAAATCAACATTAAATAATAGAAAGTCCCCAGTAGAGTCGCCATTTTGTTTCAACCAGAAACGAAATGCATTAGATTTAAGAGAATTTCTTATTTAACATTGATAAATATAGAACAAAGGTAATATTTATCAATTTTATTTATTTTTGAGTTCATTACATCCTCTTAATCTCTGATTCCAAGATAGGGTCTCTTAACAAAGAAAAGAATACATGAAGTCAAATATAATTGAAATGCAAATTTTGACAGTATTCTGGCGTATTTTTATCAAATCTCCAGGGGAGACGAGTTATGCGGGTTTCCCCTGTTGGGATCCCTTAGAAATATCTAAAATAGCTTGATCATCTATCAGAAATTTAGCATGATAACTACCCTCAAAGATAACCCATGCAACTCATATAGGAGTCGCGCGGCTAGCGAGTTACGCGGACCCGCGCAACTCGCTATAAGTTACGCGGTCTTCCTTCTTCACTTCTCTCTGCCCTCAATACCTGCCAGAGAAACTGATCTCCTGAACATCCAATCTGTCAAATGAGGGGGTGAGGGGGTATTTATAGGCATTAGCACATGGGAGCCCTCGATTCTTGTGCCATGGGCCCCACTTCGCTTCACATGTTTCCGCAACTTGCGCGTCCCAGCGCAACTCGGGCAAGTTGCGCGCATCTCTCTCTTTTTCTTTTCATTCTTTTCTCCTCCCTTAATTATTTTTGTGCCCCAATACGAATCATCCCAGAAAAATTTGCGTACCTCAACGAAGAATTTTTTTTCTTATCTTGCGTATTCCAATGTGTTGGTGTGAAACCTGTGGCAAGATAATTAGCAATATCATCAAACCAAGGTGAGCGGGAAACTTTAAACAATTATTCATTAGGGAACATGTCATTTATGGGTGTCATCTCAAGGGAATTAGGAAGATCAAGACGTGAAAGATGGTCAGCCACTACGTTTTTAACTCCTTTTTTTATCTTTTATTTCTAAGTCAAATTCTTAGAGTAGAATGATCCATCTAATCAAGCAGGGATTAACATTATTCTTAGAAAGAAGATACTTAAGCGCCGCAAGATCGGTGTAAACAATGATCCTGGATCCAATCAAGTAGGACCTAAATTTGTCCAGAGCGAATACTACGGCTAAGAGTTCCTTTTTTGTACTAGAATAGTTCACTTGGGCAGGATTTAGAGTTCTACTTGCATAATAAATAATGTATGACTTCTTTTATTTTCTTTGGCCTAACACCACCCCAATAGCATAATCTGACGCATCATACATAATCTCAAGAGGGATGTCCCAGTTGGGTGATTGCATGATAGGTGCAGTAGTTAGCATGCCTTTGAGCTTAGAGAAAGCTTCTTGACATTGCTCTGTCCACTTGTATGGTATATCCTTTTGGAGTAGATTGCATAAAGGACGAGAGAGATGACTAAAGTCCTTTATGAATCTTCTGTAAAATCTGGTGTGTCCTAAGAAGGGTCGCATGTCTCATATGCACCTAGGTGGAGATAGGTTAGAGATAAGATCAACTTTAGCCTTGTCTACCTCAATTCCCTTGGACGAAATTATGTCTAAGAACAATTCCCTTTCGAACTATGAAATGACACTTCTCCTAATTTAGTACCAAATTCTTTTCTTCACATTGCTTTAACACATTTTTACAATTATCTAAACATTCGCTGAATGATGGACCAAAGACAGAGAAATCGTCCATGAAGACCTCTAAATATTGTCCCACCGTATTAGAAAAAATACTCAACATACATTGCTGAAAAGTGAATAACATCTTTCAGTAAGCAAAAGTGTCAAAGGGACATGTGAAAGTAGTTTTTTCTTAATCTTTAAGGGCTATCTCTATCTGATTGTAGCCCAAATATCCGTCCAGGAAATAGTAATAAGAGAGATCAGCTAACCTTTCTAAGATTTGGTCAATGAAGGGCGAAGGAAAGTGGTTCTTCCTCGTGACGGTATTCAATTTCTTATAGTCAATCCACATTCTCCAACGAGTAGTAACTCTAGTTGGCACGAGTTCATTGTTGGCATTGGCTACGATGGTGATTCCGGACTTCTTGGGAACCACCTGAGTTGGACTCACCTATTGACTATCAGATATAGGATATATGATACCCACATCTAATAACTTAAGAACCTTGATCTTAACCACTTCCTTCATGTTTGAATTTAAGCGATGTTGTGGTTGTCAGGAGGTCTTCACATTATCCTCAAGATGAATGCAGTGAGTACAAATCAATGGGTCAATTCCCTTGAGGTCTGCAATCGACTATCCAAGGGCTCTTTTTTTCTCAATGAGAGTAGTGATGAGCATACTCTCTTGTTCTTACTCAAGGTGGGAAAAAATCACCACCGGATACATCTCATCTTGACCTAAATAGACATATTTAAGATTAGAGGGCAAAAGTTTTAGGTCAAGCTTCGGTGCTTTGAAGCTAGACGGTAGAGGCATTACATCGGTTCAGGGTAATTTCTCAAATTGTGGCCTCCAACGGTTAATTTCAAGTATCGGTGTAAGGCATCCATCTCCTTAATCATATCATCATCTAAATCAGGGGAGTGGGTGAAACACGTATCTAGAGGGTCAGAGTATATAGTCAGGAGTGCTTTATCTTCTACAAAAGAATCGATCATGTTAATATCATGGGAATCATTATCATCCTCTGACTGTTTGCCCAAATTAAAAAATATATTCTGCTCTAATGTCCTGTTCTCGAAAGATAAGCTCATGACCCCATTCCTATAATTAATAATTGCATTTGATGTAGCAAGGAATGGATGGCCTAGTATGATAGGGATTTGAGTGCTCATATCCATGATGGGTTGAGTGTCTAGGATGATAAAATCTACCGGATAGTAGAATTTGTCAACCTGGACCAACACATCTTCTATTATCACACTCGGCACACGAACTGAGCGATCAGCAAGTTGTAAGGTGGTCTTGGTGGTTTTAATTCACATAGGCCCACTTGTTTGTAAACCGAGTAAGGAATCAAATTTATGCTCACTCCTAAATCAAGAAGTGCATGCTTAATCTGGTAGTTCCCAATTATGCAAGTGATGGTTAGCCTATCAAGATCCTTGTATTTTTGTGGCACATCTTACTTTAGGATGGCACTCACTTTTTCTGTCAAAAAGATCTTCTTTTATATGTTTTGTCGCCTTTTGGTAGTGCATAGATCTTTCAGGAATTTGGCATATGAAGGAATTTATTTAATCACATCCAATAGAGGGATGTTGAGCTTCACTTGCTTAAGCACCTTTAAAATATCCTAAGAGTTAGACAGCAATTTTGGTGTGACCAACCGTTAGGGGAATGGAGCAATTAGCTTACCTTGAGGTTCCTGTTCTAAACCATGTGGAGCAGTGCTAGATCCATCATTCACATCTCCTTCCAAATCTTTAGGCTTTTCAGCCCTTACCAGAATAGTTTTGTCAATTATCTTCCCACTCCTAAGAGTGGTGATGAACTTAGCTTCCTCTATTTGATTTAAAGAGCTTGGGTCACTAATTTCACTTTATGGTTTAGGATTGGGGAGAGGTTGGGCTAGAAGCACCCCTTTCTCCCCAGTCGGTAAATATGACTCAATTCATTGAATGACCTTGGTGAGGTCTTGGAAGGCTTGTAATGTGCCTTGATTGAAAAGCTCTAGATTTTGGATGTGTTTTAAAACTGGATCCTCCCGAGGTTTCCTTTGTTCCAAAAATTGGTTAAGGATCCCCATGAGGAGTAGCAATTTGCCCATTCCTCCAACTGAAATTTGAATGGTTTATCCAACCAGAGTTGTATGTATTGAAGGTGGTCCCTTTGAAAGGCCTTTGGTAGTTGTTTACGGCATTTGATTGCTCATTCAGAATTTCTTGAAAAGAAGGTATAGTTGGGCAATTTTCAGTAGTGTGCATATTGTAAGCACAAATATCGCAAACTACTTCTTTAGCCTTATCCTTCTTAAGTTCCATGGCCTTGAGTTTTCTTATGAGATTGGTCACTTTAACATTTATATCATCTTCTTCTTTCATAACATACATTCCAGCCCTCTCCTTTGGTTGAGTTAGCTTAAAAGTGGTGTTGGGTTTTGGGGAGATGTCCCATGAATGTGCATTTTCAGCAAGTTTATCAAAATAATCTCACACATCATTGACATTCTTATTCATGAATTCCCCATTGCACATTGTCTCAACTAATTGGTGCATGAAAGATGTTAATCCATCGTAGAAGAAATTTGTTATGCACCACGTTTCCAATCTGTGTTGTGGGCATGAACCGACAAGATCCTTGAACCGCTCCGAACATTGGAAGAATGTTTCATCTTCTTTTTAGGGGAAGTTCATGATTGACTTTTTGAGATTGTTCGTTTTATGGTATGAAAAAAATTTCTTTATGAACTCCCTTATCACGTCATTCCATCTACTAATAGATCGTGGATGTAGTGAATGTAACCATGTGTTACCTTTTTCTTTTAAAGAAAAGGGAAAGATTTTCAGCATGACCGTGTCCTTAATCACATTAGGAAAGTATAAAGTGGCTATTATCTCATCAAACTCCTTCAAGTGTAGGTATGGACTTTCATATTCTAGTCTATGAAACTTTGGAAGGAGCTGGATCACTCCTCGCTTGAATCCATATTTCCTACATTCTTTGGAAAAATCATGCAGGAAGGTGCACTCACCCCTGTCGGTTGTAAATAATGTCATAAAATATGAGGTGGGGGTGCTTGATGCACCTCATTATCATCTTGGGCTCCCTCAACTGGAGGTTGAGGAGGATTTGGAGGATTTACAGCCATAACTTTAGTTAACTTGGAGGATCTCGAGTGGTGTCTAATCCAATGATGGATAGGCAACCCTTCGACTAATCTTCCTTCACTTAAGAGACGTCGGATGTTGTCATGGACCCACTTGGGCATGAAACACTCTTAGTCCTCAAGTTAAGAAACTAAACCTAAACCTAAAGGAGAAGTAAACTAAAGCAAATAAGAAAGATATAAAAGAAAGAAGAGAGAGAGAATTAGAAAGATGTTACCAGATTGGAAATTTTTATGTTAAGATCCTACAAAATAAAAAAACAAGTTAGTTTCTAAAAATAAATCAGAAAAAAATTTCCAACTTAAAAATAGAAAGTAAATAAACCTTAATCTCAACCTAATTCTAAAACTAGTCAATTTCAGAAAAAATGCAACCATTAGTCCCTGACAACAGTGCCAAAAACTCGTTCACAACCCCAAGTGTAGGGTCACAATGTAGTAATAATCTCGGTAAGACCGAGGTCGAATCCACAAGGACTAATCTTGTGTGTATTCTGAAAGCAACTAGAAGTAGAACTAGAAGAAGATGTGAATCTAAATCTGAAATTGTAGAGAGAGTAATTGTGAATTATTTAATTAAAACTTATAAATTTAAAGGTGGGAACTAGGGTGTTAAGGATCCACTTGCAGCTGTTAGGATGTTTCCTTATTGATTCAAGGAACACAATTGGCATTGGAGTCCTATCCTATCCAATTGGAAGATATATCAATAGAATCAAATCTGAACTTTTGTTGACCTAATTCTCAATGAAAGAGAATTGTGAGGCTTGGAAGGGATTCCATCACCAAACCATGCCCTGGAGACAATGGCTAACAATAGGATTTACCAATCCCACAATCTCAAAATAAAAACAAGAAGATACTCAAAGCTATTGTAGATCTATTGTAATTTGAGTCACAACAAACCATTAAAAAATAAAAGTATTCCTTAAATATCAAAATAGAATCAGAGAAGTTCAACAAGAACAACAATTAAATGAGAAAAACATCCAACACATTACAAACTTCACCTCTTAGCCATTGCTAAGAGATTTAGCCAACCATAAACATGATTGGAATCAAAACCCAAAAGGAATGCATTAAAAACTAGGAAGAAGGGAAGAAGAAACTCTTGGATGATAGCTCTAACCCTTTGCTCTACTCCTCAAAACCCTAGATATCCCCAAAAGTCTATAGGAAACTCATATTTTGTAACACCCCGGATTTTTGCCAACCTGGAATTAGACGTCCTTAGGCAATGGGTCGATCCTAAGACCTTATTAACTTGTCAGAACTAAATCCCACAGTCTAAAAATCGCTCCTTAACCATTTTCTTCACAAATTCCACCCTTCACCACCTTTTTCTTTAAAATTTTCAAAGTACTTTCATCCTAGACACTATCCTAAACTAGCTAAGTAGTATAACTTGGATCACTTTATATACAAACTACAAAGGCCCAGGTACCACCTCAGATAGAAATCTTACAGGACTAAACCCTTTAGAAATTAAGTGAGATTTAGCTAGTGTTAAACTAGAGTGCCTGTGAAATTAGCACCAATCGCTTTAAATACGATCTGCAAGACTCAAAACTTGTAGAATCATTGACGCTAGGTTACCCTAAAACTTAGGATCAATCTCATTACCCGGCTGCTCACGGGAGCATCTCGAAACTCCGTATCTGATCTGGACCGCACATCGGGAGTCCAAACAATACGAAGTTAAGGACTTAGGACCGCCTAGCTGGGCTTGACAACCATCTCGAAAATCAAATCCAGACAATGTCCCATGGCCATTCGATCGTGTCCGGAGCGAGGGTGTGTGAAAAACACTATTCCCTTTACAAAATAAATATCTAGAATAGTGATTTGGCACCATTCGCTTGTGCATCAAGATAAGCAACCGATCGTCGAATCGATCGATTACACCCTCGGATTAAGAAAAATTTCAGGAACATTTACATGTGCTTGAAATTTCGGATCGTGGCCCACTGACCGTTGAACTGAAAGTGGTCCACCACGTGTGATCTGGGAATTCGATCGAGTCGAAAACGTAATCCCACATAGATCCATGTGTGGTGAGCTTAAGTCTAACGTTTGGCTCAAGGGGGGCCACCAGAAACACTCTTTTGAGCTGGAACATCGCCGAAATGCTTATAATAGCAATAACCCTTGAATCTGAGTCTATTTTGGGAAGGTTTTAGGCTATAAAAGGACCTTAAACCCTCTCCCATTCCAGCCATACGAATTTGGATTTGAGAGAGAGAAAAGAGAGAGAAAGTGAGGGAGATGTGGGAGGAACTCCCGCGCACATTCCCTCGCCGCTATTCGGGCTCCACCGCCTGATTCTCATCGCTTTCCCGGCGATTCCGGCATCATTTCTAGGTAAGAAACCCTAACCCTAATCTATTTTAGAGTTGTATAGGTTGTAGGTTATAAAATAGCTAACCTGTTTCGTTCTTTAGGCTGCCAAACTCACGTATACGGAACCTTAGCGAACCTATCGACTCCGTTACGATTCTACGACACAAGGTGCGGACTTTAGGTGTATAGGTTATGGTTTTCAACGCTTTCAATGTTAGATAATGATAGATTCATGATCTGCATGCAATTGCACATGTACAAAATGCTTTCCGTTTTCTGTTTCGATTAGAATTGTAGAATTTGGAAATTCACATACTCTAGGTATTCGCATAAAATACCGTATACGTATTTTTTTTGGAAATTTGTTTGACATGTTTATTTGACGTATGGATATATGACGTATGGATAAAATACTTATTTGGCGAAAGGATTTGCCTAAATACATGTTTACTAATAAACACTATGTATGTAGAAATACGATATTGTAAGAAGTACCGTATACATGTATATTTTAGTGATGTGTTTGTCATGATTAATTGTCGTATAAATATATTATGTGCATATAAAACATTTGCTTGGCGAAGGGAATCGCCGTAATACATGTTTGCTTGTATACACTATGTATGTTGAAAATGCGTATTCTAGAAAATACCGTATACGTATAAATATTGGGAGATGAATTTATCATGATTATTTGCTGTAGTAATATATTATACATGGATAAAATACTTACTTGGCTAAGGGATAGCCCTAATACATGTTTTGCTAACATACACCATGTATGTTGTAATAATTTATTCTAAGTGTTTGTGAAAATGATTGAATGAGTACCGAATTCTCATTCGTACTCGCCATGACTAGTTGTCATGGATTCATGATTGTTGTATTGGCGATACCCCTTTGACGAAAGGATTTTCCCTAAATCACGCCACGGCCAATTTACACCAATATGCTAAAATGTGTGGCCCAAGTGTTTGTGGAAATGACTGAATGAATATGGAACTTGGATTCCTTCTTGCCATGACTATCCGTCGTGGGTGTACGCGTGTTATGATTGGGGCAACTCCCTAGGGAAAGGATTTGGCCTAATGCCTATGTGATCGACATATGTCATGTATGTTGATGTATGTTTGTTTAAGTGTTTTTTTTTTAAATGTCTGAATGAGTAGTAATTAGCAAATTGTAATGTATAAGGGTGTTGAGATATGATTCTCAACCTCTTTTCACTATGTGTATGATCTCCTTGGATTGTTGTGTGATTAGGAATTGAACATATATAAACTCATGCTTGTGTTGTGATTCATAACATGCTCAACTGCTTTCTTATTATAACTATGTAATGCATATGTGTAAATTTATATTTACATTGTATGATCCGTCATGGGTGATGGGGGAGCGGAGCAACGAGTGCGTGCAACAGCCCTGGCAGCCCTAAACGGATAATACCAGACCTTGATTGTATGAGTTGAATCTTGATCTACTACTACTTTATCTATCTGTACTTGATTGTGTTTGGGGCTATGATTATAGTCCAGACAATCGGTACCAGAATTGCATTCGTGGCTGTGATTCATTTGCCACGTGAGATGTGTTCGACGAACCCGAGTCGTACTTCAGTTGACGATAGTGGTTGGCCACGCGAAGTGCTTATGCACTTCATGTCGTTCAACTTGTTGTGCGCTCGAGCTAGCCGAGCTCGTCAATTAACCCGATTTGTCTAATGTATGTTCACCATGTTTGGTCGCCTCTGCTTGAACCTAGGGTACCAAACTTACTAGTAAAATCCCTTTTAACCATGGTACCTCGATCCGCTAAGACTCATGAGCCGGGCATGGTGGTATGGGACACCGTGGTCGAGCTGTCGGCCTACGCTGGGGCCACGTGCCTCCCCGTAGTGACCAGTGAGCAACCAGACTCGTGAGCCGATTATGGTGGTATGGGACACTATATTCGAGCTATCGATACTTACGGCGAGAGCCGAGTACGGTGAGACCTGTACTCGTGCTGACGGGCGACGAGTCCTCCGTAGTATCCTCGAGTATACTCTAAGGTCTGTGATTGGCGACGAGTCTTTCACAGCAACTGGAGTATGAGTTGAGCCGAGTACGGTGAGACCTGTATTCGAGCTGACGGCTAGTGATTGAGCCGAGTACGGTGAGACCTGTACTCGAGCTGACGGTCAGCAATTGAGCCGCATACGGTGAGATCTGTATCCATGCTGACGGGTGACGAGCCCTTTGTGATGCCTTCGCTACGCCTCTCAAACCATAATATCATATGAGATTAACTAGGACTGACGACCCTAGAATGGATCATGTTTGGGAATGATACAAGGGAGGTACCTTAGTTTCCCCAATCGGGGCGTTGTTTGAAATGGACTAATAATAACTCGATAATCATGATCATCATCGCACCGCATGTGCTTAGTAGATGTGGCGCACTGAGGGAGTTAAGCATTCGCGAACGTAAGATGATGTCGCATGAGGGTGGTTTGGCAAGGGCATACAGCATCATGTCATTTCATTCTCGCACTTAATAAGAGTAGTTAGAATTGTTTGATTTGTACTGCTTTATCATTACTGCTTGACTGAATTGATAACATGTTAACCTATGCTTTATTGTTCCACTGAGTTGATCACTCACTCCCACGATACGGGACGGTGTTTCGAACACCCACCAGACCTTGTCTGATTGCAGATGGCTACGCTACTCCTGAAGCAGAGCCGGACTACTACTATGATGTTGAGGAGGAGTTCTCCTACATGTAACTCTCTGACAGGTCTCTGAAGACCTGGTACTACATTAACGGGGCTATGGTACATGGGATAGAAGACATTACACTTACACATTGGTATAATTTGAACTGTCCTTGTAATTTATAACCTGGTAATGTTATCACGCTCTGGAGACTCACCACATATTTTATATATTTTATATATCTATCATAGTCTTCCGCTTGCTAATTTATTGTCTCTGGAGTATGATATTCTGTTTTGGCTTAATCTCACTCATGTTCAATGCACAAATACAGTCAACATTCAATCATCATTCATTTTGTTGCATAAGTGATGTTCTGGAACTCGGGAGTTGAGTTTATGCTCGACCCCCGATTTTCAGGGCGTTACATATTTATAGCCTAGTTCATGCAAGATTGCAAAACCGCCTTAATTTACGCAGTCTGTGTAACTCTGCGTAATGCGTTCAATGACATTGAATAACCTTCGATGTCATCAAACGTAAGTCAAATTCCGAAAGTCGTGCCTTTACGCACTGCGTAAGTTTTCCACACTACGTAAGTTCTTGTGTCATCGAACCTTCCTTTGATGTCATCGAATAGGAGTTTGATGTCATCGATCAGTCTTCGAGTAACCGAAAAAGTATCCAAAACATTCCAGCGAGTTTCTTCGAAATTCTTCAATAAATTCGATGTCATCGAACAGACTTCGATGTCATTGGGCATCTCTTCGAGTCATCGAACATGACTTCGATTCATCGAGAATTACATCTAATATGTTCAGCAACTAACTTGATTTTCATGTAAAAATTTGATGTCATCGAACGATGGCTTCGATGTCATCGAACTGTGGTCGATGACACAGATAATGAAGTGAATTTCAATACTTTGTTCTATCGACTTATTTCCTTCTCCAGTTGGTTTTCTTGGATCATGGGGTCTTGAAATCTTCAATCTTAGTCTCCAAAGATTCGTTCTTTGCCTTAGTGTTCTTTGAGCACCAAATTCGTGCTTTTAACATTCTTTTCAATCCAAGCTCTTGAGATCACCTTGCAACACAAACATGCATAAAGTATACCATTAAGCAATATCATGTTCATAAAACCAAGATATAAATGGGGGAAAATATGTAATATTTGACACTCAACACCACTCCTACACAAGGACAATAATTAGGAGTCTACATAAGGCAATGCCTGCACAAGGCAATGGGTCCTACACAAGGACACTACTAGGAGCATACATAAGGTAACTTATGCCTACACAAGGCAATGCGATGTATTCTCCCGTCGAAGGCCTATGAAAGGAATTGCGAGTTTGTCAACTCAAACACTAAAACCCTATCTTACACAAGAAAAGGGGTTCAGACTCAATGGACTCTTTACAGTTACAAATAAGTGAGTGAGCTCCTTTTTAGCATAATCTGAAAATGGTCTTCTTTGTTGGTGAAGAGTCTTCAGCTCCCTTAAACCGTACCCACTTAAAAATGTTTCAATCGATGATGGGAGGTTGTAAGGTTTAGGGTTTGGTCTGATCTTCTATATTGAATGATATGAAATAAATACTGAGAGAAGATTCCCATGAGCTTTGCATTCAATGATCCAAGTATAATGATTTGCTAATAAAGAGTGTTGCTGGAAGATTAATGAATGTTAGAGTTCATAGTTCAATCCAAGCTATTGAATATATCAATAAATACTTAAGCAATGGATTGAATGATGAACTCCTATGGGAAAAATAGCTTAAGGATGTGGATATTAACCATGGTATTTACTCTCTTAAAACTCTCTTCAATCTAATTACTCAAAAGTCCAATAAGTAACACAAGTAGTATATAAAGACAAATCCCAATGGTAAAAAATGGGCAGAAATATAACATTATCGATGCCATCGAAGGGTATTAGATGCCATCAAATTTTGAATTTCGATGTCATCGAACCTTCTTCGATTGCATCAACTTTCTGCACCAAGATATTCAGTTGGTGTAGGGCAGATTTTATCTTATCTCATTAAGCAACCTTCGATGTCATCGACGTGCACTTCGATGTCATTGAGGAATGATTCGATGCCATCAAGATTCCTTTGAAAAATACACTTTGGTTGCTGGACTGTTTGAAGCCTTTTTCAATGTCATCGATCACTGTTTTGATTCCATCGAAGATGTCATCGATCTTGTTTCGATGTCATCGAGACAAATATAATTTTCTAATAAAAACTCTCTAGACAATTTGTCCCCTATTTCGATGTCATCGATCAAACCTTCAATGCTATCAGAATTTGAATTTTGATTGCATCGAATGATCGTCGTTGTAATTGAAGATAAAAGATTTTCCTTGAAAGCTTTGTGGACAAACTGGTCCTTATATCGATGCAATCAAACAAGCTCTGATGCCATCGATAACTTACTCTTGATCCTATCGAAGGAGGTTCGATTACATCAAGGAATACTTAGAGTATTTCAGAAATTAGAGCGAATCAACTAAAGGTTGATTCAATCGAAGTGGGTTCATGTCATCAAAACATAAGTTTCGATGTCATTGAACTTTATTCGATGTAATCGACAATACCCAACATATGTTCAATTTGTTGTTGGACTAGTTGGGCTTGGTTTTGATGCAATCAAACCATGTTTGATGCCATCAAAATTGTCCTCAATGGACATTGAGTTTACCCGTATAGTTCACATTTCCTCCAATACTCAAAATCTTCTAAACTAAGCTTACCAAGGGATTTTCAAAAATAGTTGTGGGTAGGTTTAATTTCTTATGGATGGGGTCATATATCTCAAGGGTTTGGTTAAGGAAGTGAGGCTTTCTTTACCTATGTGGAGCACTCAAACTTCTTTAGTCTTGGTTGAGTTCTTGGTCTTGTAATCTTCATTTTAGGGCTCACTTGATAGACTGACTCAACACTCACATATATTGACAAATTAGGGCACTTTCAGGTTTACGTAATATAAATATTTTGTAAATGTTTACATTTAAATATATTATATATTATATATTATAAAATATATTATATATTATATAAATTAAAAACCCTAAAATCTAAACTCAAACTCAACTCCTCGAACTCAAACTCGGCTCAATAGATCGAGCTCAAGATTAGCTCGAACTCAACTCGAGTTGGCATGAGCTGCTGACCGATCTGAGTCGAGCTAGCCAATTAAGCTCAAGGATCGAGCCAAGCGGAGGTGGGCCAAGCTCAACTCGGTTTGGCTTGTGTACATCTCTATTATGGAGCTTCTTAAACATTGAGGTGTAAACGAATGAGGTTTGCCACATGGCATTGTAAGTCATTTTTGAGTTATATAATACTCATGCTACATATGATGCTTCACACACTCAAAAATTGTACATGGCATAGATTTGTTACTATGATATAAATCCCAGTAACTTGATTCATATGTACGTGTTAGAATTGAATGTGTGGCGCAATTCAAACCTAACAACTAGGACCCCAAGCCCAAGATAGGCAGATATGTTGGAAATCGACCACATATGACCAAGATCGAATAAGATGTCACTACATCATTGCTTAAGATGATCAAGCGATTATCAAACAGTAAGGTTCGACTTCTAAAAATGGATTACACCTCTACCTTCCGTATGAAAGGATACTCTTCAGTATAGATAAAATAAAAAGGAAATTCTTATAGTTGACAACAAAGAACAACTACAAAACACCTCTTTGAAGGAGAACTTTGCCTGATACTTGAACCGAATCTAGCGTATGAGTGTAGAGTTGAATTACCACTAAAGTTAACTACTTAATTGCTGCTATAAATTACACTAAGGAATATACATGGCAGATAAAGCTAAGGATTACACTAAGGAATGTAGATGGAAGATAAATTAATTGAAAGATATATTTGGTTTAGTTTGGTTTGGATGAGAAGCATTCTTTTGTTGAGTTCCTTTTCTATTTATAGCCTTAATCTGACCATCTTGATACTTCATATGTTTTGACAATTGTTATAACCATTTCAACACTATTGACCCTTTGGAGCCTTTAGCCCGAATAACTATCAAGGGAGCAATAGTAAGAGTAACCAGCTAGCCTTTCCAAAATTTGATTAATGAAGGGCAAAGGAAAGTGGTCCTTGTGATGGTATTCAGCTTTCTGTAGTCAATGCATATATCCAACCAGAAGTAACTATAGTTGGCACAAGTTCATTATCGGCATTGGCTATGATGGTGATTCCGGACTTCTTAGGAACCACCTGAGTTGGACTCACCCATTGACTATCGGATATAGGGTATATGATACCCACATCTAATAACTTAAGTACCTCAACATTAACCACTTCTTTCATACTTGTATTGAGTTGACATTGTGATTATCAGGAGGTTTTCACATTATCCTCAAGATGAATACGGTGAGTACAAATCAAATGATCAATTCCTTTGAGGTCCGCAATCAACCATCCAAGGGCTCTTTCATGATCAATGAGGGTTCAAATAAGCACACCCTCCTGTTCTTTTTCAAGGTGGTAAGAAATCACTACCAGGTATGTCTTATCTTGACATAAGTAGACATATTTAAGATTAGTGGGCAAAGGTTTTAGGTTAAGCTTCGGTGCTTTGAGACTAGATGGTAGAGGCACTACATCGGTTTGGGACAAAGTTTCAAATTATGGCTTCCACCGGTTAACTTCAAGTGCCAGTACATTATCCAACAAGGCACCCATCTACCTAATCGCGTCATCATCCAACTCATCAGGGGAGTGGGCCAAGCACATCTCTAAAGGGTCAGAGTAGAGATTTAAGGTTGCTCTAACTTCCATGAAAGAGTCGATCATGTTAATGTTGTGAATATCTTCAACATCCTCTGACTATTTGCCCATATTGAAAAAGATATTGAGCTCCAACGTCATATTCCCAAAAGGCAAATTCATAACTCCATTCCTACAATTGATAGTGTCATTGGATGTAGCAAGGAATAGACGACCAATAATGATGTGAATTTGAGTGCTCACATCTATGATGGGTTAAGTATCTAGGATAATAAAATGTACTGGATAATAGAATTTTTCAACTTGTACCAACACATCCTCAATTATCGCTCTCGCTACACGGACAGAACGATCGACAAGTTGTAATGTGGTATGGGTGGGTTTTAATTCACCTAGACTCAATTGTTCATATACCAAGAAAGGAATCAAATTAACACTCACTCCCAAGTCAAGAAGTGTGTGTTTAATGTGGTAATTCCCGATTATACAGGTAATAGTTAGGCTACCAGGATCTTTATATTTTTGTGGCACATCTTGCTTGAGGATGACATTCACCTTTTCTATCAGAAAAAATTTCTTTTGAATACTCTGTCATTTCTTGGTTGTACATAAATCTTTCAGAAATTTGGCGTAAGAGGGGATATGTTTCATAGTGCCCAACATAGGGATGTTGACTTTCACTTGTTTCAACACCTCTAGAATATCCTGTAAGTTAGCTAGAGGTTTTGGTGCAATCAACCGCTAGGGGAATTGTGCATTGCTAGGTCCATCATTCTCATATGGAGCATTGCTAGGTCCATCATTCTCAGTTTCTTCCAGGTCCTTAGGCTTTTCAACCTTCGCCGGAATGGTTTTGTCATAACTTCCCACTCCTAAGAGTGGTGATAGACTTATCCTGCTCCATCTGATTTGAAGAGCTTAAGTCAATGTTGGGGAGAGGCTAGGCCAGAAGGATCTCTTTCTCCCCAATCGATTTTTTTTTGTCTCAAGTCCTTGTATCGCCTTTGTAAGGTCTTGAAAGGTTTACAGCATGCCCTAATTAAAAAGCTCTTGATTTTGAATATGTTTTAAGACCAGATCCTCTTGCGGTTTCCTTTGATCTAGAAATTGGTTAAGGATCCCTTGAGGAGTAGTAGTTTGTCCGTTCCTCCAACTAAAATTTCAATGATTGCTCTAACTTGAGTTATATGTATTTAAGGTGGGTCCACTGAAAGGTTTTTGGTAATTGTTTACCACATTTTATTACTCATTCAATATCTCTTGAAAAGTAATAATTGTTGGCGAGTTTTCAGTTGTATGTATGTTGCAAGCACAAATACCACAAACAACTTCCTTAGCCTTGTCGAATTTGATAGGTATTGCCTTCTTAAGTTTCATAGCCTCGATTTTCCTTATGAGATTGGCCACTTTAGCATTTATATCATCTTCCTCTTTCAAAATATATATTTCACCCCTCTCCTTTGATTGAGTAAGCTTAGAAGTGGTGTTAGGTCTTGGGGAGATGTCCCATGATTGTGCATTTATAGCAAGTTTGTAAAAGTAATCCCGCACATCATCGACATTCTTGTTCATGAATTCCTCATTACACATCATCTCGACCAATTGGTGTATAAGAGATGTCAGTCCATCATAGAAGAAATTTTTTATGTGCCAAGTTTCAAATCCATGTTGTGGGCATAAACTGAAAAGATGTTGTTAGTGCACTATTTGCACTCATGTTTGTTAATCACGTGATGAGTTGTGTCTTGTAGTCGGATGAGTTCTTGGCAAATGAAGATTGACGATGCAATTGGAGCTGAAGTAGGAAAAGCTACATTGAAGATGTAACGCCCTGAAAATCGGGGGTCGAGCATAAACTCAACTCCCGAGTTCCAGAACATCACTTATGCAACAAAATGAATGATGATTGAATGTTGACTGTATTTGTGCATTGAACATGAGTGAGATTAAGCCAAAACAGAATATCATACTCCAGAGACAATAAATTAGCAAGCAGAAGACTGTGATAGATAGATAAAATATATAAACTATGGTGAGTCTCCAGAGTGTGATAAAGTTACCGGGTTAAATAATTACAAGTAAATTATACCAAGTTGTGTAGTATGATCTAGTCAACATCCCTGTAGCCCCGACAATTAAGGTATGGCTCTCACGAAGCCGCCAGAAAACAGCATATACGAGAAAGCATTCCCGTCATCATAGAAGTCCGGCTCCGCCTCAGAAATAGCATCGCCATCTGCAATCAGACAAAGTCTGTTGGGTGTTCGGAACACCGTCCCGTATCGTGGGAGTGAGTGATCAACTCAGTGGAACAATAAAGCATAGGTTAACATGTTATCAATTCAGTCAAGCAGTAATTATAAAGCAGTACAAATCAAACAATTCTAACTACTCTTATTAAGTGCGAGAATGAAATGACATGATGCTATATGCCCTTGCCAAACCACCCTCATGCGACATCATCTTACGTTCGCGAATGCTTAACTCCCTCAGTGCGCCACATCTACTAAGCACATGCGGTGTGATGATGATCATGATTACCGAGTTATTATTAGTCCATTTCAAACAACAGTATTGGGAAACTAAGGTACCTCCCTTGTATCATTCCCAAACATGATCCATTCTAGGGTCGTCAATCCTAGTTAATCTCATACGATATTATGGTTCGAGAAGCATAGCGAAGGCATCGCAAAGGGCTCGTCACCCGTCAGCGTGGATACAGATCTCACCGTATGCGACTCAATTGCTGGCCGTCAGCTAGAGTACAGGTCTCACCGTACTCAGCTCAATCACTAGCCGTCAGCTCGAGTACAGGTCTCACCGTACTCGGCTCAACTCATACTCTAGTTGCTGTGAAAGACTCGTCGCCAATCACAGACCCTTGGAGTATACTCGAAGATACTACGGAGGACTCGTCGCCCGTCGGACGACGAGCACGGGTCTCACCGTACTCGGCTCTCGCCGTAAGTATCGACAAACTCGAATATAGTGTCCCATACCACCATAATCGGCTCACGAGTCCGGTTGCTCATTGGTCACTACGGGAGGCACGTGGCCCCAGCGCAGGCCGACAGCTCGACCACGGTGTCCCATACCACCATGCCCGGCTCATGAGTCTTACCGGATCGAGGTACCATGGTTAAAAGGGATTTCACTGGTAAGTTTGGTACCCTAGGTTCAAACAGTAATGACCAAACATGGTGAACACACATTAGACAGATCGGGTTACATGACGAGCTCGGCTAACTCGAGCGCACAACAAGTTGAATGACATGAAGTGCATAAGCACTTCGCGTGGCCAACCACTATCGCCAACCGAAGTACGACTCGAGTTCGTTGAACACATCTCACATGGCAAATGAATCGCAACCATGAATTCAATTCTGGTACCGATTGTCTGGACTATAATCATAGCCCCAAACACAATCAAGTGCAGATAGATAAAGCAGTAATGGATCAAGATTCAACTCATACTATCAAGGTATGGTATTATCCGTTTAGGGCTGCCAGGGCTGTTGCACGCACTTGTTGCTCCGCTCCCCCATCACCCATGACGGATCATACAACGTAAATATAAGTTTAAACATATGCATTACATAGTTATAATCATAAAGCAGTTGAGCATGTTATGAATCACAACACAAGCATGAGTTTACACATGTTCAATTCCTAATCACACAACAATCCAAGGAGATCATACACATAGTTAAAAGAGGTTGAGAATCATATCTCATTACCCTTATACATTACAATTTGCTAACTACTACTCATTCAGACATTTCAAGAAACACTTATACAAACATGCATCAACATACATGACATATGTCGATCGCATAGGCATTAGGCCAAATCCTTTCACTAGGGAGTTGCCCCAATCATAACACGCGTACACCCACGACGGATAGTCATGGCAAGCAGGAATCCAAGTTCCATATTCATTCAGTCATTTCCACAAACACTTGGGCCACACATTTTAGCATATATGGTGTCTATTGGCCGTGGCGTGATTTAGGGAAAATCCTTTCGTAAAAAAGGTATCGCCAATACAACAATCATGAATCCATGACAATTAGTCATGGCGAGCACGAATGAGGATTCTATACTCATTCAGTCATTTTCACAAACACTTAGAATACACTATTACAACATACATGGTGTATGTTAACAAAACATGTATTAGGGCTATCCTTTAGCCAAGTGAGTATTTTATCCATGTATAATATATTACTACAACAAATAATTATGATAAATGCATCTCCAAAATTTATACGTATACAGTATTTTCTAGAATACGTATTTTCAACATACATAGTGTATACAAGCAAACATGTATTACGGCGATTCCCTTCGCCAAGCAAATATTTTATACGCACATAATATATTTATACGACAATTAATCATGACAAACACATCGCTAAAATATACATGTATATGGTACTTCTTACAATGCCGTATTTCTACATACATAGTGTTTATTAGTAAACATGTATTTAGGCGAATCCTTTCACCAAATAAGTATTTTATCCATACGTCATATATCCATACGACAAACAAACATGTCAAACATATTTCCATAAAAAATACGTATACGGTATTTTATACGAATACCTAGAGTATGTGAAATTCCAAATTCTACAATTCTAATCGAAACTGAAAACGTAAAGTATTTTATACATGTGCAATTGCATGCAGATCATGAATCTATCATTATCTGACATTGAAAGCATTGAAAACCATAACCTATACACCTAAAGTCTGCACCTTTTGTCGTAGGATCGTAACGGATCGACAAGGGTTGAGGAGCTTCCGTATTCGGGAGTTTTCTAGCCTAAAGAGTGAAATCGGTTAGCTATTTCACAACCGGTAGCCTATACACCTCAAAACAGGTCTAGGGTTAGGGTTTATTACCTTAAAACGGAGTCGGTATCGCCGGGAAAGCATCTAGAAAGAGGCGGTGCAGCCCGTGGAGCGGCAGGGAAGTACGGCAGGGAGAAGCTCCCACTTCTCCCTCACTTTCTCTCTCTTTTCTCTCTCTAATCTCAAATTCGTATGGCTGCCATGAGAGAGGGTTTAAGGTCCTTATATAGCCTAAGAATTCCCCAAAACAGACTCCAGGTCAAAGTATACTTATGTTATAACCAAAGCGGACATGTTTCAGCTCAACGGAGGACTTCTGGCGGGCCTCCTTGAGCCAAAGGTTAGACTTAAGCTCACTAACGCTGGATCTACGTTCTATTAAGTTTTCATTTTGGTCGGGATTCCAGATCACGCGTGGCGGACCAGTTTCAGTTCAACGGTCAGCGGATCTCGATCGGAGATTCCGAGTACATGTAAATGTGTATGAAATTTTTCCTGATCCGAGGGTGTAATTTGGTCGGTCGACGGCCGGTGCGGTTGCTTAATATCCGATCCGTAAACAAAAGATGCCAGATCACTATTCAAGATATTTATTTTGTAAAGGAAATGGTGGTTTTCACACTCCTCGCTCCGGACACGATCGAATGGCCATGGGACATTGTCTGGACTTGATTTCCGAGATGGTTGTCGAGCCCAGTGAGGCGGTCCTAATTCCTTAACTTCGAGTTATTCGGACTTCCGACGTGCGGTCCAGATCTGATACGGAGTTTCGATGTGCTCCCGAGAGCAGCCGGGTAATGAGATTGATCCTAGATTTTAGGGTAACCTAGCGTCAATGATTCTACAAGTTTTGGGTCTTGCAGATCATATTTAAAGCGATTCAAACGGATTTCGTAGCTAATCTGGTTTCACACCTAGTTACTTTGTCTCATTCCTAAAGGATTTAGTCCTAAGTGATTTCTGGTCGAGGTGGTACTCAGGACTTTGTAGTTTATATATAAAGTGATCCAAGTTATACTACTTAGCTAGTTTAAGATAGTGTCTAGGGTGAAAGTTCTTAGAAAAATTGGAAGATCAAGGTGATGAAGGGTGAGATTTGTGAAGGAAATGAGTTCAAAGGCGGCTTTAGACTTTGGGATTCAGTTCTAACAAGTTAATGAGGTATTAGGATCGACCCATTGCCTAAGGACGTCTAATCCCAGGTTGGCAAAAAGTCCGGGGCGTTACAGAAGATGAAGAACTGCTTCTGCGAACTTAAAATCTTGCAAATAGATGATCCCAACCCAAATAGGAAAACCCTCCTAGGTCATCTATTCTAAGCCAAACCCAAATCCATATTTTATATCCCATAGTCTTAGCTTAAGAAAGTCCTCAGTTGTTGAACTATTGGACAAAAATAGGAAAATCTGTCCACTATCGGTAGGACGAAGGTGCCACCGAATAGCGCCTTTGGTGTTAGCGAAGGGGCTCAAATAGTCTAGTAAGCTTACAATGATAATTCGGTATCACCAACTGAGTATTTTGGTGACACAAACTGCCACTAACGAACAAAGTTCGATGCCATCGAAAGAGACTGTTTTCAATCAATAACTTGGGGAATTTAATTTGGTACTACCGAAGCAACTTCGGTGGTACCGAAGGTCACTTTTGTAGCACCGAGAACTAGCCATTTTATAACCATTTTCTATCCATTGGAAGCTTTTGCCTATAAAAATGGCTTGTAAGAACTTTCAGAAAGCATGAATTAATGTTATTGAGAGTCCCTAGTATAACCCAAGCTTATCTTAGCCTACACAGAATCTATCCATATGAGATTCATGCTCTCTTCATTGTGATTTATCATCTAAAGAGCATTCAAAGCTTGAATTTATGAAGAACATGATCTCTAGCCTTCACTAGAGTATTGAGACCAAACCTATAGGTATATCCTTGATCTCAATCATACTTTAGTATATCCATCAGTTTAATCTCTTAGAAAATCCATTCATAATCTTCGTTAAAGATTCAACCATCTCTCATAACCTTAGTCACCTTTATAAGTATATCATATATAAGGTTTTTTTTTTATCGAGAAGTTGAGCCAACAGGTAAATCCAAACGACGTGATCGGGGGAGCATTGAGAAGTTGATTCAAGCACGGAAGGGAGAAGATTAAGCATCCCAAGACGAGCTACAAAAGTGAACTCAATCCAACAAGTAAATATCATAGTTAAGAGTTCAAAAGTTTAGTCTCCTTCCTCGTTTAAGACTAAGAGTTTGCTATCAACAAACTCGATTAGGTTCCTTGTGTGGGACCTTGGCTGGTGGGCCTAAACTGTAGGTGCCTTGTGTGGGACCTGTTTACAACCCCAAGTGTAGGGTCACGATATAGTAATAATCTCAGTGAGACTGAGATCGAATCTACAAGGACCGAACTTATGTGTCTTCTGAGAGCAACTAGAACTAGAACTAGAAAAAGATGAAAACCTAATCTGGAATATTTAAGAGTAATTGTGAGAAATTTAATTAAAAACTAATAAATTTAAAGGTAGTAACTAGGGTGCCAAGGATCCACTTATAGTAATTAGAAAGCTACCATGCATGATTCAAGGACAGAACTGGAATCAGAGTCCTATCTTATCCAGTTGGTAAGAAGAGATTTGTCAGATTTTTGAACTTCTCATGGATCTAATTATCAATGGATGAGATGGTGAGGTTTTAGAAGTGATTCTGTCACCTAACCATGCCCAGGAGACAAGGCAAACAAGAACAATTTACCAAACCCACAACCAATCATAAGAGAATTGTGAAAGTTAGGGAGGATTCCATCACCCTACCATGCCCATGGGACGATGGTGAACAACAAGATTTCCTAATTTCACAATCTCAATTCAAGAAAA
The DNA here is from genome assembly GCA_030180095.1 of Magnolia changhungtana. Classification (NCBI taxonomy): domain Eukaryota; kingdom Viridiplantae; phylum Streptophyta; class Magnoliopsida; order Magnoliales; family Magnoliaceae; genus Magnolia; species Magnolia changhungtana. The sequence goes on from JASAUF010000303.1 coordinate 6,407,438, forward strand.
GAAGATATCTTAAGCATCGCAGATCTATTGTAATTTGAGTCACAATAAACCATTAAAAACTAAAAAGTATTCCTTCATAATCAAACTAGAATCCAAGAGAGTTTAATAAAAAAATGAATCAAAACAAAGAAATCATCCCAATCACACTACAAGCTTCACCTCTTAGCCCTAGCTAAGAGGTTTAACCAACCATAGACATTATTGAACTAAAGACTCTTAAACAAAACAAAAAGACCAACTAAAGAGAAAGAAGAACTCTTGGACAGCAGCTCCACCCTTTTGCTCCATTCCACAAACCTAGAAGATGCCCTAGGGACCCCTATTCATAGTTTTAGGCCTTAGACTTTTGCATCGAGTTGGAAATTTTTAGAAATCACTTCAAATTTTCGCACTTTGTGTGCTGGCTGCGTAACCCAGGCTTAGTCGAGGACATCCCTCGACTGGTCGAGGATGATGGGATTTTTGAGTATTTAGTTACTGGAGTTTGAGTTGAGAGACCTTCGATCGGTCGAGCGTACGTAGGACTAGTCGAGTCGGAGCCAGGACTGGTCGAGGATTACGCAAATTCACTTTAAAACTCCGATTTTCTTCATTCTTGACTTGATTCTCTTAGATCTTTGGTGTGTGCATTCTTCATTCTTGGTTTCATAAGATCTATTCTTGGCTTTGGTGATTCCTGAGCGTTAAATTCATGCTTTTAACATCCTTTTCAATCCAAGCTCTTAAATTCACCTTACAACACAAACAAGATTAAAATAGAACATTAAGCATTATCATGCTCATAAAACTAAGTAATCAATAGGGTCCAATATGCAATATTTAACCCTCAGCAGGACCTTGGCTGGTGGGCCTAAACTGTAGGTGCCTTATGTGGGACTTTGGCCGGTGGGCATAAACTGTAGGTTTATTGTGTGGGACCTTGGCTGGTGGGCCTAAACATGGGTTCTAGGTGTAGGACATTTGCTCTTGCGGAGAGCATAAATTGTGTCCTTAGTGTAGGACTGTAAAGGTTATTGGTGAACCTGTTTAAAACCATTGATAGTGAAATTCGGTGCACTTTGGGATTGAGTGTAGATGCCGAGAATGGAGTAGACACGTAGCCAAACCACTATGCATGCTTATGTTTGGGATTGTCATTTGCCCATTTGTTTAATCATGCTTATATATGCTTGAATGTTTGAATTCTTATACATGATTGGATGAATGTTATTTGATTGATAAGAAGCACTTCCCACACACAAGTTCACTATGATATAAGCTAGTTGTTTTATTGAAATATCTTATGCTGCATATGTGATTGGATCCTTTAACTGGGTTGGAAGCCATTAGAGTTACATTGTCTTGCTAAGTTTATTTGTAAATTATTTAAATATGGCAATAATAGTTTTTATTTGGTACAATCACTTGACAAGTCCTATTCACCCCCCTCTAGGACTATAAGTATAGTTTCATACTTCTACTAGCGTGGTACAAACTGCAAATTCAATTGGTATGAGAGCTAGTTCCTCTTCAAGGGCTTAATAACCTAGAGGGAGCTCCTAAACAGAAGTTGGAACAATGAGTAAAGAAGGACCAATTGTCTCTCGCCCTCCTCTCTTTGATGGCTTAGACTACTCTTATTAGAAGTCCAGCATGTCATATTTTCTACAAGCTGTGAATACTGAAGTTTGGAAAGTTGTTGAGAATGGATATGTACCTCCAAATGAGCAAGTGGTACTAGACAACAATATAACTGTGTCCAAACCAAAACCAAAAGAGAAATGGACTACATATGATAAAGAAATGAAATTATATGAAGCTAAAGCCATGAATGCTATTTACTATGGAGTTTCACAAGAAGTGTTCAATCAAATCAGTATGTGTGGAACTTTGAAAGAAGCATGAGATTTATTGGAAACTACCCATGAAGGAACCAACACTGTAAAAAGATTAAGGCTACAGCTTCTAACCTCCCAATTCGAAAGCAAAAGAATGGAAGAAACATTCATCGAATTCTTCACAAAACTAAATATCATATGTAATTCCATGGGTGGTCTAGGTGAAAAAGTTTCAGTACCCAAAATCTGTAGGAAAATCTTAAGATCACTAACGGAAAGATTCAACTCTAAAGTCACCACAATAGAATAATGTAGGAACATTGATGAGATGAAAGTTGAAGAATTAGTGGGATCATTATGTTCACAACCCTTTAGTATAGGGTCGTGATGTAGTAATAATCTCGCTAAGCCGAGGTCAAATCCACAGGGACTAATCTCGTGTATTTTCTAAGAGCAACTAGAAGTAGAACTAAAAGAAGATGTAAACCTAAATAAGGAAAGTAGATGGAGTAATTATGAAGTGTTTGTTTAGAAACTCAAGAAATTTAAATGTGGGAACTAGGGTTTCCAGGGGTCCACTTGCAACTATTAGGATGTTTCCTTATCTGATTCAAGGCACTCAATTGGAATGGAGTCCTATCATATCCAATTGGAAGATAATCAATAAGCTCATATATGAACTTCCATTGACCTAATTCTTAACTAATGAAAGTCGCGAGGATTGGAGGTGATTCCATCACCTAAGCATGCCCAGGAGACTATGATAGACAACAGGATATACTGATCCAACAACCAACATGCGAGAATTGTGAAGAATAGAAGGGATTCCATCACTCAGCCATGCCCAAGGGACGATGGAGAACAACATAATTTCCTATTTTCACAAACTCTAAACAGAAAAAGAAGATACTTCAAGCTATTGCAGATCTATTATAATTTAAGTCACAACAAACCATTAAAAACCAAAAGTATTCCATAAATATCAAACTAGAATCAAAGGAGTTCAACAATAATAAGAATCAAATAAGAAAAACAACCCTACCATGCTACAATCTTATCTAGCCAACCATAGACATGATTGGATTAAAATAATCTTCAATCTCAGTTCAAAACATTTTAGGAAGACAATCTTTTGTTTACTCAAGTATGAATGGGTAGAGATAAGATATGAAAATTAGATTTGAAAATATTAGAGCCAAATCACATAGGTAAACAATCAAGTAAGTTCTTTGTTAATCATATCAGCGTATAAGTCTATATACCATATTTTACAATGTGCTTAGTGAAAACCAACTTATTTTCCGTACGAATACTATCATTTCATTATGTTAGTCATGCTCATCACTTCAAGATTGGTTTGAACTCAAGTACTGATTTTGAACTTATCCCCTTCTCCTTCTTTTTCTAGTTTATTTTATTTTATATCGACAGTCAATTGTTATCCATTCTTTATTTTTACGTTCTTTTCCAGATATTTCATTCTTTTCCATAACCTCTTTGTCGATCACCTATTTTTTAACTGGTTCTTTTCTTCTTTTAAGGTGGATAAAATTCTCCAGACTCAATTCTCACCATCTATTAATGATTCACAGACTAACAATATGAACTTTTAACATGTCTTACAGAAGACATTGAATGTGTCCTGTGATCTAGATTAACATGATATTTAAACTACCTCTAAAATAATTGTGCACAAGAACTTAGGTGGTAGATTACTTAGATGATTAAACTCCAAAAATCCAAAGTTCAATCTCTGTCTTATCATACTCAGAGCATTCTTAGTTCACAATTCATTACTTCCCAAACAGATTTCAACCTGAAAATATTGAGAAATTTTCAAACAAAATCGAGAAAAACACTGATTAGGTTACCTAATCCTCCACACCCCCCAGAAAAATTCTACATTGTCTTGAATGTACAAGAAATAAGCATGTAATGCAAAAGAGGCAACGTGTAACGCCCTGAAAATCAGGGGTCGAGCATAAACTCAACTCCCGAGTTCCAAAACATCACTTATGCAACAAAATGAATGATGATTGAATGTTGACTGTATTCGTGCATTGAACATGAGTGAGATTAAGCCAAAACAGCATATCATACTCCAGAGACAGTTAAATTGCAAGCGAAAGACGATGATAGATAGATAAAATATATAAACTGTGATGAGTCTCCAGAGTGTGATAACATTACTAGGTTAAATAATTACAAGTACAGTTCTAAAATATACCAAATGTGTAAGTGTAATATCTTCTATCCCAAGTACCATAGCCCCGTCAATGCAGTACCAGGTCTTCAGAGACCCGTCAGAGAGTTACATGATAGGAGAACTCCTCCTCATCACCATAGAAGTAGTCCGGCTCTGCTTCATAAGCATCGTCATCATCTGAAATTCAACAAATCTGGTTGGTGTGTACAACACCGTCCCGTAACGTGGGAGTGAGTGATCAACTCAGTGGAACAGTAAAGCATAGGTTAACATGTTATCAATTCAATCAAGCAGTAATGATAAAGCAGTACAAATCAAACAATTCTAACTACTCTTATTAAGTGCGAGAATGAAATGACATGATGTTGTATGCCCTTGCCAAACCACCCTCATGCGACATCATCTTACGTTCGCGAATGCTTAACTCCCTCAGTGCGCCACATCTACTAAGCACATGCGGTGCGATGATGATCATGATTACTGAGTTATTATTAGTCCATTTCAAACAGCAGTATTAGGAAACTAAGGTCTCCCTTGTATCGTTCCCAAACATGATCTATTCTAGGGTCGTCAGTCCTAGTTAATCTCATACGATATTATGGTTTGAGAGGCGTAGCGAAGGTATCACAAAGAGCTCGTCACCCGTCAGCACGGATACAGATCTCACCGTATGCGGCTCAATTGTTGACCGTCAGCTCGAGTACAGGTCTCACCATACTCGGCTCAATCACTAGCCGTCAGCTCGAATACAGGTCTCACCGTACTCGGCTCAACTCATACTCCAGTTGCTGTGAAAGACTCGTCGCCAATCATAGACCTTGGAGTATACTCGAAGATACTACAGAGGACTCGTCGCCCGTCAGCACGAGTACAGGTCTCACCGTACTCGGCTCTCGCCGTAAGTATCGACAGCTCGAATATAGTGTCCCATACCACCATAATCGGCTCACGAGTGCACGGTTGCTCACTGGTCACTACGGGGAGGCACGTGGCCCCAGCGTAGGCCGACAACTCGACCACGGTGTCCCATACCACCATGCCCGGCTCATGAGTCTTAGCGGATCGAGGTACCATGGTTAAAAGGGATTTCACTAGTAAGTTTGGTACCCTAGGTTCAAGCAGTAGCGACCAAACATGGTGAACATACATAAGACAGATCGGGTTACTTGACGAGCTTGGCTAGCTCGAGCGCACAACAAGTTGAACGACATGAAGTGCATAAGCACTTCGCGTGGCCAACCACTATCGCCAACCAAAGTACGACTCGGGTTCGTCGAACACATCTCACGTGGCAAATGAATCGCAGCCACGAATTCAATTTTGGTACCGATTGTCTGGACTATAATCATAGCCCCAAACATGATAACTTGCAGATAGATAAAGCAGTAATGGATCAAGATCCACTCATACAATCAAGGTATGATATTATCCGTTTAGGGCTGCCAGGGCTGTTGCACGCACTCGTTGCTCTGCTCCCCCATCACCCATGACGGATCATACAACGTAAATATAAATTTAAACATATGTATTACATAGTTATAATCATAAGCAGTTGAGCATGTTATGAATCACAACACAAGCATGAGTTTATACATGTTCAATTCCTAATCACACAACAATCCAAGGAGATCATACACATAGTTAAAAGAGGTTGAGAATCACATCTCAACACCCTTATACATTACAATTTGCTAACTACTACTCATTTAGATATTCCAAGAAACACTTAAACAAACATACATCAACATACATGACATATGTCGATCACATAGGCATTAGGCCAAATCCTTTCCCTAGGGAGTTGCCCTAATCATAACGCGCGTACACCCACGACGGAATTCATGGCAAGCAAGAATCCAAGTTCCATATTCATTCAGTCATTTCCACAAACACTTGGGCCACACATTTTAGCATATTGGTGTAAATTGGCCGTGGCGTGATTTAGGGAAAATCCTTTCGTCAAAGGGTTATCGCCAATACAACAATCATGAATCCATGACAACTAGTCATGGCGAGTACGAATGAGAATTCGGTACTCATTCAATCATTTTCACAAACACTTAGAATACACTATTACAACATACATGGTGTATGTTAGTAAAGCATGTATTAGGGCTATCCCTTAGCCAAGTGGGTATTTTATCCATCTATAATATATTACTACAACAAATAATCATGATAAATTCATCTCCCAATATTTATACGTATACAGTATTTTCTAGAATACCCATTTTCAACATACATAGTGTATACAAGCAAACATGTATTACGGCGATTCCCTTCGCTAAGAAAATATTTTATACGCACATAATATATTTATACGACAATTAATCATGACAAACACATCACTAAAATATACATGTATACGGTACTTCTTACAATACTGTATTTCTACATACATAGTGTTTATTAGTAAACATGTATTTAGGCGAATCCTTTCGCCAAATAAGTATTTTATCCATACGTCATATATCCATACGTCAAATAAACATGTCAAACAAATTTCCAAAAAAAATACATATACGGTATTTTATACGAATACCTAGAGTATGTGAATTTCCAAATTCTACAATTCTAATCGAAACAGAAAACGGAAAGCATTTTGTACATGTGCAATTGCATGCAGATCATGAATCTATCATTATCTGACATTGAAAGCGTTGAAAACCATAACCTATACACCTAAAGTCCGCACCTTGTGTCGTAGAATCGTAACGGAGTTGATAGGTTCGCTAAGCTTCCGTATACGGGAGTTTGGCAACCTATGGAATGAAATACGTTAGCTATTTCATAACCTACAACCTAAACAACCCTAAAACAGGTTAGGGTTAGGGTTTCTTACCTAGAAACGACGCCGGAATCGCTGGGAAAGCGATGAGAATCAGGCGGTGGAGCAGACTTAAGCTCACCACACATGGAACTATGTTGGATTACGTTTTCGACTCGATCGGATTCCCAGATCGCACGTGGCAGATCACTTTCAGTTCAACGGTCAGTGGGCCACGATCCGAAATTTCAAGCACATGTAAATGTTCCTGAAAATTTTCTTAATATGAGGGTGTAATTTAGTCTGATTCTGACGGTCTAGTTGCTTAATACTGATGTGCAAGCGAATGGTGCCAGATCACTATTCCAGATATTTATTTTGTAAAGGGAATAGTGTTTTTCACACACCCTCGCTCCGGACTCAAGCGAACAGCCGTGGGACATCGGCTGGACCTGATTTCTGAGGTGGTTGTCAAGCCCAGTGAGGCGGTCCTAGTTCCTTAACTTCGTGTTAATCGGATTTCCGATGTGCGGTCTAGACCTAATACGAAGTTTCGAGATGCTCCCGTGAGCAGCCGGGTAATGAGATTGATCCTAAGTTTTAGGGTAACCTAGCGTCAATGATTCTACAAGTTTTGAGTCTTGCAGAACGTATTTAAAGCGATTGGTGCTAATTTCACAGGCACTCTAGTTTAACACTAGCTAAATCTCACTTAATTTCTAAAGGATTTAGTCCTGTAAGATTTCTGTCTGAGATGGTACTTAGGCCTTTGTAGTTTGTATATAAAGTGATCTAAGTTATACTACTTAGCTAGTTTAGGATAGTGTCTAGGATGAAAGTACTTTGAAAATTTTAAAGAAAAAGGTGGTGAAGGGTGGAATTTGTGAAGAAAATGGTTAAGGAGCGATTTTTAGACTGTGGGATTTAGTTCTGACAAGTTAATAAGGTCTTAGGATCGACCCATTGCCTAAGGACGTCTAATTCCAGGTTGGCAAAAATCCGGGGTGTTACACAACGAAAATAAAGGAGATGGTGTTGGAAAGAGAGTACCAATTTTGAAGCTTTTTTACGGATCTCAACATAAAATGGGTTAGCACAAAATGAAACTCAATAGAGTATAAGCAAACTATCTTAAACATAAAATGAAAGCAATAAACCTAATTATACCCCCGTCAGACTAGGAGGTCAATCCTAGTACATAGGATCAGTCAGAGGTATGGTCATGCTCTTTTAATCGAATTTCTCAACAAACGGCTTCAAGTGTTGTCCATTCACTTAAAACACATTGCCAGTGTTGGGATTTGTTATCTCAACGGCCTCATGAGGATAGATATTTGTAACGGTCAAAGGGTCGGACCACTGTTGAGGCACAAAAAATATTCATTGCATGACCATTACATCAGTTAGAGAATTCCGTGGTGCAGATCCTTTCCAGGTTGTTCACTCCTTATTTTGGTAAAAATAAATGAAGAAGGGTATTTTGGTAAAAATGAGTGAAGAAGGGTATTTTGGTAAAAATGAGTAAGTTGCGGTATTTTGGTAAAAATCAGTGAGTTGGGGTATTTTAGTAAAAATCAGTGAGTTGGGATATTTTGGTAAAAATCAGTGAGTTGGGGTATTTTGGTAAAAGGTAGTGAAGATGATATTTTAGTAAAAAGGGGGTGCATGGGTGTCATTTAATGGAGAATGAATGTATGCCACCATTTAAGGAAAAGTGGTTGAACACCACTATGTAAGGAAAATGGTGGAAGTTGTATGAAGAAAGAAGTGGTGGTGATCACCACTATGTAAGGGAGAGATGCCTATAAATACTCCCTCCCATGCCTCATTTGGACAATAGAAGAAGGAGACAAGAGAGTGAGAGACATAAGAGAGAGAAGTTGGAGAGAAATGGGGAGAGGAGCTCCTCATTGTGCGCCCCCTTTTATTGTGCGCTGATGGGGCTTGCGGCCCACAATGCATGTCCCGCACACTCACTCTCCAAAGAGAGGTTCCGCACACCACTCTTCAAAAGAGTTGCGTACAACCAATGGGATTTTGTCCCAACGCCCTTCTTTATCTCCCTTGTCTTAGCGCACAACGCCCATTTCAATATTCAAATTGTGGTGCGCCACTTCTTGTGAAATTTTATCCATATTCAAGGCTTTGTGTGCCACCTCCCTCTCTCCCATGTCCTAAGTCAAAACATTGTGTTGTGAGCCACTTTTATGGGAGTCTTGTGCAGACACAAGGTTCCAACGCCACTTCTCTCTCTTCTTTGTCCTAATACAAGCCTTCTAATGCCATTTCATAAGGAAGCTTGTCTTGGAGAAAGCCTTCCAATGCCATTTCATAAGGAAGCTTGTCTTGGAGAAAGCCTTCCAACGCCACTTCTATGGGAATCCTTTCATGAAGCAAGGCCTGTGCACCACTTCTTGTGCAACACTATCCTGAAGCAAGGCCTATGCGCCATTTCATGTGGAATCCTGTCCTAATGTCAGGCTTCCTGCACCACTTCTCAAGGAGAATGTTGTGCACCTGAGGAAAGCTCCATGCATCACTTCTCAAGGGACTCGTGTGCATCACTTCTCAAGGAGAATGTTGTGCACCTGAGGAAAGCTCCATGCATCACTTCTCAAGGGACTCGTGTGCATCACTTCTCAAGGGACTCATGTGCATCACCTCTCAAGGGATGTGTGCTCCACACTTCAATGGATGATCGTTCCACATTTCAAGGGATGATCGCTCCACATTTCAAGGGATGGTCGCCGCTCCACATTTCAAGGGATGATCGCTCCACATTTCAAGGGATGACTATCACTCCACATTTCAAGGGTTTCACAGGAATAATGAACAAGATGATGATCAGAACTGATCTCAATGGTCAGATTAAGGAAGAATGAATAGAAGGATGATCAGAATTGATCTCAACGGCTAGATCAAGGCATAACCTTTCCACCTTGGTGATGAACATCAAAAGCATTGAAATGCTGCCAAAATTGCCATCGGACTGTCTTTTATTTCATTCATTGTGTTATATTAATTGTACTCTATTTTCAGAACCAAGGGATTCCGAGGATGTAAATGAACTTAGAATGGATAGATATCTTGTGATCATTGTTCTCTCATTCTTTCTCTGTTATCATTGAATAAATTCCCCAAATCGAATGCATTTGTTTTCTTGTCGAAATAAAATGGTGACTTTTCTGGGGATACTTTACAATGTTAACTTAGAAAATATTCAGAGAACATTTATCACTTTTTAGCATCGGTATAGACGCCAAAATGGTGACTCTCAGTGGGAACAACCTCCCCCTCATCTCTAAAAGTAAAGTACAATTTTATTTAAATAAAATAACTAACAATCTGTTCTGAATGATAGGTATAGCGCAACGACCTTTCTCTCGACTAACGTGGTTGTCTACTTTGCATCCAACGGATTTCCACCAGAAAGCATCAGAGAAGATCAAATCAGTTACGATCAAGGACAGACAATATCAGGTAATATTCGAAAAAGTTTATGCTTCAACTGTAGTACAACAAGATGATGTAGAACGGATGATAGCGACATTTTAAAAAATGAAAAGGTTCGATTTGCTGAGTATGGATAACAGATCGATCATGTGAAATGTTATAAGGAGTGGTTTTACCTCACTCACTCAATTCATCCTCCTCGATAATATTAGCAATGCATTTTTTACTTTCTCCTTTGATATCAGTACATTCGAAGTGTACAGAAAATAGAAAAAACTTACCAGCGAATGTTAATCTATGAGACCCGTATCCTATCCCGTACCATTCCGTAGGCTTCCGCGGTCCTCTCGATCGAATTCCTGCGACCCGCGACACGTAGATAATAGTTGCACACGATCCTGAGTTATATCCCATATTCCAGAGTCGGCTCGACTTGAGACTTGTACCCTAGCGACATCGCCATCGCCACGGTTCCGACGCCGCATATTACGCGCCGAGGCGATACCCAAGCTAGGAGTGTGGTCCCGCGTTCAGTTTGAGAAAACGCTGTATATTTGTAAACCCAAAAGAAATATGTTAAATCAATCACATCACTAGTCAAAGTATAACACCCATCCCCAAGTACAACCACCCTCCCCAAAGTCAACTCTCTCTCTTTTAACCAATCACCCATCTCTCACCCATCTCTCTCTCTCTCTCTTACAACCTCTCTCTCTCATCTCTCTCTCCCTCATTCTCCAAGCAACCCACATCCAAGCTTCCACAAAGAAGCTAGTGTGGGCCACCTTCCTACCTCCCATCTCCACCATCCTAAGATCATCTCGACCGTTGAAATCATTCCCTTAGAGCTCTAGAGGCTATAGGCGAAAGAAGGAAGAAGAGATTAAAGGTGGGTGTTCATAGCATTTGGTTTTGATGATTTAAGGGCCCACTTGTGGTGGGACCCATCTTGATATATGTATTGCATAGGGAGGGCCCATAGTGGCAGTGACCCTCCCCTTCTCACGTTTCTCTCTCTCTTTTTTCCCTTGTATGATGGCCCACCTATGATGTGTGTATTTTATCCATGTCGTCCACCATGTGGACCATGCCATTGTCTATCCAGGGGCAGACCTTGCTGCTCATTTTCGGGTGGGCCTGGATGAAGGAAAATACAAATATCAGTTTGGTCTAAACTATGATGGGCCACTACGTGGACCCACTTTGATGCATATGTTATGCCGCCACCGTCCAAAGGCAGGGACGGTGGAGCCAGATGACACGTGTGTGCCGTCCACACCGTCCAGCATGGGACGGTGCTGGACGTACCGACCAGCCCAGCCGGGACCGGTGTGATGTTTGTGTTGTATATCCACGCTGTCCACACCTATGGACCCTACCTTAATGTATGTATCCGATCCACATCGTCCACCCTATTTCCCAGCTCATTTTGGGCGTTGAGCCGAAAAATGAAGCTAATTTGAATCTCTAGCGAGCCACATCGCAGAAAATAGTGTTATGTAGTTTTAAAATCCGTTAGGGCCCACTACGATTTTTAATTCATCAAAACATATCCAATATTGGGCTTGTTAGACCCGTTACAAGCCTAGGAACCCAGTTGATGGACTGGATCCTCCTGATGTGGGTCCCACCTATAAAAATCTTTAGAAAAAAAATATATTTTTAAACAAAGATTTATTCTTTGTCGTGTCCAAAGGATCTACAAGGCGTCTCGTCTAACGCTTGGTTGGACCCAGGGTCAGTGGGCCCCACCACAGGCCCCACCTTGATGCGTGTTGAACATCAACACTGTCCATTTGATGGGTCCCCTTTAATTATTGGGACATCCTAAAAATCAGTTGTTCACGAAACTCTAGTGGTCCACACCAACAAATAGCAGGGATTGAACGTCTACCATTGAAACTCTTTTTGGGTCCCGAAAGTTTTGGTTAAATATGAAATTTGTTTTTCTTCTTAATTCAGGTCTTTGTGACCTTATAAATAGATTGAATGGAAAATAGAGTCTTTTATCAGCAGTGTCCCATTCACTGGATGTGCGGACCACCTGATGTATGTGTTGTACATACATGTTGTTCATCTGGTGGGCCCATTTAGAATGAGCAAGGCCACCCCAACATAATGTATATGTGGCCCGTACAAGAGGCCCAATTTGATGTATATAAGGCTCATATGTAAGGCCCAGTTTGACATTTATGAGGTCCATTGGTGTGGCCCATTGATGCAGCCCACTTGTTGTATATGAGGCCCATTGGTGTGGCTATTGATGCGGCCCACTTGATGTATATTGAGGCCCATGGGTTATACCCCATCATGATGTAAATTGAGGCCCATGGGTCGTAGCCCATTGTAATGTATTTGGGGCCCATGGGTTGTGGCCCATGGTGATGTATATTAGGCCCGTATGAGCAGCCCATTGTGATATATTTTCGGGCCATGTGTTAAGGATCATTGTGATGTATTTTCGACTTGTATGATGAGGCCCATTGTGATGTATTTCCGACCCATTTGGTAAGGCCCAATGAAATGTATTTTTCGGCCAGTCTATTAGTACCCAACTGACGTATATTGGGCCCATGTATTGAGTAAAACCCAATGTGATGCATATGCAACCCATGAGTGAGGCCCATAGTGATGTGTATTAGGTCCTTGTGTGAGGCCATGGGCCCATAATACGTTTGGCTCTATGTGGGCCACTCCTTGGGAGTAATGATGGTTAAATGTCCACATTGATGGGCGATGATGGTTAAATGTCCACATTGTGACCTTCCCTAAGGCCCTTTGTTAGGCCAATTTCGATTGTCGAGGCCGATTATCAAGGTCGATTATCATTACCAATTATGAGTATATCATCCGATACCAATTATGAGTATGTGACAGCATAGCATCATGATATATGCCCATACGCATCATTTGCATGTTTGTTATGAGATGTGTTTGACCATTGCATATGTCATTGGGTAGGTTGTTATGAGACTCCCTGATAGGCAGAGATTGTCTCACATGAGCGCACGGTATGGGTAGGATCGATGCATGACTGGATTGTGTGATTCATGCATCTTGCATTATGTATTATGATTAATGTACGCCCTAGCGACATCAGGGTCATAGCCTCCACAGTTATGTTATGGATGGTCAGATGAGACATCGAAAATCTATTATTAGCATCGGGCCCCATAAATGGCCCTGGGCAAAAATTCCTAAACCCTCTTGATACCAGAGGACGCCCCAACATCTAGATCGAGTGAATACATGAGCGCCCAAGTGCCGAATACCAGTAGGCCGCGTCTTCCACTCTGTCATGGTCGGTTAGGAAGGGGTGGTGGCCTTACCAGCCCGAGGGTAGTGGGCATAGTTAGGTTAAGTTTGACTAGCTTGTGATTGGGTCTACTATCGACATGCCGGGTAGATATTGGCTGACTACTGGCCAGGCGGATAGTGAGGTCTCTTCCACTTGCATGGTTGCGCATCCAGTAGGTGGCGATTGCATGTAGAGTGTACTAGACCCCGGTGATGATCTCAGAGATGTACAGTACTGATATGTGGACATATTGAGCAGGAGTTGCATACTCATTCATTCATTCATTCACTATCCACTCGGGTTGGTGATGCATAACTATTTGTTACGTGTACCTTCGCAATGGCTAGGATTTCGGTTGGGGTACGTGACTAGCCTGAGATCAGGAGTTTATCACATTGAGTTTGACTATCCAAATTTAGGTATGAGACTGGTTTGGATAGAAGTCCCTTGTGGTGGACCCCGTAGCCTGCGATACTACGTACTATCATCCCTACTTCACACTCCAGTTTGGTCTTTTCATTGGCGTCGCATATTGCATTGCATCCTCAGCACATAGCATTTGGTTTACTGTGCTTCTGTATTATACAACCTGATTAAGGTTGATGGTATTCATGGACTTGGTATTTAATATTTGGTTTACTATGTCTCCGCATTGCATAGCTGATCTACATTACTTCCTCAGCATATGATATTAGCCTATTATTTATTTACATCGCATAGTCTGGATAAGACTGATGATATTTATGGACTTACTAACATGTTTCCACATTACTCTAATATTGTACAATTTATGGATTGCCAGTATTTCCACTTACACTGATATTTATATGCTTAGCACGTGCATCACACACACTTTCACCACCCTCTAAGCTTTTTATAGAATTATGCATGATAGATGCGTGCAGGTGGCGTTAGGTTGTAGCTGTATTGAGCTTAGAGCGTGCAGCGGACTCTTGAAGCTTTGATTTTGACATATGTATTTCCCTTTCAGCATTATATTCAAATGTTTATATTAGTGGATATGTGATGATGATATTGCCTTTATGATTTGGGTAAACTTGTGGTTATGCTTCTTATGAGATAAATGTACGTTGGAAAATCCTCCTTGTAGGATCTTAGGATCGGAACCGGGTGTATAGGCACTGAGAGCCGAGAATGGGATACTATAGAGGCTGTCGGCACCGGATTCAGCAATCGGGAATTTCGTGAGCCCGGTTTCCGAGTTTGGGGCATGACAGTGTTCATTAGATGAGCATGTTACCGAAGAAATCCCTAATTTTTTTAACAGCGACTACCATGAATGACATTTCTTCCTAAGGAAAGCCTTCAGATGAGAAGTTAGTTCGACTAAGTTAGGCACTGCTCGCCAACGAAAAGATGAATCAATCAATGAATTCGTTAGTCAATAGAGAACCCTGGGGGATTCATGTTCACAACTTGCCAGAGTAGAAAAACAAGTCAATTTGAAAAGATTCAAAGTGAAGCTGCTCAACTCTGATACGATTCAGTTATTTCAAAGTCTGAAGAGAAAAACAACAGATATTGAGAAAGGAAGAAAACCAAAACGAAGGATAGTCAAAAGTAAAGAATCGAATCTTTTGATGAAGAGAACATCGACGATTTTGCAAATAAGAAAGTAAAGAAAGAGTTCGGACAATTCAAGGACTACATGAAATATACATTTGAAGAAGACGACATACTCCTTATGATGGCTAGCTGCGGAGAAAATCGAATTATCACTGCCAAAGTATTTAAAGGAAATGAAGCAAAGAAGAAAAGGTCTTCTATTGAAGATGACCAACGTTAATAAAATTGTCATAGAGAGTACATATGAAATAAAAGAGAAAATAATGACGTATGGTCCCGATTAAAAATATTCGCTTTATAGAAGAACAAATAAGAAGAAAGCAAGACAAGTATATTTATCATGGGGGCAAATTTTCATCAATATACCTGCCAGATCAGCAAATATATCATCTCCGAATACCAAGATGATTCACGGCTTTTTAACTAAGAAGTTTCACAGCGTTTGAACTCGGAAGATTCACAGCATAATTATTCAGGGGGCAGATAAATACATACAAAATACGTTATCCTTGAAGGTAAATTACAGTTTTGATTTTGAAGATTATTAGCATAACACTTCCAAATCAAAAAGGGGGCAAGATAAGCAGAATACCAAGATAATCCAAGTCTCAGAATGCCTATGTCATACATGAATAAGAGGCAGATTGTAACGCCCTAAAAATTGGGTCGAGTAGCAACTCAATACCCGAGTTCTAAAACATCACTTATGCAACATAAATGCTTATGATTGAATATTGTCTGTGTTAGTGCATTAATCATGAGTAGGATTATACCAAAACAGTAATTCATACTCCAGATCAAGTTATAAAATGCAAGCGGAAGACTGAAAGATGTATATAAATGTATATAAAGCCAGAAATGGTCACAATCGGTCTCCAGAGTATGAACACCTTACTGAGTCACCATTTACATGTATTAGTTTCAAAATCAAAATGCTCATAAAAGTGGTACAACTATAACGGTAAACCTTGTAGCCTCATCATCTGGATGGCCTAAACGAAGCCTCCAGGGAACTGCATGTAGGAGAACTCGTCCTGATCATCGTAGTAATTAGGCTCAGCCTCCTTCTTCTCGTCAATACCTGCATCTAAGACAGAGTCTGGTGGGTGTCCAAAACATCGTCCCGTAACGTGGGAGTGAGTAGCTAACTCAGTGGAACAATAAAGCATAGGTTAATATGTTATCAATTCAGTCAAGCAGTAATGATAAAGCAGTACAATCAAACACTCCTAAATACTCTTATTAATGTAAGTATGGAATACAGTCATGATGCACGCCCTTGCCAAACCACCCTCGTGTGACACCATCTTACGTACGCGGCATGGATTCATCCCTCAGTGCTTCACGTCTTCCATGCACATGCAGTGTCATGTTATGAGCGTGATTACTGAGTTATTATTAGTCCTTTTCATATAGCAATCTTGGGAAACTACGGTACCTCCCTTATATCATTCCCAAACAATGATCCATTTAAGGGTCATCAGTCCTAGATAATCTCATACGATGATGCGGTTCTAGGTCACTGTAAAGGGCTGTCAGGGCTGTTACACGCACTCGTTGCACCACTCCCCCATCACCTTATCAATACAGGCCTAGTTTATACTCTGTTTACTACGGGAAGGCTCTTCGCCTCACCACAGATTCAAAGTATGCTCGAGGTCACTACAAAGGGCTGTCAGGGCTGTTACACGCAATCATTACACCACTCCCCATCACCTTATCAGTGTAGGCTGACAACTTGAATACAGTGTCCCATACCACCATATTCGGCTCACGAGTCTAGGTTGCTCACTGGTCACTACGGGGAGGCTCATGGCCCCAGCGTAGGCCGATAGCTCGACCACGGTGTCCCATACCACAATGCTCAGCTCATGAGTCTTAGCGGATCGAGGTACCAAGGTTAACGGGGTTACACTGGTAAGTTTGGTACCTTAGGTTCAAGCAGTAGCGTCCAAACATGGTAAAGATACATTAGACAGATCGGGTTACTTGACGAGCTCGACTAGCACGAGCGCACAACCAGCTGAATGACATGAAGTGCATAAGCACTTCGCGTGGCCTAACCACTGTCGCCAACCGAAGTACGACTCGGGTTCGTCAAACACATCCTATGTGGCGAAGGAATCTTAGCCACGAATTCAATCCTGTTACCAATTGTCTAGACTAAATCATAGTCCCAACTTCATTTTATTTCATCAAGAATCATATGAGATAGTTAAAGCAGGAATAAACAAGTAATTCACTTCTTACAATCAAAGAAGCATGTTATGAAATACAACACAAACAAGATTTCACACACATTCACTTCATGAAATAAAACAGACATTACAATGTAACGTACATGTAGAAAATCATACACATAATTGAGGTAACCGAGATTCGTATCTCGATCCACCTACAAAGTATTCTAGGTGATCACTAGCACATTCAGACATTTTCACAAAAACATAGACTACATACATCACCTTACATGATGTATGAGGATTACACATGTGTTAGGCCAAATCCTTTCATAAGGGAATTACCCCGCATACCACGTGTATATACCCACGACGGATATCCATGGTGTGCATGAATCCGAGCTCAATGTTCATTCAAACATTTCTACAAACACTTGAGCTACACACTTAGTCACATATAACGTATATTTAATTTGACGTGATTTTGGGCAAGTCCTTTCGCTGAGGAGTTGTCGCACCTGTATTAGGCATACATTCACGACAAATAAACATGTTAAGCATAAATCCAAATTTCAAATATTTCAACACATACATAGAATACACTATATTACACATAGTTCATATATAACTGAAACATGAAACGAACGCCACATTTTGCATGTGAAATAGCACCATAACAAGAATAAATGATTAACCGACATTGAAAGCCTTGAAAACCATAACCTGTATGTCTAAAGTCCGCACCTTATGCCGTAGAAGCGTAACGAACTCACTAGAATCGCTAAGCCTTCGTTGGCGTTGTTGTAACAACCTATATCATGAGTTGAGTAAGCTATTTTGCTATTTGCAACATGTGAAACTCTAGAACAGATTAGGGTTAGGGTTTCTTATCTAAGAACGAAGCCGGAATCGCCGGAAAAGCGATTAGATAGTGATGGTTAAACACGTATAGCACCAGGGTAGAATAGGAGGAAGATTCTCCCACTTCTCTCACACTTTCTCTCTCTTTTCTCTCCTCTCTCTCCTAGGGTTTCTCTCAAATTCGTATGGGCTGAATGAGAGAGGGTTTAAGGTCCTTATATAGGCTCAAAACACTCCAAATTAGACCCAGGGCCAAGGTATACTTAGGTTATAACCAAAGTAGGTCTGTTCCGTCTCAACAGAGCACTTCTGGAGCCCCCCTTGAGCCAAAGGTCGGACTTAAGCTCACTGACCTTGGATCTAGGTCGAGTTAAGTTTTCATTCCAGTCGAGTTCCTAGATCACACGTGGCGGACCAGTTTTAGTTCAACGGTCACTGAAACTCGATCAGGGTCACAAGTACACTGGCCTGTGTAGAAAATTTCCCCTGATCTGAGGGTGTATTTGGGTCAGATTCTGATGGTCTGATTGCTTATATTTGGCCTGCAAGCGACAAGTCTCAGATTACTTAAATTGTATTTAATTTAATAAGAAATCTACGTTTCTCACACTCTTCGCTCCATGCTCAAGCGAATAGCCCGGGACACTATCTGGTTTTGACTTTCGAGATGGTTATCAAGCCTAGCAAGGCGGTCCTAATCGTTTAGCTTCGCGTTAATCGGACGTTCGACGTGTGGTCCAGGTCCAATATGGAGTTTCGTGATGCTCCCGAGAGCAACTGGGTAATGAGATTGCTCATAGATTATAGGGTAATGTAGCGTTGATGATTCTACAAGTTTTAGGTCTTGCAGATCATATTTAAAGTGGTTCGAACTAATTCTATTGATTGTTTAGTTCAATACTTAACCAAATTCTACCCTAATTATGATAGAATACGGTCTTAGGAAAGTTTTACGCCCCTTTCTGGCATTTATAGTTAGTATATTATTTTAATTATTTTTTTAGTAGTTCATCATCAAGTCTACTTCACCTCCACCAAATTTCATTAGGTTTTGTGTTGTAAAAAAATTCTAAAAATTCCAGAAATAGCAGCTGTCTAAATTAATGATTTTTGGATAGTTGTCATAATAACCTATATTTAACTATACTAAATATTTTATTATATTTTTCACTTATTTTTATATAAAACTAGGTTTATCAAGCTTCAATCTAGCTTTTAAATCACTTAAATTGGAGTTATAACGAAGGAGATATGACTTTTTGAAGTTGGACAAAAAGTAAAGGAAATGATACAGAAAATGGGCCGCCCGATGCGTTGCGGCCTACCCAAGCCCACATTTTGGTGAGGCCTCGCCGAGTTGGCGAGGTCCTCGCCAGTTGCTGACCTGTTTTGGGGTGATTTCACCGTCTGATATTCGAAATGAACGTATTTTACAAACCGGGATGAGTTATTTGATGTGCAATATATGTTTTTGGGGTAGGAGAAGCTGATCTATCCAAATAGCCTACTTATTTCATGAGATTCGAAAATGTTAATTATTAAAAACCCCTTTATTTATTTATTTACTAATCATAGTAATTTTTTGGTTAAGTATTGATCAACATCACCTAAACTTTAAGATTTGTGTTTAATATGAAAGCACTTGGAAAATTTTGAAGGATAAGGTAGTGAAAGGTGAGATTTTTGAAGAAAATGTGAGGTTTTGAAGAAAATGGTTTGAAAAGGGATTTCAGTCTTTTGAATTGAGTGTTTGAGAAGTTAATCAGGTGTTAAAATCGACCCATCACCTAACGACGTCTAACTCCAGGTTGGGAAAAATCCGAGATGTTACACAGATTCCCAAGCATATTAAGTTGAAGTATATTATTAATGTCGAGCACTGATGATAATTGCTAGATTAGATTAGCATAACTACCATTGCCATCACCAAATCGCTGACTTGAAGATTATTCTATTATCAAAGTTTATTGAAATTGATATTATTACCAACCTGAAGCTTCGTTTGGGCCAAAGTTTATAATATCATCAACAGTAGCAGGGGCGATATATCAATCATTGATATGTTATCTTCAGTTATTGATTTGTTATCTTTAGTAAAGCCTGTACAATCAATTATCACGTCAGCGACAACACTCTATCATTTAAGGTAGCCTAGCCAAGCATATACGGCCAACTACGCATAAAGCCTATCACTATCGCCATCCGGGCAGCGGTGAGAAGCCAATGGCCCTAAAAAGCCCATGAAGGCCATACGCATACCCATGCGGGCAGTGGATGGAGCCAGTGACTGAAAGCCCTAAAAAGGTCAAAAAGTCCTCAACGGCCAGTCACGCGTAACACTTATGCCATCTGTATAGCTTTTCGACAGTGTCATGGGGAACGGATGAAACCGCCCTCCTGTGAATAGTTTCAACCTTGCAGACGAAGAAAACATGGGCTGTAGTGTTTGCTCTTTGGCCATTATCTATAGATAGGCTAACCATGCATAAGACCCCCCAAGATTCTTGGCTTGATTTCAATAGTAACTCATGAGGAAGGGCTTAAACCTACTCATCGATGGACTGATGGCCCTGGATTTGGTAGCCTAAAGGTCGCCTTGTGCGCCCCATGAACTCTAAAGAGTTACTGCAGCCAACCTTGTGCATAAATCCAATTGAGTTCATGGCCCCGGTAGCTTCACTGGGCCCCTCTGATGGATCACGGTTTGTGAACTCACTAGGTTATGAGAAGTTCAGAGAACTCATAAGAGTTACAGAGACTGTCACGTGAGACCCGACTCTACTACTCAAGAGTCTAAAAAATTGCGTGGGCTCCACTACTCAAGGCTTAAACTGTGTGTTGCTCCACTACTCAAGAGCCTAAATTGTGTGTGTAAGTGTCAGTCAGTCCAGCCTAGTCCATTCTAGTTCAATCTAGACTAGTCAAGTCAATCCAGTCAAGTCAGGACAAGTTCAGTCTTGTCCAGTCAAGGTATGGTCAGTCAAAGTACACTAGCACCACTGCTCAAAAAGCATAAACTATGTGTAGCATCAAAATGCTGCAGATATATATTTCACTTTAGATATGCTCAAACATGCAATTGCCTGATGAAAATTCTAAATATTGAGTAAACAGCATGTAAAAATACGTTTCTCTTGAATCAAGTTCGAATTACAACAACGGCAAATGCCTTCAAAATATTGACAATTATCTACTCAAAAGTTCAAATCTTCAAGATCAATTAATATATTGACAAGAGTCGTGAGGTCTTTTTGTCTCTTACCTTCTTGATGATAGAGAAATATTATCGCACAAGATTCTCAAAGTCGACAGAGAATAAACTAGCGAAGAATCATTATTCTCTCCCAGACAATTTAAAGATTCAGGTATATTCTTTCGATTCATTAAAGGAGCAGCAAAGATTCTCCATCCTTCAAGGGTATCAGCAGCCTTCACTTCGGAAGAATTATCTTCTGAAGAAATCTTTGTGTGAAGTTGACCTAAAAAGGGGGCATGATCTATGTCTTTAAAGTAATTTATGCCTTGGTCTTTTAATAATCTCTTATGCACAATGGAGGAATTCATATGCCAAGAATTATGAAGCATGGTTCAGTGTGAGCATTTAAGAGTTGTTTTTATATCAAGGCCCATTTATATGGTCCAATGCCATAGCTTCTCGCTATCCTAGTAATGATATCGCAAGTCTCTGAGTACCAGATCTGATGGAGACAAAGAACAAACGGAATCATCATTGTAACTTTTATGGCCTTCAGAAAGTTATTAAATAAAAATATAAAAAAAGTCTTATCTATTTTTCAGAATCAGCAAAGATCTAAGGAAAAGTTTAGGCCAAGGGGCACAAGCTAGAAAAGACTCAGCAAAAAAACTCAGCGGTTGAACCTTTGGAGCTGGAGATAACATCTCCAAGAGTGCGATATAATGAGCAAAGAATACAATGTGAAGCACAATGACAAACACAAAGATGAAATGATTAAATCATTATCATATTGCAAATATCACAATGAGCCTAATAAGAGAAGAAGTTTTCAATATATTTTAAAAATTATCAAGGCTCTATGAAGTTAAAATTATAATGTATTGAGATACTAATTTCGATTAATTTGGCAAGAAAGACTATCATTCGAAAGCTTGGGTTATGCAGATCATGAATAAAGGAAACAATCGAAAAAGTTGTTGCGGTAGAGCAGCATTAAAGAACAACCCCCTAGATACAGAGTTCAAAGAAAGAGTCGCCAGAGTTGATTAAAGAGACTGTTGCAGCAATAGCAACATTGAAAGATAGTTCTCTGACCAAGATACTCAGGGATGAAGTCATCACAACTGTTACATGACAAGTTTTGATGAAAAGAGAATTTTATCCTCTCTAATGAAGCATTTGCTCAATGCTGCTAGCAGGGGGCATTCAAATCTTCCGTTCAAGTGCGATCATTGAAGTCTTCCATTCAAGCGCGATCATTCAAGTCTTCCGTTCGAGTGCGATCATTCAAATCTTCCGTCTGAGCGCGATCATTCAAATCTTCCATTTAAGCGTGATCATTCAAATCTTCTGTTCGAGCGTGATCATTCAAATCTTCTATTCGAGCGTGATCATTTAAGTCCTTCATTTGAGCATGAGCGTTCCAGTCTTCCATTCAAGCGCAATCATTTGATCTTCTGGTCAAGCATGATCATCTAGTCATCCTTCAGTTGCAGTTCATTCAGTTCTTCAGTCAAAAGAAGATCGATCCTCCATTTGATTTCATGAATTAATCAAAGAAGGATCGAGGGGGCATCTGTTGAGGTACAAAAAATATTCATTGCATGGCCATTACATTAGTCAGAATTTTGTGGTGCAAATCCTTTACAGGGTTGTTCACTCCTTATTTTGGTAAAAATGAGTAAAGAAGGGTATTTTGGTAAAAATGAGTGAAGAAGGTATTTAGCTAAAAATGAGTAAGTTGGGGAATTTTGGTAAAAATTAGTGGCTTGGGGTATTTTGGTAAAAATCAGTGAGTTGGGGTATTTTGGTAAAAATGAGTAAGTTGGGGTATTTTGGTAAAAATCAGTGAGTTTGGGTATTTTAGTAAAAATCAGTGAGTTGGAGTATTTTGATAAAAATTAGTGAGTTGGGTATTTTGGTAAAAATTAGTGAGTTGGGTATTTTGGTAAAAATTAGTGAGTTGGGGTATTTTGGTAAAAATCGGTGAGTTGGGGTATTTTTGTAAAAATGAGTAAGTTGGGGTATTTTAGTAAAAATCAGTGAGTTAGGGTATTTTGGTAAAAATTAATACGTTGGGGTATTTTGGTAAAAGGCGGAGAAGAGGGTATTTTAGTAAAAAGGGGGTGCATGGGTGTTATTTAATGGAGAAGGGATGTACACCACCATTTAAGGAAAAGTGGTTGAACACCACTATGTAAGGAAAGATGGTGGAAGTTGTATGAAGAAAGAAGTGGTGGTGATCGCCATTATGCAAGGGAGAGATGCCTATAAATACTCCCTCCCATGCCTCATTTCGATAAGAGAAGAAGGAGACAAGAGAGGGAGAGACATAAGAGAGAAGTTGGAGAGAAATGGGGAGAGGAGCTCCTCATTGTGCACCCCTTTTATTGTGCGCTGATGGGGTGTGCGGCACACAATGCATGTCATACCCTAAACTCGGAAACTGAGCTCATGAAATTTTCGATCACCGAATCCAGTGCCGACAGCCTCCGTAGTACCCCATTCTCGACTCCCAATGCCCATACGCTAGATTCCAATCCTGGGATCCTATAAGGAGGATTTTTAACGTACATTTGTTTCATAACATGCATAATCATAAGTTTACCCAAATCACAAAGACAACATCATCATCACATATCCACTAATATAAATATTTAAATAAAATGCTGAAAGGAAAATACATATATCGAAATTAAAGCTCCAGAAGTTAGCTACATGCTCCAAGCTCCACGCTGCTGCAATCTAACGCCACTTGCACGCATCTATCATGTATAAGCCTATAGTGTGCAAGATAAGTGCCAAGCACATAAATATAACGCCATAATCATACAATGTTGGAAATACTGGCACGATCATGATTCATAAGATATTAGAGTAAGTGAAAACATACTGGTAAGTCCATGAGTGCCATCAGCCGTACCAAGGCTATGCGATTCATGACATGAATGCTAACGGCCATATCAATGTAGAAACATGGCAACCCAGAATGTTAAATATTGGGGATACAATGCAATATGCGGTGCGAATGAAATGATGATACTGGAGTGAAGTCGGGATGGTAGTACATAGTATCACAGGCTATGGGATCCATCACAAGGAACTTCCATCCAAACCAGTCCCATACTTAAATTTGGATAGCCAGACTCAATTTAGTAGACTCCTGATCTCAGGTTAGTCGTGCGCTCCAACCGAAATTATTGCCATTACGAAGGTACACAACAATTAGTTGTGCACCACCAGCCTGAGTGGATAGTGAATGAATGAATGAATAAGTATGCAACTCCTGTTCGATAAGTCCACATATCAGCACCGTACATCTCTGAGATCACCACAGGGGTCTAGTACACTCCAAGCTGGCTGTCACTCTTGCCGGCAGCGCGGCCCATCAAGTGGAAAAGACCTCACTACCCACCTGCCAGTAGTATACCAATGCCTACTCGGCTCGTCGATAGCAAACCTATTTGTGAGCTAGTCAAACTCAGTCTATCTTACAATCCCCTTACTCAGGCGGATAAGGCCACACCACCTTCCAACCGACCATGACACAGTGGGAGATGCAACCTACTGGTATTTGGCACTTAGACGCTCATGTATATCCACTCAGTCTAGATGTTGGAGCATCCCCTAGCCACGAGAGTTTTAGGAACTTTCACCTTACGGACATCCAAAGTGCCCATATATTCAAACCAAATATTTTCAGTGTCCCATCTAGCCATCCACGACATGCCTATGGAGGGTACAACCCTAATGTCGCTATGGCATACAGTAATCACAACACACAACCCAAGATGCATGAGTCATACAATCTAGTCATGCATCAATCCTGCGCATACCGTGCGCTCATGTGAGACAATCTCAGCCTATCAGGGAGTCTCATAACAACCAACCCAATGACATATGCAATGGTAAACCACATCTCATAATAAACATATAGATGATGCGTATGTGCATGTACATGAAGCTATGCTGTCACATACTCATAACCGGTATCGATAATCGGGCATCGATAATCGCCCTATACAATCGGCCTGATAATTGGCCCCGACGATCGGAATTAGCCTCAACAATAGGAATCCGCCTTGGTAATCAGCCTCGACAATCGAAATTGCCCTCGTCAATCAGAATCGGCCTTGGCAATCAGAATTGGCCTCGACAATCGAAATCCACCTCGATAATTGGCCCCAACAATCGGAATCGGCCTCATCAATTGGAATCAGCCTCGACAATCGAAATCAGAATCGGCCTTGATAATCGGCCCCAACAATTAGAATCAGCCTCGACAATCGCAATCGACCTGAAGAATCAGAATCGGCCTCGACAATCGGAATCGGTCTCGATAATCGGCCCGAACAATTAGAATCGACCTTGAAAAGGTCGAGCTAAAAGTCCTAAAGGGGGGGTGAATAGGACCGTGCTAAATTAAATTTTTTAATGCGGATTAGACAAATATAAATAAAGATAGCACGTAACAATCCCACAAAGTAGAAATGAATAACAGCCTCAAATGTACAAGTGTTGAGGTTGATACAGATGCTGTTCTAAGGACAACCTTACACCAAAAACCAATGGCCTATGGTAGGACAACCTGATTTCTAGAACGGTCTATGTATCAAAATCCCAAACCAATACAGAGGATTATAAAAATAGCAAAGAAAATAATCTAAGCTATTACAACATTCCCACACTTGCATAAAAAAGATTACAACATTCTCCACAAAGGCTTAAAAAGAAATTACAAAATTAACACAAAGCCACAATCAATTAACGACCACAACACCAGAAAATATAGTGGTTCACTTGTGTGTACACCAATTGTTTAGAAAAACTACCACACAACTACTCCACTCCCAATATCCTCTCCCTTGAGATATTAGCGTTCACTATGAAATAGGTTTTCTAAGGTTCACCTAAAACCTTCACAATTATGTCTTTCAAGTGGGCTTACACAATTCAAAAAACCCCACACTCTGAGATTTTCTAGATCACCTCAGATAAACCAAAAAGAGATTTTTCCTGGCACAACCTCAAAAACTAAAAAGAGATTTATAAAAAAATGTACATATACTTATCTGGAGATTCTCCTTTGACGAAGCCCGGTAAAACCAATTCAAAGTAGATGTTCAATGTCCACACTTACTTATGAAAGGGTTCTAAATGATTTTTAGATTAAATCACTTTGTCTAGCTTGATTTGATTTTGATTCCAAGAAAGGGGAAAGCTTAAATCCCTTATTCAAATAAGATTGGAATATAAAACTCAAAATCAAATGCAAAAAATTTAAATTAAAAAGAATATTAAATGAGCACTAAATAGCTTAAGAGTATCAAAAACTTATCTCTCAGAGCGGTGTCTTGATTTTGCTTGAATTTAATGAAAAAACTCTGAAAATTATGTTCTATTTATAAGTGAAAAAATTGTTCACTTGACTGGCCCAGTGGTTAGTTCGACTGGTCGAAGCACCAACAAACTTTTAAAATTTTGGGTGCGATAAGATAAGATCGTTCCACGACTGGTTGAGCCCTGCATTCGCCTGGTCGAGTGGGACCAAAAATGATTGTTGGACTTTTAGTCGAACCTGCTCAACTGGTCGAGCACTGTTCACTCAACTGGTCGAGCAGTCTCCAGGACTGGTCGACGGTCCAACAAAAAATCTCAAAAATTGGTAACAAACCTTCGACTGGTCAATAAAATTCTTGGACTGGTCGAGCCAGTACTAGGACTTGTCGAATATAGACTAAGGCTAGTCAAGAAAAAGCCTACAAAATTATACAGTGACCCAATTTAAGTATGCAATCAATATGACAAAACATATGGTCAATCTAGGGTCATTCATACCTTATCGTTGAAGATTGAACATTGAAACATAATTTACTTCAATTGATAGTTGATCTTGAAGTACTTGAAGCTTAACATCTTGAAGTACTTTAAAGCTTGAACATGAAGTACTTTGAAGCTTGAACTTGAAGGACTTTGACTTGTATTTCACCTTGAGCTTTGAGTTCCAAAGTAAAGCACATTATCTTAACATAGTTGAAGCTTGAAAGCTTGATCTATCACTTGATGTTGTACTTGAACTCGTATAAGAATTGCTTAATCTTGAATATGAAGATGAGCTACACAAGATACAGATTCCAAGCGGTTTTAGCACTACAAAATTTGACAATCGTAGGAGCTAGATAGAATAACATTTACAATCTCCCCCTCTATCAAATTCGTGACAAAACAAAATAAATAAAAATATCATACATGCACAACAAATAATCATACACCAGTTAAAACCTGGTCAAAGAATCATGCACCAGTTACAACCTGGTCAAAGAATTATGCACCAATTACAAACTGTCAAATCAATACTCATCAATACTCCCCCTTAATACCTTACTGCATAAAATCCAAGAGGCTACCTAACCACATTCTCCACAGTTCCACATTCATTCTCCACATTTATCATAATGAAATAAGCATGTCAGGATTAATTCTCCCCCTTTTTGTCACAATATGACAAAGGAAAGAACCGATAAATGAGGATGGAAGAAAATATGGTCAATAAAGTAAATAGCAGAGTAATGAGTAATAAGAGAAGATATGGGCAAGGTAACTAGATAAACATGTCCACAATAATAAGAAAACATGTCCAAGTACATAAAAATAAGAGAAATTCAAGTATAATAGTTATTACATATTAGATATTCAAATACTAATCCGAACCAGAAGGAGCAGGTATAGATGGATCAATTTGATGAAGTCCGTTGTTAATGCGCCTAAGATATTTGCACATATATTTAAATTGCATTTCTTGGGACACATGCATACGTTTAACCTTCTCCTCAAGTGAGCGCAAACGCGCAAAAAATCAAATGGTTGATAATTAGGATCAACAGCAGAATTAGATTCAATTTTATCAAAAATGTCATCCATATTGACATCATCTAGAGGTAAAGCATCTTCTTCTTCATTTGCTTCATCTGCTCCACTAGCACCCACATCAACTTGGCCTAGGGCCAACTTCAAATTCATCTTGTTAATGTTAGGGTTGTTGAAGGGTATATGGTGAATGGGAGCTTCTCCAATAGGCATAGCCACTAAACTATGAGTGGCTAATATAATCATAAGATAAGCAAAAGATATATCACTATGACCTGGGTGAAGACAGAACTGAATTATGATATAACAAATCAAAGAAGGAAGACACACAAAGACTCAAGAAATGATAGAATGAAGAATACGAACCATGAAAGTAGTAAGCTCGGTTTTGTTACCAGATCGAGGATAGACATTTGAAATGAAAATCCAATGAAGAATTCTGTATCTGGGTAACATAAACTTGGAAGCGAGCGCATTCCTAATACTCCATTCCGCATCCATATTACATTATTCTCTAGTGAGCATTCGCTTCTCAGATTCAGAAGGTTTTGTAACAAGAGAACTAATGGGAATATCATCGTCATTAACAGGTATATCCATTAACCCATAAATAAGATGACGGTCCACATCAACTGGACCTTCTCTGGTCGTGATTGTAAATGTCAGATTCTCAGAAGAGAAGTCACTAATGCAAGCATACATAGCCTGCGAATGGAGTGGTATGCCGGTCCACCCCAATGTGATATGTTATCCCATCCTACAGACTAAAGGAGAGGAACAACGTCAAATGGTGCCAAATGATCAGGATTAACAGTTCGTTCAACTATCACATCGCGCAAGCGAATATCTCGCATAAACTAGGATTTTCCTCGAGTGACCGAAGATGGCGCACCATGATAGGAGCCAAATGAGAAGAAGAGGGACTACGAGATCTTTTCTTCTTGGTTCTTCCCTCCATTCCAATAAAGAAATCAAGGAATAAAGAGATTGCAAAAGAGGCAAGAAGGGTTTCTAGTAGATCATATTTTTTGATAGAAAACCCCAAAAATAATCATAAAGCATAAAATAGACCACACAAATGAAGAAAAGGAAGTGCAAAGGACATAAATCTATAAGAAGATTAAAAAAAATAAGGCACTAACTATGGAGGAATTGAAGATGAGTTTGACCGGTCATGGTAGGGCTTGATGGAGAAGAAGACCCAAATCAAGAAAAAGAAGATTTTTCCTAAATAAATGGTCAAACCCGAGATTCACGACTAGTTGAGTACATACTCGACCGGTCGAGCCACGACTTGTCGAGTTTGTACTCGACTGGTTGTGAAGCATTGAAAATTTGTAATTTTTCATTAATTTGAATTTTAAAATTTCAAAATAATAAATATATATAAGTTATGATACAAAAAGGCTCAATCATCAGTTTATATTGTACATAGCAAGATCAAATTTTAATTTTGTAAGCATGTTTTTGTCAAGCAGTTTTGTGAATATGTTTACAAGGAGAGTCTCGTTTGGAATACATTCTAATGAAATTATCTTATCTTCCACCAGTTCACGAATATAATGATATCTAATGTCAATATGCTTGGTTCGTGAATGCTGAATTAGATTTTTAGAGATATTAATTACGCTTCAATTATCACAATATAAAAACCATGGATTCTTGCACAATTCTATGAGACTCGACCCGAGTTCACTTGTGTGCATGTGTGTGTAAGTATGTATTCCATCCATCTTGGTCCTGTGGTCCTACCGGTCGAATCCCGATGACCCGTGACTCATGGATAGTGTTTGCGGTCATCCGTAAGTCCCATCATGAAGACCTCTCTCGGATCGAGTTGAGACCTATGCCATTGCGACCGCTTCGTCGTTGCGGTTCCAACGCCGCGTCTTGTGTGTCTATCTGGCGTGTAGATCATAAGTTGTGTGCATTTCATTTTCTAAGCCCTTGATCATTATCATGTGACCCAGCTAGGGGTGGTGTGCATGGATTTCTAGGTAGGTCTCATCTCTTGGAACTATTTCCAACACACACTACACACACACACTACCTATGCCCTATCCCTATACCACCCGCTAACCTAAAAATCCTACTAACCCTACAACATTGTTTCTAACTCCCTATTGCTATGATTGCTCTTCTCTGTCTAAGCCAAGAGAGAGATGATTGCTTACCTTGAAATCCCCTTTCTCTCTTTTTACCTCTCATTTTATCTCTCTCCCTCTCCTTTCTTTTCTTCTCCAGCAATTTTTCACCCATTTTCCATCCCTCTATCCTCCCTTCTACCCCATAATCCAGCCCTTAGTCTAGCATTTTGACCATTAAACCTCTATTCTTGGAGCTTGAAGACTATCTTGGAGGTGTTTGCTTGAAGATCTTGTAGGTGGGTATGCATGTAATTGCAAAATTCAGATTTCTTCCATTTCATACTTGTTCTTCCCTTTTCTTTCATGTTGAAGCTTGTAGGGCCCATCAAATGATGGTGGTGGCCCCCAAGATTTCATGGATGGGGCTCATAGCTCATCTTACTTGCATGCATGTTCCATGTAAGGGGCCATTCTTCATGGACCCCTACATGGCTTTTCTTTCTTTGATCAAGGATCTTTGAGTCATCTAGACCCTTGATCCTTGGTGGAGATTGCATCTCCACCATTGATCTCAAGTAGAAATCTTATGATCATGTAGATCTTGTATATCTTGTGATAGTGGAATGTATATACATGAGTGATGAGTGGAAAGGCCTCAATGTGGCAGAGACCCTTCCCTTGTGGCTGAATCCTTATTTTTTCTTTGTTGATAAACTTCTTATCATGGGTGTGTGGCCCACCTTATGGACCAAAAATATCCAGACCATCCATGAAGGTTAGACGTCCATAACAGTCCACCCTTGGACGTTGAAGCCCCCTAATCTACCTATATGAGGCACATGCAAGGGGTATTTTGTAATGGGAAGGGTCTGGATGTTTGTGGGGCCCACTGGAGTGGCCCATACCATGATTTTCCCCTTTTAAATAGTGTTTATATTTATTTATTTTCAATTATATGTTGCTGTCTAGAACTGTCTGGATAGATTTTTGGGTCATCTTGAGCTAGCTTTTTGGTCATTTGGAGTGGTGTTTGGTCCCATGTAATATTTGTTTCTTGAAGGTGTGGACCTCACCTATAAGCATGCCAAATTTCAGCCCCATCCGATTCCATTTGGTTATCCAAAAGGGTAAGCCAAGAGGGGTGGTTAGCCCAATTTTCTGCTCTGCAGTCCAGCAATATAGACCGTTGTAAACTGAAATTCATAAATTATTTTGACGATGGCGGGCCACTTTTTTAGACACCATCTTGTTGTATACCTGATAAGAGACCTTGAGTCTAAATTTCAGGAATTTTGGGGGCCCAAAAGCCCACCCATTGGATGGCCCAAATTCAGGCTAGTTATATTCCAGCAGTACTTCTCACTGGATAGATTGTTTTATTTAAATTAATTAAAATATTTACAGATGTCCAAAAATTATGAAATTTTGTGTAGAAGCGGTCCACTCATGATAGGACCTACCTACCAAATTTCAGGTCCAATGGATCCCTGTGCACACCGTGGCGAGGGCCGGACTGGCCCACCACGTTGGGACATACAGATCTGTCAGATTTTCTAGACAGACTGTTTTGTTTAAATTAATTAAAATACCTAAAAAAATTCAAAAATTCTGAGATTTTTTTAAGTTGTTCCACACATATGGAAGTGTCACCCCACAAAATTTCAGACCCAACGGATATTTGAGATGGCCGTGGTGTGGCTGGAAGTGGCCTACTATGCAGGGACTCCCAGTCTGGGGCATCCAGCCTTAGCTGGCCCTCCAGCCTATCGTGCGAGCCCACCTAGATGTGTTGTATATCCCACCATATTGTGAGGATCTTAGAGGGAATAATTTACACCTTTAGTCCCTTAAATGTTGGGCTTAATAAATGTACTTTTGAGGCCCACCACAATTGGTTTCAATTGGGTCCATGAATGTAGCTAGTTGTTGAACTTTTTAGGCCCAATTGGGTTGGAACTTTCTAGACATGCCCATTGAACTCTTAGACCATTTTCTTTTACCATACTATTATGTTGGGCTAGTGAGCCGGGTTACATAAGTAGATGAGCCTTTGGTAGCCCACTAAATCAACTTTATACTTAGGCCGGGTTGTAGGCCCAACCTTACTTGACTAAGAACATGACATTTGCATATGTGGTTTGACCAATGGGCTGCCCACTAGGACACCATAATATATGGGATTAATGGCCTTTATGTTGGGCCCTAACCCTTCCCATATGGGCCCATAGTGGTATGTATGGGTTGGGCTATGTGTGTTTTCCTTGGACCCATGTTTTGGATAGGCCTTGAGCCACCTTTCTGAAGCCCAACATGAGTCTATGTGGTATATTTATGCCTACCCATTTCTTATTTCTAATGTTGTGTGGGCCTTGAGACTTAATCCGTGATCAATTAGAGATAGGCTACCTCTTGAGGACTAATTGTGGTTGGATGTCTACATTGGTGGCCCTAAGGTAGGCCCATGGGTTTCTATGGGTGGTTAAAGGCCCAACATAGACCCTTGCTAGGCCCGTCTCATCTATTTAGGCCCATATCATTATTCTCCTTAGTCTCATGGGCTATCCCAGGTAAATGGGCCCCCACTTGAGGTTGTATTCCTTATGAGGAAATTGGTTAAGTACCTAGACCTTTCATGGTTAGGTAGAGAGTTCATCTTCACGTCATTGGCACCCCTATTCATCTTCATGGCCGACTCCCATACGCATCATATGCATACTTGGTTGAGGTATGATTGGCCATGGTTGTGCCATTGTGTAGGGTATGTTAGTATCTCCCCGAGGGGTAGAGTTTTTCCCTCTGGAGCACGATGGATGCTTGAGATTAATGCATGGGTGATTATGTGATTCATGCATCTAGCATTTGCATAGCATGTGGGTATTCACCCTTGCTTTATCAGGGCCTTGCCTCCACAGGGATATTCATAGGTGGCCACATGTGTGGACAACGAAAATATTAGTTGAGCATACCGGGCGCATAGGATGCCCATGGGTGAAATTTCTAAAACTTCTATGGTACCAAGGATCTGTTCCAACGCCGTGACCGGGTGGAATACATGAGCGCAGGAGGGCCTTATACAGTTTGGCCGTGACTCCCACTATCGTGTAGTCGGTTAGATAGGGGTGTTGCCTTACCTTCCTAGTGTGTAGGGGGCATTGCTAGGTTGAGTCTGACCAGCTCGTGAATGGGTCTGCTACTGTTAGGCCTTGCTGGTGATTGGCTATCCACAGACAAGTAGTCAGGTCTCTTATGCTCGTTTGACTGTGCGGGGTCTGTAGAGCGGCAATCATTCAGTGTTGTAATGGACCCCGGTGATTTCCTTATGATTGGAAATGTACTTAACTTGTGGTTTGGATATGAGCACTGACATTACTTGCATCGCATTAGCACTGGCTGTGTAAGCCCCTTTATGCACTGCCTTGGTATGGCATCCAGTACTTATCGCATCATATTCATGATAAGCCTTGGTAAGGCTGGTTATATCCTCATTGAGCATATTTCCCTTCTTCTACCTCCTACTATTCTTCTGTGCACCATTGTCACACACTTACACCACCCTCTAAGATTCTATAAGCTTATGCACGATTGATGCGTGTAGGAGACTCTAGGCAAGTGTCATAGCAGTAAAGAGTTGAGTAGAGTTGAGTCGAGGACTCCAGTGTTACTGACCCTTATCTCTCTTTTCTTATTACCTTATGTATGTTCTTTTGAACCATATGTAAACTTATAAAAGTTCAAATTCTTAGTAGATTTTATGATATGTGCCCTTTGTTATTCTCAGATGTATTTGTTGTGATCTTGGGTATGCTCATATTGGTAATGATTATACTATTATGAAAATCCTCCTTATAGGATCCCATGATCGGAACCTGCCTTAGGAGCTGAGAATGGGGTACTATGGAGGCTGTTGTGGCCAGAACTGACCATCGGGTTCTTTGCGAGTCCGGTTACCGAGTCTGGGGCATGACAGGAGTTGGTATCAAAGCATAACAACTAATTTTAGAATAACTCAGGATGACATTGCATGTCTGCTCAGAGCATAGGACAAGTAGTGTCCCAAGACCTTTCCTTTCGCTCCGTATTGATCCTATAATTGACCTGATTCCTTGCGTCGTCCTTATTTTATAAACGACGCCGCGTGGACATGGTACCCGTGGTCGTGGTGCCCGTGGACGAGGCGCCCGAGATACCCGTCCTACTCGAGCATATCCTGCTCCCATTGTTGAGGATCCGATTCCAGAGGTTCTGATCCGGCCTGCTCCCCCAGTTGAGCTCGTAGCGCCCGTACCTCCAGTTGCTCCGTTGCCCCACCTATCTCTCTCCTCAGTCTGTTGTTCCGGTTATAGAGGCTCCAGTTACTCCAGTTCCCCCACCTATTCCCCACCCCCTCAGCTTACTGTTCCAGTTACTGAGGCTCCTGCTCCGCTGGCAGCACCCATGCCTCCATCCGTGGTAGGTGTTGTCCCTGCCTTCCTGACAGTACATATAGGAGCTGAGCATTTTTAGCAGTTGATACAGCTTGTTGCCACCGCATTGCAGACTAGTCAGTCAGCTTCCGCTGAGGTTTCTGGGCAGTCTGACTTACCTCGTGCTAGTGCGATAGCTCGAGAGTTCCGACAGCATGATCCCCCTAGGTTTAGTGGTGACCTTGATCCTTCTGCCATCGAGGCTTGGCGCACTGAGGTTGTGAGGATTTTTGACACTATACAGTGTCCTGCGGGTCAGAGAGTATCCCTTGCAACCTATCTCCTTCAGGGTGAGGCCTATCATTGGTGGTCATCCATATCCAGGATGGTCGGGCCTCAGTTCATTTGGACATGGGAGGAGTTCGTGACCCGCTTCGACCAGAAGTTCTTCCCTGAGCAAGTTCAGATCCAGCGGGCTATCGAGTTTAAGACCCTAGTGCAGGGTGATATGACTGTATCTTAGTATGAGGCCCGTTTCTTGGCCTTGTTTAGATTTGCTCCTCATCTCACCAGCGATGAGAAGATGGGGGCCCATCGTTTTGTGACTGGTTTACGTCCTGCCCTTCGCAGCCATATTGTAGGGCATTGCTTGGAGAACTTCGACCAGGTCGTTCATCAAGCACTGGTTTATGAGGAGGATTGGGCTGTGACCTAGAGGTTGAGAGAGCGGAGTTCCGGTGGAGACCGGAAGAGGAGAGCACCAGCCGGCAGTTCTAGGTAGCACCGTCAACAGAGATAGAGGGGCAGATCAGGATTTCATCAGCCAGCGGTTTAGACAGTAGCTTCATCATCGTCATCAACACTGCCAGCCGCTTCATCTTTCGGCCCCTTTCTGGTATATGCTTCGGTTGTGGACAGGCTGGGCATCGGAGGTGTGAGTGCCCTCTCCCCATTCAGTAGCAGAGGCCACCGCAGTTGCCTCGTCCTCGTCCTCCTCAGCAGCAGTAGAGAGCTCAGCTTCCACCCGTTGCTCGTAGGGCTCCTCCTCAGCAGCAGAGGCAGCCAGACAGACCTCCTCAGCAGAGATACTAACAATAGAGACAGCAGCAACAACGACAACAGCAGCCGCAACACCAACAGAGGGGATATTCGTATGTTGTTCGATCCCTGGGTCCAGTGTGTATAGCAGCCCAGCAGGCTCAAACTCAGGACCCTCAGTCTTCTGGTTTGTTTCCCCTGCCAGCTCAAGGCAGTTTTTATTCTGCACAATAGGCGTCATTTCAGGACCCGTAGTCATTGACCGGTGGAGTCGTTGAGGGTATTCTTCTTGTTTCTGCTTGCATTGCTCATGTTTTGTTTGATTCTGGTGCTTCCCATTCTTTTGTGGCCGAGAAGTTTTGTTGATCGACCGGTATTCTGTCAGAGTTCGTGTCCAAGGCCTTGACCGTTTCGACTCCCATGGGGAAGTCTATTGTGATGACCCATTGCTGTCCTTCTTACCCGGTGTTAGTGGGTGAGATGTTCCTCCCTGCTGATCTATTTGTGATGCCGATAACAGGATTTGATGTTATTTTGGGTATGGACTGGCTTGCGGAGTATCGTGCCTTCTTAGACTGTGCCGTGAGGACGGTTCGTTTCACATTCCAGGCTTGCCTGTATTCCAGTTCGTCATTGAACCCAGAGAAGAGCCGTTATCTAGTTTCTTGGCTTCAGTCGTTGAGGATTTTATGGCAGAGAGTAATGAGTAGCTGCCAGTTATTTGTGAGTACCCGGATGTGTTTTAGGAGATACCAGGATTTTCACTACGTCAGCAGGTGGAGTTCCAGATTGATTTGGTGCCCGGTGCCACGCCTATCTCGAAGGCCCCCTATCGGATGACACCGTTAGAGTTGAGGTAAGTGCAGGAGCAGTTGGATGAGCTCCAGGAGTTAGGTTTTATTCATCCCAGCAATTCGCCTTGGGGAGCTCCGGTATTGTTTGTGAAGAAGAAGGATGGTTTGTTGCGACTCCATGTAGATTATCGTGAGCTCAACAGAGTAACCATCAAGAATCGATACCCACTTCCCCATATTTATGATTTGTTCGATCAGTTGCAGGGTGCACAATATTTTTCCAAGATAGACTTGCGTTTGGGTTACCATCAGATTCGGGTCCGAGAGGAGGACATTCCGAAGACAACTTTTCGGATACGCGATGGTCACTTTGAGTTCCTAGTCATGTCATTCGGACTGACCAATACGCCCACCGTATTCATGCACCTAATGAACGAGGTTTTTCAGTCGCTCCTCGATCAGTTCATGGTGGTATTTATTGATGATATTCTTGTATATTCGAGGACCTGAGAGGACCATGCTGAGCGCCTGCGGATTGTTCTTGAGACCCTCCGTGCCCACCAGCTGTATGTGAAGCTGGAGAAGTACGAGTTTTGGCAGGAGGAGATGAAGTTCCTCGGTCACGTGGTGACGAGGGAGGGTGTCACCGTGGACGCCTCAAAGGTTGATGCAGCGTGTCAGTGGGGCCAACTCACGAACGTGTTCGATATTCTCAACTTCCTTGATCTAGCAGGATATTACTGACGGTTTATAGAGGGTTTCTCCCGTATTGCAGCACCACTGACCCGGTTGATGCGGATGGGTGTCGAGTTCATATGGAGTGACGCCTGCGAGGAGGCATTCATGGAGTTGAAGGACCGCCTCAAGTCCGTTCCTGTTCTCACTCTTCTTGATGGGAATGAGAGTTTTGTTGTTTCCAATGATGACTCTAGAGTTAGCTTGGGTGTTGTACTAATGCAGCATGGGAAGCCAGTGGCGTATGCCTCACGCCAGCTCAAGGTCCATGAGCTGAACTACCCCACTCATGATTTGGAGCCTGCAGCAGTTGTCTTCACACTAAAGGTGTGGAGGCATTATCTATATGGGGTCAGGTTCGAGCTCTTCTCAGATCATAAGAGCTTGAAGTATCTATTTTTGCAGTCCGAGTTTAACTTACGTCAACGGCGATGGATGGATTTGTTGAAGGACTATGATTTTGATCTTCAGTACCACCCGGGCAAGGCGAACATAGTGGTGGATGCGCTCAGCCATTAGCCATGAGGCCTGATGGCACATATGATGGTTCGACAGTGGCAAATGCTCCAGGATGTTTCAGAGTATGACTTTAAGTTCGGTCTACAGTCTTCCATTGTTCAGCTTTCGAGCTTGTCTATTTAACCCTCTTTGGTGGCTAAGGTGATCGAGGCTCAACAGACGAACAAGTCACTTTAGGATTACCAAGCAGAGGTCGCATCTGTGGAGCAGTCAGACTAGCAAATTGGTTCAGATGGTTGATTACGCTTCAGAGGCCGATTGTGTGTCCCAGACGTGCCAAAGTTGTATCGTAATCTGATGACTGAGGCACATCGATCGAGACTTACTATTCATCCGAGCTCCACAAATACGTATTGTGATATAAGGAGGTAGTATTTTTTGTAGGGGATGAAGCGTCAGATTGCTAGTTTTGTGGCCGAGTATGACACATGACAGCATGTCAAGGCCGATCATCAGAGACCCCCTGGTCCCTTGCAGCCATTGAGCATTCCAGAGTGGAAGTTGAAGCACGTATCGATGGACTTCATTGCAGGTTTGCCGAGAACTCAGCACAGTCACAATACCATCTGGGTTATCATTGATCTTCTAACGAAGTCGGATCATTTCATTCTAGTGCGTGCTTCCTAGTCGATGGATCAGCTTGCAAAGGTGTTTATTGAGGATATTATGAGACTGCACAACGTCTCAGTTTCGATCATTTCAGACCGAGACTCCAGGTTTACGTCTCAGTTTTGGAGGAGTTTCCAGCAGGCGCTGGGGGTCACGTGCATCTCAGCACCGCTTATCATCCGCAGACGGATGGGCAGACCGAAAGGGTCAACCAGATCCTTGAGGATATGCTCAGGGCTTCTGTGATCAACTTTGCAAGCAGTTGGGATGAGCATATGCACCTCCCTCAGTTTGCATACAACAACAATTATCAGGCATCTATCGGCATGGCTCCTTTTGAGGCACTTAATGGCAAACCGTGCAGATCTCCTAGTTATTGAACCGAGGTTGGAGAGAGTCGTCTCTTAGGTCCCGAGCTTGTGCTGCAGACATCGGAGGCTATTGATGTTATCAGGCAGAGGATGTGCACAGCTCAGAGTAGGCAGAAGAGTTTTGCTGATCGTCGGCATTGACCCCTTGAGTTTGCAGTCGGGGATATGGTATATCTCAAGGTCTCGCCTATAAAAGGCGTGGTTCGCTTTGGTGTGAAGGGCAAGATCGCCACGAGATTCATTGGACATTTTGAGATTACCGAGCGCGTAGGCATTGTGGCCTATAAGCTTGCCTTACCTCCTGAGTTGTTTGCGATCCACGACGTGTTCCATATTTCTATGTTGCGGAAATATGGGTCGAACATTATTCCCGTGATTAATTGGCAGCCGCTTGAAATCCGTGAGGATGCTTCCTACATCGAGCAACCGATTTGTATTCTTAATCGGAAGGAGTAGGTACTCATGACCAAGATCATTCCCTTAGTGAAGGTGTAATGAGGTCATCATTCGGAGGTTAAGGTGTCTTGGGAACGTGAGGCCGAGATTAGATAGCGTTAACCCCATTTGTTAGATGATTGATTGCTTATATTACCTTCTCTTGTTATTGATGATTGATATATATATATATATATATGATGATGTTATGCATTTTGTAGTTCTGGTTTTGTCAATTTCAAGGATGAAATTTTTTTTGTTAGTGGGGAGGATTGTGAGACCCGACCCGAGTTCACTTGTGTGCATGTGTGTGTAAGTATGCATTCCGTCCATCTTGGTCCCACGATCCTACCAGTCGAATCTCGGTGACCCGTGACCCTTAGATAGTGTTTGCGGTCATCTGTAAGTCCTATCATGAAGACCCGACTCAGATCGAGTTGAGACCGATGCCATTGCGACCTCTTCGTCATTACGGTTCCAACGCTGTGTCTTGTGCGTCCATCCGGTGTGTAGATCAAAAGTTGTCTGCATTTCATTTTCTAAGCCCTTGATCATGATCATGTGGCCTACCTAGGGGTGGTCTGCACGGATTTCTAAGTAGGTCCCATCTCTTGGAACTATTTTCAACACACACTACACACAGAGACACACACTACCTAGGCCCTATCCTTACACCACCCATCTCTAAAACACCACCTGCTAACCTAAAAAGCCTACTAAACCTATAACATTATTTCTAACTCCCTATTGCTATGATTGCTCTTCTCTATCTAAGGTAAGAGAGAGATGATTGTATGCCTTGAAATCCCCTTTCTCTCTTTTTACCTCTCATTTTCTCTCTCTCTCTCTCTCTCTCTCTCTCCTTTCTCTTCTTCTCCAGTAATTTTCACCCATTTT
Source organism: Magnolia changhungtana (assembly GCA_030180095.1). Classification (NCBI taxonomy): domain Eukaryota; kingdom Viridiplantae; phylum Streptophyta; class Magnoliopsida; order Magnoliales; family Magnoliaceae; genus Magnolia; species Magnolia changhungtana. The sequence goes on from JASAUF010000303.1 coordinate 6,447,558, forward strand.
TCAGCCCTTCATCTTCCCTTCTACCCTATAATCCAGCCCTTAGTTTAACATTTTGACCATTAAACCTCTTTTCTTGGAGCTTGAAGACTATCTTAGAGGTGTTTGCTTGAAGATCTTGTAAGTAGGTGTGCATGTAATTGCAAAACTCAGATTTCTTCTATTTCATACTTCTTCCCTTTTCTTTCATGTTGAAGCTTGTGGGGCCCTTCAAATGATGGTGGTGGCTCCTAAGATTTCATGGATGAGGCTTATAGCCCATCTTACTTGCATGCATGTTCCATGCAAGGGGCCATTCTTCATGGACCCCTACATGGCTTTTCTTTATTTGATAAAGGATCTTTGGGTCATCTAGACCCTTGATCCTTGGTGAAGATTGCATCTCTACCATAGTCCTATGATCATGTAGATCTTGTATATCTTGTGATAGTGGAATGTGTATGCATGAGTGATGAGGGGAAGGGCCTCAATATGGCGGAGACCCTTCCCTTGTGGCCGAATCCTTATTTTCCTTTATTGATAAACTTCTTATCATGGGTGTGTGGCCCACCTTGTGGACCAAAAATATCCAGACCATCCATGGAGGTTAGACGTCCATAATAGCCCACCCTAGGATGTTGGAGCCCACTAATCCACCTATATGGGGCACATGCAAGGGGTATTTTATAATGGGAAGGGTCTGGATGTTTGTGGGGCCCACTGGGGTGGCCCATACCATGATTTTTCTGGGATTAAATCCCCTTTTAAATAGTGTTTATATTTATTTATTTTCAGTTATATGTTGTTGTCCAGAACTATCTGGATAGATTTTTGAGTCATCTTGAGGCTAGCTTTTTGGTCATTTGGAGTGGTGTTTGGTCCCATGTAATATTTGTTTCTTAAATTTATGGACCCCACCTATAAGCATGCCAAATTTCAGCCCCATCTGACTCCATTTGGTTATCCAAAAGGGTGGGCCAAGAGGGGTGGTCAGCCTGATTTTCTGTTGTGCAGTCCAGCAATGTAGACTGTTGTAAACTGAAATTCATAAATTATTTTGATGATGGTAGGAGACTTTTCTAGACTCCATCTTGTTGTATACCTGATGAGGGACCTTGGGTCTAAATTTCAGAAATTTTGGAGGCCAAAGAGCCCACCCATTGGATGCCCAAATTCAGTCCAGTTACATTCCAACAACACTTTGCACTAGTCAAATTGTTTTATTTAAATTAATTAAAATATTTTTTGATGTCCAAAAATTCTAAAATTTTGTGGAAGTGTGGTTCGCTCATGGTAGGACCCACCTACAAAATTTTAGTCAATGAATCCCTGTACACACTGTGGCGAGGGCCATACTGGCCCACCACATTGGGACGTCCAGGTCTGTCCGATTTTCTGGATAGACTGTTTTGTTTAAATTAATTAAAATACTTAGGAAAATCTTAAAATTCTGAAATTTTGTGGGGGTGTGTCTCACATATGGAAGTTTCACCCCACAAAATTTCAGACCAAATGGACATTTGAGCTGGCTGTGTTGTGGCCGGGAGTGGCCCACTATGCAGGGACTCGGAGGTTTGGGCATCCAGCCTTGGCTGGTCCTCCAGCCTGCCTTGTGGACCCACCTAGATGTGTTGTATATCCCACCATATTGTGAGGATATTGAGGAAATAATTTATACCTTTAGTCCCTTAAATGTTGGGCTTAATAAATGCACTTTTGAGGCCCACCACATTAGTTTCAATTGGGTCCATGAATGTAGCTAGTTATTGAACTTTTTAGCCCCAATTGGGCTGGAACTTTCTAAATAGGCCCATTAAACTCTTTGGCCATTTTCTTTTACCATACTATTGTGTTGGGCTTGTGGCCTGGGTTACATAAGTAGATGGGCCTTTGGTTGCCCACCAAATCAACTTTATACTTGGGCCAGGTTGTAGGCCCAACCTTACTTGACTAAGAGCATGACATTTACTAATGTGGTTTGAGCAATGGGCTGCTCACTAGGCCACCACAATATATGGGATTAGTGGCCTTTATATTGGACCCTAACCCTTCCCCTATGGGTCGAGAGTGGTATGTATGGGTTGTGCTATGTGTGTTTTCCTTGGACCCATGTTTTGGATAGGCCTTGGGCCGCCTTTCTGAAGCCCAACATGAGTGTATGTGGTATGTTTATGGCTGCCCATTTCTTATTTCTAATATTGTGTGGGCCTTGGGCCTTGATCCGTGATCAATTAGAAATGGGCTACCTCTTGAGGACCAATTGTTGTTGGATGTCCACATTGGTGGCCCTAAGGTAGGCCCATGGGCTTCTGTGGGTGTTTAAAGGCCCACCATAGATCCTTGCTAGGCCCGTCTCATCTATTTAGGCCCATATCATTCTTCTACTTAGTCTCGTGGGCTACCCCAGGTAAATGGGCCCCCACTAGAGGTTGTATTCCTTATGAGGAAATTGGTTAAGTACCTAGACCTTTCATATTTAGGTAGAGAGTTCATCTTCACGTCATTAGCACCCCTATTCATCTTCATGGCCGACTCCCATACGCATCATATGCATACTTGGTTGAGGTATGATTGGCCATGGTTGTGCCATTGTGTAGGGTATGTTGGTATCTCCCCGAGGGGTGGAGTTTTTTCCTATGGAGCACGATTGTTGCTTAAGATTAATGCATGGGTGATTTTGTGATTCATACTTCTGACATTTGCATAGCATGTGGGTATCTGCCCTTGCTTCATCAGGGCCTTGCCTCCACAGGGATATTCGTGGGTGGCCGTATGTGTGGACACCGAAAATATTAGTTGAGCATATCGGGTGCATAGGATACCCATGGGTAAAAATTTCAAAACTTCCACGGTACCAAGGATCTATTCTAACGCTGTGACCAGGTGGAATACATGAGCGCACGAGGGCCTTATACCATTAGGCCGCGACTACCACTGTCGTGTAGTCAGTTGGATAGGGGTGTGTCCTTACCTGCTTGGTGTGTAGGGGGTATTGCTAGGCTGAGTCTGACTAGCTCATGAATGGGTTCGCTACCATCAGGCCTTACTGGTGATTAGCTGTCCACAGGCGGGTAGTGAGGTCTCTTATGCTTGTTTGACTGTGTGGGGTCTGTAGAGCGGCAGTCATTCAGTAGTGTAATGTACCCCGGTGATTTCCTTATTATTGGAAATGTACTTGACTTGTGGTTTAGATATGAGCACTGACATTACTTGCATCGCGTTAGCATTGGCTGTGTAAGCCCCTTCATATACTGCCTTGGTATGGGTTCTAGTACTCATCACATCATATTCATGATAAGCCTTGGTAAGGATGGTTATATCCTCATTGACCATGTTTCCCTTCTTGCACCTTATACTATTCTTTTGTGCACCATTGTCACACACTTATACCACCCTTTAAGCTTCTATAAGCTTATGCATGATTGATGCGTGCAGGAGACTCTAGGCAAGCGTCATAGTAGCAGAACGTGGAGTAGAGTTGAGCTCGAGGACTCCAGTGTTGCTGACCCTTTTCTTTCTTTTCTTATTACCTTATGTATGTTCTTTTGAACCTGATGTAAACTTGTAAAAGTTCAAATTCTTAGTAGATTTTATGATACGTGCCCTTTGTTATTCTTAGATGTACTTGTTGTGATCTTGGGTATGCTCGTATTGGTAATGATTATACTGTTATGAAAATCCTCCTTGTAGGATCCCATGATCGGAACCTGCCTTTGGAGCAGAGAATGGGGTACTACAGAGGCTATTGCGGCCAAAGCCGGCCATTGGGTTCTTTGTGAGTCCGGTTACCGAGTCTGGGGCGTACAGGAGTTGGTATCACTTAACATTATTTTCATCCACACAAGCTAAGTGCAAGTAGTACCAGCAGCAATATATTCAGCCTCAGCTGTGGAGAGAGCGATACGGAACTTTGTTTCTTACTTAACCAAGAAAATAGACAACTTCCGACATAGAAACAACCACCGTTGGTTGATTTACGATCATCAATGTTACCAGCCCAATTAGCATTCGTGTAACCAGCTAATTGTAAACTAGTATCATGTGGATACCAGAGACCAAGATTAACTGAACTAGTGACATATCGCACAATACGCTTAACAGCTATCAGATGTGACTCTTTAGGGTCCGACTAATATCTAGCATAAATTCCTATACTAATTGCAATATCATGTCGGCTAGCAGTTAAATAAAGTAAACTACCTATCATACTACGATACAACTTAGGATCCACACTCTTACCTATTGAATCCTTAGAGTGTTTTAGAGTTGTACTCATTAGAGTATCAAAATTTTTCCCACTCTCAAATCCGAACTTTTTAAGTAAGTTCAGAGCATATTTGGTTTGAGAGATAAAGAAACCATCAGGGAGCTGTTTGACTTGCAACCCTAAGAAATAGTTTAGTTCTCTGACCATGCTCATTTCAAATTTAGACTTTATAAGATCTGCAATCTCAACGGTCATGTTAGCACAGGTAGATCCATAGATAATATCATTAACATAGATTTGTACTATTAGTATGTGATCGTTATGTTTCTTTACAAACAATGTCTTATCAACACTTCCCATTATAAAGTTATGACTTAGTAGAAACTTAGTCAACTTTTTGTACCATACCCTAGGAGCTTGTTTCAAACCATAGAGTACCTTTTTCAGGTGGTAGACATGATTAGCATGCTTAGGGTCTTCAAAACCCGTTAGTTGCTCAACATACACTTCTTCATGCAAATCACCATTTAAGAATGCACTCTTTACATCCATTTGGTATATTTTGAATTTTCTAAAGCACGCAATGGATATAAATAGTCTGATTGATTCAAGATGAGCTACTGGGGCAAAAGTCTCATCATAATCAATGCCTTCTATTTGAGTGTACCCTTGTACAGCCAACCTATCCTTATTTTTAACAATATTACCAAGTTCATCAGACTTATTTTTAAAAATTCATTTTGTTCCGATAATGTGTTTATCTTTTGGTCTTGGAACTAAGTACCAAACATCATTTCTTACAAACTGATTTAGCTCTTCTTGCAAACTAGTTCTATCTGAGATGTAAAGCCACGTATCTTCAAGTTGTTTACGAGTGCGCACACCAGTGAGAGGGTTTCCAAGGATTTGATTAGATTGATGGTCTTTAATTGTCCTCAGTTCAGTGTTATTTTGACTTAATGAAGAGTCTGGTTTATCAATTAAAAGAACTTCATTATTTTCTGAACTTGAGGCAGGTGTATTCAAGTGATTGTCTATAACCACATTAATAGACTCTTGAATTACACCAATCCTCTTGTTAAGAACCCGATATGATCGACTATTCAGAGCATACCCTAAAATTATCCCTTCATCACTTTTGGTGTCAAATTTACCCAGATTTTCTCAGTCACGTAAAATGTAGCAATTGCTGCCGAAAACTCGAAAGTATTTGACAGTAGGCTTCTTATCAAACTACATTTCATAAGTAGTTTTACTGTTTGATTATCTAGTGTAAACGCGGTTAATTATATAACAAGAAGTATTTATCACCTCAGCCCAAAGATTTTTAGGAAGCTTCATACTATTTAGCATTACATTTGCCATTTCTTGAAGCACTCTATTTTTTATTTCCACTAGACCATTTTGTTGTGGTGTTTTGGGCGCAGAAAATTCATGTGATATTCCCTGATCATTGCGAAATTTCTCAAAATTACTATTTTCAAATTCAGAACCATGATAACTACGGATCTTAGTTACTTGTGATTGTTTTTCAGTTTGGATACATTTAAGTACCCTTTTTACTTCATTGACAGTTTTTGATTTCTCTCTCAAGAAGACTACCCAAGTATATTTGGTAAAGTCATTTACTATCACCAGAATATACTTCTTGCCACCTTGACTCTCCGTTCTAGTCGGTCCAATGAGATCCATATGGAGAAGTTCGAGTGGTTTAAATGTGGCATTGGAATTCACCTTTTTGTGAGTACTCCTGCTTTGTTTACCAATCTGGCATTCGCCACATATTTTGTCTACTTTCTTTACTTTGGGTAGACCTCTTACCAACTCTTTTTTGCTCAATCTATACAAGTTGTGGTAGTGTACATGTTCGAGGTGCTTATGCCATAATTTGGTTTCATCAGTATGAACCATGTAGCATGATAGCTTAGATGAGCTTGAATTACTAACAATGTAGCAGTTCTCAGAAGTTCTGCAACCAATTAATATTACAGAATCATTTTTATTTAAAATTTCACACCCTTGGTTAGTAAATTTTACACTCGCATATTTGAGAGATGCTTAATAAATTATGTTTTAACCCTTCTACATATAAAACATTCTCAAATAGAGGGAGGTTAAAGACATGAACCGTACCTTGGCCAATAATTCTGCAGTTGCTACCATCACCGAATGTGACTAAACCATCAGTCATGTCTTTAAGATTGGTGAACGAACTTTTGTCACCTGTCATATGTCTGGAGCAACCACTGTGTAGGTACCACTTTAAATGGCTTGAAGCTTTGAAAGTAGTGTGGGTAACCAAACAAGTAACCTTAGGGACCCATTTCAATACTGTTTGGGTTTAGGGTATAGTTGGTCTTCTTACGTTTATCGTTGTTATAATTCCGACCCACTGAGTTAGATTTTAAAAGCTGTTTAAGAAAATTAACGATTTTCTCAGCTAAAGGATTACGATTCTGATTTTTATAGTAGATATGGTGTTTTTAGGTTTTAAGGTCCGAAAAGTCTTAGCATTTTTAAAATTATATTGATTTAGACTTTTTCCTTTTGAGTTAGAAGACTCCCCTTTCACAAATTTGGATGGAGTATTCTTGTGTTTGGGAGGAATACTTTTATTGCAGCCCAATCCAGACCGATTGACACATTTTCTGGATCTGAATAAAAGTTTTTCTAATTTAGGATCACCTTGGGCATACCTCCATGTGTCTTTCAAACTCAAAAGTGAAGAGATTTCTAGTTTTAGCTTTTAATTTTCAGATTTTAAGTTTTTAACTTGGGAGGTTTTGAAATCTAAGTCGCACTTAGTTTTTTCAAAGCAATCTGAAATGTGTAATTTTTCTAAGACTAGATTATCAAAATTTTCTTTTAGTTTTGAATACTTTTCTTTCTGAAGTTTTAGATTTGCAGCAATTTTGCAACTTTCCTTGTATAGGGCATCTTAAGCATTTTGAAGATCTTCTTCATTTTCATGGTCACTATTCAGATTTTCTTCCCTGGTTGAATCATCATTATCTGAAAAAGTGAACTTGGCTAGAGTCATTAAAACTTTAACATCATTAGCCGACTCAGTTTCAGAATCTTCTGACTCAGAAGAGACTTTAAAGCAAGAAGAATCATCCCATGTAGCCAACATACCTTTCTTTTTAGACTTATCCTTCTTAGGACATTTGTTTGCTAGATGCCCATATTCATGGCAGTTGTAGCATTGACTGTCTTTTAACGATTTCCAATTTTTAGATCTAGGTTTTTTCTTTTCAATAGGTTTTTGCAAATAAACCCTCTTTTTACTTTTTAAAATCTTGTAAAACTTTTTAGCTAAAAGAGCCATATCATCTTCTAAGGTTTCTAAATTAGAATCATTATTATTTTCATGAGAAATACTTTTAGAAGAATTGAGGGTGATGGATTTACCTTTACGAGCTTTAAAGTTTAAGTCATAGGTTTGCAAAAAACCAACCAGTTCTTCTACCCTCATATTTTCCGTATCACGAAGTTCATGGATCGCAGTTACCTTTGAATTGAACCATTCAGGCAATGAGCATAGTATCTTTACACAAACTTTACTTTTTGGGATCCTATCACCAAGACCCCACATAGAGTTGACAATGTCATTCAATCTTGTATAGAAGTCCATGAACGTTTCACTTTCTTCCATACATATTTCCTCAAATTTGGTTGTGAGGATTTGAACTTTAGATTTCTTGACAATTGTTGTACCCTCGTGTGTTATTTCCAAGATATCCCAGGCTTGCTTTGCAATATCACGGGATATAATTCTCTTGAATTCATCCGGTGATAGTGCACAAGTGATTGCATTTAAAGCCTTTGCATCGACACTACTCTCACTTTTCTAAAGAGCAGACAACGAAAAGTAAGGTGAGACTTTTATGGTTTTAGATCCATCAGTACCTGTTACTTTAGTGGTAGGAGGGGTCCAATTGGTCACTGTGACTTACCACATGCTCTCATCCATAGTTTAAAAAAAAAATCCTCATTCTGGCTTTTCAATAGGCATAATTGGAGCATTCAAAAGGTGGAGGCCTAGTGACTAAAAGGCTATCAAAATTTGACATCTTAAAAAGCTCAGATCGATTAGCTCAGGAAATTAATCCAAAAAATAAAGCGAGCTATTAGGCACTGGTACCACTTGAAAAGGCTGAGCTAAGAGTCCTAGAGAGTGTGGGGGGGGGGGGGGGGGTGAATAGGACTATGCCAAATTAAAATTTTAAATGCATAGTTAGACAGATATAAATAAAGATAACACTTAACAATCCAACAAAGCATAAATGAATAACAACCTCAAATGTACAAGTATTGAGAGGTTAATATAAATGTTGTTCTAAGGACAACCTTACACTAAAAACCAATGGCCTATGGTAGGACAACCTAATTTCTAGAACAGTCTGTATATCAAAATCCTAAACTAATACAGAGGAGAATAGAAATAGCAAAGAAAATAAACTAAGCTATTACAGCATTCCCACACTTGCATAAAAGAGATTACAACATTCTCCATAAAGGCTTAAAAAGAAATTACAACATTCACACAAAGCCACAATCAATCAACCACCACAACACTAGAAAATATAGTGGTTCGCTTGTGTGTACACCAACTGTTTAGAAAAACAGCCACACAGCTACTCCACTCCCAATATCCTGCTATGTGCTTTACCAAGGAAACTTTAAAACAACTGAATGTGTTTGCAACTACATTTGAGGAGAATCAGGAACGCAGGAATAGCGAAGATGCTCAAGACACTCCCATGGCCGCTAGATGGGACTCTTGCCGCACCCCAGTACCTCTACCAAGTCCATTATCTATTAGCACTAGGCACCTCCTTCACTAGAACAATCCAATACGTCAACTTCTCGAAGGACAATCTAATATAGAAGCTCACCTCCAGCAGTGCAGAAATCGACTCTCTAGGATTGAACTGTGTCTTGACGCTCTTCAACATACTGGGGAGCACATCATTGAACTGCTTCTGACTCATTACTCTTATATCCCTCCGTATGAGGGTGGATCATCCAGACGATTTTTCATTATGTTATTGTTGAATCATAGCACATTTTCTTTTTGAATATTTATGCCCCTAAGGTCTCTTTTTTTTTGGGTTTTTGGATAATAACTTAATCTACCCAACCTTGGGGTAGTAATTTTGATGAATTTACGGTAATATCCTTTCTTCTCATGTTAGATACTCTCTTTATGATCATCTTTCTATCTAAAATATGACTTGATTGCTTATGATGATATACTTCCTTACTTAGATGATGATCTTTATGGTTATATCATTATATGATGTATCTATTTTATTCTCTTACCCTCTAGATTATCATCTCATAAGTTATTAGTTTGTTTCTTAATTAACTCTTTGCCAATAACTAATAAAAAGGGGGAGAAGAAACCTACCCACCAAAACAATATTTATCTCTTGTAGAAATTGTTTGTTTCCCTTATTGCAGATTAGTCTTGGTAAAACTAAGGGGGAGCAGCATGATTTTGTATTATATGTCAAGTCTAGAGTTGTAAATTTTATTTTTGATATGTACTTTTATTATTTTGGTATGTCATTGGTATGGACCATGACATGGTTGTAGGTTAGGTTGTTTTTGTCACGAAATTGACAAAGGGGGAGAGTGTTAGTGCACTTATTTGTACTCATCTTTGTCAATCATACGACGTGTTGTCTTGTAGTTGGATGAGTTCTTAGTAAATGAAGACCGACGACGTAATTGGAGCTAAAGCAGGAAAAGCTACATTGAAGACGAAGAACTACTTCTGTGATCTTAAAACCTTGCAATTAGATGATCCCAACCCAAATAGGAAAACCCTCCTAGGTCATCTATTATAAGCAAAACCCAAATCCATATTTTATATACCATAGTCTTGGCTTAAGCAAGTCCTAAGTTGTTGAACTATTGGATAAAAATAAGAAAATTTGTCCACTGTCGGTAGGACGATGGTGCCACCGAATAGCACCTTTGGTACCATCGAATATACCTTTGGTGTTACTGAAGGGGCTCAAAATAGTCCAGCAAGCTTATAACAATAATTCGGTATCATTGACTGAGTATTTCGGTGACACAGATTGCCACCGACGAACAAAGTTCGGTGCCACCGAAAGAGACTGTTTTCAGTTAGCAACTTGCAGAATTTAATTCGGTACTACCGAAGCAAGTTTGGTGGTACCGACGGTCACTTTGGTAGCATCAAGAACTAGCCATTTTATAGCCGTTTTCTATCCTTTGGAAGTTTTTACCTATAAAAATGGCTTATAAGAACTTTCAGAAAGCATGGATTAAGGCTATTGAGAGTCCTTAGTGTAACCCAAGCTTATCTTAACCACCTAGACTTTATCCATATGAGATTCATTCTCTCTTCACTGTGATTCATCATTTAAAGAGCATTCAAAGCTCGAATTTATGAAGAACATGATCTCAAGCCTTCACTAGAATATTGAGACTAAACCTATCGGTATATCCTTGATCTCAATCATACTCTAGTGTATCCATCAATGGAATCTCTTAGGAAACCCATTCATAAACTCCGTTAGAGATTCAACCATCTCTCATAACCTTAGTCACCGTTTTAGGTATATCATATGCAAGGTTTTTTATCGTGAAGCTGAGCCAACAGGTAAATCCAAGCGATGCGATTGGGGGAGCATTGGGAAAAGCGCAAAGATCAAGCATCCTAAGGCGAGCTACAAAGATGAACTCAATCCGACAAGTAAATGTCATAGTTAAGAGTTCAAAAGTTTAATCTCCTTCCTCATGTAGGATTGAGACTAAGAGTTTGCTATCAACAAACTCGATTGGGTTTCTTGAGTGGGACCTTGGCCAGTGGACCTAAACTGTGTCTTGTGTGGGACCTTGGCCGGTGGGCCTAAACGTGGGTTCTAGGTGTAGGAACTTTGCTCTTGCAGAGAGCATAAATTATGTCTTTAGTGTAGGACTGTAAAGGTTATTGGTGAACCTGTTTAAAACCATTGATGGTAAAATCCGGTGCACTCTAGGATTGAGTGTGGATGCCGGGAGTGGAGTAGGCACATAGTTGTTAACAACCCCAACTACAGGGTCGCGATGTAGTAATAATCTCAGTGAGATCGAGGTCGAATCCACGAGGACTAATCTTATGTATTTATTTTGAAAGTAATTAGAATCAAAACTAGGTGAAGATCTAACCTAAATTAGGAAAAGTAAGGAGTAATTGTGGGAGATTTAATAATAATAAAAAAAAACTTAAGAAATTTAAAGGTGAGAAACTAGGGATTCCATGGATCCACTTGTTGCAACTGGGAAGCTACTTTGCATGATTCAAGGACACAACTGGAATCAGAGTCATATCTTATCCAATTGGTAAGAAGAGATTTGTTAGATCTTTGAACTTCTCATGGATGTAATCATCAATAGATGCGAGTGGTGAAGATTTGGAAGTGATTCCGTCACCTAAGCATGCCTAAGAAACAAGGAAAACAACATGATTTACCAATCCCACGACCAATCATAAGAGAATTGTGAAGGTTAGGAAGGATTCCATCATCCCACCATGCCCAAGGGACAATGGTGAACAACTGGATTTCCTAATTTCACAATCCCAATTCAGGAAAAGAAAATATCTTAAGCTATCGCAATTGTAATTTGTCACAACAAACCATTAAAAACTAAAAATATTCCTTCATAATCAAACTAAAATCCAAGAGAGTTCAACAAAACATGAATTAAAACAAAGCAAACATCTCAATGACGCTGTAAGCTTTACCCCTTAGCTATATCTAAGGGATCTAGCCAACCATAAACATGGTTGGATTAAAAACCCTAGAAGAAAGCATTAAAAGCCAAGGAGAAGGGAAGAAGAACTCTTAGGAAGCGGCTCTGCCCTTTTGCCTTGCTCCTCCAAACCCTAGATATCCTAAAAAGTTCCTAGAAACCCCTATTTATAAGCAAAGTTCCATAAAATCGCAAAACCGGATCTAATTTACGCAGACTGCATAACGCCTTCGATGTCATTGAAGGAGTTTAAATCCGAAAGTCCCGCCTTTTCTTCTTTTGCACTGCGTAAGTCTCTGTGTCATTAAACCACCCTTCGATGTCATCGAGCGAAGCTTCGAGTCATAAAAAATATTTCCAAAATAGTCCAGCGAGTTGCTTCGATTTATTCAATAAATTTAATGTCATTGAGTAGTTTTCGATGCCATCGAGCACCTTCCATCGAGTCATCAAATATGTCTTCGATTAATCGAGAAAAACACCCAATATGTCCAGCAACCAACTCAATTTTTCCTCATAAATTCGATGTCATCGACCATGTTCAATGTCATCGAACAGATCTTCGATGTCATCGAACGGTTCTCGATGACACTGTCTTTGTGATTCTGCTCTTGTTCTTTCGACTTTCTTCCTTGTCCACTTGGTTTTCTTGGATCTTGGGGTCTTGAAATCTTCAATCTTAGTCTTCGAATATCCATTCTTTACGTTGGTGACTTTTGAGCACTAAATTCATGCTTTTAACATTCTTTTCATTTCAAGCTCTTAAATTCACCTTGCGACACAAACACGTGTAAAATATACCATTAATCCATATTATGTTTGAAAAATCAAGAAATAGATGGGGGATAATACGTAATATTTGACCCTCAACACAACCCTCGACCAGCATTTTGCTAGTCTCGAGCAAAATATGTGACAAATAATCTTCAATCTCAAGTTCAAAATCCTTCTTCAGAAAATAGTCTTTTGTGTAATAAAGTATGAATGAGTAGAAGTAAGTGAGATAGTGGGATCTTAAAAATGTAGAGCCAAATTAACTATGCAATTAATCAAGAAGTAGGTTCTTTATCAATTAAATCAGAATGGAAGCTCAAATATCAAGTTTTCCAATGTGCCTGGTGAAAATCAATTTACTTCTCAGAAGACTACTTTTATTTCATAATGTTACCCATGTTCATCATATTAAGATTAGTTAAAAACTCAAGTAATGATTATAAACCTATCCCCTTTTTCATTTTTTTTCCAGTTTTTGATTTTATATCGATGGTCACCATTATTTATTCCTCTTTTTCAGACATTACATCCTTTTCAAAGACATTTTTCATTCCCCTCAGAGATGTTGTCATTCTTCATTCTATATGACCTTTTTATCGATCTCCTATTTTTAATTGGTTTTTCATCTTTTAAAGTGGACAATATTCTCCAGACTAAATTCTCAATATCTAATAATGATCCACATACTAACTATGAGAAACTTAAGCACTCTCCAAGAAAGCAAATTGAACGTGTCTTATGGTTTAGATTAACATGATATTCAAACTTTTTCTTAATCAATTAGAATGTAAGTACTGTGAGTGATATTTTACTTAGATGATCAAACACCAACAATATAAAATCCAATCTCTCTTCTCATCATACTCAAAATATTCTTAAATACACAATTTCTTGTTTTCCAAACAGATTTCAACTCAAAACCTTGAAAATTTTTCAAAAATTTTGCTCAAAACTGAGAAAACATTGATTAGGTTACCTAATCCCCCACACCCCCCACAAAAATTCTACATTGTCCTCAATGTACAAGAAATAAACATGTAATGCAAATGAAGCAACGAAAAGAAAGGGAATGGTGATGGAAAGATAGTACCTCGAGGAAGAAAAGTTGAAGCTTTTCCACGGATCTCAGCATAAAATGGGTTAGCACAAAAACAAAACTCAACAAAATTTAAGTAAACTATCCTAAAAAAGTATAAAACAAACTATCCTAATCCTATGAAAGCGATAAACCTACCTATACCTTCATCAGACTAGGAGATCAATCCTGGTAAATAGGATCACTCAGAGGTATGGACATGTCCTCTGAATCAAAATTTTCAACAAATTGCTTTAACCAATGTCCATTTACTTTAAAAGCATTGCCATTGTTTGGATTCTCCATCTCAACAGCCCCATGAGGATAGACATTTGTAATAGTGAAAGAGCCGGTCCAATGAGATCGAAGCTTTCTCAGAAAGAGATGTAACCAAGAATTGTACAAAAGGACTTTCTGGCAATGATTTATAAAGGATGTTCTTATCATGGAACACCCTCATCTTGTCCTTGTAAATTCTCAAGTTCTCATATGCATCATTTTGGATCTCCTCGAGTTCATACAATTTTAGCTTACGCAGCGAGCCAGTGTTGTCCAAGTCAAAGTTCAAATTCTTTATAGCCCAGTAGGCTTTATGCTCCAACTCCATCGGTAAGTGGCAAGCTTTCCCATAAATAAGTTTAAAGGGAGACATTCCAATGGGAGTTTTACGTGCTGTACAGTAAGCCCATAAAGCATCGGTCAAGCGAACTGACTAATCCTTATGGTCAGGGTTAACCGTTTTTTCCCAGATGTATGTAATCTCCCTATTGAAAATCTCAGCTTGCCCACTTGTCTGAGGGTGGTATGGAGTGCTCACCTTGTGGGAGATGTCATATTTCTTCATTAAGTTTGCGAATGGCTTATTGCGAAAATGTGATCCTCCATCACTAATGATGGCCCGATGCATTCTGAACCGGGAAAGGATGTTCTCTTTTGAGAATTTAATGACCGTTTAATGGCCATTATTCCAGCACGGGATCATTTTGACCCATTAGTGACATAGTCTATGGAAAATAGAATGTACAAATTTCCATGAGGTTGGAGGAATGGTCCCATGAAATCAATGCCCCAACAATCAAATACGTCAATGATCAAAATGGGGTTTAAAGGCATCATATTTCTAAGGGAAAATGCTCCCAACTTCTGACAATGATCACAAGCCTTACAAAACTCATGAGTGTCCTTGAACATAGTGGGACAATAAAAGCCACACTGTAGAATTTGGTAGTGGTCTTTTTAGTAGAAAAGTGATCACCACAGGCCTGAGAATGACAGAAGGAGATGACGCTCTAATGTTCATTGTTTAGCACACATCCCCTTAAGATTTGGTTTGGGCAATATTTAAATAAATAAGGATCATCCTAGGAGAATTTGTGCACCTCGGTGAAAATTTTCTTCTTATTTTGCGCAGTCCAATGTGTTAGTGTGAAACCTATGGTAAGATAATTAGCAATATCATTGAACCAAGGTGAATGAGAGACTTTAAACAGTCATTCCTCAGGGAACATATCATTTATAGGTGCCGTCTCAAGGGAATCAGGGAGGTCAAGCCTAGAACGATGGTCAGCTACTACATTTTCTACTCCCTTCTTATCTTTTCTTTTTAAGTCAAATTCTTGGAGTAGGAAGATCCATCTTATCAGGCGGGCCTTGGCATCATTTTTAGAAAGAAGATACTTGAGTGCCGCATGAACGGTGTAGATAATGATCTTGGATCCGATCAAGTAGGATCTAAATTTGTCCAAAGCGAATACTACGACCAAGAGTTCCTTTTCCGTAGTAGAGTAGTTTACTTTGGCAGGATTTAGAATTCTACTTGCATAATGAATAACGTAGGGCCGGTTTTCTTTTCTCTGGCCTAAAATTGTCCCAAGAGCATAGTCGATGCGTCGCACATAAGTTCAAAAAGAAGGCTCCAGTCGAGTGGCTACATGATAGGTGTAGTGGTTAACACGCCCTTGAGCCTAGTAAAAGCTTCCTGACATTGTTCAATCAACTCGTATGGTACATCCTTTTGAAGTAGATTACATAAAAGACGAGAGATGTGGCTGAAGTCCTTTATGAATCTCTTGTAAAACCCAGCGTGGCTTAATAAGGATCGCACGTCTCATATGCTTTTGGGCGGAGGCAGGGTAGAGACAAGATCAATTTTCACTTTATTTACCTCAATTCCCTTGGACTAGATGATGTGTCCAAGAACAATTCCCTTATGAACCATAAAATGTCACTTCTTCCAATTGAGTACCAAATTCTTTTCTTCACATATTTTCAACATACATTTAAGATTTTCTAAACAATCGCTGAAACATGGACCAAAGACCGATAAGTCATCCACGAAGACCTCTAGATGTTGCCCTACCATGTAAGAAAAAATGCTCATCATACATCACTGAAAGGTAACAGGGGCATTACACAGTTCGAATGGCATCCTTCAGTAAGCAAAGATGCCAAAAGGACATGTGAACGTGGTCTTTTCTTGGTCTTCACGAACTATCTCGATCTGATTGTAGCCTGAATATCCATCAAGGAAACAGTAATAAGAATGACCAGCTAGCCTCTCTAAAATTTGATTGATGAAGGGCAAAGAGAAGTGATCCTTCCTTGTGATGGTATTCAACTTTCTATAGTCAAACAACCAGTAGTAACTCTAGTTGGCATGAGTTCATTATTGGCATTAGCTACGATAGTGATTCCAGACTTCTTGGGAACCACCTAAGTTGGACTCATCCATTGGCTATCAGATATAGGGTATATGATACCCACGTCTAATAGCTTAAGAACCTTGGCCTTAACCACTTCCTTTATATTTGGATTTAATCTACGTTGTGGTTGCCTGGAGGTCTTCGCATTATCCTCTAGATAAATGCAGTGAGTACAAATCGAAGGATCAATTCCCCTGAGGTCCGCAATCGACCATCCAAGGGCTCTCATATGCTCAATAAGAGTAGAGATGAGTATACTCTCCTGTTCTTGCTCAAGGTGGGAAGAAATCACTATCGGGTATGTCTCATCTTGACCTAAATAAAGATATTTCAAATTAGAGGGCAAAGGTTTTAGGTCAAGCTTCGGTGCCTTGAGGTTAGACGGCAGAGGCACTACATCAGTTTGGGGCAATTCTTTAAATTATGGCGTCCACCGATTAACTTCAAGTAATGGCACGGTATCCAGCATGGTCCCCATCTCCCTAGTCATATCATCGTCCAAATCATGGGAGTGGGCCAGACACGTCTTAAGAAGGTCAGAGGATAATGTCAAGAGAGTTCTATCTACCACGAAAGAGTCTATCATGTTAATATCATGGAAATCGTCATCATCCACTGACTGTTTGCCTGAATTGAAAAAATATATTTAAGTCCAATGTCATATTCCGGAAAGACTAACTCACGACTCCATTCCTGTAATTAATGATCTCATTTGATGTGGAAAGGAATGGGCGACAAAGGATGACGGGAATTTGAGTGCTCATGTCCATGATGGGTTGAGTATCCTAGACGATAAAATCTACTGAGTAGTAGAATTTGTCAACCCAGACAAGTACATCCTCAATTATCCCTCTTGGTACACGGACTAAGCGATCGATTGGTTATAACGTGGTCCGGGTGGGTTTTAATTCACCTAAACCCAATTACTCGTAGACCAAGTATGGGATCAGATTCACGCTCACTCCTAAGTCAAGAAGTGTGTGCTCAATCCGTTAGTTCCCAATTACGCAAGCGATGGTTACGCTACCGGGATCTTTGTACTTTTGTGGCACATCTTACTTTAGGATGGCACTCACTTTTTTAGTTAAAAAGATCTTCTTTTGAACATTTTGCCGTCTTTTGTGCATAAGTCTTTCAGAAATTTAGCATATGAAGGAATTTGTTTTACTGTATCCAGTAAAGGAATATTGACCTTCACTTGTTTCAACACCTCTAGAATGTCCTAAGAGTTAGAGAGAGGTTTTGGTGTAACCAACCGTAGGGGAAATGGAGCAATCGACTTCCCTTGAGGTTGCAGTTTTAATTTGTGTGGAGCATGGTTAGATCTATCATTGTTGTCCTCTTCTAGGTCCTTAGGTTTTTCAGCCCTAACCAGAATGGTTTTGTCTATGGTCGTCCCACTCCTAAGAGTGGTGATAGATTTAGCTTCCTCCATCTGATTTAAAGAGCTTGGGTGGCTAACTTCATATTGCGGTTTTAGATTGGGAAGAGGTTGAGCTAGAAGGCTCCCCTTGTTCCCAATCACGCTTTTAGTTTCAAGTCCTTGTATGGCCTTTGTGAGGTCTTAAAAGACTTGTAGCATACCCTGATTGAAAAGATCTTGATTTTGAAGATGCTTTAAAACCGGATCCTACTGAGGTTTCCCTTGATGTGGAATTTAATTAGGGAATCCTTAAGGTGGAGCAGTTTGTCTGTTTCTCCAACTGAAGTTTGGATGATTTCGCCAGCTAGGATTGTACGTATTGGAGGTGGGCCCACTGAAAGGTCTTTGGTAATTATTCACAGCATTAGATTGCTCATTCGGTACCTCTTGAAAGGCAGGTATTATTGGACAATTTTCAGTTGTGTGAATGTTGCAAGCACAAATACCGCAAACAGTTTCCTTAGCCTTATCCTTCTTTAATTCCATGGCCTCGAGTTTTCTGGTAAGATTAGCCACTTTAGCATTGATATCACCATCCTCTTTCAGGAGATACATTCCACCCCTCTCCTTGGATTGAGTCGGCCTAGACGTTTTGTTTGATTTTGGGGTAATGTCCCATGATTGTGTGTTTTTAGCAAGTTTGTCAAAATAATCTCACACATCATCGACATTTTCATTCATAAATTCTCCATTACACATTGTCTCAACTAATTGGCGCATGAGAGATGCCAATCCATCATAGAAAAAGTTCGTGATACGCCACATTTCAAAACCGTGTTATGACCATGAACTGACAAGATCCTTGAACCGCTCCCAACATTGAAAGAATGTTTCATCTTCCTTTTGGGCGAAGTTCATGATTGACTTTCTAAGATGTTCGTTTTATGGTATGAAAAAAATTTCTTTATGAACTCCCTTGTCATGTCATTCCATTCCATCTACCAATAGATCGAGGATGTAGTGAATGCAACCACGTCTTAGCTTTTTCTTTTAAAGAAAAAGGAAAGAGTTTTAGTCTGACCGTGTCGTCAGACATGTTAGGAAAATATAGAGTGGCTATGATCTCGTCAAACTCTTTTAAGTGTATATACCGAATTTTAGATTCAAGCCCATGAAATTTTAGAAGGAGTTGGATCACTCCTGGCTTGATATCCATGTGTCCTGGATTTTCTGAAAAAACCCTGCATGAGGGTGTACTTACCCCTGTTAGTTGTAAATAGTCTCGCAAAGTACGAGGTGGGGGTGCTTGATGCACCTTATTCTCATCTTGGACTTCCTCAACCCTAGGTTGAGGTTGTCTTCCCGATTGATTGACCACCATAACCTCAATTAACTCTCAGGATCTCGAGTGGTGTTTAATCCTGTGATGGATAGATAACCCCTAAACAAATCCCCCTTCACTCAAAAGACGTTGAGTGTTGTCACGGACCCACTTGGGCATGAAACACTCTCGGCCCTCAAATTTAGACTCTAACCTAACCTAAAGGAAGAAGAAAATAGAAATCTAGAAATGAAGAGAGAGAGAGAGAGAGAGAAAATTACAAGAAGTTACCAAATTAAAAGTTCCTAAATTATGATCCTGTAAAATAAAACAAAATAAGTCAGTTTCTAAAACAGAAATTCCAAAATTAGAAGGTTTATAAAAAAACAAAAAAAAAAGAAAAAGAAAAATGAGTTAGTTTCTAAATAAATAAATAAATAAAATCTTAGAATTAGAAAGTTTCTAAACTAAAATTAGAAAGTAGATCTAAGAAAAACAGAAAAAAATAAAAGTTTCTAAAAAGAGGAAAAATTAGTTTCTAAAAACAATTTAGGAAAATTTCTAAACCTATAATTAGAAAGCTAAAATAATTCAGAAAAACATTAACCTAAAAATTAGAAAATAGAAAAGCCCTAATATTAATCTAATTCCAAAACTAGTTAATCTCAGAAAAACGTAACCGTTAGTCCCTGACAACGGCAAGAAAAACTTGTTCACAACCCCAAGTGCAGGGTCGCGATGTAGTAATAATCTCAGTGAGACAGTGGTCGAATCCACTGGGACTAATCTAGTGAATTTATTTTGAAAGTAATTAGAATCAAAACTAGGAGAAGATTTAACCTAAATCAGGAAAGTGAGGAGCAATTGTGAGAGTTTTAATAATAAAAAAAACTTAAGAAATTTAAAGGTGGGAAACTAGGGATTCCAA
Organism: Magnolia changhungtana; assembly: GCA_030180095.1. NCBI lineage: Eukaryota > Viridiplantae > Streptophyta > Magnoliopsida > Magnoliales > Magnoliaceae > Magnolia > Magnolia changhungtana. The sequence goes on from JASAUF010000303.1 coordinate 6,467,677, forward strand.
GGATCCATTAGTAGCAATTGGGAAGCTACCTTGCATGATTCAAGGACACAAATGGAATCAGAGTTCTATCCTATCCAATTGGTAAGAAGAGATTTGTCAGATCTTAAACTTCTCATAGATCTAATCATCAATAGATGCGAGTGGTGAAGATTTGGAAGTGGTTCCATCACCTAACCATGCCCAGGAGACAAGGCAAACAATAGGATTTACCAATCCCACAGCCAATCATAAGAGAATTGCGAAGGTTAGCAAGGATTCCATCATCCCACCATGCCTAAGGGACGATGGTGAACAATAGGATTTCCTAATTTCACAATCCTAATTTAGAAAAAGAAGATATCTCAAGCTATCACAGATTTATTGTAATTTGTCACAACAAACCATTAAAAACTTAAAAAATTCCTTCATAATCAAACTAAAATCCAAGAGAGTTCAACAAAACATGAATCAAAACAAAGCAAACATCCCAATCACGCTACAAGCTTCACCCCTTAGCCCTAGCTAAGGGATCTAGCCAACCATAGACATGATTAGATTAAAAACCATAGAAGAAATTATTAAAAACTAAGGAGAAGGGAAGAAGAACTCTTGGGAAGTGGCTCCGCCCTTTTTCTCTGCTCCTTCAAACCCTAGATATCCTAAAAAGTTCCTAGAAACTCTTATTTATAAGCAAAGTTTCGTAAAATCGCAAAAGCGGATCTAATTTACTCAAACTACGTAACACCTTCGATGTCATCAAACACCCTTCAATGTCATCGAATCGGTTTAAATTTGAAAGTCGCGCCTTTTCTTCTTTCGCACTGCAAAAGTCTTTGTGTCATCGAACCACCCTTCAATGTCATCGAGCGAAGCTTCGATCCATCGAACAGGTCTTGAAGTCATCAAAAATATGTCTAAAACAGTCCAACGAGTTATTTCAATTTCTTCAATAAATTTGATGTCATCGAGCAGTCTTCAATGTCATCGAGTACCTTCATTTGAGTCATCGAACATGTCTTCGAGTAATCGAGAAAAACACCCAATATGTCCAGCAACCAACTTGATTTTTCCTCATAAATTCGATGTCATCGACCAATGTTCAATATCATCAAACAGATCTTCGATGTCATCAAACGGTTCTCAATGACATAGTCTTTGTGATTTTTGTGCTTGTTCTTTCGACTTCCTTCCTTCTCCACTTGGTTTTCATGGATCTTGGGGTCTTGAAATCTTCATATTAGTCTCCAAAGATTCATTCTTTGCTTTGGTGACCTTTGATCAATAAATCCATGCTTTTAGCATTGTTTTCATTCCAAGCTCTTAAATTCACCTTACAGCACAAACACGTGTAAAATATACCATTAAGCCATATTATGTTTGTAAAACCAAGAAATAGATGGGGGATAATATGCAATATTTGATCCTCAATAGTTGTTGAACCACTATACATGCTTATGTTTGAGATTGTCATTTGCGCATTTATTTTATCATGCTTATATATGGTCGAATGTTTAAATTCTTATATATGATTGAATGAATGTTTTTTGATTGATAGGAAGCACTTCCCACACACAAGCTCACTATGATATAGGCTAGTTGCTTTATCGAAATATCTTATGCTGCCTATGTGATTGGACCCTCTAACTGGCTTGGAAGCCTTTAGAGTTACATTATCTTGCTAAGTTTATTTATAAATCATTTAATTAAGGCAATAAAAGTTTTTATTAGGTACAATCACTTGAAAAGTCCTATTCACCCCCCTCTAGGACTATAAGTACAGTTCCATACTTCTACTAGTGCGGAGCAAACTGCAATTTCAGATCCTTGAACCGTTCCCAATGTTGGAAGAAGGTCTCATCTTCCTTTTGGGTGAAGGTAATGATTGACCACCTTATGGTGTTCATCTTATGGTATGGGAAGAATTTCTTTATGAACTCCCTTATCATATCGTTCCATATGCCAATGGATCGTGGTCGTAGTGAGTGTGGCCACGTATTAACTTTCTCTTTTAAGGAGAAGGGAAAGAGTTTCACCCTGATCGTGTCCTCAGACACGTTAGGGAAGTGTAGAGTGGCTATTATCTCATCAAACTCTTTCATATGTAGATATGGAGTTTCAAATTCAAGTCCATGGAACTTCAGAAGGAGTTCGATCACTCCTGGCTTAATATCCATACTTCCTGCATTATCTGGAAAAATTATATAGGAATGTGTGCTTACCCCAACTAGTTCTAAATATTCTCGTAGAGTACAAGGCGGGGGTGCATGGTGCACCTCATTCTCATCTTAAGCTTCCTCAATTGGGTGTTGAGGTTGATATGCAGCCATCACTTCTATTGACTTAGAGGATCTTAAGTGGTGTCTAATCTAGTGATGGATAAGCAACCCTTCGACTAATCCTCCTTCACTCAAAAGACATATAGTGTTATCATGGACCTACTTGGGCAGGAAACACTCTCAACCTTCAATTTGTAAACAATTAAAACCTAATAAAAACATAACTAAAACTAAAATAAAATAATTAGGAATTATGAAACTAGAGAAGAGTTGGAACGGAGTTACCAATTAGAGCTATTATGTTAAGAAAAAGTCCTATAAATTAAAAACAAGTTAGTTCTAGAAATAAATTCATAAAACCTAATCTAAAAACACAAAAGAAGAACTAATCCTAAACTAATTCCAAAACCAATTAATCTCATACAAACACAACTGTAGTCCCTTGCAACAGCACCAAAAACTTGTTCATAACCCCAAGTGCAAGGTCACGATGTAGTAATAACTAGGTGGGAATGAGGTCAAATCCACAGGGACTAAACTTATACATATTCTGAAAATAACTAGAAGTAGAACTAAAATTGGAAACTAATCTAAATTCTGGAATAGTTGGAGTAATTATTAATAATGTTGACTTAAACTGTCAATTAAAAGGTGGGAACTAGGGTGCCAAGGATCCACTTGTAACTATCAAGATGCTACCTTACTTGATTCAAGGAACACAACTGGACTTGGAGTCCTTTCCTTTCCAGTGGAAGATAAACCATTCAAGAACATTCTGAACTTTCATTGAGATAGTTCATACATGAAAATTGATTGCTTTGATTGGAAGGGATTCCATCATCCTACCATTCCTAGGAGACAATGGTGAACAACAAGATTTATGAATCTCTACAACTCCAAATAGATTAAGAAGATATCAAAAGCCTCCACAAAATCATAGAAAACTAGAAATATTCCTCAAATCAAACTAGAACTCAATGATTGTTCAATATAAACAAGAATCAAAGCAAGATAATCATCCCAACACGCTACAAGGTTCACTTCTTAGCCCTAGCTAAGAGGTTTAGTTCACCATAGACATGATTGAAACTAAATCTCTTAAACAAAACATGAAAAAATAAACTAGGGGAAGAAGAAAAACTCTTAAGAGCCTGCTCCACCCTTTGGCTCTGCTCCTCATAGCCTAATTCGTCCCTAAAACTCCTTGGAGAACCCATATTTATAGCCTCTGTCCAGTCAACTTTGCAAAGTGCCTCAAATTTACGCACTCTATGTAACGCTTTTGATGTCATCGAACATACTTCAATGCCATCGAAGGAAGAATTTCATTTTTAATCGAATTTGAAAGTCGTGCCCTTTTGCATTGCGTAAGTTGTTGATTCCATCAAACGTCACTTCGATCCTATTGAACGGATTTTTGATTCCATCGAACATGTCCTCGAGCCATTGAAATGTGTCTAAAATATTCCAGCAAGTTGCTCCAATATTCTTTAAAAATCTCGATCCCATCGGATGGTCTTCGATTCCATCAAACAGAGTTTCGATTAATCGAACATGTGGTCGATGCCATTGAGAAATGCACTAATTAGTCCATCAACTAAACTTGATTTTTATGTAAGTTCCGATGCAATTGATCAGGTCTCAATTCCATCGAACACTTACTTCAATTTTATCAAAAGGTGTTTGATGTCATCGATAATGGAAATTCAGATTTCTGGACTTCTGCACTTTGATCTGTCGACTTTTCTTCCTTCTTCACTTGGTTTCCTTGAATCTCAAGGTCTTGAAATCTTTAATCTTTATCTCCTAAGATCCTTCCCTTGCCTTGGTGATTCTTGAGCATTAAATTCATGCTTTTAGCATCCACTTCATTCTAACCTCTCAGATTCACCTCGTAAGACAAACATGTATAAAATATACCAATTAAGCATCATCATGTTCATAAAATCAAGATATAAACAGGGGAAATATGCAATATTTGACACTCAACACCTTGCAGAGTATGCTAACTTCTTAGTTCATGACTATAATAGATCTTCAATACTATGATTTTAAATTATTTTAGCATATGTAAAATCATAAAAATTATCCATATGTAAAAAGCATGTAGTTTCCGAATTTGAATCCAATTGAGCTTTGATCCTTCAATGACATCGAAGTCTTATCGAATTGCCATAGAAGTTGAACAGAGTGCATAAATTTGAGTCGGTATTTAAAGTTGGTCGGACAAAGCCTATATAAAGGAGTTCTTCTTCTTCTTTTAGTTAGTTTATATATATATATATATATAAAGAGTTTTAGCTTGATCATGTTTATGTTAGCTAAACCTCTTAGCTAGAGCTAAGAGGTGAAGCTTATAGTTTGTTTTAATGTTTTTCTTACTTGGATTTGATTTATGAACTTCATGTTGAAGATTTCATAGTATATGGTTTGAATTTAATAACTACTTTTGGTTATTACTTTGATCTGTCTTTGACTCTGGGCACAGTATATGCTTTGGAACTCCTTGAATGCTTTCTTCTCTATTTAATGATTGTTTGATTTATAGAATTCTTTGATCTAACATTGACTACGAGCATGGTAGATGCTTTGAACTCTCTACATTCAATTCAACAAGACAGTTATATGTGGAACTAATGCTGCGAATGTTCGGAATCAGTTTTAGAACTATTTGTGATGCTTTAATTGCTCTATCATCCAACTGGATAGATTAGGACTTCGATTCCAATTAAAGTGTTGATTGGATCAAGTAAGATGAAATAAAGATGACTATAAGTGGACCCTTGGTGCTTTAGTGTTTCTTTCATTGATAATTTTACATCACAAACATTCTCTCCTTTAATTTTCATATTAATTTAGCAACTAGTTCTAATTCTTAAATAGTTTAAAAACTAACACATATCCAGTCCTTATGGGTACGACATTGGTCTCACCGAGATTATCAAAACTTCGCAACCTTACACTTGGGGTTTAAGCAAATAAGTTCCATCCTCAAACAAGATGTGCCCCAAAATATAAAAAGCTTGGTAGCCTAACCATCTCTTATGTGATTGGAGACCATTGGATTGAACATGCACACTGCTTAGTTTGGGGGCAAGCATGAATATGATCACATACTCGGTCTATGAATAACTAGGCTTAGGGGAATTAAAACTCACCAGGACTACGCTTTAACTCGCTGATCATTCGATCCGTATACTAAGAGGGATGATAGAAGAGGTCCTTGTCTAAATTGATCAATTCCATTATTTATTAGTTTTTATTGTTTTAGATACATAGCCCATTATAAATGCTAGCACTCAAATTTCTATCATCCTTAGCTGACCATTCCTAGTGTTCTTTGTCAAATATTACATATTTTCCCATATTTATATCTTAGTTTTATGAACATGATAAGGCTTAATGGTATATTTTGTACATGTTTGTGTTGTAAGGTGAATCTGAGAGCTTGGATTGAAAAGAATGCTAAAAGCATGGATTTAATGCTTAAGAATCACCTAGGCAAAAGATGGATCTTAGGAGACCAAGATAAAGAATTCACATGCCAAAAATCCAAGGAAACCAAGTATAAAGGATGAAGAAAGGACTTGAAAGAATATAGAATCCGTAGTAGAAAATAGGACATTTCGGTCGAACCTGAGCAAACTTCGGTCCAACCGAAATCGCAGAAAATTGTCCAGCAAGAAATCAGGATAATTTGGTCCGACCTAAGCTAACTTCGGTCAGACCAAAGTACTTTGGTTAGAGTCGGTCCAACCTAAATTTAACAAATTTTCTGCACAAGAATTTTTAGCATCAACCTTAGTCTAACCAAAGTCAACTTCGGTCCAACTGAAGCCAACTTCGATTCGACCGAAATCGCACAGAATTGTCTAGCGAGAAAGTGTAATTTTCAATTTTAATTCGGTCCGACTGAACCCAACTTTTGTCTGACCGAAGCGTAACATGGAAATGTTGCGGACTATGTAAATTGAGGCTGTTTCGCATAAGGTGGACTTCACAACTATAAATAGGAGTCCCTAGGATATTCCTAGGCATCTTCTAGGGTTCAAGAAGTGGAGCAAAAGGGTGGAGCCACCGCTTGGGAGTTTTCTTCCTCTTCCTTAGTGGGACTTAAAAAAAAATAAAAATTCTTAGTTCAATCATGTCTATGGTTGGCTAAACCTCTTAGCTAGGACTAAGACGTGAAGCTTGTAGTATGATTGGGATGTTTACTTTGCTTTGATTCATGTTTATGTTGAACTTCATTAATTTCTAGTTGATTTTAAGGAATATTTTCAATGTTCAATGATTTGTTATGACTCAAATTATAATAGATTTGCGATAGCTTTAGATATCTTCTTTTCTTAATTGAGATTGTGGGATTGGTAAATCTTGTTATTTTTCCATCATCTTCGAGCCATGGTTGAGTGACGGAATCCCTTCCAAATCCCCATAATTCTCCTCCTTTGAGACCAGATCAATGAGAAGTTCAAAGATTCGATTATCCCCTTCTACAACTAGATAAGATATGACTTTGATTCTAGTGGGATCTCTTGAATCAAGCAAGGTAGCATCTCAATTGCTACAAGTGGATCTTCAGCACCCTAGTTCTCACCTTTAAATTGATAGTTTAATCTCAATATTCAATTCCTACCTTATTCCAAATAGTTTATATCTTTCTCTAGTTCTAGTTACTTTTAGAAACATATAAGATTAGTCCTTGTGGATTGGACCTCGGTCTCACCGAGATTATTACTACATCGCGACCCTACACTTGGGGTTGTGAACAAGTTTTTGGCGCCATTGTCGAGGACTATTAAAAAGGCTGAGCTATCTGTCCTAAAGGGGGGGGGAGGTGAATAGGACTATGCCAAATTAAAACTTTAACAGCAGAATTTAAATAAATTAAATACGGATAGCAATAGACAGTCCCACGATGCTGAATTTAAAGACAACCTCAAAAGAACGAGTATTGAGAGGTCGATACAGATGTTGTTCTAAGGACAACCTTACACCATAAAAACCAAGGGTTTATGGCAGGACAACCTTACTAGAATGGTTTGTGTATCAAAAACTCAAACTGATACAGAGGAATAAAGAAATAAATAGCAAGGAAAGAAATCTAAGCTATTATAACATTCTCCACACTTGCATAAAAGAAATTACAACATTCTCCACAATGCAAAAAGGGAAATTATAATCATCCACGAAAAGAAATAAACAATCAAACCACAACACTAGAAATTATAGTGGTTTGCTTGTGTGTACACCAACTGTTTAGAAAAATAGCCACACAACTACTCCACTCCTAATATCCTCACACAGTGGATATTAGCGTTCACTTGAAAATAGGTTTTTCCAGGTTCACCTAAAACCCTCACAATTGTGTCTTTTAAGTGGGCTTACACAATTCAAAAACCCCACACTCTGAGTTTTCTGGATCGCCTCAGACAAACCAAAACAGAGAGATTTTTCTAGCACAATCTTAATAAAACCAAAAACAGAAATTTATAATAATATAAAATACATGCAAATTCTCTTTTTGATGAAGCCCGGAAGAACTAAATCAGAGTAGAAGTTCAATGTAGAAGTTCAATGTCCAAGCTCACTTGTGAAATGGTTCTAGGTTCTAAATTGATTTTAAATTAAATCAAGTTGGGCTAGCTCTATTTAATTTTGATTCTAAGAAAAGGGAAAGTTGAAAGTGCCCTGGTTTGTCAAGTTACATGAATGTTAGGTCAGACTGTATATAGAGCTCGATAGGAAGAACAATTCATGTGTCTGCCTCAACCGGATGTGTGAAAGCTCGTCATAGGTAAATCAAAGCCTCACATCCCATGACCTAAAACACCAGGTAAAGAAAAATCCTTAAAAATAAGTTAGAAATCATAGGGTTTTAGGGTGAGAAAACTTTTTGCAAAATAGAAAATTTTATAAGTTTTTCTCGCCCTGTCAATTTTATCTAAACGCCCTCGATATGATCGACCTCCTCTGTCGATGTCCTCGATACCTTAACGATATTATCGATGAGAGGACCAAAAGTGTCCAGCAATTAAATATTCATCTGGACGGATTTATCGATGTATCGATACACCTATCAATATCATCGATAAAAGCACTAAATATGTCCAGCAACTTCATAACATAACTGGATGAATTATCGATGTATCGATACACATATCAATATCATCGATATTCAAATCTCGAGACCATCGAGAATGGCTCAATAAGATCGACAGACAGATTTCGACGCCCCTATTTTTTAATAGAAATCTTAAATTCCTTCGATATATCGATAACCATCCGATATGATCTGAATTCAAATATCGATAAGATCGGTTGTCCATCGATGATATCGATAGTGGGCGCACATTTCCTTTAGTAAATATTTTAAGTTGTTTTTAACTATGATCGGGGGCCCTTCGATAGAATCGATATTCAAATATCGATAATATCGGCACCAGGTCGATTGCATCAAATAAGGACACAAATCATCTAGGAAGCTTAAAGATAAATCCGCTGGATTTATCGATACATCGACTCTGATATTGATATCATCGACATTCAAATTCCGATGATCTTGACGGTTCCCACGATCATTCATGAAAACCTGAAACATTTCAAAGTCAAGTCTCTCTCATTTTTCAAGTGTCGATGGATCGAACATGTCATCGATGGAATCGGAGTTCGAAATCCGATGACATCGACAACTGTTTCGATTCATCGACCAATTGGCAAAGAGTTTCAAAAGCGTATGACATTGAGTTCTAGTCATCAAGCAGACCATCGATGCTATCGAGAGTATACGCTTGATGATATCGAACCTACTCGATGATATCAAACTCTGTCATAAACGTGGCCGTTTTATATCCGTTGGAACTTTTTGTCTATTTATAGAGGACTTGTCTTTTGTTGCTATTAGAGAAAGGAGAGAGAGTTTTTGAGTGTTTCATCTTATATCTTATATCTAAAGCCCTTTCTCTCAAGGGAGTTCATCCTCCAATCCACCGTCACCATTGACATTCAATAGAGTGGATTGGGGAATGAACTTCCACATTCAAGGATCCTCCAGCTACTACCTTAATGACAAATCATTAAGCTGGGATGCCTTGAATGCATAAGATTGGAATTGCTCTATATTCCTGAGAGGAAAATATTTTGAGAGTAGGATTCCATCTTCACCTTAACCCAACCCGAATCCGAGTATTGGTACATCATTTTATGTTGTGGATCAAGGGAGCAGAAGACTTTTCGTCAACAAGGAGGAGAAGATCTTCGGCAATGTGCTGAATGGGACTCATCAACTTATTTGTAAGTATCCAGAGTCTAAGAGGACACTTGTGATCATTCGTTTCTTGGATTGGGTCTTAAGTGGTTCTCACCCTTTGAAGTCCTCAAGGAGGCCTCTAGCAGGAGTGTACGTAGTTGGTGCATTGTGTGGACCCTTGCTCTGTGGAGAGCATAAACATTCGGGTGCGTTGTGTGGACCCTTGCTCATGGAGAGCATAAACATCTGGTTAGGAGTGAACCAGTAAAACTCCAGGGTTAGAGGTGAACCGAGTAGAAACTTCTGTGTAAAAGTTAAAGGTGAACCTAATTTAAAAACTTAGGTTTGAGGTGAACCCTGGGAAACCTCCTTAGTAAAATCCGGTACACTCAAGGGTTAAGTACGGTAGCCGGGAGTGGAGTCGACTTATCGTCGAACTACTATAAAATGACTCTGTTTAAGATTGCTATTTTTATAATTGTGTGATTTGCTTTAATACTTCCTCATCTGAATATTTGATCAGACCACACACACTTACACAGTCATATCCATCATAAACTAGGCTCTATATTGTTTACTCTTTAAGCAGTTTGTGATTGGATCCTCTACCAGGCCTAGAAGCCAGTAGAGTTACATTTGAGTAATCCTGATAATTGTATATTTAAAAGGATTGGTGAAATAAGATTTTAGATAAACCATAAAAACTTTTAAAAGGTCCTATTCACCCCCCTCTAGGGCACATTGGCATATTCCTTCTTCAACTCAAGTGGTCTTCACCGCTATTTCAATTGGTATTAGAGTCGAGTCTCACTTTAAGGGCTTCATCGCCTAGAGAGTGATCTTAACTGAAGATTGGAATATGGCCAAAGGAGAGGGCTCATCAATCACTAGACCTCCAGTATTTGACGGCTCAAACTATGCATTTTAGACGGCTAGGATGCACTACTTTCTGAGATCTTTGGATCATGACGTTTGGGATATAGTTGAAAGTGGATATGTGTCACCTATGGAACAAATTGTACTTGATAGTGACACAACAATCATAAAGCTCAAATCTAAAGAAAAGTGGACAGCATTCGACAAAGAAAGGCAGACATCTGAATCTAAAGCTATGAATGCTATCTACTGTACCGTGTCCCAGGATAATTTTTAATCAGATAAGTATGTGTGGGACATCCAAGGAAGCATGGGATTTATTAGAAATAACCCATGAAGGCACAAGCACTGTAAAGCGATCCAAACTTCAACTCCTGACTTCATAGTTCGAAAGTCTCATAATGGAAGAGCATGAGACATTTATGGAGTTTTTCACAAAGCTAAATATAATTTGCAACTCCATGGGTGGATTGGGAGAGAAAGTTCCGGTACTGAAAATTTGTAAGAAAATTTTAAGATCCCTATCGAAATGGTTTAATCCCAAGGTTACAACAATTGAGGAGTGTAGGAACATAGATGAAATGAAAGTAAAAGAACTGGTAGGTTCCCTACAAACTTTTGAACTACACTTCACACAATCCCAAAAATCTAAAAACACTGTCCTAAAAACCTCAAAGAAAATAGTCCATGATGACAGTGAGAACGAAAATGAAAATGAAGATGAAAAAGTGGCTTTGCTGGCACAAAAGTTCAAAAGATTCCTTCAGAAGAATCGCTGCCGTCTCTCTAGGGAAAGAAAGGTGAATAACAAAACTTCTGCAGGCAAATTTGATAAAAAGACCGAAGAACCACAATGCTATGCCTGTCGAGAGTATGGACATCTATCTACTGAATGCCCAAATAGAAAAACCAAGGGAAAGGCAATGGCCGCCACGTGGGATGATACAGATGAGTCAAATTCAGAATCTAGTGACTCAGAAAGCAATGGAGATCAGAAATCATTGAAAATACTCATGGTCTCCATTGCTTCAATCACCCTCACCGGATCAGAGAACGAGAAAGAACAACTAGCCACAGAATCATCTTCATTCGACAATGGAAAAGAAGAAGAAGAAATTGAAAAGGATGAATTACAAGACGCGTACAATCAACTTTACATTCATAGCGTCAACATTGTCAAAAGACTTGGAATAGTTGAGAACAAAAAGGAATTGCTGCAACTAGATCTAGACAAAACTTTAGATATCAACACTCATTTGATTAATGATTTGCAGCAATATCATTTAGGTAATGATAAATTTGAAAGAATCAACATTTCTCTTAAATCTGAGTCTGAAAGATTAAATAAACAAATTAAAACATTAAATGAGAAAAACATGATTCGTCAAAATAAAAATCATTCACTTCAAGTTGAATTAGAGGAATCCAGAAAAATGGCAAAGCTAAACTGCAAAATTTTCCAAAGTGGTGAGAAATTAGAAAAACTGTTAGGCATGGGAAATTGTGGAGAGGACAAAAAGGGATTATGTTATGGAAAAGCTATAACAAAAACTAAATATGATGCACAACCTTTTAGAAAATCTGTTGCGTCTAGTAGTAACATCAGACCTATCCCAGCTCATCACAAAAAAAGGTGAGTCAGTTTATGAGCTGAACAAAAGAAATATGCAATCATCACCACTCAAACTAGTTGACAGGATGAAGGAGTCATTAAGTCATGTGGACAAATCGGATAAGATGAACAAATCTACCACAAGCAAAACTCCTGTCACAAAGTGGGTGATTAAGGAAAAGACAAATTGCCTTGTTACACATTCAGATCATCTACCAGGCAATGAGGTCAAATGGTACCTTGATAGTGGTTGCTCAAGACATGTCACAGGTGACAAATCCCTTCTTTCCAACTATAAAAATTTTCATAAAGGGATAGTCACCTATTGAGATGGAGCCACTGCTAATGTAATTGGACAAGGAATGATAAGAAGAATTGATTTGCTCAAAAATGAGAATGCTTTTTGCATAAAAGGACCAGCACATAATCTGTTAAGCATCTCTCAAATCTGTGATAATGGGCATGTGGTCAAATTCAGCAAAGAAGAATGCGATATCCTAAATCAATCAAGAAAATCAGTAATTAAGGGTCATCGCACAAACAACCACTGCTACATTATTATAGGAAAAGAAAGGAGTGACATTGAGAAACATTGAGAATGAAGAAACTAATCTAGATCATGATCTGGATATTTGCTGAAATGATGCAATTTTGTTGAGCATCAAATGATATATCTGAGGTTCCTCACCTCAATCTTTTGTAAATAAACATTCAAATGTTTATAATTTTTAATGTACAGTAATCGTACATAATTTTGCTGAGTATGCTATCAATATACTTGAAGGGTTGAAAAAGAACAATGCTCCTTCTCATACCTATCGATCTGACATTTCCGATTAATCGATCACAGGCCGATATCATCGACATCTCTTCAGAATGAGGAAAGTCACAGATCGAGACTACTATCGAAGCAATTGCCGATAACATCGGATGTGGATCATCGATATAATCAAAAGAAGGCTCAATAAAATCGAAGACTCCTGGCTGATAAAAGGCGATCGAGTGAAAGAATTGTTATTTCTCTGATTTTTTTTTTCTTTTTGCTCTCTGCTCGAATCCTCGGCCAGGAGACCATCAACGGGTCCAAGAATCTTCAAAAGAAACGGGTACTATCCTTCCATCCCTTCAACTCTAGAGTCTAATCTCACTTTCGGTCGGGTACTTTCCATTCTTTTGGTTGACCTCCCCTACCTTTACTCGCCTCTTACACTGAAAAATCATGAACAAAGGGAAAGGTAAGTCTCTTTCTCAGTCTTTAAAAGGGAAAGTAAAACAACCCAGTTTGCATCAACTCACTTCATTAGTGAGACATCCAGACACTGTTGTTGAACGTCTGGTTCTCAACAGCGCCATCGAGTCTTTTGGTGTAGACCTGCTTCTAGAAGTAATAGGATGGTAAACTATTTTGAATCTTGGCGGTACTTATCAAATTGGAGTGATCCATGACTTCCTTAATAAAAGTCACGTTATTTGTGACAATCCATCCTGTGTTCAAGTAGAATTATTGCACTAGTCCAAGCACATCACTCCCATCACCTTGAGTCACCTTTTAGATCTCCAAGCCACTCGCATTCTTGTTACCAGTTAGAATCTAAATGGTTTTGGTGTGTAGGGCGAGATAACTCGTGCACTATGTCAGGGAACTACTATTTCTCGGAACGATGATAATTCTCTTCATATTAATCATCTTGGACCCACTTTTAAAATCCTTCATGGCATCTTTGGGTCCACTGTCTATCCGTGTGATGTGAATGGTAATCATTTGTCTCCCTTTGTGTTAAATGTGTTGCATGATGTATATCAGGAAGTTTAGGTGTGCCTTCCAACACTTCTTCTTAAATAGCTAATTTGGGTCATTCAAGGAAATCATCAGGATACACTAGCTTTTCCTGTACTAATCTGTAAATTAACTCATCATGTTGGTTTTCCTACCTCATCTGATAGAGTCTATCCAGAGAAGTGATTTGATAGTGATTCAACTCAGCTAGAACAACAGCTCTGTCTTCCTTCAGTTCTTCTTGAGAACAGTGCTCCCCTGCAGTCAGCTGCTCCATATGCTCCTCCGTCATATCCATGGGGATCCAGCCGAACGCCATTACTGAGTCCGGAGTCAATCACAAATCGCCAAACTCATCATCTTAAACGTCACCTACTGCGATATGGCAAGCATGGAGGAGCGACTTCACAATTGTGAGAGACGTCTCACTGTGATTGAAGAAAAAGTTGATTCTCTCCAACAAATAAATCAGCAAGTTGTTGATTTACTCACACGTGGTGACTCGAGAAGATGGTAGAATCTGGTCGCATTAATTGAATACCATTTTTTTGTGGGCTTGGTGTTTTTGCTGGGATAACTGTTAATTTGCTACCAATTATGGGCAGTCTATTTTAGATAATCGGATAACTTTAGCTTTATTTTGAAAATGGCTGAATAAAATTCAATCTTTAATACCATATTTCTGTTTTTGAGCTCCCCTGGTTTATCAAGTTATGGATTGCATGTGATTGAAAACTGCTATATGACTGCTCTAACATGCATCCATATGTTCTAAAATTGATGCTTGCTTAAATTGAGTTAACTCTTATACTTCAATTCATATGTTTCTGCCTGGATGGTTCTCCCAAGCACTTCACTCTTCAGTCAATATCACTTGCTATACCTTTGTCAATGACTGACAAAATGGGGGAGAACAGTTCAAACACCCCAAATTGGAAATTGTGTATCTACCTGAATGTTGTTACAGGTGTTAGGGGGAGCAGCTGCACCAAGAAAGAGGGAGTTTTGAAGGAAGGGGGAGCAGATAATATGTTCTGTACATGGTTCATTAGAATTTGTAAAATTATATATATATATATATATATATATATAAATGTACACACAATTTAGGGTGTGTTTGTCTAGAAGTGTTCTAGGGTATTTTGGGGGTTTTATCACATAATTGACAAAGGGAGAGATTGAAAGTGCCCTGGTTTGTCAAGTTATGTGAATGTTGGGTCAGACTGTCTACAGAGAGTGATAGGAAGAACAATTCAAGCGTCTGCCTCAACTGGATGTGTGAAAGCTTGCCATAGGTAAATCAAAGCCTCACATCCCATGACCCAAAACACCAGGTAAAGAAAAGCCCTTAAAAATAAGTTAGAAATCATAGGGTTTTAAGGTGAGAAAACTTTTTGCAAAATAGGAAAAATTTTAAGTTTTTCTCGCCTTGTCAATTTTATCAAAACACCCTCGATATGATCGACCTGTTCTGTTGATGTCCTCGATACTTTAATGATATTATCGATGAGAGGACCAAAAGTGTCCAGCAATTAAATATTCATCTGGATGGATTTATCGATGTATCGATACACCTATTAATATCATCGATAAAAACACTAAATATGTCCAGCAACTTCACAACATAACTAGACGAATTGTCGATGTATCGATACACATATCAATATCATCGATATTCAAATCTCGAGAACATCGAGAATGGCTCGATAAGATCGACAGATAGATTTTCGGCACCCCTATTTTTTAATGAAAATCTTAAATTCCTTCGATATATCGATGACTGTCCGATATTATCTGAGTTCAAATATCGATAAGATCAAATGTATATCGATGATATCGATAGTGGACGGGCATTTTTTACAGCAGATATTTCAGGTTGTTTTTAACTATGATTGGGGGCCCTTCGATAGAATCGATATTCAAATATCGATAATATCGGCATCAGGTCAATTGCATCGAACAAGGACACAAATCGTCCAGCAAGCTTAAAGACAAATCTGCTGGATTTATCGATACATCGACTCTGATATCGATATCATCGACATTCAAATTCCGATGATCTCGACGGTTCCCCCGATCATTCATGAAAACCTGAAATATTTCAAAGTCAAGTCTCTCTCATTTTTCAAGTGTCGATGGATCGAACATGTCATCGATGGAATCAGAGTTCGAAATCCGATGACATCGACAAATGTTTCGATTCATCGACCAATTGGCAAAGAGTTTCAAAAGCGTATGACATCATCGAGCAGACCATCGATGCTATCGAGAGTATATGCTCGATGATATCGAACCTGCTTGATGATATCGAACTCTGTCATAAATGTGACCATTTTATATCCGTTGGAACTTTTTGCCAATTTATAAAGGACTTATCTTTTGTTACTATGTGAGAAAGGCGAGAGAGCTTTTGAGTTTTCAACTTATATCTTA
Organism: Magnolia changhungtana; assembly: GCA_030180095.1. Lineage (NCBI taxonomy): Eukaryota > Viridiplantae > Streptophyta > Magnoliopsida > Magnoliales > Magnoliaceae > Magnolia > Magnolia changhungtana. The sequence goes on from JASAUF010000303.1 coordinate 6,483,879, forward strand.
TATCTAAAGCCTTTTCTCTCAAGGGAGTTCATCCTCCAATCCACCCTCACCATTGACATTCAATAGAGTGGATTGGGGAATGAACTTCCGCATTCAAGGATTCCAGCTACTACCTTAATGACAAATCATTAAACTGGGATGCCTTGAATGCATAAGATTGGAATCGCTCTATATTCCTGATAGGAAAATATTTTGAGAGTAGGATTCCATCTTTACCTTGACCCAACCCAAAGCCGAGTATTGGTACATCATTTTGTGTTGTGGATCAAGGGAGCAGAAGACTCTTCGTCAACAAGGAGGAGGAGATCTTCGGCAATGCGCTGAATGAGACTCATCAACTTATTTATAAGTATCCAGAGTCCAAGAGGACACTTGTGATCATTCCTTTCTAGGATTGGGTCTTAAGTGGTTCTCACCCTTAGAAGTCCTCAAGGAGGTCTTTGGCTAGAGTGTACGTAGTGGGTGCATTGTGTGGACCCTTGCTCTATGGAGAACATAAACATCCGGGTGCGTTGTGTGGACCCTTGCTCTATGAAGAGCATAAACATCTGGTTAGGAGTGAACCAGTAAAACTCCAGGGTTAGAGGTGAACCGAGTAGAAACCTCTGTGTAAAGGTTGAAGGTGAACCTAATTTAAAACCTTAGGTTTGAGGTGAACTGTGGGAAACCTTAGTGAAATCCAGTACACTCAATATTTGAGTGCGGTAGCCGGGAGTGGAGTAGACTTATCGTCGAACCACTATAAAATGACTCTATTTGAGATTGCTATTTTTATAATTGTGTGATTTTCTTTAATACTTCCTCATCTGAATATTTGATCACACCACACACACTTACACAGTCATATCCATCATAAACTAGGCTCTATATTATTTACTCTTTAAGCAGTTTGTGATTGGATCCTCTACCAGGCATGGAAGCCGGTAGAGTTACATTTGACTAATCCAGATAATTGTATATTTAAAAGGATTAGTGAAATAGGATTTTAGATAAACTATAAAAACTTTTAAAAAGTCCTATTCACCCCCCTCTAGGACACATTGGCATATTCTTTCTTCAACTCAAGCGGTCTTCACCGCTATTTTAAAAGTCTTAATCCCTTCTTCAAATATGAATGAAATATAGAATACAAAATCAAATATAACAAATCTAAATTAAGAGAATATTAAATGAGCACAATATAGCTTAAAAGGATGATTAACTTATCTCTCAGAGTGGCGTATTGATTTAGCTTGAATTCAATAAAAAAATCCGATTATAAGTGAAGAAATCACATTCACGACTAGTCCTGTGGTCTGTATGACTGGTCGTAGGACTAATAGATTTTTAAAATTTGTGCGCGATAAGATAAAGTCGTTCCACGACTGGTCGTAGGACCTTGACAACCGGTTGAGGGACCTCCATGACTGGTCGTGTGGAACAAGATTTAGTTGCTAGACTTTGAGTCGTGACTGCAGGATTGGTCAAGAACAAGTCGAGCACTATTCATACTATCGGTCGAGCAGTCTCCAGGACTGGTCGTGGCTTCACAAAAAATTCCAAAATTTTCCAACAACCTTAGGACTGGTCGTGGAATTTCTTGGACTGGTCGAGCCAGTGGTAGGACTTGTCGAACAGAGTCCAGGACTAGTTGAGAAACATTCTACTCACTTATAAAATGAGCTAATTGAATTATATATTCAAACTGACCTACCCTAAGGTCAATTTAGGGTGAATCTTGAGCTTGAGGTTCAAAGTAAAAGACTTTGTCTTGACTTGGAGCTTGATCTATGAATCTTGAAACATTGAACTCACACTTGTTGTTGTACTTGAACATGACCATGTAAACTTGTATTTCTTGAAGTAATGATCTTTGTTCTTGAGTGATGCATAGTCTTCATTATGTGATGAGCTACATAAGACATAAATTCCAAGAGAGGTTTTGGTACTACAAAATTTGACAATTATAGGAGCTAGAGACCATAGCACTTACAATCTCCCCCTTTGTCGAATTTGTGACAAAACACACTTCATAAAACATAAGCATTATACACACAAAGAATCATGCACCAGTTAAAAAAAGAAACCAGTTACAACTAGAAACCAGTTGCAACCTGGTTAAAGAATTATGCACTAGTTATCAATATGCATCAATTCCACCAACAATACTCCCCCTTACTTAACTCCCCTTCACAAAATAGAGTCATTCACAATCAATACATCCACAATCCCCATGCCATACACAAGCATTGACAAAATTCTCCCCCTTTCTGTCCCAATATGACAAAGGAAGGAATCAAGACATAGAAGTGGAAGTAGATAAAGAAGGAAGAATAAGAAGAGTAGTGAGGAATAGATGATCAAGAAAGTCAAAATATTAAATCCATAAGCAAGTCATGTTCAAACATAATTAACAAGTTTTGTTTCGACAAGAAACAAATGCGTTTCGATTTGGGGGATTTATTCAATGATAACAAAGAAAGAACGAGACAACAATGATCACATTTATTTTGAGTTCATTTACATCCTCGGATTCCCTTGATTCTGAAAACAAAGTATAATTAATGCAACGTAATGAATGAAAGAGAAGACAGTCCGATGGAAATTTTGGCAGCAATTCAACAGTTGCTTCAGTCATCTCCTGGGACTTAGGAGGAATGTTGAATTGATCAACCAATCTCCAAGGAGATGGGGGTTGTGGGGGCTCGAAGCCCTTGATCTGACTATTGAGATCAGTTCTGATCATTCTTCCTTGAAATGCAGAGTGGTCCCTTGAAATGAGGCGCAGAGACAACTAGGGGACCGAGATCGATGAATTTGCATGGCCAAGACTTTGAAAATCAGGCCACTCACGTAAACGGGCCTGAAAATCGCCCAAAATACAAGATCACAGTGTTTCCACTATCTAGTCGGCTCGAAACTTTATATATAGCCTTGGGACCACAAATTAACCGTACACGTCAAATTTCAGCTCCTGAATCCCTGTGGAAATGGCTAAACTGATAAATCAACCCCCTAAAATTCTGATTTAGGGCCCGCCTAATTTTTGGATATGCTTCAAATTCGGTCCCAACCCCTTAAACACAGTTGAAAAACGGATGGATGGAGCTGATTTCTCACAAACATCACTATGGAGTATGAACCCACATGTACATAAAGTGCACGTGCACTCGCCGCGCACCGCATGAAGCCCCTTGGTCAAAGTCAGTTGACCCGACCTTCTTCTCAAACGAAAGAGCATGCGGACGCTGTTTCGCTGATTTTGAGTTGTGGGTCCCACTCTCCGCTCCATTGCATGATCCGGTCCGTCCATTCACTCTAGAGGGTGGTTATTACCCTTGCCTAGGTGTCCTTTTACCACCATGTAAGCTGTTGTGAAATCCCATCTAAACAAAAGATGAACGACGGAGTTGACAACCTTGTGGGCCACACCGATTCCACTCAAAAAACAGTCCTTCCTAGATGGTTTTTTGCCCTGAATCCAATGTATGGAGTGGATTTTCCACTTAGCTTCCACAAATGAGCCATCACACTTCACAGAGTCAACGTGTGTCGACTCTGTTTCGTAACAGAGATTGTATTCATTCATTGTGGGCCACGATCATCAAGTGAAAGATTGATTCGAACCGTCCATTGGGTAGATCAAAACCAATCGAAGTTATACTGATCTTTAGTGGCCATGTACATTCACATGATTGTTACAACAATCACAAAAAGACCGTTCAACTGCCGTTGTAGCCTGATTATCTCGGTGGGCCACATCAGCGGATGACCAATACTGGCCATTCACGACTGAAATTTCGAGAGGAATCTGGTGGATGGTGTGGATCTCTTAAAAGCCTCTCATTAGGACAAGAAGTTCATAAAAAATGGTGCAACCAAGCTTTCTTCTCTTCTGTCGTGCGGAATGGCTTCTTCAGGTTGTGCAAAAATCCTTTGAAAGGGTGTTGTGCGGAACTCCTTTGTAGATGGTGTTGTGCGGAACTCCTTCGTAGATGGTGTTATGCTGAACCTCTCTTTGGAGAGTGTTGTGCGCAAACTTCATTGTAAGGTGTTGTGCGCAAACTCCATTATGAGGTGTTGTGCGCAAACTCCATTGTGTGTCACACACTCCCTCCAGCGCACAAAGCTCTCTCTACTTTCTTTGCCCTTTCTCTCCCTTATGTTTCTCCCTCTCTTGTCTCCCTCTTATTTCTTGGCCCACCAACTGATCCCCCAACCCCTCAAATGAGGGAGGGGAGGGGTATTTATAGGCCCTTGCACTCTTACAAAGTGGTGATCACCACTACTTATCCCTTCACATAATGTACATCTTCTCTTAAGAAACAATGTCCACTAAGCTCTCCCTTAAATGGTGGTGTACAACCTCTCTTCATTAAAATGACACCCGTGCACCCTTTATTACCAAAACACCCTCTTTAATGCCTTTTACTGAAATACCTAAACTACCCCTGGACATGGATTTTTACCGAAAGACTACCTAAAATACCCCAGGAGATGGATTTTTACCAAAATACCTAAAATACCCGCGGACATGGATTTTTACCAAACTACCTTGAATACCCTCGGCTACTGATTTTTACCAAAATACCCAGAATACCCCCGGATACTGTTTTTACCAAAATACAGAGTGAATGACCGTGAGAAAGATCTGCACCATGAAATTCTCTGACCACTGCAATGGAATATATATTTTTTTGTACCTCAACAGATGCCCCCTCAATCCTTCTTTGATTGATTCATGAAATCAAAGGATCGATCTTCTTTTGACTAGAGGACTGAATGAACTGCAACTGAAGGATGTCTGGATGATCATACTTGCATGGAAGACTGGATGATCATACTTGACCAGAAGATCGAATGATCGCGTTCGATCGGAAGACTGAAATTGTAACGACTCATAAATTTCCGTACAAAGACCCGAGTACCGCCTCGACCAGAAATCACTTAGGATTAAATCCTTTAGAAATTTGACAAAGTTAACTAAGTGCTAAACTAGATTAGCCATGAAATCCTTTTAAATCGCTTTAAATACGATCTACAAGACCCAAAACTTGTAGAATCATTGACGCTAGGTTACCCTAAAATCTAGGATCAAACTCATTACCCGACTACTCTCGGGAGCACATTGAAACTTCGTATTAGGTCTGGACTGCACAGCGTGAGTCCAAATAATACAAGGTTAAGGACTTAGGACCGCCTCGCTGGGCTTGACAACCATCTCGGAAATCAAATCCAGCCAGTGTCCCACGGCTGTTCGCTTGAGTCCGGAGTGAGAGAGTGTGAAAACACTTGTTTTCTTTACAAAATAAATATCTCAAATAGTAATCTGAGACTTGTTACTTGCGGACATTTTGTAAGCAACTTGACCGTCAGAATCTGACCCAAATACACCTTCGAATCAGGAAAATTTTCATAAACATATCCATGTACTTGGAATTTCGGATCGAGATCCGCTGACCGTTTAACTAAAACTAGTCCGCCACACGTGATTTGGGAATCTGAAGGAAATGAAAACTTAACTCCACCTGGATCCAAGGTTGGTGAGCTTAAGTCCGACCTTTGGCTCAAGGAGGCCCGCCAGAAGTCCTCCATTGAGCTGAAACTAGATCGCTTTGGTTATAACCTAAGTATACCTTGGCCATAAGTCTATTTTAGTGTATTTTTAGGCTATATAAGGACCTTAGAACCTTCTCTCTCACAGCCATACAAATTTGAGAGAAACCCTAGAGAGAGAGGTGAGAAAAGAGAGAGAAAGAGTGAGAGATGTGGGAGAAGTTTCCTGCTATTATTTCCTGTCACTACCCAAGCTCCACCACTCCATTCTTATCGCTTTCCCGTCGATACCGACTTCGTTTCTTGGTAAGAAACCCTAACCCTATTCAGTTCTGGAGTTGTAAGGGTTGTAGGTTATGAAATAGCTAACCTATTCCATTCTATAGGTTACCGAATTGCCGAATACAGAAGCTTAGCAAACCTACCTGATTTGTTACGATTCTAAGATAAGAGGTGAGGACTTTAGGTGTATAGGTGACAGTTTTCAATGCTTTCAATATCAGATAATGATAGATTCATGATCTACATGCAATTGTACATGTACAAAGTGCTTTCTGTTTTATATTTCGATTAAAGACGTAGAATATGGAATTTTACATATTCTAGGTATTCGTAGAAAATACCGTATACATATAAATTTTAGAAATGTGTTTTCCATGATTAATTGTCGAATGAATATAATATATATGGATAAAATACTTAGTTGGCGAAAGGACTCGCCATAATACATGATTTGCTAATATATACTATGTATGTAGAAATAGTGTATTCTAGAAAGTACCGTATACGTATAAATTTTGGAGATATATTTGCCATGATTAATTGCTATATAAGTATATTATATATACGTAAAATACTTATTTGGTGAAAGGATTCGCCCTAATACCTGTTTCGCTAATATACACTATGTATGTCGAAATAGTGTATTCTAAGTGTTTGTGAAAATGCTTTTGAGAGTAAGCGTTTGGATGATGGTGCCTTAGGTAGGTGTTGAGAGGAGATTCTCAACTACCTTAGAGACGTGTATGAATTCATCCATGTGGTTGTTTAACTTAACCGCTTACTTATGAAATATATGTGTTTGTAATTCTTGTTTACATGATGCTTTATAACATGCTTTGTAACATGCTTTATAGACATGCTTTATGACATGCTTGTTAACTTGCTTGAATTACTTTATTTATTATGCTTTACTCCACATGCTATGACTAAGGATTGATTTCGTTTGGGACTATGATTATAGTTCAGACAATCGGTACCAGACTTGAGGTCGTGGTTGAGATTCATTTCGCCACGTATGATGTATTTGACTAACCTGAGTTGTACTTCAGTTGGCGACAGTGGTTAGGCCACATGAAGTGCTTATGCACTTCATGTTGTTCAGTTGATTGTGCGCTTGAGCTAGTCAGGCTAGTCAAGTAACTCGATATGTCTAATGTATGTTCACCATGTTTGGACGCTATTGCTGGAACCTAGGGTACCAAACTTACCAGTGGAAATCCCGTTAACCACGGTACCTCGATCCGCTAAGACTCATGAGTCGGGCATGGTGGTATGGGACACCGTGGTCAAGCTGTCGGCCTACGCTGGGGCCGCGTGCCTCCCTGTAGTGACCAGTGAGTAACCAAACTCGTGAGCCGAATACGGTAGTATAGGACAATGTATTCGAGCTGTCGACACCTACGGCGAGAGCCGAATAGGGTGAGACCTGTATTCATGCTGACGGGCGACGAGTCCTTCGTAGTGTCTTCGAGTATACTCTGAAGTCTGTGATTGGCGATGAGCCCTTCGCAGCAACTAGAGCATGAGTTGAGCCGAGTACGGTGAGACCTGTATTCGAGCTGACGGCCAGCGATTGAGCCGAGTACGGTGAGACCTGTATTCGAGCTGACGGCCAGCAATTAAGCCACATACGGTGAGATCTGTATCCATGCTGACGGGTGACGAGCCCTTTACGATGCCTTCGTGATGCCACTCAAACCATAATATCGTATGAGATTATCTAGGTTTAACGACCCTAGAATGGATCATGTTTGGGAATGATACAAGGAAGGTACCTTAGTTTCCCAAATACTGTTGTTTGAAATGGACTAATAACAACTCAGTAATCATGCTCATCATGCATTGCATATGCCTGGAAGATGTGGAACACTGAGGAATGCAAGCATGCCGCGAACGTAAGATGGTATCGCACGAGGGAGTGTGTGGTGAGGGCATACATCATGACTACATTCATACTTACATTAATAACAGTAGTTAGAGGTGTTTGATTATAGTGCTTTATCATTACTGCTTGACTGAGTTGATAACATGTTAACCTATGCTTTATTATTCCACTGAGTTAGCTACTCACTCCCACGTTACGGGACGGTGTTGTACACACCAACCAGACTCTGTCTCAGGTGTAGATGAGATGATGACTCAAGAGGATGAGCCGGACTATGACAAGGACCAGGACGAGTTCTCATTTATGCAGTATTCTGGTGGCTTCGACTAGACTGCCGGATCGACGGGACTTGCTGGGATTACTTCCCTAGCTATATTTTTGACTTTTTGAATATAAAATAGACACTACCAAAAAATCGAGCAAAGGGCACGGACTTTAAAAGTTTTTCGCTACGGATCTAATCCGTAGCAATATTACTACGGATGTAATCCGTAGCTAAAACCTAATGGATCCGTACCTAAAGCGTACCCCTCACTATAGCAGTATTAGATATTGACGGTGCTTAAGGGGCTCCATAGGGCCCATTGAAATATATATGTTTGATCTAAGCCATCCATAAATTTTGATATATAATTTCAGTGGATTGGGCTAAAAGTCATTTTGATTAAAGGTCTAAGTGGACCACACAATACGAAATCATAAAAATTAAATATCTATTGTTAATATTTGTGTGGTCTTCTTACTACTTCGATCTGGCTCATTTTTTGCATCAATCCTTAAAATAATATTTTAAATTTAATGAACGGAGGGGATAAATAACATACATCATGGTGGGCCCCACAGTCCTAAAACCAACCGTCCTAATGAGCCGTCCGTCATGCGCTCACCCCCAAATTTCATCCCACAATTTTCTCCCGCCCGCGTGCCTCCCAAAACAAAATGAGGGTTTTTGGGTCTGCCATTTTCTCCCTCTCTCCCTCTCTCCATCTCTGACACTCTCCCTCTCTCTGCCATTTTGCGTCCGCCATTTTCGCCCGCGTGGCTCCCTCACCCTCTGTCTCTCTCGCACTCTTGAACTCATCACCGACACTCTCCCTCTCTCTGCCATCTCTATCTCTCTCAGTCTCTCTCTCTCCGTTTGCAGATCTACGATAACAGATCGATGATAGATTACAGCTGAGATTTCATCACCGCATTTCCATATAAGACAGCAGATCGATGAGATATATACAATGAATTTTCAGTGTATGTGCGTGCAATCTCGATTCTGTAGGAAGGTATTTTGTGTAATTTGGTTTTTGTATGCGCATGACTATGTACATTGGTAGTCCACTTCTGACATGATCTTCTCCTATCTTAATTTTTCGGATTTAAACCCATCATACACTGAGATTTCGGAGTATTAGTGTTGAATCTCTGTTTTTTTTTTTTTTTTTCCCTTTTTTAAAGTGTTTTTATGCAATTTCAGTTCGGTGTATGGGGTGCTTTCTGCATTTTGAGATGCCTGCATATGCAAGAGTATTTATTTTGGTAGTCCTCTACCATGACCCACACTCGTACATTTTCGGATTCGGACCCATATCCTTAAAAAAACAGTCGATATAGTGAGCGGATTAGGTTCGGTCCTTACTGTGGGGCCCACTTTGATATATTTATTGTAAATCTACACCGTCCATCCGTTTTGCCAGATCATTTTAGTGTATTAGCCCAAAAATGAAGTAGATCCAATTCGCAGGTGGACCACACTATAGGAAACAGATCCTTGTAATTATCATCTTTTGGTTTGATTTTATTGCCAGTGGGTTTGGGTTTGAGTGTAATTAGGTTTTACACATCACTAAAGGGCCCCATATGGTCATATGCATGTGCATTTGAACATGTGTGCGTACATGTGAGCTACCATAGTGGAAATGATGCTAACTTTCGCTGACTTGATCCACATGCATATGCAAAAATCCAGATGCACAATCAGACAATAAATTACAAGGATATTACCAGTATATAGAAGGGCAAAATTCCAAACAGAGTACATGGAGTCATGTACCTTTAAGGCCAGCTCCAACACTTTTACCACTGCATTTGTGCTTGAGATTTTCTTCTCATGTATTGAATAAGAGGATCATTAAGTTCCTGTCCACACACACAACGCATATAATGTCAGAACAATGCAAATTTAAGAACAGAAGATAAAGAGGAATCAAGGATGTTGTGTTACAATCAAAGAAATGACCACACTAGCTAGTACATATTTCACCATATTACAAACTGTTAACAGGTTGCAATTTTACTGGACATCAGGTGGCACTTGTTGTGGCCTGTCTTATTTATTTCTATATTTACACCGATGTTGATAATACATATGGCATCACTTAAAATATTATTTTGAAGACTGCATTGTCTAGGTAACATTTATGTATGTCATTAAACCATATGGATTCTTGTACTTCGGTGGATTTCAGGGAGATTTGGCAAATTACCTTCAAAAGAAAGGACGTCTACAACCTTCTAAAGCTCTGAGATTTGCTCTTGATATTGCTAGGTAAGCTCATAACTTGATATTTGGCCACCAACTGATTATTTCGATAAAAGACGGGATATGCAAGTCAGTACTCCTGGCTAGCAATAAGGAATGGGATGAAGGAGCGCAACACAAACATTTTGGAGATAGTTCATTCTTTGGATCTCCCAAACAATCCCTTGGATGATATTACTGATCAAGTAGCTAGTGGTTTAATGCCTTCAATATAGTTCTTGAGTTTGTTGAATCTAGTTGAGGCCTTCTAGAAACAAGATGTGTTTATGTGGAAGCATTGACCCGTTTGGCTATTGCTTCTCATTCTTAAAGCTGATGCAATCTTTCTTGTATTGGAGTATTTTGTTATGTTGTATGATTGTGACATTTAGTAGTTTTTTCGGTTCGAGATTCTCGTCAATGCGAGTTTAATTTTTGTAAATTAAAAGCATAGTTTGCTGAGACTGTATACATCTGAATTTCTTTGCAATTTTGTCATTTCGAACCTGTGTGGAAATGTTTATGCCGTCATTATTTGCTTGTCATTTTGTGGAGCTTTATTTTTAAAAGCTTCAATTTATCAACATTAATTTGTTTGTCTTATGGATTGTTGTGCTATGCTAGCATTCAAACAACGGACCTCAAGATAACTAAGGAACTTTTCCATTTCCGTATGAGTTGAGTCAGATTGTGAATATTTTCCACCATTTTTTCTGTTTGGTTTCAGCATTGCATTGTTTTGAATGGTACCTGTGTTGGTATGTGCATTTAGGAAGTTGGATGGGTAATGACCATCATGCAAATCACTCATAACAAATGAGTGTCATATACATGTCTTTAAGTTTACCGGAGTAAATTTTCCATGAATGCTTCAGCATTTCAAGCTCTTGGACTTGACATGGATATGTTTGATGTGGCCTAGGTGCGGAACCATCTGTCCATTCCAATGTTACCAAGATCAACCTCATTCTTTTGACAAAAAAGAAAAAGAAAAAAAAAGGCGGCACTAGTTAGCCATGAATTGTCCATCATATGGAAATTTTGATTTCATATGCCTTTTGACGATCACTTTGATTGGGTGATCATCAACACAAGATTAGTAGCTGCCAAAATGTACGGCCTATATCAAATTTAAGCAATTTGTCATGTCCTTTAATATATCACTATCATTGGATGATCCAACCCGGCTAATGATGAACATCAAAGTTCTAGAGGAAAGCCAATGTTGTATTGGGTTGGAAGTGGGTTTGTTCCATTTGGGGTGGTTGGAGTTGCCAAAATTTGCCAGGCGGTTTTTAAATTGAAATTTGTGGTTTTGGGGAAGAAGCATTTGGGGTGGTTATAGAACTGGGTTCTGGAATTTATAGTGATTTTACAGCTGAAATTTGTAGCTCTTGCTTTGAAATTGTAGGGAATATTTGAATTTGGAGGTCTCCTCTTGAGGGTGGATTCTTAGAGACTAGGTGTTGTTTTGGCTTGAGTTCAGGTTCTATTTGAAAGCTTTCAATTTCTATTTTGGTTGTTGGATTTGTGGAAAAATGGCTTGTATGAAGCTGGGATCGAAATCTGATGCATTCCAACGACAAGGGCAGGCATGGTATGGAGCATTCTCTCTCTCTCTTTTTTTTTCTTTTTTTTTTGAATTAATAAGTGGAAACCGGTTTTAATTTTGTTGGTTTGCAGTCTTCCCTGTTTTGAATTAGTTTCACATGTATTCAATTTGAAAAAGACGGTTTTAGAAGCTTAGACATGGATCTGAGACGAGTGTGTGTACAAGGTAGCTCATGTCATGTGCATGAGCTGCCTTGCATGCAAATGTGTGTACAAGGTAGCTCATGTGCATACTAAGCCTACATGGATCTGAGACGGTTTTAGTTGAGCATTGCTAAGCCTACATGTGTGTACAAGGTAGCTCATGTGCATGCATGCATTTGCCAGTGTGGGATGAGATCCAATCCATTCATTAGAGCACTACCACTGTAGACGTTCTTGCGTAAGAATCAGGTTGGTCTTCCTGGTTGAAGCTTTTTTTACTATCCAACTGCTTTGAAAACTGTGGTCCACCTATTGATTGAACCAGATTTGTTTTCATGCAAAAGCATCTACATGGTCAAACCCACTTGAGACGGTTTGGATATTGCACCTGTACACTCTGTTGAGAGTCTTGAGACACAATGTCGTGTGCATGAGCTGCCTTGCATGCAAATGTGGGCTTTGCAAGTCAATTCACAAAATGATTCTCTATTAAGATTATTATTATTATTTTTTTAAAAGTCATGATAAAAAAGACACAATTCCATACCTCCATAAATCCTTGGATTTTTGGGTCAAATCCAAATCTTCCCAAGTCAATCCACAAAATGATTCTCTGTCAAGATAAAAAAAAAAAAAAAAAAAGAAGTTATGCCCTTGCAGCCATTGTATTAAATGCTCCTCAAATCCATGGCTTCATTACCAAACAGTGGATTTCCTTGTTTTTTTTTCCTTGTGCTGATTGATTTAATATGGATTTCCTTCATCCTGTAAATCAATCATCTATCACTATGGGTTGGAAATTTCTTAGTAGCTTATAAGGTTTCTTGATGTGGAATGATTTGTAAAAGTTTGCCATTGCAGTGTGAATTTGTCACTATGAAAGTACTCTTTTGTTTTGCTAATTCTTCTATTCTGAGGTCGGCACATTTTCTGGTAGGTACTAGAAGATGGCTGATGCTGAGGATATTCCAATCTAGGGTACTTTTTGTCCATGAGGTCCATTGCTCAATGGTTTTGGGATCACTGAAGCATGTGCCCCACTTGTGCAAACTGAACATATTGTACAAGCTCTCAGCTTAAGCATTGTATAATACCTCCTAGTTAAACCAATGACCAGGAGATTCCTCAACATGATATACTCTATTGCCCTAATTTGATAGTTCAAAAGGATGAAGATATTGATGGAAATGTTTCTAATAGAGTTAAAAGAGTTGGGTGCACTATAAGAAATCGTACCTTAGCCGACTGATGGGGCTACCCTTTACTGGCGGCCAGTTTTAACGGCTGCGGGCAAAGGGGCCTATATTATATAAAAAGAAAAAAAAGAAAAAAGAAAGCCCTAATTAGCGCCGACTCTCTCCCTCTCGCTCTCGCTCTCTTTGCCTCTCCCTCTCCATCGCCATCTCCGCCATTCACTTGTACAAGATCTGGGCCATTCATTTATTTTGACCCAATGCAGATGGGCCATGTTGCTGAAAAAACACCAGATGAGGAATGGGGCTTTGGGTATTTATAGTGATGCTTTAAGGGTGAGTTTATATATGCAGATGTGTTTTTTTATTTGAAAATCTTACGAGGAAAATGTCTTTGGGTTCATCAGCCTCTTTGAATGTAAGATGTTTGGTGTAGGTCTTTGGGTTCATCAAGTCAGCGAGCAGACTCAGTTGACCCGATGAGAGTTTGAGCCAAGTCATCAGGTTCAGGAATGCAGGCCTCAGTTTGGTTTAGGTTTTATGTTATTCTGTAACAAGGACTATTTGGAGCCTTTGCTTGACTTTCTCTAAGTGCATAGATACCAGGGGCATGTGAGTCTGCTTTGAAAATTTCATGATTTTTTTTTTCTTTTGCATTCTCCGCTTGATGTATTTCTTTCCAATTCTTGGTTGCGAAACGAGTATATTTTCTTTTTGTTACTATAAACAGAATGGTTCTATGTTTCTACCATTGTTGTTATTGAATACTATATCAACTTGGTGTTTCTACCAACTAAGAAAAAAGAAATCATAAGAAAATGTGACTATAATGGTTTGCTTTTATTACCCTCTAGCTTTCCACCTTGCTGGTTTCTTCTTTCTTTCTTTCTTTTTCTTTTTCTTTTCCTGACAACTTTAAATGGTTGGTAGTATAATAGTTGCTGCAGAACTGTTTAGGTAACTAACCAACAGCTGATCACCAACCTGATGTTGCAAACTAGTCTATTTAAATACTTTTTACCTTAGAAAAATATGGAATTTGCTGCCCATCCACTTCCAACTATATTTAAATTGCTTAAGATGAAATCCTTTAAGAAGCTCTGATTTCATTCTTAAATATGGAATTTGCTACCCATCCATGAAAGTGTTTATTCATGGTAGAAGCAAATTAAAATCACATGGGATATACTTCTAGGCATGTATGAATTAATGCAAACATTAAGAAGTCCCTTTGATGGAGAATGGAGGATGATCGAAGCTCACTTTCTATCTCATTTTTCTCTCGAAATGGCCAAGGAAGTTTTCCTTATATCAATAGCCTGCTATCCATGGTGGGGCCAATCAGATCGATGGGCCACCAAACTCCTGCTCACATATCATTGGGTCAAAGATTGTGAGGCTCCTTGTTTTTAAAATCTCTCCCATCAATTTTTTTTTTACCAAACTTGGATTTATATCTATGTTTGTTTCACTTATATTTTGTTAATATTGATCAAAATCACTTGCAGATGATGAAAAGAATGCCCATTTGAAGAAATTGGAGAAGGGCTCAGAGAACCTGCAACTCTTCAAGGCAAACTTGCTGGACTATAATTCTCTGTGCGTGGCCATTGCAGGATGCAGTGGAGTCTTCCATGTTGCAAGCCCGGTTCCTCCAGTGCGTGCTCAATCCGGAGGCAAGATCACATCACAATTAGAGGTGTGACTGAATTTTAAAATGCAAAAGTCCAAAGAAAAATGAAGTTCATCACAAGCACTGTTAGTGCAACATGAACCTTTCATTTGAGATGGATGTGAGAGCTATCCTGAATTGATACCATTGGTGCAATCATGGAATATTGTTATCTCATTAAAATCACATACTTAATCCTACTTGCATCTATTTCATTCTTTGGAAATTGTATATATCAGTAGGAACCTTGCGTCGACATGGGTAATATTTTGAACTTGATTAATGTATTGTTGGACCATATTACATATGATTGTTCATAACTGAATTAACTTAATTAGAGAATACTCTTGATCTATGGAACTTACGTTATGAGCCAATATCTTTTCAAATTCAATAATATGGGCACGGATAAAGGACTTGTATACATAATAAGCTAAGCTCCTATTTCATGTTATCACCAGGATGAATATGGATGGTATTCCCTTGCCAAGACAACAGCAGAGAGCAAGGCTCTGGAGTATGCAGAGAAGAACGGGCTTGATGTTGTAACATTCTGCCCATCCTGGGTTATTGGGCCATTGCTTTGCAACCCACCGTGAATGCCAGCAACATCCATATAATCAAGTTATTGAAAGGTCAGTCCTTAAAGCTATCATCTTCTTGGGTTCGATACTATGGTAATTGTAGTAATGCTAGCAAGTGTCATGGGATGCATGTATGTATGCGCATACAAATTAAAATGGCGAACTGGTGATTGAAACCCAACGCCGTGTTCGCAACATGCCATCTCCATACCATTGGGCTTTGATGCTCGACCACTGTACCATCGGCTCTATAGGCAGGGTGGGTCTAAATTGGTTTATGAACTGGAAGGCTAGCTCTTTGTGATCTCAGATATTTAGGGTGTTTGGTTGCACCTGATATCATGGTATTTCATTATTGAACAGTTTAATTTAGTACAAAATTTTATGATATTTCATGAAATTTTGTGCAACCAAACACATCCTCAGGGTAATACTTGCATCCTAGTTCCCAATAACTATGTCATTCATTCAACAACGACTCCATAGGGTGATCTCTCTAGCAGATCAGGCATCATAGAAACTACAGGACTCAAATCCCATGACTCTCCCAATTAATAAGGGTGCACCCACCAACTTCGATTTGAGTGGGTTGGCTTAGATGGCTAGTGTTTCATGAACAGTACGTTGCCGACCATCTTTCATTGATTTTATATATTAGGATTATCACAATGTTTAAATTTGGTTACGCCATGAAAATGGAGCTTCGAAAACTGTCCGTTTGATCAAGCTTCTTACATGATGCGGAAATAGGAATGTATGAGATAGTAGAAAATAGAGTTTATGTGATTGTTGATGTTCGAGACGTGGCCAAAGCGCTGTTGTTGGCATATGAGACGCAGGAAGCATCGGGAAGATACATATGTTGTTCACATCTGATACGACTTCAAGATCTCATCGGCAAGTTGAGGAGCATCAATCCTAACATCAGCTATCCAAAGAAGTAAGGTTCTTTGCTATAGTAGCTTAATGAAGCTAAGCAAATTCCACTTGTTTAGATCCTAGGCCCTCTGAACATGACATGTACAATGAGCATCTTAGCTGTCCATTAGATGGGACCAGCCATGTAGATCATCATCATAACAGTCATGCGTGATAGGCTTTGCATATCACATGGTTCATAACATATGCATATGTAGGATGGCTAGAGTTGTAAAATTTCGTCATTCTGTTTTTTCTTATCTTTGCTTTGTCTTTTTGTATTCTTTGGCCTTTGGCATTTCTTTAAATAAATTTTGTTATCATCGTTTTAAAAAAAAAACATATGCATATGTAGGATCAATGCACGCGGTTCAGCAGAAGGCCATGCAATGTTTGCAGATGCTCAACAGCTTTTTTTTTTTTTTTTTTTTTTTTTTTTTTGCTTTGGAAGAGCCCTTTGCATGGTTGCATAAAGATGAAGTCCTACAACTAGCACACGCATTAGCAACCAGAGCCAATTTGCTGCTTGTTTGGTGTGGGCTATTGCTTGGGAGCACCAAAGACATACACCTAATAAAACAGAATAGGTAGCCAAAGCTTTGAGAAAAGGATGGAACAGTTGGTTGAGCATCCAGCTGCTTTAGAAGTAACCAAGTAGGCGTGTGGCAGCAGCCCAAATAATCTAGGAGCTGCTTCAAGCCCTTGTGACCTACAATCTCATTTTTGATGACTCTACCGCCCATACATCGCAACTGATGATTTAAGGACAAATGAAAAATATAAATGTCATTCAACATTAGTGGATAAACTATATATGCCGTCCACAGACAAATGTGGGGATACTTACTTGTACACTGAATCTCCACCAAGTGCCCTTTCCAAGTAGGGTCACCAGTTTGTGCAAGTGAAATCCTTTTGAACTGTGTGGAATAGACAGGCCATTGAAATACTTAATCCTGCATTTGACCATCCAAGAGGAACATAAAGATACAAAACCCTCGGTTAATAGCTTAATGTTAGATGGCTAAATATTAACACATTCAGCTTTTAATACGGTTTTAATAAAAAACCGACGATTTAGCGGCAGCCAAGATACAACCGTCAAGAAGGTCTCGATCGTCAAAACCTTTACCGACCGAGGCTTTACCTACATTACACATTCGACCGCGGCAAAGGCTTTGCCCGTGGTTTTCTGGGCCTTTGCCGGCGGTTTTGACCGCCGGTAAAGGCCACTTTTCTTGTAGTGGTGGGTGGGTGAGGAGGAGATGTGCCTCTATAGTGTTGGGGTTGCATGCTTTGAGGGTGTGTTTGAGGGTGTTTTTGAAGTAAGTTTGCATTAAGTAGCATGGTCATTGGATCAAATGGAAGGTGGCGAGCTCATGTCTTCATAATGAACAAAAGAGCTCACTTGCCATTTGGAGCCACTTTCATGTACTTCCTGCATTCCGGTCAATGTGAAACAGGTTTCCACGTAATTTTATATGTCGTATAATAATACAAGTAAAAGGAAGACATGATGGGTGTATTCTTACAGGGGTGGCAATGGTCAGGGTACATTCTTAGATTAGTCTGAACCATTTATGTTCTTACCACACTGCCATATAGAAGTTAATTTCTTTCAATCATACACCATTAATGATCCTAACCTATGTCATAGTGTATAATCAAGTCCTCTATCACCTCGAATGATTTTATCCAATACTTGTGCAGGTTTTACTAGATTTTATATGACAAATAAATGATGATCAGGGGTATGTTTTATTTTCTTGGAAGTAGCTATTCCAATTCTCATTTGTGTATTGGGTTGCTTTACCTTTAAGTTTTTATCAAAGAAATAGAATGCAATTAACATGTGTTAATTTCATACTGCACATTTCTTATACTTTAGGCCTATGGAGGAGCAACTAAGCAATGGCTTATGGGCCATCTCTGTACAACCTTACCAATATGGTGCTTTCAATTCGGTTGTTTCTTCTTTCCTGAGGCATTTTGAGGCAAGAAAATTGCGAGATATCTTTCTTCACTTGAATTTAAGTTTGTAAAGATAGAATCGTAGATCTTGAATTTTATTTATGGTCTTCAAATTCTTTATTAGGGTCAGAGTTTTAAAACACTGGTTTCAACCTCTCTGACCTATTTTTAGCAATTGTTTTAATTTGTTTTTAGGATGTTGATATTGTAGTTATTTGACTACATTGTAGGTTCCATGAATTGGGAAAGTTTGATAAGAAAAAGTGAAGCTCCTGCAGGCGTCTATCTGATCACAATGCACAACGTTGCTAGCCGATTGAATGAAGGATTGTAATTGATTCAGTATTGAATGAATAAATGATTGTAATTGATTCATTATTGAATGAACAAATGATTGTAATTGATTCATTATTGAATGAAGGATTGTAATTGATTCATTATTGAATGATTATGAAGGTAGTAATTGAATGAATGAATGATTGTAATTTTGAATGAATGAATGATTATGCAGGTGGTAATTGAATGAATGAATGAATTAATATACATTTTTTTTTAATGTAGGCAATAGCTACGGATATTAACTGTAGCTGTTAATTTGACAACCGTAGCTGTTATAAAATTCGGCATATTGCTACGGATCCAACACTATTTTTAGCTACCAATAATATCCATAGCTGTAGGTGCGTTTAGCTACAGAAATAGATGCCACGGAATATATCCGTAGCTATTATGAGCTATGGCTACGAATATAATCCGTAGCTATTATGAGCTATGGCTACGGATTAAATCCGTAGCCGTAGCTTTTAGACCAATTGGTTCGGGACCTACGACGACGGTCGTGCTACGGATTTAATCCGTAGCCATAGGTCTATGGCTACGGATTAAATCCGTAGCCTTTGCCCATTTTTCTGGTAGTGTATCATATATGTATATGGTGACTCAGATGGGTTCATACTCTGGAAAATGAAATGATTTTGTTTCTTTTACATACATATATATACAATTCAGTCTTCCGCTTGCCTTTATATAATTGATCTGGAGTATGAATTACTGTTTTGGTATAATCTCACTCATGTTTATTGCTCTAACACAGACAACATTTAATCATCATTATTTATGTTACATAAGTGATGCGTTGGAACTCGGGAGTTGAGTTATGCTCGACCCCCGATTTTCAGGGCGTTACAGAAATGCTCGCATTCGAACAAAAGGCTTGAATGATCACATTCAAATGGAAGACTTGATTGCTCACGTTCAAATGAAAGACTTGAATGATTACACTCAAACGTAAGACTTGAATGATTGCGATCGAACAGAAGACTTGAATGATTGCACTCGAACAGAAGACTTGAATGATAACGCTCGAAGGAAACACTTGAATGATTGTGCTCAAACGGAAGACTTGAATGATTGCGCTCTAACAGAACACTTGAATGCCCCCTACTAGCAGTGTCAAGCGAATGCTTCACTAGAGAGAACTAACTTGGTCATCAAAACTTGTCACTGTAATAATTGGGGTGACTTCATCTTTGAGCAACTTGATCAGAGAACTTTCTCTCAACACCGCTGCCCCTGCAGCGGTCTCTTTGATCAACTCCCGTGACTCTTTCCTTCAACTTGTATTTAGGGGGTTGTTCTTTAATACTGTCCCTATCACAACAACTTTTTTGATTGTTTCCTTTATTCATGATCTGCATAACCCAAGCTTTTGAATGATAGTCTTTCCTACCAAATTAATCAGAATTAGTATCTCAATACATTATAATTTTTTAATTTAGCTTTATGAAGCATTGATAATTTTAAAATAGATTGAAAGTTTCATCTATTTTTTAGGTTGATTGTGATATTCACAATATGACAATGATTTAATCATTTCATCTTTGTGCTTGTCATCATGCTTTGCATTGTATTCTTTGTATTCTTTTTATCGTGCTCTCGGAGATGTCATTTCCAGCTCTAAAGGTTCAACCGCTGAGTGTTTTCGTTGAGTCTTTTATAGCTTATACTCCTTAACATTTCTTCATAGACTTTTCCTTGAATCTTTGCTAATTCTAAAAAATAGACAAGACTTCTTTCAATTTCCATTTAATAACTTTCCAAAGGGCATAGAAATTACTGATAATGATCTTGTTTGTTTCTTGTCTCCATCAGATCTAGTACTTGGAGTCTTGTGATATCATTACTAGGATAGCGAGAAGTTACGACATCGGCATTTGAATTTCTCCACCATGCATAAGAGATTATTAGAAAGACCAAGGCATAGATTACTTTTAAGACATAGATCCTACCCCCTTTCTAGGTCAATCTTCGCATAAAGATTTCTTCAGAAGATAATACTTCCGAAGTAAAGCCTACTGATACTCTTGAAGGATAGATAATCTTTGTTTCTCCTCTAATGAATCCAAAGAATATATCTGGATCTTTACATTGTCCGGAAGAGAATGATAATTCTTCACTAATTTATTCTCTGCCGCCTTTGAGGATATTATGTGATAATATTCCTCTATCATCACGAAAGCAAAAGACAAAAAGATTTTACGGCTCTTGTCAGCGGAACAAATATATTACAATTGAAGACTAATAGTTGATCTTGAAGATTTGAACTTTTGAGTAGATAATTGCTAATATCTTGAAGGCATTTACTGTTGATGTAATTTGAACCTAATTCAAAAGAAACGCATTTTTTCATGTTTGTTTAATCAATATTTGAGATTTTCATCAGGAAATTGCATATTTGAGCATATCTAGAGTGAAATATGTATCTGTAGCATTTTGAATGCTACCCTTAGTTTATACTTTTTGAGTAGTGGAGCTAGTGTACTTTTGACTTACCATACTTTAACTGGACAAGATTGAACTTGTCCTGACTTGACTGGACTGACTTTACTAAACTTGACTGACCAGACTTGACATTGGGCTCAAAGAGCAAGATAGATTATCGCTAATTTTGGGCTGGGCTCAAAGAGTAATTCTAGTTTACCGCCAATTTCAGGTTTTTTAAATCGTTGAAGCTTTGTAGGTCTTACACATAGTCGGCC
Organism: Magnolia changhungtana; assembly: GCA_030180095.1. Lineage (NCBI taxonomy): Eukaryota > Viridiplantae > Streptophyta > Magnoliopsida > Magnoliales > Magnoliaceae > Magnolia > Magnolia changhungtana. The sequence goes on from JASAUF010000303.1 coordinate 6,505,224, forward strand.
ATATAGGCTTGGCTAGGTTACCTTAAATGATAAGTTGCCATCGCGGCCGTAAAATTTGTGTGGTTGGCCATATAGGCTTATTCCACTGCTTATTTCACTACCATGAATTGTGAATCAATAATTGATACATCGCCACTGCTGATATGTTCTGACAATGTTTATGGTTAGGATAGTGCATCAGCTTGGCGATGATAACAATTTCAATAAGGTGAGATAAGATAATTTTGTATCAGTGATTGATGACGACAGCGATAGTTACTAATTTTGGAGATAATCATCGACGCTTTTCATTTGGCGATCGTCATTGGCGCTTCACATTTGGCGATGACATGATACGCTTGAAAGCTTGCATTTTATTCATATACACAAAAGAAATACATTCTATGGTAAGGAATACATTTCACAGTTTCTTACTCACCTGTCTTGCCCCCTTTTGATTTTGGAAGTATCATACCGATACCTTTCGAAATCAAAATAGTGGCCATCTCCTGAACTGACAGGTATTGCAATGCATATCTGCAACGAATATGCTTTACATCATGGCTTTATATCTTTTACCTCACTTGCTTCTTTTCATTTGAGTATTTAGGCTATGACAGCTCGATCTTGTCAATTACTGACGGTTCACCATACGAAGCATATTATCGTCTTTTAACAGGGATGCCCCCAGAATTTTCTTTATCGAGTTTTTGTCATTTTTCTCTTTCTGTCATGCCCTTTCATCACAATTTCTCCCTTATTGATCATCTTTTGTAGCTTTTTCCTGAGGGGATTACAAATTTTCGTATGATGTTCAAATTTACGGTGATAATGGCAATAATCCATTTTTCTTGTATTTTCAATTTCTTCGAGGTGTCTTAGCCGAGGTAATTCAATACTCTTCATAGCCAACAACTGATTTAGCATAAGAAGTATATCTTTTCTTGCAAACGAATACTTCATATGATATTTATTTTGTCAGGACCTTTTATATGTCATTATAACCACATGACCATTTCTATCTTCTTCATTGTTGTCTCTATCCACATCCTGATAATCTTCTTTAGTTTCTTCTTTCCAAGTGATGTGGGCTGATCTTGTCTTAAAAGCAGACACTCTTTCCATTATCTTTTTAAGAGCATAAGCCTTTGTAGCAAAATCACGAAAGGTTTTCCAATCTTTACTAATCAGGTGGCATGCCAGTTCTGGTCTCATGCCTTCTAAACATAGTTCTACTTATTCTGATTCCCGCAGAGGATATTGACATGATGCTACCAAGTCCTTCCATCGACTGATGAATTCTTCAACTAATTCATTTTCTTCTTCTTGGGGAATAGAGGCTAGTTCGGTCAAACAAACTTCTTAGTCCGAAGACAGAAAGTTTAATGTAAAAGCATCCTACATCTGTTCCCAGGTATGAATAGATCCTGGGATTAAACCTGAATACCATCTGAAAGCTCTTCCTTTCAGAGAAGATCCGAATAATCGTAGACAATATTGAGGAATTCTAGAGAAACTTCCCATCTTTTCTATGAAATGCATCATATGCTCTTCTAGTGATCCGTTCCTATTAAATTTCTAACAGTCTGGGTGTTTGAAATCATCGAGAAATGGCATGTCTTTTATTTCAGAGGGATACGGTGTTTAATATCGAAACCTTTTATTCTGACTTCATTTATTCTCTAGATGAGTAGATTCGATAACCATCTGCCGAATTTCTTCCTGCGTTATATTCTGAGTAATATTAGGTATCGAATTTTGAAATCTAACCGCTTGCGGTTGTGGCCTTTCTACTTGCGGTTCAATGTTGTTCACAGCAATCACTGCTAGTATATTAGGGACTTCTTCAGCCACATGCTCATCTAGCAAAAACTGATCAGGCTGATTAATATTTGTGGATGAGCTTTCTGTTTCTTTATACTTCGATTGTTTTAATATTGAAGGAGGAAGCGAGCGTCGTGCTGCTGACGCTGTTGAAGAAGATGAACTATTATTTGATTTCAGACTAGCATACCATCATTTTGAAGGACTAGTTAACTCTAAACGTGGCATTCTCAATGCATGAGTTTGCTTGAAATCTTTTGCAGGAGGTGGTGTGAGCGAACATTCACTGATCACAATCACTTTCCCTTTATTTTTCTGAACTCGCAATGATTCTGTGGAGGATGTCTTTACGGTTATAGTTAATGGTCTCGGAAGACCTTTTGAAGTGACGGGCCTTTCTGTTTTTCTCGAATGAGATGATTGTATGAGTGAAGCAGGATTGTGTCTCACGACACTTCGCATAATCGACCCAGTACTTGGCGAGATGATGCTTCTTGCGGAAGTAGATCGAACTTTCCAACTTTTGGATGTTACTATCCTCCATCCTTCCTCATCTTCTTGAACTACTGGTGAAACAGAGATTGTTCCATCCATTACATGAAATTTTCTACTCTTGATCACAATAGACTTTGCTTTCTCGGACGCTTTCTACTTACCTAGAGACAAAATATAAAATCGCAATTAGCCTCCAAGTGATAAAAAATTCTATCTCAGAGATGAAGGGGAGGATGTTCCCATTGAGAGTCACCATTTTGGCATCTATACAGATGTCAAAAAGTGATAAATATTCTCTGAATATTTTCTAAGTTACCATCAAATAATAAATCCCCAGCAGAGTCACCATTTTGTTTCGACAATAAAACAAATGCATTTCGATTTGGGGGATTTATTCAATGATAACAAAGAAAGAACGAGAGAACAATGATCACATTTATTCTGAGTTCATTTACATCCTCAGATTTTCTTGATTCTGAAAATAAAGTACAATTAATGCAAAGTAATGAATGAAAGAGAAGACAGTCCGATAGAAATTTTGGCAGTATTTTGACAGTTGCTTCAGTCATCTCCTAGGACTTTGGAGGAATGTTGAATTGATCAACCAAACACCAAGGAGATGGGGGTTATGCGAGCTTAAAGCCCTTGATCTGACAGTTGAGATCAGTTTTGATCATTCTTCCTTGAAATGCAGAGCGGTCCCTTGAAATGTGGCGTAGAGACAACTAAGGGACCAAGATCGATGAATTTACATAGCTAAGATCTGAGAAAATCAGGCCGCTCACGTAAATGGGCCTGAAAATCGCCCAGAATATAAGATCATAGGGTTTCCACCATCCGGTCAGCTCGAAACTTTATATATAGCCTTGGGACCACAAATTAACCGTACACGTCAAATTTCAGCTCTTGAATCCCTGTGAAAATGGCTAAACTGACAAATCAACCCCCTAAAATCCTGATTTGGGGCCCGCCTAATATCTGGATATGCTTTAAATTTAGTCCCAACCCCTTAAACACAGTGGCAAAATGGATGGACAGAGCAAATTTCTCACGAACATCACTATGGACCCACGTGAACATTGCATGTACATAAAGTGCACGTGCACTCAGCGCGCACCGCACGAAGCCCCTTGATTAAAGTTGGTTGATCGGACCTTCTTCACAAACGAAACAACGTGCGGATGCTGTTTCGCTGATTTTGAGTAGTGGTGCCTACTCTCCTCTCCATTGCGTGATCCGGTTCGTCCATTCACTCCAGAGGTTGGGTATTACCCTCGCCTAGGTGTCCTTTTACCACCATTCAAGCTGTTGCGAAATCCCAGTCGTTAAACATAAGATGATCGACGGAGTAGACAACCTCGTGGGCCACTCCGATTCCACTTAAAAAATAGTCCTTCCTGGATGGTTTTTTGCCTTGAATCCAATGTACAGAGTGGATTTTCCACTTAGCTTCCACAAACAAGCCATCGCACTTCACAAGTCAACGTGTGTCGACTTTGTTTCGTAATAGAGACTGTATTCATTCATTGTGGGCCACCATCATGAAGTGAAGGGTTGATCTGAACCATCCATCGGGTAGAGGGAGCAAAACTAATCGAAGTCATGCTAATCTTTGGCGGCCATGTACATTCACATGATTGTTACAGCAATCGTAAGAAGACTATTCAGCCGTCGTTACAGCCTAATTATCTCGGTGGGCCACATCAACGGATGACCAATACTGGCCATTCACGACTGAAATGCCGAGAGGAATCCAGTGGACGGTGTGAATCTCTTAAAAGCCTCTCATTGGGACAAGAAGTTCATAAAAGACGATGCAACCAAGCTTTCTTCTCTTTTGTCGTACGAAATGGCTTCTTCAGGTTGTGTGGAAATCCTTTGAAGGGTGGTGGGCGAATTCCTTTGTAGATGGTGTTGTGCGGAACTCCTTTGTAGATGGTGTCATGCTGAACCTCTCTTTGGAGTGTGTTGTGCGCAAACTTCATTGTAAGGTGTTGTGTGCAAACTCCATTGTGATGTGTTATGCGCAAACTCCATTGTGCGCCACACACTTCCTCCAGCGCACAAAGCTCTCTCTACTTTCTTCGCCCTTTCTCTCCCTTATGTTTCTCCCTCTCTTGTCTCCATCTTATTTCCTAGCCCACCAACTGATCCCCCAACCCCTCAAATGAGGCAGGGAGGGGTATTTATAGGCCCTTGCTCTCTTACAAAGTGGTGATCACCACCACTTATCCCTTCACATAATGGACATCTTTTCTTAAACAATGGTGTCCACCAAGCTCTCCCTTAAATAGTGGTGTACAACCTCTCTTCATTAAAATGACACCCGTGCACCCTTTATTACCAAAACACCCTCTTTAATGCCTTTTACTAAAATACCTAAACTACCCATGGACATGGATTTTTACCAAAATTACCAAAATACCTAAAATACCCGCGGGCATGAATTTTTACCAAAATACCTAAAATACCCCGGACATGGATTTTTACCAAAATACCCCCAGATACTAATTTTTACCAAAATACCTAGAATACCGCGGATACTGATTTTTACCAAAATACAGAGTGAATGACCGTGAGAAAGATCTGCACCTTGGAATTCTTTGACCATTGCAATGGAATATATTTTTTTGTGCCTCAACATGTTTAACCAAGTACAACTAAAAGTTAAACCAAGTTCAAGAACTATCTCAAAAGACAAAATATATCCAAGTATCATGAAAGTTATTATAAACCAAAATTAGAAAATACTAATCAGATCCGAGCAGGAATAGAGGGATCAATTTGATATAAACCCTTATTAATGCGCCTCATATATTTACGCATATAAGCAAATTAAGAATCCTGTGTTACACGAATCTGAGCCACCTGTTCCTTATGAATTTGTAACCTCTCAGCAAAATCAGAAGGCTGATAATCACGATGATCAGCAGAGTCTGATTCAATCTCATCAAAAATATCCTTCATGTTAGTGTCTTATGGAGGTAGATCGCCTTCTTCTTCATTCACTACTTCAGCTCCACCAACACCCACATTGAATTGGCCATTGACCAACCTCAGATTCATTTTGTTTATATTGGAGTTGTTAAAAATAAGGTGTTGAATGGGAGCCTCTTCAACAGGCATAGCCACTAACATATGGGTGGCCTACACAGTCATAAGATATGCAAAAGGGATATCACTGTGTCCAGGATGGAGACGGAATTGTATGATGGAATGATGATTAAAGAAGGAAGACATACAGATGTACCAGAGATGATGGAATGCAAAATCCGAACCATGAAAGAGGTGAGTTTGGTTTTGTTACCAGAACGTGGATAAAGATTTAAAATAAATATCCTGTGAAGGACCCTGTATCTGGGTAACAAATACTTTGAAGCAAGCGCATTCCCATTTTGACTCCATTGCGCATCTATATTGCACAATGCTCTTAAGCATACATTTTTCTGATTCAGATGGTTTAGCTACTAGAGAGCTAATTGGAATACCTTCATCAATAACAGGTATGTCCATTAGACCAGAAATCAGATGTCAGTCTACTTCAAATGGCCTTCTCTAGTTGCTATAATAAAAGTTAAATTTTCAGTTGAAAAATTAGAAATACATGAATACATAGATTGCGCAATAGACCGGTATGCTGGCCCACCCTAATGTAGAATGTTAGCCCATCCTACAAATTGGAGAAGAGGAAGGCTTTCAAATGGAGTAAGATGTTCAACATGAGCAGGTCGTTTAACTATAACATTACGCAACCTTAAATCCCGCACATAGGAGGGATCATCTTTGGGTGACCGAAGGTGGCGCCTTGTGATAGGTGTCAATTTAGAAGTTGAAGGACCACGAGAACTTTTCTTTTTGCCTCTGCCTTCCATTTGCAACTAGGAAATCAAGGAATCAAAAGGTTGTAAAAGAAGTAGAGTGGGTTTTCTCAAAATTAGGTTTTAGAGAAGAAAACCCTAGAAACCTCAATGAAATAAGAAATAAATCACTCCAAAGATGAAAAAGAAGTGATAAGAACTTGAATCTACAAGAAAAATGGAAATAAAGCACTAACCTTGAAGAACTAGGGAGATGGGTTCGACTGGTCGAGCTAGGACCAGTTGGACAAGAAACCCAAATGAAGACAAGAGGGATTTTCCCCCAAATAAAGCACCAGTCCACGCTACACGACTGTTCGAGGATATGCTCGACCGGTCGTGCCACGACTGTTCGAGGATATGCTCGACCGGTCGTGCCACGACTGGTCAAGGATGTACTCGACTAGTCGTGCATAGCCAAAAAATGTGCATTTTTCACATTATTTGAAATCCTAACCATTTAAAATAACAAATATATATAATATGATACAAAAGTGAATAATTTAATCAATTCAAATTGCTCATACCAAGATCAAATTTCTATTTATTAAACCTACTTCTGTCGAACGGTTTAGTGAAAAAGTCAGTAAGTTGAGTCTTAGTCGGAATGTATTCCAAAGAAAGTCTTTTCTTCCACTAATTCACGAATGTAGTGATATCTAATGTCAATGTGCTTGGTTCGTGAATGCTAGATTAGATTTTTAGATATATTAATTGTACTGTAATTATCACAGTATAAAACCATAGAGTCCTGTGCAATTCTGTAATCACTTAACATTCTTTTCAACCATACAAGCTAAGTACATGCATTACATGCTGCAATGTATTCAGCCTCAGCAGTTGAGAGTGATACGAAACTTTATTTCTTACGTTGCCAAGAAACTAAACAGTTCCCAATATAAAAACAACCATCACTGGTTGATTTCCTATCATCAATGTTACCAGCCCAATTAGCATCAGTGTAATCAGCTAATTGAACACTAGTATTATGTGGATACCAAAGATCCAGATTAACTGAACTTGCCACATATCGCATAATTCGCTTAACAACAGTTAAATGTGACTCTTTATGGTCAGATTGATATCTAGCACAAATCCCTACACTAAATACAATATCAGGTCGACTGACAGTTAAATATAGTAGACTACTTATCATACTGCAATACAATTTAGGATCCACTTTCTTACATATAGAGTCCTTTGAGTGTTTTAAATTCGTACTCATAGGAGTATCAAAATTCTTCCCATTCTCAAATCCAAATTTTTTAACTAAGTTCAAAGCATATTTGGTTTGGGAAATAAATAAACCATCAGGTTATTGTTTAACTTGCAACTAAAGAAAATAATTCAATTCTCCAACCATGCTCATTTCGAACTTAGATTTCATAAGATCTACAAACTCAATAGTCATGTTAGCACAGGTAGATCCATAAATAATATCATCAACATAAATTTGCACTATGAAAATGTGATCATTATGTTTCTTTACAAATAATGTCTTATCAACACTTCCAATTATAAAGTTATGACTTAGTAGAAACTTAGTCAACTTTTCGTACCATCCCTGGGAGCTTGTTTCAAACCATAGAGAGCTTTTTTTTAAGTGATAGACATGATCAGTATTCTCAGGGTCTTCAAAACCTGTTGGTTGTTCAACATACACTTCTTCATGCAAATCGTCATTTAAAAAAGCACTCTTAACATCCATTTGATATATTTTGAACTTTTTAAAGCATGCAATGGATATAAATAGTTTGATTGATTCAAGACGTGCTACTGGGGCAAAGGTTTCGTCATAATCGATGCCTTCAATTTGAGTGTACCCTTGTATAACCACTCTAGCCTTATTTCTAATAATATTACCAAGTTCATAAGACTTATTTTTAAAAATCCATTTAGTTTTAATAATCTGTTTATCTTTAGGTCTAGGAACTAAGTACCAAACATCATTTCTAACAAATTGATTAAGCTCTTCTTGCATCGCAACTATCTAGTTTTTGTCAGTAAGAACTTCTTTTACGTTAGCTGGTTCTATCTAGGATGTAAAGCACACATAGTTACACACATCTTCTAGTTGTCTACGAGTGCGTATACCAGTGAGAGGGTTTCCAAGAATTTGATTAGTTGGATGGTCTTTAATAGTCCTTAGTTCAAAATTATTTTGATTTGATGAAGAATCTGGTTTATCAATTAAAAGTACTTCATCATTATCTGAACTTGAGACATGTGTATTCAACTGATCATCAATAACCACATTAATTGATTCTTGAATTACATCGGTCCTCTTGTTAAGAACCCGATATGCTCGACTATTCAGAGCATACCCTAAAAATATCTCTTCATCACTTTTTGTGTCAAACTTACCCAGATTTTCTCGATCACATAAAATATAGCACTTGCTGCCGAAAACTTGGAAGTATTTGACAGTACGCTTCTTATCAAACCACATTTCATAAGCCATTTTACTATTTGATTTTCTAGTATAAACGCAGTTATTTATATAACATGCAGTATTTACAGCTTTGGCCCAAATATTTTTAGGGAGATTCATACTATTTAAGATTACATTTGCCATTTCTTGAAGCACTCTATTTTTTCTTTCTACTATACCATTTTCTTGTGATGTTTTGGTCGTAGAGAATTCATGTGATATTCACTGGTCACTGCAAAACTTCTCAAAACCGCTATTCTCAAATTCTAATCCATGATCGCTACAGATCTTAGAGACTTGAGACTCTTTTTCAGTTTGGATATGTCTAAGTACCCTTTTTACTTCATCGAGAGTTTCTAATTTATCTCTTAAGAAGACTACCCAAGTATATCTGGTAAAGTCATTAACGATTACAAGAATATATTTTTTTGCCACCTTGACTTTCAATTCTAGTTGGTCCAATAAGATCCATATGGAGGAGTTCGAGTGGTTTCGATGTGGCATTGGAGTCCACCTTTTTGTGAGAGCTCCTAGTTTGCTTCCCAATTTGGCATTCGCTACATATTTTATCTATTTTCTGTATTTTGGGTAAGCCTCTTACTAACTCTCTTTTGCTCAATCTATATAAGTTACGGTAGTGTACATGTCCGAGGCGTTTATGCCATAATTCGGTCTCATCAGTATGGACCATGTAACACGATAAATTAGATGAGCTAGAATCACTTACAATATAGTAGTTTTCAAAAGTTCTGCGACCAGTTAATATTACTGAACCATTTTTATTTAATATTTCACACCCTAGGTTAGAAAATTTTATGCTATAATTTTTATCGCATATTTGAGATATGCTTAATACATTGTGTTTTAAACCTTCTTAAATATAAAACATTCCCAAATAAAGGGAGGTTAAAAAGTTGAACCATACCTTGGCCAATAATCCTACAGTTGCTACCATCACCAAATGTGACTGAACTATCAGTCATGTCTTTAAGATTAGTGAACAGACCTTTGTCACCAGTCATGTGCCTGGAGCATCCACTGTCTAGGTACCACTTTGAATGGCTTGAAGCTTTGAAAGCCGTGTAGGCAACCAAGCAAGTAACCTTAGGAACCTATTTCATTATAGTTTTGGGTTTTGGAGTATAGTTGGTCTTCTTGTGTTTGTAGTAGTTATAAGACCGACCCTTTGAGTTAGATTTTAAGAGCTCCTTAAGTAAATCAACAATTTTCTCAGTTAAAGGATTATGATTTTGATTTTTCTAGTTGATATGGTTGCTTTTAGGTTTTAAGGATTGAAAAGTTTTAGCATTTTTAGAATTATTTTGATTTAAACTTTTCCCTTTTGAGTTTGAAGACTCTCCTTTCACCAACTTATGAGGTATATTCTTATTTTTGGGAGGAATACTTTTATCGTAGCCCAAACCGGATCGATCGCCACATTTTCTGGATCCGGATAATAGTTTTTCTAACTTAGGATCACCTTAGGCATACCTCCATATATTCTTTAAACTCAAAAGTGAAGAGACTTCAAGTTTTAGTTTTTCATTTTCAAATTTAAGATTTTGAATAAGTGAGGTTTTGAAATCTAAATCGCATTTAGTCTTTTCAAAACAATCTGAAATGTGGGATTTTTCTAAAACAAGAGTACCAAAATGTTCTTTAAGTTTTGAAAACTTTTCTTTCTGAAGTTTTAGTTTTACAGCAATTTTACAACTTTCCTTGTATAGGGCATTGTAAGTATCTTAAAGATCTTCTTCATTTTCATGATCACTATTCAGATTTCTTCATAAGTTGAATCATTATTATCTGAAAAGTGAGCTTGGCTAGAGTCATAAGGGCTTTGACTTCATTACCCGACTCAATTTCAGAATCTTCTGACTCAGAAGAGGCTTCAGAGCAGGAAGATTCATCCCAAGTAACCAACATACCCTTCTTTTTGGGTTCATCCTTTTTAGGACACTTGTTTACTAAATGCCCATATTCATGGCAGTTGTAACATTGACTATCTTTTAAAGATTTTCAAGTTTTAGATTTAGATCTTTTCTTATCATTATATTTTTGAAAATCAACCCTCTTTTTACTTTTGAAAATCTTATAAAACTTTTTAGCTAAAAGGGCCATATCATCTTCAGAATTTTCTAAATCAGAATTACTATTTTCTTGAGAAATACATTTAGAAGATTTAAGGGTAATGGATTTACTTTTAGGAGCTTTAAAATTTAATTCATAGGTCTGTAATGACCCAACTAATTCTTCTACCCTCATATTGTCTGTATCACGAAGTTCCTGGATCGCAGTCACCTTTAAATTGAACCGTTCAAGTAGTGAGCATAGTAACTTTACATAAACTTTACTTTCTGAGATTTTATCACCAAGACCCCACATAGAGTTGACAATGTCATTCAATCCATACGAATTTCCTCAAATTTGGTTGTGAGGATTTGGACTTTAGATTTCTTGACAATTGTTGTTCTCTTGTGTATCATTTCTAAAATATCCTATGCTAGATTCGTAGTATCATATGATATATTTCTTTTGAATTCATCCGGTGGTAGTACACAAGTGATTGCATTTAATGCTTTTGCATTAGCACTACTCTCACTTTTCTGAAGAGTGGTCTAAGAGAAAAAAGGCATGACTCTTATAGATTTGGATCCATCGATACCAGTTACTTCAGTGGTAGGAGGGGTCCAATCAGTTACTATGGCTTGCCACATGCTCTCATCCATGGATTTTAAGAAAATTCTCATCCTAGCTTTCCAATAGGCATAATTGGAGCCATCAAATGGTGGATGTCTAGTGAATGATAGGCTATCAAAATTTGACCTCTTACAAAACTCAGATTGATTAGCTCAGGAAATTAATCCAAAAAGTAATAACAATAAAAACGAGCTATTAGGCTTTAATACCACTTGAAAAGGTCGAGCTATACGTCCTAGAGGGGGGGTGAATAGGACTATGCCAAATAAAAACTTTAATATCAAAATTTAAATAAATTAAATACATATAACAATAGACAGTCCCACAATGCTGAATTTAAAGACAACCTGAAAAGAACGAGTATTGAGAGGTTGATACAGATGTTGTTCTAAGGACAACCTTACACCATAAAAACCAAGGGTTTATGGCTGGACAACCTTACTAGAACAGTTTGTGTATCAAAAACTCAAACTGATACAGAGGAATAAAGAAATAAATAGCAAGGAAATATATCTAAGCTATTACAACATTCTCCACACTTGCAAAAAGAAATTACAACATTCTCCACAATGCGAAAAAGGAAATTATAATCATCCACAAAAAGAAATAAATAATCAAACCACAATACCAAAAATTATAGTGGTTCGCTTGTGTGTACACCGACTGTTTAGAAAAACAGCCACACAACTACTCCACTCCTAATATCCTCACATAGTGGATATTAGCGTTCACTATGAAAATAGGTTTCTCCAGGTTCACCTAAAACCCTCACAATTGTGTCTTTCAAGTGGGCTTAAACAATTCAAAAACCCCACACTTTGAGTTTTCTGGATCACCTCAGACAAACCAAAACAGAGAGATTTTTCTGGCACAATCTCAATGAAACCAAAAACAGAAATTTACAATAATGTAAAATACCTGGATATTCTCTTTTTTATGAAGCCTGGAAGAAACAAATCGGAGTAGAGGTTCAATGTCCAAACTCACCTGTGAAGTGGTTCTAGGTTCTAAATTGATTTTAAATTAAATCAAGTTGGGCTAGCTCTATTTGATTTTGATTCTAAGAAAAGGGCAAGTCTCAATCCCTTCTTCAAATATGAATGGAATATAGAATACAAAATCAAATATAATAAAACTAAATTAAGATAATATTAAATGAGCACAATATAGCTTAAAAAGATGACTAACTTATCTCTTAGAGTGGCGTATTGATTTAGCTTGAATTCAATAAAAAACTTTGAAATTCGTGCTTTATTTATAGGTGAAGAAATTGCGTTCATGACTTATCCTATGGTCTGTACGACTAGTTGTAGGACTAACAGATTTTTGAAATTTGATCGTAATAAGATAAAGTCATACCACAACTGGTCGTAAGACCTTCACGATCGGTCGAGGGACCTCCATGACTGGTCGTGACCTGTCCACGACTGGTCCTGTGGAACCAGATTTAGTTGATGGACTTTGAGTCCTAACTGCAGGACTGGTCGAGAACGAATCAAGCATTGTTCACACGACCGGTCGAGCAGTCTCTAGGACTAGTCGTGGCTTAACAAAAAATTCTGAAAATTTGCAACAATCTTAGGACTGCTCGTGGAATTTCTTGGACTGGTCGAGCCAGTGCTAAGACTAGTCGAACAGAGTCCAGGACTAGTTGAGTAACAATCTATTTACTTATAAAATGAGCTAATTGAATTATGTATTCAAAATAACCTACCCTAAGGTTAATATAGGGTCATTCATACCTTATACATGATGTATGAACATTGAAACTTCTTTTCCTACGGTTGATAATTGATCTTTGAAGTTCATGAAGCTTGAGATCTTTACACATGATGAAGCTTGAACTTGAAACCTTTTGAAGCTTCAATTTGAAACTTGAATTTGTAACTTTAAAAAGCGTGAACTTGAAATATCTTGAATCTTGAGCTTGCGGTTCAAAGTAAAAGACATTGTCCTGACTTGGAGCTTGATATATGAATCTTGAAACATCAAACTCACACTTGTTGTTGTACTTGAACATGACCATGTAAACTTGTATTTCTTGAAGTAAGGATCTTTATTCTTTAGTGATGCACAGTCTTCATTACGTAGATGAGCTACACAAGACACAAATTCCAAGAGAGGTTTTGGCACTACAAAATTTGTCAATTATAGGAGCTAGGGACCATAGCACTTACAACTGCGGCTACGCTTTTCTGAAATTAATTCGTATTAGAATTAGTTTAAGATTAGGGCTTTTAGGATACTTTAGTTTTTTGATTTTTTTTTTAAAGGATTTATCTTTTATTTATCTTTTCTCTTTCTTCTTTTAACATTGTTAACATAGTTTGATTGTTTTGATTTTGTAGGATTTTCGATTCTAGTTCTTCTCTTCTGGTAACTTCTTCCCTCTACTTACTTTCCATATTATTATAGAATTATTATTATTTTTTTTTGAATTAAGGTTTCACCATGTATATGCAAGAGTGGGAACGTCAGTATGCTGAGCTATTTCTAGAATTCTAGAAAATGAGAGATATTGTGAAGGGTTGTCAGATGATTATGTTAGAAAATAACTTGTCTCAAAATTTTTCTGAAACCATAATTAAGAATCGATCAAAATATAATGCTCCACCGATTAAGAAGTCTATATGTGATCATATGCAAGAGAATAATTACACTTTCTTTGCATTGTGTTTTTGGATTGGGTTGAGGTTGGGAAAAATTAGCCTCTTCCGCATCATTGAGGTATGATTCATCTCTTTGAACAAAGGATTCAATTGCTTATAATGATTTTCTAATGTCTACGAATGACTGTGTGATGAATTGTTTGAATTGTTCTTGAGCTTCTATGTGAAGAAGAAAATTTTGAAGTGAATCCTCTTAGATCGTTTCTGGTTGGATCTCAAAGGTAAGGGATCTAAGAGAATAGTCACTATAATCTCTTGTTGGTTCATCTCTCCAATGTTGATGTTTCCACTGATCATAGTCATATGGGTCATATATGGGAGAGTTTAATGGTTGTTGGTACATATTATCACCCATAATATAATCTCGCATTGTTTTCTTTTTGTCCGATGGGTGATAATAGTTCTCACCCCAATAATCACGTGCTGTTCTCTTAATTGGTGGGGTGATTCTAACTCACTTGTGGAAAGTACTGAAATTAAGAATGAGGAGTTGGATTATGTTGATGAGTATACAGTTCAATTTTTTAAAGAGTCGATCTCAATAATTGTCGAAAGTAAAGATCAAGATACATGGGCATCTTTCAAATATAATGATGCTGACTCACTCCAACCACATGACACACTTGACCTCAATGAGGAGGAAGAGGCTAGTTTATTCGAGTCTCAACCCAATCTACAAGCACAGTGTGAGGAAAGTGATCTCAACTCATTTGTGAATTGTACTGAATTTGACAATGATGAGGAGTTGGATGACAATCATGATTTTACAACCCAAAATTCCCTAGGATCGATTTCAATTATGGTCATGGTAAATGATCACGAGGTACAGGAAGTTGTCGACCATAATGATCTACTCCACCCATCTGACATGTTTGATTTAAATATGAAGGATAACTTCCTTCCAAGAGAATCACGGGACTCTCTTGAGGTGTGCTCGGCCCACTCCCTTGATTTAGATTTTGATATGATTAGGGAGATGGACAACTTACTAGATATGACTCTGATATTTGAAACTACCTAGTAGAGGCTACCATTGGAACAGTCATCCCTAACGATACAATGTCTCTACTGACTAATATTAATGAACTGAGTCTTCACATTAAATCTTCACCTTCTGATTCTCAATCTGTCTATGCAGGGCAAGGCGAGATATATTTGGTGATGAATCACTCTCAAAATGAAGAGCAAGAGAGCATGTTTCTCCTTACTTTCAAAGACGATGAAAGAAACCTTGGACAAATCATCACAGACCTCAATATAGAGAATGAGTCCCTCTCAACTGAATATCTCAACTCTCTGGAAGATTGCTTGGCACAATTTGTAGATTCAAATGATCTCAAGATACAAGATATGGTGAAAGCCTTGCGAGACAATACCTCAATAGCTGATACTGACCGAAGGAATCAATTTTCTCAAACCTCTCCTCCCACACATCCTGAATGTTTACCATTAAAGGAGGAAGAGCTGACAATTGAACCGAAATCTGAAACTTCGGATATGTTGAGACTCCACCACCTACTGAGAAATTTTTTGAATTTCATCTACTTTTAGTGTCTGATTCACCATGTTGTGCTAACATTGAAACTTTTTCTGTCACGGGTGAATAATATATACTTTGGACACCTCAAGAGATTAAAAAGAAACTTTACGCTGAGGTCCATAAATTTCTTTGGATATTCATGCTCCAGGGCATCCAAGCCTATTACAAAAAGGGTTTTTGGATAATCTTATTGAGAAACATACTAAGAAATTTATCAAGATACTGGCCAGAGGAGGAACCTTGCTGCATGATTGAGTAGATTTCTCTTCCTTTCCTAGTTTAGGATTAGAATTTATTGCTTTCATAGGATTAGGGTAGTTTGCTTTCGGTTTGTCTAGTTTTTGTGTTAACCCATCTCCACACTGAGATCCTTGAAATACTGTTAATTCTACTGCTTCAGGTACTACCTTTCCATCACTTCTTGTCACGCCCCAAACTCGGGGACCGAGCTCACAAAATTTCCGATCGCCAAATCTGGCGTCGACAGCCCCCGTAGTATCCCATTCTCAGCTCCTGGCACCCATATACCAAGTTCCAATCCTGGGAACCTATAAAGAGGATTTTCAACGTAAATTTGTTTCATAAGAAGCATAACCCAGACACAAACAACAAACATCACCACATATTCACTATAACAAAAATTTTGAGTACAATGCATAAAGGAAAATACAATATCGATATTAAGGCTCCAGAAACTCAGCGGCACGCTCCTGACTCAGTGCTGTTGCGGTGTCCTAACGTCACCTGCATGCAATAATCATGCATAAGCTTATAGAAATCTTAGAGGGTGATGAAGGTGTGTGCGTAAGGTATATACCAAGTATGTAATATCAGAGTAATGCGAAAATATAGTGGTAAGTACATGAATGCTATCAGTCGTACCAAGGCTATGCGATGCAAGGCCTACATGGCCAAATGTCATGTTCGAGATGCAACTCAAGCATACCAATCCTCGTCTAAATCCACATATCAATACAGCTCCACATGGACTGGCCCTCCCCCAGGCGCGCAACCAAGTGAATGTAAGAGACCTTACTAGCCGTCTGGCCAGTAGTCAATCAATATCTACCCTTCTCGTTAGCAGCAGACCCATTTTTGAGCTGGTCAAACTTAGCCTAGCTTTGCCCCCTACACCTTTGGCGGATAAGGCCACACCCCCTTTTAACCGACTATGACATAGTGGGAGACGCGGCCTACTAGTATTCGGTACTCGGGCACTCATGTATCCACTCAGTCTCGACATTGGAGCAACCTATGGTACCATAAGGGTTTGGGGACTTTCACCTAAGGACATCGATAGTGCCCCAGTGCTAGAACCAAATATTTTAAGTACCCAATCCTGCCATCTATGATGTGCCTGTGGAGGCCACAGCCCTGATGTCGCTTGGGCGTATAACGATCATGTCACACAAATGTGAGATGCATGAGTCATACCATCCAGTCATGCATCAAACCTGCACGCACCGAGCGATCATGTGGGGCAACTACGTCTCACAGGGAGTGCCATAAATATCTCAGCCTAATGGCATATGCTATGATCAATCATTTCTCATATCAGGAATACAAATGATGCGTATGGGCATGTATCATGATCTAATACTAAGCATGTTCTCAGCGTATTCTACTTGACTAAGTACGCTAGCATGTTATTAAACATAGGAGGCAACAATCGGCCTGAACGCCGTGTGGGGTCCACGGAAGGACGGAGGATCTAATCTATATATCAAGGTAAGGTTCAACAGTGGATATACCAAATCTGATATCACATATTCTTCCATCTATGGTACGAGGTGATGATGTACTCTCATACAAACCACGAATGGCCTAGATGACATACTTACATCAAGAGTGGGCTTCCATGTTTAGATATCCCTACAAGGTGTGGTGGAAGGTACTAGCATCAATGGGGGCCCAACGGTTTAGGTTAGGCTAATAAGAGAAGGTGGCTACCTCTACATCAATGGGGACCCAATGATTTGGGTTAGCCCAATAAGAGAAAGTGATTAGTATTAACATCAATGGGGCCCAACGATTCGGGTGGCCCAAATCAAGGGAAAGATAGACAATGGATTTATAGTGGGCCCTAGGGAGATTTGCAACGGTGGACATTTAACCACTATTTCCCCTAAGGTGCGGTCCACTTGGGATTTGAATCTAAATCACAACAAGGCCCGAGGCCCTTACACTATCTGGAAAACGGATGGGTAGTGAGAACAGAATTACATATATCGTGGTGGGCCTCATGAAACAGCCCATGGCCTTAGGGATAATGGGTGGATAGTGTGTGTAACACATACATCAAAGTGGGCCTCATGGGGCAGCCCACACTCTCCCGAAAAAGAGTGGACAACGTGCATATAGAACACATACAACAAGGGGGCCCCAACGGCTGGACGTCCAACCCATTTGGGCTTGTTGGATGTCTAGCTCTTGGATAGCCTGGATAAATCACATATATCATGGTGGGTCCTGCTGGATGTGGACCACCAGGGAATGGGCCGCTGGCACAAACAATCAGTCCAAGTGGGCCTACTGCCGTTGGAGAGACAGGCAGGCCCTGCCGCAGCTGTGGTGTGGTCCAATAAAGATTTGCATGTAACTCATTCTAAGCCCATGGCCTAATGAATTGAGAGATTGGATGGACGGTGTATATATAACACATGCCTCGGTGGCTCCCATTTGGGGACGACCTGGAGGATAGTGGGGCCTGAGATGGATGAATGGCGCGACTAAACATATACATCATGGTGGATCTCGGCCCAGCTATTGTTGTGTTGTGGCCCATAAAATTGCCGGATCCAGGCCGTTCACGGATGGACGGTACGGAATGAAGCACATACATCAAGGTGGGGTCCACATGAGTGGACTGCCTCACTCAAAACTCCAGTATGTGGGCTGCTAGCCTAGGACAGCAACGTCCAAGTGGCTAGCAGGCAGTAGGCCTACATGCTGGCCGTTTTGGTCCTAACCCTAAAATGATTTAGAAAATTGGATGGGCAGTGTGGATGCATCCCACATCAGCAAGGTGGGGTCCACGTGAGTGTGGCTCACCAGATTTTAGATCAAAAGTTGGTATTTGTTTTTCCCTCTCCATCAGCGCCTGCTGTTGGACAGTAGCTGACCGCTGGGCTTGGCCTATCTTAGGCCCACGGCTAGAGTGGTCCCACCACATGGACGGTGAAGATAAAGCCCATACATCATAGTGTGGTCTACGTGGGGTCCACGCGACTGGAGATTAGGTCGGTATTTGGGGTTTTCCCATCATCCAAACGGTCCAACTGGACTGTCAGTCCAATAGGGTGGACAGTAAGGCCATCTCGCCCGTTGGACGGTTTGGATGGTCCAATCAGGCCTACATCAAGGCGTTCCACGATCAGAGAAAGGGGGGAGAGAGAGAGAGAGAGAGAGAGAGAGAGAGAGAGAGAGAGAGAGAGAGAGAGAGAGACGTGTGGAGAGGAGGGGCTCCGCCACTATGAGCCCTCCCTATACCTGATACAAAGCATACATCAAATGGGTCCCACCACATGTGGGCCCTCAAATCATCAAAATCAATGGTGGACGTCCCTTTCCAACCAATCAAATGCAAGGTCTAGATGACCTTCTTACAATAAAAATAAACATCATGATGGGGTCCATGGAGAATCGCCCTATCATGGGATTCATATATGCATCATGGTGGGCCATTGGCCACACCTAGGGCCCAAAATGGGGTCCCTACCATCAATCGGTAGGTCCCACTTGTCCCATGAACACAATCCACATCTAAACCTAGGGTTCACCCACCATTGGATCTTTTTCTTGGTTTTATGGCTTCATTAGCTCCTAGGCTTCCTCTTTGATGAAGGATAATGAAGATTGAAGGGTTGGGAAGAGAGATTTGGGGTAGGAAGTGAGCCACACACTTGGTTCTTTCCTCTCCTTGAAATGCTTAGACAGTCTCTCCTTGGTTGCTTGGGGAATGGGTAGAAAATGAGAAAGAGACGATGGGTTGTTGTGTAAGGGAGATGGGATGGAGTGATGGGCACTGACGGAAAAAGTCCATCGCCAATCCCGTCTTTCTCAAAAATCCACGGTTCAAAGGTCGTGGACTTTCGCGACGGACCAAAATCCGTCGCTAAAATCTGATTTACGACGGATTGTGGTCCGTCGTAAATTGGCGACGGACTAAATCCGTCGTAAATTTTGATTTTGCAACGGAATATGAACAGTTGCAAATTCTCGCCCAAAATACCAATTCGCGACGGTTTTTAGTTGCTTTTGCGATGGATCATGGTCCATCATAAAAGGACTTTTGCCTAAAACATTTAATTTTTTTCATTTTTTTAAGAATATGGCGGAAAATTGTCTTTTTGTAGTCTAAGAATTGTTTTTTAATAGAATTTTAGTGTTTTAGTTGTACATATTTGTATCTAAGATTATTTTTTAATAATTGATTGAATGCTAAAAAAATAAAAATAAAAAATAAAATAAAATTATTTTGTTTTTATATCAAATGAGTGAAAATTAATTTTTTATATTTAAAACTAATATTTAAATGATTTGTAATATCACATGAAAAAGAATATTGAGAAGTTTAAAAAATTTAATAATGTTTGAGAAAAATTGAGATTTTGAAAAAAAAAATAAATCGTGATTTAATAAAAATCTATTTCGTGGTAAAAAAAAAAAAGAATATTGAATAAAGTTTATAATTTTGAAAAAAGGAATTTGATTTCGAGCAAAAAAATAATATTCTGAAAAAGAAAATTAAAAAGATTTTTAAAAATGCGAAAATTTTGACAATGTTGAAAAATGAAAATATTTTGAAAAAGAAAATGAGAGTTTGTATTTTGAAAAATAAAATAAAATTGAGAAGTTCGATAAAAATTGACATGTTTGGAAAAAATGATTTTAAAAAAATTGAGAAGTTCGATAAAAATTGAAAATTTTAAAATAAAATAATATTAAAAAATCGATACTTTAGCAAAAAACAAACATTTTGAAACGAAAAATAAAGAAGTTGAAAAAATTTGTGATTTTGAAAAGTAATTGAAAATGTTCAAAATTTGAAATTAAAAGAAATAGTTATTTATAAAAACACTGAGATTTTGAAAAAAAAAAAATATATCACTTTAAAAAAGAAAATTGAAAAGTTGAAAAGAAAATGATGCTTTTGAAGAAAAAAATCGGCATTTTGAAATTTCTGAGAAAAAAAATAAAATTTGAGAAATTTTTTGAGAGTTTGAAAATAAAAATTCAACATTTGTATTTTAATTTTTTTTTGAAATATTTTATAATAAAAATGATATTTTGTTAAAAGTTTTCAAAGAAAAATTAAGAGTAAAAAAATATATATACATTTTGAAAAAAAAAATTTATTATTTTTAAATGGAAAGTGAAATTTATCTGTGACGAGAAAATTACTAAATTATTAGGCAAATCCACTAGTTGAACCTTTAACCGTTTTTGGACAATCTGATCAGTCCAGATTGGAGAGTAAACAACTTCAGATGTTTGAATCAAATTTCACTCAAATTGTTGATCAATCTTGTATGCCCAATATCTTTCTCATATGTAGCCTGATTGGGGCAAGTAACTAGTCAAATCGAGGGTATTGATCAGTAAAATACAGTGAATGGACCAGACATGTAAAATGGGCCAAATATTCTGGTCAAAATTGTGACTCAACTTATTGACCTCGTGAGAACCTAAGAATTGATGTTAGTAAGTTTTGTGGGCCCCATCATGATGTGTGTTGAACATCAACACCGTGCATTTGATGTGTCCCCTTTAGGTTATAAGATATGTTAAAAATCATCTGTAAACGAAACTCAGGTGGGCCATACTATCTAAAACCATGTGAAAACATCCTAAAAAATATAAAAGCACTTGGTGGGGCCCACATGAGTTTTGGATGTGGCTAAAAGTTGGTCTGACCCCTCATCCAGGTGGGACACACATAATGAGTGGGTTGGATATGTGAATCACATTTAGGCAGGCCCAATATATGATTATGAATGTTTTAAGGAAACCCCTCTCCACTACATTTAGGTGAGTTACTCATTACCCTTACCAAAGTAAACTCTGTGGGGTCCACTATTATTTATTTATTTTATCCACCCTGTTCATCCATGTTAACAGATACTTTGAGGTCTAAAGAACAAAAATGAAGCATATCCAAAGCTCAAGTGGACCACACCATAGGAAATAGTGTGATTGAACCTCTACCATTGAAAAATTCTTAGAGGTAATAGAAGTTCTAGATCAATCTGATGTTTATGTTTTCTCTTCATTCATATCTTTTTGATATTATGACCAGGTTGGATGGCAAATAAACATTACTATGGGCCCAAGGAAGGTATTAACGGAGGAAATCATTATTCCACACTGTTTCGTGTGGCATGGTCCACTTGAGTTTTAGATTTACCAAAAATTTGGGATAACCCACACCGTTCTTCTATTTTTCAAGATCATTTTAGAGAATTATCCAAAAAATGAATCACATCCAAAGATTAAATGGACCACACCACAAATAAGGGGAACGGATTGGCTACTCCCCCTGACACCAGCCAATGGCTGGTGGTCGGTGCTCTGTGGGCCCCAACATGATGTATGTGTTTCATCCATGTCGTCCATCTATTTTTAAAGATTATCTTATAGCATGAGACCAGAAATGAGGTATATCCCAATCTGAAATGGACCACATTACAGGAAATATTGTTGAATGAGCGTCAACCATTAAAAATAATTTGGGGGCCATTAAAGTTTTGGATCAAGATGATTTTTTTGTTTTTACCCTTCATCTAGGCCTGTATGACCTAATGAACAAATTAGATGTTAAATAAATAGTACAATGGGCCTTAGGAGGATTTTAATGATGGATATCCAATCACTATTGTTTTCATGTGGTGTGGTCCACCTGAGATTTATATACCTCTCATTTTTGGTAATCTTTAAAAATGGATGAACGTAATGGATGAAATACATATATCATGGTGGGGTCCATAGAGCACCAACCACCAACCATGGGGCTGGCGTCAAGGGGAGTAGCGAGATTGGCTACTGAAGTGACAACAGCAAGTTCTGTGGGCCCCACCATGATGTATGTTTTGTATCCACACCTTCCATTCATTTGGAGAGATCATTTTAGGGCAATATCGAAAGAATGAGTTAAATCCAAAGCTCTAGTGGACCCTAACACAGAAAATAGTGGGATAGTGACGCCAACCATTAAAAACTTCTAAAGGCTACAAAAGTTTTAGATCAAATTGATATTTGTGTTTTCCCTTATTTCATGTCTTTTTAAACTTTTGAACAGGTTGGATTTCAAATAAACATTATGATGGGCCTTAGGATAGTTTCAACGGTGGGAATCACTCTCCCCACTGTTTTTTGTGGTGGGATCCACTACAGATTTTTATTTGCCTCATTCTTTGGTTCATGACTTAAAATGATATCTCAAAATGGATGGACGGTGTGGATATAACACATACATCATAGTGGGGCCCACATAACTTGGTGACGTCAGTATCCAAACCACATCCAGAGGTGCGACTGCCCTAATCCACATATGCGTCTCCTCTCTCTCTCTCTCTCTCTCTCTCTCTCTCTCTCTCTCTCTCTCTCTCTCTCTCTCTCACCCTCTCCTCTCTCTCTGTCTCTCTCGCACCCTCTCCCTCCTCTCTTTGTCTCTCTCTTCCTCTCTCTCGATTTCTCCACCACAGATCTACCGTTGCCAAATGCCCTACCCACTCTCTCTCTCTCTCTCTCTCTCTCTCTCTCTCTCTCTCTCTCTCTCTCTCTCAATCTTAATACTGATTTAGGGATTTGGGGATTTAGTAAATTGTGCATTTCTGATTCGATGTGGACCCTCATTTAGGGATTTGGGGATTTTAGGGCGCATTACTTCACATTGTTGAGAATCAGTGAAATTGCATTTAGACCTAGTCTTTTTAAACATGAATATGATCCAGATACAGTCAGGTTTTAGCTGTTTTTGTTTGGATTGTGATATACACTCGTGTACTGTATCACTTTAACTTGGGGCTTCGTATCTGTAGCTAGTTTCAACAGGCCATCTGTTAGCACTTGGCAATAGAAGAAAACTACAACAGATTCCTGAAAATCAAGTGAGCAGCATTCAACACCTTCTACGAGGAAAGAGAGATGAAAATGGGACTAATCAGTGCACTCATGGCCATGTCATATGTGTGTGATCCATGCTGCTCATCAGGTAGACCCCACCTTCTAAATGCCCTGGTCCAAAATATCAGGGCAGTCGCTCATCTAGGGGCGCATAAATGCATGTTTAATGTGCACATTTGGTAGTTTTAGTAACTGCTCATTTCTGTTCATGCACTGCTCACCTGATGAGCAGATTGGCGTGATATTTGGGCAAGGACATCTACGTATAGGGCTGTTAATGGGTCCCCGGATAAACAGGTATCTGATGTACATTGCTCGATTTTAACAGGTCCAGGTCCAATTTTTTGGACCCGTTAAGAAAGCAGTTTGGTTTGGGTTTCTACTTTTGGACCTGGTTTAAAATTGGGTCTAGTCAGGTTCGTCTCAGGTCCACTTGATGGATCTGGTTAAAGTCAGGTCAGGTCTAATCGGGTCCAGTTAATTTTAATAATAGAATGATATATTTAATATATAGTGATTATTCTTCCTAAGCCACACAAATGTAAAAGAGCCTGTTTCCATACCATGCATGTGTTAAGGAGGCACGTGTGTGAGTGATTTAATCCATCCCTGAGGTGGGTCCAACCATGTAAATGCTCTTATTTGTCCCAAACTAAACTCCAAGGAAGATTCAAAGACCTGACGAGTACATACAATTTTACTTATTTTCGTTTAAAATTTCAGTAATTCATTAGATGGGTTCAGAATGAAGAAAGGAAGAGAAAACAAATCTCACACCTCTCTCTCTACCTCTCTCTCTCTGTAATCTGTTTATCTGAGAAAATCTTGATAGAAAAAAGTAGATGAAATTATGATTTCTTTCTTGAATGGATGATACATGTTTTTGACTGCCCATACAGTGGAATTCATTGTGGCTCTGACACTGTATACAAGTTCCATATGGGGGAACGATCTTAACCATACAATAAGTGAATGAGAAAAGGTCCAGCAATTGGATTTGTTGGTTAGTCCAATCTTTATGATTTACAGATATTGGTCCATCCATGGAACACCCCATTGATGGTTTGTATGATTGACCTTTTCTCCACATCTCCAATTTGATCAGTTCTCTTTGTATGTGAAATCTTGATCATATTTGGTGGCCATCCTAATCTCTTTGTTTGTAAGACTCATGCGATTTTCTTCTCAAAATGACAAATGCCACAATTTATGCATCGGACATGGGGCAACTCAATCCTAATGAGTGGCTCCCAAAGCAACATAGAAGCATCGGTAGTTTTGAGATATTGAAGAAGTTCGCAGAAGGAGCATTTTGGTGTGTAGGAAAACTGCCCCCTTTTATAGATTCCTAGCATTCTCTTCATTGAATGTCAGCCACATGACTAGTTTGCTACAATTATTCATTCCCCTTAATTAGGTGTATGGTCTCTCAAAACTTAAAACCCGGCTATTAGATGCATTTATGTGTGTTCTACAAATTAATGATTATATATAATGTTAGTGAAATTAGTTTGTTGTTTACATTGGTCTGGTTCTGGGATTGTAAATTCCCTTTTCTGCGACAATTTTAAATATGAAAAAGCTCAAATTTCAACATTTTTTTTAAAGGTAATTTCTGGTAACAAAGAGCATCATTTAGGTATTGACATTTGAAAATTTGTACTATAGATGTAAGAAAGAGAGCATCATAAACTAAAAATCCTTCATATGTTTTCTTAAATTGATGGCAAATTTCTTTTCAATTAGCAATAAAAACTTGCCTACATGTTGAGTTCATATTTGTTTTATGGACTTCTTATGTTATTCAATGTCATGCTTTGAGTTCTGTTTATTTGTTTATGTATGGAGAACAGGTGGTGCTGGTATCTGGTGAGACTAGTTGTAGGAAAACAACTCAGGTTACCAGTTCTTTGCTTTGTCTTGTTTATGGTATCTGTAATGTATTTTGTAGAGTTTCATTTAGAAATGAGTTGTTATCAACGTATGCTTCTACATGGTTAATTGCTTTGATTTTACATGGTTAGATTTTGAATTATGTTCATTTAGATTACAAATTTTTATGTGATTGTATATAGATTAGGACAATCAGTTACCCATTTGAGGGTTTTTATGTGGCCAGGCATAGATACAGTGTGCTCCTTGGTGTATAAAAATCCTTAAATTGTCCCTGTTTGGGGTTATTTTAGATATTATTTGACTAAATCTTTATCTTGAATTATTTAGTAGTTTTGTTTGACTAATCTAGTGCTTTGTTTCAGCTTTTCATCTTCTTATGCATAATAGAAGGTACACATATTTCTATTATGATTTGTTTTAATTTTTTCACTGCTTATGCGTAAAATGTTCTGATTTAAATATTAAGAACTACATAGTGGCTTGATCCCAATCTTCTGAACATTGGGTACATAGGCAGCCGTTCATACTAGACCGTATCAGTGTAGCCACAAATTTTATTTTTTATTTTTCCCCTTCTTGTAGTGTGGATGCATTTTCAACAGGACTACTTGGCAGTAAGAGTGAGGTGGATGTAAGTTCTTGAAACCTTAAATTAATCTTGAATCATTTATATCTTTATCGCTTCATTTATATTCTATCATCAGGGTCAACTTGTAACTCCTCAAAACCCGCTCTACCGTAAGACATTACGGTGCATGACGGTTCCCAGTAGGTTGAGTTGCAAATTATTATTAAGAGTTGGTTAGATATCTTTTATTTTTTTATAAATGTTGTTAAAGTTAGATCGATGATGAATGTATTTGCAAATGTAAATAAAATAAAGAACTTATAATATATATATATATATATATGTTATCAATGGAGGATACCTTGTTTAGGGGGACACGAAATTTTGTAGCTTATGGTATGGTGCCCCAGTATTGGTTGTATGTTACTAGTATGTAGTAGATAATACTAGGTTCAATAGTAGAAAATACTAGGTTTGTCTTGGTGTGAAGACTCCTTTGAATGAATTAGACGGTAATATAAATTTGCAAAATGGGCATGCTTTAGGGTTCGTGATTTTCATGGTGGGTCCCACCATTCACATGGCTTGGATGTCCCACAGAAGTGATACTTTTTGGTGAGAGATGGCGTTGCATGCTTGGCATAGAGCCAGCTGTAGGTGGTCAATTCTCATGGAAAATGTTGTTATGTGTATGGAATTTCTCAAAGCTCCACTTTTCTTGTTTGTGTATGGAATTTCTCAAAGCTCCACTTCTCAAAGTCCACTTGATGATTTGATTGACCCGATGTTTTCTTCATGTTGGTGTGGTGCATATGTTGTTAGATGTTATACACGTACCATGTGGGCCGAGTTTCACTACTTTTTTAAAGAAAGAAATAAATGAGGCCAGGTAAGACCTGACCCGAGTTCCTGTGTGTGCATGTGTGTGTAGGTATGCATTTCGTCTCTCTTGGTCCCATGGTCCTACTGATCGAATGCCTACGACCCGCGACCCTCGGATAATTCTTGCGGTCATCCTTAAGTCTGGCTACATTGACCCAACTCAGATCGAGCCGAAACCTATGCCATCTTGTTCGCATCGTCGTCGCGATTCTGATGCCGCGTCCCGTGTATCCATCCGATGTGTAGATCATAAGTTATAGGCATTTCATCATTTTAGCTCTTTGATCATGATTGTGTGGCCCAGCTAGAGTGGTGTACATGTTTCCTAAGGTGGCTCATTCCATTTACACATTTTCCAACTAACACCACCTAAACCTACATCTTTAACACCACCCACACTACCAGCACTACCCACACCTATCCTATAGCCACCATCTAGCCTCTCTTTTGCTAGCTCATCGTAAGACTCTAACCAAGCGCCTCTTTCCTAGAAAAATCAGATTTTTTCTTCCCAAGAGAGAGAGAGAGAGAGAGAGAGAGAGAGAGAGAGAGAGAGAGAGATAGTGTGTATGATGGTTGCTCTTTTCAAGACTCTTTTAATGATGGACTTGCTACAACACCACTCTCTCTCCTCTCTCCCTCCCATTTCTCCCTTCCCATTTCCTTCTTCCCACTTGAGAGAGAGGCGGGACGTCCACACACTCCAACCCCTTCTCCTCCATTTCCCCTCAATCCATCCATCCCAATCCCATCTCAACCATCAATCTTGCTTGCTTGGAGCCTTAGAAGCCTAGAGTTGGAGTTATGGTAGAGATCTTTGAGGTGGGTGCTCTTATAGATGTAAAAATCTGATTTCTATAGCTTAGATATTTTCTTTCTTTCATGAGGGAAGTATAGGCCCCACAATTAATGGTGGAGATCCCACACAATCCCATGGTTGTGGCCTAATGGCCCACCTTATGCATGCATGATCCATGCAAGGGGCCTTTCTCTATGGGCCCCATCATGGTAGTTTCCTTTCATATCATATCATGTTTGGGTCATCTATACCTTAGAACCATGGTGGGGATGATATCCCCACCATACATTTTGATTATAGGCCATGCATGGGCAAGATCCATGTTGTAAATGTAAATCTATGTATGATGTGTGGGTGTGATTGATCTTGGGAGGGCTCAACAGTGGCGGATCCCTTTCCCTATGGCCAGATTGTCCTTCTATCTCTCTTTTCCCTCATTTTATTCCCTGATGTGTGTGGCCCATTTGGTGGGCCTGGGACGTCTAGAAAGTTCAGCAAGGTGGGACACCCAAACTGCCCATTGTTTGATTTTGGGTGTCCTACTTGTTGCCTTAATGTTGCATGCAATGTTTGTTGGCTTCAAATTATGATCTGGACATTAGTGGGGCCCACTAAGGAAAGCCACACCATCCTCTATTGATGTATTTCTCTTTTTATTTAACTTATATAATTAATTTTATCTTAGTACATGTTGCTGTCCAGAATTTTTCGGATAGTTTCTAGTTGATTTGAATCAGAATTTGGGACTTTTTGGGGGACTTTTATTACCCACCGAATATATTTTTCTAAAAGGTGGGGTTCTCATCTTTATGTCCCCCAAATTTCAGGCCCACCTGACCCTGATTGAGGTCACAAAGGTGTGGCCCAAGTGAGGTGGTAAGTCTGTACTTTCTGCACTATTCCAGCAACATATCAGTTTGGGATTTCTTAAATATAAAATAATTTTTCCATTGGTGGGTTACGTTCGTGTACCCCACTTTGTAGTTCATATATGAGGGGAAACAAAAACTATTTCTCTCCAATTTCTAGAGCCTTTAATCAACCCCATTGGAAGCTCAGATTAGGGCCTATCAAAAATCTGCACTAAACAGATTTTTTGGATAGCTAGTGTTCTTAAAATCTAATAAAATACTTTTACTATTCCAAAAATCATGAAATTTTACAAAGAGGTGTTCCACCCATGGTAGAACCCACCTACCAATATTTGGGGCTAACGGACCCCTGTACACATCATGGCAAGGGCTGGACCGGCCCACCAGGCTGGGATGCCCAAGTTAAACAGATTTTCTGGATAGTCTTTTTTCTTTAAATTAATTAAAATACTTATACTATTCCAAACATTTTGAAATTTTACATAGAGGTGACCCACCCATGGTAGGACCAAGCTACCCAGTTTTCGGGCCAACGGACCCTTATACATTTGGTGGATAGGGCTGGACCGGCCCACCCCCCCTTGGGCCCATCTTGATGTATTTTTTCCTTGCCGTCCATCCATCTATGGTCCACGTGAGACGTGGTCCACCTCCCTGAGAATTTTCTATTTTTGGGACCCAATAAAATGTATTTCTTTGGGCCAATTTCCTAGGCCCGTTGGACTATTGCTGGACTTCCAATTCAGCAGCATGGTCCATTTGATTTATGTGTGTGATTTATTACTCCCATCTGGTGGGACCCACAGGGATATATGTGGGCCACCAGTGAACATAAACTTAATTTATATTTATTATTGCTGGACTCCAACAAGCCTAGAAATGGGTAGGCTGAAAACTCCAGCAATAGACCCATATTGGTTGTCCCTAATGGTATGATTTGGGGCAGCATGGCCCACCAAATTTAAGGATGAATTATACACACAAGCTTGCCATTTTCTAAGGTGCATTTGGGCTTCATTATGTTTACTTGGAGGCCCACCTCCATTGGATTTTATGTTGGATCTATGCTCATAGTTTTGGATGGCCTTGGTAGGCCCATTCATCTTAGATCTTCTAGTTAGGTCCCTTGACCTTTGGGCCTGTATCTCACCACTTATTGTGATGGGTTTATATGCCATAATGTGCAAGTAGTTGGGCCCTTGGTTGCCCACCAAAATAACCTTGTACTTGGGCCAAGTTGTGAGGCCCAACTCACTTGGATAAAGCATAGAAATTACCCATATGGTTGCATTACCAGACTACCCACTAGGCCCAACACAATGTGGATTTGTGACCTTTATGGTTGGGCCCAAACCTTACTTGAGGGCCCACCATATTGCCTTTGAGTTGGGCTTTGAGTATATCCCACTAGGCCATGGATCACCTTAGGCCCTAGGCCTTGCTTCATATTCGAGTAGTAGTGGGCTCTGCGAAAAGGTTTTTGCTGCGCGTGCGACAGCTTCCCAAATCCAATTTTCACCACTCCAGCCACTCCATCAGCTATAAAAAGAGTTGCAAAACATGAGGAAGGACATCCAGAGAAGCAAGAGAATTCCAGATCCAGAGGAAAAGAGAAGAAAGAGAAGAAAGAAGAGAGAGAGAAATTGGTTTGATATTTCTTTTATGAATTTTTATTTATCCATCTGTTTAATGGATTTTATGGGTAACTAATCTCTCAGCTAGGGCTGAGATGAAACCCCTAATTTGAACACCCATTGTTCTATGTTGATTTTACTTTAATTAGATTGATTTATTTCTTTCTCTAGTGTGCTTGATTGTTTTAAATTCTATACTTCTCCATCTATGAACTTTAATCAGAGTCTATGGATGGATGTTGTTTGGATGCTTATTCTAGGTGCTTGTGTTTGATTATGAACAGGTTCCTATAGGGGAAGAGACAGGGTGCTTTAATGAACGGTATATTCCATGTGCCCGACCAAGGACATGGGATATGTTATTCATAGCATTGTTTGAAGGAATTAGACAATCTGTATGCCCGATTAAGGACACAGATTGTGCTTTCTCTAGATAAGTTAGATCAATCTAAATTAAAGTGAATTAACAGACAAAACAAGGGTTAGGATAATTAGGGGTGGATTCGAAAGTCCTAGTGCTCTCTCTGATTGAATTTTCTTCCTTATTCTCAATAGTTATTTTTCATAAATTTGTGTTAGTAATTCGCTACATTAATTGTTGGATTAGTTAAGGAGAATCACAGATTTAAATTGTGACGACCAGTCCTCGTGGGATTCGACCTCGATCTTACCGAGTTTATTACTACATCACAACCCTATACTTGGGGAGTGAACAAGTTTTGGCGCTAGTTCTTGGGATGTTTTCGATCCAAATTGGATTTAAGATTCTCTCTTATCATAATTCATAGTCATAGGATTTTACTAACTTTAGATTAGAGTTTTTGCTAGAAATTAACCTATTTCCTATTTTGTAGGGTCCTGACATAAATTTCTAATTTGGTAATCCCTTTCTAAATTTCTTACTTTTTCTAATTTCTATTTTTAGAATTAGGATTTTATTTTTAGAAATTTTTTTAGTTTCTAATTTTAGATTTAGATTCTTCTTTTAAGTAACTTTCTATTTTCTAGTTTTAGAAATTTTTTCCTTTTTAGAAACTAACTTAGCTTTTTATTTTTAGTAACTTTCTAATTCTAGGATTTCTTTCCTTTTTAGAAACTAACTTGTTTTGTTTTCTTTTGCAGGATTTTAACATAGATCTCCAATTGGTAACATCTTTCTAAATTCTCCAGTCCTCTCTACTTTCTATTTTGAGATTTAGGTTTTTAATTTTTAGGAATTTTCTACTTTCCAACTTTGGATTTGGTAACTTTCTATTTTCTAGTTTTAGA
The DNA here is from genome assembly GCA_030180095.1 of Magnolia changhungtana. Lineage (NCBI taxonomy): Eukaryota > Viridiplantae > Streptophyta > Magnoliopsida > Magnoliales > Magnoliaceae > Magnolia > Magnolia changhungtana. The sequence goes on from JASAUF010000303.1 coordinate 6,536,763, forward strand.
AACTTTTTTTTTTGATTAACCGTTGCTTAGGATTTTTCTATCATTATTTTAGGAAACTTGATTTGTTTTTGTTTTTATTTACAGGAATTGAGGAAGGAAGCTACTAAGTGAAGGAGAAGCTTCTTAAATCTTCTGCCATCAATCATCTCCTTTTCCTGGTTCTTTCTTCCCATTCTTATTCACATAGTTTTAACTTGTTTTTTTTTTTTTTTTTTTTTTTTTTTTTTTAAGCATAATTTCTAGTTCTAGTTTTCTTTCTCTTAGGTTGTTACTTAGTTTATGCTAGGACGTAGATCTCTAGATAAAGAACTAGCACCTTTTGATCCTGAAAGAGAAAGAACATTCCATAGAAGATTGAAAGACATCCCAGTTGAAATGGCAGAAGAGAATGGAACTAAAACTCTTAGAGATTATTCAGCTCCTGTCCAATTCGATGCGCCTTCATGCATAGTGTTGCCCACCACCACGGCAGCACACTTTGAACTCAAGACTGGGGTTATACAGTTGTTGCCTTCCTTTTATGGTTTAGACAAGGAGGACCCATATCATCATGTGAAAGAATTTCTAGACATTTGCTCTACCTTTAAATTCCAAAACTTCTCAGACGATTCGATCCGCCTACTCCTGTTTCCTTTTTCTTTGAAGGATAAGGCGAAAGCATGGTTGAATTCTCTAGAAGTTGGGTTTATCACTACATGGGACCAATTGTCTAGAAAGTTCTTAAACAAGTTCTTCCCTGTTCACAAAACTAATGCTCTCCGTAGAGAAATCACTAATTTCACACAAAAAGAGGGAGAGCACTTTCATGAATGTTGGGAAAGATGGAAGGATTTGCTTCTTAAATGTCCACTCCACGGTTTTGAGAAGTGGCAACAAGTGCAATACTTTTATGACGGTCTGACACCCCAGAACCGTCGCATGGTTGATGCCACCAGTGGAGGGTCCTTCATGACCAAAAGCGATACCGAATCATGGAAATTCTTTGAAACCTTGTGTGGAAACTCCCAAAGAATGGGACTATTCGAGATAGAGGTGAAAGAAGTTCCCAACCACAAAAGAGAGGTGGCATATATGAGATAGGAGTCACACCGGATCTCCATGCCAAGATTGATGGCCGACAAAGAAGGTTGATGCTCGATGTTACATAATGGACCTCCACAAACAACTCAAGCCGAGGCTTGTGCCATATGTTCTAGTTCTACCCATCCTACGCAATCTTGCCCATCCGGTACAAACATTTCCGAATTCATCTCGAACAAGTTCATGCTTTGAACACCTTTCAGAAACCTGGGAATGATCCTTACTCAAACACGTACAACCCAGGGTGGGCTAGGCATCCAAATTTCTCTTGGGCAAAAGGACCACAACAAGGAGGACCATCTGGAAATCCTCCTATGCAACCTCAACAGTTTCCACAATATCAACAACTGCCTGCACAATCAAGGAAACCATCTCTTGAGGATACACTCCATCTTTTTATGCAGAGTTCTCTCCAATTCCAAAAAGACACCCAACAAACCTTACTAGCCAACCAGCAAAGCTTACATGCAAATGCGCAATCCATTGCCAAGCTGGAAGTACAAATGGGTCAACTAGCTGCCACATTGAGTGAGAGAGAGAAAGGCAAGTTCCCTAGTCAACCTGTAGCTAATCCAAAGGGACAGTATGAGATTGGCTCAAATTCCAACCAAGGGCAATATCATGAGCAAGCCAAATCGATCACTACCCTTAGGTCAGGCAAACAGATTGACAACAGAATAGAGATGCCTAGGGATGAATCAAATTCTAAAGCGGAAGATCAAGATGAAGCAGAGAGACACATTAATGCATCCAAAGTCCAAAAGCTCTCTGACTCTCCAAGAGCCGCTGACGTGCCACCTTACGTGCCCAAAGCACCTTTTCCTCAACGTCTGGCACCAATGAAGAAAAGAAACAATTTTGATGAAATCCTGGACGTGTTTAAAAAGTGCAAGTCAACATCCCGTTGCTTGACGCTATCAAGCAAGTCCCTCCTTACGCTAAGTTTCTTAAAGATTTATGCACTCAAAAGCGTAAGAAGAATGTTCATAAGAAGGTCTTCCTTGCAGAGCAGCTCAGCTCCATGATTCAACATAACACCCCTCCTAAATTTAGGGATCCAGGAGCCCCCACCATTTCTTGCGGCATAGGAGATCATAAGATCGGGAAAGCATTGCTTGATTTAGGGGCGAGTGTTAATTTGTTACCTTATTCGGTTTATGAGCAGCTAGGACTTGGTGAGTTGAAACCGACTAAGGTAACATTACAACTGGCTGATAGATCTGTCAAAGTTCCCCGGGGTGTTATTGAAGATGTGCTAATCCAGGTTGATAAATTCTATTTTCCAGTGGATTTCATAGTTATAGATACTCAGCCTGTCCAGAATCCTCATAGTCAGATCCCAGTCATCTTGGGTCGTCCATTTTTGGCTACATCTAATGCTATTATAAATTGCCGAAATGGAGTTATGAAGTTGTCCTTTGGTAACATGAATATTAAACTTAATGTTTTTAATGCAGGACAACAATCCGCAGATTTGGATGACATATTTGAAGTGGACATGATCGAGAGCCTTGTGCAGGACTCCTTCCATACATCTTTTGAAGATCCTCTTGAGACCTGCTTAGCACAATCGGGCATGGATTTTGACATCGATAGTCCCATCCACGAAGTCAATGCAATGCTCGACTCTACTCCTATATTGGAGACTGAAAAATGGAGAGCGAAAGTGGAACCTCTTCATCCCTCTGAGACTCTTCCTGACAGCACAGTTTTTAACTCTGAGAAGGCAAAAGAGAACAGGTTGCTTAATGTTCTTCGAACATATAAGGCAACAATTGAACGGAAGATAGCGAAATACAAGGAGTGTGCCCCATTGTATGTAAGGATCATCTTTGTGGAAATGTCACGTAAAATACAAAGGAAGCATGATCTTAACATGGAAGAAGTTGTTCGAGCGAGAAGTCCTTAAATTGTTTGATGATAGTGTCAATTACCTCATTTCGATATAGCACGGTTTATGGGAACTCGCATCACTTGTCTGGGATTGGTTAACCACGTGTTGAGGTAAGTTCTTTAGCGGACCCTGGTCTTAAAGATTAATGAATTCATGGTCCGTTCTTGTCTGGCTGAAGACGTTAAACTTAGCGCTCCTGGGAGGCAACCCAGCATTTCATTTGATTTCTTTTTCCTTGTTAGTTAGTTCAATGTTTATGGGTAACATTACTGCAAACCCTCACGAGACTACAACTCGTCCACTAGGGGTAACCTAGGGGTTTAAAGGCTTGTTGCATATGCTAAATGCAATCGAGAGCACCTGCGAAAGTGGTATAGGTAGGATCTTTTATTTTACTGATTTCTCTCTTGTTCTGACTCACTTTTACGCTGATATTTTTGAGAGCTTCTTGATTCTCCATCCATGTACTATCTTTCCCTACTACTCTTTTATTTTTATTGTCCCATGTGCATCGCATGCTTATTTCTTTTACATTGAGGACAATGTAGATTTTAGGTTGGGGGTGGGAGATTAGGTTACCTAATCAGTATTTTCTTAGTCTTGAGTAAAAATTGTGAAAATTTTTAAAATTTTTCTGGAATTTCTGTTGACTTTAAAGTGATTTTGAAGGATCGTTGTGAGTTTGAAATTACAAGATACAGAATGTGAGTAATTTATGACTCTTGGATTCAGTTGTCTGGTAGATTTCACAGTTAAGTTTGAATTGTTAATCCATGATTAGAAGTTGTTAACATTGATTGAGCCATGATTTCACATATCAGATCTCGGTTACACATTAAGTTTTCAGTTCGATATTAATTGATAACATGGTAATCACTAAGCATGAAAGGAACCAGCCTGAAAAACAAAATTTTTAGCATCAGTCTATAAAGAAGAATTGAAAGAATAAGTCGCATAATCGTCATCATAGGTTTGCTCCCTATAGATGAAGATTCGATTCCTCATAGTTGACATGAGAAAAGATTGAAGCGACAAGTTTTCACCATAGGTTTGCTCCCTATAGGTGCAGATTTGATTCTCCTCCTTAGCATACTATTCATAAAGAAAATAAAAAAAATGGTAGAATGAAAGGTTAATCTGAAAGGCAAGTGTGGTTCCAGTTTTGGGTGGCATGAGCTCCGTTGTTAATTACCAATGATATCATGAAATTGACAATTGAATCTCTTAATGGTTGAAAGCTGAGATGACACTATACACTCATGAAACTCAATGTTTTAGGATTATTCTAATTCATGTCTTAATATTTTGAACTTGATTATGAAATTTACAGTGAACTTCATTCCAGGAGAAAAATTCCACTCACCATGCATGAATCCTAGAATTTTCACATCCCAATTATCTGTTCACCCGTCACTTGAGTTTACAGGAATTGTCTTTTATTTCTGAAATTATTTTTCGCATGTTTTGCTCGGGACTAGCAAAATGCTGGTTGGGGGTTGTGATGAGGGTCGAATATTGTATCTCAGACCCCGACTATTATCTGATTTTACATACATGATAATGCTTAATGCCATATTTTAATTGTGTTTTTATTACAGGATGAAATCAGGAGCGTGTATTGAAAAATGATGTTAAAAGCATGGATTTGACGCTCCGAAATTACCAAAGCACGGGATGAACCTCAGAGGACCAATAATGAAGATTTTACACGCCTGGGATCAAGAAACTGAAGCTCAAGAGGCCCAAAATTGGTCCAGAATGCAAGATCACATGTTTCCCACCATCCGATCAGTTCGAAACTTCATACATGGGATGAGGGCCATAAATTAACCGTACATATTAAATTTCAATCTCTGGATATCTCGGGAAGTGCCCCAACGGACAAATCAGCCCACAAACCATCGATTTTGGGCCCACCTACAATCTGGATATGCCTCAAATTTGGTCTCATCCTGTTTCATGAGGTGAGAAAACAAATGGTCGGATTAGATTTTTGATAACTATCAAGGTGGACCCCACATGAGTTGAGAGTGCACAATGCACAAGTGCACTCGGTGTGCACTGGACCGAACCAGCGGTCAAAAGCCAGTTTGACCGACTTCTTCCGCAAAAGCTTCGCAACGCTGTTTGGAAACAGCGTTCGCACGCTTTTGATTTCGGACGTGTTGTGGGCCCCACCTATTGTCCATATCTACAATCCGGACCGTCCATTGGCTCTCTAAGGCCCATGTTACCAAGGTATAGGTGGCCGTATTTCAAATAAAAGCGGAGATCAGATCTAAAACCGTTCAAACGTCGGTTGGACGGTGGAACAGAAAACCATGTGGGCCTCATCAACAATAGATGAAAATCATATATTTCCAACCGAAATTTTGAGAGGAATTCGGTGGACGGGCTGGATTTTGCAAATAACTATGATAATGGGCCCCACCAGTACGGACAGCGTCGCATTCGCTTTTCGCTGGCTGCGTAACGGACGCCGCTGGTCCGTTTTGCGAACAGCAGTGTGGCCCCACACGAGGTCTTTTCGGACAATCCGATCCGTCCATCTTGTATATGGGCTCGAGCACTACAAAACCATGCTACTATTTTACACCCATGCGTGTACACGTGTGCGGTACAGAGGCCACAAACGAGCTATCCTGCAACGTTCAAATCTGATCTTTTTGTGTTTTCTTCTCTGGGACGCATCATTGGATGTTTAAAACTACCTATTCTTGACTGAAATTTCGTCCTGAATCCAATGGATGGGGTGGATTTCCCAGAAAACACTTCCATGGGGCCCACCGGTCACGACAGCGAAAGGGTGCGAAAGTTTCACACAAATTAAGAAATCCAGTTTTCCAGGCGGTTGTGGGCCACCATCTTTGATCATATGGCAGATCTGAACCGTCCATCATGTAGAGGACCCAAGAAAGTCCTAAGGGACGGTGTTTGTTGGAATTTGAACGAGGAAAGTATGGTGTTTCAAGGTCTCGAACTTGGCTGCGAAAAGGTTTTTGCTGCGCGTGCGACAGCTTCCCAAATCCGATTTTCACCACTCCAGCCACTCCATCAGCTATAAAAAGAGTTGCAAAACATGAGGAAGGACATCCAGAGAAGCAAGAGAATTCCAGATCCAGAGGAAAAGAGAAGAAAGAGAAGAAAGAAGAGAGAGAGAAATTGGTTTGATATTTCTTTTATGAATTTTTATTTATCCATCTGTTTAATGGATTTTATGGGTAACTAATCTCTCAGCTAGGGCTGAGATGAAACCCCTAATTTGAACACCCATTGTTCTATGTTGATTTTACTTTAATTAGATTGATTTGTTTCTTTCTCTAGTGTGCTTGATTGTTTTAAATTCTATACTTCTCCATCTATGAACTTTGATCAGAGTCTATGGATGGATGTTGTTTGGATGCTTATTCTAGGTGCTTGTGTTTGATTATGAATAGGTTCCTATAGGGGAAGAGACAGGGTGCTTTAATGAACGGTATATTCCATGTGCCCGACCAAGGACATGGGATATGTTATTCATAGCATTGTTTGAAGGAATTAGACAATCTGTATGCCCGATTAAGGACACAGATTGTGCTTTCTTTAGATAAGTTAGATCAATCTAAATTAAAGTGAATTAACAGACAAAACAAGGGTTAGGATAATTAGGGGTGGATTCGAAAGTCCTAGTGCTCTCTCTGATTGAATTTTCTTCCTTATTCTCAATAGTTATTTTTCATAAATTTGTGTTAGTAATTCGCTACATTAATTGTTGGATTAGTTAAGGAGAATCATAGATTTAAATTGTGACGACCAGTCCTCGTGGGATTCGACCTCGATCTTACCGAGTTTATTACTACATCACAACCCTATACTTGGGGAGTGAACATATACTTACGCACTTTAGAGAAAATTTTCTTTTTATCTTACTTGGTCCAATATGTTGGTGTGATACCTACAGCAAGATAATTAGCAATATCAGAGAACTAAGGTAATTGGGAGACGACAAAAAATTGGTCATTAGGGAACATGTCAATAATTTTTGTCGTCTCAATGGAATCATAAATTACTAGCTCAGACAGGTGATCATCCACTACATTCTCTACTCCCTTCTTATCTTTGATTTCTATGTCAAATTCCTGGAGTAGGAGGATCCATCTCGATAATCAGGGTTTAGCATCCTTCTTAGAAAGAAGGTACTTCAACGCCGAGTGGTCTGTGAATACTATCATCTTTGATTTGATCAAGTAATACCTAAGCTTGTCTAGTGCAAAGACTATAACTAAGAGTTCCTTCTTCATAGTAGAGTAATTCATCTGGGCAGAGTTTAGAGTTCTACTTGCGTAGTAGATCACGTAAGGCTTTTTATCTTTTCTCTAGCTTAATACCTTCCTAATGGCATAATCGCTCATGTCGCATATGATCTTAAAAGGAAGGCTCCAGTTGGGTTACTGCATGATTGGAGTGCTAGTCAACATGCCCTTAGCTTGGAGAAAGCTTTGTCGCATTCTTCAGACCACTCAAACGTGGTCTCCTTTTGAAGTAGATTGCATAAGGAACGCGATATGTGCCTGAAGTCTTTTATGAATCTTCTATAAGAGTTGGTGTGTCCTAAAAAGAAACGTAAGTTGCGAAAGCTTTTGGGAGGAGGTAGGTTAGGGATAAGATGTAGCGTTTCGACTTCCATGTAGCCAATTACACGCACGCCTAGACATATACATCTACCTCATGAGGAATATAGTAAAATATTAAACATAATGGATCCGTGTAGATTGAACAAATAAATAAATTTCGTGGATGAAATTTTGTTTAAGAGGGGTAGATTGTAACACCCCGAACTTTTCAATACTCAAGTATTGAAAGTTCTCGAGTGTAACCATGAAATTTAACTTATTATGCACATGTATACGATACCAATCTAGCTATCCTAACCTTACATCTTTTCTTCAACACGAATCTAACCATTAGAAATAATCTTCATTCATAGATCAAGCTATCTGACAATCGATTTTAAGATAGGATCATCATATACCTAAATATTCTCACTTATCCATCATAACCAACCGCTCAGTCAAATATGTACTGCTAGATAGAGACATCAACCGTCCACTTTGATTTTGAACCACCCCATCATAGTAAACTAGCTACTTGATCTCTACATCTGCTCGTATACACATCAAGTTGATATTATGATTCGCTTATCTTGTTCATCACCTATGAATATGCTTAACCCACCATCAGAACTATAATATGAGAAACTACACAGGTGAAAAAGACACTCGAATCTAACGATACACATGTTCTATCTCCTAATCACTCCATAAACTCATCTTATGTTCTTCCATTTGCGAAATTAACCGTACTCCACCTACATACATGGTCAAAGTGCTAATCATTAAGTCATTTTATTTTTAGTAAGTCATCTGACCGCCTGTCATGTTTGGATCCGCCAAACGGGCCACACAAACATTGTGGTAAACCGGTCATCATGAAGATCTCAGGGTATAGGCCCAAACCACCTGGTAACTCGTCAATTCGGCATGTTCAAATGTTATTTAAAAATTTTAAAGCATATTAACCATTAAAAGAGCATCTTACTCATCCTCAAGAGATTAGGGCACAAACTTGGGCGACGGAAAGAGCTTAAAAAATAAAGATCACCCGTCAAATCTCATCTCATTTAGATAGTGGAGTCGTGAATTACGGACGGCAGAAGTTTGGGCAAAATAAAAGGTAGAATTGTAAATAAGGGGATATCACATGCATGGCACTGTTGGACAAAAATTTCAATTGAAGTTTCAATGATCAATGTTCTTGATACTTGATCCGACCTTGTGGCCCACCTGATTAATGGAACCATTTCATTTTTAACTTCGTGTCCTAAATTGATGTAAAAAACCGGATAGACGGAATGGATCCCCTGAAAGGACATCACAAGGGACCCCACATGATGCCACAGCCAATCACGGTATCTCATTATGTGGTTCCAGAGGCGATAAGACATTGGGTAGCGTCTGCTGTTTAAATGTGTTGTCCTACTAAATGCTCAGATCCTCTCCATATTTGAACACATGGGACTACATGATCCAGCCATGACGATGAACGAAGTGGATTGTGCAAACAAACATGATGATTAGACCCCACAATAGCCCATATTTGTGCCAAAAACTGTAAGTTCGCCATAACAGAATCTGAACATCCACGCTCGCGGAAATCTCTCCTGCTCTTTCCCGCTTGCGATGTTCTTTCATACCAAGGGCCTCCGACTGGACCTGATATGGGCCACCATCACAGAAGGTTGGGAAATCAGAACCGTCCAATGGCCACCACTACTGTAACAGCCCAAAATTTCATGACCAGAGTTTATACTTGTGTCCGAGAAAATCGGGTGTTAATAATGTAAAACTCTGATGCTTTAAAAATCACACCGTATTTTTTTTCGTTTGGATTACATCCAGATACATTTATGAAAGTGGCATTCACAAGAATAAGATTAACTATATTGATTATGTTTCATCAGAGTAAAAGGAATAATCAAATTCCTTATTAATGGGAGCTTATTTCATTTATCGAGTTTGTATTGGAAGTATAAAACTAATGAACTATCTTCGTATCCTTTCGGTGTAGTCTTTTATAGGGAGATGGCCCTCTAAGTCTTCAATCTGTATGTCACCTGCAAATCTGTATGGTTGGGAGAGGGTCAACGCCCTACTCATAGTGATGGTTATCCTTTAAGATTAACAGTAATTCAAGAGAGTTATAAAAACAATGTAAAGATTCTGATACGTCAAGTACTCCACAGCTACACTAGGTATTATTGCACAAGCAATCTATATGAGATGCATGCTAGCGAAGCATATGCACTATATCACACTTAGCGATTGCCACAATGTGGAATACAATTATAGTTATCTGACTCGCCTCGCATCCCATAGTACTGAGATTCGCTGGCGTGTCCCATGTTTAACATTGATTTATGCGGTAATCCTAAGATGACCACAATACATGACCAGGTGAATACACACTCGAGAATTGGAGTGACTATTTGCGACAACCAGCCCCCCCAAAAGCAAAGAATTGATATACTGCGTAACATAATGGCTCATGTATACCAATTAGTGCAACATCACCCGAGAAACATGGAATTACGTGTCGCCCCAGGGTGGCTACCGAAAATGTATTATGTCCACGATATTTAATCGATCGCTAGAGGAGGGATTCCCAACATAGTACTTGCATCAAAGAGTAATCCTTAATCTATGGAAGGTTAAGAATATCAAGACACCTATCGATCCCTTAAGGTAAAAGAGGTGAGTGACAGTAACCAGCTTGAATAAGAGGCGAGTGACGAAGGTCAACTTGAATATGAGGAGAGTGGTTAAGGCTAACTCAATAAATAGAAGAGCGGTAATGGCCGATTCTTTAATAAGGAGGGTGACAATGGCCAACTCCATAAGTAGAAGAGTGGCAATGGCCGATTCTTGGATACAGAGAGTGGCGGAGCCAAATCAATAAACATGGTAGGGCAATAGCTTCCCATGAATCTAGGAAAACTCCTTACAATGGATATCATGTAAAAAAATCTCAAAATATTTGATGATAACAATTTAAAATGAAAACCGAGGGAAAGTAATAAATACGAGAAAAGATAAAAGGCATGTAAAGGACAAGTGTAAAGGCGAGATAAAATGCACCAACTCAATTAAGACAAAGGTACATAAAAGGTGAGATAAAATAACATGAAGGCATATAAAAGGCATGATAAATATAACAACTTAAATTAATGTAAGCTTAAAGTATAAAACCCTCACCCTAAGGTCGAATTACCCTTCCGTAAGGGTAAGATCTTGAGTATACTACTAGAGTTGAATTTCTATCATGAATACATAGATTACATGGTTAGATTGTTAGCCTAAGGTTTAAGTCTAGTTTCCACTATTGTTGGGTGTACGAAGATTTAAGCGTAATTTGGATGAAATTAAGCCAATTCTCTTAGATTATCTACGTGGAATCTAGTCTTTGAGAAGGCTTCGAGAGATGGCAGACTTACCTTATTCCGTAGCTAGACTCTACTAGTGCAACTTAGAGTTAAGAGAACATCCGAGTTGAGTTGACTTGCTGAGTCACCTTGGCTTGACTCTCCCTTTTCTTCCTTCTTCTTTTCCTTTCTTTTCTTTTCTTTTCTTTTCTTTTCTTTCTTTTATTTTCTTTCTTCCTTTTCTTGGTACGTCCAGTAGGAGGGGAGGGCTGGCCGTTGCTCTCTCTCTCTCTCTCTCTCTCTCCCCTCTCTTTTCTTCGTTTATTTCCCTTCCTCTGATTCTCCTTCTTCCTTTTATAGGTGTGCGGCCAGCAAGTTAGCTGAAGTTTGCGAAACCGACTCTGTTCCGTAGTGCGGTGCGTTATGGAGACCGAGTGCAAAAAATTGAGTGGTGTGCTAATTGGTCGGGGCGCCTCCTTTCTTGCATAGCTGTGGTCGGATATTACAGGCATCCCGGTGTGACCACATAATGGATGGCCTTGATCATGCGTTCTTGATTGAAGCGGCCATAAATCCATCTTCATGCACTCTTTTGGTGTGGGATTCGCTCGCTGAAGTGGCAGGGTGTGCTAGACATCTTAGGACGAGATTTCTCCTAAAGTTGGTCCGGTTATGGCCATTGTATCCGATGAAGGGATCGAATTCGCTTTGTTCCCTTGGTAGTGGGCCCCACTAAATCCCTGAATGGGATTGGTTTGAATGCGTGGGCGTGGGAACAAGAGTGCGTAAATAGGGCCTTGGGACTGGTCCGGTTGCGGACCGATTTGTGTGCGCGTGAGGTGTTTCCTAAGTGTGAAACAAATTAGGGTGGGGTCGAATTCATCCTTTAGATGTGATAGAGGTCTGGATCATCTTGTTCGATCACAAGGGTGGACCACAACAATTCACAATGGAAGCTGTCCGGTCACGTGAGCAGTGGGAAATCCCACTGGTTTCAAGATTCCATTGTCTTTGCGCGTTTAACCGTGCTTTCTGAACCAGTGCACTGTGAGTGCATGTGCAGGTGGTGTGCATGCATCACAGGTGGGGTCCATAGTGATACCTTAGAGAAATCTACCCCGTCCATCCACTCATCCATCTATTTTAAGGGGTTGAGCCCAAGTTTGAAGCATATCCGAAGATCGGGTGGACCATAAATAGTGGTATTTTGATCCATACCGCTGAAAACTTTCTAGGCTCTAGAGTGGTGTTTATTTGTCATCCAGCCTATTCATCAGATCATACAAACACAGATGAGGGGAAATTCCCTACCAAGACTACACTGGATCTTTCTTCGCTTGATGGACACCAAATTTAACGGTTGAGAGGTTGATCGGTCAATTAGGTCTCTTTTACAATGATCCAAGGGACGAAATTCGACGTGTATGGTTAATATAAGATTCTTAGGCATGGTATATAATTTCACGTTAATGGGATAGTGGGAACTATGTGATCTAGAATTCAAGGTTTACGTTAATGGCATTTTCATAATTATTGCCGATCTAAGAGTTTCATGAAATCTACTGGGTCTACATGGTTTTAGGCATGTTTCTAAGTAATTCTTATGAAAGAACTTACATCTAAATCCTTATGGATAAGGAGTTATTTGTCTATTCATTTAAGGGAAGGTACGCATGTCAAATTGCATGATGGATGGTCCTGTCACAAAATCAATGGTCAGATTGCTTAATCTACGAATGGAGATAATTCCTAATGGTTAGGTTCATGTCAAGATGAGGATGTAAGGCTATGATATTTGGATTAGTATCGTACACACGTATATATTATGTTGAATCTTATGGTAATGCTCGAGGACTTTTGATGCTCGAGTATCAAAAAGTTCGGGGCGTTACAAATACCATTTTCGGCCAAGAGGATTCTTGCACGAAGCGAAGATCAAGTCAAACGTTGATTTCAGCAACACTGTAAATCATGCGGATAACCCCAACCAAAACTCCGGTCTTCTTATGTGTCGGCTATCCATCCTCCCAAGAATACGACTATAATCTCTCTCAAATTAGAAAGAGAAACCACCACAAATCCTTCGACTCTCACGACAATTGCGCTAGCTTTCACCAACCGTGCCAAAGAACTCCTTTCGCAACATGCCCAAAGTCTCCGCTCCAACATCTATCTAATGGGCCTGGAAGTTTTGGACAGTGAAACTAATCCATCTGGTGATGATAGAAAGGAAGATGATTAAGGAAAACAGAATCCGCCATGAAAGGAGAGTTATCTTCTTAGAGGAGAAACTGGTTAATCATGGGCACAAGATGACCCATCAATAGATCATCTAATGGCCAACAACCTAAGCGATCTCAATGGCGTATGAGTTCCAAAGGAACAGACCAAGATCAACGTAACATTGTCTCAATGACGGTGCTGCTATTACGCACGTTGTTACGCAATCAAGGTGCGTAGCCGACTCTCCAGAAGCTTCAAAGCTATCTATAAAAGACTGCCATTGGATGCACTGTAAAACAGAATAGAGAGAGAGAGAGAGAAGGAGAAAGGTGTGGAGAAGAAAGAGGGAGACCGTCCGAGTTCGACCAATCTCCAAGAAAGTAAAAGGAAGCAACGGTCGGCTGTGCAAAACCAAACCCACAACAACCAACACAGTCCAGGCTTCTTGCACTCCTCTTCGTTCTTTCCTTTTTCCTCCCCAAAGCTTTCCTATAATAAGAGTTATTACGTCTAACCGAGTCAACTCAGTAATAGGATTGATTTAAACATAGTAAAATCATTACCGAGGATGCACAGTTTGTATGACTAAAATCTAACACCATAGATGCATTGAACCTAATTAAAGCTTGACTTAAAACAGGTAAAATAGATTAGAATCCGACCATAAGGAATATCCGTGAAGAACAATAAACCAAGGTGAGGTTTTTATCCTTTAAGCTTACTTTGATTTATTTGATGAGAATTATCCTGCCTTTTTATGTTTATATATTACTAAGAGATATCATTTCAATTGATTTATTACCTCATTTATTTACCCTTTTGGGAATCATGATTCAGTTTACATTATCTATCACTACAAGTGTTGTGTTAAAGGTATCACGACTAGTGACTCAATATTTATCGTGGACGTAATGCGTTACGGGTAGCAACCCTCTTGGTCGGCACGTAATTCCGTGGGTTGGTTGGCGTGATACACAATCGATGTAAGTAAATCGCTATACTGTTACATCACTTATCAGGATTGGATGTCATACATAGTCATTTCATGAACATATCGTGTTATGTAAATCCCCTAATCGCATCATTATGTCACCTTGAGATGCTCGCATAAATCCACGTTAACATGGGACACGCCGACCAATATCCATATAGTGAGAGTGCGGATCGAGCCAGATATCATAAACTATTTTCCACATTGTGATAGTGATCACTACGTATGATTAGCCACACACACTTTGCTAGGCATACATTCATGTAAATTGTTTGTTCATACTGATATCTCTCGTAGTGGTGGAGTACGTGACGTATCAGAACCCTAACGTTACTTTTATGAATCTCTTGAATCATTGTTAATCTTAAAGGATAACCATCACTATAAGTAGGGCGTTGACCCTCTCCAACTATACAGATGATGCAAGTGACGTACAAATTAAAGGCTTAGATGACCATTTCCCTATGAAAGACTGTACTAAAAAGATACGAAGATAGTTTTATGATTTAGTTTTGTACTTCTACTATGAACTCGATAAATGTAATAAGCTCCCATCAAGAGGGCATTTGATTATTTAATGAATTCTTTTACTCTGATTAAATAACCAAACAACCTATTTTATTCTCATGAATGTTACCTTTATGAATGTATCTGGATGTGATCTGAAAATAAAATAAAAAGGGTGCGATTTCCAAAGCATCCAATTTATACATTATTAACACCTGATTTTCTCGGGCACAAGTATAAACTCTAGATGTGAAAATTCAGGGTGATGCTCGAGAAATGCAGGGTGTTACATAAGATTAATTTTTTCTTTGTCCACCTCAATTTCATTGGATGATATAATATGTCCAAGAACAATTCTCTTGCGAATCATGAAGTGACATTTCTCCCAGTTAAGCACAAGGTTCTTTTTCTCACATCTTTTCAACACTTGTTTCAGATTTTTAATGCAATTGCTGAAAGATGAACCAAATACAGAAGTCATTCATGAAAACCTTAAAAAAATTTCCCACCATGCCTGAGAAAATAAGCGTTTAGCCCGTTGTAAGGTTCGTAGCCTCTATAGCGAGCACCTTTAAAGTGGCATACCGTCGAAGTCAAATATACATATCCATATGCCAGTTGACTCGTCGATCCACCAGTGGAGGGAATAGAAGCATAGGTATAGAGGTGGGATGGCAGCATATCAACGTCGAGTTCCCCTCCACAGAGAAAGGGAGAGCGAGTTGTATGCTCAAACTGGAAGGACATCTGGCCTAAAGGAAAAGAAGTTCGAGCCGTCTCTAAGGAGACTGAACCTCCAGATATACGTGCGCGCGTACACGTGTGCGCGCGCGCGCGTATAATTGGGAAGCGCCTTCGGCGGACTGAGTTACAGACCCTGCGGGGCCCGGCCGGAGGTTATTTATTAACCGGAGGCCGGAGCCTGATCGCTTCACTCCCGCTTCGCTCCGCTTCGGGTTCAGGTACCGTACCGTGGCCGGACCGGAAAGGAGGGGGACAGCGAACCTCCTGCCAAGAGGCCAAGGTAGCTTGCTTACTCTCAGCCACTTGTTAGAAGGAAGTGCAGCGTCGATTGGCGGGGGGAGGGAAGGAAATATGGTAGATTATTCGATTCTATTTCTTCCTTTGGTAAGGATTGGTCGGTGATGTGATTGGAATTCGTCTTTTCTTTGTTTGTATCACCGAGACACCCGAAGGGCCGGCCATATGTACCGTTTTCGGGAGACCCGGCCCATTCAAATCCAAATAGAACGAGCACCTACGACTAAGGGGAATGGAATGTCGACCACAGGGTGAGATGATCTTAGAATACGAGGGCGAGTGACTGGTCAAGTCATGAAACTTAGTCATTTTGGTCAACATGGCTGCAAGTGGACTGGGTTTATGTGTTTGAACTGACTATGACCAAAGTCGTGGCTACTTCAACCAAAAAAAGGGCGACCCTTCATCATTGGCGGGGGC
The DNA here is from genome assembly GCA_030180095.1 of Magnolia changhungtana. Classification (NCBI taxonomy): domain Eukaryota; kingdom Viridiplantae; phylum Streptophyta; class Magnoliopsida; order Magnoliales; family Magnoliaceae; genus Magnolia; species Magnolia changhungtana. The sequence goes on from JASAUF010000303.1 coordinate 6,552,876, forward strand.
ATTACATAGTCCAAATGGCATCCTTCGGTATGCGAACATGCTAAAGGCACAATAAATATTCTCTTCTCTTGGTCTTTAAGGGCTATCTTTATTTGGTTATAACATGAATAACCGTCCAGAAAATAGTATAGGAATGACTAGCTAACTTTCATAGAATTTGGTCAAAGTAAGGCAAAGGAAAGTGGTCTTTCCTAGTCACAGTATTCAATTTTGGGTAGTCAATGAACATTCTCCAACTAGTTGTGACTCTAGTTCCCATGAGTTCATTATCAGCATTGGCTACGATGGTGATCCTGGACTTCTTAGGAACCATTTGAGCTGGTCTCATGTTTGGATTTAATCTTCGTTGTGGTTTTTTAGATGTTTTCACATCATTCTCAAGGTGAATGTAGTAAGTACAAATCAAAGAATTTATTCCCTTGAGGTCTGCGATGGTCCATCCAAGGGCTCCTTTGTGTTCTCTTAGAGTAGCCATGAGCATACTCTCTTGTTCTTCATCCAGATGAGAAGAAATCACCACCAAATATGTCTCATCTTGACCTAAATAAGCATATTTCATATCAGCCGGTAATGGTTTTAGGTCAAGCTTTGGTGCCTTGATGCTTAACAGTAGAGGCTTTGTCTCATTCAGGGGTAACTTTTCAAATTGTGGCCTCCACCGGTCAATCTCAAGTACCGGTGTTGCATTAAGAAAGGCATTCATCTCCTTAATCATGTCATGTAACATCTTGAAAAAATCCGTACAAAGACCCGAGTACCACCTCAGGCAGAAATACCTAAGGACCGTATCTTGTCATAATTTAGGAGAAAATTAGTTAAGTATTAAACTAAATAATCGGTGGATTTAGCTCGAACCACTATTTCCACAAATGAGAAGACCAAAAACCATTAATACCACTGACTCAACACTACATAAAGACCTAAGGAAAATCTCAAGGCCTGTTTGGCCAAACCAATCCCACGGTATTAGGAGAGATGGGATCGCAGTATCCCAGGATATGCATGATGAGCCAAACAGACCCGTTGAACTTGTCCTGGGATATAAGCAATCCCATGGATCTTAAAACAATCCACGAACATCATCATCAGTACCTTAAATTAATCCCATCCCTTGGTTGGATGGATTGGAATGTAAAATCCCAGGATATACCAGGCTTACCAAATAGACCGAGTGAACTTGTCTCGGGATATAACAATCCCATAGATCTTAAACCAATCCATTGACACTACCATCATTGCCTTAAAATCCATCCCATCCCTCCTAATCCCATGGGATTCGCTCGGCCAAACAGGCCGCAAGAGTCTGTCGCTCTCGGGAGTACATTGAAACTCTACATTGGACCTGGACCGTATGTCGAAAGTCCAATGACAGCAAAACTATAGGGTTATGTCCATCCTACTAGGTTGACGTTCATCATGGGAATCGAGTTCATATAGTGTCCAGAAATGCACAACTTGAGCCCTGAGTGAAGTGTGTGATAAACGCGAATATCTTTAGAATATAAAATGAAACTTAAGTGAATTGGACCATTCGCTCACACATAAAATTAAGTCTTTCGGACCATCAATTTCTGACCAAACTCCACCCATGGAAAAAGGAAATTTCCCTGCACATATCCGTATACTTGTGGCCCCAATCGAGTAAATATGACTGTTGGTCTAACACGGGTCCTCCATAGTCGATCGGCCTATCCGATCGCAACAAAACCACATCCTGGCATAGATCCATTGTCAAGGAACTTACCCTATGATGTAAGTGAGTAGTGAGCATCCCTGTGAGCCCTGTTTGTCAAAAACAATTGCCCAAAGGGTATAACCCATGTACATAGTGGCCTTGGGCCATTTACATCACTACCGGGCCTATAAATAGCCTCCCACACACCCTCTCTCTCCCATATGCGAATTTCTCCAAACCTTAGGAGAGAGACGAGAGAAAAGAAGAGAAAAGACGAAGGAGAGAAGAGATATCTTAGGAGATTATTATCGTGATTCCCTCCAACTACTCCACGAACTAAATCACCCTCCTGTTACGCTACATGTTCCGTTTCGGCTATGATTTGGGTAAGAAATCCTAACCTTAATACCGTAGTTGAGATCCAGAATGGTTGTTTGCCAACCTAGCTAACCGGTTTCACCATTTAGGTACCCGACGTTCCGTTTTCGGAAATGTAGAATTCGAATCGAGTCCGAATTAAGTATTCCGATGAATGGTACAGACTATAAACATTTAGGTTATGGTTATCAATGCTTTCATTGTCAGCTAATAATTTATGTCTGACTTGATTGCTGCCATATTGTCTTAGATACGCCGCTTTCAATATAATATACATGTGTGAACTATGTTGAAGAAAATATGCCTCTCATGTGTTTGTTGAAATGTTTGAATGAACATGTAAACATGATTTGTGCTTGCCGTGACTACTAATCAAGGATTCATCGTTGTCGCATGTATGCTGACCTCTCTGTATAAGGATTTGCTAAAATATGTGTTGTAACTAACCTAGTCTATGTATTTGGTGAAGTGTAGTCTAAGTGTTTGATGAATTGTCCGAATGAGAAATTGTTAATGCTTTGTATGTATGACGAGTGTTAAGATAGGGTTCTCTCTTGCCTTATACATATGTATAGTTTCTTTCATGTAATCATATTCACCTCTATGCAAATGTGTTAGTGCTATGATTTCATATCCTTTTAGTTGTCAAATTTTGTAGTGCCAAAACCTATATGTCTTGTACTTCTTATGTTTCTTGTTTGTAACTACACACTGCTTCAAGACAAGATCATGAATGAAGAATGTTTTCAAGACAAGATCATAAATGAAGAATGTTTGCAAGACATGTCATGAATGAAGTCTACAAGAATAGAAGACTTCAAGTTTGCTTCTAACAAGTTCAAGATTAGAAGACTTCATCAAGACAAGTCAAGAATGTACCAAGCTCGAGAAAGACCATCAACTCGACTCAAGCTTCTACTTCAAGATCATCTGAGAATACAGACCTTCAAGACTTCAATGTCCATCTCACTTCAAGGTTTGTTTGACCTTTAGATTGACCTTAGGTTGGTCTGTATGATAGGTCATTCTGGATACATAATCCGAATATTTTAATTTACTTGGTGTGACTGTTCTAAGACCAGTCCTAGAAATCTTAAGACCAGTCCTAGCTTTGCTTCGACCAGTCTTAGGTTTCTCAGGACCAGTCCTAGGTTGTTACAAATTTTTGGATTTTCCTGGTTGTCCTTTGACTAGTCCTGGACTTGCTTCGACCAGTCTTGGGAAATCCTACGACTCATCCTTCGACCGGTCGTAGTCCTACGACTCGAACTCCAGCGACCTATCTCGAGTCCCATGACCAGTCGTAGGTGTCTCACGACCAGTCGTAGGCGGTCCATGATTGGTCGTAGGCTACCTAAGACCAGTCGTGAGAACAGCTAATCTAATCCCGCGAAAATCTTTCAAAATCTTTGATGCTCGACCAGTCCTAGAATCCTAAGACCGGTCGAAGACGGGATTTTTCAGGCTATAAATAATGCACGAATTTCAGAGTTTATTCATTCCATTTCATTCAATTCAAGCGATTTAAGGCTATACTCTGAGATAAGTTGTGATTATTTTTTAAGCTATTGTGCATATTTAATATTCCTTTTGTTAGCATTTTTCTATTGTGATTTTGATCCATATTCCAATCTTATTTAGAAAAGAGGAATTTGTGATATTCCTTCTTCTGGGATCAAAATCAAATAGACCTTGCTCTTCTTGATTTAATCTAAAATCAATTAGACATAGAACCATTCTTTATGTGAGTATTGGACATTGAACGACATATCATTCATCTACTTCGATTGGTTCTACTGGGCTACTTCAAAAGGAGATCCAGGTATTTTACTTTGTAATTTACTTTCTCTGGTTTTGTTTGAGATTTGCCAGAAAAATCTCATTGTTTTGGTTATCTGAGGAGAGCCAGAAAACTCAGATTGTGGGGGTTTTTGGATTGTGTAAGCCCAAGATAAAAAGACACAATTGTGAAGGTTTTGGGTGAACCTGTGAAAACCTATTTTGATAGTGCATGTTAATATCCCCTGTGTGAGGATATTAGGAGTGGAGTAGCATTCTGTGTGGCTGTTGGCTAACAGTTGGTGAACACACAGGCGAACCACTATATATCGTTGTGTTGTGGATGTGCTTGATTTCTTTATTCATTTATTCCTTCAGTATTGTGAATTGCTTTTGTGGATGAATGTTGTAATTTTTATTTCAAGCAAGTGTGGTTGAATGGTGTAATAACTTAGGATTTATTTCTTTAAGTTATTCTTGATTTATTTTCCATATCATTTGTGTTTTCTAGATCATTCTAGAAATAAGGTTGTCCTACCATAAGCCATTGGTTTTTGGTGTAAGGTTGTCCTTAGAACTGATTTAGTATCATTCTCATATTTCATGTGCTTTGAGGTTGTTATTATTTCAGCATTGTTATTTATATCTTTTATTATTCCGCTGTTTTAAGTTTTATTTGGCATTGCCCTATTCACCCCCCTCTAGGGCATATAGCTAGGCCCTTTCAAGTGGTATCAGAGCCTAATAGCTCGTGCTTATTGATTATTTATTGGATTTATTTCCTGAGCTAACGATCTAAGCTATATTAAGATGTCAAATTTTGATAGCCTATCTGTCACTAGGCCACCACCCTTTAATGGCACAAACTATGCTTATTGGAAAGCAAGGATGAGAATCTTTCTCAAATCCATGGATGAAAGTGTGTGGCTGGCCACAGTGAACGGATGGAAACTACCTATCACTGAAGTAACTGATAAAGATGGTTCAAAATCAATGAAAGTTATATCTTATGCCCTTTGGACCACACTTCAGAAAAGTGAGAGTAGTGCCAATGCAAAAGCACTAAATGCAATTACTTGTGCATTGTCACCAGATGAATTCAAAAGAATCATCTCATGTGAAAATTCTAAACAAGCTTGGGACCTCTTAGAAATGACACACGAGGGTACATCTATTGTCAAGAAATCTAAAGTCCAACTCCTCACAACTAAATTTGAAGAAATTCATATGGAGGAGAATGAAATGTTTATGGACTTCTACACTAGATTGAATAACATCGTAAACTCAATGTGGGGTCTTGGTGATAGAATCCCAGAAAGTAAAGTGTGTGCAAAGATACTACGCTCACTTCCTGAACGGTTCAATTCAAAAGTAACCGCGATTCAGGAACTTCGTGATACGGATAACATAAGGGTTGAGGAACTAGTTGGTTCTTTACAGATCTACGAATTGAACTTTAAAGCTCCAAAAGGAAAATCAATTGCTCTCAAATCATCTAAAAATATTCCACAAGAGAGCACTTCAGACTTTGAAAATTCTGAAGATGATATGGCATTTTTTGTAAAAAGGTTTTATAAAATTTTGAAAAATAAGAAAAAAGGAGATTTTCAAAAATCAAATGATAAGAGACAATCTAAACCTAGAGCTCAAAAATCTTTGAAAGATAGTCAATGTTACAACTGTTAAGAGTATGGGCACTTGGCTAACAAATGTCCTAAAAAGGACAAATCAAAAAAGAAGAGTATGTTGGCTACTTGGGATGAATCATCTGATTCGGAATCCTCTTCGAAATCAGAAGATTCTGAAAACGAGTCAGGAGATGATGTTAAAGCCCTTATGACTCTAGCCAAAGTCACTTTTCAGATTATGATGAAGTAACTAGCGAAGAGAATCTGAATAGTGATTGTGACAATGAAGATGATCTTCAGGATGCATACAATGCCCTTTATAAGGAGAGTTGTAAAATTGCTGTCAAGCTTAAATTACAAAAGGAAAATTTTTCTAAACTTAAAGAAGATTATGAGTCTCTTATCTTAGAAAAATCTTATATTTCTGATTTTTTTGAAAAGACCAAATGTGATTTAAAAATCAAAACCTCCCAAGTTGATGATTTGAAAACTGAGAACGAGAAACTCAAAAATGAAGTAGCTTCTCTTTTGAGTTTAAAAGACACTTGGAGATATGCCCAAGGTGATCCTAAATTAGAAAAATTGTTATCCGGATCGAGAACATGTGGCGATAGATCCAGGTTGGGCTATGATAAGAATACTTCTCCTAAACATAAGAATACTGCTCCTAAGTTCGTGAAAGGAGAGTCTTCGAACTCAAAAGTAAAGTATACTTATCAAGGTTTTTCAAAAAATTCAAGGACCTTTCAAAAATCTAAAAATAGCCATGCCAACTTCAATCTTCAAAACCAAAATCCTTTGATTGAAAAGATTATTGATCTTCTCAAGGAACTATTAAAATTTAAGTCTATAGGTCATTCATATAACAATAGACAAAAAAAGTCCAACTACACTCCTAAACCCAAAATAATACTGAAATGGGTTCCTAAAGTTGACTGCTTGATTGCCCACACTGCTTTTAAAGCTACAAGTCATTCAAAGTGGTACCTTGATAGTGGTTGCTCCAGACATATGACAGGCGACAAAGCTTTATTCACCGATCTTGAAGACAGGACTGATGGGTCAGTCACTTTTGGTGATGGAAGCAATTGCAAAATCATTGGCCAAGGTATGATTCAGCTTTATAACCTTCCCTTATTTAAAAATGTATTATATGTTGAGGGCTTAAAACACAACCTACTGAGTATATCTCAGATATGCGACAACAATCATAATGTAAAGTTTTCTAATCAAGGTTGTGAGATTGTTAATAAAGAGGGTTCTGTTATATTAACTGGTCGCAGAACATCTGAAAACTGCTACATCGTTAGTAATGCAAGCTCATCTACTCAATCGTGTTACATGGTCCATACTGATGAGACTGAATTATGACATAAACGCCTTGGACATGTACACTACCGGAACTTATTTAGATTGAGCAAAAGATAACTTATAAGAGGTCTACCCAAATTACAAAAAGTAGACAAAATATGTGGTGAATGCCAGTTGGGCAAACAGATTAGGAGCTCTCACAAGAAAGTGAACTCCAATACCACATCTAGACCTCTCAAGCTTCTCCACATGGATCTCATTGGACCAACCAGAACGGAGAGTCGAGGTGGAAAAAAATACATCTTGGTTATCATAGATGACTTTACTAGATTCACTTGGGTATCGTTCTTAAAAGACAAATGTGAAACCCTATATGAAGTAAAGAAAATCATCAAACGAATCCAAAATGAAAAAGGTTCTCAAGTTTACAAGATCCGTAGTGATCATGGTTCTGAATTCGAAAATAGCAGTTTTAAGAAATTCTGTAGTGATCAGGGAATATCACATGAATTCTCTGCGCCCAAAACTCCTCAACAAAATGGTATAGTTGAGAGAAAAAATAGAGTGCTTCAGGATATGGCTAATGTCATGTTAAATAGTATGAAGCTCTCCAAAAATCTTTGGGCCAAAGCAATTAATACTGCCTGCTACATTATTAATCGTGTTTATACTAGTAAATCTGAAAATAAGACTGCTTATGAGTTATGGTTTGAAAAGAAACCTACTGTCAAATACTTTCAAATTTTTGGCAGTAAGTGTTATATTTTACGAGATCGTGAAAATTTGGGAAAATTTGATACGAAGAGTGATGAAGGTATTTTCCTTGGATATTCCTTAAACAGTCGAGCCTATAGGGTTCTAAATAAAAAAACAGGTGTGATTCAAGAGTCCATCAATGTGGTCATTGATGATCATTTGAATACACCTGCTCCGAGTTCAGATGATGATGAAATTCTTATAATCGAAAATCAAGATATCTCTTCATCTCAATCTGAACCTAGGACAGTCAAAGATCATCCAACTAATCAAGTCCTTGGAAACCCTCTCACTGGAGTTCGTACACGCAAACAACTTGAAAACATATGCAATTATGTTTGTTTTACATCCCAAATAGAACCGGTCAATGTAAAAGAAGCTCTTTCTGACGAAAATTGGATAGTAGCTATGCAGGATGAACTTAATCAATTTGTTCGTAATGATGTCTGGTATCTTATTCCTAGACCTAAAGATAAACACATTATTGGAACAAAATGGATCTTTAAAAATAAGTCTGATGAACTTGGAAATATTATACGAAACAAGGCTAGACTGGTTGTACAAGGGTACACTCAGATTGAAGGCATTGATTACGATGAAACCTTTGCTCCAGTCGCTCGCCTTAAATCTATCAGACTTTTTATTTCCATCGCTTGCTTTAGAAAGTTTAAAATTTATCAGATGGATGTAAAGACTGCCTTCTTAAATGGCGATTTACATGAAGAAGTTTATGTAGAACAACCCTCAGGGTTTGAAGACCCCAAGCTTTCTGATCATGTATTTCGTCTCAAAAAGGCTCTCTATGGTCTGAAACAAGCGCCCAGGGCATGGTATGAAAAATTGACTAAATTCTTACTTAGTCATAGTTTTCAAGTGGGAAGTGTCGATAAGACGCTATTTGTTAAGAAACATAATAATGAGACTTTAATGGTTCAGATCTATGTAGACGATATTATTTATGGATCAACTTGTTCTAACATGTCTATTGAGTTTGCAGAGTTGATGAAATCAAGATTCGAAATGAGCATGGTTGGTGAACTAAATTACTTCCTAGGGTTACAAGTAAAACAACAACCTGATGGAATCTTCATTTCTCAAACCAAGTATGCTACAAACTTCGTTAAAAGGTTTGGATTTGAAAATGGTAAAAAATTTGATACTCCTATGAGTACAACCTTGAGACTCTCAAAAGACTCTACATGTAAAGATGTAGATCCTAAGCTATATCGTAGTATGATTGGTAGTTTATTATATCTAACTGATAGTAGACCTGATATCGCTTTTAGCGTTGGTATTTGTGCAAGATATCAGTCTAATCCTAAAGATTCACATCTTACTGCTGTCAAACGGATTATTAGATATGTCGCAAGTACAACTAATTTGGGTCTTTAGTATCCTTTTGATACTAATGTTAAATTAGCTGGGTATTCTGATGCTGATTGGACTGGTAATATTGATGATAGAAAATCAACCAGTGGAGGTTGTTTTTACATTGGAAATTGTTTGGTTTCTTGGTTTAGCAAGAAGCAGAGTTCAATATCGCTTTCCACTGCTGAGGCTGAGTATATCGTAGTAGGATATGCATGTACACAACTCGTATGGATGAAACGCATGTTAAGCGATTATGGAATTAATCAAGATTCAATGATCTTACATTGTGATAATTCCAGTGCTATCAATATTTCAAAAAATCCAATTCAGCATTCGTGTACTAAGCATATTGACATTAGGTATCATTACATTCGTTAATTAGTTGAAGAAAAAGCTATCTCTTTAGAATATATTCCACCTAATGTCTAACTTGCTGATATATTTACTAAACCGCTTGACAAAAGCAGGTTTACTAAAATGAAATTTGATCTTAGTATGTGCATTTTAAATTGAATATACTTGTCTGCATGTATCATAGTGTACTATATTTTAAATTTTTATGTGTATAAAATTCAATTTCTGCATAAAAATATTTATTTTTGTCGATGCTCGACCGACCCTTGCTATACACGACCGGTCCCGACTCGACCGGACGTGGACTGCACTCGACCGATCTTAGAGATCGTGAGCATCATATAATTTGGGGAAAATCACTTTGTTCTTCATTTTCTCTTCTTCCTTCGACGAGTCGTGGCTCGACCAGTCTTAAGAGTTCGTGATTTTCTTCAAGGTAAGTCGTTTTTCTTCATTTTTATTGAAGATTTATGCTTTGTATGCTTTGATTTTTAAATTTCATAAGCTAGATCTCATCTTTTGTTGATTGTTTAGGGTTTCCTCTCTAAAAATCTGATCTAGAGAAACCCACCACTTCTAGTGTTCTTTGTGCTTGCTCCTTCTTGTTGAAAATGGATGTTAGAGGGAAAAAGAAAACATCCCGTGGTCCATCTTCATCTAGATCTACATCTATAACACAACGGCACCTTCGGTCACCCGAAGATGATCCCAATGATGTACGGGATTTACGTAACCGTAAAGTTATCGTTGAGCGTCCTGTAAGTCTCAGTCACATTAAACAATTTGAGATTACCCCTCTCCTTGAATCGATTGGCTGGACTAACATTTTGTTTTGGGGTGGGCCTGCATACCAGTCCATTGCACAATCTATGGTTGCATGTATCTCTGATTTTTTCCTTGATAATTTAACGTTCTCAATTGCTACTAGAGAAGGGAAATTTTTAATAGATCGACATTTGATATCAGGTATTATGGATATACCGGTCAAAGATGAAGGTATTCCGATTCATACATTATATGACAAACCATCAGAATCGGAAAAACAAATGTTGACAAGAGATTTATGCAATATGGAAGTGCATTGGATGCACAAAGGAAATGTGCTCCCCTCAAAATTTTTATTGCCCAGATACAGAGTTTTGCACCGGATCTTCACTTCAAACGTGTATCCTCGGTCAGGCAATAAAACCGAGTTAACTGCCTTCATGGTTCGGGTATTGCACTCTGTTGTGTCCGGCATTGTTGTCTGTTTACCTTCTTTGATATGTCATTTTATCATTCAGTTTCGTCTTCATCCGGGTCATAGTGATATTCCATTTGGTTATCTTATGACTTGTTTAGCCATAAATATGCTCGTTGCTTTACCTGAGAATGAGGCACCAATTCATCATCTTTTATTCAATAATACTAATTTACATAAGATGAAGTTAGATTTGCTTCCTGGTCAATTATATAAAGGTGGTGGTGAAGGTGTTGAAGTAGGAAATGAAGGGGAAGCTGCTGATCTTCCTCCACAGGCTGATATAAATATGGATGATATATTTGAAGACATTGAAACTGACTCCCAAAATGATTCTGATTACGATCCATCTTCTGGTTATGATGCACGTCTAAGTGCATTGGAGGAGAAGGTTGATAACCTGAGTGTAGCCCATGATATGTAATTTAAATATATGCGAAAATATCTTCGTCGCATTAATAAGGGTTTACATCAGATTGATCCAACCATCCCTGTTCCTTCATCTGGATCTGATTAGGTGGATTATCCTTTTTATTTTTATGGATTCTGTATTATTATTACGATTGATGACTTTGGTTGTATGGTTTGGATTGATGACATTGAAGTATTGAACTAATTTGATAATTAAATCTTGACTCTTCAAATGGTGTTCTCTTCTCTCCTTTGGCCTTCCCTTTTCATTTTGTGACAAAAAGGGGGAGTAGTATGGAAAGGGGGAGAATGGGAGAATGGGAGAGAGTGAGTAATTGAATATGGTTGAATGTTTCTACTCACTTAGGGGGCGTAGAGTATTTGATAGCTCTGATGGCTCATGATTCTTTCTTCATTTTACTCTTATATTTATATATGTGTTTTGTCACAAATTTGACAAAGGGGGAGATTGTTAGTGCTATGATTTCATATCCTTTTGGTTGTCAAATTTTGTAGTGCCAAAAGCTATATGTCTTGTACTTCTTGTGTTTCTTGTTTGTGACTACACACTGCTTCAAGACAAGATCATGAATGAAGAATGTTTTCAAGACAAGATCATAAATGAAGAATGTTTGCAAGACATGTCATGAATGAAGTCTACAAGAATAGAAGACTTCAAGTTTGCTTCTAACAAGTTCAAGATTAGAAAACTTCATCAAGACAAGTCAAGAATGTACCAAGCTCTAGAAAGACCATCAACTCGACTCAAGCTTCTACTTCAAGATCAGCTGAGAATACAGACCTTCAAGACTTCAATGTCCATCTCACTTCAAGGTTTGTTTAACCTTAGATTGACCTTAGGTTGGTCTGTATGATAGGTCATTCTGGATACATAATCTGAATATTTTAATTTACTTGGTGTGACTGTTCTAAGACCAGTCCTAGAAATCTTAAGACCAGTCCTAGCTTTGCTTCGACCAGTCTTAGGTTTCTCAGGACCAGTCCTAGGTTGTTACAGATTTTCAGATTTTCCTGGTTGTCCTTCGACTAGTCCTGGACTTGCTTCGACCAGTCCTGGGAAATCCTACGACTCATCCTTCGACCGGTCGTAGTCCTACGACTCGAACTCCAGCGACCTATCTCGAGTCCCACGACCAGTCGTAGGTGTCTCACGACCAGTCGTAGGTGGTCCACGACCGGTCGTAGGCTACCTAAGACCAGTCGTGAGAACAGCTAATCTAATCCCGCGGAAATCTTTCAAAATCTTTGATGCTCGACCAGTCCTAGGATCCTAAGACCAGTCGAAGACGGGATTTTTCAGGCTATAAATAATGCACGAATTTCAGAGTTTATTCATTCCATTCCATTCAATTCAAGCGATTTAAGGCTATACTCTGAGATAAGTTGTGATTATTTTTTAAGCTATTGTGCATATTTAATATTCCTTTTGTTAGCATTTTTCTATTGTGATTTTGATCCATATTCCAATCTTATTTAGAAAAGAGGAATTTGTGATATTCCTTCTTCTGGGATCAAAATCAAATAGACCTTGCTCTTCTTGATTTAATCTAAAATCAATTAGACATAGAACCATTCTTTATGTGAGTATTGGACATTGAACGACGTATCATTCATCTACTCCGATTGGTTCTACTGGGCTACTTCAAAAGGAGATCCAAGTATTTTACTTTCTCTGGTTTTATTTGAGATTTGCCAGAAAAATCTCATTGTTTTGGTTATCTGAGGAGAGCCAGAAAACTCAGATTGTGGGGGTTTTTGGATTGTGTAAGCCCGAGATAAAAAGACACAATTGTGAAGGTTTTGGGTGAACCTGTGAAATCTTATTTTGATAGTGCATGCTAATATCCCCTGTGTGACGATATTAGGAGTGGAGTAGCATTCTGTGTGGCTATTGGCTAACAGTTGGTGAACACACAGGCGAACCACTATATATCGTTGTGTTGTGGATGTGTTTGATTTCTGTATTCATTTATTCCTTCAGTATTATGAATTGCTTTTGTGGATGAATGTTGTAATTTTTATTTCAAGCAAGTGTGGTTGAATGGTGTAATAACTTAGGATTTATTTCTTTAAGTTATTCTTGATTTATTTTCCATATCATTTGTATTTTCTAAATCGTTCTAAAAATAAGGTTGTCCTACCATAAGCCATTGGTTTTTGGTGTAAGGTTGTCCTTAGAACTGATTTAGTATCATTCTCATATTTCATGTGCTTTGAGGTTGTTATTATTTCAGCATTGTTATTTATATCTTTTATTATTCTGCTGTTTTAAGTTTTATTTGGCATTACCCTATTCACCCCCCCTCTAGGGCATATAGCTTGGCCCTTTCAAAATGATTGATAAAATGGTAGTATTTGGTAACATGATCAAGGTGTTTGATGAAATGCTCAAATGAGGACTTCACTTAGATTATGTGTTAAATGCTGAATTAATTATCACATGTATTTAATTGCTACATCTGAGTAAGATTGGGGCTACAACCTAGCCCATGCAATTGATAACAGTTCCTGTTCGGGTGGCCAAATTAGTCTCGCCACATTGGGTATATTTGATGAAGCCGGGTTGCATGATGATTGTCGACAGTGGTTAAGCCATGAGGGGTGCTTATGTGCTCCATGTCGATTAAGTCAGTGTGTTCCTGTACTAATCAGATTTTCCTAACAAACCGATAGGCCTATTATATTTTTACCATGTATGGATACCACTGCTTGAATCTAAGGTACCCCTTTCCAATGTAAAGACCCTCTCTAACCATGGTACCATGATCCGCTAAGACTTATGAGCTGGGAATGGTGGTATGGGATACCGTGTTCAAGCTGTCGGCCTACGCTAGGGTGACGAGCCTCTCTGTAGTGACCAGTGAGCAACTAAGACTCGTCAGCCGGGCATGGTGGTATGGGATACCAATTTTCCTATCGACTCATTTTCATTAGGAGTGATGCCCTACAAGTTGCCTATCGTATGTGTTTAAACTAGGATTGACGACCCTAGATGGATCCTCCGGTTTGGGTTAATGATATAAATGGAGGTACCTTAGCTTCCTGAGCCTGCTGTATGAATAAGCTTAATTAAGTACTCGGCTAACACGGCCATGCATCGCATTGCATTAGTTAGGATGTGCTTTTGGCGAGGAAGATGCACTTTAGGGATCATTGTCATATGCGAAATTGGTTATCGGAGTCGCTTGTGGGGGATCTTTGTGTGAGGGCATACATCATCCTTGCACACCATTTATGCATTAACAAGAGTAGTTAGGAAGTGATTGTTGTATTGCTTTATCATTACTTCTTGATTGACTTGATAACATGTTAACCTTTGCCTTATAGTACCACTGAGCTGATCACTCACTCCCACCTTGGGATGGTGTTTTAAAACACCAACCAGACTTTGGTTTAGATGCAGGTGATGATGAAGTCTACGTAACGGAGCCGGGCTTCATGGATGGGGAGGAAGAGTTCTCCTGCGTTCAGCTCTCAGGCGGGTCTATGTATACCTCGTGCTGATCGATGGGAACACAGGGATACTTAGCTTAGTTAGACATCATACATTCTCACATTTTGTATATTTTGAAATAATACATGTATATATTCAGCCCAGTTACATACTCATACTCTGGAAGTTGTGAAACACTTACCTGTTCAATATAATATATGTGTTAGTCTTCCGCTTGCTTAAATTTAATTATATCTAGAGTATGATATGCTATTTTAGTATAATCCCACTCATTTTTAACTCATTAATATCGACGAAATTTGATCATCATTATCCATGTTGCATAAGTGATGTGCTGGATCTCGGGAGTAGAGCTATGCTCGACCCTCGAAATTCATGGTGTTATAAGTTGGTATTAGAGCATGATTTAGATTAAATTGGACTTAGGTTATAGGTAACACGACGCACTCTGACGCACTCTGACTTAGGAAGGGAGCGATGGAATTTAGAGACCACATTAGGATCCCAAACTTTCGCTGATTGACAAGACCGAACGTTGTTGTTTGGTCCACAACGTATTTTAGACCACGTGAATTGACCCAAGTTTTCTTAAGGCCATCAGCCGACGGGTTAAATCATTAGTCGACGGATTATAAACCTAAAGCATAACCAAAAGGTGCGAATACTCGCGTGTTGATTTACGAAATCGGACAGTGCGGGCCTAAAACCCCAAAAGCACATAATACGATGGGGCCTAGGGGGTCAAGCATGTCAAACCAGCACCCCAGGAGGGGGTGGCCACTGCCGGCCTCCACAAATGGGCGTGGCGGCACCGCCCGGTTGGTGGCGCACCACCGGCCTCCACAGATAGGAGCAGCAACACCGCGGGGTCGGCGGCGCATCGCCCTCCAGCTGGCCATGTGGGACCCCTCTTTTTAACACCCTTGCCCCATTTCTCCCTCATTTCATCATTTCTTACCCTCCAAATACTCCCAAACCTCCCTAAAATTCTCTTTATCTCTCAAATCTCCACTTCCATACACTCAAATCTCTTAAATCCTCTACATCTTATACCCCTTCACCACTATTCCTCTAAAACTACCCATTACATCTCTTCGTTTCTCTTATTCTCACCTATTTGGGCATAAAAACCATCTTTTTGTGTCTCATAACTTTCATATCTTCAAACCCACTTCAATCCCAAAACCTTTCCACCTTCATGGCTCTCTTTGAGCTTGTCACCACTATTTTCTCCATCTCAACACTCCATTCCCTTATGAGAAAGAAGAGAGTGGCCCCGGATGAGGCCGGGCCTAGTCGTCCAAGTTGTTCTAGGAAGAAGCCGAGTGTCGAGACAAGTGCAAGTGCCGAGCGAAGGTCGAAATGGGACCTCGACCCTCGAATCCCGATAGAAAGGTCTCTACTGGGCAGTGCTGAACTCGGTAAGTACCGTGATCACTAGGTTGTATTTTGAAGCTCATATTGATGAGAAGCTATTTAGGTTATATCCAGTAATTGACCTTCTCCTGGAGAAGGGGTGGGGTCCCATGTTTGAAGGTAAAACTCATGCAAGTGAAGGCACTGTACAAGTCTTCTATGCTTACATATGGGACCCAACTCTGGAGCCTCTCCAGTTTACCATACCGTTGGGAAGAACTGAAGCTAGAGTCGATGTGGATGTCGGGGCACATATTATAGGGATAGGACGTGGTGTGGTGCATGCTAGTAAGACTAATCTCGCTAGTGAATGGGAGAGAAATCGCCGCACATGTTTCCTTTGTGGCCAACTTATTGAGTGGAGGCAAGGGAACAATCTCACATCGACTTGTATGATGGAAGAATTCTGCTTGCTTCATCATATATGCACATACAACGTGTATCCTAGGTGGAGTAACCGCACCGAATGCACTCAATTCATGGTGGATTTCTTGTACAGAGTTAGATAGGGAGACAAGTTGTTCCTGCCTACTCTCGCCTTGGTTCAGATAATCAATACTGCATGATCTACTTAGGGAGACACCTCACTCCCCTTCGGTAAACTCATTTGCAAGATCGCTCGTAATTTTGGCTTCAAATTCTATATGGATAACCTCACCTCGATCCACTTCATCAGTGAAACTACACTCAACAATATGGGCATAAGCCCCAGGCAACACAAAGTAGGGCTTGATGAGTACAGGGATAAGATAGAAGAAGAGACTGAAGAAGAGGAAGGCAGTGAAGAAGAGGAAGGAAATGAAGAGGAGGAAGGAGATGAAGAAGAGGAAGGAAATGAAGAAGAGGAAGGCAATGAGGAAGTGGAGCAAGAAGAAGAAGAAGAGGCCCAAGACTCAGATGGAGGACCTCGTACTACTCGTGAGGGCTGCCATGATCGGGCTGCCTTAGAAACTTGCATGGCCAAGATTGAAGAAAACCAGGCCTACCTGAAGCAGATATTCGAGGAGAACTGGGCTTACCTGAAATAAAAGTTCAAGAGAATGTTTAACACCCTTAATGCCCTCCTGTGTTGTATGCAGGATAAGGGAGCGCCTCCACCTTCTCCAGAATCGGAGGACTAGTCATGTGTTTGTAGTTGTTTTCTGGTTCCTTTTGTAATGGCCTTAGTTAAGACTAGTTTAGATGTTAGATTAGTAAGAAAGCCTTTGTTAAATTAGCTCACATGCATTCTCTGTCGTAATTCATGTAATGTTACATCATATGTATTGTGACAACTTTTGGTTAAATGAAATGCATGAAACCTTTTTATTTAGAAATGTGCATAATGCTTGAAAAAGTGGATGATGTTGCCCTGATCCTGTAAATGTTGCACCTTATGTTGTATATAGGGAATGTCGCCTAAAACTACTCGAAACGTGACACGTCTCCCACTTGGTGGAATGAATGATAGGGCCTCTCACCTGAGTGGTAGCCAAATGGACCCCAATTTGGGTCCAAGTAGTGACACAATGCCGGATTCACAACTGGCCACTGGCCCTACAAACGGGCCAACACTGAGTGCACCACTGGTTCTGAGACAGAACCATGCGTCTTCATCGATGCCACACATGCCTCAGGCGACTTCTCCCCCTGATAGGTTGGAGCAGATGATGCTCCTGATGCAACAACAATAGTTTTTGGCCACTATAGCAGGGGCTATCGCACAGAACATGAATGTGGCCCCACCGATGCCACCCGTACAGCCTGCCGGGAATATGACTACAAGTGGCCTATTTGAGCACTTTCAGAGCCTCCGTCCTCCCACTTTTGTGGGTACTCATAAACCCGAGGAGGATGAGTATTGGTTAGATCGCATATCTAAGATGTTGAGGTCGTTGCACTGTACTGAAGCAGAGCAAGTCAAGCTTATTACATATATGTTTGAAAAAGAGGCTAGTCTTTAGTGGGATAGCATTCTACGAACCGTTCCCGTAGGATTTGCGTGGACATGGGATGAGTTCGAAACCTGTTTTCATGGAAAGTACTTCCCCATCACTTACCGTAATGAAAAGGAGGGTGAATTTCTCCGCCTTCGACAAGAGGGGGATGACAATGGCAGAATACGAGAACCGTTTCACAGAGCTAGCCAGATACACTCCTTTAATTTTGGTAAACGAGCCGATGAGAATGCTGCGATTTTCAGAAGGGTTGTGGGCTGATATCCCCACCAAGATGTGTTGCGCTAGCATTCCTAACTATGCTGAACTAGTGAATATGTTCCTGCGATCTAAGTAGAATGGTGAAAGAGGGTCTCAAACACACATGCCCATGGGCCCAAGGCCTCGGCTTGAATTATAGAACCGTCTGTTTCTCAGCAAGAGGCCATGTGTGAATTTGCCTCCCAAACAACTGGCTCCGTCGACCTAGTAGATGTGATTTGATCTTTGGTACGTCTATTGTAATAAGATGGCCCATACAGAGCCCTTTTGTTTCACCAAGATGAAGGACAACGGCTTTACGCTGCCTTAGAAGATCAACCGATAGCCACCGCATGTTATTTCAGCTCCACCTCTACGATTTGCACCACCGAAAAAATCGTTCTACCGACCTCCGGTATCTCGGAATGAGCCGCCTCAACGACCTATGGCAGTGCAACCAAATCGTTCACAACAAGCTCGAGTACATGCCCTCACAGTCAAAGCGTCTGAATCTGTGGTTGCAGTACCGCTTGCTTTTGAAGTCACTGGCCACATCCAAGGTACACCAGTTTTTCTATTGGTGGATGCCTACGGTCAAGCAATTAGGGTTGAGCACTACCCCTATGGTAGGGGTGAGAGTCATCGCAGTAGTAGGAACCTTCACAGATGCCACTAAGCTTTGTAAGAATTGCCCGATGACTTAGGAAGCAGAGTGGTGTGCATTGACCTGATTGTCACCATGATATATCACTACGACGTCAACCTTTGCTTGAATTGGCTCACCAAAATGGAGTCAGAGATTGACTGTGAAACTAGATTGGTGACAGCCCATGGGCTCGAAAACATGACCTTCACTTTCCCAGTTCAGGTCAGTAGTTCCTCACGCATCTGTTATTACGCTTCCTTATTGGAAAATGTTGATGGTTCATCACTTGGGGACATGCGAGTTATCTAAGATTTCACGGACATGTTAAGAACGATCCCTGGACTACTTCCTCAGTGCAAGATTGACTTTACTATCGACCTTGTGCCAGGCACAATACCTATCTCTTTGCTGACATACCGTATGCCTCCATGTGAAATGGAGGAACTAAGGAAGCAGATTGATGATTTATTGGATTTGAGTTTCATACGGTCGAGCGTATCTCCGTGCTGGTTGTGAAAAAGAAGGATGAATCACTGCGTTTGTGTATAGATTATTGCAGGTTAAATCATGTCACGGTGAAGAACAAATATCCTCTGCCCAGGATAGATAACCTGTTTGACTAGTTGAAGGGGGCACAATATTTCTCTAAAATAGACTTATAGTCTGGGTATCATCAGTTGTGCGACAGGAATGAAGACGTACAGTAAACAGCTTTTAGGACCAGCTTTGGGCACTATGAGTTCCTCGTGAAGCCGTTTGGACTTACAAATGTATCGGTCGTATTCATGGATCTCATGAACAGGGTGTTTCGACCATATCTGTACCGATTTGTCATTATATTTATATGTGACATCTTGATATACTTAAAGAGTGAGAAAGATCATGAAGAACACATGCGATCAGTCTTTGATACTCTTGGGCAGAACCAATGGTTTGCACAGTACTGAAAATGCGACTTCTAAAAGGAAGAAGTCAAGTTCCTAAGACACATGGTTTCCAAGGAAGAAATCGTCGTGGACCTTGCTAAGGTGACCACAGTGCAAGACTAGGAGCAGCCCGGCTCGATTACGGAAGTGAGGAATTTCCTCAGACTTGCTAGCTATTATTGCCGATTCATTAAGGACTTCTTTAAGATAGCCTGACCGTAGTCTCAACTCACTCGAAAAGATCTTAAGTTTGCTTGGAACGAGAAAGCAGAAGTAGCCTTTCAGGAATTAAAGGACAAGCTAATGTTCGCACTCATGCTAGTACTGCCAGAGCAAGGGGTCAAATATACTATATACACCGATGAATCTCAAGTCAGTTTGGGGTGTGTAGTTATGTAGATGGATAGGGTGACCGCATATGCCTCAACACATTTGAGGAAACACGAGGAAAACTACCCCACTCACGACCTGGAATTGGTGGCAATCATTTTCGCATTAAAGCTTTGGAGACGTTACCTCTATGGAGAAGAGTTCGAGCTCTTTTGCGACCACATGATCCTCAAATACATCTTTATATAGAGGGACCTGAATATGAGGCAACAACATTGGATGGAGACCATAAAAGACTTCAAGTTTGAGGTCTCCTACTATCCTGGCAAGGCCAACCTTGTGGCTGATGCATTAAGCCGCAAGAGAACAATAGAATTTATAGCCCCACCGATGATAGAAGAGTAGAATATGGTGGAATTCATGCAAGACTTCGAACAGAAACTGACAGTGGAGGAGCCATTTGAGAGTGTCGCACACTTGCACGTGTAGTCACTTATCGATGACCAAATCATTGTGGCTTAGAAAGAAGATGAACTATTAGTAAAGATGAGAGAGTGTGTAAGCGATAGTGAAGAGTTCGAATGGAGGATTGGCTTGGATGGAGGTTTGAGATATCGTGGCCGCCTATGCGTCTCGAACCTCCATGACTTGAGGTGAGAAGTTCTAGAAGCTGCACACAATTCGAAGTTAATGATGCATCCAGGTAGTATAAAGATGTATCGAGACATGAAGTGTTCATACTGGTGGGACAACATGAAGGCCCACATAGTAGATTTTATATCCTGATGTCTCACATGCCAAAAAGTTAAGGCCGAGCATCGCCGACCCCTGGTTTACTTCAGCCCATGCCCGTAGCTGAGTGGAAGTGGGATTTCATATCTATGGATTTCATTTCCAGGTTACTAAAGATGAGAAAGGGGCATGACTCCCTCTGGGTGATTGTGGACCGGTTGACGAAATCGGTTCATTTCCTCCCAATTAGAGTTTCTAATTCGGCCGATTACCTGGCTAAGCTGTACATCAAGGAGATAGTATGACTGCATGGGGTTCCTATAGAAATTGTGTAGGATCGAGACACGTGATTCACGTCTATTTTCTGAACTCAAATCCAAGAAGCAATGGGAGTGAAACTGATGTTCAGTACTACGTTTCACCCACAGACCGATGGGCAGACAGAATGGGTAAATCAAATACTTGAAGACATGTTATGAGCGTGCGTACTTGACTTCAAAGACAGCTGGGATGACTATATCCCTTATGCCGAGTTTGCTTATAATAATAACTTCCATGTAAGCATTGGCATGGCTCCTTACGAAGCCTTATATTGGTGCCCTTGCCGAGCTCCACATTGTTGGGCAGAAGTTGGCGAGAAGAGCTTAGTTGGCCCAAACCTGGTTCAGGTGACCTTAGAAAAGATTGATATTATCAGACACCGACTCCTTGTGACCCAGAGTAGATAAAAGAGTTACGCTGATACGAGGCAGAGACAATTAGAACTCGAAGTTGGGGACCATGTATTCCTTAAAGTTTCCCCAATGAAGGGAGTCCTTCGTTTTGGCAAGAACAGAAAACTCATGCTGAGATTCATTGGCCCGTTCCAAATTTTAAACCAAGTGGGTGTGGTAGCATACCATCTCGCCTTATGTGACGCCCCGGTCACTGCTTCATGTGGGCGGGCACACATGTGGGCGGGCCCCCAAGTGTGGCTGGCAGGATACTGTGCTGGGCGAGCTACTGTTGCAGTTGACTGTAGCGTAACTTGTCCCACATCGGAAGAGTTGTCTAGAGTTGTGGTGGTTATATGTTAGGTTCCTCCCTTAACAGACATGACGCGTTGTGCCTAGAACAGGTGAGCCTGGGTCCAGTGACAAACAAAACCACCGCTGCGTACTCTGATGGGTGTCAGTTAGGTTGGACAATATCTTGTGGGATAGGTGTGGGCGGGACCACGGGAGCACCGGGTCTGTTTGTGAGCTACCCTTCCCCCACATGACGCGTTTTAAACCCGTGAGCTTCGGCAAAGCGGACAATATCATGTGCTGTGGGGGTGGGCCTTATACCTTACCCACACCACTCGCAGGCGTACACAATATATTTTATGTAACGATGCTGAAGAAATATGTTCCTGACCTTACCCATATTATCAAATGGGAGCAAGTACAACTAAGTGAAGATGTTACATACGTATTGCGACCAACGCGTGTCCTAAATAGGAAGGAGCAAGTGCTACGCAGCAAGGTTATCCCACTCGTGAAAGTGTTATGAACACACCACACTGAGGAATAGGCTACTTAGGAAATGGAAGTCGAAGTCCATAAGAACTACCCTCAGATCCTTGAGGAGTACGAAAAGATAGTAATTTTAGGGATGGAATTTTTTCTTAAAGGGGGGTAGATTGTAACGTCTCGAAAAAATCTGTACAAAGACCCGAGTACCACCTCAGGCAGAAATACCTAAGGACCGTATCCTGTCGTAATTTAGGCGAAAATTAGTTAAGTACTAAACTAAATAATCAGTGGATTTAGCTCGAACCACCATTTCCACACATGAGAAGATAAAAAACTATTAATACCACTGACTCAATACTACATAAAGACCTAAGGAAAATCCAAAGAGCCTGTCACTCTCGGGAGTACATTGAAACCCGTATTGGACCTGGATTGCACGTCGAAAGTCTGATGGCCGTGAAACTATAGGGTTATGTGCATCCTATTGGGCTTGACAATCATCGCGGGAATTGAGCCCAGATAGTGTCAAAAAATGCACAACTTGAGCCCTGAGTGAAGTGTGTGAGAAAAGTGAATATCTTTAGAATATGAAATGAAACTTAACTGAATTAGGCCATTCGCTCACACGCGAAATTAAGGATTTTGGACCATCAGTTTCTGACCAAAATCCACCCCCATGGAAAAAGGAAATTTCCTTGCACATATCCGTATACTTGTGGCCCCGATCGAGTAAATATGACCGTTAATCTAACATAGGTCCTCCATGGTCGATTGGCCTATTCGATCGTACTGAAACTGCATCCTGATATAGATCCATTGTTAGGATACTTACCCTATGACGTAAGTGAGTAGTGGGCATCCCTGTGAGCCCTGTTTGTTAAAAACGACTGCCCAAAGGGTATAACCCATGTATATAGTGGCCTTGGGCCATTTATATAAATAGCCTCCGACACACCCTCTCTCTCCCATATATGAATTTCTCTAAACCCTAGGAGAGAGAAGAGAGAAACGAGGAAGGAGAGAAGAGAAATCTTGGGAGATCATTACCGTGATTCTCTCCCACTACTCCACGTAATAAATCACCTTCCCGTTACGCTACACGTTCCATTTCAGCTACGATTTGGGTAAGAAATCCTAACCCTAATACCATAGTTGAGATCCAGAATGGTTGTTTGCCAATCTAGCTAATCGGTTTCACCATTTAGGTACCTGATGTTCCATTTTCGGGAACATAAAATTTGAACTGAGTCTGAATCAAGTATTCCGATGAAAGGTGCGGACTATAAACATTTAGGTTATGGTTATCAATGCTTTCAATGTCAGCTAATGATTTATGTCTGACTTGATTGCTATCATATTGTCTTAGATACGTCGCTTTTAATATAATATACATGTGTAAACTTTGTTGAAGAAAATATGCTTCTCATGTGTTTGTTGAAATGTTTGAATGAACATGTAAACATGATATGTGCTTGCCATGACTACTAATCTAGGATTCATCGTTGCGCATGTATGTTGACCTCTCTATATAAGGATTTGCTAAAATATGTGTTGTAATTAACCTAGTCTATGTATTTGGTGAAGTGTAGTCTAAATGTTTGATGAATTGTCTGAATGAGAAATTGTTGATGCTTTATATGTATTACGAGTGTTAAGATAAGGTTCTCTCTTACCTTATACATATGTATAGTTTCTTTCATGTAATCATATTCGCCTCTATGCAAATAATTGATAAAATGGTAGTATTTGGTAACATGATCAAGGTGTTTGATGAAATGCTCAAATGAAGACTTCATTGGGATTGTGTGTTAAATGCTGAATTGATTATCACATGTATTTAAGTGCTGCATCTAAGTAAGATTGGGGCTACAACCTAAACCAGGTAATCGGTAATAGTTCCTATTTGGGTGGCTAAATTAGTCTCGCCACATTTGGTATATTTGATGAATCCGGGTCACACGACGATTGTCGACAGTGGTTAGGCCATGAGGGGTGCTTATGCACTCCATGTCGATTAAGTCAGCGTGGGCCTGTACTAATTAGATTTGCCTAACAAACTGATTGGCCTATTGTGTGTTTACCATGTATGGACACCACTGCTTGAATCCAAGGTACCCCTTTCCAATGTAAAGGCCCTCTTTAACCATGGTACCACGATTCGCTAAGACTCATGAGCCAGGCATGGTGGTATGGGATACCGTATTCAAGCTATTGGCCTACGCTGGGGTGACGAGCCTCTCCGTAGTGACCAGTGAGCAACCAAGACTCGTTAGCCAGGCATGGTGGTATGGGACACCATGTCTGAGCTGTCGGCCTACGTTGAGGTGACGAGCCTCCCCGTAGTGACCACGAGTATAAACTTTAAATTTGCCTAGCGACTGCTTTTTATTAGGAGTGATGCCCTACAACTTGCTTATCGTATGTGTTTAAACTAGGATTGACGACCCTATACGGATCCTCTGGTTTGGGTTAATGATATAAAGGGAGGTACCTTAGCTTCCCGAACCTACTGTATGAATAATCTTAATTAAGTACTCGGCTAACACGGCCATGCATCGCATTGCATTAGTTAGAATGTGCTTTTGGCGAGGAAGGTGTACTTTAGGGAGCGTTGTCATATGAGAAATTGGTTGACGGAGTCGCTTGTGTGGGAGTTTTATGCGAGGGCATACATCATACTTGCACACCATTCATGCATTAACAAGAGTAGCTAAGAAGTGATTGTTGTATTGCTTTATCATTACTGCTTGATTGACTTGATAACATGTTAACCTTTTCCTTATAGTGACACTGAGTTGATCACTCACTCCTACCCTGAGACGGTATTTTAAAACACCAACCAGACTCTGGTTTAGATGCAGGTGATGATGAAGTCTACGCAACAGAGCCGGGCTTCATGGATGAGGAGGAAGAGTTCTCCTACGTTCAGCTCTCAGGTGGGTCTATGTAGACCTCGTGCTGATCGACGGGAACACGGGGATACTTGGCTTAGTTGGACATCTTACATTCTCACATTTTGTATATTTTGAAATAATACATGTATATATTTAGCTTAGTTACATACTCATACTCTGGAGGTTGTTAAACACTTACCTGTTCAATATATATATGTTTCAGTCTTCCACTTGATTAAATTTAATTGTATCTAGAGTATGATATGTTGTTTTGGTATAATCTCACTCGTGTTTAACTCATTAATATGGACGAAATCTGATCATCATTATTCATGTTGCATAAGTGATGTGCTGGATCTCGGGAGTAGAGCTATGCTCGACCCTCGAAATTCAGGGCGTTACATGTCATCATCCAAATAAGGGGAGTGAGCCAAGCACGTCTCCAGAGCACTAAGTATAGAGTCATGATGGCTCTATCTTATATCAATGAGTCAATTAGATTGATTTCGTGGACATTGTCAACTTCCTTGAGTTGTTTGCACATATTGAAGATATTTAGCTCTAATATCATGTTCCCGAAAAGTTAACTTCATGATCTCCTTCATGCAATTGATGAATGCATTTGATGTGGCTAGGAATGGACGACTTAAGATGACTGGAATCTGAGTGCTCGCATCTATAATAGGTTATGTATCCAAAATAATAAAGTTTACCAGGTAATATAATTTATCGACTTGGACAAGCAGATCCTATATCATTCCTCTTAGTATACGAACTAATCGATCAACTAATTGAAGTGTGGTCCTGGTGGGTTTTAATTCACCAAGGCCAAGATGTTCATAAACTGAGTAAGGAATCAGAATCACGCTCGCTCCTAAATCAAGAAGTACGTGCTCGATCTGGTGGTGCCCGATTGCACAAGAGGCAGTTGGGCTTCCGAATCCTTGTATTTTTATGTCACATCTTGCTTTAAGATGATACTCACTTTCTTGGTTAGAAAATTTTTCTTTTAAATGCTTTTCCGTCTTTTGGTAGTGCATAGATCTTTCAGGAACTTAGCATACGAGAGTATTTGTTTAATGACATCTAAGAGGAATGTTGACCTTCACCTATTTTAGAACCTCCAAAATATCTTGGGAATTAGATAAAGGTTTTGGTGCAATCAACCGCTAGGGAAATGACGCACCCGACTTGTATGCTTTATCTAGTTCTTCCTCTTGTAGGGCAATGCTAGGTCTATCACCCTTAACTTCTTTCGAGTCCTTGGGCTTTTCAACCCTCACCAGAATAGTTTTATCAATTATATTTTCACTTCTAAGAGTGGTGATAGACTTGACTTACTGTTCACAACCCCAAGTGTAGGGTTGCAATGTAGTAATAATCTCGATGAGACCAAGGTTGAATCCGCAGGGACTAATCTTGTACATTTCTGAAAGTAACTAGAACTACAACTAGAAGAAGATGTGAATCTAAAACTAAATTAATTGAGAGATTAATTGTGATTAAAGTGATTAAAACTAATAAATTCAAAGGAGGTAACTAGGGTTTCCAAGGATCCACCTGTAGAGATCAAGGAGCCCTCTTACTTGATTCAAGTCACACGATTGGAATTGGAGTCCTATCCTATCCAATTGGAAGATATACAATTAAGATCAATCTGAACTTTCCTTGACCTAATTCTCAATGGAGGAGAATTGTGATAATTGGAAGAGATTCCATCACCAAATCATGCCCATGAGATGATGGCTAACAACAAGATTTACCGATCCCATAATCTCAAAATCAGAAAAAGAATATACTCAAAGCTATTGCAGATCTACTATAATTTGAGTCACAATAAACCATTAAGAACTGAAAGTATACCTTTAAAATCAAACTAGAATCAAAGGAGGTTCAAATAAACATGAATCAAAGTAAAAGAAACATCCCATCACACTACAAGCTTCACCTTTTAGCCCTATCTAAGAGGTTTAGCCAACCATAGATATGATTGAACTAAAATCTGAAAAGGCCAAGCTATATGTCTTTGGGGGGGGGGGGGGGTTGAATAGGACTATGCCAAATTAAAATGCTAACAGCGGAATTTAAACAATTAAAGAAAAGCTAGCACTTTAAACAAACCACAATACGGAAATGTAAAGCAACCTCAAATTCTAGTATTGAGAGGTTGATACAAATGTTGTTCTAAGGACAACCTTACACCATAAAAACCAAGGGTTTATGGCAAGGACAACCTTACCAGAATGGTTTGTGTATTAAAAACTCAAACTGAAGAGGAATAAAAAGGAAATAGCTAGAAAGAAAATATAAACTATTACAACATTCCCCACAAAGTTTGAAATGTAAAGGATTACAACATTCACATTCACACATACATCCCACAAACTTGAATGATAAAAGATATAGAAAATAAACCACACATCCATAATACACAAAGAATTATAGTGGTTCGCCTGTGTGTACACCAACTGTTAAACAACAGCCAGACAGCTACTCCATTCCAAATATCTTCACACTGTGGATATTAACGTCACTATGAAAATAGGTTTTTCCAAGTTCACCTAAAACCCTCACAATTGTATCTTTCAAGTGGGCTTACACAATTAAAAAACCCCACACTCTGAGTTTTCTGGTTCTCGTCAGATAACCAAAATAATGAGATTTTTCTGGCTTAATCTCAAAATAAACCAAAGCATAAGATTTACATAAATGTAAAATACCTGGATTTCTCCTTTTGTTGCCACCCAGAAGAACTAAATCGGATTAGAAGTTCGAATAGATGTTCAATTTCCATTACTCACTTATGAAATGGTTCTAGATTCTAAATTAATTTTAAAGTAAATCAAGTTGGGCTAGCTCCATTTTATTTTGATTCTAAGAAGTGGGAATTCTTCAATCCCTCTTTCAAATCAGATTGGAATGCAGAATACAAAATCAAATAGACAAAGCTATTAAAAGAGAATATCAAATGAGCACAATATAGCTTAAAAAGAATACCAACTTATCTCTTTGAGTGATTACTTGATTATACTTGAATTGGATATCAAACTCTGAAATTCGTGCTCTATTTATAGAAGAAGAAATCGCGTTCATGACTGGTCGTAAGGACACTATGACTGGTCGTTGGACCAACAACATTTTGAAATTTTAAGCGTGATCGGATAAAACCGTTCTATGACTGGTCATAGGCCATGCACGACCGGTCGAGGGTGAAAGTGCCCTGGTTTGTCGATTAGCGTGAGTGTTGAGTCAGTTCATCTACGGAGCCTAATAGGAAGATCATTCAAGCGTCTGCCTCAATCGGATGTGTGCAAGCTCACCACAGGTAAATCTGAGCCTCACATCCCTTGTTCCGAATCACCAAGTATATTGAAACCCTTAAAAACAAAATAGAACATCATATGATTTTTGGGTTAGAAAAGGTTTTTCAAAATAGGAAAATTCTCTGAGTTTTCTTGCCCTGTCGATTATATCGATACATATCTCGATATGATTGACCTGCGCTGTCGAGTCCTCGATGCTCCATTGATACCAATCGAATAGAGGACTAAAAATGTCTAACAACCTCATAACATATCTGGACAAATTATCGATGTATCGATACACTTATCGATATCATCGATATTCAAATCTCGAGTCTATCGAAATCGACTCAATATTATCGATAGGTAGATTTCTGCCACTCCTGTTTTTTAAAGAAAATTTTAAAATCCCTTCGATATATCGATGCTTCTTTCGATATGATCTGAAATCAAATATAGATAAGATCGGAAGTCCATCGATGATATCGATCGAGGGCGCGCATCTCTTTCAGCAAATATTTCAGGTTGGTTTTTACTTTGATCGGGGGCCATTCGAGGAAATTGATATTCATATGTCGATGACATCGAGGCGGAGTCAATTGGATCGAGACTGGACACAATCTGTCCAGTAATTTTATTGGTAAATCTATAGGATTTATCGATCCTATTGACACTGCCTTCGATAGCATCGATATGCAAATTCCAATGACATCAGCTGACCCTCCATCATATCTTAAAAACCTAAAATATTTCAAGTCAAGTCTCTCTCATTTTTCAAGTGTTGATGGATCGAACCTATCATCGATGGAATCGGAGTTCAAAATCTGATGACATCAACAATTGGTTTTGATTCATCGACCAGCTGGCAAAAGGTTTCAAAAGTGTATGACTTTCAGTTCGAGTCATCGAGCAGACCATCGATGCTATCGAGAGTATACACTCGATGATATCGAACTCAGTCATAAATGTGACCATTTTATATCCGTTGGAACCATTTTCCTATTTATAGAGGACTTGTTTATTGTTGCTGCAAGAGAAAGAAGAGAGTGCTTTTGAGTGTTTAACTTTATATCTTATACCCAAAGCCCTTTCTCTCAAGGAAGTTCATCCTCTAATCCACCCTCACCATTGATATTCAATAGAGTGGATTAGGAAATGAACTTCCGCATTCAAGGATCCTTCAGTTACTACCTTAATGGCAAATCATTAAGCTGGGATGCCTTGAATGCTTAGATGATTGGAACCACTCTATCTTCCTTATAGGAAAACTTTTGAGAGTTGGATTCCATCATTATCTTAACCTAACCCGTCACCATATATCGGTACGTCTTTTTGTGTTACGGATCAAGGGAGTAGAAGACTCTTCGTCAATAAGGAGGAGATCTTCGGCATTGTGCTTATCGGGACTCACTAACTTATTTGTAAGTATCTATAGTCCAAGAGGACACTTGTAATCATTCCTTTATAGGATTGGGTCTTAAGTGGTTCTCACCCTTTGAAGTCCTCAAGGAGGCCTTCGGCGGAAGTGTACGTGGTAGGTGCATTGTGTGGACCCTTGCTCTGTGGAGAGCATAAACATCTGGTTGAAGGTGAACTAGCAAAACCTTAAACCTCGGGTTTGAGGTGAACCGTGTAAAAACCTCTGGTAGGGTCTTATGGAAGATCCTTGGCCAGTGTGCATAAAAGTGGGTGCATTGTGTTGACCCTTGCTCGTGAGAGCATAAACAGTCAGCCTCAGTGTAGGTTATAAAGGTTGAAGGTGAACCTGATTTAAAACCTTAGGTTTGAGGTGAATTGCTGTGAAACCTCCTTAGTGAAATCAGGTACACTCAAGGGTTGAGTGCAGTTACCGGGAGTGGAGTAGACAAGTCATCGAACCACTATAAAAATGATTGTGTTTGAGATTGCTATTCTTCTGATTATGTGATTTACTTTAATATTTGCATATCTGAATATCTGAGATCACACCTCACACACTTACTGTAAGACCTGTACCCTAAACCGTATCGTTCCGTAGGATTCCGCGATCTTATCGGTCAAATTCCGGCAACCATCAACCCGTATCTGATGTTTGTGCGCGATCCTAACTGAGTCATGCATGCCAAAGTCGACTCGATTTAAAACCTGTACCTTGGTGACCGTGTCCTCACCGCGGTTCCAACATCGCAACTTGCTCACTGATCCGATACCCAGGGTAGAAGATGTAGGCCTACGTTCAATTCGAGGAAACGCCGTGTGTTACAAATTTCAAGGAAATCTCTACGAAATGTCCCATCAATCAATCAATCACTCATGTCAAGTACAAGTCAAGTCACCCCATACCCCAAGTACAACAACTCATACCTTTTTCTTACACAAGCAAGCCTAAAGTCAACCCTCACATCACTTCACCTCTCTCCACCCATCCCTTCTTACAACACCATCACCCATCACCCATCACCCCATTACCTTTTCACCCATCACTTCCCTCTCTCTCTCATTCATTCTCAAACACTCTCCCAAGCTTCACACGTCCAAGCTTCCTCTCTCCCAAAACCACAAGTATGGCCCACCCTCTCTTCTCCCATCCTCACCATCAAAATTCCATCATCCACCGTCAAAAGAGAAGGCAAGGAGCTAAGGAGGCTAAGGGACCAAGAAGAAGGAAGATAGGTGGGCGATCCACCATTGAATTCCTTTTTAGGGACCACTTTTTGCTCTTCTCTCTCTCTCTTGTTACAGGTGTGGTTCACTAGATCCACATCGATCATGGACCTACCATGATGGATGTATTTTATCGATGCCGTCTATCTACCTTATCCATGCCATCCATTGGCTTAGACGATGAGAAAACACAAATGTCATGTTAATCCAATAGGTGGGCCACGTTCATGTGGGACCCACCTTGATGTGTGAGCCACGTCCACGTGGAACCCACCACAATGATATGTTTATCCATGCCGTCCAGCGTCCTGGATGCTGGACAGGGTGGGGTGGGTAACATGGAGGCGTGTACTGATAGGGAGTGTACTAACGAGCTAACAATAAAGAGGGGAAAGAAATGGTGGGCCACTTATGCAGGCCCCACCTTATTGTATATACATAATCCACACCATCCATTCTATTTTTCAGATCATTTTAGGCGTTGAGACGAAAAATGAGGGCAATCTGATCATTAGGTGGGCCATAGCGTAAGAAACAGTAGCCTTACCGTCAAAACCCACCTCGACGTTTCTATATGCTAAAAACACATTACATATTGGTCTCATTCGGTCGATCAGGGGCCGTAGAATCCAACGGCCAGGTTGGATTTTTCAGATGCGGGTACCACATGAGAAAAACCATAGAAATTTTGATTAAAAAAAAAACAAACTGCAGCAGTGTTGCTGCCGCTATTGATAGAAGCAGGCAACACCTACGCCTATGCCCGGTGGACGGACGCACGAGCTGGGCCTCACGGCTCAGCTGTGGGCCCCACCGTGATGCGTTTCAAACATCAACACCAGGCATTTGATGTGTCCTCTTTAAATACGTGGTGTCCCCAAAAATCAGCCATCTACGGAACTCAGGTGGGCCATACCTTCTAAAATCATGTGAAGACATGCCTAAACATATAAAATCACTTGGTGGGGCCTATTTGAAATTTGGATACGGTCAAAACCTGGTTTGAATCCTCAGCCAAGTGGGACTCAGATAATGGGTGGACTGGATTTGTGAACCACATTCCAGTGGGCCCCCCTGACCATGTGACCCAATGAACAGATTGGTTGGATTGCAAATAAACATTACAGTGGGCCCCGTCCATGTGACCTTATCAACAGGTTGAATAGAAATAAACATTACAGTGGTCCCAGGGTCTGTGTGACCTTATCCACATATTGGATGGAAAATAAATGTTTATGGTAGGCCCACATGGGACCCACCATGATGTGTGCATTATCCACACTGTTCATTTATTTTGTGGGGCCCACCCTATTTATGTGCCCCAAACATGGGGCATCTTAGGCAAGCCCACCGTGATGAATGTGTTGGACCCACTGTCCTTCTAATTTTGCCAATCATGGGCTGCCATATGAGGCCCATGTGATTAGGCCCATTTTGATGTATTTGTGGCCCGATGTTGAGGCCCACTTTGATATATATAGGCCCATGTAACTAGGCCTATCTTGATGTACTTGTGGCCCGTTGTTGAGGCCAACTTTAATATACATAAGCCCCATGTTATGAGGCCCATTTGATGTATTGAAGGCCCATGGGTCGAGGCCCAATAGGATGTACATAAGGCCCATTGTAGTGTGATTTCACCATGGTATATGTGTTGACCTTTATAGCGGCCTATGCCTTGGAAGCAATGATGGCTTGATGTCCACATTGTAAGGATAATGTTGGTTAAATGTCCACATTATGACTCTTTCTAGGGCCCACTGATAGGCCCATACTTGTACTGGATAAGCCATCTAGGCCCATCTTCGCTTTGCTCAGATCCCGTCACTATATAACATGTTTAGCATAGATCCATGATTTATAATCATACGCATCATATGTATGTCTGACATGATGAGTGACTGATCATAGCAAATGCCTTCGGGTGGATTGTTTATGGGCTCCCTGATAAGCAGAGTTGCCCTACATGAGCAGGCAACGCATGCATGATTATTGCATGTTTGGTAGGGTGATTCATGCACTTGCACTTGTGTGATCATGATTATTGTATGCCCTAGCGACATCAGGGCCAAAGCCTCCACAGACACATCCTAGGTGGCTGGATTGGATACCAAAAATATTTGGTTCTAGCATACGAGCGCCATAGATGTCCCTGGGTGAAAATTCCTAAACCCGAGGTACCAGAGGATGACTTCAATGTCGAGACCGAGTGGATGCACGAGCGCGTGAGGGCCTTATACCAGTAGGTCGCGTCTCCCACTGTGTCATGGTCGGTTGGAAAGGGGTGTGACCTTACCCACCTGAGTGAGGGAGAAATTTTTAGGTTGAGTTTGACCAGCTTGAGGAATAGGTCCCCTATCGACGAGCCGGGCCTGATATTGGCGGGCGGATAGCGAGGTCTCTTCCACTATCCCAGTTGTGTGTTCGGATAGGGACGATAAGCTAGCGTAGAGTGTACTAGACCCCGGTGATTATACAGACTGAGAACCGTACTGATTTGATGCTCTAGTGAGGAGATGCATTGATATGTGGAGGTGGATTGACATGCTTGACTTGCATTATGCATCGCATGACTTTAACATGGCCGATAGTATTCATATCTTGCACCGCATAGCCTTGGTACGACTGATTGCATTCATGTACTCATCAGCATGTTTCCACATTACTCCAACCTTGCATTCTGAGCACGCTCATATTGCGCACACACATACACTACCCTCTAAGCTTTCTATAAGCTTATGCACGATTGATGCGTGCAGGTGATGCCAGGACGCAGCCGTAGTCTCACCGCAGTTGGAGCATGCAGCCAAGATTTTGGAGTTTTTGTCATTTTCAGTATATTGTATTTCTCTTTCATACTCCTTGTACTCAAAAGTTTTTTATCATAGTAGATTTTATGATGGTGTTCTTGTGGTTATTGTTCGTTGGTTATGCTTTTGGTTATGCTCATTACAAATCGAATCATGTTTGAAATCCTCCTTGTGGCATCCCAGGATCGGAACCTGATATATGGGTGCTGGTAGCCGAGAATGAGGTACTATGGAGGCTGTCGGCACCGGATTCGACGATTTGGAATTTTGTGAGTTTGGTTTCCGAGTTCGGGGGGTGACAAAAGTTGGTATCAGAACATAACTTGGGAATAACTGAGAACAGCATCACATGTTTGTTACGAGTTTAGAGAGATTAGGTTTCGAGTGCTAAATCTTTCGATTGAGTTCCCTAATGTGCGATTCTCAAGATTGATTGACGCCTTATCTTTTCCATAGGATATGCCGTGCAAGCGAGTGACCCGATCGACTCCAGCTTTACCACCTGCGCCTCCCGTTCCACTGCCAGAGATCCTTGTCCCCCTGCTTGAAGATGACGTTCCTCCACCTGATGCTGGTTGCAATCCAACCGTGCCTGTGAGTGCCTCGTAGTTATAGAAGATGTTGTAAGCTGTGACTGTTGCGCTTCAGGGGCAGGGCGGGCGCCCAGTTGTTTCTCCAGCTCAAACAAAGCAGGAGCGTGTGAGTGCCCTTCTTCGGGAGCTCAGACAGCTTGATCCTCTGCGCTTCTAGGGCGAGCCAGATCCGACCGTAGCCGAGAGATGGTGCTTCGATGTGGAGAAGATCTTTGATACCATGTCGTGTACGACCGAGCAGCGAGTACGGTTGGCAGTATTTCTTTTCCAGGGCGAGGCTGAGCATTAGTGAACCTCCATTACCCACGTCGCAGACCTGATCATGTCTAGACATGGGAGGACTTTATCGACCGATTCGAGGAGCAGTACTTCCCTGATTATATTCAACGTCAGAGAGCACTGGAGTTCAACACTCTGGTGCAGGGGAACATGATCGTGGCGCAGTACGCGGCCCGTTTTGTGGCACTATCGAGGTTTGCACCATATATGGTTGATGATGAGGGACGAAAGGCCAGCCGTTTCAAGAACGGCTTACGTTACGATCTTCGAGGCCGCGTCATTGGGCATGAGCTCCTGACTTTCTACGCAGTAGCGCGAAGGGCTCAGATTTATGAGGCTGAGTGGGCCGGCGGACAGAGCAACCGAGATTAGAGGAGGGGTCAGAAGAGGCAGGCCTCCTCCAGTAGTTCTCAGCATCATCGACGACTGCAAAGATACAAGAGCCACCCATCTGCTAGAGTACCAGCAGCAACAACATCCTCAGAGGGGACAGGCACCTCTCGAGCTAACTCAGGCTAGGTTTTATGCGGCTCAGCAAGACCCGCTGACCTTCAGAGGAGTAGTTGAGGGTATACTTCCAGTCTATTCATGCATCGCACGGGTATTATTTGATTCCGGTGCTTCGCACTCATTCATGTCTGAGGATTTTTGCTGATCGACTAGATTATCGACAGAGTCTGCTAGTGAAGGATTGACCGTATTGACGCCCTTAGGGAAGACCACAGTATTGGGCTGTTTCTGTTCGTCTTGCCCCGTTCTGGTCAGTGATATCTTTTTGCCCGCTAACTTGTTTGTGCTACCGATGACAAACTTCGATGCTATCTTGGGCATGGATTGGCTTGCCAAGTATTGTGTTGTGTTGGACTGTTCCGCGAGGACAGTCACGTTCTGCATACCTGGCTTGCCACAGTTTCAGTTCGTTGTAGAGCCCTGAGGAGAGTCATTATCTCGTTTGATGTCCTGCGCAATCGAAGAGCCCGTTGCTTTATGTATCGATTAGTTGCTAGTAGTCTGTGATTTTCCTGACATGTTCCAGGAGATTCTGGGGTTGCCGCCGCGGCATCATATTAAGTTCCAGATTGATCTTATGCCGAGTACCGCGCCTATCTTGAAAGCCCCGTACCGTATGACACCAATGGAGTTGCGTGAGTTGCAGCGTCAGTTGGATGAGTTGCGTGAGTTAGGATTCATTCATCCGAGCAGTTCGCCTTGGGGAGCGCCGAACTCTTCGTTAGGAAGAAAGATGGATCGTTGAGGATCTGCGTCGATTACCGCGAGGTCAACCGAGTCACGATTAAGAACAAGTATCCACTCCTGAGGATATATGATTTATTTGATCAGCTGTAGGGTGCACAATTCTTTTCGAAGATTGACCTGCGTTTCGGTTATCATCAGATTTGTGTCCGAGAGGAGGACATCCCGAAGACATCTTTCATGATGCATTACGGTCATTTTGAGTTTCAGGTTATGTCCTTTGGATTGACCAATGCACCCACGGTCTTCATGCAGTTGATGAACGAGGTCTTCCGTCCATATCTTGATCAGTTTGTTGTGGTCTTCATCGACGACATTCTGATATATTCGAGGACCCGTGAGGACCATATGCAGCATCTGGAAATCGCATTGCACACCCTCCATGCCCACCAACTGTATGCGAAGCTGGAGAATTGCGAGTTCTAGTAGGAGGAGGTGAAGTTCCTCGGCCACGTGGTGACGAGTGAGGGTGTCGCAGTAGACCTCTCAAAGGTTGAGGCAGTGCATTAGTGGAACCAGCCCACGACTCCATCCGAGATCCAGAGTTTCCTTGGTTTAACGGGATACTATCGACGTTTCATAGAGGACTTCTCCCGTATCGCGACCCCGATGACCAGGTTGACTCGGAAGGGCGCAGATTTTGTTTGGACTGACGCATGTGAGCAGGCATTCGTGGAACTAAAGGACCGTCTGAGGTCCACTCCTGTCCTCACTCTTCTGTCTGGGAGTGATGGATTTGTTGTATTTATCGATGCCTCACGTATTGGTTTAGGTGCTGTCCTGATGCAGCACGACAGACCTATAGCCTTCGTGTCTTGTCAGCTCAAGGTCCATGAGCTGAACTACCCCACGCATGATTTGGAGCTGGCAGCAGTGTCTTCGCACTAAAGGTGTGGAGACACTATCTTTATGGGGTCAGGTTCAAGCTCTTCTGCGACCACAAGAGCTTGAAGTACTTATTCTCTCAGTCCGAGCTGAACATGAGGTAGAGGCGTTGGATGGAACTTCTAAAGGATTATGATTTTGATCTCCAGTACCACCCAGGTAAGGCGAACGTGGTGGCGGATGCCCTCAGCCGTCAGCTACGAGGCCTGGTGGCACACATGATGATTTAGGAGTGGAGGATGCTCGAGGATATAACAGAGTATGACTTTGATTTTGGTCTGCAGTCTTCTATCGTTCAACTATCGAGCCTGTCGATTCAACCCTCTCTTATCGCAAGGGTGATCGAGGCTCAGTAGACAGACGAGTTGTTGCAGGATTACAGAGGAGAGGCAACATCTGAGAGTCAGGCAGATTGACAGGTTGGTTCTGATGGTGGACTTCGCTTCAAAGGCCAGTTATGTGTCTCAAATATTCCTGAGTTGTGCAGAGATCTTATGACCGAGGCACATCGATCGTGGTTTTCTATCCACCCTGGCTCAACGAAGATGTATCGTGATATGAGGAGACAATATTTATGGGCGGGGATGAAGCGCCAGATCGTCAGTTTTGTCACCGAGTGTGACACATGCCAGCGTGTTAAGGCCGACCATCAGAGACCCCCTGATCTATTGCAGTCGTTGAGCATCCCGGCGTGGAAGTGGGAGTATGTATCTACCGATTTTATCATGGGTTTGCCGAGGACTCATCCCGGTCATGACACCATCTGGGTTGTCGTTGATCATCTGACGAAGTCGGTACATTTTCTTGCAATTCGTACGGCTTGGCCTTTGGACTGGCTTGCGAGGTTATTCATCGAGAAGATTGTGAGACTGCACGGTGTCCTAGTTTCGATCATTTCTGACCAAGACCCGAGGTTCACATCTCAGTTCTGGAGGAGCTTTCAGAGAGCGATGGGGACTGATTTGCAGCTCAGCACCACGTATCATCCACAGAACGATGGCCAGACCGAGAGGGTCAATCAGATACTTAAGGATATACTTCGGGCCTGCGCGATTAATTTCGGAGGTAGCTCAGATGAGCATCTGCGATTGGCTGAGTTCGCATACAACAACAGTTATCAGGCAACCATTGGCATGACTCCTTTTAAGGCATTGTATGATAGATTGTGCAGATCTCCGAGTTGTTAGACCGAGGTTGGAGAGCGGTGTCTCCTAGGTTCCGAGCTTATGCAGGAGACATTAGAGGCTATCGATATCATCAGGTAGAGGATGCGTACAGCTCAGAGTCAGCAAAAGTGTTTTGCTGACCCCCGGCGTCGTCCCTTGGAGTTTGATGTAGGGGACAATGTGTATCTCAAGGTATCACCCATGAAGGGCGTGGTTCGATTTAGAGCCAAGAGCAAGCTTGCCCCGAGATTCATAGGACCTTTCGAGATCACTGAGCGCATTGGCGCTGTAACCTATCGGCTTGCCTTGCCATCTCAGTTGTCTACCATCTACAACATTTTCCATGTCTCTATGTTGAGGAAGTGTGGGTCAGACGTAGTTAATATTATCGATTAACAGCCATTGGAGGTTAGCGAGGACGCTTCTTATATTGAGTAGCCAGTTCGTATCATTGATCGGAAGGAGCAGGTCCTCCGGACCAATGTCATTCCTTTGGTGAAAGTTCAGTGGGGTCACCATTCTGTTGATGAGGCATCTTGGGAGCACGAGGCTGAGATTCGAGAGCACTATCCCCATCTCTTTGATGATTAATTGTATGTTATATCTTGTATGCTGTCTTCGATTTAATATGACGATGCCTTGTTTCCTCTTCTATTATGGGTTATATTTCCTTGCAATGATTGAGTAAATTTCGAGGATAAAATTTTTATTTGGAGGGGAGAGTTGTAAGACCTGTACCCTAGACCGTACCGTTCCGTAGGCTTCCACGATCCTACCGGTGAAATTCCGGTAACCATCGACCCGTATCCGATGTTTGTGCGCTATCCTAGCCGAGTCCTGCATGCCAAAGTCGATTCGATCCGAAACCTATACCTTGGTGGGACTCGCACACTGATCCGATACCCAGGGTAGAAGATGTAGGCCCACGTTCAATTCGAGGAAACGCTGTGCATTGCAAATTTTGAGGGAATCTCTATGAAATGTCCCATCAATCAATCATTCACTCATGTCAAGTACAAGTCAAGTCACCCCATACCCAAGTACAACAACCCATACCTTTCTCTTACACAAGCAAGCCCAAAGTCAACTCTCACATCACTTCACCTCTCTCTCCACCCATCCATTCTTACAACACCATGACCCATCACCCCATCACCTTTTCACCCATCACTTCCCTCTCTCTCTCATTCATTCTCAAACACTTTCCCAAGCTTCACACGTCCAAGCTTCCTCTCTCCCAAAACAATAAGTGTGGCCCACCCTCTCATCTCCCATCCTCACCATCAAAATTCCATCATCCACCATCAGAAGAGAAGGCAAGGAGCTAAGGAGGCTAAGGGACCAAGAAGAAGGAAGATAGGTGGGTGATCCACCGTTGAATTCCTTTTTAGGGACCACTTGTTGGTGGGACCTATTTTTTTATGTATGAGTTGTATCATGTGGGGCCCATAGTGGAGGACCCCACCATCACCGTCTCTTGTCTCTCTCTCTCTCTCTCTCTCTCTCTCTCTCTCGTTACGGGTGTGGTCCACTAGATCCACACCGATCGTGGACCCACCATGATGGATGTATTTTATCGACACCATCCATCTACCTTATCCATGCCATCCATTGGCCTGGATGATGAGAAAACACAAATGTCATGTTAATCCAA
The DNA here is from genome assembly GCA_030180095.1 of Magnolia changhungtana. Lineage (NCBI taxonomy): Eukaryota > Viridiplantae > Streptophyta > Magnoliopsida > Magnoliales > Magnoliaceae > Magnolia > Magnolia changhungtana. Next base: position 6,592,457 of record JASAUF010000303.1, read on the forward strand.
TAGGTGGGCCACGTTCATGTGGGACCCACCTTGATGTGTGGGCCACGTCCACGTGGAACCCACCCTAATGATATGTTTATCCATGCCGTCCAGCGTCCTGGACGCTGGACAGGGTGGAGTGGCTAACATGGAGGCGTGTACTGACAGGGAGTGTACTAACGAGCTAACAAAAAAAGGGGGAAAGAAATGGTGGGCCATTTATGCAGGCCCCACCTTGATGTATATACATAATCCACATCGTTCATTCTATTTTTCAGATCATTTTAGGCGTTGAGCCGAAAAATGAGGGCAATCTAATCGGGCCATAGCATAGGAAACGGTGGCCTTACCGTCAAAACCCACCCCGACGTTTCTATACGCCAAAAACACATTACATATTGGTCTCATTTGGTCGATCACGGGCCGTAGAATCCAATGGCCAGGTTGGATTTTTCAGATGCAGGTCCCACATGAGAAAACCCATGAAAATTCTGATTTAACAAAAAAACAAACAGCAGCAGCATTGCTGCTGCTGCTGACAGAAGCAGGTAGCTCCTGCCCCTATGCCTAGCGGACGGACTCACGAGCTGGGCCTCACGGTTCAGTTGTGGGCCCCACTGTGATGCGTTCCGAACATCAACACCGGGCATTTGATGGGTCCCCTTTAAATATGAGGCGTCCCCAAAAATCAGCAGTGTACGGAACTTAGGTGGGCCATACCATCTAAAATCATGTGAAGACATGCCTAAACATATAAAATCACTTGGTGGGGCCTATCTGAAATTTGGATGCTGCTGAAACTTGGTTTGAACCCTCAGCCAAGTGAGACTCAGATAATGGGTGGACTCGATTTGTGAACCACATTCTAGTGGGCCCCCCTGACTGTGTGACCCAATGAACAGATTGGTTGGATTGCAAATAAACATTATAGTGGGCCCCGTCCATGTGACCTTATCAACAGGTTAAATAGAAATCAACATTACAGTGGCCCCAGGGTCTATGCGACCTTATCCACATATTGGACGGAAAATAAATGTTTATGGTGGGCTCATATGGGACCCACCATGATGTTTGCATTATCCACACTGTTCATTTATTTTGTGGTGCCCACCCTATTTATGTGCCCTAAACATGGGCCACCTTAGGCAAGCCCACCGTGATGAATGTGTTGGACCCACTATCCTTCTAATTTTGCCAATCATGGGCTGTCATATGAGGCCATGTGATTAGGCCCATTTTGATGTATTTGTGGCCCGATGTTGAGGCCCACTTTGATATATATGAGGCCCATGTAACTAGGCCTATCTTGATGTACTTGTGGCCCATTGTTGAGGCCCACTTTAATATACATAAGCCTCATGTTATGAGGCCCATTTGATGTATTAGAGGCCCATGGGTCGAGGCCCAATAGGACGTACATAAGGCCCATTGTAGTGTGATTTCACCATGGTATATGTGTTGACCTTTATAGCGGCCTATGCCTTGGGAGCAATGATGGTTTGATGTCCACATTATAAGGATAATGTTGGTTAAATGTCCACATTATGACTCTCCCTAGGGCCTACTGATAGGCTCATACTTGTACTAGATAGGTCGTCTAGGCCCATCTTTGCTTTGCTCAAATCCCATCACTATATAACATGTTTAGCATAGATCCATGATTCATAATCATGCGCATCATATGTATGTCTAATATGACGAGTGACTGATCATAGCATATGCCTTCGGGTGGATTGTTTATGGGCTCCCTGATAGGCGGAGTTGCCCTACATGAGCGCGCGACGCGCACATGATTATTGTATGCTTGGTAGGGTGATTCATGCACTTGCATTTATGTGATCATAATTATTGTATGCCCTAGCGACATCAGGGTCAAAGCCTCCACAGACACATCGTGGGTGGCTGGATTGGATACTGAAAATATTTGGTTCTAGCATACGAGTACCATAAATGTCCCTGGGTGAAAATCCCTAAACTCGATGGTACCAGAGGATGACTCCAATGTCAAGATCGAGTGGATGCACGAGGTCCGATACCAGTAGGCCTCATCTCCTACTGTGTCATGGTCGGTTGGAAAGGGGTGTGACCTTACCCGCCTGAGTGAGGGGGAAATTTTTAGGTTGAGTTTGACCAGCTTGAGGAATAGGTCCGCTATCGACAAGCCGGGCCTGATATTGCTAGGCGGATAGTGAGGTCTCTTCCACTATCCTAGTTGTGCATTCGAATAGGGATGACAAGCTGACGTAGAGTGTACTAGACCCCAGTGATTATCCAGACTGAGAACCGTGCTGATTTGATGCTCTAGTAAGGAGCTGCATTGATATGTGGAGGTGGATTGGCATGTTTGACTTGCATTATGCATCGTATATCCTTGACATGGCCGATAGTATTCATATCTTGCACCGCATAGCCTTGGTATGGCTGATTGCATTCATGTACTCATCAGCATGTTTCTGCATTACTCCGACCTTGCATTCTGAGCACGCTCATATTGCGCACACACTTACACCACCCTCTAAGCTTTCTATAAGCTTATGCACGATTGATGCGTGCAGGTGACGCTAGGACGCAGCCGTAGTCTCGCCGCAGTTGGAGCGTGTAACTGAGATTTTGGAGTTTTTATCATTTCCAGTATATTGTATTTCCCTTTCATACGCTTTGTACTCAAAAGTTTTTTATCATAGTAGATTTTGTGATGGTGTTCTTGTGGTTATTGTTCATGGGTTATGCTTTTGGTTATGCTCGTTACAAATCGAATCATGTTTGAAATCCTCCTTGTGGCATCCCAGGATCGGAACCTGGTATATGGGTACCGGGAGCCGAGAATGGGGTACTACGGAGGCTGTCAGGGTATGATTTGGCGATCGGGAATTTTGTAAGCCCAGTTTTCGAGTTCAGGGCGTGACACTGATACATTCATATCCATCATAAACTAGTTTGCATATTGTTTACTTCTTAAAACAGTTTGTGATTGGATCCTCTACCAAACTTGGAAGCTAGTAGAGTTATTTTTGAGTAATCCTAATATGTGCCTATTGTTAGGATTAGTGTAATAGGATTTTAAGTAAATCATAAAAACTTTTAAAAGTCCCATTCACCCCCCTCTAGGACATATTGGCATATCTCGACTTCAACTAAAGTGATCTTCACCGCAATTTCAGAGGGACCTCCACGATTGTTCATGACCTGTCCACGAATGGCTGTGTGGAACTTAGAATGGTTGCTGGACTTTGAGTCGAAGCTGCAGGACTGGTCGTGAACGACCCATGCACTGTTCACATAACCGGTCGAGTAGTCTCCAAGAGTGGTCGTAGCTCAACTAAAAAATTCTGAAAATTCGCAACAACTTAGGACTGGTAGTGGAATTTCTTGGACTGGTCGAGTCAGTGCTAGGAATAGTCAAATAGAGTCCAGGACTAGTCGAAGAACAAACCAAACACTTATAAAGTAAATTAATTTGAATTATGTATTCAAAATGACCTACCCTAAGGTCAATCTAAGGTCTTCCATACCTTGGACATGAAGTATGAACATTGAACCTTTTTTTCTTCAAATGATAGACGGTCTTTAAAGTTCATGAAGCTTGAGATCTCGACACATAATGGAGCTTGAACTTGAGATCTTTTGAAACTTGAATTTACAGTACTTGAGTTGTACATCACCTTGAGTTTTGAGTATGAACAGTTGACTTGTCTCTCAATGTCGCTTTAAAACTTAGAACTTTGAAGTTTAAAGGAGTGAACAATGTACTTGATCTTGCATTTCTTGAAGTAGATCTTTGTTCTTGACTTGAAGCATCGTCCTTGTACATGTGATGAAGTATTGTCCTTGTACATGTGATGAACCTTGAACATATATATCAATGTGCAACACAAGTCACATACTGTGGTTTTGGCACAACAAAATTTGACAATCAAAGGAGCAAATAACTATAGTGCTTATAATCTCCTCCTTTGTTAAATTTGTGACAAAACACACCATTAGAAATAAGAGAAGCATTACATGCTCAACAAAGAATCATGCACCATATATACACAAGAGTGTATACTGCACCAGTTACAATAACCAGGACACAACATCACGAAATAGTCAAAACACACTTCTTACTTACTCCCCCTGAATAGAACACATAAAAAATATTCTATTACCCATAATCCATATAACCATATCCATATCCATAAGCAAGCATAATAAAACATTCTCCCCTTTTTTGTAACAATATGACAAAGGAATCAACAAAGATATGAAAGAGGAAAAAGGGAGCAAATAAAGCAAGATATGAAAGATATAAGCAAATAATGTTCATCTAACATAAATCACTATAAATCAAGTCCATATAAGTAACCAACATAAACCAAGTTTATCCAAAGTCAGTCTCACAAACTGAAAGAAAACAAAGTATCATAAGAGTTATTATGGGCCAAATAAGAAAGTACTTAATCAGATCCAGAAGAGGGAGCAGGAATAGATGGATTAATTTGGTGTAAACCCTTGTTCAACACCTCATATATTTATGCATATAAGAAAACTAAGTATCTTGGGTTACACGTATCTGAGCCACCTGTTCCTCAAGAGAATGCAACCTCTCATTAAAATCAGAAGGCTAATAATTAGGGTCAGCCTCAGAATCTGATCCAATCTCATTAAAAATATCATCTGGAGGTAAATCGCCACCTTCTTCTTCATTCACTTCTTCAACACCACTACCACCCACATTCACTTGTCCAGGAGCCAATCCCAATTTCATCTTATTTATATTTAAGTTGTTGAAAATAAAGTGATGAATAGGAGCCTCTCCAACAGGTATAGCTATTAACATATGAGTGGCTAACACAGTCATAAGAAATGTAAAAGGAATATCACTGTGTCTAGGATGGATACAGAATTGAATGATAGAATGACATATCAAAGAAGGAAGACAAACATTGGTGCCAGATACGATGGAATACAAAATCCGAACTATGAAAGAGGTGAGTTCGATTTTGTTACCAGAATGCGGATATATATTTGAAATAAATATTCTGTGAAGAACCCCATATCCGGGTAACAAATACTTGGAAGCAAGCACATTCCCCTTATGAGTTCATTGCGCATCTATATTACACAAAGCTCTAGTTAGCACACATTTTTCTGATTCCGACGGTTTGTCAACTAGAGTGTGAATAGGAATACCATCATCATTAACATGTATGTTTATTAGAGCAGAAATCAAATGACGGTCTATTTCAAATGGACATTCTCTAGTTGCTATTGTAAATATTAAATTTTGAGTCAAAAATTAAGAAATACATGTAAACATAACTTGCACAATAGACTGGTATGATGGCCCACCCCAATGTAGAATGTTAGCCCATCCTACAAATTAGAGAAGTGGAAGGAGTTCAAATGGAGTAATATGATCAATATCCACAGGTCGCTAAATAATAATATTACGCAATCGTAAATCCTGCACATAGGAGGGATCATCTCTGGGTGACCGAAGGTGGCGCCTTGTTAAAGGTGTCGATCTAGATGAGGAAGCACTATGGGAAGTTTTCTTTTTACCTCTAGCATCCATTTACAACAAAGAAATGAAGGAATCAAGAAATTGTAAAAGACGAAGAGTGGGTTTCTTCAAAAATAGATTTTTGAGAAGAAAACTCCAAAATCTTTTAGGAAATATGAAATAAATCACCCCAAGTAAGAAAATGAAGTGATAAACACTTGAATCTACAAGAAAAACTGAAGTAATGCACTAACCTTGAAGAATCAAAAAGTTGGTATGACCGATCAAGCTTAGACTCATTGGAGAGGAAAAACAAATGAAGAAGAAAAGTGATTTTCTCCCAAATTAAAAGCACCAGCGCGCTACACGACTGGTCGAGTTCATCCTCAACTGGTCGTGTACAGATAAAAATATGTATTTTTCACATAATTTTAAAATTTAAAATAATAATTTAACAAATATATACACTATGATGCATACAAGCATGAATAATCAATTCAAATTGTACATACCAAGATCAAATTTTAATTTATTAAACCTGCTTTTGTCGAGCGGTTTTGTGAAAATGTCAGTAAGTTAAGTTTCGGTCGGAATGTATTCCAATGAAATTGTCTTTTTTTCCACTAATTCACGAATGCAGTTATATCTAATGTCAATGTGCTTGGTTCGTGAATCCTAGATTGGATTTTTAGATATATTTATTATACTAGAATTATCATAATATAAAACCATTGAATCCTGTGCAATTCCGTAATCGCTTAACATTCTATTCATCCATACAAGTTGAGTACATGCACAATCAGCATCAGTGTACCCAATATAGAAACTGAACTTTATTTCTTACATTGCGAAGAAACTAAATAGTTCCCAATATAGAAACAACCACCACTGTTTGATTTCCTATCATCAACATTACCAGCCCAATCAGCATCAGTGTACCCAGCCAATTGAACACTAGTATCATATGGATACCAAACACCCAAATTTGCTGTACTTGCGACATATTGCATAATTCACTTACTAGCAGTTAAGTGAGACTCTTTAGGGTCAGATTGATATCTAGCGTAAATTCCAACGCTAAAAACAATATCAGGTCTACTTGCAGTTAAATAAAATAAACTGTCAATTATACTACGATATAATTTAGGATCTATACTTTTAACTGTAAAGTCCTTTGAGAGTCTTAATGTAGTACTCATAGGATTATCAAAAATTTTCCCATTTTCAGATCCAAACTATTTCACTAAGTTCAGAGCATATTTGGTTTGAGAAATAAAGATACCATTAGGTTGTTGTTTTACTTGCAGCCCTATGAAATAATTGAATTCTCCAACCCTGCTCATTTCAAACTTGGATTTCATAAGATCTGCAAACTTAACAGTCATGTTAGCACAAGTAGAACCATAAATAATATCATCAACATAGATCTGCACTATTAAGATATGATCGTTATGTTTCTTAACAAAAAGAGTCTTATCAACACTTCCCATTAGAAAATTAAGACTTAGTAGAAACTTAGTCAATTTTTTATACCATGCCCTAGTGAAAAGGCCAAGCTATATGTCCTAAAGGGGGAGGGGGGGGGGTGAATAGGGCTATGCCAAATTTAAACGATAACAGTGGAATTTAAACAATAAGATAGCCTTATAAAAAAATAAATGAAAGATAACACTATAATCAATTCACAATACTGAAATGTAAAGCAACCTCAAATGTATAAGTATTGAGAGATTGATACAAATGTTGTTTTAAGGACAACCTTACACCAAAAACCAAGGTTTATGGTAGGACAAACTGATTCCTAGAAAGGTCTTTGTATTAAAAACTCAAACTTGATACAGAGGAATAAATAGATAAATAACAAGGAAATGAAATTTAAGTTATTACAACATTCCCCACAATGCTTGAAATGTAAAAGATTACAACATTCACGTCCACAAATACATTCCACAAACTTGAATGATAAAAGATATAGAAAATAAACCACAAATCCACAAAACACAAAGAATTATAGTGGTTCGCCTGTGTGTACACCAACTGTTAAACAACAGCCACACCACTTGCTACTCCACTCCTAATATCCTCACACAGGGGATATTAACATTCACTATGAAAATAGGTTTTTCCTGGTTCACCTAAAACCCTCACAATTGTGTCCTTCTAAAGGGCTTACACAATTCAAAAAACCCCACTCTGAGTTTTCGGGATCACCTTAGATAAACCAAACAATGAGATTTTTCTGGCTCAATCTCAAAAGAAATAAAAAACAGAAGATTTACACAAATGTAAAATACCTAGATTTCTCCTTTTGTTGCAACCCGAAAGAACCAAATCAGAGTAGAAGTTCGATTAGAAGTTCAATGTCCAATACTCACTTAAGAAATGGTTCTAGGTTCTAATTTGATTTTAAATTAAATTAAGTTGGGCTAGCTCTATTTGATTTTGATTCCAAGAAGTGGAATATCACAATTCCTCTTTCAAATTAGATTGGAATGCAGAAACAAAATCAAATATGAAAAGCTAATAAAAAGAGAATATTAAATATGCACAATCTAGCTTAAGAAGTTTACTAACTTATCTCTTAGAGTGATGCCTTGTTTTTACTTGAATTGAATATCAAACTTTGAAAGTCGTGGTCTATTTATAGTTGCAGAAATCACGTCTATGACTAGCCGTTGGATGAGCTAATTTTTGAAATTTTGAGTATGATCGGATAAAACTGTTCCACAATTGGTCGTAGGCACTTCGCGACCGGTCGTGAGGCCTCCACGACTGGTTGTGACCTACCCACGATTGGCCTGAGGAACCAGGAATGGTTGTTGAAGTTTAAGTCGAAGCTGCTAGACTGGTCATGATCAAGTCATGCACTATTCACATGACTGGTCGAGAAGTCTCCAGGGCTGGTCGTAGCTCAACCAAAAAATTCTGAAAATTTGCAACAGCTTGGGACTGGTCGTGAAATTTCTTGGACTGGTCGAGCTAGTTCTGGGACTGGTCGTGGAATTTCTTGGACTGGTCGAGCTAGTTCTAGGACTAGTCGAACAGAGTCCAGGACTAGTCGAATGATAGACCAAACACTTATAAAATGATTTAATTTAAATTATTTATTCAAAGTGACCTATCCTAAGGTCAATCTAAGGTCTTACAAACCTTGGACATGATGTATGAACTTTGAACCTTCTTTTCTTCAGATGATTGACGTTCTTTGAAGTTCATGAAGCTTGAGATCTCGACACGTCATGACGCTTGAGACACATGATGAATTGTATTTGAGATTTTTAGAAGCTTGATTTCGTAGTACTTGAGTTGTACTTCACCTTGAGTTTGATCTTGCATTACTTGAAGGAGACCTTTATTCTTGACTTGAAGCATTGTCAATCTCCCTGTTTGTACATCTTAGTTCTTGAAGTAGATCTTTGTTGTTGTGCATGAGATGCATTGACTTGAACATATATATCAATGTGTTACACAAGACACATACTGTGGTTTTGACACAACAAAATTTGACAATCAAAGGAGCAAATAACTATTGTACTTACAATCTACCCCTTTGTTAAATTTGTGATAAAACACACTTCATTAAAAATAAGAGTAGCATTATATGTTCAATAAAAAATCATGCACCAGTTGAAATAGCCAGAACATTACCATGCTTAACAAAGAATCATGCACCAGTTACTTAGCAAAGAATCATGCACCAGTTACAATAACCGGAATGCATCATCATGAAGTATTTAAAACATCTTTTTGCTTACTCCCCCTGAGTAGCACATATAAGAAGAAAAATATGCTACTTATCCACAATCCATATCCAATATCAGCATAACAAAACAAAATATTCTCTCCCTTTTTGTCACAATTAGACAAAGGAATCAATTAAGATATGGAAGAGGAAAGGTAATAAGAGAGGCATAAGGGAGCAAACTAGTCAAGATATGAAAGATAAAAGCAAATAGTGTGCATTCAAATGTCATCATAAACCAAGTTCATATAAGTAACAAACATAAACCAAGTGCATCCAACATCAGTCCAAAAAATTGAAAGAAATCATAGTATCATAAGAGTTATTACATGCCATAAGAGAAAACACTTAATCAGATCCAGAAGAGGGAGCATGAATCGATGGATCAATTTGGTGTAAACCCTTATTCAAGCACCTCATATATTTGCGCATATAAGGAAATTCAGAATCTTGGGTTACACGTATCTGAGGCACCTGTTCCTCAAGAGAATGCAACATCATATCAAAATCAAAAGGCTAATAATCAGGGTCAACCTCGGAATTTGATTTGAACTTATTGAAGATATCATCCATATTTATATCATTATGAGGTAGATCGCCACCTTCTTCTTCATTCACTTCTTCAGCACCAACACCACCCACATTCACTTGGCCAGGAGCCAATCCCAATTTCATCTTGTTTATATTTAAATTGTTAAAAATAAGTTGATGAATAGGAGCCTCTCCAATAGGCATAGCGACTAGCATGTGAGTAGCTAACACAGTCATAAGATATGCAAATGGAGTATCACTGTGTCCAAGATGGAAACAGAATTGAATGATAGAATAACAAATTAGAGAAGGAAGACAAACTTTAGTACCAAACATGATGGAATGCAAAATTTGAATCATGAAAGTGGTGAGTTTGGTTTTATTACCAGAACGCAGATACAGATTTAAAATAAAGATTCTGTGAAGAACCCTGTATCAGGGTAACAAGTACTTGAAAGTAAGCGCATTCCCTTTATGAGTCCATTGAGCATCTATGTTACATAATGCTCTAGTGAGCACACGTTTTTCTAATTTCGATAGTTTGTCAGCTATAGTATGAATAGGAATACCCTTGTCATTAACAGGTATATCCATTAGAGTAGAAATCAAATGACGGTCTATTTCAAATGGACCTTCTCTAGGGGCAATTTAAAACATTAAATTCTCAGTCAAAAATTCAAAAATACACGTAAACATAGCCTGCGTAATAGACTGGTATGCCGGCCCACCCCAATGTAGAATGTTAAACCATCCTACAGCTTGGAGTAGTGAAAGGAGTTCAAATGGAGCAATACGTTCAATATCCACAGGTCGCTCAATAATAACATTGTGCAATCGTAAATCTCGCACATAAGAGGGATCATCTTCGGGTGACCGAAGGTGGCGCCTTGTTAAAGTTGAAGAACGAGATGAGGAAGGACCACGAGTGTTTCTCTTTTCCCTCTAACATCCAATTGCAACTAGAAAATCAAAGAAGTAAAAGTTGTAAAAGATGTGGAATGGGTTTTCTCAAAACAGATTTTGGAGAAAACCCCAAAAACTTCAAAGAAACTTGAAATCAAGCACTCCAAGGAAGAAAATGAAGTGATTAGAGCTTGAATCTATAAGAAAAACTGAAATAATGTACTAACCTTGTTGAATCAAGAAGATGGGTATGACTAGTCATGCTACGGCCCCGTTGGAGAGGAAATGAGGAAGAAAGGGTTTTCTCCCAAATTAAAAGATCGAGCGTGCTACACAACTGGTCGTGGCACGTCTTCGATTGGTGGTACCACGACTGGTCAAGTACATGCTCGACTGGTCGTGCAAAGACAAAAACATGCATTCTTCAAATAATTCTGAAATTTAAAATTATAATTTAATAAATATATAAACTATAATATAGAAATGCAAGAATAATCAATTGAAATTGCACATACCAAGATCAACTTTCATTTTATTAAACTTGCTTTTATCGAGCGGTTTTGTGAAAATGTCAGTAAGTTGCGTCTCGGTTGGAATGTATTTCAAAGAGATTATTTTTTCTTCCACTAACTCACGAATGTAATGATATCTAATGTCAACGTGCTTGGTTCGTGAATACTGGATTGGATTTTTAGATATATTTATTGCACTGGAATTATCACAAAATAAAACCATTGAATCCTGTATAATTCCATAATCACTTAACATTCTATTTATCCATATAAGCTGAGTACATGCATTTCCATCTGTGATGTATTCAGCCTCAACAGTTGAGAGCGATACGAAAATTTGCTTCTTGCTAAACCAAGAAACTAAACAATTTCCAATATAGAAACAACCACCACTGGTTGATTTTCTATCATCGATATTACCAGCCCAATCAGTATCTGTGTACACAGCCAACTAAACACTAGTATCATATGAATACTACAGACCCAAATTAGCTGAACTTGCAACATATCGCATAATCCGCTTAACAGCAGTTAAATGTGACTCTTTAGGGTCAGATTGATATCTAGTGCAAATTCCAACGCTAAAAGCAATATCATGTGTACTTGCAGTTAAATACAACAAACTAACTATCATACTGCGATATAATTTAGGATCTATACTTTTACCAGTAGAGTCTTTAGAGAGTCTTAATATTGTACTCATAGGAGTATTAAAAATTTTTCTATTCTCAAATCCGAACTTTTTCACTATGTTCAGAGCATATTTGGTTTGAGAAATGAAGATATCATCAGGTTGCTGTTTAACTCGCAACCCTAAGAAATAATTCTATTCCCAAACCATGCTCATTTTGAACTTTGATTTCATTAAATCTGCAAACTCAACAGTCATGTTAGTACAGGTAGATCTATAAATAATATCATCAACATAGATTTGCACTATTAAGATAAGATCATCATGTTTCTTAACAAAAATCATCTTATCAACACTTCCCATTAAAAAATTATGACTTAATAGAAACTTAGCCAATTTTTCGTACCATGCACTGGGAGCTTATTTTAAAACGTAGAGGGCCTTTTTAAGGCAATAGACAGATCAAAATTCTTAGGGTCTTCAAAACCCGTTGGTTGTTCAACATACACTTCTTCATGTAAATCGCCATTTAAGAAAGCACTCTTTACATCCATTTGATAAATTTTGAATTTTTTAAAGCAAGCAATGGATATAAATAGTCTGATTGATTGAAGACGAGCTACTGGGGAAAAGGTTTCATTATAATCAATGCCTTCAATTTGAGTGTACCCTTGTACAACCAGTCTAGCCTTGTTTCAAATTATATTACCAAGTTCATTAGACTTATTTTGGAAAATCCATTTAGTTCCAATAATATGTTTATCTTTAGGTATAGGAACAAGATACCAAACATCATTTCTCACAAATTGGTTAAGCTCTTCTTGCACAGCAACAATCCAGTTTTCGGCAGTAAGAGCTACTTTTACGTTAGCCGGTTCTATCTGGGATGTAAAGCACACATAATTACATATATCTTCTAGTTGTCTATGAGTGCGCACACCAGTGAGAGGGTTTCCAAGAATTCGAGTGGTTGGATGATCTTTAACAGTCCTTAGTTCAGAGTTAGTTTGATTTGATGAAGTATCTGGTTTGTCAATTAAAAGAACTTCATCATTATTTAAACTTGAGGTAGGTGTAATTAAGTGATCGTCAATGACCATATTAATAGACCCTTGAATAACACCAGTCCTCTTATTCACTACTCGATATACTCGACTGTTCAAAGAATACCCTAAAAAGATCCCTTCATCACTTTTAGTGTCAAACTGGCCTAGATTTTCACGGTCACGTAAAATATAGCACTTGCTGTCAAAAACTCGAAAGTATTTGACAGTAGGCTTCTTATCAAACCACATTTCATAAGCCATTTTATTATTTGACTTACTAGTGTAAACGCGGTTTATTATATAGCAGGCAATATTTACTGGTTCAGCCCAAAGAATTTTAGAGAGTTTCATACTATTCAACATTACATTTACCATTTCTTGAAGCACTCTATTTTTTCTTTCAACAATTCTATTTTGTTGTGGTGTTTTGGGTATAGAGAATTCATGTGATATTCCCTAATCGCAACAGAATTTCTCAAACTGCTATTCTCAAATTCTGATCCATGATCACTACAGATCTTACAAACTTGAGAACCTTTTTCAGTTTGGATTCATTTGAGAACCCTTTTTTACTTCATCAAGGGTTTTTGACTTATCCCTTAAGAAAGCTACCCAAGTGAATTCGGTAAAATCATCCATAATTACCAGTATGTATTTTTTGCCACCTTGACTCTCCGTCCTAGTTGGCCCTATAAGATCCATGTGGAGAAGTTCGAGAGGTTTGGATGTGGTATTGGAGTCCACCTTTTTGTGAGCACTCCTAGTTTGTTTGTCAATCTGGTATTCACCAGATATTTTATCTACTTTCTATAATTTAGGTAGACCTCTTATCAGTTCTCTTTTGTTCAATCTATACAAATTGCGGTAGTGTACATGTCCAAGGCGTTTATTCCATAACTAGGTCTCATCGGTATGGACCATGTAACACAATTGACTAGATGAGCTAGAATCACTTATAATATAACAGTTTTCATAAGTTCTATGACCAGTTAATATAACAGAACCCTTTTTGTTTAAAATTTCACAACCTTGGTTAGTAAATTTTACGTTATGATTGTTATCGCATATTTGAGATATGATTAACAGATTGTGTTTTAACCCTTCAACATATAAAACATTCTTAAATAAGGGAAGGTTAAATAGTTGAACCATACCTTGGCCAATAATCCTCCAGTTGCTACTATCAACAAATGTGACTGAACCATCAGCCATGTCTTTAAGATCGGTGAATAGACCTTTATCACCAGTCATATGCCTTGAGCATCCACTGTCTAAGTACCACTTTGAAAGTCATGTGGGCAACCAAGCAGGTAACCTTAGGAACCCATTTCATAACTGTTTTGGGTTTAGGGGTATAGTTGGTCTTCTTATGTTTGTAGTTGTTGTAAGAATGACCTACTGAGTTAGATTTTAAGAGCTCCTTAAATAAATCAACTATTTTTTCAGCTAAAGGATTTCGGTTCTGATTTTTATAGTTGATATGATTACTTTTAGGTTTGAAAGATTGAAAAGTTTTGACAATTTTAGAAAATTTTTGATTTGAACTATTCCCTTTTGAGTTTGAGGACTCTCCTTTCACAAACTTAGGAGGAGTATATTTCTGTTTAGGAGAAATATCTCTATTGTAGCCCAAATCGGATCGGTCGCCACATTTTCTTGATCCAGATAAAAGTTTTTCTAACTTTGTATCACCTTGGGCATACCTCTATGTATCCTTTAAACTCATAAGTGAAGAAACTTCAAGTTTTAGTTTTTCATTTTCATATTTCAGATTTTCAACATGGGAGGTTTTAGATTATAAATTGCGTTTGGATTTTTCAAAACAATCTGAAATGTGGGATTTTTCTAAAACAAGGGAATCAAAATTTTCTTTAAGCTTTGAAAACTTTTCTTTCTGAAGTTTAAGTTTAACAGCAATTTTACAACTCTCCTTGTAAAGGGCATTATAAGCATCTTGAAGATCATCTTCATTTTCATGATCACTATTTAGATTTTCTTTACTAGTTGAATCATCATTATCTAAAAAAGTCAATTTGGCTAGACTCATAAGGGATTTAACTTCACTGCCTGACTCAGTTTCAGAATCTTCTGATTCAGAAGAAGCTTCAGAGTCAGAGGATTCATCCCAAGTAGCCAACATTCTTTTTCTTTTAGATTTGTCCTTTTTAGAACAACTGTTTGTTAAAAGCCCATATTTATTGTAGTTGTAACACTGACCATCTTTTAAAGATTTTCGAGCTTTAGGTTTAGATTTCTTCTTATCATTGGATTTTTGAAAATCAACCCTCTTTTTACTTTTGACAAATTTGTAAAACTTTTTCGTTAAATGGGCCATATCATCTTCAGAGTTTTCTAAATAAGAATTTTCTTGAGCAATACATTTAAAATAGTTAACTCGTAGGAGCTTTAAAGTTTAACTCGTAGGTTTGTAAAGAACCAACTAATTCTTCTACCTTCATATTATCCATATCACGAAGTTCCTGGATCGCAGTTACCTTAGAATTGAACCATTCAGGAAGAGAGCGTGATATCTTTGCACATACTTTGCTTTCTGGGATTTTATCACCAAGGCCCCACATAGAGTTCACAATGTTGTTTAATCTAGTATAGAAGTCCATGAACATTTCATTTTCTTCCATATGTATTTCCTCAAATTTGGTTGTGATGATTTGGACTTTAGATTTCTTAACAATTGATGTTCCCTCGTGTGTCATTTCTAAAATATCCCAGGCTTGCTTTGCAGAATCACAGGATATAATTCTTTTGAATTCATCAGGTAATAATGCGCAAGTAATAGAATTTAGTGCTTTTGCATTTGGAGTACTCTCACTTTTCTGAAGTGTGGTCCAAAAGAAGTAAGGTGTAATTCTCCTAGATTTGGATCCATCGATTCTAGTTACACTTCAGTGGTAGGAGGGGTCCATTCAGTTACTGTGGCTAGCCACATGCTCTCATCCATGCATTTTTTTAAAAAAATCCTCATTTTGTCTTTCCAATAGGCATAATTGGTGTCATCAAATGGTGGACGCCTAGTGACTGAAAGGCTATCAAAATTTGACATCTTATAAATAGCTTAGATCAATTAGCTTAGGAATTAAAATAAAAAATATAACAATTAGAATGAGCTATTAAGCTTTGATACCACTTGAAAAGGCCAAGTTATATGTCCTAGATGGGGGGTGAATAGGACTATGCTAAATTTAAATGGTAACAGCGGAATTTAAACAATCAGATAACTTTGTAAACAAATAAATGAAAGATAGCACTATAATCAATTCACAATACTGAAATGTAAAGCAACCTCAAATGTATGAGTATTGAGAGATTGATACAAATGTTGTTCTAAGGACAACCTTACACCAAAAACCAAGGTTTATGGTAGGATAACCTGATTCCTATAAAGGTCTTTGTATCAAAAACTCAAACTTGATACAGAGGAATAAAGAGATAAATAACAAGGAAATGAAATCTAAGTTATTACAACATTCCCCACAATGCTTGAAATGTAAAAGATTACAACATTCACATCCACAAATACATTCCACAAACTTGAATGATAAAAGATATAGAAAATAAATCACACTCCACAAAACACAAAGAATTATAGTGGTTCGCCTATGTGTACACCAACTGTTAAACAACATCCACATAGCTTGCTACTCCACTCCTAATATCCTCACACAGGATATTAGTGTTCACTATGAAAATAGGTTTTTCCAGGATCACCAAAAACCCTCACAATTGTGTCCTTCTAAAGGGCCTACACAATTTAAAAAACCCCACTCTGAGTTTTCTGGATCACCTCAGATAAACCAAACAATGAGATTTTTCTAGATCAATCACAAAAGAAACTAAAAATAGAAAATTTACACAAATGAAAAATACCTAGATTTCTCCTTTTGTTGTAGCCCGGAAGAACCAAATCGGAGTAGAAGTTCAATGTCCAATACTCACTTAAGAAATGGTTCTAGGTTCTAATTTGATTTTAAATTAAATCAAGTTGGGCTAGCTCTATTTGATTTTGATTCCAAGAAGTTGAATATCACAATTCCTCTTTCAAATCAGATTAGAATATAGAAACAAAATCAAATATGAAAAGCTAATAAAAAGAGAATATTAAATATGCACAATCTAGCTTAAGAAGTTTACTAACTTATCTCTCAGAGTGATGCCTTGATTTTACTTAAATTGAATATCAACTCTAAAAATCGTGCTCTATTTATAGTTGCAGAAATCACATCTACGACTGGTCTTGTGGACACTACGACTGGTCGTAGGACGAACTGATTTTTAAAATTTTGAGCATGATCGGATAAAACCGTTCCACGACTGGTCATAGGCACTTCACGACCGGTCATGAGGCCTCCACGACTGGTTGTGACCTACCCACGACTGGTCATGAGGAATCAGGAATGGTTGCTAGAGTTTAAGTTGTAGCTGCTAGACTGGTCGTGAACGAGTCGTGCACTGTTCATACAACTGGTCGAGTAGTCTCCAGGATTGATCGAGCTCAAGCAAAAAATTAACAACTTAGGACTGGTTGTGGAATTTCTTGGACTAGTCGAGCTAATGCTAGGAGTAGTCGAACAGAGTCCAGGACTAGTCGAAGAATAGACCAAACACTTATAAAATGATTTAATTTGAATTATGTATTCAAAATGACCTACCCTAAGGTCAATCAAAGGTCTTCCATACCTTGGACATGATGTATGAATATTGAACCTTATTTTCTTTAGATGATTGATGTTCTTTGAAGTTCATGAAGCTTGAGATCACGACACACGATGAAGCTTGTATTTAAGATTTTTAGAAGCTTGATTGCATAATACTTGAGTAGTACTTCACCTTGAGTTTGATTTTACATTTCTTGAAGGAGACCTTTGTTCTTGACTTGAAGCATTGTCAATCTCCCCCTTTGTACATCTTAGTTCTTGAAGTAGAATTTTATTATTGTGCATGAGATGCCTTGACGCTTGAACATATATATCAATGTGCTACACAAGACATGTACTGTGGTTTTGACACAACAAAATTTGACAATCAAAGGAGCAAATAACCATTGCACTAACAATCTCCCCCTTTGTCAAATTTCTGACAAAACACACTTCATTAAAAATAAGAGTAGCATTATATGTTCAATAAAAAATCATGCACCAGTTGAAATAGCCAAAACATTACCATGCTTAACAAAGAATCATGCACCAATTACTCAACAAAGAATCATGAACCAGTTACAATAACTGGAATGCATCATCATGAAGTATTTAAAACATCTTTTTACTTACTCCCCCTGAGTATCACATACTCCCCCTGAGTAACACATATAAGAAGCAAAATATGCTACTTATCCACAATCCATATCCAATATTAGCATAATAAAACAAAATATTCTCCCCCCTTTTGTCACAATTAGACAAAGGAAGAAATTAAGATACAGAAGAGGAAAGGTAACAAGAGAGGCATAAGGGAGTAAACTAGTCAAGATATGAAAGATAAAAGCAAATAGTGTGCATTCAAATGTCATCATAAACCAAGTTCATAGAAGTAACAAACATAAACCAAGTGCATCTAAAATCAGTCCAAGAAACTGAAAGAAATCATAATATCATAAGAGTTATTACATGCCATAAGAGAAAATACTTAATCATATCCAGAAGAGGGAGCAGGAATAGATGAATCAATTTGGCGTAAACCCTTGTTCAAGCTCCTCATATATTTGCGCATATAAGTAAATTGAGAATCTTATGTTACACGTATCTGAGGCACCTGTTCCTCAAGAGAATGCAACCTCTCATTAAAATCAAAAGGCCGATAATAAGGGTCAACCTCAGAATCTGATTAGATCTCATTGAAGATATCATCCATATTTATATCATTAGGAGGTAGATCGCCACCTTCTTCTTCATTCACTTCTTTAGCGCCACCACCACCCACATTCACTTGGCCAGGAGCCAATCCCAATTTCATCTTGTTTATATTTAAATTGTGAAAAATAAGGTGATGAATAGGAGCCTCTCCAACAGGCATAGCGACTAGCATGTGAGTAGCTAATACAGTCATAAGATATGCAAATGGAATATTACTGTGTACAAGATGAAGATGGAATTGAATGATAGAATAACGAATTAGAGAAGGAAGACAAACTTTAGTACCAGAGACGATGGAATGCAAAATCCAAACCATGAAAGAGGTGAGTTTGATTTTGTTACTAGAATGCGGATACAGATTTAAAATAAAGATTCTGTGAAGAACGCTGTATCAGGGTAACAAGTACTTGGAAGCAATCGCATTCCATTTATGAGTCCATTGAGCATCTATGTTACATAATGCTCTAGTGAGCACATATTTTTCTGATTCCGATGGTTTGTCAGCTAGAGTGTGAATAGGAATACCCTAGTCATTAACAGGTATATCCATTAGAGTAGAAATCAAATGATGGTCTATTTCAAATGGACATTCTCTAGTTACAATTTGCAACGTTAAATTCTCAGTCGAAAATTCAGAAATACACGCAAACATAGCCTGCGCAATACACTGGTATGCCGGTCCACCCCAATTGTAACGCCCTGAAAATCGGGGGTTGAGTGTAACTCAACACCCGAGTTCCAACGCATCACTTATGCAACATGTTTAATGATATTTGAATGTTGTCTGTGTTAGAGCAGAAATCATGAATGAGATTATACCAAAGCAGTAATTCATACTCCAGATCAGTTGTATAAAAGCAAGCGGAAGACTGAACTGTATATATATGTATGTGAAGAAACAAAATAAATGATTCATTATCCAGTATGAATCCTTCGAGTCACAATATACACGTACGTGTATATAAACAAAATGTCAAAAACAAACTAGATACAATCCTCAGTAAATCCCATCATCTCGGCGACCTAGTCGAAGCCGCCGTGCCGAAGCGCATATATGAGAACTCCTCCGGTCCTCGTCATAATCGGGCTCGCCTCCGGCGTAGTCGGATCGCCTAAACTCGAGACAGTCCGGTTGGTGTGCGCAACACCGTCCGTAACGTGGGAGTGAGTAGCTAACTCGGTGGAACGATAAGACATAAGTTATCATGTTATCAATACGGTCAAGCAAGAATGATAAAGCAAAATTAAACACTCCTAGTTACTCTGATTAATGCAAGTATGAATGCAGGTATGATGGATGCCCTCTCCGACATACTCCCTCAAGCGACACCATCTCACTTTCGTGCATGCTTACATCCCACAAAGTGCTCCACATCTTCCAGGCACATGCGATGCATGATGAGTATGATTCTGGAGTTTTTAATTAGTTCATTTCAAACAAAGCAGGATTGGGAAACTAAGGTACCTCCCTTGTATCATATCCAAACATGATCCAATCTAGGGTCGTCGGTCCTAGTTAATATCGACGATGGTGTGTTTCTAGGTCAGCTGCGAGAGGCGCTGTGGTACGTTACGCACAAAGGTTGCACCACTCCCCATCACCCCTTAAACGATTCATCACGATACAACTATACGTAAACAGGCCTAGTTCATACTTTATATATCGGGCGAACCCTAAGGCACGCCGCAACTTCGAGTATGCTCGCGGTCACTACAAAGGGTCGCTGTGGCAGGTGCACACACAAAGATTGCACCACTCCCCATCACCTTATCGGTGTGTAGGCCGACGGCGCGAATATAGTGTCCCATACCACCATAATCGGCTCACGAGTTGAGTTGCTCACTTGGTCACTACGGGGAGGCACGTAGCCCGGCGAGGCCGACAGCTCGACCACGGTGTCCCATACCACCATGCCCGGCTCATGAGTCTTAGTGGATCGAGGTACCATGGTTAACGGGATTTTCACTGGTAAGTTTGGTACCCTAGGTTCAAGCATTAGCGACCAAACATGGTGAACATACATAAGGCATACGGTTTACTTGACATGTTCGGCTAGCTCGAGCGCACAACAAGTTGGGCGATATGAGGCGCAGAAGCACCTCGTGTGGCCAACCACTATCGCCAACCGAAGTACGACACGGGTTCACCAACACATCGTGCGTGGCGGAACGAATCCCAACCACATCTTCAAGTCCGATCTGGGATGCCTGGACTACGAACATAGTCCCAAGCTCAGTCAAATCCTAACCATAGCATGTGAAATACAGCATGTTGACATGGTAATTCAAGAACACTAGTAAGCATAATATAAAGCATAACATGAAGCATATTAATAAACAAGTCACAAAGCATGTTCAAAAGCATGTTATAAAGCATTATGTAAATAAGTATACAAATACTTATATTTCGTAGGCGAGTGGTTAGAGTGAACAACCACATGGAGAGTGTCATATGCGACTCTAAGGTAACCGAGAATCCCATCTCAGCACCTAGCTAAGATTCTAACACTTAAGCACTTACACTCACAAGTGATTTCACCAACACTTGGAATGCATTATTTCGACATACATGACGTATGCTAGGGAAGTGTGTACTAGGGTTGTCCCTTTACCAAACTAGTATCTTATACATATACATCATATTCATACAAACAATTAAACATGTCAATCACATCAAGCAACTTTTATACGTATAGGGTACTTCCACGTATACCCAAATTTTGACATACATAGTGTTTACAAAGGAACATAGACTTCGGCGATTCCTTTCGCCAAGCTAGTATTTTAATCATGTATTGTATAATCATACATTAAATAAATATGTCAAACATTATTCCAAAAGAAATACGTATACGGCATTTCTACAATACGTAATTTCAACATACGGCACATTTACAAGTAAGCATATATTTTGGCGATTCCTTTCGCCAAACTAGTATTTTATTCATATGTTATATAATCATACATTAAATAAACATGTCAAGCATTTATCCGAAAAAAATACGTATACGGTATTTCTACGTATACCTAGAATATGTGAAATTCCATATTTCACACCGTTAATCAAAACAGGAAACGGAAAGCACTTTGTACATGTGCAATTGCAAGCAGATCATGAATCTACCATTATCTGACATTGAAAGCGTTGAAAACCGTAACTTATAAGCTTAAAGTCCTCACCTTTGCCTTTGGAAACGGAACGAATCAGCAAGGGTAATGGATCTTCCGTCTACAGGCGATTTCTAGCCTAAAGAGCGGAATCGGTTAGTCGGTATACATCCTACCTCGATTCCAACTCAAATCAGACCTAGGGTTAGGGTTTCTTACCTTCAAATGAGGTGGAAAACGCCGGGAAAGCGTCTAGAATAGAGCGGTGTAGGCCGTGTAGCAAGCCAAAGCAGGAGGAGGAAGATTGGCAACAATCTCCAAGTCCTCTCTCTTTTCTCTCTCTTCCTCTAGGGTTTCTTCCAAAATTCGTATGGCTGTGAGAGGGGCTGATCTAAGCTCCTTTTATAGCCTCAAACATTACGAGAATAGACTTAGGTTCATGGGGTACTGCTTATATAGGATATTCGCCGCTTTTCCACTCAAAAGGAAGTTCGGTGGCCCTCTTTGAACCAAACGTCGACTTAAGCTCACCATCAATGGATCTACGTGGGATTACGTTTTTGACTCATTCGGATACGCAGATCGCACGTGGCGGACCACTTTCAGTTCGACGGTCAGTGGGCCACGATCGGGAAATTCCAAGTACATGTAAATGTTCTGAAATTTTTCTTAATCCGAGGGTGTAATTTGGTCCGATTCGACGGTCAGGTTGCTTATCTGACGCGTCAACGAACGATGCCAGATCACTATTCCAGATATTTATTTTGGCTTATGAATAGTGTTTTTCACACTACCTCGCTCCGATTCGAAACGAATGACCGTGGAACGTCGGATAAAGCTGATTTTTGAGATGATTGTTAAGCCCAGTGGGGCGGTCCTAGTTCCTTAGCTTCGGGTTAATCGGAATCCCGATGTGCGATCTAGACCTAATACGAAGTTTCGTTTCATTCCCGAGAGCAGACGGGAAATGAGTTTGGTTCTAAACTTTAGGGTAACCTAGCGTCACTTGTTCTGCAAGTTTTGGGTCTTGCAGATCGTATTTAAAGCGATCCTAACGGATTTCATAGCTAATTGAGTTTAGTACTTAGTTAACTTTGTTAAATTTCTAAAGGATTTAATCCTACGTGATTTCTGGTCGAGGTGGTACTCGACCCAATGTACGGAAATTTTCAGGTCGTTACAATCTACCCCCCTTAAACAAAAAAATTTCGTCCCCGAAATTTATACCTGTTCGTACTCCTCGAGAATCTGAGGGTAGTTCTTCCTGACCTCGGCCTCAGTCTCCCAGGTAGCTTCCTCCTCGGAATGATGTGTCCAAAGCACCTTCACAAGCGGGATGACCTTGCTACGCAGTACCTGCTCCTTCCTGTCAAGGATGCGCGTCGGGCGCAACACATATGTAGCATCCTCGCTCAACTGTACCTGCTCCCATCTGATGATATGCGAAGGATCAGGAACGTACTTCTTCAGCATAGATACATGAAATACGTTGTGTACGGAAGCAAGTGGCGTAGGCAAGGCGAGACGATACGCCACATTACCCACTCGATCCAGTATCTGAAATGGACCGATAAACCTCGGTGTGAGCTTCCCCTTCTTCCCAAACCGAAGGACTCCCTTCATAGGGGAAACCCGAAGGAACACATGATCACCGACCTCGAACTCCAGCGGTCGCCGCCTCGTATCGGCGTAACTCTTCTGCCTGCTCTGTGCTGTGAGTAATCGACGCCTGATAATGTCTACCTTCTCTCGTAGTCGCCTGAACCAACTCCGGCCAATCAGCTACGCTCTCCAACCCTCGCCCAACAAGTGCGGTGCCCTACAAGGTCGACCATATAGAGCCTCATATGGCGCCATGCCAATAGTCGCCTGGAAGCTGTTGTTGTTGTAGGCGAACTCTGCGTACGGAAGACAATCATCCCAACTGTCCTTGAAGTCCAACACACATGCTCGCAACATATCCTCCAGAACCGATTCACTCGCTCCGTCCGCCCATCGCCCGAGGATGAAACGCCGTCGAACTTCAACTTCACACCCATCGCCTCCTCGGATACGAGTCCAGAAGATGGATGTGAACCGCGTGTCTCTGTCCGACACAATCTCCAAAGGAACCCCGTGTAGACGGACGATCTCCCTGATGTACAATCTAGCCAGCTCGTCTGCGGAGTTCGTAACTCTGATAGGGAGGAAATGGGCCGATTTGGTCAACCGGTCCACAATCACCCAAATGGAATCGTGCCCCTTCCTCGTCTTCGGCAACCCTGATATGAAGTCCATGGAGATGAAGTCCCACTTCCACTCCGCTATAGGCATGGGCTGAAGCAGTCCAGGAGGTCGGCGATGTTCTGCCTTGACCTGCTGGCACGTCAGACATCGAGACACATACTCAGCAATGTGGGCCTTCATGTTATCCCACCAGTACGTCCGTCTCATATCCTGGTACATCTTCGTGCTACCAGGATGCATCGCAAACTTTGAGTTATAGGCCGACTCGAGAAGCTCGCGTCTCAAGTCAGGCACATCTGGAACACATAGGCGGCCACGAAATCGTAAACCCCCATCAGATCCAACTCTCCACTCGGAGTCCACGGCGTCGCTAGCCTGCTCTCGAAGCTCAGACAGGCCGTGCATCGCCCTCCTGGGCCTCAACAATCTGTCGTCAATAAGTGGTCGCACCCGAACGTGCGCAACACACTCAAATGGCTCCTCGACAGTGAGTCTCTGCTCGAAGTCCCGCACAAACTCTACCATGTCCCACTCGGCTATCATCAGCAGTGCCGCAAATGCAATCGCCTTCTTGCGGCTCAACGCGTCTGCCACAAGGTTCGCCTTGCCAGGATGGTAGGAAACCTCGAACTCGAAGTCCTTCAAGGTCTCCATCCATCGGCGCTGTCTCATATTCAAATCTCATTGCGTGAATATGTATTTAAGGCTCTTGTGGTGGCGTAAAAGCTCGAACTCCTCACCGTAGAGGTAATGTCTCCCAGAGCTTCAATGCAAAGATGATACCGCCAACTCCAGTCATGTGTAGGGTAATTCTCCTCGTGCTTCCTTAATTGTCTCGAGGCATACGATATCACCCTATCTTTCGCATCAACACACAACCCAAACCAACGCGAGACGCGTCAAGTATACACCGTGTATTTCACCCCTTGCTCGGCAATACTAGCACAGGGCGGACGTCAACTTGTCCTTCGGCTCCTTAAAAGCCGCCTCCGCCTTCTCATTCCAGGCGAACTTCAGTCCTTCCGAGTCGGTGAGACAATGGCTGGCGATCTTCGAGAAATCCCGAATGAAACGTACGTAGTACCCACCAGGCCAAGGAAACTCCTCACCTCGAACCGATTCGGCCGCTGCCAATCCTGAACCGCAGCTACCTTAGCAAGGTCCACTGCTATCCCATCCTTGGACACTACATGTCCCAGGAACTTGACTTCCTCCTGCCAGAAGTCGCACTTCTTGTATTGCGCAAACAACTGGTTCTTCTGCAGTGTATCCAATACCGCTCGCAAGTGCTCCTCGTGCTCCTCCCGACTCATGGAGTATATCAAGATGTCATCGATAAAGACGATGACGAATCGGTAAAGGAAGGGCCGAAATACCCGGTTCATCAGATCCATGAACACGGCTGGTGCGTTCGTCAGACCGAACGACATCACTAAGAACTCGTAGTGCCCAAAGCACGTCCTGAAGGCTGTCTTCTGCACGTCTTCCTCTCTCACGCGCAGCTGGTGGTACCCTGACTGAAGGTCAATCTTCGAGAAATACTTCGCCCCCTCAGCGATCGAACAGATCGTCAATCCTGGGCAAAGGATACTTGTTCTTCACCGTGACCTGGTTCAACCTACGGTAATCAATACACAACCGTAGCGACTCGTCCTTCTTCTTCACGAACAACACAGGTGCTCCCCAAGGAGACACGCTAGGTCGAATAAAACCTTTCTCTACGAGTCCGTCAATCATATCCACAGCTCCTCCATCTCACATGGAGGCATACGATAAGTCGCGCAACGAGATGGGCGTCGCACGGGCGTAAGATCAATCGTAAAATCAATCTCACGCCGAGGAGGTAAACCAGGGATAGTCTCAAACACGCCTGCAAACTCTCGAACCACCGGCGTACCATCTATGGTCGGACCATCAATCGGCACAAGTAAAGCAGCATAACAATCAATGCGGCAGGGCAAACTGACCTGCACTGGAAACGTGAAAGCTGCACCGTCAGGTCCATAGGCCGTCACGATCCGAGTATCGCAATCTACCTCCGCCCTCATCCTGGTGAGCCAGTCCATACCAAGGATAACGTCGTAATGCCATAGCGGAGCAACAATGAGGTCGACGAGCACTGTGCTGCTACCCAAAACTATCGCACAACCCTCGCATAATCGTGTGACCGTCGAGAAGGCCCCAGTAGCCATAATGAGTCTCGTTCCCCTAGTGGGAACAGTATGCAGAGATAGGCGTTTCACCGCCCCACAAGAAATAATAGAAGTGGTGGACCCAGTGTCCACCAATAAAGAGACGGGAGTATCGTGAATAAAAGCCGTACCCTCGAAGGCCGTCGGAGCTGAAACCGACGTCTCAGGTGCCTCAGCTACAAGAGTATGAACGCGAGCCTGCTGCTGGCGGTTCGGCTGAGGAGCCAAGGGTCGCTGTGGCGGCCTGAAGCGCGGCACAGGAGGTCGGAAGGAAGGATGTGCAGGAGCTGTCTGTAGCGGTGGAGCTGATATGGCCTGTGGGCGAGAACGGCCCATCATCTGTGGCGGAGAGAAACCACTGTCCTTCATCCGCGCGAAACAACTCCCAATAAGATGACCCTGTTTCCCGCAAAGACGTGCGTGGTCACAACGGGCGCCTCCCGAGCCCCCGGCGCGCGCGATCCTAGGAGGTGAGTCAACACGAGGCCTCTTGCCTAGGATAGGCCTGCTCTGTATCTCCTGTCGTGGCCTCGCAACCATAGTGCCACGTGATCGGGCCAACCGGTCCACATCCTGCTCTGCCGTCATAGACATGTGAACCAGTGCTGCATATGTAGGTATAGTGAGGCAGCATATCTTCGACCGTATCTCCGGTCGCAAGCCCAAAGAAAATCGACGCATCCGCATCTGCTCGTCCACTAGTATAGTCGGGACAAAGCGGCCCAACTCTGTGAAGCGGTGCTCGTACTCTGTAATAGTCATGCCTCCCTGCCTGAGGCGCAGAAACTCGTCCTCCCGCTCATGTCGATAAGTCGGCGGGTAGTATTTCTCATGGAACCAGGAACTCGAAAGCCTCCCAGGTCCATATGTAGTCGCCGCGATGGGACCGCAACACACCTGCTTGTCCCACCATAAACTCGCTCTCTCTCAAACATAAAGGCGGCCGGCTCACCGCTGCGCTCTCGAGCAATGCAAAGATCCGAAGCATCTTCGAGATGCGGTCAAGCCAAAACTCGCCTCCTCGGGCCTATGAGTGCCCATGAACGAAGGAGGCCTCAAGCGCCGAAATCACTCGAGTAGACCGCGTGTGCCGACATCTCCAGTAGGAGGCATCACGGGTGAAGGCGAGGGCACATCCTCACACCGAGCGGGGAGGCTCGGGGTGCCCAGCAGACAAGCAGGAGTCGTAGGTGGAGTCGCACTACCACCATGTGACAAGGCCTCAGCGATAGTGGCCATAAGGCTGGCTGGTCGTCTGCTTCTTCTTCTTGTATCTCGCTCGATGCATCATCAACATCGTTGCTCAAATCTATCGGTCGGCGGAGCGACACGGGAGTCATCTTCGCGCGAAGATGATGGCCGAAACTGCTCACGGACCGGGGGCGTGTATGGTGGCAACCCACCAGCAGGACCAGTAGGGGGCTGATCGAAACCCAACCCACGGTCCGCAGGACCGCTACTACCAGAAGGAGTCTGGTCCATAGAGCCAGTCAGAAGGAGATGTGCCGTACTCCGCGTATACTGTCGCGGCATGCCCTATACAACACAGGGTACAGCATTTGTGAGATACAGCATAATACACTCCATAAAGCACTTAAGCATTCCACACATCATCAAACAAAAGAGGCTATATGCTTTTCATTTACTCAAAATTGTCAGAATACATGGACTACAGAGTTTACATGAATCATGACGGAAATCACATGATAGCCAATACATCCACACATTAAACACTTAGAACACGCTACTACCTAATACAACATCCATACGAAAATACAAACCGCCTATCGCGGTAACAAAAGTAAACACGACAAACAACGATGTGGACGACTAAGCATCCGAAGTAGGCGGTGGAGGAGGAGCATTCTTATCCTGCGCACAGCACAGGATGGCCTTCAACGTACGGGACATCTTCTTGAAATTCTTCTTCATGTAGGCTTCATTCTCTTCAAGTTTGGTTCGAACTTGACCAATCTCAGCCCGAACTTGTCCAACCTCTTCTTTTGCAGGCGGCTTGCCTCTCCTCAAGACGGGCAAATCGCGCATCAAATACATCTCGATCCACACCCTGCCCCTGAGCCGCAGGGGGTGAACTCTCCTCTGTGTCCTGAGCCTCAGGTTCTTCCTCCTGTATGTCATCACTGCGCTCCTCATCACTGTCAGCCTGGAGGTCAACACTCTCCTCACCGGCGCTATCCGACTCATCTCCAGACTCGTCGAGTCGGGCTTGCCGCTGTTGGGGGCCGATCTTCATATTCCTGAGTGTCGCTTCATTTATGACTCGGACCGGTGCATGATCCTCCATATTCAATCTGTAGCCTACATCACGAGCCATCCTGCAGATCAGTCGGCCAAATGGGAGCGAAAGATCGTTCCTGGAAGAACGAGCAACATTAACTATCTGGGATAGGTTGAATGTGGGCAGGCATATGTTGTCCCAGCGTCCCATCTTGTACAGAAAGTCCACCATCACCCTAGTACATTTCGTGCGGTTACCCCACCGTGGGTATACATTGTATGTGAAGATGTGATGGAGCAAATGGAAGTCTTCGAGACATCTTTGTCGCCGCAATACAATTTCCTCGCTTCCAAGTAACCCGGCGACCACAGAGAAATCGCGTGCGGCGATCCCTTTCCCGCGCAGTTCTAGAGAAGTCATCACTAGGATGCACTTGACCAAGCGGAATCTTCGTGATTCGAGCCACCTCATCCACAGTGATTGTGCGCCTTATGCCCCTCACAGAGACAGTAAACTGAAGAGGCTCTACTGATGAGTCCACAATGTGAGCGTAGAAAGCGCGGACCGTGTTCTCACATGCGGGAGACTCGCCTTCAAAAATATAATTCCATCCGATATCCACCAAGTGGTCCATCATCGGGTGTAGGCCAAACATCCTTTCATCCACATGAGCTTCAAACACGACCTTGCGGCCCGCGAAGCGCCCATATTCCATGCCTATGGGATAAGCATTCCTGGCGGGGTGGTCAGGATCCAGGTCTCGCTTCGACCTAAACTCCCGCACGGTGCTTGTGCCGGCCCCAACGTCGGATCTTCTTCGGGTATGGGCTGGCCTACTTGGGCCGGCATCATCGGTCGCGGTTTTCCTCTTTCCCATGAAAGATAGGATGGAGGAAATGGAGAAAATGGTGGCCACCACACCAAGGAGGGCCATGGAAAATTTCCAAAATGGGAAATAAAGGGCTGACCTCTTTTATCTTCCACAATCAACAATCCAACAGGTGTGGAAGAAGCTCTAGAGGTAGGAAATGAAGAAGAAACAAGAAGAAAATGGGATGGGTTAGTAGATTACCCGATTTTGAGCTCCAAGGAGGGTTATGAGAGCTCCAACTTGTGGAAATGGGGAAAGGGAGAGGCTAGGGCTGTTGTAGGAGGTAGGGGTGTGTGAGTTATGGAAGGAAATGTAGGGATTGGAGGTTTGGAGGGATGGGTTTTCCGCAAAAATCGAAATGGGAGTGGAGGTGCTTGAAAAGAGGGGAAATGGGAGAAAAGGGAGCTCCAACCCCTTAAAACCTAACCTATTCCCAAAATGGCACGTGCCATAGGGTAGAGGGGACTGAACCGACCAAGCTCACGTTCGGAACCTCGCCGGAAAGCTGACCGGGGCGCGGTCCGCCGCCGGTGCCGCGGTGGCGCCGCGGTCGGGCTTGGCCGGAACCGCGCCGCCGCGGTCTGGCCCTGTTCACCACGCTCCCAGGGTGCCAAATGCACCCTGGCTTGGTCCAAAACGTTAACGGATTAGTCGTGGGGGCCCACGGACTCAGTTTTGTGCCAAAACGGTTAGTTCCGGCAAAGTTCTGATATAATCTGGTTTTTCCTGATTTTTAACGACTCATTTTTGGTAGATTGTGACCTGGACACGTCAATAGACGGTCTAGGAGTGACTTGGGGTCCATAAGTGTGGTCGGGATCGAGTACGCACTCGATCAAACTGTCCGTGTGCAGCGAACTTCGCCGAACGGCGAAATCGGGAGACCCTAAGACCGTTGCTATATTTTTGCGCACCCTCCTAAGTTGTGACACGTCAGCGTACGTAGTGGGGACATAACTCAGGTCCGGTTTAATCAAAATCATGCTCTGATACCAACTTGTAACGCCCTGAAAATCGGGGGTCGAGTGTAACTCAACACCCGAGTTCCAACGCATCACTTATGCAACATGTTTAATGATATTTGAATGTTGTCTGTGTTAGAGCAGAAATCATGAATGAGATTATACCAAAGCAGTAATTCATACTCCAGATCAGTTGTATAAAAGCAAGCGGAAGACTGAACTGTATATATATGTATGTGAAGAAACAAAATAAATGATTCATTATCCAGAGTATGAATCCTTCTGAGTCACAATATACACGTCTGTGTATATAAACAAAATGTCAAAAACAAACTAGATACAATCCCTGTAAATCCCATCAGTCCCGGCAGCCTAGTCGAAGCCGCCAGCGAACTGCATATATGAGAACTCCTCCTGGTCCTCGTCATAATCGGGCTCCGCCTCCAGCGTAGTCGGATCGCCTAAAACGAGACAGTACGGTTGGTGTGCGCAACACCGTCCCGTAACGTGGGAGTGAGTAGCTAACTCAGTGGAACGATAAGACATAAGTTATCATGTTATCAATACGGTCAAGCAAGAATGATAAAGCAGTAAATCAAACACTCCTAGTTACTCGATTAATGCAAGTATGAATGCGGGTATGATGGATGCCCTCTCCGACATACGCCCTCAAGCGACACCATCTCACGTTCGCGCATGCTTACATCCCACGGTGCTCCACATCTTCCGGGCACATGCGATGCATGATGAGTATGATTACCGAGTTTTTAATTAGTTCATTTCAAACAACGGGATTGGGAAACTAAGGTACCTCCTTGTATCATATCCAAACATGATCCAATCTAGGGTCGTCATCCTAGTTAATATCGACGATGGTGTGTTTCTAGGTCATGCAGAGGCCGCTGTGGTCATTACGCACAAAGGTTGCACCACTCCCCCATCACCCCTTAAACGATTCATCACGATACAACTATACGTAAACAGGCCTAGTTCATACTCTATATATCGCGGCGAACCCCTAAGGCACGCCGCAACTTCAGAGTATGCTCGCGGTCACTACAAAGGGCTGCCAGGGCTGCACACACAAAGATTGCACCACTCCCCCATCACCTTATCAGTGTAGGCCGACAGCGTGAATATAGTGTCCCATACCACCATAATCGGCTCACGAGTTGAGTTGCTCACTTGGTCACTACGGGAGGCACGTAGCCCGGCGTAGGCCGACAGCTCGACCACGGTGTCCCATACCACCATGCCCGGCTCATGAGTCTTAGTGGATCGAGGTACCATGGTTAACGGGATTTTCACTGGTAAGTTTGGTACCCTAGGTTCAAGCATTAGCGACCAAACATGGTGAACATACATAAGGCATACGGTTTACTTGACATGTTCGGCTAGCTCGAGCGCACAACAAGTTGGGCGATATGAGGCGCAGAAGCACCTCGTGTGGCCAACCACTATCGCCAACCGAAGTACGACACGGGTTCACCAACACATCGTGCGTGGCGGAACGAATCCCAACCACATCTTCAAGTCTGATACCGGATGCCTGGACTACGAACATAGTCCCAAGCTCAGTCAAATCCTAACCATAGCATGTGAAATACAGCATGTTGACATGGTAATTCAAGAACACTAGTAAGCATAATATAAAGCATAACATGAAGCATATTAATAAACAAGTCACAAAGCATGTTCAAAAGCATGTTATAAAGCATTATGTAAATAAGTATACAAATACTTATATTTCGTAGGCGAGTGGTTAGAGTGAACAACCACATGGAGAGTGTCATATGCGACTCTAAGGTAACCGAGAATCCCATCTCAGCACCTAGCTAAGATTCTAACACTTAAGCACTTACACTCACAAGTGATTTCACCAACACTTGGAATGCAATATTTCGACATACATGACGTATGCTAGGGAAGTGTGTACTAGGGTTGTCCCTTTACCAAACTAGTATCTTATACATATACATCATATTCATACAGCAATTAAACATGTCAATCACATCAGCAACTTTTATACGTATAGGGTACTTCCACGTATACCCAAATTTTGACATACATAGTGTTTACAAAGGAACATAGACTTCGGCGATTCCTTTCGCCAAGCTAGTATTTTAATCATGTATTGTATAATCATACATTAAATAAATATGTCAAACATTATTCCAAAAGAAATACGTATACGGCATTTCTACAATACGTAATTTCAACATACGGCACATTTACAAGTAAGCATATATTTTGGCGATTCCTTTCGCCAAACTAGTATTTTATTCATATGTTATATAATCATACATTAAATAAACATGTCAAGCATTTATCCGAAAAAAATACGTATACGGTATTTCTACGTATACCTAGAATATGTGAAATTCCATATTTCACACCGTTAATCAAAACAGGAAACGGAAAGCACTTTGTACATGTGCAATTGCAAGCAGATCATGAATCTACCATTATCTGACATTGAAAGCGTTGAAAACCGTAACTTATAAGCTTAAAGTCCTCACCTTTGCCTTTGGAAACGAACGAATCGGCAAGGGTAATGGATCTTCCGTCTATGGGCGATTTCTAGCCTAAAGAGCGGAATCGGTTAGTCGGTATACATCCTACCTCGATTCCAACTCAAATCAGACCTAGGGTTAGGGTTTCTTACCTTCAAATGAGGTGGAAAACGCCGGGAAAGCGTCTAGAATAGAGCGGTGTAGGCCGTGTAGCAAGCCAAAGCAGGAGGAGGAAGATTGGCAACAATCTCCAAGTCCTTCTCTCTCTTTTCTCTCTCTTCCTCTAGGGTTTCTTCCAAAATTCGTATGGCTGTGAGAGGGGCTGATCTAAGCTCCTTTTATAGCCTCAAACATTACGAGAATAGACTTAGGTTCATGGGGTACTGCTTATATAGGATATTCGCCGCTTTTCCAGCTCAAAAGGGAAGTTCTGGTGGCCCTCTTTGAACCAAACGTCAGACTTAAGCTCACCATCAATGGATCTACGTGGGATTACGTTTTTGACTCATTCGGATACGCAGATCGCACGTGGCGGACCACTTTCAGTTCGACGGTCAGTGGGCCACGATCAGAAATTCCAAGTACATGTAAATGTTCCTGAAATTTTTCTTAATCCGAGGGTGTAATTTGGTCTGATTCTGACGGTCAGGTTGCTTAATACTGACGCGTCAACGAACGATGCCAGATCACTATTCCAGATATTTATTTTGGCTTATGAATAGTGTTTTTCACACTACCTCGCTCCGATTCGAAACGAATGACCGTGGAACGTCGGATAAAGCTGATTTTTGAGATGATTGTTAAGCCCAGTGGGGCGGTCCTAGTTCCTTAGCTTCGGGTTAATCGGAATCCCGATGTGCGATCTAGACCTAATACGAAGTTTCGTTTCATTCCCGAGAGCAGACGGGAAATGAGTTTGGTTCTAAACTTTAGGGTAACCTAGTGTCACTTGTTCTGCAAGTTTTGGGTCTTGCAGATCGTATTTAAAGCGATCCTAACGGATTTCATAGCTAATTGAGTTTAGTACTTAGTTAACTTTGTTAAATTTCTAAAGGATTTAATCCTACGTGATTTCTGGTCGAGGTGGTACTCGACCCAATGTACGGAAATTTTCAGGTCGTTACACCAATGTAGAATATTATCCCATCCTAAAGCTTGGAGAAGTGGAAAGAGTTTAAATGAAGTAATATGTTCAATATCCACAGGTCGTTCAACAATAACATTGCGCAATTGTAAATCCCACACATAGGAGGGATCATCTTCGGGTGACCGAAGGTGATGCCTTGTTAAAGTTGAAGAACGAGATAAGGAAGGACCATGAGTGTTTTTCTTTTTCCTTCTAATATCCATTTGTAACTAGAAAATCAAGGAAGCAAAGAGTTGCAAAAGATGTGGAATGGGTTTTCTCAAAACAGATTTTGGAGAAGAAAACCCCAAAAACTTTAAACAAACTTGAAATGAAGCACTTCAAGGAAGAAAATGAAGTGATTAGAGCTTGAATCTATAAGAAAAACTGAAATAATGTACTATCCTTAATGAATCAAGAAGATGGTATGACTAGTCGTGCTACGGCTTGTTGGAGAAAAAAGAGGAAATGAGGAAGAAAGGGTTTTTTTCCCAAATTAAAAGATCTAACGTGCTACACGACTAGTCGTAGCATGTCTTCGACCGGTCGTACCACAACTGGTACTGGTCGAGTACATCCTCAACTGGTCGTGTAAAGACAAAAACATGCATTCTTCATATAATTCTGAAATTTAAAATTATAATTTAATAAATATATAAACTATAATACAGAAATGCATGAATAATCAATGAAATTACACATACCAAGTTCAACTTTCAATTTATTGAACCTGCTTTTGTCGAGCGATTTTGTGAAAATGTCAGCAAGTTGAGTCTCTGTCGGAATGTATTTCAAAGAGATTATCTTTTCTTCCACTAACTCACGAATGTAATGATATCTAATGTTAATGTGCTTGATTGGATTTTTAGATATATTTATTGCACTGGAATTATCACAAAATAAAACCATTGAATCCTGTATAATTTCGTAATCGCTTAACATTCTATTCATCCATACAAGCTGAGTACATGCATTTCCAGCTGCGGTGTATCCAGCCTCAGCAGTTAAGAGCGATACAAAAATTTGCTTCTTGCTAAACCAAGAAACTAAACAATTCCAATATAGAAACAACCACCACTGGTTAATTTCCTATCATCGATATTACTCAAAATTAATCAAGATCTCTGTGTACCCAAATTAACTGAACACTAGTATCATATGAATATCAGAGACCCAAATTAGCTGAACTTGCGACATATCGTATAATCCGCTTAATAGCAGTTAAATGTGACTCTATAGGGTCAGATTGATATCTAGCGTAAATTCCAACGCTAAAAACAATATCAGGTCTACTTGTAGTTAAATACAGCAAACTACTTACAATATTGTGATATAATTTAGGATCTATACTTTTACCTGTAGAGTCTTTAGAGAATCTTAATGTTGTACTCATAGGAGTATAAAAAATTTTCCCATTCTCAAATCTGAACTTTTTCACTAAGTTCAGAGAGTATTTGGTTTGAGAAATGAAGATACCATCAGGTTGCTCCCTAAGAAATAATTCAATTCCCCAACCATGCCCATTTTAAACTTTTATTTCATTAAATCTGCAAACTCAATAGTCATGTTAGTACAGGTAGATCCATAAATAATATCATCAACATAGATCTGCACTATTAAGATATAATCATTATGTTTCTTAACAAAAAAATGTCTTATCAACACTTCCCATTAGAAAATTATGACTTTGTAGAAATTTAGTCAATTTTTCGTATCATGCCCTGGGAGCATGTTTTAAACCGTATAGAGCCTTTTTAAGGCGATAGACATAATCAGCATTCTTAGGGTCTTCAAAACCCGTTGGTTACTCAACATACACTTCTTCATGCAGATCGCCATTTAAGAAAGCACTCTTTACATCCATTTGATAAATTTTAAATTTTCTAAAGCAACTAATGGATATAAATAGTCTAATTGATTCAAGACGAGCTCCTGGGGCAAAGGTTTCATCATAATCATTGCCTTCAATTTGAGTGTACCCTTGTACAACTAGCTAGCCTTGTTTTAAATTATATTACCAAGTTTATCAGACTTATTTTTGAAAATCCATTTAGTTCTAATAATATGTTTATCTTTAGGTCTAGGAACAAGATACCAAACATCATTTCTCACAAATTGGTTAAGATCTTCGTGCATCGCAACAATCTAGTTTTCGTCAGTAAGAGCTACTTTTACGCTAGCCGGTTCTATCTGGGATGTAAAGCACACATAATTACATATATCTTCTAGTTGTCTACGAGTGCGCACACCAATGAGAGGGTTTCCAAGAATTTGAGTGGTTGGATGATCTTTAACAGTCCTCAGTTCAGAGTTAGTTTGATTTGACGAAGTATCTGGTTTGTCAATTAAAAGAACTTCATCATTATCTAAACTTGAGACAGGTGTAATTAAGTGATCATCAATGACCATATTAATAGACTCTTGAATAACACCAGTCCTCTTATTCACTACTCGATATGCTCGACTGTTCAAAGAATACCTTAAAAAGATCCTTCATCACTTTTAGTGTTAAACTGGCCTAGATTTTCATGGTCACGTAAAATATTGCACTTGCTGCTAAAAACTCGAAAATATTTGACAGTAGGCTTCTTATCAAACCACATTTCATAAGCCATTTTATTACTTGACTTACTAGTGCAAATACGGTTTGTTATATAGCAGGCAGTATTTACTGCTTCAGCCCAAAGATATTTAGAGAGCTTCAAACTATTCAACATTACATTTGCCATTTCTTGAAGCACTCAATTTTTTCTTTTAACGTTTCCATTTTATTGTGGTGTTTTGGGTGTAGAGAATTCATGTGATATTCCCTAATCATAACAAAATTTTTCAAACGCTATTCTTAAATTCTGATCCATGATCACTACGGATCTTACAGACTTGAGAACCTTTTTCAATTTTAATTCATTTGAGAACCCTTTTTACTTCATTAAGGGTTTCTGACTTATCCCTTAAGAAAGCTACCCAAGTGGATCTGGTAAAATCATTCACGATTGCCAGTATGTATTTTTTGCTACCTTGACTCTCCATCCTGGTTGGTCTTATAAGATCTATGTGGAGAAGTTCGAGAGGTTTAGATGTGGTATTGAAGTCCACCTTTTTGCGAGCACTCCTAGTTTGTTTGCCAATCTGGCATTCACCACATATTTTGTATGCTTTCTGTAATTTAGGTAGACCTCTTATCAGTTCTCTTTTTCTCAATCTATACAAATTACGATAGTGTACATGTCCAAGGTGTTTATGTCATAACTCGGTCTCATTGGTATGGATCATGTAACACAATTGACTAGATGAGCTAGAATCACTTAAAATATAGTAGTTTTTAGAAGTTCTACGACCAGTTAATCTAACAGAACACTTTTTGTTTAAAATTTCACAACCTTGGTTAGTAAAATTTACACTATGATTGTTATCGCATATTTGTGATATGCTTAACAGATTGTGTTTTACCATCACCTAGTCATACAAAACATAATTAAATAAGGTAAGGTTAAATAGTTGAACCGTACCTTGGCCAATAATCCTCCAGTTGCTACCATCACCAAATATGATGAACCATTAGCCATGTCTTTAAGATTGGTGAATAGACCTTTATCACCAGTCATATACCTTGAGCATCCACTGTCTAAGTACCACTTTGAAAGTTGTGTGGGCGAACAAGCAAGTAACCTTAGGAACCTATTTCATAACTGTTTGGGTTTAGGAGTATAGTTGGTCTTCTTATGTTTGTAGTTGTTCTAAGAATGACTTACTGAGTTAGATTTTAAGAGCTCCTTAAGTAAATCAACTATTTTTTTCAGCTAAAGGATTTCGGTTCTGATTTTTATAGTTGATATGACTACTTTTAAGTTTGAAAGATTGAAAAGTTTTGGCATT
The DNA here is from genome assembly GCA_030180095.1 of Magnolia changhungtana. Classification (NCBI taxonomy): domain Eukaryota; kingdom Viridiplantae; phylum Streptophyta; class Magnoliopsida; order Magnoliales; family Magnoliaceae; genus Magnolia; species Magnolia changhungtana. The sequence continues at coordinate 6,630,266 of JASAUF010000303.1, forward strand.
TTTAGAAAAATTTTGATTTGAACTATTCCTTTTTAAGTTTGAGGACTCTCCTTTCACAAACTTAGTAGGAGTATACTTCTGTTTAGGAGAAATATCTCTATTGTAGCCCAAACCAGATTGATCGCCACATTTTCTTGATCTAGATAAAAGCTTTTCTAACTTTGTATCACCTTGGGCATACCTCCATGTATCCTTTAAACTCAAAAGTGAAGAAACTCCAAGTTTTAGTTTTTCATTTTCAGATTTTAGATTTTCAATAAGGGAGGTTTTTAATTCTAAATCACATTTGCATTTTTCAAAACAATCTGAAATGTGGGATTTTTCTAAAACAAGAGAATCAAATTTTTCTTTAAGCTTTGAAAACTTTTCCTTCTGAAGTTGTAGTTTAACAACAATTTTACAACTCTCCTTGTAAAGGGCATTATAAGCATCTTGAAGATCATCTTCATTTTTATGATCACTATTCAGATTTTCTTCACTAGTTGAATCATCATTATCTGAAAAAGTCAATTTGGCTAGAAGCATAAGGGCTTTAACTTCACTGCCTAACTCAGTTTCAGAATCTTCAGATTCAGAAGTGGCTTCAAAGTCAGAGGATTCACAAGTAGCCAACATTCCTTTCTTTTTAGGTATGTCCTTTTTAGAACATTTGTTTGCTAAATGCCCATATTCATGATAGTTGTAATACTAACTGTTTTTTAAAGATTTTCAAGCTTTAGGTTTAGATTTCTTCTTATCATTAGATTTTTGAAAATCAACCCTCTATTTACTTTTGAAAATTTTGTAAAACTTTTTCACTAAAAAGCCATATCATCTTCAGAGTTTTCTAAATCAGAATTTTCTTGAGAAATACATTTAAAAGATTTAAGGGGGATAGATTTACCTTTAGGAGCTTTAAAGTTTAACTCGTAGGTTTGTAAAGAACCAACTAATTCTTCTACCCTCATATTATCCGTATCACGAAGTTCCTAGATTGCAGTTACCTTAGGATTGAACCGTTCAGGAAGATAGCGTAGTATCTTTGCACATACTTTGCTTTTTGGAATTTAAGACCAAGACCCTACATAGAGTTCACAATGTCATTTAATCTAGCATAGAAGTCCATGAACATTTCATTTTCTTCCATATATATTTCCTCAAATTTGGTTGTGAGGATTTGGACTTTAAATTTCTTGACAATTGATGTTCCCTCGTATGTCATTTCTAAAATATCCTCGGCTTGCTTTGCAGAATCACAGGATATAATTCTTTTGAATTCATCCAGTGATAGTGCGCGAGTAATAGCATTTAGTGCTTTTGTATTTACAGTACTCTCACTTTTCTGAAGTGTGGTCCAAAAGAAGTAAGGTGTAATTTTAATAGATTTGGATCCACAGATTCCAGTTACTTCAGTGGTAGGAGGGGTCTATTAAGTTACTGTGGCTAGCCACAGGCTCTCATCCATGGATTTTAAAAAAATCCTCATTCTCGCTTTCCAATAGGCATAATTGGTGTCATCAAGTGGTGGAGGCCTAGTGACTGAAAGGCTATCAAAATTTGACATCTTATAAATAGCTTAGATTGATTAGCTCATGAAATAAATCAAAAAAAAATATAACAATTAGAACAAGATATTAGGCTTTAATATCACTTGAAAAGGCCAAGCTATATGTCCTAGAGGGGGGTTGAATAGGACTATGCTAAATTTAAACGATAACAGCGGAATTTAAACAATAAGATAGCCTTATAAACAAGTAAATGAAAGATAACATTATAATCAATTCACAATACTGAAATGTAAAGCAACCTCAAATGTATGAGTATTGAGAGATTGATACAAATATTGTTATAAGGACAACCTTACACCAAAAACCAAGGTTTATGGTAGGACAACCTGATTCCTAGAAAGGTCTTTGTATAAAAAACTTAAACTTGATACAGAGGAATTAATAAATAAATAACAATGAAATGAAATCTAAGTTATTACAACATTCCCCACAATGCTTGAAATGTAAAAGATTACAACATTCACATCCACAAATACATTCCACAAACTCGATTGATAAAAGATATAGAAAATTAATCATACATTTACAAAACATAAAGAATTATAGTGGTTCGCCTGTGTGTACACCAACAGTTAAACAACATCCACATAGCTTGCAACTCCACTCCTAATATCCACACATGGGATATTAGCGTTCACTATGAAAATAGGATTTTCCAGGTTTACCTAAAACCCTCACAATTATCTCTTTTTAAAGGGCTTACACAATTCAAATAACCCCACTCTGAGTTTTCTGGATCACTTCAGATAAACCAAACAATGAGATTTTTCTGGTTCAATCTGAAAAGAAACCAAAAGCAGATGATTTACACAAATGTAAAATACCTGGATTTCTCCTTTTGTTGCAGCCCGGAAGAACCAAATCGGAGTAGAAGTTCGAATAGAAGTTCAATGTCCAATACTCACTTAAGAAATGGTTCTAGGTTCTAATTTGATTTTAAATTAAATCAAGTTGGGCTAGCTCTATTTGATTTTGATTCCAAGAAGTGGAATATCACAATTCCTCTTTCAAATCAGGTTGGAATGCAGAAAAAAAAAATTAAATATGTAAAGCTAGTAAAAAGAGAATATTAAATATGCACAATCTAGCTTAAGAAGTTTTCTAACTTATCTCTCAGAGTGATGCCTTGATTTTACTTGAATTAAATATCAAACTTTGAAAATCGTGATCTATTTATAGTTGTAGAAATCACATCTACGACTGGTCCTGTGGACACTACGACTGATCGTAGGACGAATTGATTTTTGAAATTTTGAGCACGATCGGATAAAACTGTTCCACGACTGGTCGTAGGCACTTCACGACCGGTCATGAGGCCTCCACGACTGGTTATGACCTACCCACGACTGGTTGTGAGTAACTAGGAATGGTTGCTGGAGTTTGAGTCATACCTGCTAGACTGGTTGTGAACGAGTCTTGCACTGTTCACACGACCTGTTGAGTAGTCTCCAGGATTGATCGTAGCTCAACCAAAAAATTCTAAAAATTTGTAACACTTAGGACTGGTCATGGAATTTCTTGGACTGGTCGAGCCAGTGCTAAGACTAGTCGAACAGAGTCCAGGACTAATCGAAGAACAGACCAAACACTTATAAATTTATTTAATTTGAATTATGTATTCAAAATGACCTACCCTAAGGTCAATCTAAGGTCTTCCATACCTTGGACATGATGTATGAACATTGAACCTTCTTTTCTTTAGATGATTGACGTTCTTTGAAGTTCATGAAGCTTAAGATCTCAACACACAATGAAGCTTGTATTTGAGATTTTTAGAAGCTTGATTTCATAGTACTTGAGTTGTACTTCACCTTGAGTTTGATCTTGCATTTCTTGAAGGAGACCTTTGTTCTTAACTTGAAGCATTGTCAATCTCCCCCTTTGTACATCTTAGTTCTTGAAGTAGATCTTTGTTATTGTGCATGAGATGCATTGACTTGAACATATATATCAATGTGCTACTCAAGACACATACTGTAGTTTTGGCACAGTAAAATTTGACAATCAAAGGAGCAAATAACCATTGCACTTACACTTGGGAGCTTGTTTCAAACTGTAGAGAGCCTTTTTTAAGTGATAGACATGATTAACATTTATAGGGTCTTCAAAACCCATTGGCTGTTCAACATACATTTCTTCATGTAAATCTGTAACACCCTGGTTCCGGGAACCCGAGTACACTACTGATTTTCCAAAAAACCGAGCGTTAACCTCTGAAAACACCCAAATTCGACGTGCATTCTTTAAAAAAAATAAAATTATCAGAGTTAATAATATAGCGGGATGGAAATGAATCAAATATTGGAGGGAGTCCAAATATACATAACCAATGTTTAAAGTGGTTACCCAAAAACTTATAGAAATCAATGTCTTAACTTTAACAAATGTGACAATACAAATTAAATACAAATGAAATTAGGAATAAGGAGTTGTAAGATCATCTGGCTCCT